>JAQPPZ010003577.1:0-2400000 GCA_028583015.1 Wollemia nobilis
GGACTAGAATATGACTCTATTCCCCCATATACAAAATTAATGGAATTTTGCATAGAACGCATGTTATAAACCGATCCAATGGATAAATGTTGGTCATGTGGATGACCAAAATCTTTAACTGTTTGCACATTGAACGGTGTGATGTGGACATCTTGAATGGCATACTCACCAATACCGACATCAGTGAGATGGACCTTGACTTGGGAGGGAGATGGACTTGATGATGGAATAGAAGAATGTGGGATAGAAGAATTGGAAGGATTTGGTTGGGTTGATGCTTCACTGACTTGTGAAACATCAGCTGGTGATGGTTGGGAAGATGGAAGAATAATAGGTGATGTTGAAGAAGGTGTAGAAGAAGGGGGTAATGACATGGAAAGAGATGATTGGTCATGGCCACATGTGCATGTGGTCACTGATGAAGAAGAAGGAAGATTAGTTGATGAAGAAAGCGGTGAATGAGATGGAATAACGGAAGATGAAGATGGTTGCGATATGATGGGTAGCTCTTCAGGAATGGGAGCTTTAGAAGAAGATGGTATAGAAGAAATAGATGGGGTCAAGAAAAGATGAGTGGATGGCAACACAATCTCATAAGGATTTGAGACATAGTTGCAATGTTTGAAGGGTTCAGTGTCAACAGGTACACAATGAACCTGTCCCTCATATACATACTTCAGACATTGGTGCAGTATAGAAGGGACACATCTCATCTCCCTAAGCCAAGGCCGTCCAAGCAATACATTGTATGCCATGGACCCTTCCAAGATGTGAAACAAGGTATGCAAAGTTCGGGCCCCTACCTCAATGGGCAAGATAACTGTGCCAATCGTGGAAGATAAAGCATCATTGAATGCTTTAAGAGTAAAAGTCGACTTTGTGATAAGGGATGGCGACAGCTTTAGATGACTCAACGCCGATGTTGTAATGATATTGATTGAGGAACCGGTGTCAATTAAGACTCTCTTGAATGGCTTGTTATCGATCTTGGCCATGATATGTAGTGGAGGATCTATACTTTCGTTGACATAGGTTTGATTTCAAAATCATAGAAAGTGATGGAGGGCTCCATGCATGTTTGAATACTCCCCACAAAGTTGTTGAAGGCATTAGTATCTTCAGTTTGAAGCTCGATTGACTTTAATATTTCCATTAATGCCTCTCTATGCGGGGGATATTTTTGAATGAAGTCATAGATCGATAACTTGGCAGAAGCCATTTTTAAACTGGTAGTTAACCGGCTACTCAATGACATGATGGGTCGTTGGCGTTGAGTATAATGATTTAGCGGTTGTTGAGAAGTACTAGCATGTCGTTGGGTCACTGTTACCTGAGGTGGACTGGGGGTTTGTACAGGTGGCTATGGTTCAGCCTGATTTGGTTGGTTCGCCCTTTGACCCCGGGTTACGACGTTAATAGTACCCATAAAACCTTGGTATTGTTGTACATGGTTGACTTGATTAGGAGGAATTACCTGAGTTACTCCTCCTGAAGTTGTTGGAACTTCCTCCCGATGTGGAAGGGGTGTTTGAAATATACCAAGATTTTGATTTTTTTGGGCTAAGGGGCTATCCAATTTAATGGCTCCAATCTCAATAAGATCTTGGATCACATGTTTGAAAGCTGTACAATTATTGATATCGTGCCCATTTTGCCTATGATAAGGACAAAATAGGTATTCCTTGTAATACTTCCCCCTTCTAGATGGGTCTAAAGGTTTAAACTCAGGTAAAGTTAACTAATTTGTGCTATATAACTTGTTGAATATGACCGCATATGGTTCATCTAAAGGTGTGAACTGTCGCTTGGGATGATTGTTTTGCCAAAGTCGAGTTTCCATGGTTGGCCCAAGTATTGGGAGTCAAGTTGAGTAGGGGCGGGTACCGCATGATAAGCAATTGGTTACGGTTGACTTTGCATTACTTGTTGTTGTTGAGCCATTACGGGCTGGCTCGCCACCACTTGATTAACTTGGTTAACATTTGAGGTCTGTACTAGCCTGTGTTTGTTTGTTTTGGCCATAATTATTATTTTTTTGTTGGCCCTTTTGTTGCCATTCTTTTCTACGGGGTTTTAAAACACCCTCTTGGACTTTAATGTCTTCTATGATACTTGCTTGGGCCAAAGCCTCTTCAAAAGTCCTGTATTGTTGTAATTGGAGTAACCAAGAGATAGGTTTTAGACAACTCTGGGTAAACATTTTGGTTAACTCCTCCATTGGTAGGGAGAATGGCAGTTTATTAATGATAGCCCTCCAACGGTTTCCAAAGTCATAAACAGTCTCATCATCATGTTGTTTGAGCTTGTATAAGTCGGATAATGAAACTCTCTTTTGTACATTCAGGGAGAATCATTCTAAAAACAGATTAATCAATTGCTCGTAAGCATAAATGCTATGGTGAGCTAAATGATTATACCACTATACAGCATCTCCTCCTAATGTCTGAGGAAAAGTTCTAAGCATAAGAGCATCATTATTTTGGATTCTAAAGCAAGCATGCATGAATGAGCTCACATGTTCATGAGGATCCTCGCTTACTCAAAATTTGTCAAACTTCGGTAATGTGAAATCAGTCGGATATGGTGGTGAAGGTACCGAAGGATGAATTGGTTGATTGATCAATGACCTTAGCGTAGGTTTCTGACTAAATGATCTAGGCGCATTAAGCATAAGTTTGTCAATCTATTGTTGCATAGCATGGAGTCGATAATCTTCATTAAAATTCTGACTCGTTTGATGATTATGATGATGTAATGGAAGAGTGGAAAATTGATGAGATGGGATGAAATTGCCTGGATTAGGCGGTGTAGAATGGACATGTTGTTGGTATGGATGATACCGGAAAGAAGGTGATTGGTTTGAATGATTAACTGGACTGGGTTGGGAGAAAGGTGGGGTAGGAATGGACACCACCGAAGATTGGGGTACCCAGGTGGGGCCTGAGCTAATAAAAGCTGGCTGGGTAGAAATTGGTTGGGGTATAGGATTTACTACGACAGGTGGTTGAGCATTTTGTTGCTATTGTTGCAAAATCAATTTGTCGAGATACTCCTTAACCTTATTAATCTCTAACCCAAGGGAGGTGGGATGATTGGATGAAGGTGGAGGGCAGGCTTCCATGGTAGTCACAGGGGACTGCACAGCAGGAGCAATGAAGTTGGCTGAAGTAGGCGATACCTGGGAAGGAATAGTAGACTGTGTCCCAGGTAGGGTGAAACCATAAATGGTTTGGGAAGAAGAGGGTTGAAATTGGTTATGGTTAGAGGAGTTTTCACCAACTTCATAAAGAGAATTGGTGTACACCCGAGTACATGGAGGAGAAGGTGGTCGGGAAGACACTACATTTGTCTCCAAAGGAGAACAATTGAGCATCCGAGAAGATGTTGGAGATGAAGTCGGCTGAACAGATACCACATTAGCCTCAAAAAAAGGGTTAGTGTAGACCTGAGTGAAACCAACGGGTATGGTTGATGCAATATCCTGCTGAAAAATAGAATCTTGCATAGAGAAATCCTGGATTGGCTCAAGGATATAGCCAGTGCCATCTCTTAAGTGAGTTTGCACTTGGGCCATATCAATGTGGACAATATGAGAGGAATTGTCTTCCTCCATGGGCATGGCCATGTGGTAGATGGTAGAAGGACGTGAAAGTCCTGCAGGCGAACCTGCCTGAAATTCACTAGGATAAGTGGCCATGTTGGTGGTGGGGATGTTCTATGAATTTCCCATTTGATTATTTAGATTTAACATTTTATATTGATTCCTTGTTAAGACCATGAAGCAATAAATCTAAACAAATTTAGAAAAGAAGAATGCAAAACTAGAATGATAAATTTACACTACAAAAATTATCAGAAAACAGTCACAACCTAGGTTTCCACCAATGTGTCTTACCTTGCGGTTAATTAATTATTTTTTGATCTTAATCTGTAGTAAATTTTAAATGTCCGGTTTATGAGTTTTTCATGTGATCTAATCTTGAATTATTCACAAAAAGGTAAAAATTATGGCTAGGAAAGGACAACGAGATTTTTACTGGTGATGAAATCCAGCAAGTTTGCTCGGGGGTGACCTATGGTGTCTAAGGCAGAAGTTTAATGGATGGAGATGAATTCCACCGTCACTAAACTTCAAGCAATACCTGGTGATGAAATCCAGATATCACTGTTTTAAATGCAATATGAAAATGCAATGAATTTTTTTTAAAAATGTTTTAGTTATTTAATGTGTACATACAAGGCTATAAATCAAAAGTTCTAATGATCTAAGCAAGAGGCTACTGAAAACATGTCATTTCCTCTGAAGAAGTGAAGTACACTGTTTAAAACCCCCTGCCTACCAATGATATCAGATATCAAAGGAGCAATCGGAAGGTTCGTCCACTTCTCTGCCTAGAATCACCCAATGGCAGGAGTACTATTGACATCCAATCAATAGTCCTACTTAGATAATTAAAACAAATAATTCGTAGCTATTCTAATATGCAGCTAGGTATGCAAATTTTTTTTTTTTTAATGCAAGCAACAATCAATAATGCAATGCAAAGAAAAAAATGTAATTAAAAATAACTGTTCTTTTCTAGATTACTTAGTTTTTGTTCATTTTAAAGTAATGATCTGAAAAAGAAACAAAATATGGCAGAAAAACCAAAAACGTAAAAAGTACAACACTTACTTGGAAGCCTACGCTTTTCGTAAAACTGCCTTCAAACGCCCACGGGAGTCTCGCACAGCCGAAACGCACCTCTGCGTTTCGTATTGGACTTCCAGACGCCCCTCTGTGTCTGTTGCGTTTTCTACAAACTCAGAAACCCTAGTTCGTTGGAACAGCAAATTTCGTAATTTTTGGAACCTGCAAAATAAAACAGAAAATAGGAACAGATTAGTAAAGCAAGTATTAAAAATATGAAACCCTAGGGGGTCCCACCGTGATCGCCATTTGTAGATTAAAAATACACGCCAAACAAAAATAAAATCACAATGACAGAGTACAGAATAGTTGCACAAAAATAAATGATTTCTATTAATCGATGGAGTTTAAAAACTCCTTTTTGAATACAACTGGTCCTGTAACCCTTTATTTGTGATACACAGTTACAAATTATGCTAGGGTTCTCCGAAACCCTAGCTGGCACGAATGGTGGCGCTTTCGAAGAACGTATCTTCAATCCCAACAGAGTGAGTGGGCTTTGTCGTATCCCTTGCTTGGACCACTCCAGATTAATCAGCTGCCATCAATAAATTGGATCTGTTATCAAAAACCTGCACACATTAACACTATCAAGGAGTTAGAAATTAAACAATCTAAAACCCTAGAAAAATGAAATGTAGGAATTCAATAACAGATCAAATAGAAGAAAAGAGGTTACTTGCTTTAAACTAATTTATACCTGTTCTCTGTTAACGTAGCTAGACCAGGCGACACCTGGAAGTAATGTTGTTGTCAGAATAGGCTACGGAAGGCGCCCTGGTGCACTCGCCGAATGCCCGCGTGCTTCTGGATCTGGATTACAGACATCGGTCTGAGTCTGTGGCTGTAGGTAAATGCCCGTGGGCACTTGTTAAACGCCCGTGGGCACTTGGTAAACACCCGTGGGCACTTGGTAAACGCCCGTGGGCACTTGGTGAGGGGTAAACGCCCGCGGGCACTTGCGACAAGAATGGGAGATTCTGCAGAATGCTACAGAAGGAATGGCGACGAAAGTGGTGACGGAAGCGGCGATGGATGCGACGAAAGGGTAGCAGAAGAGAGGAGATAGCAGTAGAAGAATTAGAATCAGAGATAGAAGTCGCAAAAGACATAGGGTTTGAGCCATCAAAGTGACTCGATTTATAATCCACTCTTAGGGCACACTTTAGGGTTTTAACGACACTTTGAATGTGTGGCTAAGATTAAAGCGGATCCAAAGGTAGAGAATAAATCTTGGTTGTGGAATGGATTAAGATGGATGGACGGATGAGATTAAATGAAGGATGGACGGCTCAGATTAAATCACTTAAACTATTATTTAAATATATATATTAAAATATTAAAAAATATATATAAATATTAATTTAAATAAATTTGGGGATGAAAAAATGGCGGGAAAGGTGAAATTGGGCCAAATAATGGCGGGAAAAGGTGAAATTGGGCCAAATAATGGCGGGAAGGTGGATTACCGACACATGGCTAACACGAAGGTATAGATGACTTGCAAGTGGCTGGATTTTGGTGTCTACAGTTGCATTTCCACTTCGTCCTTTTTCGTGCTAATCAACGGGTCCCCCACTGGATTCTTCCAGAGTGCTCACGGCCTCAGACAAGGTGATCCTCTGTCTCCTATTTTATTCATTCTTTTGGTAGAGGTCCTTAGCTGGTCTTTGAATGAAGCCCTCCATCGAAGCAAGATTTATGGCATTCTGCCTACTTCCAGAGTTGATCTTGTCACTCACCAACAGTTTGTGGATGACACACTCATATCCATTGGAGCGTCTGTCACTCAGGCCAAATCTATCAAGCGCATTCTGTCCCGGTATGAGAAGGCTTCTGGCCAAAAAGTTAATTATTTGAAGAGAAAATTTTATTTTGTTAATACCCCTATGTGTAGGCAAATTCGCATTGCTAGAATCCTCGAATGCATTATTGATTCCCTGCCTGCAACTTATTTGGGGTTGCCGCTAGTTTGCAATGGGTGAGGCGGTGGGAACATCTGGAATTCGATTTTGGAACGGCTTCATAAGAAACTCAGCACTTGGAAAGGCAAATTGCTATCTCAAGCTAGGAAGGCAACCCTCACCAAAGCCTATCTTCAAGGAATTCCCACCTATTTCATGTCTATTTTCATGCTTCTTGTGTTTATCCATTCCAAAATCGAGTAGATTCAAAGGAATTTTCTCTGGTCTAGCAACAAAGAAAAATCCAGAATTCCTCTGGTGGCATGGGATAAGGTTTGCCTTCGAAAGGACCAAGGGGGCATGGGACTGAGAAGATCCAGGCTCATGAACACTTCCTTAATTGCCAAACATGCTTGGAGAATTCTTATTAATGCACCGGTGGAATGGGTCAATATAGTTAAAAGAAAGTATCTTGGGGAAAATTCTCTCCTGGAAGCTGAGTCTCCTCATGAAGCTTCGGCTTTCTGGAAGACGGTGCTTTAGGGCCGTTCGATGATTAATAGGGGTGCTCGTTGGATCTTGGGGGATGGATCCACGATCCTTTTCTGGAGAGACAGGTGGGCTGCAGATGAAGCTCTCGCTGTAAATCAGAACTTGGCTGGCTTGAGGGCCCAGATTGATCCAAACAGTCATCTCAAGGTTTCGGATTGCATTGACCGGAGTTCCCTTCCCCCTCGATGGAAACTTCCAATGGTGGATGGGTTTGATAATGAGGTGAATTTCTTGTACAGTGTCCTCCAATCGGTGTTAATTCCTTCGATCATAAGAGACAACAAAATTATTTGGAGCAACATGCAGGATGGGCGGTTTTCTGTTAAGTTCGCTTATGATCTTCTGTAGTGTGAGGCTGCTGTGGACCCCCAGTGGAAAGCAATTTGGAGGAAAGGGATTATTCCTAAGATAAATTACTTTGCTTGGATTGCCTTTTATAATAAAGCCCTTACCATATATAATCTCCACAAGAGAGGCCTTGCAATTCCCAATAGGTGCTATCTTTGCTTAGCTGACTATGAAACATCCGATCACTTATTTTTGCATTGCCCCTTTTCCCATTCGGTCCTAAGCTGTGTTGTCTTCCTTACAAGTACTCTGGTGCTCCCCTCGCTCCCTTAAAGATGCCTTCCTCCAATGGCCCAAGCCCTTTAAGAATTCTAAGCTCTGATTCCTTTGTGAGGCTGCCTTTCACCATTCCATCTGGAAAATTTGGCTGGAGCGTAATGCTAGAGTCTTCAACAAGATCCCTAGAATGGCTCCCTCTGTTGCCCAGTGGGCCTTATCCTTTGCTATCAAGAATTCAAAAACTATTCCCAGCTCTCGCCCTCACAATCCTTGGGAGGCAATTATTTTCAAAATACTGGACCTTGGCTCCTCTTCCAGAGTTGACTCAGTGAATGGCCGCAGGGAGGTCACTTGGACCAAACCTCCTTTGGGGTGGATCAAACTTAATTTTGAAGGGGCTGCTAAAGGCAACCCGAGGCCCGCTGGTTCCAGGGGGCTTGTCAGGGACCATAATGGGAAGCTGATCTTGGCCTACTATGAAAATCTGGGCCCTCAGACCAATCATTTTGCCGAAGCCCGTGGTGTGTTGAAAGGGTTGTAGGTCATATCGAATGATCCTAGACCTTTAATTATTGAATACGATTCTCTAAACATTATCAACTACCTTCGTGGCTCCAAAGACCCGTCGTGGCAGGTCCTGAATATCATCCTCGAGGCTAGGATGCTCCTCTCTCGGCGTGCCAGGTGGGAAGCAGGGCACATCTACAGAGAAGGTAACCAGGTGGCGGATCACTTGGCCAACAAAGGACTGATGACCACGTGCCCAATTTTTTGGCGTTCTCATTTCCCAACCGAGGTGGATAGTTTTGCCAAGGCAGATATTCCCTCATGATGAAGAATTTGTATCATAGGTCTTCTCCCAAAGTTTGTTGATATATTGTCTTTGGCTATTATTTTGTTTTAATGTTTTTCAAGATCAAGATTTCCAGGACTGTCCGCATCTTCTGGGGCCCTCGGGCATTTTGTATTTCCCTATCTTTTTTACGAACTGATCTATTTACCCAGCCATCCGACATGAAATATCTTTTAGCAAGGCTGATTTTGTACATAAGGTTTTGGGATCCTTTATAAAAACCCACAATTAATCTATTATTATAACTACCAAAAAAAATAATAATACAGTCACACAAGGAAATGAAAATAAGGCTTCTCTAAGTATATGTATTCCACAAATATAAGTTAGATTGAAATAAGTATCAATATTCAACAATTAAATTGATGGGTGGGAAAAATAAGGAATCCAATGGTTACTCATCCACATAATTGATGATGTGATACAGGTGAAGCCATTTTCAATTCATATAACCAGTTTAAAAAATGTGTGGTTATAATATTATAATAGAATTATTTCAATCCATGTAACCCATAATTCAAATAAAGTTTTCAATCAAATGATATTAATTTTATTAATAAAATTATTAGATTTTTCATTCCATGTAACCTATAATTTATTGTTTCAAATGAAGTTTTTAATCAACTGATTAAATTCCTAAATTTTAGAGAAGGTTCAAATCCAAATCTTCTCAATTGATACATATATAATTATCAAGATGTAATACCACTATGTGATTTCAATTCCATATGGAACACCTTCATCCCATATAATCCAATGTCATAGTACCACAATATGATCATGATTTAATGTAGGTGAAATAGTTTCAATCCCATACAACCCATTAAAAATAATAGTAAAATAATTTTTAACATGCACAAGGTTATAAGTTATTTGGAAAGATCCTTATGAAGGATGTTGTTTATCCAACATAAGTATAAAAAATATGTGTTTATCCAAATTAACTATAGAATATATCCATTTTCTAATATCACTATGTAATTATGGTGTAATAGAGATGGGATTGTCTCAATCCCATATAACCATCAAAATAATAGTATAGTTTTTAACATACACAAGGTCATAAGTTATTTGAAAATATCCTTATGAAGGATGTTGTTTATCCAATATGTGTTTACATAACTTGATTTTGAAATATAGTGTACAACCCTACTCTCACATTATGATTCAAAATTTTGACCTCCTATTTGAAGTTTTAAAGTCTTGCCATTAGGCCCATTCAAGCAAGGATAAACGTAAGTACAAATTAATTTTAATTTATTTTTATATTATTTTATTTTTTAAAAGTGGTTATATGGGATTGTAATGGGCCCTACCCATATTTCATCATCACCACATAGTCATATTACAAAAAATATTTGATAGTATCCATGTATTGCTTGGTAATATTTGATATAACTATTATGGATGATTTTTTAAGGGGGAATTAGGAAAATAACCCAAAGTAAGATATTTCTCAGCTTTCATTCAAAACAATAATATTTGACAGGTTAAGTTTGAAGACGACAACTATACATGGACCAATAACAAGATAAGATAGAAATTGATATCAAAAAATTGGATAGATGCATACTCTCAGAACATTGGATAGACAAAGGGACTTGTGCTAGAATTAATACATGGTAAGCGAATTCAAAAAAAAATTATTTAAATATGAGCAGTTATGGGAAGACTATCATCAATTTTAAAATGATGGGCTATATACACTTGCAAAAATAAATAAATTAGTGATGTCTAGATTAAAAGAATGAAACAAGAAAACTTTCAAAAATATTTTTTAGAAGAAAAAAGAACTAAAAGAGAAATTTCAAAAAAATCAAAAAGAGGAGCATAATAATCCAAGCTCATAGGAAAGGGAGTTGCTTAGTGAACATCATAATATCTTGAGTAAGGAAGAGAACTTTTGAAGATTAAAATCGAGATAAACTTGGTTAAAAGAAGGAGATAAAAACACAATTTTTTCATAGGATGGCAATAGTATAGAGATCAACATCTAGAATTAGTAGAATTAAATTACAAGAAATTTGGATTGAAGACTAGAGCAAAATCAGAAAGAAGGCAAGGCTTTTCTATCAAAATATTCTAGTATTAGAGAAGATTGAAGTTCTTAATAAGAAGCTACTACAAGAAGTGCCTTTAGTTATATAAAAAAGAAGACAATAACAAACTAATAGAGCCTACTACTCTAGAAGAATTTTATTTGACTCATTTTTCTTTTGATAAGGATAAATCCATAGGTCTAGATGGACTCTCTACAACATGCTATCAACATAACTAGAAAATGGTGAAGAATTATTTATTAGTGATAGTGGAATAGTCTAGGTTAAAATAGTACACACCATATAAAATAGGTGCAACATATCTTACCTTGATTCAAAATAATAATAATTGTTTGATTCATTCAAACCCATAAGCCTATGTAATATGACATATAAGTCAATATCCAAAGTGATGGAAAATTGATTAAGACCACTATTAGACAAAGTTATTCTATAAAAGTAAGAGGGATTTATGGAATGGAGACAAATTTCAGACTATTTTATAGTAGCTCATGAAATAACACATTCAACAACTTCTAGAAAAGAGAAAGCAATGATCTTAAAACTTGATATGAATAGAGACTTGTTATATTTTGATGTCATGAGCATTGGGAGATTACAATCAAAAGATGCAGAATAATATGAAAGAAATTAAATATGCTAAATGACTTAAATATGCAATAAATAGAAATGATATAAAAGAATACAACGTAGCTATGGAGGAAGTGAACACTCCATTAATAAAGCTACTAAACTACATTGCACCCATCACCAATGGATGGTGATGTACTTAGAACTGTACTAAGCACTAAGATACACTATCAGATTATGTCCCCCAACTCTATATCTATCTAATAGTGAGGCCTTCCTTATATAGTGATCGAGGTACACAATTACAGAGAAGAAAAAAAATAGTTCTGATTTATTCAATATACATGAGAGAATTACTGTTACAGCAGAATTTACAGAAATCGTAGAGAGTTGCGCTTTATAGAATATTCTCAATTCTAAAATTACAAAAATATATTATCGTTCACAAAATTTTCCAGCCCCTGTGCATGCCTCTGTTCTCCTTTTTAAAGGTTCTCAGGTGACGCTTCATTTCCAGCTGGTGGCCCTTCGTTTCCTCTTCCAGAACCTTTCGTTTCGTCTTCCCGTGCCGCTTCGTTGTCCTGGTATTCGAAACGTCTGCCTTTCCGACTCTTCGTCTTCGGCTTTCCCTTCGGGCACAAAAATATGACAGGTCACGATATCGCGACACCTTTCGGTCTCTGGCCCCTTCTCTGTCCTTGCGCCATGAAAATACGACATGTCGCGATATCGTGACAGTTCCGCTCCTTCGCTCCATCTTCCTGCTTTCGGGTCACGAAATCACGACATGTCACGAAATCGTGACATGTCACGAAATCGTGACATCTTTGTCTTTCGTACGCTCTTTCTGCTTTCGGGTCATGAAATCGTGACATGTCACGAAATCGTGACATCTTTGTCTTTCGTACGCTCTTTTGCTTTCGGGTCGCGAAATCGTGACATGTCATGAAATCGTGACATCTTTGTCTTCCATACGCTCTTCTGCTTTCGGGTCACGAAATCGTGACATGTCACGAAATCGTGACATCTTTGCCTTCCTTGCCTCTCCTATGAAACCTGTCGCGATATCGCGACAGTTTCCCTGCTAGCGTCTTTCTTCGTTTTTGTGTCGCGATATCGTGACACCTTTTATGTCGCGATATCGTGACATCTTTTCCTGCTGACTTCTTCCTTCGTTTTGTGTCGCGATATCACGACACCTTTTATGTCATGATATCGTGACATCTTTTCCGCCCACGTCCTTTGTCTTGTTTCGGTCGTGATATCGCGACACCTTTTATGTCGCGATATCGTGACATCTTTTTCGCCAACGTCCTTTGTTAAAAACATGTCGCGATATCGCGACACTTTTCAACACTTAAACATTTTTGTTTCTTTTTTTTTTTGTTGATGCAAGATTGCAGTGCTGCCCTGGATGCTCCTGCATCAGACACCCGGGGTTGATTTGAGAAGTGATCCTCACTTCTAAACTATTAGAGGAAGACCCAAGCGATCCACCTCCATTTTTGTCAGCCAAGTTGCATCTTCTGTCGGTCTGCCCTTCCACTTGACCAAATATTCAAAATACTATCTGTTTCTGGTACTTCTGCCTTCTCTTGTGTCCAGTATTTCCTCTATCTCATCTGTGGTTGGAGTAGATGCTGGAATACTCCACAACTCTGCACTTGGTGTCTCACTACTATCCCCTTCATGGTATTTCACCAAATCTAAAATATTAAACACGGGTGATATGTTTAACCCACTTGGCAATTCTACTTCATACGCATTGCCTGAATCCCGTTTTGCTAGGATTTTGCACGGTCCAAACTTCTTCATATTTAGTTTGTTATAGGTTTTAGCAGGAAATCTTTCTTTTCTCAGATGGACCATCACTTCATCTCCCACTTCGAATTCCTTAAACCGTCGCTTCTGGTCTGCTTTCGTCTTATATTGCGTATTCATTTTAGCAATATGCTTCTTCACTTCTTCATGCAGGTTCTTCAGATGCTCTGCAAAATCCTCAACCTCGGCACTGCACTTTTCCCCTGTATTCAACTTCCTTAACTCAGAAACATTTCTTGGACTGCTTCCATATATTATCTGAAATGGAGATTTGTTGGTACTCCTGTTGACAGAATTGTTATATGCAAACTCCGCCTGCGGAAAAATCAGATCCCATCCTTTGGGCTTATCTCCTATCAAGCACCTCAATAGGTTACCCAAACTTCTGTTTACCACCTCTGTTTGCCCATCTGTCTATGGGTGGTATGCTGAACTGAATTTCAAATCTGTCTTTAGTTTCTTCCACAGGGTTCTCCAGAAATACCCAACAAACTTGGTATCTCTGTCGAAAACGATACTCTTCGGTAGACCATGCAGTCGTACCACCTCTTTGAAAAACAAACCTGCAATATGAACTGCATCATTAGTTTTCTGACAAGGGATAAAATGTGCCATCTTTGAAAACCTATCAACTACCACAAATATGGAATCATTTCCCCTCTGTGTCCTTGGTAGACCAAGAATGAAATCCATGCTGACATCTTCCCATGGTTTCTCTGGTACAGGTAACGGCTGATATAATCCGATGTTCTGTCTCACACCTTTCGCCATCTGACAGACTCTACAGCTCTGCACAAATTTTTGCACATCTTGTTGCAGTTGCGACCAATAATAATTCTCGCTCACAAGGGCAATGGTCTTATCTCGACCAAAGTGCCCAACCAATCCTCCACTGTGTTTTTCTTTGACTAGGTTTTCCCTCATGGAACTTCTTGGAATGCATAATTGGTTTCCTCTGAACAACATTCCATCTTGGATCAGAAAATCCAACCACTTGGTTCTGTCCAAGGTAACTGGTGCCAAGCAAGCCTTCCAGGCTTCTGCAAAATCGGGATCTTCAGGGTACAAACCCTTCAATTCATCAAATCCCAACACTTCCACCTTCATTTCTATTAGCAAACTCTGCCTTCTACTCAAGGCATCTGCAACTCTGTTGGACTTTCCACTCCTGTGCTTCAACACAAAGGAATAACTCTGCAGAAACTCAACCCACTTCAAGTGCCTCTGGTTCAATTTTCCCTGGCTATTTATATACTGTAAGGCCTGATGATCAGTATATAACACAAACTCTTTTGGCAGCAAATAATGTCTCCACTTCTTTAGGGCCTGAACTATAGCATAGAACTCTTGGTCATACACTGAATACTTCTTCCTGGCCTCATTGAGTTTCTCACTGAAGTAAGCAATAGGCTTGCCTTCTTGACTCAGCACAGCTCCTATGGCATTGCCACTGGCATCACAGTCCACCTGAAATACCTTGTTAAAATCTGGAAGTGCTAAAATAGGTTGCTCAGTGACCTTCTTCTTCAACATATCAAAGCTCTTGTCTGCTCCTAAGGTCCACTTAAAGTCTTTCCTATCCCCTCTCATTGTTTTCGTAAGGGGTGCACAAATACTGCTAAATTTTTTGATGAATTTCCTGTAAAAACTGGCTAGACCATGAAATGATCTCACTTCAAAAGTGCTTCTTGGAGTAGGCCATTCAATGATAGCCCTCACCTTTTCTGGGTCCATTTTTAGACCTTCAACTGAGATGACAAATCCCAGGTATACCAACTCCTTCTTCACAAAATTGCACTTCTTCAAGTTGATCAACAATTGTTCTTCCCTCAACTTCTCAAAAACCCTCCTGATATGCATCAGGTGCTCTTCCAGGGTTCTGCTGAATATCAAAATGTCATCCAAATAGACAATAACAAACTTGCCTAAAAACTCCTTCAGCACTTCATTCATCAACCGCATGAATGTGCTTGGTGCATTGGTTAGTCCAAATGGCATGACCAACCACTCATACAAACCTTCTCTGGTTTTGAAAGCAGTTTTCCACTCATCTCCTTCTCTGATCCGAATCTGATGGTAGCCACTCTTCAAGTCAATCTTGGTGAAGTACTTGGCTCCACTCAAACAGTCCATAATATCGTCCATCCTTGGCAATGGAAATCTGTATTTGATGGTGATCTTGTTGATAGCTCGGGAGTCCGTACACATCCTCCACTCTCCATCCTTCTTTGGTGCTAGTACTGCAGGTACTGCACATGGACTCAAGCTTTCTCGAATCAGCCCCTTTTTCAACAACTCATGGACTTGCCTGCTCAGCTCCTCACTTTCCACAGGAGTCATTCTATGGGCTGCCTTGTTGGGTAAACTAGATCCAGGTACCAAATCAATATGGTGACTGATCTTCCTCATCGATGGTAAACCCTCAGGCACATTGTCTGATATAATGTCTAGAAATTCTTCTAACAGGCGTTCGACCTCTGTTGGAACATCTGTGTACTGTTCTTTCTTAACAGTAGGGATTAATGCATAACACATCGAATCCCTCTTCAGGCCATCCAAAAACTGTCTGCCATCCACCAGGCAGATTCTGGCACTACTACAGACTTTCTCATCCACTTCTTTTAGTGGCTTCAATTTGTGACGTACTCCATCCTTTGTCAGAGAGTACGTATTTGCATGCCCATCATGCACTGCACGTCTATCAAATTGCCATGGTCTTCCCAACAGCAAATGGCAAGCATCCATCGGCAAAACATCACACAGGACCTCATCTTGGTAATTCCCAATGTGAAATTTGACCAAACACTGTTCACTGACAAGCGCTCTGTGGTCTTTCTGCAACCACGCAATCCGATATGGATGCGGGTGCTTCTTCTTCCCCAATTTCAACTTAGTAACCATCTCTTCTGAAACTAAGTTGTCTATGCTACCATTATCAATGATAACATTGCAGACCTTCCCTGCACATTTGCACCTTGTGCGAAATAGACTCTTCCTCTGTTCTGGTTCTTTTTCGTCATTCAACAGTGCTCTTCTCGTCATCAGCACTTCTCCTCCTTCTGCTTCTTCAGAGTGTTCTGACTCTGCACCTTCATCTACCATAGCAGCTCTGGCATGACCCTCAGGTCTCTTGTCCGTCCTTTCTTGGTGTTGAGGACACTCGTATGACCGATGTCCCTCTTCTCCACACTGGAAATAGGTTCCACGGAATACCCCTCTTCCATACCCACGTCCAGGTCTACCTCTTCCTCTCTGGTAGCCATTGTTCTGATCACGCGGGCGGTAGGTATTCTCCTTTTTCTGTTCCTGGGGTTTGCTTGTTTCCCAAGTCTTCTTCTGGTCTCTGTAATTTCCTCCATCGGTTCTTCCACCATGATCCCTTCCTCTCTGTTTGCCTTCAAATCTTCGGTTCAATTTCTCTTCAACCTTTAAGGCCAATTGATACGCATCTTCTATGGTGGCTATTTTGATCAAGCTGAGTTCTTCCTGAATGTTCATTCTCAACCCATTGATGTATCTGGCTACTTTCTCCTTATTAGCCCCTGAATGGCCAATTCTGATGGAGATCTTGTAGAATTCTTCTATGTATTCTTGGACAGACTTGCTTGATTGTCTCAAAATTTGCATCCTCCTCAACAGATCCAACTCGTAATCTATGGGAATAAACTATCTCTTTAGTTTCTCCACCATTCGGTCCCATCTGGTTATCTTTTCTTTTCCATTTTTATTTCTTTCGAGTTGTACTCCTTTCCACCATAAACTAGCATGGCCTTTCAATTTTGCTTTTGCAAATTTTATCCGGTCTGGATCTGCAACCTCCTCATACTCAAAGTATTCCTCCATATCGTTGATCCAATCAATCAACTCTTTCGGGTTGAGATTCCCAGAATAGGTAGAGACATCAAACTTCGGCCTCTTCCCGGCCTGAGATAGGGCTTTCAACAATCTGGCTTCAGAAGGATCCAATGTTTCTTCATCATCTGATGGATCATCAGTTACCCAGGCTTCATCGTCACTCTGGTCTTCTCCTTTTGGCTCAACCCCTCTTCGCAACTCTTCTTGCAGGGCTTGCACTTGCCTCTGCAATGCTCTGAAATCTTCTTCAGGCACTACATTTCTCCCATGACCATGGTTCTTTTGTGGAGGCATTCTGCTCACTTCTCTCGCAAGTCTGAATCGATCCTGGTGCAAACTGCCTCACGTTCGGTGCTCTGTTTACATGCTTCAGGGACCTTAAACTTCTCTCTTCTCAGAACCCTTCCACAGATCCTGGCGCAAGCTGCCTCACTTTCGATGATCTGCTCACACACTCAGGAACTCCTGCTCTGATACCACTTGATCGAGGTACACAATTACAGAGAAGAAAAAAATAGTTCTGATTTATTCAATATACATGAGAGAATTAACTTAGCAAAATTTATAGAAATTAGAGTTGTGCTTTTCAAATATTCTCAATTCTAAAATTACAGAAATATATTATCGTTCACAAAATTTTCTAGCCCCTGTGCATGCCTCTGTTCTCCTTTTTAAAGGTTCTCAGGTGACGCTTCATTTCCAGCTAGTGGCCCTTCGTTTCCTCTTCCAGAACCTTTCATTTCATCTTCCCATGCCGCTTCGTTGTCCTGGTATTCGAAACGTCTACCTTTTCGACTCTTCATCTTCGGCTTTCCCTTTGAGAACAAAAATATGATAGGTCACGATATCATGACACCTTTCGATCTCTGGCCCCTTCTCTATCCTTGCACCACGAAAATATGACATGTCACGATATCGCGACAGTTTCGCTCCTTCGCTCCATCTTCCTGCTTTCGGGTCACAAAATCGTGACATGTCACGAAATCGTGACATCTTTGTCTTTCGTACGCTCTTTCTGCTTTCGGGTCACGAAATCGTGACATCTTTGTCTTTCGTACGCTCTTCTGCTTTCGGGTCATGAAATCGCGACATGTCATGAAATCGTGACATCTTTGTCTTCCGTACGCTCTTCTACTTTCGGGTCACGAAATCGTGACATCTTTGCCTTCCTTGCCTCTCCTATGAAACCTGTCGCGATATCGCGACAGTTTCCCTGCTAGCGTCTTTCTCCGTTTTTGTGTCGCGATATCGCGACACCTTTTATGTCGCGATATCGCGACATCTTTTCCTGCTGACTTCTTCCTTCATTTTGTGTCGCGATATCGCGACACCTTTTATGTCGCGATATCGCGACATCTTTTCTGCCCACGTCCTTTGTCTTGTTTCGGTCGCGATATCGTGACACCTTTTATGTCGCGATATCGCGACATCTTTTCTGCCCACGTCCTTTGTCTTGTTTCGGTCGCGATATCGCGACACCTTTTATGTCGTGATATCGCGACATATTTTTTGCCAACGTCCTTTGTTAAAAACATGTCGCGATATCGCGACACTTTTTATGTCGCGATATCGCGACACTTTTCAACACTTAAACATTTTTTTGTTTTTTTTTTTTTTTTGTTGATGCAAGATTGCAGTGCTGCCCTGGATGCTCCTGCATCATATAGGTAAAATACG
Source organism: Wollemia nobilis (assembly GCA_028583015.1). Lineage (NCBI taxonomy): Eukaryota > Viridiplantae > Streptophyta > Pinopsida > Araucariales > Araucariaceae > Wollemia > Wollemia nobilis. The sequence goes on from JAQPPZ010003577.1 coordinate 18,550, forward strand.
TTACTTGGCCAACACTCTACCTAGTTGTGCAAGGGACAACTTGGTTATATACAACTTGCACATTGAAACTTAGGAATTTATTGCATTGCATGAAGTAACTAGATAACTCCACCCTAAATTAATCTCATGTCCTAAGTATGTATCTTAGATACATTTACATGACCCAAATGATGTAATATACTCTATTTCTAACACCCCCATGTATTACATTATTTGGGTATTGAAGACTTTAGTCTTCAATATGGATCTTCTTCTTCTTCATCCTGAAATTTGTATTCTTCATTTGCATTCTTTGTGTTCAGGTTTAGTAGGTAATTTGTGTCTTCATATGATGCATATTAAGCTAGAGTTGAAGCTTCTTCCTTCAATTGGCGTTGCATTGTATCACTCCTTTGGCTTGTTCAGAGATTTCTTGATTTGGTTCCTCTTCTGCTGCTTCAATATTCATGCCATGGCCTCTTTTAGTATGTATCTTCTTCCTTTTTCTTCTTCTCTTCTTGTGATTCTGCTTTGGTGAAATATCTGCTTTAAAACAAGTTATTATATCATCACAATAGTATTGTTCTTTATTACCAACTTTTTCCTTGTGTTGAGTAAGTACAAACACAATTAATGATAGATAAATCATCAGACATTCTTCTGGTGAAAATATAACCAATATTTGTGAGTTCCACCATGTTGTGAAGAGAATTTCATGAAGATAGTTAATCAATGTTGTAAAGCTACCTTCTTTGGCTTCCTTAAGAAATAAGGAGAATTTATCTTTGTCATTAGAGGGTAGATACTCATATCCTTCTAGAGTATCTATTAAGTTTTGAGAGTAGAATTCTACTTCATGGAATAGTTCTTCATTATTGAAATCTTTTCTCAAAATTTCATCCATAATAGAATAGTGATTCTTAGAATTGAAAATTTGATAGAATCTTGGTAGTCTATCTTATAGCTTTCCTAATTGAAGTATATAAGCTTGATTTGATAAAACCTTTATTAATCCTTAGGTTGTAGGCTTCCTTATGTCTCCATAGGTATGAATACCTAATTTTAGATTTTTGAAGAAAGCTTATATCTTCCCAACTTGATAATATTTGATGGATATTATTATTATCAAGTTTTGTAGAATACCTTATGACTCCCTAATGTTTTTGGAGTATGATATAGTGCTTTTGTAAAATATAGTTCAATTTTGGTTGATTTTGTATAAATTTTGTAAAGATCAAAAATCAACTTCTTAACACCTTATTACTCCTATTGAACTAAGTACTTTTCAATTTTTGAAGAGGTTTTAATGTTGGATTTTTTTGTCCCTTTTTTGAGATTTTTTTTGAGACAAGAATATAAATTTCCAACTTTAATAAAATATCTTAATAACCCCTTTTTGTAACCCTTAGGATTTTATTCAAGTGTTTCTAATTTCCAATAACCTAGTTTGATGTTGTAACCCTTATCACTCCCAAATTTGGAAAATTAGAACACATTAATATTTGCAAACATTAAATGGATTAATTCCAAGTAGTATCCCTTATTTCTCCTAAGTTGTATTTTACAAATATTATATTAATTTCCCTAAGTTTTTCTTTCAAATAAATATTGATTTCATTTAATATCTCAACCTTAACATATAACCTTATAACTCCCTTTTTTAAATGAAAGCAAATTAGATGAGGAAATTTTTCCTTAATAAGGCTTTGTACCTTTATGAATCTAGATGAATATGGCAGTAATCTATCCTTCTTGAGCATGAATTCCCCAATGTGTGCTTTGGCTTCAATGCTATCCTTTAATGTTGGTTGATCGAGAGTGCTTCTGAATACTCTCGACTTGCTCTAGATCGCTATCAAACTACTGTTGAGCTTCTGCCAAACTGTCATCGAACTATTGTCAAACTGCTATGGTATTAATTTCAAAATGCTACCATATTTCTTTTTCCAAGGTCCAAGGCACCTTTAATAGGAGGTTAGTTGAGTGACAAGTATCACGGCAGAATTTTTAATGCTCCATGGATGCTTCGATTGTTTGGTGAAGACACTGAACTTACTCCATTGCTTGTGATAAATGTCACCTTTTGGTTGAGATATTTTTATTCCCCTTTGAGTGTTGTCCAAGAAATACTTCTTCTTCAATGTCTACAAGACTTCCTTGTTGTAACGGATATATATCAAGCTACTAGCTATATGTAACTCCTCTTCTACATGGATTATGGGTGCCAAGACAAAATTGTGACGTCTTCTTTGTGAGCATTATTTAGAGTTTCTATTGAATAATGAAAAGTGATGTTTGCATTCCCTTTTATTTATCAACGCTTTCTTGAAGGCTCTCCAACATATTTTCCATATTACTCTTGCTATTTTATGTAGATGCTAAAATATACTAGATAACAATGCTTATGGTGGAACTATGGTGGAGATATGGAGGAGCTTTGGTGGCCCTTGAATGGAGTTTGAATGGCAATGCTTGGATGAAGACTCTGTGATGCTCCACTTATGGTAGAAATACTCCTTGATTGGACGTAGCTTGCTTTGATAGAAATGCTCCTTTGCTTTGACGTATGCTTACTTTTATAGAGATGCTCCTTTTGCTTTGATGTATGCTTGATTTTATAGATATTCTCCTTTGCTTTATACATTGCTTGATTTTCCCTTAGATTTATGCCTTGTCTTCTGCAGGTTCGGTCATCCAAGATACGTAGAGGATGAGCCAAAAGAGAGGCTCTTTGAAATACTTGAAAGAATGATAGTATTCAACCATCATTTGGCTGATTCAACCTGCTTGTAGTGTGCCTTTGAGGCACTTTCCAATCTACTCTTTTTCTTGCATAGAATGAGTTAGAGTAGTGCAACTCAATGTAACAATATTTGTAAATAAGATGCCTTTTGCACCTTTTCTTGAACTCCTTTTTTGCAGGTCTAGTATTCTAATTTGTATGGCAGAATTTTGAATGCAGTGTAGGATTTTGAGGTTATCTTTTTTCTTAGACACCTTCCCATTTTTGCTTGGATATTATGATGACAAATCCAAGCTTAGATAGAAGTAGATATATGATGCAATTTTATGCACTTTTTTATCCTTGCAATTAACCATGTAATGCTTTGGATTTGAGACTCACCAAGTCTCAATATTTGAAGCTTCTACTTCTATTTTTGGTTAGTTGTATTCTTCTCCAAGTTTTGGAGGATTCTAACCTATTTTGGTGGCTTCTCTTGGCCACACTATGTTGTAGATATTTGTGCTTTAATAGTGTCTTTAGACACTTGATACAAATCAGATTTTGTGCCCTTCAAGAAACATAAAAACTAATTTTTTAGAGTAGTATAATAGTGCAAGTATTTCACTTTTAATGCACTAAATATTACACCTTATCACTCCAATCAACTCTCAAATTAATGCACTAAAAATTTACTGCAACTAATCAAGAATAACCTGAAATAAATCTTTAAGAGTTATTCTGCAATTTCACTACAATTAATATTGTAGGACTTAGTCTTATTTTCTTTTTCCAAAGTAGATGATAGGTAGTTGATAGAAGCAATTTTGAAATCTAATCAACTCCTAATTAATGTGCAAATGAACCTTAAAAATAACTTTTTCTTTTTTCACTTTTGAAGACTGTAATCCAATTATCTACTTGCAACTTTAATCCAAATTTAGGTGCTTGTAACAAATATGATAAGTAAACCAATTAATGAATCTACTTGCACCAAAAAGTTGCATACCTTTTTGAAATTTTTTGTAGCTCTTTTATCGCTTATATAGAGGATGTAGATCTTGGTGTCTAGGATCACCAAGTTGCTGCTTCGAGTATGACCTTGCAGCTCTTTGTGGACTATCCTGAACAACTCCTACACCAAATGATGGTCTTGAACTTTCTTTCACGAGCCTAGGATTTTGTGGCTTGTTCTCCTCTTGTGATCTCCTATTGTTGTAGATTTGGAGAAGTCTTTTTCTTTTAAGTGATGCCTTCTTGCTGTGAGAGGTAATATTCAAATCTCCAAGATTTGGTGAGCTTCTTCTATCTTCAAGTCTTCTTGTCGAATTTTGACTTCAAGCAGGATCTCCTTTTGAGATTTGGTACTCCTTGCTAAATTCTTCTTCATGGATTTTGCACTCCTTACCAAATTCTTCTTCTTTGATTTGGTACTCCTTACCAAATTCTCCTTCTCTTGGGCTTGTTATCGGATGGAGATAATTGTCCCAAGTCCTTCACTATTAGGGGCTTCTCCTTGGTAGTGGATTTCTTCAATGAGTTCTCCTTTGAGAATATCTTTAGTAAGGCTCTCCTAGCATTTTTTTGGATGCTCAATAAGACCTTCCCAAGGTCTCTGATCTTACAACTTTTTATGGTCTTCCTTGAGACCTTCTCTTCAACCTTCTACTCTTGGAAGAGTTGGTGGTGAGATATTTTTATGGATCTTTGATTATTCTGCTTCTAGATTCGATTAGGACTCACCTAGTACTTCTTCTTCTTCTCCTTCTTTGATTGGAAGTTCTTCAATAAGATCTTCTCCTGATCTCTTCAATTTTGCTTCAGGTTCTAAATTGATTCTGAAGAAGATACCCTTCCTAAATTTCTTGTAGGAAGTTTCCCAACTCACTGAATATTCTTTCCCTGCAAAAAAGTATTAGTACTAAAATATTCCTCCTGCTTCTGAATTAGATATTCTCTTTGAATTCTTCTTCAGGATCAAGGCTTCTATGGCCTTTTTTAGTATCAAGGATTCTATGGACTTTTTTTAGTATCAAGGCTTCTATGGCATTTTTCAGTATCAAGGCTTCTATGGACTTTTTTTTAGTATCAAGGCTTCTATGGCCTCTTTCATTTCCAAGGCTTCTATGGATTTTTTAGTATCAAGGCTTTTGTGGCCTTTTTTAGTATCAAGGCTTCTATGGCCTTTTTAGTATTAAGAATTTTGTGGATTCTCCTTCAAGGATCCTATGGCCTTTTATTCAAGGCTTCTATGGCTAGTTCTTCAACTTGTGAAGTTCTTCGATTTAACAATAGATATCTTCAGTCTCTTGACTTCACCACAACTCTTCATTGAAAGTATTCTTTTGTACTATTCTTCTCTTGCACAAGGAACTAATCTCTGCACTATGAAGTTATGTCAACCTTCGGGAAATGAAGTTGGAGTCTCCTAGATTTTTGTTGTAGGAGTCCCAATCCTCTAAGAATTAATTTTTTGCAACAAAAGAAACTTTAGGTAATAGTTAGCAAATTCTAGATATCCTAGATGATCTTCACTAGATGATTTGTCAATCTAGTGGATTGAATGTTGAGTCCTAGTCTTCATGAGTTTTTCTTGTAACTCTGTGGAAACACTCTAGTCAAATGCAATATTAGTATTTTTAGAATTGAGATTTCTTTTAGTCCTTACTTGGGCTCTCCCTAATTCTACCACCTAGACTCTTCTGAGAGTTTTTCATAGTGACTGGTCCATGAACGTGTCAGGTTGATAAAAAACTTCGGCTCAATGATAATGGTGGTTTCCCTATTGACCTACACAGACTAGATCTACCGTGGCTCTGATACCACTATTAGCTTTTTATGTAATGAGCACTGGGAGATAGCAATCACAAGATGCAAAATAATATGAAAGAAAGTAAATCTGCTAGATGACTAAAATATGCAATAAATAGAAATGATATAAAAGAATACAATGTAGCTATGGAGGAAATCAACACTCCATTAATAAAGCTACTGAACTACATTGCACCCATCACCAATGGATGGTGATGTACACAAAACTATACTAAGCACTAAGCTACACTATCAGACTATGTCCCTCGACTCTATATCTATCTAACAGTGAGGCCTTCCTTATATAAGCAAAATAGGTTACTTGGCCAACACTCTACCTAGTTGTGCAAGGGACAACTTGCACATTAACACTTGTGCATTTATTACATTGCATGAAGTAACTAGATAAATTCCCCCTAAAGTAATCTAATGTCCTAAGTATGTATCTTGGAAGATACATTTACATGATCCAAATGATGTAATATACTCTATTTCTAACAAGACTATGATAGGGTTAAATGGTATTTTTATTTTGTAGTATTAGAAAAGTTTATATTTGGAAATAAATAAGTTAGATGGATTAAATTTTGTGTCTCTATAGTATCATATTTAGCACTAGTCAATGGACTAGTAACATAATCATTTAAAGTCAAGAGGGGTCTTAGACAAGGAGATCCTCTAGCACCAGTTCATTATTATGGAAAAAGTTTTGAGAATGAACCTAAAGAACACATATAAATATGGGCTAATAAGAATAATTAAGGCTAGTGTTAAGATCGACAACATCACCCATCAACAATTTGTAGATATTATAAACCTTTTTGGGAGGGTCGAGAAAATGAGACCAGAGCCTTGAATAACTTATTAAATAAATATAAAAGAGCATTTGTGCAAAAATTTAATAGGAAAAAATCTAAAATTTACTTCCTAAACACTCTAGCTAGAATTAGAGCAGGGATATATAGGTTACTTTAAATGGAGGAGGTAAATTTTCCAACAACATATCTAAAGATGCCCTTATTTGATGGGAGAATGATGATAGAATTGTGGAGTTATAAGTAAAGTTTAGAATAAACTACCAACATATAAAGGTAGAAGGTTATCATTAGCAAGAAGAGTGCAACTAATCAAATCAGTCTTACATGTCATTCCAACATATTATATGTCCTTGTATATTATGCCAAAATTGATATAAAAAAGTTTAATTTGTATTATACGATCATTTTTATGGTCAGGATTACATGATAGAACAAATTTTCCTTTGGTGAAATGGAGCAAGGTGTATGATGATAAAACTAGGGTAGGTTTTAGCTTAAGAGTTCTTACGGATACAAACTTAGCTCTAAGGGGAAATGTAATTTGAATATTGTACAAAGAGTCAAAAATAATGGGCAAGAATTCTTCTAAGTATGTTGAACCCAATGACCCAAGCTTAATCTTTACTATATTATCACTACTAGATGGTTTTGCACTATGGAATAATTTTAAAAAATCAATTGATTTTGTGATTAAAGGTCTAATATGGATGGTAGGAATTGGATATTTTTTTTATTTGGATGGATACTTGGTGTGATAAAAGACTTCTCAATCTAGATCCAATTTTGAAACCGTTTTGCAATGTCTTAGAGAATAAAATTTATATTCTAAGATCTCAAATACTCTTTTAAAAAATCATATAATCTATAGGGGATATGATATAAAAAAGGAGGAATATTAGTTGAGTCATCAAATATTGAGGCCAACTTAGTCTATATAGCACCTACCAATATTTTAGAAGTTAGAATTTTTATGGGATTGACGAGATACTATCAATATTTTTTTTAGAATAACTAATCCTATCACATCTCTATAGAGAAAAGAGAATAAAATTATTTAGACATATAAATGTGAGGCAATATTTCAAGAACTAAAATGACTATTGACTAGTACACCTATTCTTGGCTATACCATATCTAAATAAATATTTTATAGTGTGCATGGATGCTTCTTCTTGTAGGATTACATGTCATTGTGTATGAATCATGGCTATATCCCTAAGGAAGTATTAGGGATATCTTCTTGTAGGATGGACATGTCATTGTGTATGAATCATGAAAATTTGATTATGAAGTGAATTACCCCACATGATATATAGTTAGTTGTAATTATTTATGCTTTTACGATATGGAGGTATTGTTTGCAAGGACAAAGATTCAAAATAAAGTTGGATCATCAAAGTTTAAGATTTATTTTCCCTCAACTAGATCTAAACCCTAATAGCATAGATGTATGAAATTTCTCTTTGAATATGATTTTGATATCTCTTATATTAAGAGCAAAGAAAATAAGGTCATAGATACATTGAGTAGGAGAAGACATATTTGTGCTTCAATAGTGATAACTTTGGAATTTAAAATTAACCCAAGCATAATCTTTAGGGAGATCCATTCTATTATGAAGTTATAGTTGCTAAGATTTTTGGTGAATTAAATAAAAATAAATTTATAGGCTATTCCTTTGATTATGATGGATTGATTAGATTTCAAGTTTTTTATATGTATCACTAAAAAACAAGTTGAGAATTCTTGTATTGAATGAAGCTCATAAGGTACCATATGTAGCCTATCTAAGATGAAAAATATGTGTGTATATGAGAAAATCATTTTTCTAGCCAGGGATGAAGAGAAACATTGTAGAGTCCATTGCAAGGTGTGAGTATGTAAAGGTAGAATATCAACATATTTCACTCTTATTATATCCCCATGTAATATTTGGATGAAAATGGGATATGACATCCATTGAATTTATTTTAGGATTACTGTTAACTCAACAAAATCATGAGTCTATATTGGTGGTCATAGAAATGTTGGCCAATGTTGTACATTTCTTGCCAACAAAAAATACATTGGAATCTAAAGATATGGCTTAAATTTATGTTAAATAAATCCTTAAGTTTCAAGGAGTATCTAAAATTATTATAGAAAACAAATATTTCTTATCCACATCATGCTTATAAAAGACTATTTAAAATGCAGTGAGTACTCAACTAAACTTTAGTACAATATTTTTAGTAATGATCCTAAAAAAGTGTTTGGGTGCTATATTTCAAAATGATATTCTTGAAAAGATGATCAGAATGGGATAGGTCTTGAGATGGTATTTTTGGTACCCCAAACACTTTCCTAGTCAAGTGCTTTCTTCAAGTGTTGTCTATTTTTCTCCTAGAGTCTCGATTCATGAAAACAATGAATTTTGTTTGGCAACCTTCTTAGCAAGCCCTACAATATTTATTATTGATAAAGATTCTATTTGACTTTGTTACTCACTATTTCTAATGACTGACTTTATAGACTCTATTACTAATAATTTCCCTAACTATTATGATTCCCATCTATAACTTTCAATTGACTCTATCTTAACTGTTATTGACTTTGGCTTTGGCTAAAATGATACCCTACTATTACTTTCACCATAAATTTATTTGTCTATTTTGGTTCAATTAATTTTATAATAGTGTAGTCTCTTCAATATCCTCAATTTTTATGGTTGGATTTTTGGCATTTAGGTTAAACATTCAATAGAAATAGGGTACTCTAGGCCAAGGTGTATGCATTGTCCATAGCTCCCTATTATACCACAATTATGAACAATAGTGCTCAAACCAATATTTTAGGCCACTACTCAAGAAGGATTTCTCACATACCTTGAGCACACTACCCACCTCTCTAATAGTACAAGAGGGTGATCTTATTGAATGTTGCACTTGGTGCACTACCAATAGATACATGATCAAAAAACTTCCTAGGCTAAAGGTTTCTCCTAATCCTTGGGGGGTCTCTTGATATACCCAAAAATATGTGGAAGCTCAATTTCATATACAGGTGTTTCCTGAGGCATGGGTATTGAATCCTGATTGCCTCACTTCACTAGACACTTTATAGGCACTATAGCTTAGCCAATAACAATAACTCCTCCATATTATTTTAAAACCCCTAGCATAGGGTTTCTAACTCAATAAACTAGAATAGGAAAAAATGGGTTGACTTTATTTTTAATAAGATAGTAAGAAGAAAAATAAAAACATGGAAAATTTATACCTAAAAATTGAAATGGTAGGGTAGGAACTATGGTAGTCACAATAGAACACAACCTTGGATAGGGTTATGCATAAGGGGTTGGACTCAAAATGTACTTGTAAAAAAATGGCGAATCCTAATCAAAATCAAGGTGAATCATGGAGAATCCTAAGCAAATCAAATCGAGCATCTTCATACCAAAATTTGGGGTATTTGAAGCCCTAAAATGTAAGGTCATATTTGGGACCACTTTTGACCTATTAAATAATATTATAACTTCATAAAAATACCACCATTAGATCAGTCTTAAAAATATCTTTCCAACGAGTACAAATATGCCTATGTTTGGATATATATTATGACAATTGACCCTAAGAAACAATTGGTCCTAAAACATTTAGGCAAATGGGCTGACATCGAGGGTCCTCATATTTACCAATTTCCAATTTTGGAAATCCTAAAATTCACCCAATTTGTGAATATTCGCCACTCTACATAACCCTGACCTTGGAAAGAGTTTTGATATTAGTTGTGTAGCCCAAAAAATCTTGCACTCCTTTCCTCAATGCTAATGGATCCGCGCCTTAGAGGTAAATGGGAAAATGGATGGTCTACACCTCAAGAGAGAGAGATACTTGATCGTACCTTCTATATGATGATTTTTTGATGAATTTTTATAGGTTCACCAAAAAATATTTATGGTTTTTTCCAAGCCTAGGTTTTGAGATTTGTTTTAATGTGTTCTATTTACTCAAATCGCACATATACCTAGGTTGGCCAAAATGCAACTATTCTATCCTATATGCAATTTAACTTCAAATGCAAACAACAAACAACATAAAACAAAATTTAGAAAGATAATACAATGCTTAAAAATTGATTTTTAACCCTTACCTATATCTAGACATTTGATGAAGTTTCTAATTTTTGTATGCAGTCCAGATCATACGCAACAGTTCGATATCGTACTATGATTTGTAGGATCGTATTTTGATCAGAGACCAAAAGCTCTGATTTTAATAGGAACCAACAGATTTAGGGGTAGAGGATAGAAAACAGAAAACACAAACTTCTATATATGTTTGTATGCATGATTAAGACCTAATTTCTAATGTTAAATGACTATGATAACATCAACTGATAAATAAATGCTTAAAACTACATGAAAATGTGCAATTACATGATATTAAGTGAATTCCAAAAATGTAAATGACAAAACTAATATTCTGTGGCAAAGAATGACAAATCAAATATTAATCGAATGAAACATTATCAAAATGTGCAAACCAGGGCTCGGGGTTGCCCCCAAGCAGATTGCAGGTAATATCATAGCCTTCTGTGCAAGATCGTATGCCGAACCCATAGAATCATACTGCGATCAACGATATCGTACCCTACGATCTGCAATAATGTCCTTCGATCTACAATGAAATCCTATGATCTTGCACGCAACAACAAAAAAAATAGAACTCTAATACGAAATGATGTGAAATTACTCTAATTTGCTAGGGGAATTTGAAGGAGGGAAGCTTGATTAAATAATCTAGGAGAAGCAACCATAATAGGAAGGGAAATATTTGGATATAATTTTCTTTCAAGCTTGGCCTAATCGAATGAATCCGATCCCAAAAAATTTGCACGGTTACATAGATAGGGATAAAAAGTGTTAAGCTAAATTTATCGCTTTCCTAAGTTTGATTTTCTATTTCTAGGCAAGATCGTATTACGATCATCAATATCGTATTCCAATCGTAAAGATCGAATAACGAAAATCGTACAATGATTTTATTGATCGTAGTATGATCTCGCTGATCGTACTATGATCTCTTCGGTTAAGCACAAATTTTGAGGTAATAAGTGCAGCAATTATTATTTTCCAATATTTTTATCTTTTTATGTAAATGGGTCAAATTTAAAGTGTTACATTTTGCCCCCTCTTTAGCGTAGTTTCGAAAGAAATTGCATTAAAGAAAAGTGTGGCATGTTTTACGAGAAAACAAATTGCTACATTTTCTTTGATGATTTTAATTTTTAATGTATGTTATTTTAAGATATGTTATTTATGGTGCCCCTTTGAGTTTTTGTGCCCAATTAAACATTTTGGGTGAAAAAACTCGATAAGGGTAAATAAGAAAGAAAAGAGTAAAATTTAATTCATTTGCTTTTTACTGTTTCATTGTTCAGATTTTTGAGGAAGAATATGGCAGGAGCTATCCATCACATTGATTTGGTCTGGGCTAGAGACGAGGCACTCTGAGTATGAATTTCTTGCTTATTTACCTTAGATTTTGCATGTTTTTAGCTTGATTTCAGATTAAATTTGGATTTTTAGGGCATGGCTACCATCGCGTAGCCCTAATTACGAAATAGTAACGATTTCACAAAATCATAACGATTTCACAATATTGTATCATACGATATTGAAGAAATTGATACAATTTTGTCAATATCGTATGAATTTTTGTGATATCGTATGATACGATATCGCAAAATCAATACGATATTACTTGCTTTTGATATGATTTTGCTCTTGTTTGATTCGATCAAATATTTTTAAATCTGATCACTAATATTTTGTTATTTTGTATTTTATTTTGATAGTTGGAGGAACTAAATAACAGGGAATGGAGACATGCTACTCTCCAGGATGATCTAGATGCATTGATAGACCTAGATTTGACCTGTCTAGAGGTAGTGGGTCTAAAGCATGTGGTGCAAATGCCACAAATTCCTATAGATATGAGGATACTGACAGCTCTAGTAGAGAGGTGGTATCTAAAATCAATACTGTTTCCAGTTACAGATAGGGGATATGACTCCTACTTTGGAGGATGTCTAGAGGATTTTGAGACTACCACTAAGGGGTGTTCATATAGTTGCATCTGGAAACTAAAGCTAGGCTATGAGGAGGTTGACAAGAGATCCTAGCTTCCTATTAAGGAAGGATGGGGTTCCTATTGAGGAAGGGTGGGGTTCCTATTGAGAGACTTAGAGGGACTGAGGGAGTCTCTCGATTGACTGTTCTACAGAGTGGTTTTATGGGGGTTTGATATTATGTCATCTCAGTGGGGTTCACTTTCCATGGACATTAGCAAACATGATTTATGATATGAGGGATCAAAGTGTTCGATTTTCTTGGGGTCCATTCCTTCTATGTAGATTGTACAAATTTTTTCACAGGGTGGTTTACAAGAAGGGGAAGGGCCTCATTTTGACATCATTTGTGTAGGTGTGGTGTTGGGAGCACATAGCTATCCTGTGGCCTACAGGGCTTCCTCTAGTTTGAGTAGTAGATAGTCAACCTGGTGTGGAGGATGATAGGCCTAGGGTGTTCTATTGGCCTCTATAGGGATTACATGGGAGACAAGTTAACCTTGGTGGAGTGAGGCGGCTCCTAGATGAGTTATTACCAGATGACATTACGTGGAGGTCTTGGAGAGGACTACCAGTATGAGAGGAGGATGCATTTGATCTAGCCCATGTTAGGTGGACCATTTGGGTATAGATGCATGAGAGAGAGGTAGAGTTGCACTATGCTTATTGGATGCAATGCCATTTTGGGCTTCAACAGGATATTCCTCAGCATAAGAGTATCACTTTTGTCAGATCTACTCAGGATCCTACCACTTTCAGTGGGGCTCCCAAATTGGCTTAGTTTTTGGACCCTGAGCCTGATGATGCTCCAGTAGAGATAGTGATTGAAGATGATGCTGGGGTTACTAATAGATATTGATAGTGGTATGATGATATCTGATCTGCCCAGTTGAAACCACGAAGGAGCGCAGTGCGGTAGGCATTTGACCAGGTTTTCAAGCAATGTCATGCAGTAAGTCATCAGGAGCAGTCAACTACATAGGATTCTTTGAAGGGATAAGGTTTTTGCACTTGGGGTGGACATACATATCAGAGGCAATGAATCCACTAGGATAGATAGGAGAGGAGAGCATCATCCCAACAGGAGGGAGGAGCATCCACTCATCAATAGGAGAGACCAGACTCACCTAGGAAGAGCAAGAGGGTATTAGAGGAAGGGGAGAGTAGTGAGATGGCTGATCTATAGGCTGAGGTTACCCGGTTGAGGGAGGATACTGCCTCTCAAAAGACTAGGATTGAGGCTCTAGAGGCTAAGCTAGCATAGGCTCAAGAACAGGTTGGATAGGGAGTTGTAGCTCCTACTCCTACGTCTACACGTATGACTCACTCTAGGTAGAGTGGGTTAGGGGATGAGCTAGTGTTGTCTATACAAAAAACTTCATTTTATCAGGCTCTATACTTTACGACTATACCAACAGAGTAGAGATAGGATTTGCCTCATGAGATTGTGGATCCTATTCAGATAGAATCGTCATCCCGTTCTACTTCTAGGGTGACTTTTTCTAGGATAGATATAGACACAGTGGATGGACAATTTCGACCTCCACCACCACCTACTGGTATATATGATGATGTGGTGAGCTCTAGGGGTTCTAGAGGATTCTAGGGATGACTTAGTTGATTATTTTTGTATTTTTTATGACTGAGTATACCGATGATAGATATTGTGGCATATTAGTTGACCTTGTATTGTATATACTTTCATGATGATATATATATAGATCTCTTATCTTATGTGACTTCAAGTGTTTTAATTAATTACTTTTGCATTTTAATTTTGTATGATCATGTTTTGGTATTATTAATCATGATTAAATACAATAAAAAATGATTTGATTTTTGAAGATGTGTTTTTGAAAATGTGTTGTTGAAAATGTGTTTTGGAATAATGATAAAATTTTGATAGAATTAGCAATAGACCTCGAAGGATTTTGTGTTGTTATGTGACTTTTTATGGAGTTCAAAGCTCACTAAGTCATGAAGTTAATCCTATTTTTGAGGAATATTTTGATATTGCTAAATAAAATGGTTGTATGCTTAAGAATAATCTTAAGACTTTTATGATGAAAAGAAGATGTTTGATGTTGTTTTGGAATAATGTATTTGATAAATGTTTGTGAAATATATTTATTGAAGCATAAAAAAATTGAAGAATGATTTTGTGCTAGGCATAGAATTCCTAGATAATTACTTAGGAATTATACCATCATCGCGAAAATCAAGATGAAATGCAGGATGATATAAATTTTGTGTATTCTTTTAAAATGCAAAATTAATGTTGGATAGATCATTATGTCACATATTCAAAAGATTTTTATAATAATTTTATAAAAATACCTGGAATATTTTTTGGGCATGAAAACTTAGAAATATGACTTGCGCTAGGCATAAAATTCCTAAGTGTGAAATTTGAAAAGAAATAGTTACTTAGGAACTATACCATCATCGTGAAAATCAAAATAAAATGCAGTATGATATATATATTTTTTAGTTTTGCAATATTATTTAAGATAAATTATTGTGCTATATCGATGAAAAATAATTTGTTAAGTATATATTAATTATCTCACAAAATCCCAAAGAATTTTTTTAACTTATTTCAAAAATAAATTCAAATTTATTTAGAACCAGTGTGTGAAAGGTGAATTTTTTATTTATTTTTATTTTTATGATGATAAAAAATCTCTCAAGTAACAAATGTGTGTGCTTTGTAAGGTTTATTTACCGATTTTGAGTAAGGTAATGATAAATCAAACTTAAATGAACTAATGTGTGTGCAAGTGGAATGTTCATTTGACCATGTTTTTGTGCATGCATTGGTACCGAACTACTATGTAAATCAAATTACCAAAATTTAGCTAATACATACGCAAACATTAGTCTTGCCATGTGAAACGAATTACCCAATGTCAAGCAAGTTGGGTACAAATCACCTATTATGGGGTTTCAATAGCAAGACCATGCACATGATAGGATAGCAAGAAATTTTTTTCAATTACTTCTAAAGTTGTAGTTGCAGCCATAGCATCAACATCACGGTTTCTAGTTCTAGGAATAGCTTCTAAAGTTACTTTTTCAAACAATGATATGAGTTTAAGCACATATTCTTTATAGGGATGGAGTTTTTCATCTCGTTTCTGATAAACCTCATTGATTTGATTTATCACGAGCTGAGAATCTCCAAAAACTAGCAAGATTTTAATTTTTAAAGCTAAAGTAGCTCGTAATCTGAGAATTAGAGCCTCATACTCTGTAGTATTATTAGTAAAAGCAAACTGTAATTTAAAAGATAAAGGAATAAGATTCTTTTGAGGATATATTAATATAATACCTACACTTGCACCACTCATACATCTAGCTCCATCAAAAAACAATGTCCAAGTTTCAGAATGGTCTTCTTCTAAATTAAGCCACTCATAAGGAAATTCAATGTTCATAGGATGAGTATATTCTAAAGGTGTGAAAGCTAACTGATCAGCTATAACTTGGCCTTTTATGGATTTTTGGCTGATAAATGTGAGTTCAAACTCATTAAGATCCAAAACCCACTTAGATATGCATCCTGATAAGTAAGGTCTACTCATCAAGTACCTTAATGGATCAAATTTAGCAATGTCATATGTTTTTTGACTAAGCATAAAATTATGCAACTTCTGTGTAGAAAACACAACTGCTAGACAAAGCTTTTATAATGGAGTATATCTTGTTTCATAACTTATTAAAGTTCTACTTATATAATATGTAGCTCGTTCTTTATTTTCATCATCAATTTGAGCCAACATAGCTCCAAGTGCAAGTTTCAAAGCAGATATATACAAAATGAAATGACAATCTGATCTAGGCAGAATAAGCACTGGAGGGTTGAGAAGATATTGTTTAATGTTATCAAAAGCTTCTTGACATTCCTCATCCCATTGAAAAGAAATATTTTTCTTGAGTAATTTAAGAAAAGTTTTTGTTCTATCTGCCAATTTATCAATGAAGCGATGAATAGCTTGTAATTTTCCTTGTAAGCTTCTTAATTCTGATATGTTTTTAGGAGGTTGCATATCTTGGATAGCCTTAATATTTTAAGGATATATCTCTATGCCTCACATAGAAATAATGACTCCTAATAATTTCCCAGATTTTACTCCAAATACATATTTGTCTGGATTTAAACGTATCAAATATTCTCTTAATCTATCAAACACATTTCTTAAATCATTAATATGATCATCTTCTTTAACTAAATGAGCTATAATATCATCCACATAATCATGCAAAATATCGTACATCATGTCATGAAAGATATATGTCATAGCTCTTTGATAAGTTGCACCTACATTCTTTAATCCAAAAGGTATTACTTTCCAACAAAATATCCCCCAAGGAGTAATAAAGTTTGTTTTAGCTTGGTCTTCAGTAGCTATTCGAATTTGGTTGTATCCTGAAAAACCATCCATAAGGAACAACATCCCACTCCTAGCTATAAAATCTATGATTTGATCCATATTAGGGAGAGAAAAGTCATCTTTAGGGCATGCATCATTAATATATCTAAAAGTAGTGCAAACCCTAATCTTAGTAGCTTCTTTCTTTGTTATAGGAACAACATTCAATATCCACTTCGCATAGTCAATGGATTGTATAAAAATTACATTCAAAAGTTTTTCTAACTCACTTTTAACTAGTAGTGCTACTTTAAGATGTTTTTTTTTGAGTTTTTACTTTACAAATTTAGCATCAAGGCGCACTACTAAATGATGCATAACTACAAAAGGGTCTAGGCTTGGCATATCTGCGTATGTCTAAGAAAAAAAATCAGAATATTCTGTAAGGAACTCAACATATAACTTTTGTTTTTCTTCACTTAATTCAGATCCAATTTTGACCAAGCAAGGGTTTTCTTCTGTTCCAATGTTAATCTTTATAAATTTTTCTACAATAATATTTAATTATTTTTCAAATTTGGGTGGTACGGGTGACACCCCCATTTCTTGTAATTATTCTAATGTGCATTTACCTAATTCTTCTTGAGGAGTAGTATCTTCTATATGAGCTATACATGGCATTGATCCATAAAAGAAGAATTTATTTCTTAGAACTTCGTCAAGAGATATAGCATGACAAATATCCCCTTCTAAACATTCATCCATAGAAGCAATCATTTTTGGGTAAACCATAGTCAAAATGTTACAAGTATGTATCCTTTTAAGAAGTTCTTTTTGTTCCATATACTCTTGATATGTTATAAGGTGGTCATCATCTTTATATGGGAATGGTTATATTTTTGTAGGAATATAACCAAGACCACATCGGTCAGGCCATTATTTGACCTCCAAAGGTTCTTTTATACCATTTTCATAAGGTCCTAAACCTTTACCTCTATAACCCATATTACACATCATCGGTTTTGATTTTATATATCCATTAGAGAAGTAACACTTACCAAATCTATCTTGATCAATTGTAAATTCTACAATTGTAATTTTACCCCAATCATATCCTGCATATACAAAGTTACAACTCTTGATATGACAAATGCTTCCTTTCTTTGGTAAGCCCAATATTCAGGGAGATGGTGGTAACTTAGATAGTACCAAGGAATCTTGGGTAGTAAAATTAACTTCTTCTGTAGTTGCTAGTACTAAAGATAAATCTGGTAATACTTCATCCAAAATGGCATATGAAGTAGATGGACTATCCTCATTAACTGGTTATTTAGATTCTATGAATTTAAATATTGTTGTCTCAAGAGGTGAGTCTGTTGCTACAAATTTAGGAAATGGATTAGATATAGGTTCAGAAGGTGATGATGATAATGATGTAGAATTTGTTGATGTTGACGATTTAGACTATGTTTTTAATGATGTATTTTTAGAAGGTGATGATGATTTAGACTTAGAATATTTTTATGATGAGGGTGTACTAGGCTGAACAGAATATATAACAGGATAAAATGGAACTCCTATAGGTTCCGCTAAAGCACACATATCAAATGGCCTAGGATCACCATGAATGGTTACTAATTGGTTTTTAAACTCAAACTTAACATAGTGGTGTAATGTGGAGGGTACTGCTCTCATTGCATTGATTCAAGATCAACCTAAAAGAATGTTGTACTATGTAAAACAAGGTATAACAAACACATTCGTATCCAAAATCCTTGGGCCAACTTGCAATGGGATCTTCATAACTCCACATGTCTGTTGAGTTTCATTATTAAATGCTTTAATAATCATTTCAATATTTTTCATTTCTTTTTTTAATCCAAATAATTGAAGGAAATCATAGGTGCATATGTTTAATGATGATCCATTATCATTTAGGACCCTTTTAACTCCTACATATCCAATCAATGTTGTAATGTACAAGGGATTATCTCCATACAAACTTTGAGGAGGAATATCTTTATCACGAAAATATATGAAATTTGTTTCATCCAACGTTATAGCATTTACTACAACATTAGGTTCAATATATTCAAATACCATCATCTTACTTAAAATTCTCATTAATTCTTCCCTATGCATAGAAGAAGTTCTTAAGAGATCCAAAAGATATATTCTTGTTGTGATGGTAGCTAATTTTTCATTAATATCATATGGAGATCTTTGTTGTGAACCTGTTACATTATTTTCTTTGGTAGGAACTTTTAATACAAATGGATTTATCTTTTCATTGTGACTTTGATCTTGAGAACTTTGGTTTTGTTCTTGTTGTCTTGTAACAACTCCGATGGTACCTACAATGTTACTATGTCATGGATTATCAAAATGGGGTCTAGCATTTTCTGCTTGCTCATTTAAAATCCATTATTGAGATGATGGTCTAGTAGTTATTCTTCTTGGAAATGGTTCTTCTAGAACTAATAAATCTGTAATAGGTGTGACTTGATCTAACTCATACTCAGAATTGTTTGAAGAAATCACTAGTTCACTCAATATTTCACTTTCTGTGTCACTTTCTAAAAATATATTTTGGCAATTCTTTAAATGTCTAATAGTGACTAGACATTCAGTAGTTACACGTGTTTTGCAAATCTTGATGTGGTAGAAAACTACTAATAGTTCCTACATATCGAGTTGGATGAGGAACATTATGATGTTTTTCCAGATTTACAGCTTCTTTACCATGCTTTGGTAAAGGGTGTTGAAAGATATCCAAATTTTGATTTTGATATTTTTGTGTATTATTTTGAGCATCCCTTGGTGGGAATTTTTCTACTTCCATTTTTCCATTGTCAATTAAATCTTGTATCATGTGCTTTAATATTTTACATGAGTTTGTTGAATGACCATCAGTTCTATGGAAGTTACAATGTAAATCAACTCTAAATTTTGCTACAGTTGTATCAGGTTGTCTTATTTCAGGCAACCGTATCAAACCTTGTTCCAATAGTTGAGGTAAAATCATAGTTTATTTAGTCTTGTAAATTATCTTGGTGGTTTATCAAGGACTTTTAATACAAAATTTTTTACAACTTCAGCAAGATTAACATTTGAGATGTTTCTACTGTCAATAAATCCATTACCCACTACTTGTTTGTTCTTGTATTGATTCTTAGAAGTTTTGTCTTCATCCTTTTTCTTAAATTGACCTCTTCTAATGAGGGCATCTTCTACTCTTCTTACCAAATCAATGGCTTGATTAAAAGATGTTACTGTGGTAGTAGAATGTTCATACGACAGTTGTTCTTGCAAATTACCTATGAATATGTCTAACATTTCATGATGAGGTAATGCAAAGTGTAATTTTCCCAAAAATTGTCTCCACTTAGCCAAGAATTCTGCAAAACTTTCATATTTTCCTTGTTTCAAGTTGTATAAATCCTTAATTGTCACATGCATTTCTATATAGGCACTAAATTGGTGGACAAAAATTTATGTTGTCTCCTCAAAATTCCTTAAATAATTAGTGGGTAATTGATAATACCATTCTAGGGCCATGAATCCCAGAATTTTAGGGAAAATCTATAGCAACAAAAAATCATCATGAGAAACATCATGACATGTTATCCTAAACATGCAAAGATGCTCTATAGGATCTTAAGTTCCTTTATATATTAGGAGGACAGGTATGGGAAATGTTTAGGATATGGTTGGGCTACCACAATAGGGTCTAAAGGTTGACTACACATCTCTCGATAATTATATGAGGGATGATAGGGATCCATCTGGTCTAGACGAGAAGCTAAATTTTTAATCATAGCTTCAAGTCCTTATGGTTTTTGTCCACCAAACTGATTTGGTTGCATCATACTATTATATTTTTGATAATAATTTGGTGTTGTTGTTTAAGGATTTCCAACTGAAACTGTGTTGTGTAAAGTATTTTTAGGAATTATATTTTGTTGAGTTTGGTAGTTGGTAGTTGGTACTTGTTTAGCTTTTTGTTGCTGATTAAGATCTTGAGAAAATATGGAAGAAAATGGTTGTTTCTATTGTTTAGAATTCACTTTAGTGTTTATAGCAATCATCTTAGATTATTGTGTCATTGGTTTTTAAACCTTTTTATTTAAAGGTATTATGTTTTGATGAGATGGTCCTGCTTGATTATCATCTTGGTCTATTGAAGGTATGTACGGTAATGGATTTGTATGTATTCGAAAAGTATTTTCTAAGGCTGCCTCCATAGAACCTTCTCCTGAATTATCCATTTGTACTTCTTGACTAAATTCTCCTATGTGATCTTTTATAAATTGAGTAAAATTTGCAATAGACTCAAATTTAACATTTCCCTTTTTATCTAATGTAGGTTTATTAGTACTTTCTACTTTATTTTTCTCATTATCACCTTCATCTTCTGAAAGTACATCCTCTTATACAAGTGCTCTCTCCTCAACATCTTCTTGTTCTTGTTCTCCCATATTATCATTTTCTACTTGTTTACCACTTCTTAATATAGGCATTTTGTTTTTGAATAAAATTATTTTGCAGATATATATTATATATGTGCTAAAAATATTTTGGGGTATATATGCTATATATATATACTATGATTATTTTTTGGATTTTTGTAGTTTTTGGATTGTAAACAACAAATTAAACACAACTATACTATTATAAATATTATGCTTTAATTTTATTGAAAAATCCTATGAATATCATTAACAGGTTCAAGTTGGTCTGGTGATAGGTAATGTTTTTCTTCAATCTGGAAGTTGGTTTTTAAGAATTTTATGAAATGTGCTATAGTTATGTAATCAAATTCATAGTTTGATGTGCAAAAGTACAATTTGTGACAGTATTATCGATAAAGCACAACTCTAAGAACTCTGTTAAATCTTCTCTTATCATCTAAAACAGTCTCTTGATTCTCTACTCATGATAAAAACTTATGTACTACTATCACATTCTCAAGATAATATTCAAAAGAATAAAGACTTGGAGAAATTACGGCTCTCTTATCTGCTAGCCACCTATCGCATGCTCTTTGAAGGTCAAAGTAAAAAGGTGCATGATCGAGATCCAGGATTCTGGACAATTCAAACCTTATGATTTCCTTAAGTTTATGTTATTTAGATCTTATAATTTCTAACCTTCTCCAAATATCAGGGTATGGCACACTACCTAATGAAGAAAATTCTTGGTTTTCTAGTATTGTACTAACATTAATTCGAACGGCTCTCATTATGTTATAATCTACCATCTATGAAATGCAATATTATGTGATTTAAACTAATGTTGTTTTTTTTGGTTTTTTGTTTCATTTTTGTTTTTGTTTTTGTTTTGTGACTATTTAAAAATTATAATAAAGCCTATGTTTCACGTCGGGTTCACCAAAGAATGTAGCCCAAAAATTCTCACACTCCTTTCCTCAAGGCTAATGGATCCACGCCTTATAGGGGAATGGGCGAATGGATGGTCTACACCTCAAGAGAGATAGATACTTGATCGTACCTTCTATATGGTGATTTATTAATGAATTATTTTGGATTCACCAGGAAATATTTATGGTTGTTTCCAAGCCTAAGTTTTGAGATTTGTTTTAATGTGTTCTTTTTACTCAAATCGCACATATACCTAGGTTGGCCAAAATGCAACTATTCTATCTTATATGTAATTTTACTTCAGATGCAAATAGCAAATAACAGAAAATAGAATTTAGAAAGATAGTATAATGCTTAAAAAGTTATTTCTAACCCTTACCTGTATCCAGATGTCTGATGAAGTTTCTGATTTTTGTATGTAGTATAGATCATATGCAACAGGTCAATATCGTACTATGATTTGCAAGATCGTATTACGATCAACAAGACCAAAAGCTCCAATTTTGATAGGAACCAATAGATTCATGGGTAGAGGATAGAAAATAGAAAACACAGACTTCTATATATGTTTGTATGCATGATTAAGATCTAATTTCTAATGTTAAATGACTATGATAACATCAACTAATAAATCAATTCTTAAAACTACATGAAAATGTGCAATTACATGATATTAGGTGAACTCCAAAAATGCAAATGACAAAACTAATATTCTATGTGGCAAAGAATTACAAATCAAATACTAATCAAATGAAACATTATCAAAATGTGCAAACTAGGGCTCGGGGTTGCTCCCAAGCATATTGTAGGTAATATCATAGTCTTCAGCGCAAGATCGTATGCCGAACCCACAGAATCGTACTGCGATCAACGATATCATACCCTTCGATCTGCAACAATGTCCTCTGATCTACAACAAAATCCTCTGATCCTGCACACAACAACAAAACAAACAAAATTCTAATGTGAAATGATGCAAAATTACTCTAATTTTCTAGGGGGAATTTGAAGGAGGGAAGCCTGATTAAATAATCTAGGAGGAGCAACTAGAATAGGGAGGGAAATATTTGGTTATAATTTTCTTCCAAGCTTGGCCTGATCGAATGAATCCGATCTCAAAAATTTTACGCGGTTACGTAGACAGGGATAAAAAGTGTAATCTGTCACTTTCCTAAGTTTTATTTTATGTTTTTGGGTAAGATTGTATTTTGATCGCCAATATCGTATTTTGATCGTAAATATCGGATAACAAAAATCGTACTACGATTTCGCTGATCATAGTACAATCTCGTAGATCGTACTACGATCTCTCTAGTTAAGCACAAATTTTGAGGTAATAAGTGCAACAATTATTATTTTTCAATATTTTTATATTTTTATGTAAATGGGTCAAATTTAAGGTGTTACAATTTGTTAGGACCTTAAATGATAATATAGAATCTTTGGCCTCTTCGAAGGGGAAACCTCCTAAAAAAAAATTGATTTAATATGCAAAAAGGTACATCTATGTATGCCTACTCAAGCTAGAATCTTCTAACAAACCAAACATTTATATTTTCTTATAACAACTACGTTAAATGGTACCACTTATCTAGGTGCCTTTAGTTCCATAAACTATTACATAATATCATTAGAATGGGATTCCAATGTTAGGAAGGGGTTTATTACATAATAGTGTTAGGATGGAATCCTAACATTCAATTTTCTTCATATTTTTCTGGATAATAAGTATTCTTTAATAAATCCTTTAAAGTTTCCTATTTGCTCCCTAAATAATAGCATTGCCACTATTTCCATTGTTTTAGCTTCTTCATGTTCTAATAGAGATCCCTTAGGAGGATTTGTGATTTGACACCTTCCCTTATTACTTATTCTCAAGCACCTATTTTGGATCATAGAATAGATGACCCTAATATCAATATGTGTTATATCATAATGATGAATGTTATGGTGGATGATGAGTTTAATTTAAATGCATCATGTATGATGGTTTTATGCTAGTGGATTTCTTGATCTATTCTATGAGTTGTAAATAAAGTAGACAACAAATAGATTGACCAATTTCATACTTTAGGTGCTTTTATACAATAATAGGAGCATCTTGTAGTAGAAGAGTGCCCCTTAAGGGGATATGAATTTTAAGGATATTTCTTATATCCCCCACTTAGCTTAGTGGTGGATGTTGGAATATATGGTGTTTCTTAAGGCAAGGGTTAACTTTTATATTATAATTATTGTATAGCCCTTTGGGCCTTGCCACATCTTGTATAGGAGGATTTATTGTAATATTTTATTATTAAATATAAATGTAGATAGTTTAATCCCTCATAATTGGGTGTTTATACCCCTCGATACCAACCATTTTATCAATAGTTTAGAGTGTTATTTTTATGAGCTATTCTTTTATCTAGGTAATGTGTTGATTCTATTAATTTCTAGAAAATGTTATAAAATTCAATAGTTAGTAATTAGTTCTCTTTTTTAGAATATAGGTCTTTTACTCAAACTTGATATTATCAAGGTTTATGACAAGGTGAATTGGGACTTTCTAAAGAAAGCCTTACTAGATTTGGTTTCTCTAGTGATTGGATAGATTGGAAAAAATTTGTATTCTACACTATGATTCTCAATAATGGTAAATGGAATTTGGGTGGGTTTATTCAAGTCATCTAGATGCCCGCATGGATATGATCCCATGTCACCCTAGTTATAGATTATATAATTAAAACCTTAAGTGGGAACTAATTGATCCTTTTTAATTGGTTCCACAATCAAAAGAACCTATAGGCTAAGACTTTTATGAGGGTCACTACCTATTTTCTTATTTGAAGCATATAAAAATCTCACTTGGCAACTCCACTCAAAATGAACATCTAGAAGAAGTTATTAAGGACATTGAATTGAGATTTCAGTGAAGATATCAAACTAGTAGCTTGAAAAGCAAATAGTATTTACTTGATGAATTTGCTAAAAGCAAAAGATATTACATTTTATGAGTGAAAGAGATATTGACTAGATACTTTGTTCTTTCTAATATGCCCTTACATGCACTAATACCTCCACTCAATGCCATTCCAAGAAGAAGAGATCGAGGCTAAAACATGGTTGCTCAAACATCTAGAATATTTTTGGTATGGAATGATAGAGATCCCATTAGAACTTCAATGCCACTGACAATATGGGATAATATTTTAACATCCATGCTAAAATTTCTCCTATACTACATTGAAGAAGATCTAACCACTCCAATAGAGAATATATAGAATATGGTCAACCTGGGTGCACTACATAATGTGATAGACTGACTCTAAGATTACTAGTGGCTTCATTCAAAAGTAAGGCTAGAGAATGGTGCATATCTCTTTACCCTAACTCAATAAATGACTAGGACTAGATTGCTTCCCAATTTGTATAAAAATTCAAAGAGAAGATATATGGTGTATCTCTCTTGGGATAGTTTTTAAACATAAAGAGAGCATCAATGGAGACTATGGATGAATTTAACATCCAATTTCACAAGGCATATCATATAATACCTAAAGAGATTTATTCCCTCCTATGTATGGTATTTATTTACTATTTGAAGGCCTTAGATTTTAATATCTTCATGATGATAATGGTCAATGGAGGAAACTCTCTTCCAAATGCCTACAGGATAGCCATCTAGGTTAAAAATAATGAGAAGGCTAGATCCTAAGCCACCTATGTATTTGTATTCCACTATTTAATCTCTATATCAACCTCCTATAGTAATCCAACCAATAAACTTCCATATAACCTCAGTCTCATTTGCAGTCCTTGCTCTACACCCTGCTCTAGTCTCTTCTATTATAAATAACTTTAAGAAGAAATAAGAGTCTATTAAATATATTTTCTAATGAGATATTAACATATAGAAGGAAACATAGTGTCAAAATAATTTTGGTCTTTCTCTCCAACCATACAATCAAGGATTCAAGAATCATATAAATACCTATTAAAATCCCAACAAGAACCCAAGTTAGCCCTTGAATTTAAATCAAAGGAATACCTCTAAAAAACTTCATCATCAAAATATTTCCTAAACATGATTAGAGAATTAGATCCTATGTAGAATAGCTATCCAAGAAATTCAAAAACTTGGCACTTTCCAAACCTATATTATCTTAATACTTATGCTAAAACAAACTAAAATCGATCCTTTCATCCATATTTATCCACTTTCCAAGTTCCAACCAAGAGTTTTTTCCCAGATATAGTTAATAGTTTGTCTGAACAAGCTTTAGTAACTTGGGATGAAGAAGAAATATACATTATATCTAATGGAGAAGCCATAAGACCACAATTATAGACATATTATATGACCAAGGCTAAAAGAAAAATAATGGAGAAAATAGAGGAAATCAATATGTAGGAGAAGTTACTGATATGAGCAAATTTTCCTTAGTTATCTATGTTAGAAAAGTCAATCCCCAGTGGACACAATTTTTATCCAAAAGATACATTCTTTAAAGTCAATTAATATAATGGATCACCTCAAGAAATTTATTGTGGTCATGACACTCTAGGAATTAATCATTATGCTAGGACAAATAAAGCACTTAGAAGAGGTATTGAAGGAGCAAAAAAACTCAAATGATCAAAGGTTACATGTTTTTCTATAATTATTTGCTCCTAGAGTAATAAAAAAGAGCCAATGCCATTCTATTTGACTCTCATCTATGGCGATAAATTGATTTTTAATTATTTAGTTGATTTTGGAGCAAATACTATGATCATACCAAAAGGGGTGGTGGATGCATTGGGACTAAGCTATGAGCCAATTAGTTAGTATTTTATTCAATTGGATGGAACACTGATCCAAGCCCTTGAGATAATCAAAAACCTCCCTCTCACACTACAAGCATATCAAAATATATCTATCCATTAGGACTTAGTAGTAATTGAGTTCCTATCCACTTTTAGCATATGTCTATCAAGAGATTCTATTGCCAAAATAGGAGGATACTTATCCTAGGTTGGACACAAATACTGTTGAGTTACTAGAATGGTGTTAATATGAGAATTTTGATGGAACCAATTCATGTCCATCATATAGATTAAGTTCCTTTAATTAGATTAGATGCAGATCGGTATTATACCCTGTTGAGAAGCAACACACCCCCACTGAAAAATGAATTTCCATCCTTTGAAAATATTGAGCTTTCATTTTGCAGTAAGGACCCTCTTGATGTTTTTAAGGTTCTAATTCCAAATTTTTTGCTTGCCTCTTTCTTCTTTAAGTTTTGCTAATATTAAAATATCCAAGTAGGCTTGCATCTGGCCTTGATTTATTTTAGAATTCATTTTTCAAATGTTAGAATCATTTCTGAGTAAAGAAAATCTTTCACTGATATGAAAAAATGCAAAATACAGATGAATGAATTCATTAGAGTCAACCTACAATTTTTGGAAATTTTGCTAAGGGCTGAGAGCGTCGCAAAATCGAGACACTTCCATTTTTGGAAAAGTCGCGATATCGCGACACTTTCCATTTTTGGAAATGTCGCGAAATCGCGACGGGTCTAGGAAAATTTTGCTGAATGCTGGAAACGTCGCGATATCGCGACACTTCCATTTTTGGAAAAGTCGCGATATCGTGACACTTTCCATTTTTGGAAAGGTCATGAAATCGCGACAGGTTTGAGTCGGAAGCCAGTCTTGTGGAAAACGTAGCGAAATCGTGACATATTTTGGAAGAAAAGACCAAGTGTTGAAAACGTCGCGATATCGCGACACATTTTGGATGAAAGCAAGTCTTGTGGAAAACGTAGCGAAATCGCGACGTATTTTGGAAGAAAAGTGCAAGTGATAAAAACGTCGCGATATCGCGACACATTTTGGATGAAAGCAAGTCTTGTGGAAAACGTAGCGAAATCGTGACGTATTTTGGAAGAAAAGTGCAAGTGATAAAAACGTCGCGATATCGTGACACATTTTGGATGAAAGCAAGTCTTGTGGAAAACGTAGCGAAATCGCGACATATTTTGGAAGAAAAGTGCAAGTGATAAAAACGTCGCGATATCGCAACACATTTTGGATGAATGCAAGTCTTGGTGAAAAGGGACCAAGGGTAGAAAGCATCGCGATTTCGCGACATGTCGCAGTTTCGCGACAGCAGGAGGCAAAAGGAACCTAAGGCAAAAATAGGTCGCAATTTCGCGGCCATGGGGGGCAAAAAGCGCCTAAGGCAGAAATAGGTCGCGATTTCACGACATGTCACGATTTCGCGGCCATGGTGGACAAAAAGCGCCTAAGGCAGAAATAGGTCGCGATTTTGCGACATGTCGCGAAATCGCGACATGTCGCTGTTTCGCGGCCATGGTGGACAAAAAGCGCCTAAGGTAGAAATAGGTCACGATTTCGCAGCCATGGTGGACAAAAAGCACCTAAGGCAGAAATAGGTCGCGATTTCGTGACATGTCACGGTTTCGCGGCCATGGGGGGCAAAAAGCGCCTAAGGCAGAAATAGGTCGCAATTTTGCGATCGCGACATGTCGTGGTTTTGCGGCCATGGGGGACAAAAAAATGAAAAGCGGCTTACAGAAATCATCGCGATGTAGTGACACGTGTCAAAATAAACCAAGCCGACAAGATAATGAGCATTAGGGTTTTAATCTAATTTAATTAAAGTACTAATCCTTGTTTTGTCTTTTTGCAGAAAGCGATACAATTGCATGATGGCGAAAGTAATGACGAGAAAGACAAAGTTAAGCACAGATTAATCGAGGACCATCACATTAAAATTTGAGATGCCGAGAATTGTTGTTTCATCCAGATTTTATGGATCTGGCCGCAAAGAGACTTTACGGTGACTAAGCAGCTGCCCATTTAATAGAATATGTCGGCAATTGACCGAAAAATGAAAATATCTACACACGGTTACCGGAATTTGTCGATGGACGCATTTAATGAAAATTTATGGCGAAAGTAATGGCGTGTAGAGATTTTCAACTCAGAGACGGCTCTGTGAAGATGAAATGTCAGAGAAGTGGTGACTCATCCAAATTTCCCAGGGGAATTAATGAAGACATTTACACACAGTTACAGGTGGATGCAAATAATATCAAATTCTGCCTTCTCCATTTATGGCAAGTAACTGCAATGAGATTTGTAGAATGATTAAGTTTTATCAAAACTCTATTTTAAAAGGCCTTATATTGTAAAACCCGGGTAGTAGAGTTTGAGGTGATAAGATTTAGGGTTTGAGAAGAAGATATTTTTAAAAAGATCAGGGTCTATCCTGAGTCTATAAATACTTCTTATTAATGTAATTTCAAGAGGCAGAGACTTAGAAATAAAAAGCTATTGGAGCAATTTTTTGCAAATATCGTTTGAATGCTTTGTTCTGGACTTAGAGTTGGTGTGATTTTTCTTTTTCTGTGATAGCATGGCCAAGAGCCTAATCTGTTTCAGATTATGATAAGTTCATCTTCTTTTGTTTTCGTTTCATTAAGGTTTATTTAATTTATGCTGTAGATCTGTGTTACCAGGATTGGATATGTTGTTAGGCTTCATTTTCTTTATTGTATGTTAGGGAAAATTACAGATTTAAGGTTCAAGCCTATTCTAATTGCTTTGTCCTCACTGTGCGAGCTAGGCTGCTGGTGGAAGATACCAATTTTAACCGACTTCCCTTTTGTTTATAATTTTCTGTTAGATTTGTTTCATCTTTGTCTTATGCTCTTAGTTGAAAGTGATCTTAGAAAGCTGGACACTTTCCTCTTTGATTTGTTCTATTGTGAAGCTAACCGGTATAACTAAAATTGGCAGTTTTGGTTTTGCAGCTAAGTTAGATAAATTTCTCTTTTCGCCCTACCCTACTCTCTCTGTTCCACCGTGAAATGATCCATTTTTATCTTTCTTTAAATTTGTCTTTTATTTAAATCTGCTAAAGCATAAAGAGCTAGATCAAAGAACTGATTGTAAATCTGATTATCCATAAAGATAACCAACTCCAAAAAAACATTACTGAACTAAATTCCCGAGCCCGTTGTAAGGTAATAGACAGTCCACTTGAAACTATTCCAGAAGTGGAAAAGAGTGAATAGACATTCGACCCAACTCTGTAACTCACACCTTGGATATCCAGCAAGATCCTAAAGTGAGTGGGATTTATCCCGTATAAGTGTTATCGGTATTTTATGCTCATCCTTCACAGGGTGTGTATAAAAGTCGAACCAACATTTAAAATTGGTGCTAGAAGGAGGGCCTGTTGAACTCTATTCAGTATTGTAAGTTGTCGTGCGAGTCGTTCTTTTCTTTCCTTTAATTTTCTACACACCAACATTTAAAATTGGCACTAGAAGGAGGGCCTGCTAAACTCTGTTCAGTATTGTAAGTTGTCTATGCAGAGTCTGGTATTTTATCTTTTGAATCCTTTTCCCTCTTCCTCAGCCTTTTAAAACTTGTTTGTTTGAGTTTTTGCCTAAACAGTGGAACTCAACACCAACATTTAAAATTGCTAGAAAAGAGGACCTGAAGTTCAATGAGTCTGTTAAGGATTGTAAGGTTGTAAGTGCTGGTGGAAAGTTGGATTCTAATTATAGGGTAACAAGGTCCCACTCCAGAGCTGGAGAGCTCCTTGTGCCTGAGTTAGAAACTCCCAGAAGAAGCAGCCTCAGAAGGGCCAAGTCCTTGTCTGAAATAGTTTTGTCACCACTTGTAGTTACTCCAACTGCAACTGAAAATATCATTGTCAATCAAGTAATAATGGCAAATTGGTTAGGTTCCACTGCCTTAAATATCTCGGGTGCAGCCCATGACCTACCCAAAAATCCTGAGAGGTATCTTCCCAGATATAAGCATGATGGAACTAGGACAGTAGAAGAACATCTAGTAGCATTCAAGAATGCTCTAAAATTGTTAAATGTACAGCATGAAGATGTGGCTTGCAGATTGTTCCCGTTCACTCTCTAGGAGGGAGCTTACGACTGGTTTCTAAATCTCACTAATGATTCTATTACCAGTTGGAATGACTTGGAAAAGGTTTTTGTATCACGGTTTGGTGAGGTAATAGATCCCGATGTATTATATCAGCAGTTTTCTGGTATTAAAAGAGAAATAAATGAATTTGTCAGATCTTACAATGTCAGATTTCGGAAGGCTTATGGTAGACTGACTGGTTATTATATGCAAAATGCAGACCTGGCATTAGATATTTTTAGAAATTCTCTAGATCCAATGACTTCTATTTTCTTGAAAAGAGATCCCTCTATTACCAATCTAACAGAGGCTTACAAAGAAGCTTTGGTTCTGGAAAGACAGTTGGGACCCCAACCTTTAAATGCTCATCAAATTCCTTTGGTCACACAAGGCACCCCTATTTTCAATCCCATACCACATTAGATGATGTTTCCAGTATGTCAAACTCCACCATCAGGAAATCCATTGGCTGTAGCACCTGTTGAAAATGTACAGAATCCAGGTAAAGAAGCTGATAACACAAGAGTTGAAGAAGTTTCAAGGGTAGTCCAAAAGTTGGAAAATGACTTTTTGACTTTCAAAAGGCAAGTGTCCACCGACGAAAACCCAAACAGGTTTTCTTATTAGCAGAATAGATTCACTCGACCCCCATATGAGCCCAATAAGGATTATAAAGGTAAAGGGCATGATGTAAATATTTGTGATTTAGCCTTGCCTATCTGGTGTAGGATTCATGGAACATCTCAGCACGGGGAGTTGGATTGTTTGGAATTCTGTAATGCCTTTGAAGCTCTTTCTGGCGAGTTGGTTTCTCCTGAACAACAAAGGACTGTGGATGCACCAAGTTCATCCAACCACAGCGCAGCTATGGTCTTAGATTCTTTCACTTTCCCAAAAGAATCAGAGAATGTTGTGGAGCTACCCATGGATGAAGTACAAGCTTTTCAACAATACAGGAGGGACAACTACAACCTCAAAAATAGAAATCCGGAGCCCAACACTACATCTACCCCTTCGGACAACTCACATAGTGTTCCTCAAAATCCATCTTTAAGCAATAACCCATCCCCACCCAAGGGAGGAAATCCGAGAGGACCAGATGCATTTGTCCCTCCACTCAATAAGGGATATAATATAGTGGAGGACATGAAGAAGATCAAAGCCAACATCACTCTTCATGAGTTGGCCCAAATTTTAGAACAAAGGGATAATCTGATCAAAACATATTCTGAACCTACTACCAAACCTTTGGAAAAAGGAAAGAAGATGGCAAATGCAAATGTGGCCATGTATAAAGAGAAGACTGAAGTTCCGCCTTTTCTACTGACTTTCCGAATATTTGGGAAAAACTTACACAACTGTCTGGTAGATTCGGGTGCTTCAGCTAATGTTATGCCTTTGGCCATTTGTCAACAGTTGGGTTTAACCCCAATGAACTCCGAGATGAGAGTCGTCCAATTAGATAAATCAAAGGTTAAAGTGGTAGGTGAACTTCAAAATATACATATCCAACTAGCATCTGAGCCAAGAGCGCAGCACATAATTGATATTCAGGTGGTGGATATTCCTGTAGGGTATGGAATGCTTCTGAGTAGGGATTGGTCAAAATCATTGAATGGGTATTTGGCTACTGATTTCTCGCATATGTGGTTACCCTGGAATGGTTTTGCAAATCAATTAAGAATCAACAGAGAGCCAAGATATAAACTCATGGTTACAGAGTATAATGCCAAGAATGAGACTGCTAATCTTGCTGAGGGCTGTTATATTGGGGTTTATAATTTAACAACTACTCAAAAGGAGAAATCGGTTAAAGCTCACCTTAATCATGATAATGAAGTTGGGATACTTCATATTGATGCAGCTAAGTCTGAGCAAGGTTATGGTACAGGGCTGTTCTTAAAAGACCAAAAAATCAAACCGATTTTATATCTTATCGCTTGCGGTTTCCCTGCACTAATAATTTGGTAGAATATGAAGCATTAGTACCGAGGTTTAAAATTTGCTTTACATTACTTTGATCATGCAGATACGAAAACCCGTATGTTGGACTTGTTTGATTTGTAGGGTGGACGACTTCAAGCTGTGGAGCATTTTAGTCGGCACCAAGAGACAGTCAAGCGCTGGCTTGACGAGAGGGCCAATTCAAAGGCTTTAAAACTTGCAGACCTGGTGTTTCTGTGGGACAAAGCCCATGAAAAGAAGCGTAAAAACACCAAGCTGCAACCTTTATGGACAGGGCCATACCAGATTGCCAAAACCCTGGGTAATAATGCATTTTTTCTACAAGACCTGGAGGGTAATTTTCTGAACCTTCTTGTTAATGGTCAATATCTAAAGCATTATTTCTCAGCTGTTCCATCCAATATATCGTTTGAATGAATCACAAAGAAGTTGTAACATGTGTATACATTGTAAATGAGCTTTAAAGTAGTTTATTTTATTTTATTTTAAAGTTCTGTGTTTTATCCTTTGGGGTCTGTTTTATTTTATTTTATTCCTTTGGGGTCTGTACAGTTTTATTTTATTTCCTTTGGGGTCTGTACAGTTTTATTTTATTTTATTTTAAAGGTCTGTGTTATTCCTTTGGGGCCTGTACAAAGTAGTTTTGTTTTATTTTATTTTATCCTTTGGGGTCTGTACAAAGTAGTCTGTTTTATTTTATTTTATCCTTTGGGGTCTGTACAAAGTAGTTTGTTTTTATGTCTGTTTTTAAAGTTCTGTGTTTATTTCCTTTGGGGTCTGTACAAATTTCTTTAGCTTTTAAAATTCTATTTTTTTTTAAGTTTTGCCTGGGCAGTAAAGAAAAGTCAGCCTTCTAAATTTGTTTTATTCTGAGTTCAAAATCTAGTGTTCATTATTCTAATTGAGAGATAGTCTGCTTAAACTAAACAGTGGAACTATTTTGTTATTCAGAACAACAGTAGAAAGATGATTGGATTTTGTGTCTTGCTTGCCATAGTTATTTTAATTATAAAGAAACTGCTATCTTGTTTGGTCGGAGAAACTCCTAGGGAATCTAAGAAAAGTTGGTCATAAGAGGGGACTCGGATTCATGAAATTATTTGAGTATCCATAGAGGCTATCAGTACCCAGTCTGAAGCAGTTCCAGATTGATGAAATATTAAAAAAAAAATTGTTGTTCTTT
This sequence comes from Wollemia nobilis, assembly GCA_028583015.1. Taxonomy (NCBI): domain Eukaryota; kingdom Viridiplantae; phylum Streptophyta; class Pinopsida; order Araucariales; family Araucariaceae; genus Wollemia; species Wollemia nobilis. Next base: position 52,836 of record JAQPPZ010003577.1, read on the forward strand.
TTTTAAGGCTTTTCATATTTTGGTATATTTCAAAAGAGAGAGAGAGAATATATAAAAAAAAAAAAGGAAGGAAAAAGTTATGTAATGAAAGAGGTAGCCAAGGCTTCAGAAGATGTTTTCTTTTACCAAGTGGTAGATACTACTTCACGAGTTGTGGATCCGGGTCATGTAAATCTAAAGAGTAACTCTGTCGAGGCTGTAAAAGGCTAAACTAGTAAACAGAGCCCTACTCGGTTTCCCCTTTCACAACTCGGTTTCCCCTTTCTAGAAAAGCTGATCAATCCAAAGTACAACATTCGAAAGGCCCAGTAATTCTTGGAGAAAGTTTTATACGCTTATAATTGCACATCAAAAATCTTCCTTAAGTGATTCAACCTAGTATGTCCTTGGGAAATTTTAACAACTATCAGGTAGTAGTTAATTTATTTTGAAGAATATTTGTGGCAAGGCATGGTACATGGTCTACATTGTTTTGAAACTAGAGTCCTGGATTCTAAAATAGTGCTACTATTTTACCCGTAGATATCGCCATTTGTTGAGAAGCAACACACCCCCACTGAAAAATGAATTTCCATCCTTTGAAAATATTGAGCTTTCATTTTGCAGTAAGGACCCTCTTGATGTTTTTCAGGTTCTAATTCCAAATTTTTGCTTGCCTCTTTCTTCTTTAAGTTTTGCTTATATTAAAATATCCAAGTAGGCTTGCATCTGGCCTTGATTTATTTTAGAATTCATTTTTCAAATGTTAGAATCATTTATGAGTAAAGAAAATCTTTCACTGATATGAAAAAATGCAAAATACAGATGAATGAATTCATTAGAGTCAACCTACAATTTCTGGAAATTTTGCTAAGGGCTGAGAGCGTCGCAAAATCGTGACACTTCCATTTTTGGAAATGTCACGAAATCGCGACAGGTCTGGGAAAATTTTGCTGAATGCTGGAAACGTCGCGATATCGCGACACTTCCATTTTTGGAAAAGTCGCGATATCGCGACACTTTCCATTTTTGGAAAAGTCGCGATATCGCGACACTTTCCATTTTTGAAAAGGTCGCGAAATCGCGACAGGTTTGAGTCGGAAGCCAGTCTTGTGGAAAACGTAGCGAAATCGTGACATATTTTGGAAGAAAAGACCAAGTGTTGAAAATGTCGCGATATTGCGACACATTTTGGATGAAAGCAAGTCTTGTGGAAAACGTAGCGAAATCGCGACGTATTTTGGAAGAAAAGTGCAAGTGATAAAAACGTCGCGATATCGCGACACATTTTGGATGAAAGCAAGTCTTGTGGAAAACGTAGCGAAATCACGACGTATTTTGGAAGAAAAGTGCAAGTGATAAAAACGTCGCGATATCGCGACACATTTTGGATGAAAGCAAGTCTTGTGGAAAACGTAGTGAAATCACGACGTATTTTGGAAGAAAAGTGCAAGTGATAAAAACGTCGCGATATCGCGACACATTTTGGATGAATGCAAGTCTTGGTGAAAAGGGACCAAGGGCAAAAAGCGTCGCGACATGTCACAGTTTCGCGACAACAGGAGGCAAAAGGAACCTAAGGCAGAAATAGGTCACGATTTCGTGACATGTCACGAAATCGTGACATGTCGCGGTTTCACGGCCATGGGGGCAAAAAGTGCCTAAGGCAGAAATAGGTCACGATTTCGCGACATGTCGCGAAATCGCGACATGTCACGGTTTCACGGCCATGGTGGACAAAAAGCGCCTAAGGCAAAAATAGGTCGCGATTTCGTGGCCATGGTGGAAAAAAAGCGCCTAAGGCAGAAATAGGTCACGATTTCGTGGCCATGGTGGACAAAAAGTGCCTAAGGTAGAAATAGGTCGCGATTTCACGACATGTCACGAAATCATGACATGTCGCGGTTTCGCGGCCATGGGGGGCAAAAAGCGCCTAAGGCAGAAATAGGTCACGATTTCACGATCGCGACATGTCGCAGTTTCGCATCCATGGGGGACAAAAAAATGAAAAGCGGCTTACAGAAAGCGTCGCGATGTAGTGACACGTGTCAAAATAAACCAAGCCGACAAGATAATGAGCGTTAGGGTTTTAATCTGATTTAATTAAAGTACTAATCCTTGTTTTGTATTTTTGCAGAAAGCGATACAATTGCATGATGGCGGAAGTAATGACGAGAAAGACAAAGTTAAGCGCAGATTAATCGAGGACCGTCACATTAAAATTTGAGATGTCGAGAATTGTTGTTTCATCCAAATTTTACGGATCTGGCCGGAAAGAGACTTTACGGTGACTAAGCAGCTGCCCATTTAATAGAATATGTCGACAATTGACCGAAAAATGAAAATATCTACACACGGTTACCAGAATTTGCCGATGGACGCATTTAATGAAAATTTATGGCAAAAGTAATGGCATGCAGAGATTTTCAACTCAGAGACGGCTCTGCGAAGATGAAATGTCAGAGAAGTGGTGACTCATCCAAATTTTCCAGGGGAATTGAATGAAGACATTTACACACGATTACAGGTGGATGCAAATAATATCAAATTCTGCCTTCTCCATTTATGGCAAGTAACTGCAATGAGATTTGCAGAATGATTAAGTTTTATCAAAACTCTATTTTAAAAGGCCTTATATTGTAAAATCCGGGTAGTAGAGTTTGAGGTGATAAGATTTAGGGTTTGAGAAGAAGATATTTCTGAAAAGATCAGGGTCTGTCCTGAGTCTATAAATACTTCTTATGAATGTAATTTCAAGAGGCGAAGACTTAGAAATAAAAAGCTATTGGAGCAATTTCCTGCAAATCTCGTTTGAATGCTTTGTTCTGGACTTAGAGTTTGTGTGATTTTTCTTTTTCTGTGATAGCATGGCCAGAAGCCTAATCTGTTTCAAATTGTGATAAGTTCATCTTCTTTTGTTTTTGTTTCATTAAGGTTTATTTAATTTATGTTGTAAATCTGTGTTACCAGGATTGGATATGTTGTTAGGCTTCATTTTCTTTATTGTATGTTAGGGAAAATTATAGATTTAAGGTTCAAGCCTGTTCTAATTGCTCTGTCCTCACTGTGCGAGCTAGGCTGCTGGTGAAAGATACCAATTTTAATCGACTTCCCTTCTGTTTATAATTTTCTGTTAGACCTATTTCATCTTTGTCTTATGCTCTTAGTTGAAAGTGATCTTAGAAAGCTGGACACTTTCCTCTTTGATTTGTTCTATTGTGAAGCTAACCGGTATAACTAAAATTGGCAGTTTTGGTTTTGCAGCTAAGTTAGATAAATTTCTCTTTCTGCCCTACCCTACTCTCTCTGTTCCACCGTGAAATGATCCATTTTTATCTTTCTTTAAATTTATCTTTTATTTAAATCTGCTAAAGCATAAAGAGCTAGATCAAAGAACTTATTGTAAATCTGATTATCCATAAAGATAACCAGCTCCAAAAAAAAACATTACTGAACTGAATTCCCGAGCCTGTTGTAAGGTAACAGACAGTCCACTTGAAACTATTACAGAAGTGGAAAAGAGTGAATAGACATTCGACCCAACTCTGTAACTCACACCTTGGATATCCAACAAGATCCTAAAGTGAGTGGGATTTATCCCGTATAAGTGTTATCGGTATTTTATGCTCATCCTTCACAGGGTGTGTATAAAAGTCGAACCAACATACCCTAGAAAAAGATCAAATTGAGGTAAAAATATTTGATGGAGAAGTTCATTATAATATACTGAATAGGAAAATAATTCAATGGGTTGCCAACATGTGTAATTTAGATGAATTTTGTGAACAAAGTAGTATGGGGACATAATTATGTTGGAGAATATTACATTATTTAGTATATGTTAATGTGCCCCCATGGTACCGTATAGTACAATTGTAAATATAAATATTAGAATAAGATGTGTGTATATTGTTTAGGATTGTGATTTATATATCTCCTTATGTATGTGTCTATGTGTAGGATGTGCACAAGTGTTATGTAATAATTTGTGCAAGTGTGAAGAGTGAGAAAGTGCACATGTATCATGTAACTATGTGTGCAAGTGTGTATAAAGTGTCATAAAGTGTGCAAGAGTAAATAGAGATTCAAGAGTCATGTATACAAGTGGCAAGATGAGAAGCCAAAAGGTATGAGAGGTTTATCTTATGCATATAATAGGAAAGGTTGTATCTCCTAGATATGTGAGGAGAGCAATAGTCAAGTATTGAAAATTCACCTTTCTAAGGTTATATTATGGATACAAAGCTCCATGAGAGATATCAAAATATTATTTGATGTAATCCATTCAAGCATTGATAATATTGAAGCTTGTATATAATATTTTTAGCAATATTATTGTAAGTGTTCTTCATAAGATAATTGAATGCTCAAATATTAGATAATGTAGTTTGATCCTAAATATTGGGACCTATGTTAATCTAGATAATAAAAACAATATTGGTATTAAAGCTACCTCAAGTATTCTCTATTGCTAGCACAAAAAAAATATGGTGTAAATATTTGAAGAATCTAGAGAGATAAGTTTCACAAGTACTTTGAATAGTTTCATAGGCTAGCATTAGAGAAGAATTCTGGTGTGAATCTGATTTTTTGAATTTAAAATTTGTTTTAGGATAAAAATCTAGCATTAGAGAAGAATATGGTGTGAATTTAAATTTGATTAGGAAAAATTTTTGTTGATAATTTGGTTGATAAAATGTTTGAATGTTTACTACTTAACATATTTCATTGAAGGAAACTATTTGGGCTATTAGTGGCTTAAGGAAGAGGTGGATGAATAATTGAGATAAGACATTGAGGAGCAGTTGAGAGGAGGAGGTTAACTCTAAGTTAAAGCACAATAAATATTAGAGGAAACAACAATCAAAGAATACAAGAAAACCAAAATACTTTATAAAGGTAAAAGGAAAGCCAAATTTGATTGCTATTCTATGACAAATAAGAAATAAAGAGTTATAGAGAAGCACCTTAAAAAATAACTAGATAAACATATAGTACTTTGATAAAGATAAATATTGAAGATCCCAAGTGAATACATGTGGATTTATGCATCTCAAAGAACATCAGTGTATTTTGGTGAATAGAAAATATTGAAGCAGTTGCAACCTTGTGTTGATATCAAAGAGTTTGAGCACTTGAAATACTGAGTGATTGGGGAAGATATTTGAAAGACTTAGTGCCTAGTGAAGAATACCAAAAGACTAAGTGCCTAGTGAAGATGTTTGAAATGACAACACCTGAATGAGAATAAGTGGATTATTGGAAAAACATTGCAAACTAGAGAGCAAAGATTGAATTGAAGTGTCAAGGTGAGCTATTGAGGATGTTATGTTTGAAATGTCTCAAGAGAACAAAGCTTAAGCATAATGCTTTTTGAGTAGTCTACACTTGTTGTAGGAATCATCGATAATAGAGGGATAATATCAATTTTCATAATTTCCATGTGGATATTACATGCACCAAGGTACAAATATTACCTTTTTTCTATATTTTAATTTTATGAGCACACGCATTTTTAACTTTAGTAGTTTGGAAATTTGATTTATACTAAAAATAATTATTTGGCATAAAGATTAATTGGAGTGATTATGTCATTGAATAATTATATTTGGAAAAATAATTTAGGGAGTTATAAGGATAGTTTATATTTAGAAATTTATTTTTGATAATCGATAAATTAAAATTTACAAATTGGAAGGAAATTTCTTGATTTAAAAAAAAAATGAAAATTGAAATTTAAAATTTAAAATTTTGGAGAGGTAAGAATTTCTACTCCAAAGAAATTTAAAGAATTTAAAATTAATATTTTTCAAATTGAAGAAATTTTAAAATAATTTAGTTGAACTTTTAGAGATATAATGTTTTCTACTCCAAAAGAATTGATTTTGAAACTTGTTTATTTGATTTTGATTTGCAAATTTGAAGAAATTGATTATTTAAAATTTGGGAGACATAAGTTCTTCAACTTCGAAGGAATCATCATGGAATAAATCATAAAAAATGCATTTGTTCAAGATTGTAAAAAAATGTTTAACAAACTAAAATTCTATACACAAAATTTAATGGACGATTTTGATGGAAATAAGGAAATGTCAAATGATTTGAATATGAGACTATATTTAATTCTCAAAAATTCAAAATATAAAAGGTTCAAAATATTTTATCAAATATCTTCATGAGAATATTTTTAGAGAATGGTGGAATTCACAAAACACCATTATATTTTATACTAAAGTATGCATTATAATGGATATGGCTTTACTCGCCTTTGAGGTCTATCAAGAGAAAAGATAAGACAAGAAAGATGTTAGATGTGACACACATGTTTTGAATGCAACACATGTTAGCTTCAATATGGAATCTTTAAATTATATAATGTATTATTATGATGAATGACTAACACACTACTTAGATGTCATACCAATAGCCATACCATTGCTAAAGATGAAAACAAGAAGATCAAAGGAGAATGTTAAAATAAATAACAAGAAACGAAGCAAAAATTTAAGATAAGAAGATCAAGATATAAGACTAAATAAAATAGATTAAAAATTAAAGTCTTCAATAAACAAATGATGTAATACAGGGGTATGTTGGACAATATTTAATTATTTGGTACATGCTAATATACCTCCATGATCCTTTATGGTACAATTGTAAACATGTAAATATTAGAATAGGGTATTGTTGTGGTCTTGTTTGTAATCAAGCTTAACCTAAAATAGGATTATTATTTGGAAATTTTTTAAAGGCAAGCACATGCTAATCATAGACTAAACTAAATATTGGAAGGGTTAAAATACCTTAATGCAACCTCCAAAGTATACTGGCATACCTTGTCAACATAACAAATATTGAATATTTTAAGCTCAAATGAATGTATAAATAATAGAGATAGAGATGGAAGGGTTAAAATAAAAGTGATTTAATGATGGATGGATAAATCTAATAGCATAGGCATCCACAAAGAACCTTTGACAAATTAACTTTTAGGAGATAATACTCAGGATTAACAAAATTCAAAACCAGTCATCTTCATCATTAAGAACAATTGCATGCTTCTAGAATTATTTCATATATTTGGGTATCAATAATCCAAATTAACATAATTAGATCAATACTCTGACTAACAGAAAAATAAAATATTAGTGGAAAATGAAGATATTATCATCATTTGATATAACACTTGCTACATAATGCAAAAATAGGGTAGAACACTTGAGTTGAAGTCAGTGTAATGCATACAAAAGAAAGAGAAATAGAAGAGGTTGAAGATTTCTCATTAATGAGAATTACATTGGAATGAGAAGCGCTGAAAGAATATAGCAATCATATATAAAGAGATAAGGTTGTAATCTTGAAGAACATGTGCTTATACTGAGAGGGGGTGAACATTAAAAGATAAAACTTTTTGCTTTTTAATCCAAATGATAACATTAGCAATATTAAAGCAGTAAACATCACACAAAGCATCACACACATGATATATATGATTTAATTTGGTTCACCCAATGTGGGCTACTCCACGGAGAAAATATTCCTTATAATTTTTTCTCAAATAAATTCTCTTGAGAATCCTTTCCCTACAATATTTATGGACCTTTGTCCAAAGGAGACACCAATCCCCTAATCAAAGTTTGTGGATCTCTATCCACAGGAGAACTCATTTATCCTTAGTTCTGAATGGTGATCTTCTAGAAAAATGGTTTCCCCTATTAGATTATAATGTGCACTATACCTTCACCTTGACACTTGTCAATTTCCTTGACAAGTGTCATGTCTTTCTTATAGGCTCCTACCTATATATTGTAACTCATCTATTGTACTTGTTTTTTATTTTCTCTCTATAGTTAGGATAGTGCACATTAATGGGAATATTATATTATAATGTGCACTATACCTTCATGACACTTGTCATATTTTCTTGATACTTATCAGTTTATCATATAGGCCTTTTGCCTATATATCTAACACATTTATATGTATAATATTTTTCATCAATTTTATTCCTAACAGCCCCCACTACTCTAGATAATGGATCTCTATCCACTGGAGACTGTCGTCCTCTATACTCTATCACATTCATAGCTCTATATTAAATCTTCACTAAACACAATACTTAGGTTTAGCACAAATCTACTCAATATTTGTCTCTAGTCTGGCACAAACTTGTCCTCAAATATACACCAAAATCTATCCTCTGATCTGTCCTCAATCGTTGTCCTCAAATCTATCCTCAATATCTATCCTCAAATATGTCCTCAATCTGTATTGTAAGCTTCCTCAAAATCTCACACAAATCTATCCATAAGACTTACCTCAAATTTGTTCAACAAGTCAACACTAGAACTTGTCCAATATTATAGAAACATAAAGAGAATTGTTAGAGACTCAATATGTTTCACACTCATCAATAATCAACCTCTTTCTCAAATCAATTCAGAATATAGAACAATTTGTTTTATAGAACTTGAGTTATCCCTTCACACATCCACTTGACTAGGATTAACCAACTCTATTCAATCAATCACTTCAACAACAATGCTTATAAACCAATCTCACATATGGCTCAACAACTCAATAAGGAAACCAAATTAAGTCCTTTTCACTCCAAAGGTGTTTTCCAAAAAATAATCAATCAACTCAACTATGGAAGAATGTGCCCATACCTTTTTCTTAATGATGAAGGAACCTCAAAAATCTCCCACAACCACAAACACTTCTTTGCCAAGCTCAAGGAAGTTATAATATGATAAAATCTCTCAAAAGAACAATGTAAATATCAAAACATACATACACCTTATCACTCCATCTTGAAGAAAGTGTCCATCAACATATACAAAAATAATTGACCAAATACACCTTATAATCTCCCAGTTAAAATAATATCCAACACCAGCAATAATGTCAATAAAATCACCTCCTCAAAATCATTCAATGGCTTTAAAAACCATTTAACTTATTAAAAAAAAAATGGAACAGTAATATGAGACTTAGATTTGATGAGAGAAAAACTAGGGCATCAGTTGGGTAGCCGAAGAGATTTCTGGTTACTGTGGATTTGAAGACAAGATTGTTGCCCCAGGAGGGTCCAATGGGGACACCTCTAGATCCTCTTCTAGAGAGACATAGTTCTTTTGCAAATTTGTTAAAGGATAAATCTCCATCAAAGACTGAAGAAGCACAAAAAATTGCATTAAAAATGCTCTTTACGGTTGCTGGAAATAGATCAACATCTCAACGAGTTAATGGATGCTTGCCAGAGTCAGAATCAAGGCCAAATATTTTCATTGAGAAAAGGATGGTTGAAGAAACAGTTTTATATAGAGCCAATCATGATTTGATTTGTAAATTCATGGGTATTCGCCCTACCCTAATTTTTTTGCATTCCTAGGTCCGACAAAATTGGGAGCCTCTTGGTGAGTATTCTTTATGGTTTATTAGCAATGGATATTTTATTGTTAGTTTTTCTTCACTTGTCGATAGAAATAGGGCTTTCAAATAAGAAAAGAGGAATCATGGTCCGACAAGATTATTTGTTCAACCCTGGAGAGTGGGATTTGATCCTCAAATTGAACCCACTGTTGTCCCGGTTTGGATCCATTTGTATGCACTTCCAATGGATTTTTGGAGTGAGCAGGTATTGGAAATTATCGATAATTCCCTTGGAAGACATTTGGGTGTTTCCAAAGACACAATAAAAGGAAACACAGTTGTTTATGCAAGATTATGTGTGGAAATAGATCTTAGCCAGCCTCTATCGGTAGAGGTGGAACTTGAACTTGTAGGACTATCTTGGATTCAACAACTGGATTATGAGGCATTGCCCTTCAGATGCAGAGTTTGCCACAAATATGGGCATTTGGCTCGATCTTGCCCAAATAATATGAACATAAAAATGGAGGCTCCTCTAGGAATTTCAAATATTCCTAAGGAGGGTAAGTCAACAATCAACAAAGAACCAACGAATATTTCTCAGGGTAAAGAAGCATAGGGAGATGGTTTTGAACATCCCAAAAGAAGGAGAAGGCAAAAGAAAAAATATGGTAAAGAGCAAACCCAACTCAAGCCCTCCAATAGGTATGAGATATTTAAGACACTAATGGACCAAGAAGAACAATTCATTGAAGGAGTGGATGGGAATAATGAAAATAATAACATCCATGTTCAAGCTCCTCTTTCATCTTCCCCAATCATAGAGCATGTAATTGAGTACAGTGAGTTACCACAGTTAGAGAGTGCAGGGGCATTGATAGTGCATAACCAAGAGCAGCCAATAATTAAGGATGTCAGCATGGGCATAGCAAAAAAGAATAGAGAAATTCCAACTTTAGGCATAACTCAAGTGGAAAAGAGATAAAAAAATAGCAACTCTCAAGGAGTGGGTAGAAAATCAAATAAGGAATTGATAGCAGTTCAAGGAGACAAACTGATTACTGGAGGATCGATGAGGCCAATAAATTTTTACTGCTCTCAAGGTAACCAATGATTATACAATCATGGAATGTTAGGGGTTTAAACAGTAGAACCCATCAATCTATTGTTCAAAGACTCTTAGAAAAATGTAAAACAGATTTTTTGCTTATCCAGGAGACAAAAATGTCGTTAGATCTTATGTGTAAAACAGTTAACAGAATTTGGAGGGGTGCTGGTCATATGGAAGTGGCTGCCCAAGGTGCCTCAAGGGGGATAGTTAATCTTTGGAACTCTCTTGAATGGACTACAATAGAACATATATCTCGAAGGGGTGTTCTCACATCACATTTTAGAAATAATGTCACAGCTGAACATGTTTTAATCACAAATTTTTATGGGGCTCAAAACCTAGATGGTCAGATGCATCAATGGAAAGTTGTGCATAACATGAGAGTCTCAAGGGAAGATTTAGACTGGATTATTGTTGGGGATTTTAATGCTAAATTATCCTCTAGAGATCAGGAAGGGGGAACCCCAATTTTGGACCCAGGGGATCAACTTATGATTGCCCAAGTCCAAGCATTACACTTGGTGGATATTAAATGCCCTGGAACCAACTATACTTGGACTAATAAGAGGAGGGAGCCACATAGCAGGAAGGTGAAGTTAGACCATTTTTTGGTTTCAGAGGAGGCATTTGTAAAATGGAATATAAAATTTCAGATTTTGGAGGGTCCAGTTTGGGATCACTTTCCCATTTTTTTGGAAGGAGGGATCAAGACAGATGCAGCATCACAAACCATTCAAATTTGAAAACTTTTGGTTACAAAAAGAGGAAATTCAAAATAAAATTCCACAGTTGTGGGAAGAAGGTCGCTCAACATATGGTACAACAATGTTTAGATTCCACAAACAACTTCATTATGTCAAAGATCAACTGAAACAATGGAGGCGAGCTAACAAGACAAACTTCCAGGTCCAAAGAGCTCCATTGGTGGCCAGATGGTATGAGGTTCAAAAACACTTTAGGGAAGGAACAATTATAGAGCATCTCAAAGAAGAGGATGATGCATTGCGTAAAGCGGTTGAGGACATTGACAACCAAGAGGAGACCTACTGGAAACAGAGAGCAAGAACCACTTGGTTATTAGAAGGTGATAAAAATACCAAATTTTTCCATCGGATTGCTTGTGCTAGGAGACAAATGAACAACATGGAAGCTCTTCAATATGAGAACGGACACTCCTTTGATACAATTCTAGGTATGCATTTCCATTCAATGGATTATTTTTCTAAACTATTTAAGGAAAGTATGGTGCAAGATGAAGAGGCTCAAAAAGAAGTTATTGCTATCATACCCTCTGTTATCTCTGAAGAAGAAAATCAGACCCTACTTAAACCCATTGATAGAGAGGAACTAAAGAATGTAGTATTTGGAATGAGCACCGGAAAAACACCAGGTCGAGATGGCTTTCCAATTGAGTTTTTTCAGGCCTTTTGGGATAACTTGGAGGAGGATATAATGGCTGTTATAGAGGAGTCCAAAGGTAGTAAAAGAATGCTTAAAGCATTAAATCATACTTTCATTACCTTAATTCCAAAAGGGGAGGAGGGGGTACATATTTTAGATTATAGACCTATTGCCTTATGCAATTTCATATATAAAATAATCACAAAGGTAATGGTTGAGCGGCTAAAACCTCTCCTACATAACATTATCTCCTCAAAGCAAGGGGGTTTTGTAGAGGGTAGGCAGATCTTGGATGGTGTGGTTCTAGCTCAGGAGGCAATCCATTCAATGCAAACATCTGGTAATAGAGGAATGTTCATAAAATTAGATATGTCAAAGGCTTATGATAGGGTGGAGTGGAGCTTCTTGTCAAAGATGATGGCAACCTTTGGTTTCTATCAAGATTGGATAGAATGGGTCATGAGTTGTGTTTCTACTCTGACATACTCAGTGTTAATCAAGGGTCTTCCCTCGCAACCGTTTGGATCTACTCGAGGTCTTCGTCAAGGAGATCCTTGCTCTCCCTATATTTTTCTCATATTGGCTAAAGGATTGGGTAGACTCATCTTGAGAAGAAGACAACAAGGTTTGCTAACAGGTATCAAGGTGGGTGAGGAAGTTTTGACTCACCTACAGTTTGTGGATGACACAGGATTGGTGGGAGTGGCCAGCTTCAGGGAAGCAAGAATGATTAGAGATACACTTAATGTCTACCTTAGGGCTACAAACCAAGTCATCAATGATAAAAAATCCAAAGTGGTCTTTTTCAATCTTTATCAAAGCCTTCAGGATAGAATTTTAGAGATCTTGGTATTCACAAGGACTTATCTCCCAGTGGTATACTTGGGGGTCCCTTTGCATTTAAAAAAACTAAAATAGATATCTGGAGGAATCTTTTGGATTGTATCAAGGACAAAATTAATCATTGGTCTCACAAATGGTTAAGCTATGGAGGTAGATTAAGTTTTTTACAATCAGTCATTCAAGCCATGCCAATTTATAAATTTTCTATCCTTGCTGCCCACATACCATATGGAAAGAGTTGGACAAGATGGCTAGAAAATTTTTATGGGAAGGAGTAAAAGGAGAGATGAAATGGACCTTAGTAGGTTGGGATAAAATAAGCCAGCTCAAGGTAAAATGAGGTTTGGGACTGAGAATATAAAAGTTAAATAATAAAGCTTTGGCTAGAAAGCTTTACTGGAGGTGGATTTCCCAACCAACTTCTTTATTCAGTAGAATATTAACTATTAAATATTTGGGATATGTAAACCCAAATGAGGTGGGTCATTTTCCTTTGGATGGTAATGGATCCTTAGTGTGGCAGGCTCTCAAGTTAGGATCTCAGGTAGTAAAAGATAGATTATTTTGGAAAGTGGGGAGAGGGGAGAAGGCACGATTTTGGACAGATTCATGGGATCAATACCCACCTATCATTGTTGAATTTATTGAATTGCAACCAATAAAAACAACCATATAAACCAAGGTATGGGTCCAAATTGAAATTTATTTCAACACTAGTCAGCTGGGGGATTATAATTTTAAGCAGTTTAAGAAGTTGGATGAGTGGCCAATTTCAATCCCTCCGGATTTGACACCCATCATGATTAAAATCTTGGCAGAAATATTTCTCACAGGTAGATACGAGGAGGATGAATTAGCTTGGGGATATGGGAGCCTTGGTGTCTACACAGTGAAGTACGGATATGATAAGATCCTTCTAGAGCCTCCTCCTCATACATATTAGGTTGAGGATTGGAGAAAGATTTGGTAGTCCAAGGGTTGGTCGAAAGTAAACTTTTTTGCCTGGTAGTTCATGCATAATGGAATTATTACTTTTGATAATCTCAGATGCAGGGGATTCATTGGTCCATCTCAATGTGTTTTATGCTACAAGAGCGATGAAACAACTGATCACTTGATGTTTGAGTGCCCATTCATGTGCCAAATTTAGGAGAGATGGTTTTTATTTTATAAAATTCAAGTTAATGGTGATTTGAATCGAATTAATATTTGGGAAAGATGGAAGAGGGGTAGATTTAAATCTAAAGATCTTTGTATTGGTTGGGATCTTGGATTAAACTTTATTTGGTGGCAAGTGTGGTTGGAGAGAAATGCTAGAATTTTTAGAGAAACTTTTTCTTCTTTAGATGGAGTTTGGCAGGTCATTTGGAGCAAAGTCACAGAAATTGTGGTAGTCTATGATAAAGAGGAAAATCAGGTTGTTATTGGGGCAATGGAGAAGTAAGATGAAGTGCAAGAGGGACAGGACATAGCTAGTTGGAAACCACCCCCAAAAGGTTGGATTAAAATTAATACTGATGGAGCTGCAAAAGGCAATCCGAGTAGAGCTAGAATTGGAGTGGTTTTTCGAAATCATGTTGGAACAGTGCTCTATTGGGAACTTCAAGGCTTGGGAAGAGCCACAAACAATGAAGCAGAAGCCTTAGCTATCAAATCCGCTTCTATTTGGGTAGTAAAACAAGGTCATAGGAGGATAATCCTAGAATCGGATTCTCAAATAATGGTTGGAGCTCTAGATTGCATGAGGAACTTTGCTTTGAAAACATGGAGGTTGAGGATTCTTGTCACTCAAATTAAGAATTATGGAGGGAATTAGATGATGTGATTCCAGTTTATGTGAGTAGAGATCTAAATAAAGTGGAAGACTTCCTAGCTAAGATGGGTACCGAGAAGGAGGTAGGGGTTCAGTGGCACGAGTGACATGGCTATTGAGGATGAGATAATTAGGCAGGTTGGTGAGCAAATCCGATTGCTTAGCTAATTTGGATAACCATTCCGGAAATACTGTTTAGGAGATTTATGTTTCAATGTAGATCTTCTTTTATAGTTGTAAACAAGTGAACAGATCATTGTAGAAATATGGTTTACGATATTTGGCTCCAATGCAAATCTTCTTTTCTTGTTGTAAACATGTGTTCTCTCTAACTAATCTTTGGGAAAATTCTCATCCCAACTTGTAAATGATCTTTGTTTTAATACAAGTTTTTTCAAATTATTTTTCAAAAAAAAAAAAAAACTCAATGGCAAGAAGTCCTCTCAAAATTTAATCAACACTTTAATCCACTTATTTTTCCAATAAGCCAAAATGTCATAAAGACTTTATTAAAAATAAAGCTAACTTCTTATTCCTCCAATTAACCAAAATAATGACCAATTAAAAATACTTTTTATCTACCCATTTTAACTCCCTAGGACCTTATGTCAAAACCTTAGGCATCACAAAATATATTAAAAATTTATTACCTTTGCCTTGGTGGGACTCGAACTCACAACGCCACCTCCCCATGCGCCTTGTTCGTGGCCTTGGCTGTCATGTGCTCTAGGTGCTCGCTTTAGGAGAAAAGAGCACCATGTGATTTTTACCCTTTATTTTATAACCTAAGCCCAAAATGATCACGCGCTTCTTCCTTCAGCGCCCAAGCAAAACACGCTTCAAAAACTTCCACCGAGAATCTATTGTGGGTCTGTCTACATACAATGCCTTAGCCCTCGACCACTTGCCACTAGGCCACACTGTTGGGTGGATATGAGGCTTTAGCTAATTTCAAAATTATTCCTTTGTTGGTGCTCAAGACAAAAAGCTTTGTCTTCTACCTCACACGAATCACATCACATTACACGCTAGCCTCTTTCTTTTTATTCGAACGAAAGATGATTAAATGCCATTAAGGCATGTGGTTTTTATACCATTATGCCACCTTGAAATTAAACATCGATGCATATTGATTTGCCTTGCAACCCTAACCTTGGGGTAAATTAAAATATATTATAATTTAATAAATAATAAAATTATTATAATTAACTTATAATTAATATAATAATCATAGGTTAATCAAATTAACTTACAAATTAATATATAATGAAATTATTATAATTAATTATAATTTATTTAATTTCCTTAGGTCTATCCATTGGTTTTAAATAAAAACCATTTATTTTTACCATCATAGGTTTTAATAAAAACCTTTAAAATCATGCTCCACATAATATTTAGAAATAAACATTATGGATCTCATCAACCTCTTGTGTTGCTCCTTCTTGGCCTTTTGACATCCATGGTGGTTCACTTCTTGGTATTAATGAAAACCTCATTATTTGACATCAATGACAACTTTATGGACTCAAAATGTCCAAAAAATCTTCCATTTGGCATGTTAAACACATAGTGCCAACCATCGTGAGGAGAGTCTAAGCACCAAGAAAGTGAAACAATCACTATAGAGGAAAGTAAAATGATAACTCGAATATTATCAAGGAGATAGCAAGTTATAATGTTCATCTACAAGCACTGTAGGTGTAAAAGGGTAAGTTTTACCAAGGATACAAAGCATCAACAACCAAAGAGCATCTAGGCACCATAGAAGAAGCATCAACACATATGCCAAGTATCTTGTTAGAAGGAAAGTGTCAATATTTACATAAAGTAATGCTTTCTACTTACATTAAAGAGATACATAAAATTTAATACACAGAGAGAAGACAGTGAAGATGAGAGAGTAAAGCACTAGAAAATAGACCATATGCACTACGTTGAAGGGAAGAAAAAGACACAGTCAAAGCTTGAAGTTCGAGCGCAAAGTGCATTGAATGCATCATAATGGAAGGATAACATCATGAGAACATAGGGTGCAGTATAAAGTAAGCAAAAGAAAGCCTTTGGAGCGCTACATTAAAGGAGGTAATAAATATTTAATATAATCTATAACTTTTGCAAAGGATACAAGGCATAATATTGGAGTCAAGATAATTAATTCACTATACTCAAGGTTTTATGATAAAAGGAGAAATAAGGAATAGTTTTACAACCTTAGTAGTATTATTAATTGCCTTATATTTTTTTGAAGAAAGAAGTATTTAGAAAGGTTATGAAATTACCTCATTCAAAGTGAATAGAAATATTTTTACAAATAGTCTAAATTGGAGGCATAAGGATTTATACATTGAAATAGAAATATTATATTTGCAAATATCTTAGTTTTTAAATTTCCAACTAGAGATTTATAAGGAGTTCAACATCGAATTCAAGTTATTAAAATTTATAAACTACACTATTAAAAATTGAAAGATAATAGAATCAAAACATAGAATTGCTAGAAAGTTGGAAAATTTACTTTTGATATTAGTCTCTTGCTCAAATTAATGAGACATAAGTAATCCAACTTAAAGGTCTTGAAAAACAAAGAATCTAATCAAAATTGAAAGTGCATCAAAAATATTTTTAGCTTTCTATTCATAAATAGGAATAAATAAGGTGGTTATCTTGAAGAGTAAAAGTTGAACATTAGGGAGATAAAAGGAATTCAACTCAAAAAAAAACTAAGAAAGCTAAACATTTTATCAAGACCATACTATATTCAAAATATTTGGGAGATACAAGGTCTTCTACCAAACTCTAGAATTGAAAAAATATTATCAAATTTGATCTTATTCTAGGGAGCTAAAATGAATACTACTTAGAGATTTGAAATATTACAAATAAAAATTACAAACCATACTACAAAAGTTGAAGAATTGAAAGTTAGTATTTGATCATATACTCAAAACACTAGGGAGTCATAAGGTAGTCAACCACAATAGTTTTTTGAAAGTTAAAATATTCTATCAAAACTATTCACAATATATATTACTAGGGAGCTATAAGGAATTCCACTTCAAAAATTAAATTAGAAGAAGCATGGATGAAATAGTGAGGAATGCATTTGATAATGAAGAACTATTTCATGAATTGAAATTTTATTCACAAAACTTAATAGACACTTTTTATGGATATAAATATTTGTCTACTAGTAAAAAAGAAAGATTCTCTTTGTTTCTCAAGGAAGCAAAAGAAGGAAATTTTATGATATTAATTGGTTATCTTAATGAAGTACATTTCAAAGCTAGGTGGAATACTCAAAATATAGTTATATTTACATCATAATAATGTTTGATGATATATCTATCATTAATTGTTTTTTAATTCTTTCAAAACATGAAATAAAATGAACATATTAGCAATGAAATACTAAATCCTGGCCAAATACTATTATGATGATATACTAACTCATCATGAAGAAGATATATCACTAGTTAAAATGCAGAAACAAAGAAGAAGAAGAAGAAGAAAGAAGAGGAAGCATGATAGAAAAGAAAATATGAAGATAAAAGAAAATACTTTCAAGTTGAATACAGATTAGAGTGAACTAAAGGAACAAGATGAAGATACAAATTATTTACTTGATTAGGATACAGATAAAGAGCACAATGAAGAAGGCAGAAAAGAAGAGCTCAAGTTCTAGAACCAGGATGAAGACCATATTGAAGACTAAAGTCTTCTATAACCAAATAATGTAATACAGGGGGTGTTGGAATATATTACATTATTTGGTACATGCTAATGTACCATCTTGGGTACATCCCTAGATTAGGAGAGTGTATTAGATTAGGGTTTGATTATTTACTTTAAGCAATGTAATAAATGCACAAGTATTATTAGAATGTACAATGATGTAGATGTGCATGTTGTCCACATGTACATGAGTCTAGAATAGGAATATAATGAGTCATAGGAAGATGGAAGGCCAAGAGTCATACTCCATTATATATTGGCCTTTGTAGTAGAGAATGAAAGTTGAGTGAGTTGAGTGAGTTAGTGAGAGTGCATGAGCACATTGGAGTAGTGCTCAAGTTAGATACAATGTAGAGCATCAAGAATAGAGCATTTGAGGTCTCCATATTTTGTATGAAGATCCTATTTTCATGAGCTTTCATTAATGGTTATTTTATGAGTATTTTCAGAAGTTTCTCATGCTAGTTATATGCTTAAGATATTGTCAATATTGCATGCTCATTTTATGCATTTTGGTTGCATTTCCTTGAATATATAGCATCAAAAGCTAACAAAAGTTCAAGATTTTATGTTTATTGTCAAGTTCATATTACCCCAGAGCAAATGGGTAGGTAGAGGCAACAAATAATATCTTGGTATATACACTCTACAAAACCTATAGAATAGGAGTAGATTAGGAGGAGAAATTATCATCAATCCTATGGGTGTATAGGACAATATTTAAGCCAACAATGAATCATACGCCATTCCAATTGATGTATGGCCAAGAGGTAGTAGTACAAGTAGAATTCATGATACCCAATTTAAGGGTAGTGGCAAAAAAATGGTTAGGAAACCAGGACAGCCAAGGGGAGGCTTATGGCATTGATTCGACTGGATGAGAAAAGAGTTATGGCACAGTGGGTGATAGAAGTGGCACATTGGAGGAAGTTGTGGCACAACAAGCACCTTAGGAAGCTGGACTTGAAACTGAATGACTTAGTCTTGAAGTATAATGGTAAGAGAGAGATCAAGCCAAGAAAGCTAAAAATATTGTGGCTTGGTCCCTTCCAAGTAGTTAAAATTATGGAAAATGGTGCAGTAAAGTTGCAAAAACTAGACAGGATAATGATTCCTAAAACCGTTTATGGATCAAAATTAAAGCCTTATATAGTAAAAGCTCAATGTCTATTTGTTTCTATCGAAGAGGTGGAAAGGGAACAACAAGAAGTGCTCACAAATGAGGAGAATCAAGCCAAAGTAATCAAATTCATCAAGAGGATAAAGAAGATAAGGAGTTGAGAAGGTTGTTTGCAAAAGGAGAGGAATCATAGCCAGTTATAAAACAACAAGAGTTAGCACCTTATCTCAAAGAAAGAAGAGTACAGGTGTAGGTACAATTTTTGGATAGAACAGAAGAATATGAGCAAGATTTACCTATTCTTGAAGATACAAGACAAGTCCAGAATGAGAAATTGCCAATATTAAGTTTGTTAGCTCAAGTAGGAATTATACAACAAATGTGAAAGCATAATATATAATAAAATAATAGGAATTGGTACCGCATCGAAATGAAAGAATAATACAAGTGTACATATGATTCCTTTAGAACAAAGGTATATGAGAAAAAAATATTGACTCCTACAAAAGGATGAGTTAGCACCGAAGAATTGGTAGGGTATAGCCCCTTAGCTCAAATTAGACATGTAAAGCAAAGAATGTGGGAACAAATGTAAAATTTGTAAGAAGAGTAGGAGATCTTGCATAGGAATAATGCAAGAATGAGAGCACAAATCATCTAGAAGTTGGATGATACTATACAAATAATGGATGAACGAGCAACTAGAATACGACAAGAACAAGAGGTAGAACTTGAACAAAGAAGAATAGCTGAAGAGAGTGCAAGGCAATAAGGAAGGTCACAAGAGGAATTTGAGGATCCAACACAATATCGGCTAAGTAGGGAAGACATTGTTGAGATATTATGGAGATATATTAAGGAAGCACCAACATTTCCAGAATATGGAGAAAGGAACTGGGTGATTGACTCAAGTAGTGATGGCATTCCCCTAGTTCAAATAGGAAGCAATAGTTCAAATAGTAGTTTTGACCTCTTATGAAGATTTGAAGAACTGCAAATACATCCTAAGGTACAATAGTACTTAGATGTAAATATAAAACTAAGAATACAAATAAAATCAAAAGGTATAGGAGATACTTCGAAGAAGCACTTGAAAGAATCCAAAGATAAAGAGAAGGTGAGGGGAATAATTCAAGTATTGACTCTAACTTCTCAACATAGTATAAAAAAACACTAATTTAGTCTACAACATAGAGATATTGGGAAGAAGAAATATAGACTCAAATATTGTTGGCTATGGATAAAATATTAAGAATATTGAGAGAATTATCTCCAAGTAGTTAAAATAGAGAAGAATCCAATAGGTTGCAAAAAAGGAACAAGCAGGTAACTAACCCAACTCAGGGAGAAAATCAAGTCCTCATGGGGGCCTAAGGCAACTTGACCAAGGGAAGAGTTTTATTGACCTCCATGCTAGTGGATCAAGGGGAATAAATTTCCCTCCTACCCCTAAGTTATAGGATCAATGTAAAGGACTGCAAGGATCATTCATTTATCAGGCAACAAAAAATCAAGTTGGGCATGAACTTTAGGTTGGACCATTTAGATCACCTCGAGGACCATGTTCAAATTGAAGAAGTCATCCACAATGGCTGAGGGATTGGATGGATCTCAAACAACCTAGATATGGGAGAGGATAGTACCAAGCTAGAGATATTTATCCAATAATTATAGGAAGGGCCATGGCACAAATGTGTGGTCATAGAATAAATCGAATTAGGAATGAGGGAGAGCAAGTTTGCATAATGTGAGCATGATTTCAACAAGTCTATGAAGGAGTTAGAAGATAAACTTGGGTAAAATTTCTCACCAAGTTTGGAAGTAAAATTAGCTCAAGGAAATCCAAGTAAGAGCCATACAAATGAAGGAGATTATATGATATATCATCATACAAATGAGCACAAGACGATAAGAAGTAGTGGAAAGGATGGCCATATAACGCAAGATCAAGAAAGAGACTAACAACAAAGGGACTATATGATAGGTGTCATATAAGTCAAGTGCATAGGGAGGATTGTATGGCTTACCATCATACAAGTTTGAAGTAAGGGAATTGTACGATGAAGAATGTGAAGAATGAGGATCATATGAATTATATGATGAAAGAACTGATGGAAAAGTAGGATGACATGTCAGCAGGGGATGTCATGCGAGTCCAAGTCTACATGGTCATACGACTTGTATGACGACCCTAACATGTCATCAAAAAGTCACATGTATATATATGTACATTAAAAAAAATTGTAGGTGTACAGGAGGTTGTACAGTAATACTAAAAACCAACAGGAAGAGAAATTGAAACTAATACAAATAAGGAGACATACCATACAGAGTTGGAAAAATATGATTTATTTTCTTTTACAAAAACCCCTATATTAAAATTGTACAAGGAGGGGAACCTACTGTTCAAAGTAATTCAAGGCAAGTTGCAATGAAGGGTTTGAAAAATTATGCAAGGGTAAGGTAGAAGAAATTTGTCATACAAACAAAGTACATCAAGGGGGAAAGCAGGCCAATGAGGAAATCATCGTACGAGAGCATTGAAGGACATACTGCAAAGAGAAAAAGACTACAAATTGAAGAAAGTGTCATACAAAACTTATTGTGAAATTATCATATGAGGGAAGGAAGGCTACCATACGACACAGGGAAGTTGCTATATGAAGAGAGAAAAAGTGATCATGTGACATAGAGACGTCACCACACAGAAGAAGAAAAAGGCTACCATATGATAAAAGAAGGTCATCATACAAAGGACAAAGACTATTGTATGATAAATAAGGAGCATTGTACAAATTGAAAGAAGTGTTGTACAATCACAAGGAGTGTCATACAAGTACAATTGATTGGTCATATAGATGATGAAAAACTAACTAAATAGTCAATGTACAACAAAAATAAAGAATGTATGACCTATGAAGAATGAGTGAGAGAATAGATTTTGGTGAGTGCTTATGAAGAATAGAAGCACAAAGGATTACATGCTTGCTTGACCCATTGCATAGAAGAGAATACCCAAGGAGAGAAGAAGAAGTTAGACTCGATGCAAGACAAGAGTTGCTAGAGTATACATAAGAAGACATTACATGGACCAGGAGACACAGTCTCAGAGATGGCAAGGTGATTCACTGGAAAAAGAGAAGGAGAAAATAACTCTAAAGCAAATAATATAGACTCAACCAGCTAGATAATATTTTGGAAGTGGTGGTAAGAGAATCCACTAAATGATAAGTTGAAAGTTGCATTGATGCAAGTAGAAGTAAGATGCATTGCACAAGTTCAAGTATTTGATTAAGAATTTTTTAAGAAATATTTGTTGCACATGCTCAATACTTATGATGCAAACAAGAACATAAGCATTATGAATATTGAAAATCGAGACATCAGGGTGATGTTTTAGAAAATAATTTTTGGTAGATGTTTGGGTTGCCAAAATAGGAAATTCTAGTGAGGAAGGAGGTCTTATTTGTAGAAGAATGGAATAGGATAATTTGAGATATAACAACTATTAAACCTGATAATGCCAATAAGATTTTTGGTTCAATAAGTCATGGGATTAAATAGAGCCAAATGAAGAATGATGAATTACGATGTGTTACGAATATCATCATGTCCAAACTAATCAACAAAACCAGATCATTAGATATGCCTATGTGGCTAGCATAGTGTGTGCAAGGCATGGTGGAAGATATACAATATGATTGGGCATTGTAATTATACAAAATCAAGAATTTCTTGAGACAAAAAACTAAGAATTTTTTTATGGCATTCCATGCCATTGGAATAATGTTGAATGTAGTATCGCACCAAGTTAGAAATGCCTAGATTAAAAACTCCAATGAAGTTGCCTAAGAATGAACGCATAATTTTAAGATGGTTAAAGTAGTGCCAGTAACAAAGACTACTCTGGTTAAGATTTGGACCAAGAATATTATTCAAAGAGCAGACCTCTTTGATGAAGATTATAATGAATATTCAAAGAAGGAGGTGGCACCATGATGAAGAAATAATATAATATTAGAGCTCAAATTGTAGCAAGAAATTGAAGAAGTGACTATGGGAGTCACCTAGGAAGAACAACAAGTTGAAGAAAGAAGGGAGGAGGAACGATCGTAAATAAGCCATGTTCGAACATGGATATAACATGAGCAAGAGAGGTTAATATTGCAAGAAAAAAGTTTTAGAAGAGATTGTGCAACAAGAAGAAGTGAGGGCATAGTCAATTAAAGAGGTTTAAGAAGAACCAGTAGTGATAGGCAATGTGGAGGAAGAATTGCCAAGACTTGCTAAATGGGCACAAGTGAATTTTTGTGCATCAGTAACCATGCCAACTATAGAACTATTTGAGATCTTAGAAAGAGTCCAATATCTATTGAAATAATTAGTGGTGCCAAGAGAAACAAGAGTTAAATATCTAGAAAGGGACAAGCAGGTTTAGATCATACTCAAATCTCAAAAAAGAGAAAGAAAATTAGAAGTATTAGGAGAGGTGGTAGTAGCCAAAGATTAGCCAGTGAAGAAAGTCTATCAAATTTGTAGGAATAAACTATAGTACAACCTGATCAAATGGAAGAGAATAGAGAAGCACAACAAAAAGAGAATAAAGAAGCACAACCGAAAGAGAATAAAGAAGATTAGCTAGAAGAGAATAGAGAAGTACAACCAAAACAAACTAGAGTAGATTTAAATATGGAACAGGAGGAGGAAGAGATATTCTAAGTATTGGAGAAGCATTTCATTATTGAAATGCCCAATTTCAAATGGTTTGAGGAAGAAGGAATGCAAGTTGATGATCAGGTGGATGAATTTTTTGGAAAGATAGAGGTTTTTAACTCTGCAAGACTAAAATTTAGGATATATTGTGTAAGATAACTAAGGCAATGAAAATCCATGGTTTACAATGAAATAGAGAAAGTAATACAATAGGCCCAAGAGGATGTGAGGACAAATAAGCTCACTGAAATCCATGAAAAAGAACCATAGGAGTTACAGGTTGAAGTGATAAATATGATTGGAATGAAAGAGCTACCAAAGGGTATGTCAACTAACTATAGGGTACCAAGGAGAGTTTACATAGATTAGGTACATTGCAACATTTTATAGTAGATAAAACTAAGGTGGAGTATGGGAAGATTCCACCAAAAGTAGCACCAGTATATAGCTAAATTAAATTTTTGACTCATTGGATAGATTGGTTAACAGTTGGGTTAGAAAAGATTCACTAATCCTAGTATAATGAAGAGATGGAAATGACGAGGAAAAAAATTCAAGCCATGAAGGAAGAAGCTAAGAAGATAAAAATGGAAGTAAAGACAATAAAAAAGTTGCAACGAAGACTGCTCGCCTAAGGCAAAATAATAAAGATCAATCAAAGGCCAAAGACAAATAGTTTAAGAGCAAGGATAAACAGTTGAAGGCCAAGGATGACAAATTTGCTTCAACAAAGAGAGATATGGAGATGTGCAATGAGATCATTATAAGCTATAAGGAAAAAATGGAAATAAATTCATAGTTTCATGAGGCTTAAGAAAAAGAGTTAGAGCATAAGGATCAACTCATTGTTGAAAGGGATGAACAGTTGGCTATTGCATCCAAGACTAAGGCTAAGATAAAATAGAGAATGCAAAAGAGTGCTACTGAGTGAGAAAAGGAATTGATAGTGCAATTAGCCAAAATGAAGAAGAAATCTAATCACTATGGATTGTAGTTTCTCCATTTTAGTATATATGTAGAGATATTGAAGAATGGATGAGAAGCTTTGTGTCTCCAAATAACAGAGATGGGTGGAGCATCTATGGCCAAATATTAGCAAAAATAAACAAATACAAAAAAGTAGCAAGCATCGATGAGGATGCCAACTAATTTAAAAGGAGAGGATAAATGTAGGTGATAAAACTACTTCCTAGATAAAGAAAAAATAAAAGGTTGTACAAAGTTTTGCTTGCAATTTTGTTAAAATGAAATTGGATGGAATGTATTTGATATTAGCATAAATAAATTCAAATGAAATTAAAAGTAAAACCAGGTGAAATGAAGATGAAATGTAAATGAAATTAGAGATTAATGAAAAGTGACTTTAGACTTTAGGAAATGGTAAAATTCATGCAACGTTGGATTTGGGGATGGTGGTTGTAAATGTTGCACTATCTAGGAATTGCTTGGTGCTACCTAGGCAAGCTTCATAAGGCCCCTCTTCCTTCATTTTGGATCAAAGTTAGTTCGAGGAAGTCTCAATCAAGTCTGGGTTATGCTTTGGTTATGTTATTGCAGCGTATGAGAGCAAGTTGCTTGGGCGAATAGAGAATATTGCTATTGTTGTTAAATTGTTGAGGCCATTATCATTGTTGGCCATAATAGCCATTGTAATCACATGTGTATACTATTGATTACAATAATCAATAAATGATAATATAAATCAACCATTGCTATTTTTTTCAATCCTTGTTAATGCTTGTGGGTGTGATTATTAATGTGTTATATGTTGTATTCCTTAAGTATAACAAGGTGTATAAATCATTGCTTTGGTGATAGGAATACTAGCACTTTGCATTGCCATAGGATTATAGCATTTACATGTAGAAAGAATTGTAGGATTATCGTACATAGGTAGATTCTACGAGGGTGCAATAGTTAAGGATTTAGTAGTTCCAACAATCACAGGCCACATGACCAACAAGCCATATGATAGTGGAATTATAAGAAGGCAAATATACAAGAGTGTTGCCAAGTTAGGACTTAATCATTATTTGTGCATTGTACATGTGACTACCATACAATTGCTATCATATAGAGTGTTGAGGATTTTTCGATAAGTGTCTTGTACTATGTTGTATGAGAGACAAATTGCACAAAGGATTAGATTGTACGAGAGACTGATCATACAATAGGCTATATTATATGATTGTTGTGTTGTACAACTAGTTGGACCATACAATGTCAACATCGTATAGTTGAGACCATACAATCTCAAGCTATGTCATACCTTGGTGTTTATAATTTCATGACTACAACATTG
The DNA here is from genome assembly GCA_028583015.1 of Wollemia nobilis. Taxonomy (NCBI): domain Eukaryota; kingdom Viridiplantae; phylum Streptophyta; class Pinopsida; order Araucariales; family Araucariaceae; genus Wollemia; species Wollemia nobilis. Next base: position 79,228 of record JAQPPZ010003577.1, read on the forward strand.
TTCACTTCTTGAATCTATCATCATCCTATTACTAGGAATACTACCACTTGTGTTATAGATGCAAAACCTAAAATTTGAAGAACTACATTATACCATGCATGTAGTAATGTTGAGGTTGTCTAGAAAATGAGCCTTGGATATACCCAATTGGCTCATACTATACATGGAGGGTATCATGGCTAGAGTGAAATATGATTGGGGAATGTTTTTATCAGATAACATATAAATTTTTTTGTTTCAATTCACAAACAATTTCTCTATGGTTTTTCATTCCATTACATTACTTCTAAATGAGGTAATGTACAATAAGATTCAGTTTCCAAGACTAGGTCTACCACAAGATTTGCTAGAATGAGCACCCACTATTTTTGTTGGATTTTTGTAGCCCCACTAACAAATATGGGACCAATGGAAAAAGTAGAAAAGGTTAGAAAAAAAGGAACCACAATGACAAATAGGAGGAAGGTGATGACACTGATGCATTGGCTAAGGAGGAATCAAATTCAAATGGGACCAAGGAGTGGTTACTGGCTATAGAGGAATTGAAGAGAGGAGAAGAGGTAGAAACAATAGATGGGGTAGAAGTTGCAACATCAGCCTTCATCTCTATAACAAAATCCTCAATACTAGCCATTACACTAGAAGACCAAATTTATTCAACCAAAGGGACCAACAAAAATTGTTACACTAGTTGGAACAACTAGAGGAGGTGCGAAAGGACTAGTGGAAGGCCAACACTATTAGTAATGAGGGATGACTTATGTTGTGATGCAATCGAACACTCTAGAAAATTTAGGAGGCTAGATTGTGTAAGGAGGCACCATAGGTGACACTGCAAGTACTAGGAACGAAGGCTTCACAATAGACTATAAGAAGATTACAGTGGCCAGAGCAAACAAAATAATTTTTGTAGGAAGTAATGCATGTGGAGGAAACAATGGAGCAACCAAGAAGAAGAGGAGAAACTGTGTAGGCTACACCAATAGTAGTGTATGTCAACAAGGTGTAAACTACAATGGACACAATGGATACTTCACCATCATTTTAGGGATTCAAGAGGAGAACGTAGAGAGATTTTATCTAGGGACACTCATATTAGATAGATATGGAATCATGATGAGCACCCAACTTTATAGTAGGAAATATTTTCTATAACACCATTACGCTAGTTTGTAGAGAAATATGAAAGGTATGATTCACCAACTTTAAATGAGGAGACATGAGTAGAGGTCATGTCTACCATAGCGCAAGTGATAACACCAACTTTATCAGTGTTTAGAGGAAAAGGAAATTTACCTACATCAGAGCATGTGTGGTGGCAGAAGGGGTAAATTAGCCAACTACCAGCAAAGAAATTGGTAAAAGGAAAAGACATAAGGGATATCATAGGAAAGCACGTTGATGTAGGAAAAGTTGAGGTGGAGAGGATGGACTGGTAAATTTAGGAAGGAAAGCCACCGAAGCCATGATCAACCTAAAGGGCCATGGTGGGGAGGATATTGAAGAAACCACCACTGGTGATAATGAAACCAAGCATGAACTTGAGCCTAGGGAGGAAGGAGAAAAGAACAAGTACTTCCTCATTGAAGTGCCAAATTTGAAGCAACCCCCAATTCATGGTGTAAGGATAAATGACCAAGTAGACATATTTTTTGAGAAGGTGAGTGGGTTGTTTGATTGGGTACAAATTGTGTTCAGAGTGGGTTGCCTTAGATAATGGTGACTATGGTAATTGTAGGTGGATTTGAGTTGGGAGGATTATAAAGTTGGTCCCAATATGAGGAGAGGAAACAATTTGAAGAAATTCATTGAATTTAGCCATGGGAGCTTGGTATAGGAAGCAATAATGTGCAATCAATGATTGGAGAGATGGAGCTACTTGAAGGAACTCCAATGTTATATTGGCACCCACTTTAGATGTACATTGGTAAAGGTAAACTTGATGAGCTTCCTGAATCACTAGGGTTCAAGAAAACCAAGCTAGTACTTGAGTTGGAGAAAGCCTATGTAAGAATAAATTTCTTGGCTTATTTGATACAATGGCTAGTAGCTGGTTTAGAGATATTTCAAGATATGTAATAGCCTAAAATTGAAGGAGTAAGAATTATCTAACCACATGTGGGAGTAATGAGGACAACTTTGAAAGTGCAGCAAGAGGTAGAACAAATGCCAAAAGCAGAGGAGGAGCAATACCATCCAAATGAGCAGCTGAAGTTGGAGTGTGTGGGGAGGTAGCAAGCCCTTCAAGCCAAATTTTAGGAGATCACTCATCATGATCAATTGATTGCAAATCAGGATGAGTAATTTACAAAAGCTACAAGAAGGGAAGTGGAGTTAGCCAAGAGGGGAGAAGAGTTACGAGCAAGTATTATAGCAATCAAGTAGAAGTCACAACACCATGGATTCCATTAGGAATGATAGCAAGCCTATGCTAATTGCTTGAAGGATGATACTAAATCCCTCAAGTTACAAGTTCAACAACTAGGAGGTACACCTACATAGATACCATCTACCCATCAACCACAATTAATCCAAAGCCCTTAGGAGCAATAGTAGTCATTGATGAGGACATCGATCAATCTAGAGAGGAGAGAAGATGTAGAAGTCACTTCTAACATAGCACCACCTCAAGCACCACCCTAAAAATTTATAGAGTGATAAATAAGTCAAGTACATAAATAAAATTATGTTTATAGTTTCATAATTTTGAGTTGTTTTCTAACACATGCACAAAGTGTTTGATGAAATATCATACATGTAATTGTGTTCAGGTAACTGAACATACATGTAATTCAAGAAGTCATGTAATTGTGTATTAGGGTAGTTAGTTGGGAGAAGTTGAGGTTGAACCTACCCCCCTTTCTATGGAATTGTATAACTAGACCCCTTCACAAATTTAAAATATATGCATTCGAAGAGATACATGTATGTGCAAACCTTAAGATAATCAAAAGATATCCATTTAGCCATTGTTATACCTAAAACTTATGGTTGTGTTATGCATACCAATATGAACTAATGTGTTGTTATAGATGAATGTGCATGGTTGTCTAAGCATATTTCCAATTATTTGTTGTTGTTTTAGATAATTGTGCTTGATTATTTGAGTATATTTTGTAAATATTTGTTGTTTATTTAATTTCTAGATTTGAATATTAATTTTGTACATTGTGAAATATTTTGTTGATATTTCCTATCATTCATCATTCTCTTTTCCTTCAAGTACAAAATAACATCATTGTACTACACCCATCCAAGAACCACCACTTTTGTAACCTATTAATAGGTATCACCTTCATATTTTAGATTAACTCCTCCAAATGACAATTGTATGACTTTAGATTCTCATCCTTCTTTTGCTTCATGGAGTAAATTTCATTAATAATCTCTATCATCATGAAGCAATTGGAACTCCTTATTGAATTCTTGTTTTAACTCAACCCCATCCATATAAGGTTTTTCTTGCTTCAAATGCCAATCAATTGCTATGCCCTGTAATGTTGCTAGGAACAATCACAACCATGCACCTTCATTCATGACTCCTTTCACCTTCTATATCATCTTGCACATTCTGATATGGCACTTGGGATCCTCCTTCCCATATCTAGTAAACTTGGGGCACTTTTGCTTATTTATTGCTACTACATCCATGTCTACCATTGATGGCATTATTTATTGGTTTTCTTTCTATTCAACAAACCTTCCATTGACAACTGGTTCTCTTTAAAAAATTGTGATCTCCTTTGCGAGTATACAAGCATTGGTTCTAGTCTTTCGAGCATACTCCCTTGTGGTTTCCTTTGTGCTTGACTCCTTTATACACCTCTAGGCACCATCCCTTGCACTTATACTAGAGTTATCGATTGCCCTGCCTCATCTTGTGCATGCTCCACATTGGCACTTCCTTCACCACTTGCACGTTCTCCTCAACACAATCCTCATATGCTTGTTGCACCTCCACTTGTGTGTCTTCCTCTACCATAAAAAATAATGTTTACCACCTTTCTACTTGCTTTTTTTCTAAATTTTCCTCCTCCCAAGGGTGCCATACATGTTACAATTTTGGTGCACATATATCTTTGCCAACAAGTTATGTCAACACATCAATAATTTATGTGTTGTCACCCTCATTGTCAAGCAATTTCTCATTGTTGTGTAACTCATCATCATGTAACTAGAATAGTAAATAACTATAGTAGCTCACTACTTCCATCATACTCTGAATGAAGGTCCATTGCACAAGTTGAGGCAAAAATATAGAGTAGGGAAGAAACTAAGAAGAATTGGTTAAGTGTTTGGAAGAGAGTGCCTTGCTCTCTAAAGCAACTTACCCTCCAAGTGACCTTACCCCTCGAACAAAGGTTTGTCGTACAAGTTGAGGTAGAAGACAAAGCAAGAAAAAAATCAATAGGAATTGGTCAAGTGTTTGGAAGAGGACACCTTGCTCTCCCAAGAAACTTGCCCTCCAAGAAACCCACTCTCTAAGCACCTTGCTCTCTAGAATGACCCACTTTCCATATGACTTTTCTCCCTAAATGGAGGTTTTTCGCACAAGCTGAGGTAGAAGATAGAACAGGCAAAAATCAAGAACTAGTTAAGTGTTTGAAAGAGGGTTCCTCGCTCTCTAGCTAACTCACTCTTCAAAGCAACTTGCTCTTCTAGTGCCCTAGATTCTAGAATGACCTCACTCCCCAAATTGAGGTCATCACACAAACTAAGGTAGAAGACAAAGCAGAGCAAAAATCAACAAGAATTGACTTAAATGTTTGGAAGCGAAAGCATCACTCACTAAAGCGACCTACTCACTGAATGCTTCTACTCTCCAGAGTGACCTACCAGAGCACTTCACTCCTTATCTATTTTTAATAAATAAAATAAGGATGATATAACCATCTCATAAATATCACGATATACATTATATGTACTCCATATCGTGGCAACCAGTTTAAGTATAAATAAGAGCTCAGTAATCATTGTAATATTATTTTGGCCTTTGAAGCAATACCAAAGATACACTTTAGAGTAAGAATTATAAAACACTCAAATCTTGAAATCAATAAAGAATCATGCATGGCATCCATGTTTGATTATCTCTAACCTTTGCTTTATGGATGGGTGAAATCAATGGCTATTCCCTTCTTTCCCTTGTTAGTCCTCCTCTTTAATTGCATTGTAGGTATTCAAAGATCTTACATGATGAAGTTATTTAGTTTCTATTGAGAATTCCAATTACACCAGATTTAAACCCTACAATGACCTCGATCATATTTTACATTTTTTGCTCTTGCATCCTTCTCAAGATTAGATTAGATTAGATTATTTTTTGCACTTTTAGATTAGATTGCTTGTTTTATTTTTTGCATAGTTTCTTTCTTAATTTTTAGACTTAGAAGGTAAAAGAGAATCAACCTAAGATCCATAGGTTGGGAAGAGGAGAAACCTTCCCATCCATTTGTTGAACTACAATCATGGGCACAAATCACGCTTGTAAATTTTTATCTTCAACAATTTTGGCATGGTTGATAGGACACACAAGTATGATTTTGGTATGAAATCAATTTTTACCCCACCCACACATAATATTGTAGACCTACACAAGTGTACTTCACATCCTTCTAGATCTTCAAAAAGAGTTTAGTTACACTAACATGCACAAAACCCATAAATATTTTTGCATTAAAATTTATGAGTTCATTTTCATTTTAGATTTTCTACATAGTTTTTCATGCAAATGGTGACTTTGTTTTTAATCTAGAATCTTTCCTAACTTGCAATTTGTGAATCTTGTTTTTTCAAAAAATAACTAAAGCCACAATAAACAAAGATATGAGTGAGTGGGAATGAGATTGTGTTAAATTAAAAAAATGCTAAGTGTTTACCTTCAAGCGCCATGCTCTCCAAAGTTACCTACGAGCAACCTCACTCCTTGAGTTCTATGCTCTCTAGAGTGACATGATCCCCAAGTTCCCTACTTATTGGAGTGTCTTGCTCTCATATCCACCATTTTTCTATTTGTTTCTTGCTTTGACTAGTGAACCTCATTTTTCATTCTCATTCTTTGGTGTGATTATAGATGTTTCTTTCCTTTCATTCATGGATGTCAAAATATTCTAATAATGTTAGAGATGTCCTTGTTACTGAATCAAGTCCTTTAACAACCCACTTATTTCCCTATAGGACCACCTATATACCTAGTGTCACATGAACAGGGAGAGTATGATAAACTTGTACAAAAAAAGCACATACCTCAACCATACCCATTTGTTCACCAACAAAACCTTGCAACATTTTCTCAACAAGGGAACCATACCCATACAATCCAAATTTCCAACTTGCACATCCAACACCCTTCCCCACAACAATTGCCCCAATATCTATTGTTTCCCTAAAATCCCCAATGTCAACCAACCCCTCAAGAAGAACAAGAATTGCAAGTGTAGCTAAACGAACTGAAGCATATGGTTTCAACTCTTCGATCACTCTATACAAAAGAGTATGAACTTGATGGAGGGAACATGTTATTTCCTCAATAGAGAAATTTTTAGATGACAGATCAAAGGAACTAGTCTTTACCCTAAAAGGAAAATTTTTAGATGATTGATCAGGTATAGAACTATATGGTGAATCAATCCATCGTATTTAGTCAACCAATGACTTATCATCCCATAATGAACCAACCAATGATGAGTCAAGTCTTTGTACCTTAGGATGACACAATGAAAGTACATGTAATACCCGATCCATTCTTGATGGGTAGAAATTACACATTTTTCCAAAGTGTTGCCATGTACAATAACCACTGAGATGGATCGATAATTCTTGTAGGAGATTCCCCACCTAAGCATCGATAATCATTCTCCCTTCACCAGTGATAGAGCCTAAGATTATTAAAGAAGAATATGAAGACAAAGGGCCAAAACTAATAGGGGAGTGTGAAGTAAAATAAAAATTTGAAGATGCAGAACCAAGTGTTAGAGGGAACGCATTAGAGCATTAAACTAGGGTTTTATCAGAGCAAAACCAATTTATGTGGAGGAAAAATTAGTAGCAACCCAATGACAGTGAATTTCATTGTAGAAGAGGATTTGGGGCACATACCCATGGTGGGAGAGAGTGTTTTGAAGAAAATGCATGTAAATTCTAGATACAAAATTGAAGTCATGTAAGAATTTGAAGATTGGGGACTTGCCCTAGGAGAAGCATAGGAAAAAGAATCCATAGTTAGTCAGAGAAAATAAACCCTAACCAACACTTTTGGGGCTGGATTTTCTAGAGAAATTTTTGGTTGGAAGTGAGAAATGCCTAAGGAAGTCATTCTAAGATAAGAAAATATTGTTTTGGCCTTGAAAGGAGTTGTTAGGTGGATGGTGGTGCCCATTCAAACAAAAGAGAAGGTCCTTTCGACCATATAAAAAAATAAATGAGGACCGAACAACACAAGTCAATATAAGGGTCATCTAAACTAATATTATCTAAGTGGAAAGGCACTCAACCAATCCGGGAAGGAATGGTAGTTGTTTAGAAGAGCTTGCAAGTTGCCCAAAAGCTATAAATCATCATGTTGGGAGAAATATTAGTCATTTGTGAGGTTTGGGTCATCCAAGGCCAAGGGATGGCTATCTAAAGTAAAAATCAATCCATATGAGGCTTGGTCATGGCCATCTAGAACCAATATATCTGATGGTAGTTGGCCATCTAGAGCAAAGAGTGGGTTGTCCAAGTTATGGTGGAGGTTGACCATTCAATAGAAGTCACTAATTTTGTGTGAGAGGTTATTCGATGACAAAGTTGTTTAAATATTGGTCAAGGTCATCTAGTGGATGGTAGAGATGATGACTTGATTGATTATGTTCAACAAAAGCATTGTATAGGTTAAACCATGACAAATTCTACAAATAGTATTTTTGTATTCATTGCCAAAAAAAATCTTTTGGGGCCCCAATTGATCACTTTTTCCATTTCATCTCTACGTAACTATTTTTTTGCATTGAGAGTTTGTTCTCTTCCATCCATTTTAAATTTAAAATCAAATAATATTCTAAGGGAGAAGAAAAGGGTGCACGTGTTGGGCACATGGTGCAAGAGTGACACGTGACTACATCAATAGAGCGTATGGTCACATAGAAGAAGGTGGGTGATTCATGAAGGGGGAACCTTCCCTTTAGCTTGTGTGGTTGTCATGACCCTCCCTAGCGGACTATTTGGCACAAAGAAACAATGTATTAACCTATGATGTGGTAATACATAGTTGAACTTCTAAACCAACTATATGATGTTTAGTTGATTTAGAAGGTCATGTTATCACTAACATATTGCCAAGTGTGCAGGATTAGGTACACTCGTAGGTGGAGAAGGTAGAAGAATCCACCAGAAATGAGGGTACTTAATATCAAGGAAAATGATTATTAAGGTAATCAAAGGTAACATGGATAGATACCTTCATATAGGTATGCATCGTCAAAAGGGATAATCATCAATGAATGATCAACTTGAGCCTTAGTTGATAGCCTAGTAGCTATTGGAAAACCTTTGGCTGAGATGGGTGGTTGGGTTGAAGGAAAGATTCCCTCGTAGTTGTTTTGTAAATTTGATTTCTCCCTTGAAGAACACAAGCTTATACTGAGAGGGGGGGTGAACAGTATAAGACCTCTTTTTACTTTTTCCATTATACTTCAAAATAGTAAAGCAATATACCCAAAGCAATATCAAAGCAATGCACAATATCATCCACAAAGTGACACCAATTTTAACGTGGTTCACCCAGAATGGTTGGGCTACGTCCACAAAACTTTTCTCTAAAATTTATCTCAAAGTTCTTTGGGAATCCTTCCCAATTACAATGTTTATGAGCCTCGACCCAAAGGAGATACCTTCCCCCAATCAGAATTTATGAGCCTCTGCTCAAAGGAGATACCTTCCCCCAATCATAATTTATGAGCCTCTGCTCAAAGGAGATACCTTCCCCTCTGCTCTAGAAATGATCCCTCAGAAGATCAACTGCCTCTACCTCTTGCCAGCACGTGGAACTCCTTTCCACCGAAGACCTCCTGTCCTCAATGCTTAGCCTAAGAGACCTCTGCCTTCTATGATCACGTCCACAGCAGCTCAACAACCTGTACCAAACATAGTCGGTCGGTCTAGTACAAGTCTTCCTCTGTCCGTCGGATCTGTCCAACTCTTGAACAAATCAATCCTCTGCATACAAGCCTTCTCAAAGACTTGCCAAATCTGTCCTCGGGTTCTTCTCATAGAACCAATGCACCTCTATCCTCAAGTTCTCTGATAGAACTATCAAACTCAGCTCACAAGTCCTCTGCTAGGACCTGTCCAAATCTGCTCACAAGTCCCCACCGAAACCTGTCCAAAAATTGCTCACAAGTCCCCACCGGAACCTGTCCAAAAACTCAGCAAGCTCACCAAGAAAACTTTCTTAGTAGGAAATCACAAAGTGAATTGTTAGAGACCCAATGTGATTTGTCAAACTCATAGAAGCATAAAGAGAATTGTTAGAGACTCAATATGTTCTATACTCAACTCCCAATCTCAAAACTCAACTCAAATCAACTCAACTCAATCTCAATCTCAAATCTGAAAACTCAACTCAATATCTGAAATGGATAGGATAGAATGCTTTCTTTCAAGAACATGAAACCCCAACAATTGCCAACTATGCAAAGAATCACATAACAATGATACTCATGTTCTTTTCACCATCAATTAGGGCTTCAACAACAATGCTCATCAAACAAGGTTCAATCAACACCATTTAACTCAAAACACAACCTTGAAGCATTTCACAATCAACATTAGAAAAGGAAACAAGTAGAACTCCTTTTCTCTCCAACATTGTTTGAACAAAAAGCATCCACCAACTCAAATCTCAATAGCACAAAACAACTTTTCAAATCATCAACAAAGGAGTAAGCCCAACACTTTAACCAAGTAAAGAATAGCTTGATTATTAACCAATTTAATGAAAGCTAATGTCAATCTCAAAGCTGCCCACTTAAGGTTTCACAACTTCACACAAGAAGCAATTCTAACCTTAAAACATCATGCTTTCATTTCCATAATCAACCAAAAGCACTCTCAACATTACAAGAAATATTTATCCCTTATACACCTTATTTCTCCCTTATAGTCTTATCAACAATAAACTTTATCTCTCATAAGAATGCAATAAGATAATGCAAACAACACTTTCAAAAGAATATTTTATCAAAATAAAGCAAGCTTCAAACTCCTTATAACTCCTAAGCTGTTTTTCTCTCTAATAAACTTCCTCCATCCGCAAAATACACTAGCAAAAATTAATTTCGAAAATACCTTGGCCAACACCAAAAATCGCGCTATGGAGAAATTGCGCATGAACTCTAACACCACCCGCTGCGTCCACTTCAACGAAGAAAAACCCTTTCGCGTTATTCGAACGCGGAACCTCCCGTTCGGGTAGCGCGCCAACAGCCTAGCCACTACCGGTGCGCCAAAGGCATCCGGTGAGGTTTGAACCTCACTCTGTTTCCCTTGTACCTTCTACGCCAGGGCTAAAATAAACAACAGGCCTCCCTGTCTTCTGACGTGAACGACGATGACGAAACCTTACGACGGATTCGACAAACGACGAGTGCAGACAAACGAACAACAGATCCATGAAAATTGATGAATACACAGATGAATTTACAACGAGCAACTCCTTTCAAAATTCGGATGGGATAATCTTTGATCTTCATCGTGGGAGATTTATATGCATATTTCCCATAAACTCTTGACGTCGGCGAGGAGAAGTTTAACACGTCGACAGAGGAGTTTAACACGTCGACGGAGGTCTTGGCTAGCGCCCACAATCTTAGAACATAGCGCCATCAAAGTTAAGACATTTGCACCATGGGTTAGGAGAACCCAATGCAAAACAATAAATTAATATTTATTTAAAAATAATTAAAAGGAACCTTAACAAGGTTTTTAATTATTTAAATAAATACTTCCTCCTGGACCCAAATGCATTAAACTAATGCATCCACCTGTAATCTTTAAACCTGCCAACTTGGGGTTTACAAAAGACCTTTGAAACTGTCATGTCATAACCTTCATCAAAACAAATTGTTTGACATCAAATCAAATTCCTTCAAGAGCTTCTTGACATCAATGACAACTTATACACTTGAGCAAAGGCAATGTACCCAAAGTACCCAAAATTGCCAACAATCTCCCCCTTTGTCATTGATGGCAAACCTTTACTGAAAACACTTCTCAAGAGCCAAAACTGAAACCAACTATGCTAAAAATTGACCAACTGTGCCCACAACTGAGAATCTTCCTTTGAAGTTTTGCTCCCCTGACTTGAAGCTCTCCTCTTCACTTTGAAGCTCTCCCCCTTACTCATATCTCTCCCCCTTTGTCATCAATGGCAAAGGGTCACCTTTGGGGCTCGGGACTAAGAATGAGCCTCTTAGCTTAGTCCCTCCCCCACCTCCTAATGAGGTGATTAATTCTGGGGTGGGAGTAAAACTCCCATTAGGCACTGATCATCATCAGCATCTATAACTTCCTTGTCGGGCCTTCTCTTGAACTCTTTGCCCATATTCCTATTCTTGTCACTGTTCTTGTTCTTGTTCTCATCCCTATTCTTGTCCATGCCTTGATCCTTGGACCTGATCATGCCATTGTTCCTGTTCTTGTATTCTGGAATTTTAGCTCTACACTGTCTGATTATGTGACCTTCATTGTTGCACTTGAAACACTTGACGATGTTGTTTCTCTGAGGTAAACCTGATCTTTGAATCCACCAGTTCGACCAAACCTATTTTGACCAAACCTGTTTCAGCCAAACCTGTTCTGACCAAACCTGTTCTTGTTATTTGCCTTGCAATAAACTGCCTTGTGCCCAAACTATTGACAAGAGTAGCAATACCCTTGAAAGTAACTAGCACTTCTGAAACTGTCATTTACCTTCTTCACTTGAGCCATGCAATGTGAAGCCATGTGACCAAACCTCGTGACAAGCAAAACATCTGCCTTGAAACTTTCCTTTATTTGACCTCTTAGGTTCTGAAAACTTCTTCTTCTCATTCTGAATTCTATTTTCTATTTCTGTGCATCTATCATTCAAGGACTCCTTTTCTAAAATACTTTCCTCATCAGAACTCTCTTCCTTTTGGAGTCTCTTACTAGACTCTCCAACTTGTTCCTTGTGTGGCTTAACAAAACCAAGGCCTGTTTTATCTGTTGTCTTTCTTTGACCTTTGATGAGTGACTTAACCTTTTTGGAGCTATCTTGAAACCTGTAAAGCTTATCCTTGTACTCTTTAGTTTCCTCTTTCAAAGAAGCCATTTTCTGTTCTAACTCACTATACTCAAGAACCTTAGACTCTAACTCATCCTTGAGTTCCTGTGTCTTAGCTATAGAGAAGTCAAGACTTTCTATAAGATCATCTCTCTCCATACAACATTCATCTAACTTATCCTTGAGTCTAGCATTCTTCTTTCTTTCCTTTTTCAAAGCACTAAGAGCACTAATAAGTTCACCTTTAAGATCTACTTCACCTTTCTCTATATCTTCCTCTATTTGTTTGCTTTTTGAATCATCAAAGCCTTTTTTAGATTTCTTATCACTAGAGGTGCTACCCTTTTCAAAAACCATACATGCATCTTCCTTATAGTTTTCTAAAGCATCCTCATACATACTAGAAACCAAATCATTATTTGTGCAATCATCCTCAAGGTGACCAAAGTTTCCACATCTAAGACATTTCATGATAATGAATCTATGTTTCGGTTCTTCCTCTTTTTCGATATGAACAACATCTCATTTTCATCATCACTTGAAGAACTTTCACTATCACTACTAGAACACTTACTTGCTTTGTCTAGGTAGAAACTCTTCTTGTGCTTGTGAGAATACCTCTTTCCTTGATTGTTGTGCTCATATTTGTTTTTCCTGTGATGCTTGTGCTTTTCAGAATCCTTGCTCTTAGAATCCTATTTATCTTCATCACTTTCATTCTTGGGAACAGTTGCAATTAGTAGCATAATGACCAAACTTTCCACAATTGAAACATCTTACATTTTTCATACTTTTGTGCTTTCTAGAGAACTTGCCTTTCTTGTTGTAATATGCCTCTTCATCACTAGAAGACTCATCACTATCTTGAAGTTGTTTACCCTTGGATTTCTTGGTAGCCTTGAAAGTTGCCTCTTTCTTGACATCAACCTTCACTTGAGTTCTCAACTCAAATGCTGCAAGTATACTATGGAGCTCATCCTTTTTCAACTTATCCAAATCTTTAGCTTCCTCAATAGCAAAAATATTTTCACTAAATCTATTAGGAAGAGATCTTAAAATCTTATCACAAACATCATTTTCAGCAAGCTCAAGACCTAAGTCTTTCATGGAGTTAACAACCTCATCCATACGAAGCATGTAGTCACTAATATTTTCATCATCATTCATCTTGAGTTGTTCAAACATACCTTTGAAGTGTCTCAACTTGGCCTTTCGACCATTTGCATCACCTGTATGAACCACCTTCAGCTGATTCCACATTTCACTAGCTGTCTTGCGGTGAATCACTTTGGTGAGATCTGCTTTACGTAAGCCTTTCGGGATTGCATTCATTGCTTTTGAATTGTTGTGATGTAGGAGCCTTTCTTCTTTAGTATTAGGACCATGTTCAGGAATAGTGTACTCATCTTCAATCACTTCCCAAACCTCATTCCCAAGTGCCATTAGATGAACCTTCATCCTTGCACTCCAAAGACCAAAATCTGACCCATCAAGAATAGGTGTTGCATTGCCACTTGAATGATCCATTGTGTTCTTTACTAGCTTTTCCTTCAAGTTGTTAAACTTTTCGAAGGCACCTGCTCTGATACCAATTGAAGAACACAAGCTTATACTGAGAGGGGGGTGAACAGTATAAGACCTCTTTTTACTTTTTCCATTATACTTCAAAATAGTAAAGCAATATACCCAAAGCAATATCAAAGCAATGCACAATATCATCCACAAAGTGACACCAATTTTAACGTGGTTCACCCAGAATGGTTGGGCTACGTCCACAAAACTTTTCTCTAAAAGTTATCTCAAAGTTCTTTGGGAATCCTTCCCAATTACAATGTTTATGAGCCTCGGCCCAAAGGAGATACCTTCCCCCAATCAGAATTTATGAGCCTCTGCTCAAAGGAGATACCTTCCCCCAATCAAAATTTATGAGCCTCTGCTCAAAGGAGATACCTTCCCCTCTGCTCTGGAAATGATCCCTCAGAAGATCAACTGCCTCTACCTCTTGCCAGCCACGTGGAACTCCTTTCCACCGAAGACCTCCTGTCCTCAATGCTTAGCCTAAGAGACCTCTGCCTTCTATGATCACGTCCATAGCAGCTCAACAACCTGTACCAAACACAGTCAGTCGGTCTAGTACAAGTCTTCCTCAGTCTATAAGATCTGTCCAACTCTTGAACAAATCAATCCTCTGCATACAAGCCTTCTCAAAGACTTGCCAAATCTGTCCTCAGGTTCTTCTCATAGAACCGGTGCACCTCTGTCATCAAGTTCTCTAATAGAACTATCAAACTCAGCTCACAAGTCCTCTGCTAGGACCTGTCCAAATCTGCTCACAAGTCCCCACCGAAACCTGTCCAAAACTGCTCACAAGTCCCCACCGAAACCTGTCCAAAACTGCTCACAAGTCCCCATCGGAACTTGTCCAAAAACTCAGCAAGCTCACCAAGAAAAACTTTCTTAGTAGGAAATCACAAAGTGAATTGTTAGAGACCCAATGTGATTTTTCAAACTCATAGAAGCATAAAGAGAATTTTTAGAGACTCAATATGTTCTATACTCAACTCCCAATCTCAAAACTCAACTCAAATCAACTCAGCTCAATCTCAATCTCAAATCTAAAAACTCAACTCAATATCTAAAATGGATAGGATAGAATGCTTTCTTTCAAGAACATGAAACCCCAACAATTGCCAACTATGCAAAGAATCACATAACAATGATACTCATGTTCTTTTCACCATCAATTAGGGCTTCAACAACAATGCTCATCAAACAAGGTTCAATCAACACCATTTAACTCAAAACACAACCTTGAAGCATTTCACAATCAACATTAGAAAAGGAAACAAGTAGAACTCCTTTTCTCTCCAACATTGTTTGAACAAAAAGCATCCACCAACTCAAATCTCAATAGCACAAAACAACTTTTCAAATCATCAACAAAGGAGTAAGCCCAACACTTTAACCAAGTAAAGAATAGCTTGATTATTAACCAATTTAATGAAAGCTAATGTCAATCTCAAAGCTGCCCACTTAAGGTTTCACAACTTCACACAAGAAGCAATTCTAACCTTAAAACATCATGCTTTCATTTCCATAATCAACCAAAAGCACTCTCAACATTACAAGAAATATTTATCCCTTATACACCTTATTTCTCCCTTATAGTCTTATCAACAATAAACTTTATCTCTCATAAGAATGCAATAAGATAATGCAAACAACACTTTCAAAAGAATCTTTTATCAAAATAAAACAAGCTTCAAACTCCTTATAACTCCTAAGCTGTTTTTCTCTCTAATAAACTTCCTCCATCCGCAAAATACACTAGCAAAAATTAATTTCGAAAATACCTTGGCCAACACCAAAAATCGCACTATGGAGAAATTGCACATGAACTCTAACACCACCCGCTGCGTCCACTTCAACGAAGAAAAACCCTTTCACGTTATTCGAACGCGGAACCTCCCGTTCGGGTAGCGCGCCAACAACCTAGCCGCTACCGGTGCGCCAAAGGCATCCGGTGAGGTTTGAACCTCACTCTGTTTCCCTTGTACCTTCTACGCCAGGGCTAAAATAAAACAACGAGTCCCTCCCTTTCCTCCGACGTGACACGACGACGACAAAAACCTTACGACGGATTCGACAAACGATGAGTGCAGACAAACGAACAGCGGATCCACGAAAATCGGTGAATACACAGATGAATTTACAGTGAGCAACTCCTTTCGAAATTCGGATGGGATAATCTTTGATCTTCATCGTGGGAGATTTATATGCATATTTCCCATAAACTCTTGACGTCGGCGAGGAGAAGTTTAACACGTCGATGGAGGAGTTTAACACGTCGACGGAGGTCTTGGCTAGCGCCCACAATCTTAGAACATAGCGCCATCAAAGTTAAGACATTTGCGCCATGGGTTAGGAGAACCCAATGCAAACAAATAAATTAATATTTATTTAAAAATAATTAAAAGGAACCTTAACAAGGTTTTTAATTATTTAAATAAATACTTCCTCCTGGACCCAAATGCATTAAACTAATGCATCCACCTGTAATCTTTAAACCTGCCAACTTGGGGTTTACAAAAGACCTTTGAAAACTGTCATGCCGTAACCTTCATCAAAACAAATTGTTTGACATCAAATCAAATTCCTTCAAGAGCTTCTTGACATCAATGACAACTTATACACTTGAGCAAAGGCAATGTACCCAAAGTACCCAAAATTGCCAACATCCCTACTGCATCATGGATTGGGTAGCATAATGTTGGAATTTCAATAGGAGAACAACTACAAAATGTATGTGGGTGCATAAAGTAAACTGTTACTTTGAAGTGATAATAGAGCATCATTTTTATGAAGAAAAGTGAATTAAATTTAAATGATAAATGAAGATTCATTTAAATTAATTAATGAGGTTTTAATTAAATGATGATGTGAATTCATTTAAACTCATTAATAAAATTCATTTCAATTAATAAATGAAACTTCATTTAAAATAATTAAAAAAGTTCATTTTAATGATAATGTAAATTCATTAATGGACTTTAATTAAATTAAATGAATGAAAAAAATCCATTTAAGAATAAATAGAAATATTTTATTTTAAAAATCAAATATGAAATTTGTTTTAAGTAAAAGAAATATATTTTAAATGGTAATAAAATATCGTGTAAGAGTTATTTTATTAAAAGTTACCATTCTTCATTTTAATAATGTAAATATCCCTTTCCTCTATACAGTGCAATCTACGTAAATAACCTACGGTGCTATTAATTTTCAAAGGTGGAAATAAGAGATTAAAAAACTTCTTTCCACTAGGGAAAGATAAGATTAAGGACGAAAGCATTAAAGAAAAAAGGGCTCAAGGTTGGCTCGGGATTCGATAAGGGAGGACGGTGAAAAGGTCACCTAGAATGAAGGAGCATGTAAGGTGTAGGAAGGGAAGGAAGGGGGAAAAGAACAAAGAGAGACGTAGAGCAAGCGATATGGGAGAGACAGGATTGTGCAACAAGCAAAGGAAGAGAAGTAACCAAGGTGCCACCAGATTCTATCTTGCAGGAGTATAAAGGTCAGAGGTTTTTAAATCTTTATTTATTTATCCATGCTTTTGGTATGATGAATTAATGAGTAGTGAAACCTCATTAAACCCCCCCTGTAGTATGATAGTCTCTTTTGAAATATTTGGAAACCTTATTATTTTTAAATTAAAAACTGAAGTGGGAATATAGCTCGGGTTTGGGCATTCTGTGAGAGTCATTTGTGGTTTAAGATGCATGGAAGTTGGGCCTTACCACCATCAAGATTTTGGAATGTGTCGTATATCTTCTTTATGTTAAAAAAATAAACAATGTCTCTCCGTTGCGTTCTCTCCTTCTATGAAGCGCTACTTGTAGTGTGAAACCACATGTGTCTAAGTGTGAAGTGCTGCTTGTAGTGGAAAACCATCTATGTATGGGAAGTGTTGCTTGTAGTGGGAAACCACATATGTATGGGAAGTGATGTTTGTAGTGGGAAACCACCTATGTATGGGAAGTGTTGCTTGTAGTGGGAAACCACCTATGTCTAAGTGTGAAGCGTTGCTTGTAGTGGGAAACCACCTATGTATGGTAAGCATTGTTTGTAGTTGGAAACCACTTGTGTCTAAGTGGGAGTGCTTGTAGTGGGAAACCACCTATGTATGGAAAGTGCTACTTGTAGTAAGAAACCATCTGTGTCTAAGTGTGAAGCGTTGCTTGTAGTGGGAAACCACCTCTGTATGGGAAACACTGCTTGTAGTGGGAAACCTCCTATATCTAAGTGGGAGTGCTTGTAGTGGGAAACCACCTATGTATGGTAAGCATTCCTTGTAGTGGGAAACCACTTGTGTCTAAGTGGGAGTGCTTGTAGTGGGAAACCACCTATGTATGGAAAGTGCTACTTGTAGTAATAAACCATCTGTGTCTAAGTGTGAAGCGTTGCTTGTAGTGGGAAACCACCTCTGTATGGGAAACACTGCTTGTAGTGGGAAACCTCCTATATCTAAGTGGGAGTGCTTGTAGTGGGAAACCACCTATGTATGGTAAGCGTTCCTTGTAGTGGGAAACCACTTGTGTCTAAGTGGGAGTGCTTTTAGTGGGAAACCACCTATGTATGGGAAGTGTTGCTTGTAGTGGGAAACCACTTGTGTCTAAGTGTGAAGCGCTGCTTGTAGTGGGAAACCACATGTGTATGGGAAGTGCTGCTTGTAGTTGGAAACCACCTGTGTCTAAGTGGTAGTGCTTGTAGTGGGAAACCACCTGTGTATGGGTAAGTGTTGCTTTTATGGGAAACCACCTGTGTATGAAAAGCACTTCTTGTAGTGGGAGACCACCTGTGTTTAATGGAAGCGTTGTATGAATAGGAAATCATCTACGTTTTAGTTGGGAAGCAACCAATATGCATGTCTAAGTTTGGAAGTCGTTTGACCTCCCTATCAAAGTTGTTTTGCATCTGCCATGAAGTCATAATAGTATAAGTTCTTGGGAACTATAGTAAGGATTATCTTACGTGACTTTAATTAAAGTATAACCTTTGATTAACATGGTTTATCTTATGAGATTTTAATTAAAGTAAGACCTTTGATTAATATGAAATATCTTCTAGGTCCGAGGTGTAGACCAATTGGTTCATCCAAACCCCATAAGGGGGGCGAAGGTTCAAGGTTCAAATCTCGGGCCTCGTCGAACTGAACACTTGTCCCTTTCCTCATGCTTTCAGTGGCGTAAAAGGTTTAAAATGATTGTGGCATGGTGGTTATAGGGGCAGACTGCGTGAAGATCTGTGGGGAAACTTTTGGGGTGGACTGCACGAAGATCTGTGTGGCATCTTCTGGGGCAGACAGCGCAGAATACTATGGCGGCCATAAAAATATGGACAGCCTACCCGGATTCGTGGATGGTACCGATTCCACCATGTAAATTCAAAAAAAAAATATGAAATATCTTATGGGATTTTAATTAAAGTAAGACCTTTGATTAATATGAATTATCTTATGAGATTTTAATTAAAGTGATACCTTTTATTAATATGAAATATCTTATGAGATTTTAAAAATAGTAAGACCTTTGATTAATATGAATTATCTTATGAGATTTTAATTAAAGTATGACCTTTAATTAATATGATTTATCTTATGTGATTTTAATTAAAGTAAGACCTTTGATTAGTAAGATCATGAAGTGGTTATTTTTAACTAAAGTAGTGAATATTTAGATAAGGTTATGAATCTTTAATTAAGGTTGTGAATATTTGATTAGTAAGTCTATGATGTAGATTTTACTTAAAGTGCTTCAAAAGAAAACATAATTATGTTATAAAGTTGATGACAAAGTTTATGTTAAGAGGATTGTTTTAGAGGTTAAAGGTATGTGACTTTAATGCTTTAAAACAATGTTAGATTTGATTGGAATTGTGAATTAAAAGGATGTTAGATTTATTCTTTGAATTGAAGTTATGGGGCTTTGATTTAGTGAATGAATGAAGGATTGTTTTAGAGGTTAAAGGTATGGGACTTTAATGCTTTAAGACATGATTAGATTTGATTAAAGTTAGATCTTGATCTAAGTAGTATATGTTGGATGGCTCTCTAAGGGAACTTGAGAGGTGAAGATAAAATTAAAGGATCTTTTATAATATCCACTATGCATTAGATGGTTGGAAACTTAATTGAAATTTGTATAGTTGCAATTTGGTAAAGTAAATGATTAGATGCATTTAGAGGTATGCCTATCCCGAACCATGAGTACCCTGATCCCCTACTACCCTCAAAGAACTTATGGGAAGCAAGGAGAAGCAAGGATTTCAATGGAATCAAATTATAGGTAATTGTATTTTATGTTGATTTACATATGCTCAAATAGACTAGAATTGTGGTGAGATATCCCTGATGTAGTTAATGTAATATTCTTTGAAGTAAGAAGGATTTACCATGCAATATTTAATGCAATAACTTTTTATTGGTTTAGAGAAGGTACTTTTACTTTAATACCGTGCTTGGTTATAATATGTAATTGATTCTCTTTTCGTTGATGATATTATCTTTTAATGGTATTCCTTCCTTTATTTTTTGGATGCTTAGTGATTACGCTTTGTTTTTTTTACTATCTAGATGTATTCTTGTTTGGTTGCTTAGTAATGAAATCAAAGAGTAGAGTTATAGGGTGAACTCAGAGGTGACCTAAGGGAATTGAGAACCCCTTAGGGTGAACATAGGTGACCTAAGGGAATTAAGAACCCCTTAGGGTGAACATAGGATACCTAAGGTAATTGAGACCTCCTTAGGGAGATAAAGGACTAAGTTTTGGAGAGACTACATATGAGTTAAGATAGCTCGTCATGTAGATGATATGGATAGCTTAACTCGCAATACTATTAGCATACCTACACATAATGGCTTGTGTATGGTATGGTGATGTAGGTATACCTTCTATTGACTGAGGGTGATAAGTCTAGCTCATCAAGAGTGATGGGATAGATAGGCTTATTTGTAGTAACACATGATATGCCTAAACTAATGGGATTTATGTTAGGGTACCTCATGAGATGTAGCTTTCAGGAAAACTTAGGGGATTTAAACTTTAGGAAAATATTACTTTGAGTTAGGGGTTCATGAAGGATTCATGAATCTCTCTCCTTAGTAAAAAAAAAACTTTTTCTATTTTTGTATTTTTTTGTTTGTGTGTTTTTGGGTCATTACAATGGTTGTTTTTTGTATTCTAATGAGTGCCCTATCCAAGGGGCTAGGGGATCCTCCCTTAAGGCTTAGAGCCCTTGAGGTCTATGGTTCAAATCCCATTTTCTCAACCTTTTGTTGAAGACTATGACATCATCTCTCTGATTGAGGATGTGGCACATCTTAATATGTGGTACTATATGATGATTTCACCCCTTCTTGATTATGCATATTGACATGGATCCCTATGATAACATGTGACTTAGTGATGACATGGCATCTAATTATGACATGGCACCATATCATGACATGTTATCGAATGATAACATGCCAATCAGTGATGATGTGATAACCAATAATGATGTGGTATTTAATGATTTATCAAGTGATGTGGCACATGATGACACTAAAAATATTAATATGTCAAATATAAACATGTCAAAGGATGGCATGGAATACAGAGCATTTTAGAACGAGTGGTAACCATTCCATAAATAGAGGAATAGGATGATAACACTCTTGGAAGATCCACTTGTAATGTGTTTTGGACTACAACTCCCACGTTCCACATTCACTCTACAACTATGATCTCTACACACAAAGAATCCAATATACACTACAACTACTAATGGTAAACACATTGAATACAAATTACACTCAACATAGGTATAATACAAGTTAATTACATTACTTATGGTATAGCATTATAGAATATTGTACAATGCATATACAATCTACATTCATACTACAATGTCTACACTTATAGGTTGCCAATATATGGTTCTAGTCTCTCCCTAGATATACTAGATATCCTCAATACATAGAGATGAATAGTCTCACCATCATCTCGAATGAATAAGGGGGGTCTATTAAATCTTTGTACTGGTCATTACCAACAACAACTTTTGAGGACAACACACTACCCAACTATCTCCATATTCGACGTTCTCACATTACCCTTAATGCACTATAGTATATTTGTTATTCATCAAATAAATGATCAAATTGCATTACATTGTTATTTTATCTACATTTAATTTTGTTACATATGCATTTGAAATTTATTTATAATATATTACATTTATAATTATTTACACTTAGTGCATTTTGCATAATTTTTTCTTTTGAGGTCTAGAACTTGTGTCTATATCTTCCCTTCCCTTCCCTCTACTTTGGTAAACATCCTTGTCAACATCTACTTTGATTATTTGGAACTTGGCTACTGGTGTTGAGGTGCTAGAGTAGGTGCTCCTTGCATTTCTATGATTTGTAACTTTAATGCCTCATTATCATTCTTTAGTCTTTTGGAATAATTATGGTATCAAGCTCCTTCTATTCTATAAGGATCGACCCTTTGCTCCATCTCAACCAACTTTTTAAAGATATATTTAACCCTCTTCATAAAGGTATCTTCGAAATATTTCTTATATTTTTGTGTTGCTCCTACAAGTTGCTTATCTCTTTATGTAATTAGTTGATATTTGCATTCTGATTACGTGGTCTTTCCTTACAATATTTACTCTCTGATTGAGCACTTAGATTTTAGTTTCCCAATTAGATCTATTCTTCTTGAATCGTATTATTCTCCTCAACCTCTTACTTTAAAGCATTTAATTTTGCTTCAACTACTTGTTTCAAGGTAACTAGTTTTGCCTTAGCTAAGCATATGTGTCTTTTAACTAGTTGATCTTTTGCAATCTAGTAGCTAACCACTGTATCCAATATACCAAGAAATTTATTCTTGCATATGTATTTACATGTTCATGTGCAATTCTCCTATACTCCACACCTATTGCATCTTATGAATAAGGTACTAGATTGGCTTCATCAATATATATTCGGGTTGGTTGTATGTATATCCTCATGGTTCCTACTAGTAATTCCTTTATTTCAACCATCCTTTGGATGTTATGAGCCTACGATTCCCATGGCTCCTTCTAATGGAATTCCATGAGTTCATTATTTCTTCATATCGAACCTACTACATAACTTTTATCCATCTTTTCATACACCATCAATTGTCAATTCTTCAACTGTCCCATACAATCCATCCTAAATTCCAATCTTGTTTGATCTAGAATATTCATCATCTTAACAAAAAGTACATCAATTTTTTCCTCCACATGCTCTCCCAAGTTTGATGGATGTTTGATATTTGATACTTCAACCCTGAAATGCTCGCTTGTTTCTACTCAAATTTCAACCTCAGTATCTTCCTCGGTAAGAATATCCTCTAACTCCTTCACCATCACCCCGTAGATTTATCGTCTTCTTTGCTAGCTTACCTCCTAATATTAGCTACTCCACAGTATCAACCAACTATTCCATCCTTTGGCTACTACCTCCTCTCTTTATCAATTTATATTTTATTGAGGGTTGCCTTTCTTTCTCCATTTTTTCTTCTACTAGAACTACGTCCTCCCTTGCTAGTTGTTTTCCTCTTTCTAGTACTTTGGATGGAACTAGTTCTTCCCTTGATAGCTCCTCTATTATGGATGTGATTTCAAACAATGGTTCCTCTCACAATTGAGGTGATGCACATGGGTTTATATGCTGCTCAAATTCTTCCCACTCACTCCATTTACATCTCACTCACTACTTCCACCTAAATTGCACCCACTACATCCCATACCTCTTTCTCTATATCCATAATTTTTGCTAAATTTTATACCTGTAGCATAGCTCCTTCTTGTGTAGTCTACTCCATAGACTGCTACTCTTTCTCTTTAGCATCTTCTTCAATCAAATGTACCAACCTGCTCTGCCTCTTCTATCATATTGATTGTTGTTTTTCTTCATTTTCTAAATCCTCACTTGCCTCCTCATCTAGCAAGTCCTTCTTCAATATATTTTATGTTTTATTAGAGTACTTGACTTTGCCTTTGCAAATGCATTACATTGAAACATGCCATGATCATTTGATCCTACTCTACTATCTTCCTTTGAGGGTCTAGTCCAATAAAATACAACTTTTTTATGCTACAACATTCATCAACAATGCAATAGTGGGAAATACCATTGAAAAGTTCTTCAAGAATTGCATCGAGAAATTATTAATATGTTATGACACCCAATCATATTTGACACCTTTCATGAGGTCTTACACACATAATACAATACAAGTAGGTATTTTTGAACATTGTTGCTCTTCTTGTAACCTGGATACTATCACTTTCATGGCGTACTACAACTCCATTGTCTTTAGTTGTTGTTTCTTTATTCTATTATTCCCATGCTTTGTCATAGTTACCACTTCATTTAGGATCATATTGGTGACTTCAAGGATCATTTTATTCTACTAGATCTAATATATTAACTCATTTTTAACTAGAATTCCATGACTCAATAATCCAAATGTTCTTTGAAATTTTGAAAGTTGTTAGGTGAAAATATTACCTATACTTTCTTGTCATCAATCTTCACTTTGTTGGTGTTCTATAGTGGATTGTATGTCTCCAACATCTGTAACAAGTAGCTCTTAAAGAATTCCTTGTCAAATTTTACAATTTGTAGTATGTAACTTACACCTACTTTCTTAAACATAGCTTTAAGTGAGCTATCATCTACACTTACCCTCTACCAATTGTGGCAATATTCTCCCACTAGTTGTTGCCATGTAATGTTCTTTAGATGTATTGGCATTCATTCCTTTCCTTTCTATGACAAAGCCTCCACTTGTTTCTCATATGGAGTATCTCGAGGTCATTCTTGTGAGATTCTATTATGCTACCTACTCCTACTCCACTTCGTATCAAAACCATGTTCTTTATCATTCTTGTATGTGGTACACAAGACTTCTTACACTTGTTCTAGCACCTTATTCTCTTCTTCTTGAGCTAGGTGGATTTCCTTATTGGCTCTAGTTTCACCTACTTCATCCTCTCCCAGATGCTTGGTATTTTTTACATCTTGAACTACAACTGCTATTTTAGATGTCTACTACTACTTGTGTGACCTATACTATTTGTTGCTTGCATTGGTAGAACACTTGTCATCTTGCTTCCAACTAGTAGGGAACCTATCATCTTGTTTCTAACTAGCATGGTAGTTTGCTTTGATTGGTATGGCATCTCATTCTAATTGGTACGACACCTTATTCTAACTAGTATGACCCCCTTCCTCTAACTAGTATGATAACCTTTGTCTACTAATGACTTGTTCAACACAAGGTTTCTAGTTCACTCAATAGCTTCTACGTACCACTCATATGATAACCTTCCTTGCATATATTTGTGTAGTCTACATAATTTCTATTGATTGTGTCTGTAAATTATCTTGGTTGCAACTAAAAATTTTATCACACCCTATCCTATTTGTACAAATTTTTCAAAACAATCCTTTTGTACCTTTAGTCTCTTGCATAGTAATTTTTAAGGATTCATTCTTGTTCACTTCTTTCATCAGTGGTAGTTGCATATTCCTTCATTGGTGGCTCCTCTTGTTTCTAACAACTCGTACAATATCTACATACTATGTACTTCTCTACAACTTGTTGCTCTATCATTCACCCTTGATGCAATACATCCTCCCTTTCCTACATATACTAAGCACAAATGAATGACTCAGGCCTCCCTGTATGCATTTATTTGTAAGATTGACTAGAGATAGTTTTCGCCCATACAACTATTTTTTGATTGCCACCTCACCACCTTGCATGTAACTACTTCATGTACTTTTATCTTTTTGTCTTGTTCTCTTTTCACTTTTTCTATTTTATTTTTATTTATTTTTAATTAAAATATACCTTTTTGTAGCTAAATGACCTATATGATTTGTACAATGATGGGAACTACCACTTTGATCATGTAGTCTATTAATGGATCTCTCTTCCTGCTATGAGTGAGCATCTGCCTAATTTTCCATCTGACTTGTACGATGATCTTTTCCCCATGTTGTTCCATTACCTAATCGTATCAAACCATCATATGCATTATTTGTATGGTATGAATTAGTAAGATAGTCATTGGTACAACCTTCATTAGTATAGCCTTCACTAGTACAACATTCATTGGTATGAATTTTGTTCATCTTATTGCTTCTTTCAACAATGCATGTTCATTTTGCTACCTATCGCATCTAATCAGGTACTTCATTTTTTAACTCTTGCTCCTTCCTTTGTCCTTGTCATCACCTGCTCCTTCATAACAATCCACTTTCAAGCATATTCCTTCCATGAATTCTCCCTTCTAGGTAGGCCTCCATGACTTGGAACTGCCTAGTCCTTCCTATAGGCTATTTGAGGTACATTTGTACTCTTTCTTGATTCCTCAACTATCTATTGTGGCATCTTCAATTTAGAAGTGAACTAAGAGGTGGTCTTGATAGACCAACCTACTAGTTACATTGTCTCTAGTTGTTTCGTACATGAACAGGAAAAGGTCCTTATTGGCCTTCCCACTAATCATGTGGTGTAAGGATAGTTGAAAGGAAGATTCTTCCCTACAAACTACCAAGAGGGAAATCAACCAAATGCCTACCTTGACTATGCAACCATAGATAATTAGGAAGACCTAATGATCTTCCCATATTTTCAACATTACCTCTTTCTAGTACTAATGTGGCAATGTCTAGTAGTTCATGCAAACTACTCTAACCTTACACTTCTATGGTATTTTTTAGAATATATTGTATTCACCTTCTCATTCACCATTCTAGCTTAGGTACTAGTTGCAATCTTGACGCATTCCTCCTAGACTGCCTTATAAGTGGTGAAATTGAACTACCATTTCTTATGTGTGAAATTTGTTAGAATTAATGTGCACTATGCCTTCTCTAGTTTGACACTTGTCATGTCTGTCATATAGGCTTATGCCTATATATTGTAACCTATTTTGTATCAATATTATCTCAAATTCTTTAATCCCAATATTTGGTATTAGAGCAGGCTTTCCCTGCCCTGTGAAAACCCCTTGAGGGGGGATTTCCCTCATGGAAATACCCTCCCCCATTTTTTCCCTCATTTTTTTCGTTCCCCTACATTTTTATTCTCCATGGCTCAAGGAGTATGCTCTCCACATTTGTGGATCAGAAACCAAAAAGTCATATTGGAGAAAAATAGGGTTTCATGGCTACCCTTGAAGCTTCAATGCTTGGGGCCATGAATTTTTTATTTTTTTTACTAATTTTTTGATGCAGGTATCGAGGCCGACCAATTTTGACAGATCTATATATGTTTTAATTTTCTGCCCAAGGAAGCACAATACCAATATTTTTTGAAGAGAAGATGATGCAGGAGAGCCTTATTAAGATTGAAGAAAAGAAGAATGTGTGTGAATATTAAGTTTTTTCTGTCATATTTTTTCTCTGTAGATGTTCCGATTTCGAATCCTGTTGTCACCGCTGGTGATCGTCGTGCCTCTGGTGGTTTATGAGGGTGAAATAGCCCTGAGCATCTATTTTTTTTGCAATAAAAGAGCCCATAGATACCACTATGGTACCCGTGTGGGTGAAAATGCAGTGCTACTCTACAACAAAGCACAGGATGAGTCACGTCGATCGGATCTATTACGGGTGGGTAGTGCATTAATGAAGCGAAATGTCATGTTGTTGTGTGCGACCGTGCTCGGACCGTGTGTGGTGATTATCAGACAAGGCATCAAAGGCAATTTATTGATACATTTAAAGGAGGAAAGGTCACATGACAATCATTCATTGAAAGGATACGAGATGGATTAGAAAGATGTTGGAGATCGTCGATGGTCATCATATTACTATTAGAGATATTTCTACACATGATTGTTGAAGCAAGCCATCGCTAAGGATAATCGAGAAAGGAGATCGATTTTGACAATAACCGTTGAGAAGGTGCATGATTTGCTTCATTCATGTAACAGTGGTCTTGTGTAGTGCTGATGGATATCATTACTGTTACATCGAGCGCTATTGAAAGATACAATATTTTTTTGAATCCAAGAAAATACGCGAGATTGTTGCTCTATGCGTGGTGGAGATTTTTTTGTCTTCTGACTATTACTTCTGATGTAAGTTGAGCGAGTGATTTAAACGATCGATGATGGTGCATTTGGGATGAAAATTTTCCCAATGGTCTTTGCCCAATGTTCGCATTGGGATTTCTTTCAAATCGGCAATGCAAGGCAAAGACACTTGGGCTCGAGAAGAAATTTCAACTAGAAGAGTGTGGCGAAGCTTGGACACTATAGACAAAGCATGAACGCGGTGATCCAGTTTGAACTATATTTTTGGAGGACAATATTTTTCTAGCGATACTGTTGATTTTTTAGTACCCTTATGGTGATGTTGACAGTGGGGCAAAATTTTGTCCAGCTTGGGGTAAGGTGCCTCACGATATTTTCCTTGCTTTTGTAACCATGGAGTCTGGTATTCAAATGCAGCTTTCAGGGTTTCCTTCTAATATTCTTCGAAGATTTCATGTTGGTGTGGTAAGAAAACGAGTTTGAAGTAGGTTGGTGAACGGGAGAAGTCCTTCAGGTATTTGTGTTTGAGCCTACAGATTATTTTTCTTCTGGTGCATGCGTGACAAACCAAGGGTTTGGTGTGTGAACATGAAAAATATGGCGAGGTTTTATTTGCATTGAGATCTAGAAATTTTAGGTTTCTTACTAGTGACTATGATCCATGGTTATATCACCATATCATGGACAAGAGCTTAGACCCCACCCCCTATGGAAATGCATATTTTTTCCTGCTATGGGCTACACTCATTTGTTGATTTTTTGAGTAAATAAGCACGTTGTACTGTTGCTGGTGGAGTGAGTTATAAAAGTGAAAGCAATGAGATCCGTTTGTTGCTTGCCTCCTATTTCTTGGTTGCGATCACTTCTTCCTTGAGCTTGAGGAGCACGACATTTTAGTTCGGAGGTGTGGGGATCCTCTGCAAACTACCACTTCTATTCTACCCAATTCTCATGGAAGTTTGAACTTGATTTTTTGTGGCCAGTTATCATTCGTTTGAATACCACCTACGCACCTTAAAATGCTATGGTTTTCAAGGAATGATTCCATATTTTAGGCCAAACGCTACTTTCCAATTCGGAGCCAAGATTGAGTTCGATAAAAAAATTTGTGACTTTCTCCTCCGTATTTTAACTAAGATTGTGCTACCTCATGTGATCGGATTGAATATTATAAATCAACAAACAACATCGTATTACATATTATTTAGTCCCAAATTTATTGGAGAAGTTGTGTTGCTTATCTGCCTCAAATCTTTCTCAACTAAATTTGTGGAGGTCATGCTCATTGTGAGGCGTTGGAATCTTTGTGTAGTTGATGATTTTTTAACAACTTGTATAGCCGCATGTGTAATAGACAACATGGCTCAGACAGATAGTGCACCTGGTGAAGTTGTCCCCCACACTGCCCGTAACTTTTTTTGTCCAGTTCATTTGCAGTAGACGTCGTTTTGTGGATAACAAAATCCAGCCAGATTGTGTAATCACCATTGATGGATTTGAATAAAAACTTTGCATAATCACAGGTTCAATTATGTGTCAGTTGATTGGTGTTATCTAATGGGTGCACCCTATTTCCATAAAGTTGTACCTACATATTATTGGCAAAACCAAATTTTTTATCGATAAATGTGAGCCGATGCTCGCCAACTTGCAGTGAACTGATAACCTGTCATTTAGTAGCAACACATTTGTTATTTTTTCTAGAGGAATTTTGAGTGCACGGAGCGTGGCGATTGAAGCTATTTTTGATGGTGTTGTTAGCACACTTTGAGGCGGGATGCAGAGGCATGTTTGAGGTGCACAAGAAAATGTATCTTGATATGTCAAATTTTGTGAGCTCTGCAAGTAGTGAACATTGCCTATTGATGTTGTGGAGGATGCAGTGTTGCTACTCCTTCCACGTGGATGCATATCAGGTTCGCAGTTGACCAATTGAGAACCCCGCTTCCTAGCTGAAAGTTTTGTTTCTTGACAAAATTTTCGTGGGGGAATTTTTTTTTAAATTTATAAAGGCTTTTACCGAATACCTTTATTTTAAACATAAAGGGGGTATTTTAAATGCAGGATATAAAGAGACATGGATTTTTTTATCATAAAAGAAAAATGTAGTCCATGTGAACTGTGAACTGTTAAAAAAGTGGGAATTTTTGTTAGTGGAAGGGGACCACTAAATTTTTAATATATTTTTCCACATGAAGAGTGGAAGAGGAATTGGAAGGCCACATGGCCCATGTAATTCCCCTGCAAGGAAAAATTGATGTGTTGTTTTTCCAACAAGTTGAAGACCCCATTCATATCCAACCATAGGGGTATTTATAGTCATTGGAAAGGTTTTTCCATAATGGACTCAATGGTCCTGCCATATTAAATTTTAAGGCAGTTTGGTATGTCTTTTTGGCCTTGAAATATATTGTATCATGGAGTGCACTCTCGATGGAACTTGACACTCCCAAGGAATTTGTAAGTGATCCTAGTATCCAGTTACCTTCTCTAGAGCACCTAGCGGATGCAGTGGCTGGTTACCCATGCATTTCGATGGGATGAGGAGGTCACCATAAGGACACCTACTCTAGGGACTACAGACATAGATACCCTAGACTCTATCCAAGGATTTTTTTGGATCAACTTTTGAAGACTATAGACTAAGACACTTTTGAAGATTCTCTTCTATTTTCTTCTTTCTTCTACACCTCCATATTTGGTTTTATGGCTCATTTTATTGTATTAAGTGTATTTTATGCAGATACCGACACTCTCATATGGCTCATATTTATTTTGTATTAAGGTGTATTTTCAGCAGAGATCGACACTTTCTAGATTGAGTTCACCATGAGGGGGGATGATATTCATGGTGAATCTAGTCAGTGACCTAGAGGCAACATACCTGGAGGATGACCTATAGAGGTAACATACCCAAAAGTGGATGACCTTGAGGTACTTAGACGACTAACCCAGTGGCAACAAATCCAAGGAAGTGGATGACCATGTGGCAATAGACCGAGATGTATACACCGTTAATCTAACATTATTCACAACTGGAGATCCAAGCGCAAAGAGCACGAACCTAGACCAAATCAAAAATAAAGGAGGATGATAGGGTTCTTTTAGTGAAGTCAACATTAAGGGGGAATGTTACCTAATGTTGACTTATTTTTTTCTTTAGTTAGGATAGTGCACATTGTTGACTTGTTTTTTCTTTAGTTAGGATAGTGCATATTAAGGGGGAATGCTAGAATTAATGTGCACTATGCCTCGACACTTGTCATATTTCTATAACACTTGTCATGTCTTGGATATAGGCATAGGGTTATTTTAGAAGTCAACATTAAGGGGAAATGTTACCTAATGTTGACTTGTTTTCTTTTTTATAGTTATGATAGTGCACATTAAGGAGGAATGTTAGAATTAATGTGCACTATACCTTCTCTAATTTGACACTTGTCAGTTTTACTTGACACTTGTCATGTCTGTCATATAGGCTTATGCCTATATATTGTAACCTATTTTGTATCAATATTATCTCATCTTCTTTAATGCCAACAAAATTGAGTGAGTGCTACTTCTCAAATCACTAGATCTTGCGGAGAAAACACTGGTGGTATACATCCACCAGGGTCTTCCATGTTCTCCTTGTGATGTTGGTGTTTCAAAAAATCCCTCCATTATAGTTGAGCTATTTCTTCTTTGTTCCACCTTCATTGCTCCATTTTGTTCAACACCTATTGTCTACTTGATTTGATTATGTCCAAGTTTTGAATAATCCTTCCTATCTCATGAGCAATCTATACCCTAATTTGCACTCCTCATACTCTTGAAACATATGTGTTTCAAGGTGTATCCTTTGTTGTTACATACCAAGTTTTGCTAGTGGGCTCATTTTCTCATGCTCATTTCCATAATTTTATGGTTCATACTCTAATCATTGCACATCATCATCTGTCGATGATCTAATCCATATTTCCTCTTTTATAATCAAGAATTGTACATGAACACGTACATGTCTTATTGTGGTAGGAAGAGGTTCCAACTCCTCTTGTTTTATCACAAGCTACTCTCCTAAATTCCCAAATAATTACCTTAGTTCTAGATAAGTGTTGGTCATCTTCTTCTACATTTGCACCTTCTTCTTGCTTGGTTTGACTTGATTCTCCTTCCTAAAGCACTATCCCTTCAAATTCTTATGAATACTGATGTGGTGCTATCACCAGCCTTCCTTTATATTTATCATCCTTCCTCCTTAGCTTGAAAGCAACCATATTTACTTATGATTTCACTTGATATGGTTTCAACTCAATCCATTAACTTTTTTGGGAATGATTATCTCATCCAATTCTAGTAATTTCACTATACCATTATCCATCATCTCAATCACTCGAAAGGGTCTAAGTCATAAAGTCTTCAACTTTCCTAGCTTGATCTCTCTTTTACCATTATATCTCAAGATCCAATCACTTGGATTTAATTCCCTCTTCCACAGATGCTTGTCATGCCACAACTTTCTCCATCATTGGGCAATTTGTGTTGCCCACTATGCCATCATCCTCTTCTCATCTAGTTTCACTAATATCGTGAGTCCCTCCTCTAGGGCTACTTTTTTTGTAGAGAATTGACCCTTAAGTTAAAATGGAGCTATTTTTTTATAAAGAATGGACTCCATAGTTAACATAAGAAAAATCAACAATGGAAACCACACATGGAGATATCTCCATACTCACCATTATCAAGAGATACTCCCACAAGATGGTTGGACCATGATTCACCCATTTGAGGGTTGGGTCGTTGTTGACCAGCTACAACTAGAGTATTTCACCCAAAAGTCTACTTTTTGACTTGCAAATCTCTAGGTGTCTATTGTGTTGTATATAACACCATGAGGTCCATCATGGGATACATGTGGGATATTGGAACAAGACTCTCACCTACACTACTCTCAAGGTGTTTAGGATTTATGTAAGAAAGTAGGATAACTAGGTAGTATGAGAGGAGCAGATAATGAAACCTAGAGCTAACATAGGGTTTTTTTTGTAGAGAATTGACCCCAAAGTTAACAAAGGTTTTTTTTTATAATAAATGAACCCCAATGTTAACATAAGGTCTAAAATAAAAAACAATTACCAAAAAATACACATGGAGAAAACTCCACACTCACCACCATCAAGCGATGCTCCCACAAGAGAGGATACAACAAATGGTTGGGTCATCATTCACCAAGCTACCACTAGGGCATTTCACCCAAAAGTTTTCTTTCTAATTTCCAAAGCTCTAGGGTCATCCAAGGATATATGTGGTATAATGGCTCAAGACTCTCATAGCACTGCTCATAAGGTATGTAGGGATTATGCATGAAAGTATGAAAACAAGGTAGTAAGAGATGAGCATAGAACAAAACCTAAAGCTAACATGGGACTATTTTTTGTAGAGAACTAACTCTAAAGTTAACATGGGTTTTTTTTTGTAGATAATAGACCCTAGAGTTAACATGGGACCCATAAGAGAAATCAACTAACAAATACCATATATGGGGACAACTCCACACTCACCACCATCAAATGATGCTCCCATTGGAGAAATAAAATAAAATATTATTAATGTTTGTGGTGGGCCAAAAAAAGACCCAAGGGACTATAAGAAGGACAATAATGACTACTAGCTAGTAGGCTAAAAATCCTAACAAAAAAAAGAAACTAAGATAAATATAAGATGTAACCCAATAATTGGACCAAAAATAAAGGAAAAAGAGAAGGGAAAGAAGAGAAGGAGAGGGTTGTAGTCTAGAAGAGTGGAGTACACACCAAGAAGAATGGAGAGAGAGAGAGGGAGGGGGAAGGGAGCAACCTAGGAGAGGCAAGCTCCAAGAACCCCTAGAAACTAATATTTTCTAACAATCGAGGTCGAAGTATCAGATCTGAATAAGTCCATGATATATCTCTATCCATCGCTAGTTCAGGACCCTAACAAATTGTGGGTACATTGTCTAATGACCCTACTTCCATCTAAATTGGATGAAGTAGGGAATTTTTGTTTGATGTCACTTGGTTTGTTAGAGCTGGTGAAGTATATTGTGATGAGTCGATGTTGATGGGGTTAAAATTCATCTAGAGGAGAGATTTTATGTTGACAAAACTGAGTTATCTCCCCAAGAAAGAGTGTGAGACACCGTTGGTCTAGGTATTTGAACAAGGTAGAAACAGACCGAGAGTTGTCCCTAAAAAGGTAATGTAATTTACCTCAGATCTCGTAATAAATGGGACAACAAAAAATAAAGTGTTGCAGGGTTTCAGATTCACCTAAGGAGCAAAACAAGTAAACTTGCTCCTCCATCAAAAGATGGTGATCTGAATCAATCGAAGTTGGTGAGAACACATCCTAAGTTGCCCAATCGGGATCCAAAGACTATGCATTGTGTGTTGCTAAAGGTATTGTGGAGGAACTATTCTACCCTCTTAAATCTATAAGAAGTGCTCATGGTAGAAAGATAGCTTGGGGGAAAGAGGGGCAACAGGAGAGATCCATGTGCATCTAGTGTATTGGAGACTAACATCCTTTCGAATCTCATGGAGCATCTTCTCCTTACTATACCGAGAGGGGAGGAGAACACTCAATGAATAAGAGGAAACCTATCTATTTATATATGAATGTTGTCCAAGAGAACAAAGACCTAAAAATACCAACTCCTCTAGCCTCCTCAAGAACTCAGAGAGAGTTTCATCGAGGAGCAAAGGGTGAGGTAAGAGTACCATATACAACCCATAAGGGTATCTCCTAAAGTATGAATCCTATGAAGATAACCAATAATCAAGAAGATAATCTCAAGTTGGAGAGGAGAGGCCCCAAACTCTGCCAAAATAATAGAGTGAGGGATTGTGCCCTTGCAATGAATGAATCATCAAAAAAAAAGTGTTTGTACTTGTTCAACCCGTGACCACTCAATTGGGCCAAGACTAGGAACCCAAACCACTGATCCATAAGTAATAGTTAGCTTGACCAAGGCCTCAAAGATCCTCATTTTCATAGGTATATCCTAAAATTGTGCTTTGAAGCAATTCCTCTTGAGGAAAGATAGAGTTGCATACCCCTTACACACTCGAGCCTAGGTGGCGAGCTTCATATCAAAAGTGGGACTAGTGAAGAGAACCCCGAAGTACACATATGAGATGGCGATCTCAACCTCCCAACCTTGGAAAAAGAAGTGGAGACGAGATAGAGCCTCTTTGGTAGTATTGAACACCATAACCTTGGTCTTAGAAAGATTCACTATCAACTATCTCAAGTCACAAAAAGTTGTAAGTGTATCTTAGATACGAAGACCTCAAGAGATGAGGCTAAAAGAACAACGATCAACAAAGAGGAGAATAGAAATAGCACATAGTGGAGAAGACAACCATCATGTGCGTGAGCATTCTCCCTAATAAATTTAGGAGTTTTACTATTGATTTTTACAAGAAAGGATGAGTTGGCTTGGAATCTATCAAAAGATGGTGGATGCTAAGTTGGGATACGAGGATCTAAAGCAATCAAATTTTCTTACTCCCAAAGGTTTTCCTTGGAAGAATATTTGGTCACTAGAAACTCTCCCTAAGGCCTCAACATTCCTTTGGTTAATAGTTTAAAACAAGATTCTAACAAGAGAGAGTCTACAAAGAAGAGGATATCATGGACCTTTCAGATGTGCCTTGTATGAGAAGGATTTAGAAACATTAGATCATTTACTGCTTCATTATATCTTTGCTTACACCATTTGGGATTACTTTTTTAAATATAAAAATACATATAAGAAAATTCTTTAATACCCTAATGAAAGAGACTTTGAAACTCTTAAAAAAATCCAATATTAAAATTCTTTATAACTTGAGTGTGTAACAAAAGAAACTTTGAAACTTTTAAAAGAGATTCAATATATGATTGTATTAGACTTGGTTGACAAATATATGTCATTTGAGAAGCTTTAACATATTAAATTAATACCATTTAATTAAAAACTATTTTATTTAACAATTATTTTAATAAATCAAATAAAATTAAATTAATATATTTTTCATTAAAAAAATTACTTTAAATTTTTTAATTTAATTTCTTTTTTTACTCGATAAATACAATAAATTAAAAAAATCATGACCATGTAATTAAATCGTTGGGATTACCTTGCGGTCATCGTAAAAATGGCTGCAATCAAATTATCTCGCAAGGTTTTATAGTTACAACGAGGGCTAAGAAAGTTAAGCCCATCCTTACGGATATTAATGGAAAAAGCAAGAAAGTTCCCAATAATGTGGAGTGCATATGATAAAACCAACATTGCTATCCGTTACAGAGTGCACGAGATAAAAACAACATTTGTGGCTACGCATTTGTTCTATAGGGGAATCCCATGCACCTACTCAGTACGTTTCTAACAAAAGATAAGAGAATCAAATTCAAATCAGTGTACGTTATAGTAATTAATAGTTTATGTGATGGTTTCTTTACTCTTGGTTTTATTTATGTGGTATTTTGAGTTGATCTTTTAATAATATTATGTTTTCATACAAAATGTTTATTTATTTTCAATATGTTTTAGTTTCACTTTAATAAAAGCTTTAGTTTTAATTTTTATTGTGTGTGGTGGGAATAAAAGCTTTAGTTTTAATTTTCATTCTGTGTGGTGGGGTCATGGGAATCCACGGCCTTTTAATGTTATAGCACTAGCTTCGACACTGTTTCACGATCACCGGAATCTGATTAAAGCTCACCAAAAAAAATTGAAATTTGAGTTCTTAAACCATATTTAGTGGAGTTTAATATTTATGCGGATACCCTTCATTACTAGTTTTTAATTAAACCATTGTGGAATAAGAGAACCCGGGTTCCTTGGTCCTTAAGTCTTGTTCCATATATATTATTCTTATTCTGCACGCAATCCTCCATAACGGTTGTTTTTTCGGTTTTGTTTTGTTTTAAAGAGAGCGATTGAGTTTGTTCCTCTTTTTAGGTGGGTTCCTATTTGCAAAACTTCCGAAAACTTAGTTCTCCATACGACAGCTTCGACAATTGTGGATCTCTTTTCTGGTTTTCCGAGCTTTTAAATCTTACAGCCAATTGAAAACGGCGTTAACTGCCGCGGTTCAGCGGGTTTCATCGGTGGTTGTAAGAGGAGCTGGTCCTGCCCGAAGATGATGACGTGGACGGGCCATCGGCCTCGCTGCCCATGGTGGTCGCTGCGTTTCTTATAGTGCAGGCTGGGAGCCATGTCGATGCGAACGAGAAATTGGAATGTATGAAAACAAACACAGAATGCGCATGGGACAGCCTCAAATATTATAGTACCTGGCCCTTTCAGAAACTACCGTTCCCCACCATGTAAAAAGATGCACCTCTTTCTGTTGTGGTTGTGTGAGACTCCGATTCTTTTTTTTTCTTTCCTTTTTCTTTATTGGTGAAGCTATGCTCGCATCGGGATTTGAACCCTTAATAGACTTTAAATCTTTATTTTATTTAATCTTTGGTATGATGTTATGTTTTTGGGTTACTGCCCTTGAGACTTTAAATCTTTATTTTATTTAATCTTTGGTATGATGTTATGTTTTTGGGTTACAGGGAGAAAACGGGAGAAGCAATGAAGGAGGCGACGACCACGAGCTATCAGTCTGGGAAGAAGACGGCAGAGGTGGCGGGGGAGAAGATCAAACACACTGCTTCTTTTCGCACTGCTCCTAATCCTCCTCAGGAGAACCTTTTACTGCTTTCCCACGTGAAAATTATGACGGGAAAATAGTTAGAGAGTCGGCATTTGGCCTTTGGCAGGTTGCTTTGTTTCGCACGACAATATTTTTCTCATCGTCACATCGATCCCGTGGTGACAGACGTGGCCAAAGAATGAGGAGGGAGGAGGCTTAGCCAACCACTAGATCACGGTCGAATCGAAATGAGGAGTGACTCGTAACCGTTAGATCGTTTGTTTAACTGAACCGTAGTATATTCGACGGTGGATTAAAAAAATCAGTGGACCACCAAACAAAAGCACCCTAAATTCCACGTGGACACCGATTCAGCTGACAAAATATTCCAGAATTTTCATAAGGTGTGTCTGTAATTTAAGTTATTTATTATAATAAAGTATGGTTTTAAATTTAAATTATGTTTTTATATTTAATGATGTTAGTATAATAAATTAATTTTTTAAATTTTAAGGTGGAAATTTAGGTTTGTTTATGTTATACATATATTTCAATCTTATATAAATAAATATTTTCTTTATTTTTATTTTTATTTTTATTTTTATAGCTATAATAATTATAATATATTATTTTAGTTAAATAGTTTTAATATATATTTTCGTTGCTCAACTGAGGGAAGTATCTGGGCTACAATCTGCCCTAAAACTCATTGTGAGGAGTACCTCAGGATTTTTTTTTTTTAAATAATTTTTTTTTTTTTTATTATTATTTAATTATTTACAATAATAAATTTTATAGTGTTTAATATTTTATTATATTATAACATTGATTATTTTTTAAATTTCTTTTTTTGGTAAATAAGGTACAAATTCATTACTACCGGGTTTTACAGGTTGACCCAAAACCTATTATAAAAACAGCACAAAGCTTAAGCGGAACAAAAGAGAGCCACACAGTCTGTTCTTAGCCCCGTACTATGGCCACACAGCCAACAAAGAGCAACATGCTTACAAAGGATTACACACACCTTAAAACACAGGCAGTCGACAATTTCGCCTCCTAACACTTTCTCTTCTCTTTTGGTCACGAAATTGTGACATGTCGTGATATCGCGACACTTTTCCTTCCTCCTCTTTCTTTTCTCTTTTGGTCGCGAAAAAGCGACATGTCGCGAAATCGCGACACTTTTCCTTCCCGCTCTTTCTCTTCTCTTTTGGTCACGAAAATACGACATGTCGCGAAATCGCGACACTTTTTCCCTCTTGCTTGTTCTCTTCACTTTTGGTCGCGAAACAACGACATGTCACGAAATCACGACACTTTTCCTTCCTCCTGTTTCTTTTCTCTTTTGTTCGCGAAAAAGCGACATGTCGCGAAATCGTGACACTTTTCCTTCCCGCTCTATCTTCGCGAAAATTCGACATGTCGCGATATCGCGACACATTTCCTCTTACTTTTAGATAACAAGAATGAATTGTTTTTAATAATATGTTAATAGGATATTAGATGCATTAAAGTAGACTTTATGCCAAGACCTTTGAATGGTTGACTTTGTTTTGTTTGCATTCGGATAAAGACGTTTAAATAAGATGCTAGTTTATAAAGTTGATTTTCATATTAACAAAAGGGAATTAAATGAATTTATAGATAAGACTTTAGGAATTCTTTTAGAATCGATTAACATTATGATTTCATATGTTATTTCATAACGAAGTGGTTTAAATCCTTTACTATATGAGTCATGATTGGTTGATATTAATAACTCAAGGGAAACTTTTAATGTATATTTGTTTTAAAAGATGAAATGGATTATTATTTTGATTATTGATTAATTTCTAGTTTTGGAAATTTTAAATTGAGATAAGGTTTATTTATCTTTTAAAAAAAAAGGTATATGGAAGTTTCTTTTGGGAAATTAGGTAAAATTAATGTGAATGTGGAATCCAATGGCAATAAGGGTTTCCTTAAAAGTATGAGTAGAAATGTATTGTGGGAATACATTTGTTTTCTTAAAGTGATATGATCTGTTTAAAGAAAGATAATGGGGATTACTTTATAGTTTTCGTAACTTTAAGTTAATTGGTGAATTATTATTTCTTTTATGAGTTCATGAAAATACTTTTGAAAGATGAAATATATGTCTTGATGATTGGGCATGGAGCCCAATAGATAGATTGAAACTTATGGGAGTTCCATTATTATTCTACTTGAGAAAATACTTATGGAAGGGTTTCTAAATATTCATATTTAGAAGAATGAATGTGGAATTCATTCGAGGGAATTATGGGGTTCCCTTATTAATTCTGTAAAATAGATAGATAGATAGATACGTATATGTTTTTGGGAACATAAGAATTATGGGGTTCTTATATAATTATATGGATATTGATATATTGGAAAAAGGAATAATGATATTCTTTTATATAGTTGTAGCAATGACTGCCAGACTTATGCAATTAAAATATTGTTTCAAAGTTGGGTTTTTCTCGTAAGGGTTTCCTAAGATATATGATGTGTTATGTGTATCATCTATCTTTATCTATGGATATTGCTTTTGAATCATTATATGCATGTTATATCTTTAATATTAGATAATTAGAAAATGACATCTAATAGTGTTAATGCTTTGTTATATAATTACCACTTTCATTATGGTATGCTTATTGTGGATCATAGAAATATTTATATTTATAACTTGTAAGAGTGTTAAATATCATAATGAAGGAAGGAGAGGAAGAGAGAAAGAGAGAGTAGCCAGTGTTCCATTTGTTTTGGGGTTTAGGTTTCTCTTAGGTGGGTTTATCCATAGAAAATAAGCTTAGCTAAACCCTATAGGATGGTACCAAAACTAAGGGAATTGTGACGTAGCAATCCCTCAGGGTTACAATGGGCGCTTCGATAATGGACCACCAAAGTAAGATCAAAGGTGGGGTAAGCCTAGGCCCCATTGTAACTAGATTTGGGTGATGGAACCTTGACAGATTGTGAGGTATCCATGTGAGATATGTCATGTGAATGATAGTCATAGGAACTCGATAGATTGTTGGAAAACCTATGAGAGATGTCATTTGGTGTGATAGTCACTGGAATCCTTGATTGACTGTTGGGTATCCAGGTGAGGGATGTCACAAGGATGATAGTCACCTCAATTAAACCATCAAGGAGATGGATTAATTGAGCATACTAGTTTTACACATGGTGTAGTGGGTAAAACTAAAGAAGCTTTACACCTAGATACTAGTAAAGATAGAATAAGACTAGTAATGGAATTGGTATCCCTTCTCGATTGAACGAGATAGGGTTAATCCCTATGCCATGGTCAAAATATCCTTCACAGGAAGGTAAAAAAATGGGAGACCATGTGAAGGTATCCTTTAAGTTGTATGGGCAGTGTACAAGGTGAACCCTAGAGTCTTTATGAGATATTGGCCACTCCTATCCACTCAAGGGATGCTGCAACATCTAGAACTCAAAATGTGGTTGGAAGCTTCTATTGAATCTATTTGGTATGTCTTTGGTGAATCCTACTTGTGATGAAAAACTCTCTCCCGAGATGGTTAGATTTGGATTGTTATACTATCACCTAATTTTCCAACTCGCTTGGCTCCCTCTTCCCACTCCCTATCACCCCTGCCATCCTATTTAATACTCCATCCATAACACTCCATCTAGATATGATTGTAAAACTAGATATGCTATAAATATTAGGTATATTTGTAAAACTAGATATGAATAAAGAATGTGATAGGGTTTGTTGGAGTTTTTTATAGGACACTCTTAAAAAATAGTTTTGATCAAGGTTTGTGTGAATGCATTTGATGTCATTATAGTGCTCTAAAATAATCTAGTTTGATCATTGAATCCCTTGTTGGATATTTTGAATCATCCTATGGACTCCAACAATTTCATTTGTTATCTACTTGTATGTTCCTTAATCTTATTAAGACACTAGAAAAAGCTTTCTTTCAAAGGTTAACATGGAAAAAAGGGGTATTAATGTTGTAATAAATGGTCCCTTGGATATCAAATGAAATTAGTTCAACTGGTTAAATTATTCAACTTTAAAGAAAGACACCAAGTTTGATTCTTATCAAGTGACACATGCATAATTGGTAAGTTGTTATGATACCATTGTGTGGTCATGATGTAATAAAAGTGAGGATTGTATCAAATCCCCTATATCCAATTAAAAATAACTAAATGGTCCCTTAGATCTCATCTCCAATTTGTTGAAGATCATTTTCTTTTGAGCCACCCATCAATCAATGAGACCATGTAATTTAAATAAATATTACCATGTTATGTGAAGGTTTTTGGATAGTTGGTTAGTACTAAAAATCTTGGATGTTTCATTAACATTGCCCTAGATTTACAATAGTATGGATATTTTAGGGTTCAAACCTAAAAACTTATCATCAAAATATCTAGGTTTTCCTTTGTTTGATAAGGGAAAAAAGAAGGTTCTTCATGACTTAATTTTGGATATAATGAAATGTTATTTGAAAGGTTTGAAATATAAGTTCTTAACCATGAGTGGAAGGCTACAAATCATAATATAACTATATTATGATATATTTCTATGTATATATTTTCATTTTCAATATTATCAATAGCTATAATATTTAAATTTGATAATATTCAAAGAGTTTTTATTTGGAATGAATGTAAGGCAAAAATTATGTTTTCACTTTGTAAGTGGGATATCTTTTGAAAAGGAAAAAATGTTGAATGGATAAGTTTGCACAATTATGAGTTTGTAATCAGGGGCAAAACTCGATTGGATATTATTTAGAAAACAAAGACAAAGTTGGGAAAATGTGTTACTTTAAAAGTACATAGGTTCTCTGGATTCCTTAAAATTGTTAAGAAAATGAACCCTACTAAAGGAATCATCAACATATAACTTCATATCCAAGTGTTTGACATTGATTAAAAAACCTTTTATATGGTCTTTCAATGAGGTGGATTATATAAATTGCTCATTTGATGCTTGGTTTAACCTTGTTTTTTGAGCATTGAGACTTCCAACTCATTTATCTATTGGTCTTTCATTTCTAGGTCCTCCAAGATTTTACTCTATTAATTGGTCATCTCTTGTATAAGTTATTTATATTTGGAAAGTTGGGCTTTGACACTACACCAAAAAAGGCTTTTAAGGGCGGTTAAAATATGACAGTAAAAAAACACCCTAGTAGACCCTAAGAGGGAGGTTTTAAAATGCTCTCTTAGGATCTCACTTGAAAATAAATTAAAGGACGCATGCGCAGGAAAATCTCCTAGATCCAAAAATTGAACTAAGCCCAATTTGGGTTATGCAATATCTGGTGTTTAGTGTTCTTATGATATGGATCAAGTACTTGCTATGTAATATTTATTTTATTTTTAAAATATTCCTAAAACACGTAATGGAGTGCCTTATTAATATATTTTATGCAGGCTATGTTAAATCGTCTTAGCTTCCCTGAATTCGATAGAGCGCCTTCATTTACCCTTTAGATTGTTTTTTCTTAAGGGTGGTTTGACCCTTTAAAAGGATCCCCAACATTTCTTGTA
The DNA here is from genome assembly GCA_028583015.1 of Wollemia nobilis. NCBI lineage: Eukaryota > Viridiplantae > Streptophyta > Pinopsida > Araucariales > Araucariaceae > Wollemia > Wollemia nobilis. The sequence continues at coordinate 122,347 of JAQPPZ010003577.1, forward strand.
CCTTTTGCATCGAAGATTGCACAAATCTAAAAGCAAAGCAATTTTTTTTTGTGGAAAACATCTTAGAAGGGATGTTGCTTTCGGGTAAGACCCAAGGAGGCAGGGGTATCTATTCCACCAAAATTACCTAGGGCTCACACCTAGCCTACCACCTTTGACATACTCAAGGAGCAAACAAACACACAATAAGATTAAAATAAATAAATAAAAATAATAAAATAAAATTAAAAACATGCTCCTTGAGTGTGTCAAAAAAATAAATCACAACCAAACACACACAATAAGATTAAAAAAAACCCATAACACGAACCACAAATAAAAAACACAAGAATAACATAACAAAACACAAACATGACAAAAACAACAGAACGCTACAAAGACATAACCAACAAAAACATGAAAAACAAAGAAAAGACCTAAACCTAAAAAATTAAAAAATTAAAATAAAAAACAACCAACAATAGACAATAAAAAAAAACAAAAAATATAGAAAACACTCACATAAAAACACGAATTAACACAAACATATAGAAACACAAGAATAAGAGCAACAAAAACATAAGAACAATAAAAAAAAACAAAAAACAACACAAAAACACAAAAACAAAACAAAACAAAAAACACACACCTCAAAAAACTAAATAAAAAAAGAAAAAAGAAAAAAGAAAAAAATTAAACACAACAATGACCTTTCTAGACCAAAAGACTTTAAAGGCAAGAATCAATAGAGGAAACAAAAGAAAGAATATTTTGAGCTAGGAAACTAAAATACCCTGACCGAACCAAAGAGAAGAAAAAATAAAACAAGAAGAAACTAGGTACTTCTAGAACTGGAGCCATCCAAAGAAATTATAGAAATAAGAGCTTCCCTTATTTACGAAGCCACCATATAGGAGGGTGGCCATAGCAAGTAAGATCACCTTTGTCCAAAGCCCAATTAGCTAAAGCATGAGCACTCTTGTTTTGATCTCTGACCACATGATTGTAATCAAATTTCAAAAATCCCATTTGGATTAATCGAATCTTCTCAATAATTCTTTTTATTCCCCAATCAACGTTATGATTCTTAGAAGGAGTCTTCAAAATATTAATCATGAGTTGAGAGTCAGACTCAACTAGCACATTTTCCCATTCAACCTTAGTAGCCTCTTGAAGGCCTTTGATGATACCATACCCCTCAGCAAGGTTATTGGAAAGAATACCCAAATTCTCAGTAAAAGTAAAAACCAGGGAGCCATATGAAAGTCTACCAATTCCTCCCGCACTAGATTTTCCAAGGTTCCCTCTAGAGGCTTCATCAGTATTGACTTTTCCAAAATCCTTAGGAGAAGGTTACCAATTTCTTGTCCTATCCATATTACAATTACTCACATTCCCTTTAAGTTGGTTGCCCTTAGAAGATTTAATATTCAATATTTGCATCACTTAATCCCATCTTTGGTGGGAGTTTTGGGGGTGATTAAGGAGTTGTTGGACTGATTCAACTAAGTTGGCAATGGTATTTTGCCAAATATAGTGAATATCCTTCCTATCTTGATTAAAAATTCGACTGTTCCTTTCATTCCAGATATTCCAAAGAAGAGTGGTAGAACCCATCCAAACTAACTGCCTAATAAAATGATCAACACCATCTTGTTTAGGCCAATCCCTTAAAAGTTGTTCAAAAGTAAAAAATTGGACCACTATAAGCCAAGTAAAGTGGTCATTCTCCTCCATAGCTCAGAGGCTAAATTACACTCAATAAAAATATGGTTGAGAGTTTCTACATTCTCTCCACACATTTCACATCTAAAAGGGCCATGAAAACCATGCTTCATAAGTTGCTCACCAGTAAGCACCCTACGATGCAATAAAAGCCAATTAAAGAACCTCACCTTAGGCTAGAGCATTTGAGCCCACAAATGAGAAAATATGTCAGATAATTGGTTGGGATTATTATGGCATAAGGTAAAATAACCTTGAGCAACTGAATACTCACCCTTAGTAGTGTTGTTCCATCCAAAATAATATTTTTCATGGGACCAAGAGAGAGATATCATATGAAGGATACCTTGGATATCTTGTCTTTGCATTTTTGGGATTTGAATAGGCCAGTCCTCAATAGGGATCCAATATCTACCAACCATAGAATTACCAGTATGGTACCAACAGTAATTAGCCACCTTAATCCAATTATCTCGGTGAAGCTCCTCCATCCAAGGCCTCCAATCAGGAAACTGAGTTATCAAAGGCTTGTGACCATCCCAAGAATCTATCCAAAAATTTACCTTTTGACCATTATTAATGATCTAAAATAAAATTTTCTTTATCAAATCCTCACCATTATTAAGAACTGCTAAAATGGGAGAACCTTTTGTAGGCAATTGATAGCGAACAAGGTCTTCAGGACCTTTGTTCTCAACATATTTAGCACAGAGATTATTGGCCCAAAGAGCGTTGAGGTTATGCAACATCCTCCAATATAATTTAGAAGCTAAAGCTTTGTTGTTATTAATAGAATACCGGAATCCTAACCCCCCTACATTCTTAGGAAGATATAAAATGTCCCATTTCACCAAGGCCCATTTTCTTTTCTCCTTAGTACCACTCCAGAGGAACCGATGACTGATTTGATCTAGTTCTCGAAGAACAACCTTTAGTATATTCAACACAGAAGAAACATAAATAGGCATATCTTGAAGGACTGATTTATTGGCAATTTGAGTTGTTTTATGTTGTCATTGATGTCACATTAATGTCCCAAGGAACACATTGAGTTTTGATGACCAAAGCATTCATATTTCGGAGAGCATGGATATATACAGGGTTTTTGTGAGAACCAAGGCAGGCAAAATAAAAGGTTTTATTTAAAACCATGGATGGCATATTTGAACTGGGTTTTTCTTGAAACCCAAGTTAGGCTTTCGTTTCATCGAAAAAGGTGCCCCGATGATGGAGATATTTGATTTTAAATATTTAGTTTAAATTTTAATTATTTAAAATTTTAATTTTAATTTTAAAATTAAAATTAAAATTATTGCCGACGTCATAAAGTTCATGCGCTATCAAAGGTAATTATTAAAAGTTAAAAGCGCCGACGTTTATTATCTTACAAAGGAGATTGCATATATATATGCAAAGGGCTTTTTGTTTTAAAGCCCCTAAGCAAGATTCGAAGAGAACATTTATTCGTAGGCGCCGAATTTCCTCGACGTGACAGCGTGGTCCAACGGTGAGCTTGGGAGTGTTAAGGTTTTTGCTAGCGGATGTGCATGTGTTCGATTCCCATCGGCTATGAATTGCGAGGAGTAAGGAAGGAAAGTCTTGGCCCACGTTTTGACGTGAGCAAGAGGGCAGCGAGATAAGGGGAGAGTCTTCGCTCTCCATATTATGCGAGCGAGTAGCTCGCGTGGTCTTTGGCGCCGCGGTTGAGGTGTTGTGTGGGCAGCGACGAGGGTTCGATTCCCTCTAGAGGTAAGTAAACGTTTTATTAAAATAATTTTTTATTATTGCCTAATGTTGGAGGAATAAGGTGTGGTTGAGGAAAATGTTTGATTAAATATTTTTTATTTAATCGGAAGGCAAGTTTAAGAGTTATAGTGCACTTTTAGAAAAGGAGATATTTCTGGTTTTTCCTTTTATAAAAGTATATCATGTTATATATCATTGGAAAGCTTATTTCGAGGGCTATTTGATTATCTTGCTTAGAAGGAGAAATAAGGTGTACATAAAGAGATATTTCTATTTTTGTAAAGGGGTTCAAGTGAAGGTTGTTTTGTTCTTTTCAAAGTGTGTTGAGTGTGGCAGATTTCCAAAGGGGTTTCTTCATCTTCATAAAAGGTATGGGCACATTCTCCTATTGATTGTTTATGGTGGTTGATTTCTGAAATATCATTGGAGGGAAAAGGATTGTTTGTGGTTTCCTTTTCGAAAGTGGTTGGTTGAATGCTTCAAGGTTTTCTGAATTGAGAGTTGTGTTTAAACCTTGTTTTATAAGCATAGTTGTTGAAGCCCATTGGTTGTGAAAGAACATGAGTTAGAAAAGAACATGAGTATCATTGTTATGTGAGATTTGTGGTTGAGCATTGTTGGAAACATTTGAGTTGGTTGATACATACTTGGACTAGGGTTGTGTGAGAGAGAGTTGTCCCTTGTGGTGATTGAGTTTAGAACATATTGAGTCTCTAACAATTCTCTTTATGGTTCTATAATTGACTTGAGTTGAGTTGAGATTGATTTGGGTTGAGAGTGAGATTAGAACATATTGAGTCTCTAACAATTCTCTTTATGCTTCTATGAAGTTGATTTGAGTTGAGATTGATATTAGAACATATTGAGTCTCTAACAATTCTCCTTATGCTTCTATGAGTTGATTTGAGTTGAGATCATTGTGGATCATTGTTGTTATCCATTGAAGAGTACATTGCCATTCATTGTTGAGTTCATATTTGAGCTTTGCCTTGATAGAGTTGTGGATGAGTTTTGAGTGCTACTTGAGCATGATTGATTGAGTCTTTGAAGAAGACATTTGGGATAGATTTGTGGACAGATTTGTGGCAGTTTGTGTATGATTGATTGAGCCTTTGAGAAGGCCTTTGTGGATAGTTTTGGGACACATTTCAAGATAGTGTTGGGATAGATTTGAGGACAAATTTATGGACAGATTTAGGACAGATTTGGACAAGTTCTTGGTGAGCTTGTTGAAGCAGATTTTGGGCAAGTTCTTGGTGAGCTTGCTAGAGCAGATTTGGACAAGTTCTTAGTGAGCTTGTTGGAGCATATTTGGACAAGTTTTGTGTGAGCTTGTTATTCAACATTGGACAGGTTCTATGTGAGCTTGTTATTCAACATTGGATAGGTTCTGTGTGAGCTTGTTATTCAACATTGGACAAGTTTTGTGTGAGCTTGTTATTCAATTTTGGACAGGTTCTATGTGAGCTTGTTATTCAAAGTTGGACAAGTTCTATGTGAACTTGTTATTCAGATTTGGACAAGTTCTGTGTGAACTTGTTATTGCCTAGCTTTGAGCAGATCAAAGAAATCATTGTATTGGATATTTTTATGTGAAATATTATAAGGAGATCAGCTTGTGGAGTACCCCACATTGGGGGAACCATGTTAAATCTTGTGTCTCAATTGTGTGTGGTGACTTGTGCTCTTGCTTACTACTGCTATCTGAGTTATTAATGCACACTACTATATTTGGTTATTGTAATTAAGGACATTAATTGATATTGGTTTGGAAAGAAAGTAAAAAGTGGTCTTATACTATTCACCCCCCTCTCAATATAAGCTTGTGTTCTTCAATTGGTATCAGAGCGGGTTCCTTCTGAAAAGCTAACAACTTGAGGGCAGATTCTACAAGAACACAAATGGCTTCACATAATGGATTATCTACAAATAAGGCTCCATTATTTGATGGTAACAATTATGCTTTCTAGAGCATGAGGATGAAGAACTACTTGATATCACAAGGATATGAGGTATGGTAGATGGTTGAAAAAGAGTATAGGGTTGAAGGTGATCCCGAGGAAGATAAGACTACCAAGAAATTGGTTGAGATAAATGCAAGAGCAATGAATTGTATTTTGAGTGGGCTACATGAGATAGATTTTGCAAAGGTCATGGTATGTACTTCAGCTAATGAAATGTGGACCAAGTTGCGGAATACTTATGAAGGAGATTCCAAGGTAAAGTTGGCAAAACTACAAACTCATAGAAAAATATTTGAGGAATTGAAAATGGAAGATTTTGAAGATATTGCAAAGTTTTTACTTCGAGTTGATGAGATTACTAACACCATGAGAGGCCTAGGTTTTGAGATGAAAGAATCAGAAGTTACTCAAAAGGTTTTGAGATCACTTCCCATGAAATATGATTCTAAGGTTTCAACAATAGAAGAAACAATGGATATCAACAAGCTAACAATGGAAGAATTGCAAGGTACTCTCACAACTTATGAGATGAGGGTAAGTAAGCATCAAGCTCCAATAAAAGAGATTGCATTCAAGGCTTCAGAAAAAGAGAAAGGGAAAGTTTCAGAAATAGATAGAGTTTTAGAAAATGATGAGGAAGCTAACTTCATCAAAAGGAATAAGGACTCAAGGAATTTCAGAGATATAAGGAAAGTCAGATGCTACAAGTGTGGTGATCTTGGTCACTATGCATACAAGTGTCCACATGAAGAAAATAATGATGATGAAAAATAGGGTCATAGAAGAAAAGAATATGGAAAGCATAAGCATGACAAAGATGACAGATACAAGCAAAAAAGGTATGAGAAGAAGAAATTTTTTAGTAAGGAAAAGAAATTTTACTATATTATAAAAAAATAATAGATAAGATCATAGTGATAGAGAGAAATCATAGGAGATGAAAAGGAAGAACATCTATTTCTAGGAATAGAAGGGGGAAAGAAAAAAATTCTTTTTTTATAATAAAATAGATCATATATAAAAAAATTTAAGGAATGGATAATGAAGATGAGATGACACATCAAGGAAACAGACATGGTCAAAGAAATCTTGAGAGTTTGTTTGCTATAGAAGATTATAATGATCTTAGTGACAGTGAAAATAAAGAAGTCTCACTTTTGGTAATAGAAAAGGAAGAGCAATTCACTCCAAGTAAAAAAATTAATCAAAATGAAAATGTTGTTATCTAAAAGAAGAATTCAATGTAATCCATGAGCAACTACAAGAGTTCAAGGAGATCTCAAAATAGATAGAACTGTCCTTACTTGAGAAGTTTTCAATCACATGACTCAAAAGAGCTTCAAGATATTAATTAGAATAAAGGATGAATGAAGAACTATAGGTGTAACCACAAAAGACATGATACAAGATGAAAGGTTAAAAAGAGTGGAAACTTATTTTAAGGTTGTATCTTACTTCCAAGGAAATCACACTCAAAAGGAAAGGAAGTTCTAAAAGATGAAAGCAAGGAAGCACCTAAGACTTGTGAGGAAAGTTCCAAAGTTCCTATGGCTCCAAATATTCAGTTTAGATCTTGTTTTGAGATAGGTGAATCAAGTTCAAAAGAAAGAGAAATACTTGAAGAGGAAAACAAGGAAGAAACTAAGGAAGAAGATTTAGATACTACAAAGAAGGTTCAAGAATGCAATGCACAAGTTGAAGATGATCATAGGGATAATGGTCAAGAAAGGTATGAGGAACCAAGGCATGAACAAAGGGCTTTTCAAGGACATTATTTTTCTTGTAATGGATTTGGACACAGGGCTATACATTGCAGGGTCTATGGATCAAAGAAGTTTGATTTTGCAAGAAGAAACTTCAAAGGAAGAAGGTATGATTTTCAGGGACATTGCTTCTCATGTAACAAGATTGGTCATAAAGATTTTCAGTGCAAAGGAAATGAGCAACATGGTTTTGGTTTTAGAGCTACACAATTCAGAAGTCATGGTCATAATGGTCATGAAAACAGAGCTTCACAATACAGGGTTCAAGAAAGGAATGGATATGGAAATTACTTCAAGAAAGAATTCAGGACATGGGCACCATCCAAAGGCTACAATATCAAGTGTTTTATTTGCAATAACTTTGGGCATATTGCAAAATGGTGTAGGACTCAATTCCAAACAGGTTCAAGGCAAGAAGGTCAAACAGGTTCAAGGCAAGAAGGTCAAACAGGTTCAAGACAAGAAGATCAAGTAATTCATCAAGAGAAGGATATCAGAAAAACATGGAAGGAAGTTGATAAAGGAAAGAATCAATGTAATATGGGAGTAAAGGTACTCCCACCCCAAAATTAATCACCTCAAGAGAGAAGGTGGTGAGGGGGCTATGCTTAAGAGTCATATCTTTTAGCCCCATAGGTGTCCCTTTTGCCATTGATGTCAAAGGGGGAGAGATTTGAGTTAGGGGGAGCAGCCTCCAAAGAGAGTATTGAGTTAGGGGGAGCAGCCTCCAAGGAGAGATTTGAGTTAGGGGGAGCAGCCTCCAAAGAGAGCATTGAGTTAGGGGGAGCAGCCTCCAAAGAGATTATTGAGTCAAGGGGAGCAACTTTGATTCTCAGAGATGGTTTTTGCAAGTGATTGTGGTTTTTGCTTTAGAGGTGTTGCCATCAATGACAAAGGGGGATATTGTTGGCAATTTGAGTTGTTTTATGTTGTCATTGATGTCACATTAATGTCCCAAGGAACACATTGAGTTTTGATGACCAAAGCATTCATATTTCGGAGAGCATGGATATATACAGGGTTTTTGTGAGAACCAAGGCAGGCAAAATAAAAGGTTTTATTTAAAACCATGGATGGCATATTTGAACTGGGTTTTTCTTGAAACCCAAGTTAGGCTTTCGTTTCATCGAAAAAGGTGCCCCGATGATGGAGATATTTGATTTTAAATATTTAGTTTAAATTTTAATTATTTAAAATTTAAATTTAAATTTTAAAATTAAAATTAAAATTATTGCCGACGTCATAAAGTTCATGCGCTATCAAAGGTAATTATTAAAATTTAAAAGCGTCGACGTTTATTATCTTACAAAGGAGATTGCATATATATATGCAAAGGGATTTTTGTTTTAAAGCCCCTAAGCAAGATTCGAAGAGAACATTTATTCGTAGGCACCGAATTTCCTCGACGTGACAACGTGGTCCAACGGTGAGCTTGGGAGTGTTAAGGTTTTTGCTAGCGGATGTGCATGTGTTCGATTCCCATCGACTGCGAATTGCGAGGAGTAAGGAAGGAAAGTCTTGGCCCACGTTTTGACGTGAGCAAGAGGGCAGCGAGATAAGGGGAGAGTCTTCGCTCTCCATCTTATGCGAGCGAGTAGCTCGCGTGGTCTTTGGCGCCACGGTTGAGGTGTTGTGTGGGCAGCGACGAGGGTTCGATTCCCTCTAGAGGCAAGTAAACGTTTTATTAAAACAATTTTTTATTATTGCCTAATGTTGGAGGAATAAGGTGTGGTTGAGGAAAATGTTTGATTAAATATTTTTTATTTAATCGGAAGGCAAGTTTAAGAGTTATAGTGCACTTTTAGAAAAGGAGATATTTCTGGTTTTTCCTTTTATAAAAGTATATCATGTTATATATCATTGGAAAGCTTATTTCGAGGGATATTTGATTATCTTGCTTAGAAGGAGAAATAAGGTGTACATAAAGAGATATTTCTATTTTTGTAAAGGGGTTCAAGTGAAGGTTGTTTTGTTCTTTTCAAAGTGTGTTGAGTGTGGCAGATTTCCAAAGGGGTTTCTTCATCTTCATAAAAGGTATGGGCACATTCTCCTATTGATTGTTTATGGTGGTTGATTTCTGAAATATCATTGGAGGGAAAAGTATTGTTTGTGGTTTCCTTTTCGAAAGTGGTTGGTTGAATGCTTCAAGGTTTTCTGAATTGAGAGTTGTGTTTAAACCTTGTTTTATAAGCATAGTTGTTGAAGCCCATTGGTTGTGAAAGAACATGAGTTAGAAAAGAACATGAGTATCATTGTTATGTGAGATTTGTGGTTGAGCATTGTTGGAAACATTTGAGTTGGTTGATACATACTTGGACTAGGGTTGTGTGAGAGAGAGTTGTCCCTTGTGGTGATTGAGTTTAGAACATATTGAGTCTCTAACAATTCTCTTTATGGTTCTATAAGACTTGAGTTGAGTTGAGATTGATTTGGGTTGAGAGTGAGATTAGAACATATTGAGTCTCTAACAATTCTCTTTATGCTTCTATGAGTTGACTTGAGTTGAGTTGAGATTGATTTGGGTTGAGAGTGAGATTAGAACATATTGAGTCTCTAACAATTCTCTTTATGCTTCTATGAAGTTGATTTGAGTTGAGATTGAGATTAGAACATATTGAGTCTCTAACAATTCTCCTTATGCTTCTATGAGTTGATTTGAGTTGAGATCATTGTGGATCATTGTTGTTATCCATTGAAGAGTACATTGCCATTCATTGTTGAGTTCATATTTGAGCTTTGCCTTGATAGAGTTGTGGATGAGTTTTGAGTGCTACTTGAGCATGATTGATTGAGCCTTTGAAGAAGGTCTTTGGGATAGATTTGTGGATAGACTTGTGGCAGTTTGTGTATGATTGATTGAGCCTTTGAGAAGGCCTTTGTGGAAAGTTTTGGGACACATTTGAGGATAGTGTTGGGATAGATTTGAGGACAAATTTGTGGCAAGTTCTTGGTGAGCTTGCTAGAGCAGATTTGGACAAGTTCTTGGTGAGCTTGTTGAAGCAGATTTTGGGCAAGTTCTTGGTGAGCTTGCTAGAGCAGATTTGGACAAGTTCTTAGTGAGCTTGTTGGAGCAGATTTGGACAAGTTCTGTGTGAGCTTGTTATTCAGCATTGGATAGGTTCTGTGTGAGCTTGTTATTCAACATTGGACAGGTTCTGTGTGAGCTTGTTATTCAGCATTGGACAAGTTCTGTGTGAGCTTGTTATTCAGTTTTGGATAGGTTTTGTGTGAGCTTGTTATTCAGAGTTGGACAAGTTTTGTGTGAACTTGTTATTCAGATTTGGACAAGTTTTGTGTGAACTTGTTATTGCCTAGCTTTGAGCAGATCAAAGAAATCATTGTATTGGATATTTTTGTGTGAAATATTATAAGGAGATCAGCTTGTGGAGTACCCCACATTGGGGGAACCACGTTAAATCTTGTGTCTCAATTGTGTGTGGTGACTTGTGCTCTTGCTTACTACTGCTATCTGAGTTATTAATGCACACTGCTATATTTGGTTATTGCAATTAAGGACATTAATTGATATTGGTTTGGAAAGAAAGTAAAAAGTGGTCTTATACTGTTCACCCCCCTCTCAGTATAAGCTTGTGTTCTTCATGATTTTACCAAGATGATTCTACCCATTGAAGAAAGCCACATGTTGGTCCAATTTCCAATTTTCTTCTTGACTTTGTCCAACAACCAATTCCAATATTTGTTTTTGCCTTTGAATATTGATGGGAATACCTAAATAAATGATCGAAAGGGAATTCTTCTTATATCTTAATTTATCCAAGACCATGGATTCTTTTCTAGCAGATAAAGTGAAATAAAATGACTTTATATTTGTATTCGTCGATCAATTTCCCAGTAGCCTTAGAAAAATAGCTAATGATTTGCTTAATATTAGAAGCTTCATTAACTGTAGCTTTACCTAAAATATTAGAGTCACCAAAAAATTGAAGATGAGAGATAGGTCTAGCTCCATGAGCAATGGTAACTCCCTCAAGAGTTTGGTTTTCTCTCTTTTGGGTTATAGTCCTACCCAAGCATTCAGCAAGAATGCTGAATAAATAAGGGGATAATGGGTCACCTTGCCTAATACCTCTAGAAGCTAGGAACAACTAAGAAGGCCTGCCATTGATAAGAACTAAGTAGGAAACTGAAGAGATACATCCCATAATCGAATCTATCCAATCCTAAGAGAAATCAAATTACCTCAAAATTTTGATAAGGAAGTGCCAATCCACTCTGTCATAAGCTTTGGATAAGTCTAACCAAATGGACATGGAAGGATATTTTTGCATATCCATGGAATGGATGGATTCCTAAGCAATAAATATCTCATCTACTATTTTATGCCCTTCCACATAACCCCCTTGTTTAGGGTAAATAATCTTATGCAAAAGAGACGTCAACCTTTCTACCGTGATCTTAGTAATGATTTTGAGAAGAAAATTACACAAAGTAATAGGTCTAAAAGCTGAGATATGATCAACCTCTTGAGCTTTTGAAACAAGATTAATATAAGTTTTATTGATAACCTTCAAATTTTCTTTGGCTTTCCTGGCTTCTTCCACCACCTCTAATAAATCAGCATGAAGGATGTCCCAGAACTATTGGTAGAACTCAATGGGAAAACCATCAGGACCTGAGGTTTTCTCTTTTTGCATTTTAAATACTACCTGTTGAAGCTCATTGATAGTAACAGGAGCGATCAAAATAGAGTTCTCCTCAGAAGTGATAAGAGAAGGGATTGCTTGAAGAACATTTTGTTGAGAAGCTGAGTTAAGAGGAGTAGCAACAAAAATATTGGAAAAGTAATCGGTAACAATAGATTTCATGCCATCCCAAGTGTAGACAACATCTCGAGAATCTGATTTTAGGGAATAAATAAAGTTGTGAGATGTTCGATCTAAAGAGATTTGTGGAAGATATTTGAGTTTTGATCTCCTTATTTGAGCCATTGAATTCTAGATTTTTGCTTCCATAAGAGTTCTCTTTTTTTCCATTCCTCTAACTGAGTTGTGAGTTTAATTTCATCTGCACTTCTACTCTCTGTGAGGCCATCTAAACGAATTTTCTTATTCAAATTTTCAAGTTGAGGAATAACTTCATATTTTTTTATGAACATTCCCAAACTCCTTCTAGTTCCAAGTATTGATTTTGGATATAATGTATTGCAGTATTTTGGCAAAACAGAACATCTTAGTCCTATACCTAGGCTTACCTTCATTCCACCATTGTTGCACATGAGGTCTAAAGGAATTGTCTCTGAACCACATTAATTGAAAATGAAAAGGAGAGAAAATCACATTGGTTTTCCACATTTCCACCATGATTGGCCAGTGATCTGAACCAAAATTGTTAATATTCTTCACTTTGGGAATGTGACCATGGATTAAGAAAATTTCATAGAGCAAAAACCTATCCAATATCTCCATTATACAAGCTAAGTCTTGTCTTCTGTTAGGCCAAGTCATAAGGCCATTATTTGGTTGGATGTCCACAAGATGGAGGTTTGTAATATATTTGCTCATGAGGTCAATGCTTCTATCCAAATTTCTATTTCCCCCAATTTCTCATCTAGAGAGTGGATGGTATTGAAATCTCCTTCGATCAAGATCCAAGCTTCAGGAAAATGAGAGATAATATAAGTTATATCCTTCCACTGTCTTCTTTTTTCCTCCAAAGCAGTCGAAACATAAACAGTAATATAGAGAATAATTTGGTTGGAATGTCTACTTTGAATAGTTATAGCCAAAAGATCCCAAATTCCAACCATATGGTGAATAACTACCTCTTTAGGGTCCCAAATACAAGCAATGCCACAGTCCCTTGGGAACTAAGGAAAACCACTTTTCTAGCTGGACAAATTTTACTAGCAATTGAATCCATATCCTCTATTTACATCTTTGTTTCTTGAAGGAAAACAAGATGTGGATGATTTATCTGAATCATTCTTCTAATTTCATTTTGTTTTGAAAGACTCCCTTTGAGTCCTCTAATATTTCAAGTGATGATCTTCATTAATACCAGGGCTAAAATTTTTTGGAAGGGCATTAATATTACCTTCTTCTACAAGCTTTTCACCTTCTTTTACCATATGATATTGATTGGTCTTGTGACCTGCCTTTTGATTAGAATCCATCTTCAATTTTTTTCCCTATTTCTTGACTTACTCAAATTGAATCTGAGATGGCTTCTAACCTTGAAGAATGCTCGTACACAGTCAAAATTTTACTAGAGGGTTTAATAGAGTCTATATTGGGACCTGTATTATTTGAATTTTTGACATTTAAAAGATTATTTTTCTTGTGTAAATTTTCTCCTTTTTTTTCTGTTGAAAACCTTTGATTTACTGGGTTGTCTCTGAGTTCTTCCCTTCATCTTTAAATGTTGGCAATTTTGGGTACCTTGAGTACATTGTCTTTGCTCAAGAGTAGTTGTTGTCATTGATGTCAAGGAGTTCTTGGTAGTTGTTGTCATTGATGTCAAAGAGTTCTTGAAGCAATTTGTTTTTATGTCAAAGAATGTGTTTTGATGAAGGTTTCAGTTGGTCAGTAAGTCTCCAAGAAAATCAGAGTAGCCCAGTTGCAAAAGATCAAGAAAAAGATAAGTTAGAAAAATTTTGCAGGCGGCTGGAAAAACTGTCGCGATTTCGTGACATGTTTTAGGAGAGAGAAAGTGCTGGAAAAACTGTCGCGATATCGCGACATGTTTGAGGAGAGAGAAAGTGCTAACAAAACTGTCGTGATTTCACGACATGTTTGAGGAGAGAGAAAGTTTTGGCAAAACTGTCATGATTTCGTGACATGCTGGAAGGCAGAGACGAAGCAGGCAAAACTGTCATGATTTCGCGACATGCTTGAGGAGAGAGAAAGTTCTGGCAAAATTGTCACAATTTCGCGACATGTTGGAAGGCAGAGTCGAAGCAGGAAAAACTATCACGATTTCGTGATAGGTTACAAAGAAGTTGTACGGATGCAGAAAGTGTCGCGATTTCACGATAGGTTGAGTTGGCAGCTTGCAGTTGGAGAAAGTGTCGCAATTTCATGAAAGAAACAGTTAGCAAGTCTTAAACAGAAGAAGCATCACGATTTCACGACGAATTGAAGAAGGAAGAGCACGAAGGCAAAAGTGTCGCAATTTTGTGACATGTTCCAGTTTGGTGGGCATTTGGTAGAAAAGATCTTAAGGCAGCGAAAGCGTCGCGATTTCGTGACATGTTTTGTTTTTGCTGGTGCAAACCGAGAAAAGGTTGAAGAAGCATAGAGTGTCACGATTTCGTGACAGAGTTGCAGATGATGTTAGCAGAAGCAGATGTGTCGTGATTTCATGATAGAAGCGGAGAAGAAGGCTTTGAAGTCTAAAGCGTCACGATTTCGCAACAAGAGTGAAGATGACGTCAGCAAAAATCAAAAGTGTCACGATTTTGCGACAAGCACGTTATCAAGGCATACAAAGGCAAAAAGTGTCACAAATTTTGTGACAGCAAGCAATAGAAGGTGTACGACAGGCAAAGGTGTCACGATATCACGACATGTTGAAGTTTTGCGCCAGAAGCTACAGGGAGGCAGTGAAGCCGACAGAGTTAAATCTGGGCCGACGTAGCGCAGGGTTGTGCAGCCGACGTGGTTGAAGGATAAAACAGTCGACTAAGACCAATATTTCAATCTTGAGATTGTGAGTATAAAAGGAGGGCTACTTGAAGAGTTTGGTATCAATCGAAGTGTGCGTTCAAAGTGTGATTTACAAAGATAGAGTGCTGGGAGAAGTTCGATCACAAAGGTGCATAAGTGGGAGTCTGATCGACTGTTGTGTTTGCACAGAGTGTGCGACGACTGTGCTACTGTGTTGCGTAAAGGTTGCGAAGATTGTGCTACTGTGTTTTCATAGAAGAGCATAAGTAGATCAAGTGCTGCTGTGTTTGCACAGACTGTGAAAATTTGGTTTCGACCAAGTACAACTATAACAAAAAATAAAAGAGGAAGAGGACAAATTTGTGCTAGACCGAAGGACTGTGTTTAGTGCATATTTGAGGACCAGCTTTGCGATGACAGAGTTGAGGACAGAGATCTCTAGCCAGAGTAGGGAAGACAGGTGTCTTCTGTGGATAGAGTTCCACTTGCTAAGGGCAGAGGAGGTAGAGGTCTTCTAGAGGATCACCATCCAAAGCAGAATTAGGGGAAGGTATCTCCTTTGAGCCGAGGCCCATAAACATTGTAATCGGGAAGGATTCCCAGAGGACTTTGATATAACTTTTAGAGGAAAGTTTTATCCATGGAGTAGCCCACCTTGGGTGAACCACGTAAATTGCTATGTCATTTTGTGGATGGTGTTTTGTGCATTGTTTTGATTACTGCTATTATTACTGCTATCTTTATTCTGCATAATATTGAATTGAAAGTTGTTTTGAAAGAAAAGGTTAAAAGTGGTCTTATACTGTTCACCCCCCTCTCAGTATAAGCTTGTGTTATTCAATTGGTATCAGAGCCGATTTCTCCAAATAAAGTTGTTGAGAAGCAACACACCCCCACTGAAAAATGAGATTCCATCCTTAGAAAGCCCTGAACTTCCATTTTTGTAGCAGGGACCCTCTTGATAATTTTTAGGTTTTAAATCCAAATTTGCTTGCCTCCTTTTTAAAGTTGTGCTTTTTCTTGCATTCCAGATGTTTTATCCAAGAATTCACTTTTTACATGCTAGAATCATTCATGCACAGATAAAATCTTGCACCGGTATCGAGAAAAATCCAGAAAACAGTTGCATAAATTCTTGAAAAATCGAAACTTTCCATTTTTGGTAGTGTCGCGATATCGCGACACTTCCATTTTCAAAAATGTCGTGATATCACGATAGGTAAATCAAAAAGCAGCTAAGTCATTTTTGTGTAGCGAAATCGTGACACTTTCCATTTTTGGAAGTGTCATGATATCGCGACGTTTCCATTTTTGGAAAGTGTCGTAAAATCGTTGTCGATCGAAGGAGAGAGAAAGAAAACGTACGAAAGGGCGCGATTTTGCGACATGTCACGAAATCGTGACATGTCGCATTTTCACGGTAGGAGAGAGAAAGTGGGCTGTAGAATGAAAATCGGCTAAGTCGCAAATGTGTCGCAAAATCGTGGTCAACGCGGTCAACGCATGCAGCTACGGGAACTGTCGCGATATCGCGACGTGTTCTATTTTTGCGACTGGAAAGGAGAAAAAGTGGCTAAGTCCAAAAGGTGCAGCGCGTCGCTAACATGTCTCAAAATCGCGACATGCTTGAAAAAGTTGTGCGACAGCTGGCAGGAGGCGTGATTTCGCGACATGTCACGAAATCGCGACATGTCGCGTTTTCGCGGCCGACAGGGGAAGAAGCAGCGCAGCGCTAGGGACGTCACGATTTCGCGACATGTCACGAAATCGTGACATGTCGCAGAATCGTGATAGGAGAGAGAAAGTTGCACAATGAGCCTGAAGTGCATTCCAACGAGAAACAGAAGGCATCTTGGGGTAGCGACATGTGTCAAAGCGTGATGCAGACAAACAGAAGCCAACATGCAAGCTTGCTTTAGGCTTTTTAGCTGATTTTAATCTATTTTTAATGTTTAAATGCTTTAATTTAATGTTTATTAAATTGCTAATGCATCTTTTGTCTTTCATGCAGGATTCCATCTGGCACTTACGGGACAACCAGGAAAGGCCATAAAGTCAAAGTTAAAGTGCAGATTTGATCGAGGACCGCCATGCTAGAGGAGAAGATGCCGATGAAAGCATTCAATGGAGATTTATTGCAAAATTAATAGCATGGAGACCATTTCAACTCAGGGATGGCTTTACGGGGACAAATTGATGGAGAAGTGGTGACTCATCCGGCTCACCAGCAGAATTAATGGAGGCATTTATTTGTAGCTGCGGATGAATGCAAGTGGCTTTAGATTTTATCTTCTCCATTTATGGCAGCTGACTCCCCTGATTTGCAGAAGGGTTAAGTTCTATCCGGACTTTGGTCTTAAGATGGCTTTTTATTGTAAAACCCGGGTCCTAGGGTTTAGAAAGATAAGATTTGCAGTTAAAGAAGAAGATATTTCTAAAAAGATCAGGGTCTGTCCTGAGTCTATAAATACTTCTTCTCAATGTAATCGCGGGAGGCGGAGACTTAGAAATAAAAGGCTTATAAGCAATTTCTTGCAAATTTTGTGAAATCCTTTGTTTTTGGACTTGGAGTTGATGTGCTTTAGCTTTTTTGTGATAGCATGGCCAGGAGCCTAATCTTTTGCAGAGTGTGATAAGTGTATCTTCTTTTGTTATCCATTCCATTAAAGTTTGTTAGATATATGCTGTGAATCTGTATTATCAAGTTTAAATATGTTGTTAGGCTTCAGTTGTTCTATTGTCTGCTAGGGGAAATTACAGATTTGAGGTTAAGTTTGTTCTAATTGCTCTGTCTTCACTGTGTGAGCTAGGTCACGATGAAAGATACCGGCTTTAACCAGTTGCCATTGGATTTATAATTTTCTCGCTAGATCTGTTTCACTCTGCCTTGTGCTCTTAGTTGAAAGTGATCTTAGACTGACTGGACACTTTCTTCTTTGATTTGTTCTGTTGTGAAGCTGATAGCATAGATAAGATTGATAGTTTAGGGTTTTACAGTTGATTTCCGATAAGCTTCTCTTTCTACCCTACCCTACTCTCTCTTTGTTTTCGATGAATGATACATTTTTATTTTCTTTGTTTGTCTTTTATTTAAATTTGCTGACCCATGAGAGCTAGATCAAGAATTCAAGTTAAATATGATAAACAACTTCTGCAACTACTGAACAAGTTCAAGAACCCCCTGTAAGGTAACAGAGCAGTCCATATTGAAATCTATTCCAGAAGCGGAAAAGAGTGAATAGCCATTCGACCCAACTCTGTAACTCGCACCTTGGATAACCAGCTAGATCCTAAAGTGAGTGGGATTCATCCCGTGGGTGTCTCCGGAGCTTCCTTCCCATCCTTTCACGGGGGTGCGTATGAAATCCGTACCAAAAAAATCCTAACAGCTTGGAGAAGGATCTATCAGAAGAACATACAGTTTCAGAAAAGGATGAGGAGGTTAAGTTCGATCTCTAAAGAGAATTCTTCTGGGCTTTAAGGATTTCA
Organism: Wollemia nobilis; assembly: GCA_028583015.1. Classification (NCBI taxonomy): domain Eukaryota; kingdom Viridiplantae; phylum Streptophyta; class Pinopsida; order Araucariales; family Araucariaceae; genus Wollemia; species Wollemia nobilis. Next base: position 140,638 of record JAQPPZ010003577.1, read on the forward strand.
GATAATAGAGTTTTGTTCTCAAGCATCATGACAAGAAGAAGAGACAGCAAGATCAATCTTCAGCTTGAAGAACGATGGATTCCAGTTGGTCACAAAAAGATCAAACATCCAAGGCATCAAAACAGGTTACATTTTACTTTTCATGGCTACTGTTTTTCTTGCAAGAAATTTGGGCACAAAGCCATACATTGCATTAAATCCGTTAATAGCCATTGTAAGGAAAATGTTAACTCTTTTGCACCTCTTATGGATAAAAATATCATGTGTTACAAATGCAAGAAAGTTGGGCATATAGCAAGGATGTGCAGTTTTGATAGACCTAGCCTTAAATTCACTAAATAGAGAAATGAGATCAAGTCTAAATCAATGATAGTTCAAACTGCTTTTCATGCTCAAGACAAAGTAGAGAAATGGTATCTTGATAGTGGTTGTTCAAAACATATGATTGGTGAAAAGGAAAAGTTTCTGGTCTTAAAAAACACAAACAGAGGAAAAGTTAGTTTTGGAGATAACAAATCTGCAAAAATCTGTGGTAAAGGGACTCTTAGCTTGGATGGAAAATCTAAAACTAAAAATGTGCTTTATGTAGAAGGTCTAATACATAATCTTCTAAGTGTGAGTCAACTTTGTGATCAAGGACACATAGTATCTTTCTTTTCAGATAGATGTGAGATTCGTAAAGAAAAAAATGGAAAACTCATTGCTAGTGCTACAAGGACTCCAAACAATATTTACATGCTTAGTGAGATAAAAAAGGAAAAGTGTTTTCTAACTCAAGAAGATGAGAGTTGGTTATGGAATAAAATATTGGGGCATTTGAGCTTTGATAATCTTGTCAACATCAGTAACAAGGAAGTAGTTAGAGACTTGTCCAAAATAAAAAGGCCCCATAACACCATTTGCGGTCCTTGTCAACATGGAAAACAGACCAGAACCAGTTTTAAATCAAAAGGGTATACTTCTTCAAAACCATTAGATCTCATTCATACCGATTTATGTGGCCCCACCGGAACTCGGAGCATTCAGGGGAGAAAGCTACTTCATGTTGTTTATAGATGATTATTCTAGAATGACTTGGGTGACCTTTCTCAAAGAAAAATCGAAGCTTTTGAAAAATTCAAAGCTTTCAAAGAAATGATTGAGAATGAGACTGAAAAGAGAATCAAATGCTTGAGATCGGACAGAGGAGGAGAGTTTACCTCAAATGAATTTGTGGAATATTATGAGCAACATGGAATTAAAAGAGAATATTCAGCAGCAAGAACTCCTCAACAAAATGGAGTAGTTGAAAGAAAAAATAGAACTATTGAAAATATGGCAAGAGCTATGTTAAATGAGTCGAAAATTTCAAATGGTTTCTGGAAAGAAGCAGTCAGTACAGCAGTCTACATTATCACCAGGGCCCAACTTAGAGTAAATCATCATAAAACTCCTTATGAGTTGTGGAAAGGAAGACCAGCTACAGTAAAACATTTCAAAGTGTTTGGGAGTAAATGCTTCATCAGAAGGGAAGATCAAAATTTGGGTAAATTTGATCCTAGGTGTGATGAGGGAATTTTTCTTGGTTATTCTAGTAGAAGCAAGGCTTACAGATGCTTCAAAAAAAGAACGCATATAGTCGTAGAGAGCATAAATGTAATAGTTGATGAAAAGACAGGGATAAGAGAACCTTTCAAGGAAATCAGTGATGAAATCTATCAAGAAGAATTTAGAGAGGTTTCAGATGAAGAAGAGGAAAAACATCAGTTGCTTCCCAAAACTTCGTCACGATATGTTCAGAAACATCATCCCAAATAGTTGATCATTGGTGATCCAAACAGCAGACAAACCAGAAGAAGAGTCATTCTGTCACACGATTCTACAAATATTTCATTATTATCTCAGATTGAGCCAAAAGATTTCAGTGAAGCATGTGCAGATAAATTTTGGGTAAAAGCTATGGATGAAGAGCTAAATCAAATAGAGAAAAGTGAAACTTGGGATTTAGTTCCAAGACCTAAGGACAATAATGTCATTGGCACAAAATGGATATTCAGAAATAAACTCAATGAGGATGGAAAGATTGTAAGAAACAAAGCCAGGTTCGTTTGCAAAGGTTATGCTCAAGTAGAAGGTGTTGATTTTGAAGAGACGTTCGCTCCTGTTGCTCGTCTCGAAGCCATCAGAATGTTTTTGGCTCTTTCAAGTTTCAAAACATTCAAGGTGTATCAAATGGATGTGAAATCAGCCTTTTTAAATGGAGTTTTGGATGAAGAAGTCTACGTAGAACAGCCATAAGGCGTGTCTCTCTCAGATCAATCGGACTATGTGTGTAAATTGAAAAAGGCTTTGTATGGGTTAAAGCAAGCACCTAGGACTTGGTATTCAAGACTTGATAGGTACCTTCATGAGCAAGGTTTCAGAAAAGGTGTGGCAGATAGCAATTTGTATATAAAGGATAAAGGTAATGATATGCTGATTGTAGTTGTCTACGTTGATGATATCATTTTTGGGGGAAATAATACCCAGACGTGCAAATATTTTGCTAACACCATGCAAAAGGAATTTGAGATGTCTATGATTGGAGAGTTGTCATTATTTTTGGGTCTTCATATTGCTCAATCAAAAGACGGTATATTTCTCTCTCAAGGAAAGTATATCAAAGAAATGTTAAAAAAAATTGGGATGATGGACAACAAACCTGTATGTACTCCAATGACTACGGGGTGCAAGATGAGTAAAGATGATGAATCTCCAATGGCAGATCAGAAATTGTATAGATCGATGATTGATAGTTTATTATATGTTACAGCTACCAGAACAGATATCATGCAGGCAGTTGGGTTAGTAGCCAGATTTCAGGCTGCTCCAAAAGATTCTCATGTTATAGTTGTTAAAAGGATATTCAGATATCTAAAGGGCACTATGGACTTTGGGCTTTGGTATCCCAAAGGTGATGATTTCACTCTCACAGCCTATACAGATGCAGATTGGGCAGGCAGTAATGATGACAGGAAAAGCACCAGTGGTGGAGCATTCTTTCTGGGAAAGAGTTTAGTTTCTTGGCTTAGTAAGAAACAACCTTCAGTTTCCTTATCTATGGCAGAAGCTGAATACATAGCAGCAGTGGTTGGGTGTACTCAAGTTCTATGGATGAAAACCACCTTGGAGGATTTCAAAGTCAAGCATGAACAACCCATCTCCATATTTTGTGATAATACTAGTGCCATAAGTATTTCCAAAAATCCGGTAATGCACTCAAGGACAAAGCATATTTCCATCAAGTATCACTTTCTAAGGGAGAAAGTGCAAGATAAGCGAGTCAAGGTAGAATATGTGTCTACTAAAGAGCAGATTGCAGATATCTTCACAAAACCTCTTCCAAGAGATACGTTTGAGTATCTAAGGGAGAAATTGGGAGTTGTACTCCCACCCCAAAATTAATCACCTCATCAAGAGGTGGGGGAGGGACTAAGCTAAGAAGCTCATTCTTAGTCCCAAGCCCCAAAGGTGACCCTTTGCCATTGATGACAAAGGGGGAGAGATATGAGTAAGGGGGAGAGCTTCAAGTGAAGAGGAAAGCTTCAAGTTAGGGGGAGCAAAACTTCAAAGAGATTGATTTCAGTCTTGGCTCTTGAAGATGTTTTTTTAGTAAAGGTTTTCCATCAATGACAAAGGGGGAGATTGTTGGCAATTTTGGGTACATTGAGTACATTGCCTTTGCTCAAGAGTAGTTGTTGTCATTGATGTCAAGAAGTTCTTGGTAGTTGTTGTCATTGATGTCAAAGAGTTCTTGAAGCAATTTGTTTTTATGTCAAAGAATGTGTTTTGATGAAGGTTTCAGCTGGTCAGTAATTCTCCAAGAAAATCATAGGAGCCCAGTTGCAAAAGATCAAGAAAAAGATAAGTTAGAAAAAGTTTGCAGGCGGCTGAAAAAACTGTCGCGATTTCGCGACATGTTTTAGGAGAGAGAAAGTGTTGGCAAAACTGTCATGATATCGTGACATGTTTGAGGAGAGAGAAAGTGCTGACAAAACTATCACGATTTCGTGACATGTTTGAGGAGAGAGAAAGTTTTAGCAAAACTGTCGCGATTTCGCGACATGCTGGAAGGCAGAGACGAAGCAGGCAAAACTGTCACGATTTCGTGACATGCTGGAAGGCAGAGACGAAGCAGGCAAAACTGTCACGATTTCGCGACATGCTGGAAGGCAGAGTCGAAGCAGGAAAAACTATCACGATTTCACGACAGGTTACAAAGAAGTTGTACGAATGCAAAAAGTGTCACGATTTGGCGACAGGTTGAGTTGGCAGCTTGCAGTTGGAGAAAGTGTCACGATTTCGTGATAGAAACAGTTAGCAAGTCTTAAACAGAAGAAGCATCATGATTTTGTGACAAATTGAAGAAGATCACAAAGTCAAAAGCGTCACGATTTTGTGACATGTTCCAATTTCACGGGCATTTGGCAGAAAAGAGCTTAAGGCAGCGAAAGCGTCGCAATTTCGTGACATGTTCCATTTTCGCTGGTGCAAACCGAGAAAAGGTTGAAGAAGCATAGAGTGTCATGATTTCACGACAGAGTTGTAGATGATGTTAGTAGAAGTAGATGTGTCATGATTTCATGACAGAAGCGGAGAAGAAGGCTTTGAAGTCTAAAGCGTCATGATTTCGCGACAAGAGTGAAGATGACGTCAGCAAAAATCAGAAGTGTCATGATTTCACGACAAGCACGTTGTCAAGGCAAAAAAAGGCAAAAAGTGTCACGATTTCGTGACAGCAAGCAATAGAAGGTGTACGACAGGAAAAGGTGTCACGATATCGTGACATGTTGAAGTTTCACGCCAGAAGCTACAGGGAGGCAGTAAAGCCGACAAAGTTAAATCTAGGCTGACGCAGCGCAGGGTTTTGCAGTCGACTAAGACCAAGATTTCAATCTTGAGATTGTGAGTATAAAAGGAGGGCTGCTTGAAGAGTTTGGTATCGATCGAAGTGTGCGTTCGAAGTGCGATTTATGCAGATAGAGTGCGGGGAGAAGTTCGATCGTAAAGGTGCATAAGTGGGAGTCTGATCGACTGTTGTGTTTGCGTGGAGTGTGCGACGACTGTGCTACTGTGTTTGCGTAGAGGTTGCGAAGATTGTGCTACTGTGTTTTCACAGAAGAGCATAAGTAGATCGAGTGCTGCTGTGTTTGCGTAGACTGTGAAAAGTTGGTTTCGACCAAGTGCAACTGTAACAGAAAAGAAAAGAGGAAGAGGACAGATTTGTGCTAGACCGAAGGACTGTGTTTAGTGCATATTTGAGGACCATCTTTGCGATGACAGAGTTGAGGATAGAGATCTCCAGCCAGAGCAGGGAAGACAGGTGTCTTCTGTGGATAGAGTTCCACTTGCTAAGGGCAGAGGAGGTAGAGGTCTTCTAGAGGATCACCAGCCAAAGCAAAATTAGGGGAAGGTATCTCCTTTGAGCCGAGGCTCATAAACATTGTAATCGAGAAGGATTCCCATAGGACTTTGATATAACTTTTAGAGGAAATTTTTATCCGTGGAGTAGCCCACCTTGGGTGAACCACGTAAATTGTTGTGTCATTTTGTGGATGGCGTTTTGTTCATTGTTTTTATTACTGCTATCTTTATTCTACATAATATTGATTTGAAAGCTGTTTTGAAAGAAAATGTTAAAAGTGGTCTTATACTGTTCACCCCCCCCTCTCAGTATAAGCTTGTGTTCTTCATTAAATTGTGTTTCTAAGATTTTTGTTTCCATTATTTCCTCCTCCTTACTTGGGACATCATTTGTGGAAAGGATTTCAAACATATTAGCAGATGACTTTGATTGATCCTTCATAACTAGTTTTTCTGAGTGTTCTTATTAGGTATTTGGAAACCTACTGAGTTTATATCTTCTTTCTTTTGATCAAGAATTTTATTTGGGAAAGCACTAGCCAAATGACCATATTCATGGAAAATTCTACAATGAAAAGGAATGTTATCATAGTCCACTACTTGCTCCCAAGTGTCTTTCCCAACTTGTAACGTGATCTTTTTACGTAGGGGTTTGTAAAAATCCATTAAAACACAAATTTGAGCATAAATAATATGTTCAAAATTTTGAGTACAATCAACAGTCATCATAAAAGTTCCTAAAGAGTTTCCAATTGAATAAAAGATAGTAGGATTCCAAAATTCAATAGGGAGGCCAAATATTCTAACCCACACGGGAGCTATAGAAGGCATCTCTTATTCGACTTTAAATTTAGTATGCCAGGGCTTAATGAAAAACCCTGCCCTTCTAAAGAACCAGGGACCCCCTTGAAAAGTTTTCTCTCTATCTTCATTATTAGAAAATAAAACAAGAAAATAACCATTTGAATAAATAAATATTTGTAACTCACATTTATTTTTCCAGCTTTTTGCAGCCCAAAATTTGAAAGCAAATAGGCTTAGACAAAAACCCAAGAACTGACAAATTAGTCCTCTTTTTTCTAGATCTTAAATGCCAGTCTGAATGTTACCCATATAAAGCTTAACAATAAGAGTTCCATCAACTACTTTAGGACATCCTAACTCTATTTTCCAAAGATCAATCTTAGGTATTCTTAGAGGTTTATGGGAAGCCCTAATATTAATATTAGCATTGGGCTGAGGTTGTCCACCATGGAGAGCATCCCTAAAATTTATTCTTGGGACTGAGTCTTCAAAATTCTTACCCTTGATAAGGGTTTCCACAGTAGATTTATTTTGTGGGTGCACCTTAGCACTAGATTCACTTGAGATCTGAGCCATTTTTTGATCAACTTCTTGAAACTTGTTTCGTGATCTCTTTAATCCTTACCCTAGATGTTGTGGAAAGGTATGGTTTTTACTTTTATTTTGTGCAACAAATTGGAAGTCGTTGTCACTCAAGTTCACAACATGATTTATTGAAAGATATATTTCTAACCCATCTTGGATCCCCTGCAACATATCTTGCTAAAATATTGAGTAGAAACCACAAAAATATTGGTCTCTAGGGCCTGAAGGCCCTGAAAACCAACCTTTGAAGCTGCTTGCACTCAACCTAGATGAAACCCTCACACAGTCGCTTGCCAAAAATATTTTTCACACATAGGTATGTGCTAGGATCCGTGTTGCTCCAAATAATATAAAAACTTATGGAGATGTTCTAAGGTTTTCAGGCATCTACCCTCAAAATTTCAGCTCAATTCGAGTTCGGATGAGTAAAATATGGCCAAAACAAGTTTGACAGTTTGGGTAGTCCTATGAAAAACATCCCGGTAAAGCCACATCAATGTTTGATTCACTAATTTGTTTTTTTCAAAAAGCAAATCAGATTTAACAAGGGATCTTTGGCTTCTTTAGCTCCACTTTGTTAGGTATTTGAAGTATCTAAAATATTTGTCGACTATTTTTATGCTTTCTTAGACACCACAAACTATTCATAAGTTTTGTGAATAAAATGTCATAGGCTTTTCCTATAATATGATACAATGGTATTTCTTGCTAGTTGGAGATACCATATCAATAAAAGTGCCCTATTACTTATAGACTCTTTCATGTAACAATGTTACATGCCAAGAGAGTTGCAATATGATCCTGTAATAATCCTCTTTTAGGGCCCATTCTATTTATTTATTTATTTAATTATTTTTTGGTTTAAGATGTTAATTTACAGGGGGTTACCTTGTTAGAAGGATGGTTCATTTTTATAACTACTTGCCCAACTGTATTTGTCCATTTTGGTTTTTGGCTTCATTGGTGGCTAAGCTATGCATTGCCAGTACTTTTCTACACTCTATTTCAATCTATAACATGTGGAGATTATATGAGCAAGACTGTAAGAAATATTTCTTTAATCATAAACTATTGTATGCTATGGCAATGAAAGTAAATGGATGTAGAAACATAGTATCCAGAATATTATAAAGAATAAGTCACATATTCATTACTAGTGCTTTCCTGCACCCTGAATCTATAACCATATTGACCTTTAGATGAATTTGAATTTGAATTAAGCACTCATATTGCTTTGTATATGTCCTACTTTACAGTCCTATTGACCTCTTTTGTTCACCAATGGACATTAATACAAATTCAAATTCAAATATTTTATACCATGCAAACAGTTGTTGGTTTGCTCTATCTTTAGTTTTAAGTAGACTAACTTGATACAGTGATGTGTGGATATAATATTTTTAGTGTAAACATGATTTAACTTATTTTTTAATATCCTACATGGGTCCATCTTATGGTGATCGAGGGATAATTATGTCAGATTTTAAGGAGGGAGGGTTATCTAAACTAGGTGTGCAATTTGATAAACCAATTCCAGGGGCTACTGACCTTGGTGGGCTATCTAAAGAAGATCATGGTTTTGTTTGTAGTGGTAACTATATTTCATGCACCAAAGCTGATTTTACTTTATAAGTAATCTTGCAGTACAACATTTTACAAGTAATGACATACTTCTTGCTTGACAGGAGGAGATGTTGCATCAGAAAATTTAGTTCAAAAAGATATGGAGAAGCTTGTTGTCAATTTAGTTTTGGATGCAGTTTTTGAGGTAGTCGTTATTCATAATTAAAGATTTAATTTTAAAATTCGCATCCTCATTATAATTTTGTAGTTCTTAATAAATCCTATGTTTGTTTTGCATGTGGTTAGAAGTGAGAGTAAAACATACCTATAATACTTTTCATGAAATATTATGAAAATTCAATAATAAACAACTCAAGTTTCCATACCGCCTTAAGAAGAAATATCAATACATTGGTTGGTAGCATTGCAGTTGTATACTCACATACATATGACACACAACATGGAAAATAAGAGGTAATGTAAATATAATCTAATTTGGAGTTTACTTAAAATTTTGAAAGTTTAAGTAACTTAATTTTTTAAAATGGTTAATTTTCCACAATTTTCAATTAACAATATCCTTCTTAAGCATTAAAATTAAATACCTTATGAATTTCATGCAAATTTCAATTTATAGTCCTTGTATCCAAAATTTGCTAAAATTTGCCAAGTTGTGAGTAAAATACTATTTAGTAATTAGCTATTTTTTATTTAGATATTAAGCAAGCCTTTAACTAACTTATGTGGTCATATTTTCCTTGGAATTTACAAGATATAGAGGTGTTTTTTGAACTCTTTTTAATGAAATTTAATGTCGAGATACCTCAGGTACTTCAATTTTTTTAAATACATTTCATACATTGCTTTTTCACTTTTGTAAATATTCTAGTATTGACAGGTTCTAGCTACTAAATGCAGGATAAGACATTTCTTATAGATTGGGAAGATAAATTAAAGAGAGATGCTCAAATGCCTAAAGCAAAGGAAAATTTGAGGTATATTATAATTGTAAGTTTCTTATTGGAACATATTTATATATTGATCTTTTTAATTTTTATGTTTTAATTCAAATTCCTTTTTTTGAACTAACCCTCTAATAAAATGATGTCTTAACTTAATATGCCTTGATATTGAATGAAAAATAAAAATTTTATTCATTTGAATTGCATTCATGCTGTCAAAAAAAGGTAGTAGTTATGTCTTGCTTTTCACCAAGGTCCTAGGATCTGCCTCAACCATTCTACTTGTGTGCTTGCTAATATAACTGCTATATACTTTGCCTCTGCTATTGAGAATGCAACCGTTGCTTGTTTCTTCAAACTCCAAGTTATCAATGCATTTCTGAATGAGAAACAATTTGCTGATGTAGAATTCCTTTTATCAATTGGAGCCTCCCTAGTCTGAATCACTATATCCACCCAAATAAATCTTGTTTTCTGAAGTATATTGCATTCCATAATTTAAAGTTCCTTTCCCATACCTTAAAATTCTCTTATTTGCTCTTATATGATCTTCTGATGGCTCACTCATAAATATTGAATTCAAAGGGACTACATATGCAATATATGGTCTTTGTAGTTGTCAAGTACATAAGGTTGCCCATCAAACTTCTATACTTCCTATCATACAATATTCCATTTCCATTGTCCTTGCACATTCTTTTGCCTTGTGAAAGTGGGGTAGCAACATCTTTGGAACTTTCCATGCAAAACTTCTTCAATATATTATGTGATATCTAGATTTGCAAATAAAGACCTCATCATGTGTTTGATATACCTCCATGTCAAGAAAATAATACATCAAATCCAAATCAATCATTTTTGTTGGCAATTTTGGGTTTGAGATCCTAGGTCCTTGTCTATGAGTTGTCATTGATGTCAAAAGGAAATGGCATTAATGTTAAGAGGATGTGTTGGCTTCAAAGGTGAAAGATTCCAATAGAATATTCTTAAGATAATCCAGAGAGATTCCATTGGATAAGGTTTTTGGATAGGGTTTTTATTAAAACCAAGTTAAATGGTTTTTATTAAAACCAATGGAGGTTCTCTTTATTATTTAATTATTATTTAAAACCCTTCAAGGTTTTAATTAATTAATTAAGGGAGAAATTATTTTTAATTTATTAAAAATACTTAAAGGTTTTTAAACCTTTTTTATTTCTTAATTTATTAAAATTAATTAAGGGTTTTTAAACCTTTTAGAAAGCAATTTCGATTAAATTCGAAATTACATTTCTCTGCCGCCGACGTGTTCTAAAGTCCACGATTGGACTATAAATATGGGAAGGATCCTAAGGTTTAACTACTCTTGAGAATTTTGAATGCATTAATTTTTGGCTACGATCGATGCTCTGTTGATGTCGCGGAAGAAGAGAGCTCGCGTTTGAAAAACTTACGAAGTGCTTGTTCGTTGAAGTGGTAGGAAGTATGTCTTAGACTTCATTAGCCCCGTGTGGGCTAGTGGCAGCATAGGCTACGTTTGGGCTTTGCGTAGGCGGAGGTCTACGTTTCGATTCTCGCGGAGGGAGTTGTGCATGCATTAAGTCATGTTTTTGTTAAAACGTATTTTGTGCCGCGTTTTTTGGATTCGTCAAAGGCAGCCATTCTGCGATTTTCAGATTTGTCAAGGGCAGCCATTCCACAATTTTTGGATTCTTCAAGGGTAGCCATTCTAAGGTGTGATTAATTTCTTGATATAATTTTTGGCATTGTTTAGCATTATTTAAAAGACATAGGAGAAATAAGGGGATATTTCTTTGGTTGTATTTTTGAGATAAGTCTTTTGCTATGCTAAAGTTTAAAATGGAGATATAAGGTGTAAGTTTTGGTTGTTGTGATTTTGGCTTCTTTGATGGTTGTTTTCAAAAGAAGAGAAGCTAAAAGGTGTATTAAGGAAAGTTTTTATATGCTCATTTATCTTGGTTCTAACTCTAACTTGGTTGGAAGTTTGAGAGTTGTGTGTGGTGACAGCTTTAAGGGTCAAGTTTCTTCTACTCCAATAAGGTATGGGCACATTCTTCTTATGAGTATGATTGGTGTATGTTTTCTGAAATAAGGTTGGAGTGAAAAGGTTTTCAACTAGGTTTTCTTATATTGGGAAGAAGAATGAAAATATATTCAAGAGAATGAAGAAGAAGAAGAAAACACACATGGTCATGAAATAAAATGAAGATGAACTCAATGTTGCTATTTTGGGAAGAAGAATGAAAATATATTCAAGAGATGAATCAAACAATGGAGAACAGGCCAGATTAATAAAGTTTTGCACCAGATGTGGGAAGACCGGTCACTTTGCAGCTGATTGCTCACAGGGTAGAGAATGTTTTGTTTGTGGTCAACTTGGTCATAATGAACGTCATTGCCATGGGTTTAGTAGCAGTGAAGATGAAGATGATCCGTTCAAAATTGGTGAAGAAACAGATTCAGAACAGGAATGTGATGAAGAAAGAAGTGATGCAGAAGCAAATTGGAAACATAAACTAATTTCAGCTCTGAGTAAAAAGGTTGAGGATGCAGAAGATATAATCACCAGTTTGAAAGTACAAATAGAAGAATACAACAAAATTTTTGAAGATCTCAAAATGCAATTAACTAGGAAAACAGAGTATTGCAGTAAGCTAGAAAAATAAATTGACGGTTTAAGAATGCAGACAGAAGAAATGAGTAATAAAGTCGATATATGCAGCAAACATGAAGAGGAATCTAACAAAGTTGTTAGCAATCTGAAGCTGCAAATAGAAGAGTCCAAAAGGAGTGAAGAAACTCTCAGGTCTTAGATCAATGAGAAAGAGACTGTTTGCTGCAAACAAGAAGAAGAGATTGTTTCATTGAAGAAACAACTAGAAGAGGCCAATACAAATCTTAAAATCAAAGATGAGCACAGCAATCAAGGAAAGAGGTATTCTCACAAGCACAAGAAGAGTTTCTACCTAGACAAAGCAAGTAAGTTTTCTAGTAGTGATAGTGAAAGTTCTTCAAGTGATAATGAAAATGAGATGTTGTTCATATCAAAAAAAGAGGAAGAACCGAAACCTAGATTCATTATCATGAAATGTCTTAGATGTGGAAATTTTGGTCACCTTGAGGATGATTGCACAAATAATGATTTGGTTTCTAGTATGTATGAGGATGCTTTAGAAAACTATAAGGAAGATGCATGTATGGTTTTTGAAAAGGGTAGCACCTCTAGTGATAAGAAATCTGAAAATGGCTTTGATGATTCAAAAGGAAATAAAATAAAGGATCTTGAGAGTGAACTTATTAGTGCTCTTAGTGCTTTGAAAAAGGAAAGAAATAAGAATGCTAGACTCAAGGATAAGTTATATGAATGTTGTATGGAGAGAGATGATCTTATTGAAAATCTTGATTTCTCTATAGCTAAGACACAAGGACTCAAGGATGAGTTAGAGTCTAAGGTTCTTGAGTATAGTGAGTTAGAACAAAAAATGGCTTCTTTGAAAGAGGAAACTAAAGAGTACAAGGATAAGCTTTACGAGTTTCAATATAGCTCCAAAAAGGTTAAATCACTCATCAAAGGTCAAAGAAAGACAACAGATAAAACATGCCTTGGTTTTGTTAAGTCACACAAGGAACAAGTTGGAGAGTCTAGTAAGAGACTCCAAAAGGAAGAGAGTTCTGATGAGGAAAGTATTTCAGATCATGAGTCCTTGAATGATAGATGCACAGAAACAGAAAATAGAATTCAGAACGAGAAGAAGTTTTTAGGACCCAAGAGGTCAAATAAAGAAAAGTTTCAAGGCAGATGTTTTGCTTGTCACAGGTTTGGTCACATGGCTTCACATTGCATGGCTCAAGTGAAGAAGGTAAATGATAGTTTCAAAAGTGCTAGTTACTTTCAAGGGTATTGCTACTCTTGTCAACAGTTTGGGCACAAGGCAGTTTATTGCAATGCAAATAACAGGAACAGATTTGGTCAGAACTGGGTTGGCCAAAATAGGTGTGGTCAGAACTGGTGGATTCAAATATCAGGTTTACCATAGAGAAATAACATTGTTACTTGTTATAAGTGCAACAATAAAGGTCACATAGCTAGACAGTGTAGAGCTGAAATTCCAGAATACAGGAACAAGAACAGTGGCATGATCAGGTCCAAGGATCAAGGCATGGACAAGAACAGGGATGAGAACAAGAACAAGAACAGTGACAAGAACAGGATATGGACAAAGAGTTCAAGAGAAGGCCCAGCAAGGAAGTTATAGACACTGATGATGATCATTGCCTAATGGGAGTTTTACTCCCACCCCAGAATTAATCACCTCAACAGGAGGTGGGGGAGGGACTAAGCTAAGAGGCTCATTCTTAGTCTCGAGCCCTAAAGGTGACCCTTCACCATTGATGACAAAGGGGGAGAGATTTGAGTGAGGGGGAGCTGTTTATGTTGAGTTTTTGTTGTTGAGAAGCATGGTTTGCCATCAATGACAAAGGGGGAGATTGTTGGCAATTTTGGGTTTGAGATCCTAGCTCCTTGTCTATGAGTTGTCATTGATGTCAAAAGGAAATGGCATTAATGTTAAGAGGATGTGTTGGCTTCAAAGGTGAAATATTCCAAGAGAATCTTCTTAAGAGAATCCGGAGAGATTCCATTGGATAAGGTTTTTGGATAGGGTTTTTATTAAAACCAAGTTAAATGGTTTTTATTAAAACCAATGGAGGTTCTCTTTATTATTTAATTATTATTTAAAACCCTTCAAGGTTTTAATTAATTAATTATTTAATTAATTAAGGGAGAAATTATTTTTAATTTATTAAAAATACTTAAATGTTTGTAAACCTTTTTTATTTCTTAATTTATTAAAATTAATTAAGGGTTTTTAAACCCTTTAGAAAGCAATTTCGATTAAATTCGAAATTACGTTTCTCTGTCGTCGACGTGTTCTAAAGTCCACGATTGGACTATAAATATGGGAAGGATCCTAAGGTTTAACTACTCTTGAGAATTTTGAATGCATTAATTTTTGGCTGCGATCGATGCTCTGTTGACGTCGCAGAAGAAGAGAGCTCGCATTTGAAAAACTTACGAAGTGCTTGTTCGTTGAAGTGGTAGGAAGTCTGTCTTAGACTTCGTTAGCCCCTTGTGGGCTAGTGGCAGCATAGGCTGCGTTTGGGCTTTGCATAGGCGGAGGTCTGCGTTTTGATTCCTGCGGAGGGAGCTATGCATGGATTAAGTCACGTTTTTGTTAAAACGTATTTTGTGCCGTATTTTTCAGATTCGTCAAAGGCAGCCATTCCATGATTTTTGGATTCGTCAAGGGCAGCCATTCCACAATTTTTGGATTCTTCAAGGACAGCCATTCTAAGGTGTGATTAATTTCTTGATATAATTTTTGGCATTGTTTAGCATTGTTTAAAAGACATAGGAGAAATAAGGGGATATTTCTTTGGTTGTATTTTTGAGATTAGTCTTTTGCTATGCTAAAGTTTAAAATGGAGATATAAGGTGTAAGTTTTGGTTGTGTTTTTGGCTTCTTTGATGTTTTCAAAAGAAGAGAAGCTAAAATGTGTATTAAGGAAAGTTTTTATATGCTCATTTATCTTGGTTCTAACCCTAACTTGGTTGGAAGTTTGAGGGTTGTGTGTGGTGACAGCTTTAAGGGTCAAGTTTCTTCTACTCCAATAAGGTATGGGCACATTCTTCTTATGAGTATGATTGGTGTATGTTTTCTGAAATAAGGTTGGAGTGAAAAGGTTTTCAACTAGGTTTTCTTTGATTGGGTGTAAATCCTATTTTCTGGTTTGTTGAAGACTACTTATGCATTGTTATCCTTAAGGAGAGTTTTTTGATGAATGCATAATTTTTGGTTTGAGATAGTGGAAGCTTTGTGCACTAGGGTTTGTATTTGTGAGTCAAGCTACTTGCATTGAGTTGGTGGAACCCTTGGTTGGTTGTTTTGAGTTTGATGGTTGAATTGCTTCCATAGAGGTTGTTTGATCAAGTTATTGCTTTACTTGATTCATGATATTGGGCTTACTCCATTGAGTTGATTTGAGCAAGTTATTCTTTGCATTTGGTGATATTGTGTTGGTGGCTGTTTTTGTTCAAATATCTTTGGAGGGAAAAGGATTTCTACTTGTTTCCTTTTCTTGTGATGATTGGTTGAATGCTTCAAGGTTGATGTTGAGCTGAATGGTGTTGGTTGACTAAACCTTGTTTGATGAGCATTGTTGTTGAAACCCTAATTGTTGGTAAAAAGAATATGAGTATCATTGTTATATGAGATATTGCATGGTTGGCAATTGTTGGGTTGTGTTTCATATTCTTGAGAAAAGCATACTACATCTATCTTATTCTTTTGAGATTGAGATTGAGTTGAGATTGAGATTGGGAGTTAAGTATAGAACATATTGGGTCTCTAACAATTCTCTTTATGTTTCTATGAGATTTGAGATTGAGATTGGGAGTTAAGTATAGAACATATTGGGTCTCTAACAATTCTCTTTATGTTTCTATGAGATTTGAGATTGAGATTGGGAGTTAAGTATAGAACATATTGAGTCTCTAACAATTCTCTTTATGATTCTATTAGGTTTATGAATCACATTGGGTTTCTAACAATTCTCTTTGTGGGTTCATGCTAAGCAAGTTTTTCTTGGTGAGCTTGCTGAGGTTTTGGATAGGTTCCGGTGGGGACTTGTGAGCAGGTTTTGGACAAGCTTCGGTGGGGACTTGTGAGCAGATTTGGATAGGTCCTAGCAGAGGACTTGTGAGCTCAGTTTTTGATAGTTCTATCAGAGAACTTGAGGACAGAGGTGCATTGGTTCTTTGAGAAGAACCCGAGGACAGCTTTGGCAAGTCTTTGAGAAGGCTTGTGTGCGAGAGGATTGATTTGTTCAAGAGTTAGATAGATCCGACGGACGAGAGGAAGACTTGTACTAGATCGACTGACTGTGTTTGGTATAGGTTGCTAAGCTGTTGTGTACGTGATCATAGAAGGCAGAGGTCTCTTAGGCTAAGCATTGAGGACAGGAGGTCTTCGGTGGAAAGGAGTTCCATGTGATGGCAAGAGGTAGAGGTAGTTGATCTTCTGAGGGATCATTTCCTGAGCAGAGGGGAAGGTATCTCCTTTGAGCAGAGGATCATAAATTCAGATTGGGGGAAGGTGTCTCCTTTGGGCCGAGGCTCATAAACATTGTAATTGGGAAGGTTTCCCAAAGAACTTTGAGATAACTTTTAGAGAAAAGTTTTGTGGACGTAGCCTAGCCATTCTGGGTGAACCACATTAAAATTGATGTTACTTTGTGGATGATTTTTTGCATTGTTTTGATATTGCTTTGGGTATATTGCTTTACTATTTTGAAGTATAAAGAAAAAAGTAAAAAGAGGTCTTATATTGTTCACCCCCCTCTCAGTATAAGCTTGTGTTCTTCAATTTCAAATTCTTGCATCATGTCTTGGATGAATTATGTCTTCATTCTTGATGAACTTCCTAAGAAAATTAAATCATCAAATCCTACATTCTAGAGGATTTGATAAGGGCTAAGCCATTTAGGCTCCCCTTTCTCTTTTTCACTATATTTTTTATTTTTGGGATCCTAGTGCAACACTATATCTCCTCCCTAAATAGATTTACCTTTGGATTTCTTATGGAATAACTGCACTATTTTGTGAGCTTGCTCAATCATCTTCATTAATGCATCATTTATGTCTTCCTACAACTTTGCAATTTGATCAAGTCTTCTCTACAAGACATTTGAATTTTCATGATATTGAAGAAGTAAATATAAAGCATGAATTTACACTTGAGGAGGTAGTAGAACACTCTCACCATATACTAGTTCATAGGGAGACTTTCCTGTGATTCTTTTGATAGATACCCTATCAACACGTAAAGCACACTTCAGCTTACTATCCCAACTTCTTTTGTTTATGCCTAATGCTCTTCTAATTCTTGTGATCAAATTATTATTTGAGGATTCTGCTAAACCATTCCCTTGAGGATAGTAATTTGCAGAATGAGAAAGCTCTATGTTGTACCTAGCACAAAATTCAATCATCTCAAAATAAGTGAAGTAGTTACCATTATCTATGACTATCTTCTTGGGAATCCCAAATCTTGTCAATATGTGCTCTTCTAAAAACTTGATGACCACTTCTGTAGTGGATTTCTTGAGAGGTGTTGCTTCTACCCACTTGGTTAAATAGTCTATTTTTGTAATGATCCACCTATGACCTCAAGAAGAATTAGGATTAATCTCATCTATGATATCTATTCCCCATTGAGTAAAAGAAGATTCCACAATCACTGACTTTAGGGGTATGGCTGACAAATTCTTCTTTCCTACAAAAATTTGATAGCTATGACAACTTCTGACAAAAAATATTTAAATAGGGAGGACCAATAATAAATATCTTGGAGCCAAGTGACCCCCACAAAATCTAAAATGACATTATTTTAGCACTTGAGGGACCTCTTTCTCAAACAAACAAAGAAGCAACACACCATCTGGATGCCTCCAATATAGTCTAACTTATTGAATGTAATACCTTTGGGCCAATTGCTTGATATATATCCTTTTATTTTTTGACATGTCTTTTGGAAGTGACAAGTTCTGAAGGTAAAAAATAATGCCATCATACCATTGGAAATCAGAATTATCAACTGCTCTAGCTTCTTGCTTCTCATCCACTACAATAGTGTTATTCATAGCCTCCCCTTTAGCCAAATACTTTGCTAGTCCCTATCCTCTAATAATCTGCACTACTTTGAATTCTACATCATACTATAATAACTTAGCCATCCATCTTGCAGGACTACCTAAAGGTTCAAGCTGAGTGAAAACATCTTTAACAATAATGTAGGGAATACAAACTATTACCTTGTTGGATATAAAGATACATTTGAAATGATCTAATGCTTTGATTAATGCATAACCTTTTTTTTCTAGCATAGAGTATTTTAGTTTAGCACCCTTCAATCCTGTACTCATAAAGGCTATAGGTCTTTCATTTTTCTCTTCATCCTTTTGAGCTAGAACTGCAACAATAGTGTGTTCTAATGCAAATGAGTAGATCTTGAAATCTCTAGAGTAATTAGGGCATTCAATACGGGAGCTTAAGTGATTGCATATTTCATATTCTAAAAAGTTGCAATATTTTCTCTATCCACATTATTTCCCCATTGTTCTTGATCATGTCATTTATTGGTTTGGTAATCTAAGTAAAATCAGGGACAAACCTCCTACCAAAATTAATATTTCCAAAGAATGAATTAACTCCCTCAATATTCTTAGGAGGGGTAATTTTAGCAATGGCTTCTACTCTTTGTGGATAAATGCTAATCCCATATTTTGAAACAATATGCCCAAGTAGTTTACCTTGTGTGTCCCCAAACACACATTTTATAGGATTTAAAGATATGCCAAACTCCTTGCACCTATCAAACACTTGAGTTAGATGTGCAAAATGATCTTCAGGATTTTTTGAAAAAAATTTAATATCATCAATATATACTACCACTATCTTGAACATCAATCCTTTAAATGTAACATATGTTGGAAATATGGCCATCCATACATTAAAATGAAAATTCGAGCTGTTATATGATGTTTTCAGCCTTGGAAAGCGTCTCCTCTTAGAGACAAAACAAATCGTAGAGCTTCGAAATCTATGCAATTTGGAAAAAAACATGTTCAAACGAACACCCGAGTCAAAAGTTATGGCCAAAATACTAAGACATGTAATAAACACCGTCAATGTAGATCTAACGGATGTGATTTTCTAGGGTTAGGGTTTGCTTTGTTTTTTCTTACTTAAGGTAATTTTAGGGTTTTCTTTTATGAAGAAGAATTTTGCATTGTAGCAAGTGTGTGAGCTCTTCTAGAGCCTGTGAGGAGATTGTAACAGAGTACTGAAACTCTGCCATAATTATTCTAGATAATAAGAAGATAATAGTTGCTCCAATTTTATTTTATTGTATTATTGTAAATTCTTCATTTGGTATCAAAGCAAGGTGATCAAGAAATTGGGTTTGAGTAACTATGGAATTTTTGTTGCAAGTTTTATAGAAGCTTCTAGGAGATCTCAATTTGTGTTGAAGGGAGCTATTATGGCCAAAAACACCAATTCAATTATGATCCTAGAATTTTATGGTTCCAACTACGAATATTGGAGCATCCGAATGAGGACAATTATGAAGGCAAAAGGAGCTTGGGCCATCGTTGAAGTTGGGTTCACCGAACCAAAATACTAGAGTGCATTGACTACAGATCAAAATAATGAGATGCAAGAAAAAGAGAAAGAAAATAATTTGGCTTTGGCTTTCATCTAGTCACCTCTAGACAAGAGTCTCTTTCCTTGGATTTTTGCCTGCATTTTGGCTCAAGAAGCTTGGAAGGCGTTGAAGGAGAATTACTAGGAAAGTGCCCAAGTTAAGTTGTAGACACCTAAATCATGTTATGCTTAGGGGAGCTACTTACATAGACACACTCATAAGATCATAAGACATAATCTTGGACTTTCCAAGCATCAACAATGGTTCTCACCACTCATTTGGGGCCTTTTCAAGCCATCCAAGCTTGGCCACTCAAGCCAAGAGTGACCAGATTCTAGCCGCTCAAGCCTAGAGTGGCCAGACCTTATCCACAACAGACGGTAGCAGCCAGATCATAGCCGCTGCAGATGATAGTGGCTAAGCCATAAGAAGCAATTTGCCGATAAATAGGCCTAATCACAGGTGGAAGTGGTAGTCTGCATGCAATAAAGGTGAGCGGGAGTGACTTTGCATTCCTTTTCATGACCAATTCACATAGGAGACTTGAGTTTGCATTTAGACTTAAGTTAACTGACCTCCAAGCATAAAAAAAGGACAAAAGCTTCTCATGCTAACGAACAGTTTGCATAGAAGACTCAAGTGGGCAGTTAGATTTTAGTTAACTGGCCTTCAAATATAGACAATAGACAAGAGCTTCTCATGCTAACTTGCACTACGCATGAGAAATTCATTTCTAGGGCTTGGACATAGACCTAGGGTTTCACACTATAAAAGGTGCAAGCCTAAGAGCACCAAAGGATCCATATGACATATAGAGAGCCTTATCATATCCAGAGATCATAGGAGATCATTTCAAAGAGAGAGTTCTCTTTGAGATCACATGTGCGATAGAGATTTGACAAATCAAAGGGCATAACACCTACTTTATTCAACATTAGATCATAGTCTTTGACCCATAGCTTTGGGGCAAAGAGAGCAAGGTTTACTTTAGCGGTCGTTGTCTTGGACAGTGGCCTATAGGATTAGCTTAGATAGACATAGCATATTTTATTCTGTTTTCTTATATCATTAGCATAGATTTACTTGATTTCATGGTATTGTTTTATCATATTTCTATTACATTCTTTGATTACTAACAACCTCATCCGGGGAGGCAATCTCGGATACCTAAAAGTGTGTTGTTGTTTCATTGCTTGCAGGGCCACAGGTACATCGGACGAAGGTTACAACATACGAGAGCAAAAGGGATCCCTCTAGGAAATAGACCTGGAGAAGGAGGCATCTGTAAGCCCTCATACATTTATGTGTGTGGAACCGGGAAGATTTTATAAGCACACCACCTCTTCGCGGAAGGGGCACTCCTTGCCCACTTGTAATTTATAGTATCAAAATGGGTATCCCTAAGAGGGACCGACATGTAACCGAGCTTCAATATCAATAAAGAGATCCATATTTTGTTATTTCATGTTATATGCTTTCTTTTTCCTCTTGTCTTTCCATTTTATCTTTGGTATTTTAAATAAGCATTGCAAGTAGGGTTTTTAGAAAAGGGATAGATGTGTGCATTCTCGAGGTTGCTACATATGGCGATCATGGTGGGACGACCACTAATTTTTCATTTTTTGTCAGAATACTAACTTAATTTTGTGTGCAGGTCTAGCCGCTATGAGCTACAATGGCCAGAAACTAGCCGCTATGAGCTACAGTGGCCAGAAACTAGCCGCTCTGAGCTACAACGGCCAAGAACCAGCCGCTCTAGTCAACAATGGCCAGGACTAGAGTGCAGCAGAGGTCAAAACATCGACTCTCTAAGCTGGATCAAAGGTTGGTATAGCTTTTCTGATATTTTATAGCTTTTTTTCTGCTTTTGTGTGTTTAAAATAGAGAACTTAAAGCACATTTATGTTTGGAAATTGAAGGAATAAAAGAAGAAAGAATTAAGCATTTCACATATCTTAGATCTTCTTTTAAATTTTCCACTAGGCGTTTCTAGGAACAACGGCTTATGCCTAAAAATTTTACCCTAGAATCCAACGTGCTAGACATTGTATGTTGTTTGCTTGCTTTGAGGCCCTGCTAGAGGCCATAGTTGCATGAGATAAAGTGCACTCATACAAATCATAGTAGTTCATGCATCTTTCTGAATATTGAAATGTATTTTTGCACTTAGGCATATAGGAAAGACTCATTGTTGCTATATGATGCACTTTATGTTACGCAAGCTTAAAATGAACACCACACATGCACATCTCATTTAAACATTGGAGAGTTGGATTTCATCACCAACCTTCAATTCAGTCCAGTGATGTTGGAATTCATCTCCTTCCACTGGTTTACCCCCTAGAGCTTCCTAGAAATGGATTGGGAAACTTACTTATAGTGACACTAAGTTACTTGTGTTCAAACTATCTCCCACTATTGGAACAATCATTGGTTCAGAGTGGAAGAGCTAGGTGAACCCTCCATTGGGTCTTCAGTGGTGTACCCTAGCTTCTTTTGAGAAAATCATGTTTGGCATGAGTGTACTTGATTGTCACTATGGATGAGTCTTCTCATTCTTAATCCAAGAACAAGAGCAAAGAAATCAAAAGAACAACACATCAAAACACACCAAATAATTTAGGGCACACTCAAATTGGTAATCAAGATAAACATTTGTTTGGTATTGTGTGGTCATTCCTAAATAGCAAACTCAAAAGATCAAGTCATAAAACAACATGGTCAAAACAAGAAGTAAACACCCTCGGTCTGATGTCGAGGGAGAGACAGAAGCAATGAATCTTCTACAACAACACAAACTGACCGAATGAGGCGGTTAGAAAATGCATTACACAAGGAGTGAGAGTTAGTGGAAGCTCTCGAACAAGAGAAACAAAGAGAAAGACTCTTGCACCAACATGAGCAGCATTTAAGAGAGCAATCGAGTAGCTAGCTCTTAACAATTTATAGATAAATGGTGGTGACCACCAAATAACAAGACACTGACTCACCTAAGGAAAGACACACTAGACAAGATATCCCACAATGAAACCCCCCACAAAATCATGAATAAAATCCAACTAATGGGGGGAGGGCAAACATAACAAACCAAGATCACAATCCTGAGTCCCCTCATAGGAGGGAGGAAAATGGAACAAATCAAATGGATAAAGAGTTACCTCCATTGCCAATGCAAATAGGCTTACACGAGGAGGAAATTCATGCATCAAAGGTATTTCAAGAGCTTGCTAAAAAGATGAAAACCTTTGAGAAACAAGAGGCAGCTAGGAACTCACCAACATTGAGCAAGATACACAATCAACCATTGTGCCCATCAATCCCTAGCCCTCCATATCCTAAGAACTTTGAGATGCCTAGGTTAGAGAAGTTTAAAGGTGAAGAGGATGCACAAGAGCATGTCACCAATTTTATCAATGCTTATTTTCATCTTGAAGACAATGATGCTCTCATGCTAAGAACATTCATAATGACATTTTTAGGTGTTGCCACTCAATGGTTCAACCAACTACCTAAGCATAGCATAACCAACTTTGAACAACTAGTAAACGCATTCTTGAAGCGTTTCTCCTTTGGTGCTAAGAAGAAGGTGAACCTTTCAGACCTGGCGAACCTGAAACAGTATGATGATGAGCCAGTAATGGATTATGGGAATAGATGGAGAAAAATCATGGCAAAATTATCATTCTCCATTCCCATAGAAGAGATCATTCGTATGTTCACCAAAAGTTGTTCTAAACATATCTCCCTCTTGCTACAACTCCAACAGTATCCTTCGTTTGAGGAAGCTTTGGCACAGGCCAAGCTCATCGAAGAGATAAAAGTAGATGAGGGAACCATTAAGCTCCGAAACAAAAAGGAGTGGAACAAGAATGGTAAGAATGACAAGTACAAGCAGAAGTAGGGCAACCCTGCTCCAGTCAATCAAGTCGTATTGGCTACACCCAAGGATGGGGGTGCACAACAACCATAGAACTATCAAGCACATCCCCCACTAGCCAACTACGACCAAAAGAACAATCAAGGAAGAAACCGAGAATGCAAGCCACCTCATTATTTCATGCCTCTGATAGAATCAATGCAATCAATATTTAATCAGTTGAGCGAGGCTAGGAGGATCAGATTTCTTGATATACCTCTTGTAGATCCCAACCATCCTAAGCCAAAAGGATATAGGGAAGATCAATTTTGTCCTTATCATAGGATACCGGGGCATGACATTGAGGCTTGCATCGGGTTTAAGCATCAAGTGCAAAACATGATTGAGGTGGGAGAGCTCAAAGTTGACAACCCACTAGCTCCCGATAATAGAGACATGGGCATATACAGAAACCCATTGCCCAATCATGAAGCCCCTCGAGAGCAAGGGGCCCAAGTCAATCAGGTTCGAGCTGACATACCTACCCATGGATGCGTTGGGATGGTTGAGATTGTTAACATAGCAACAAGGACTAGGTGGTATGGTCAACCGCAACTACCTGTAGCTCCCATGAACATCCTAGCCACTCCTAGGCAAAGGCAAGACAACCTTCTAGGTCCACCAATGAGACCTGTGGTAACTATTCGGAGTAGATTGGAGCAAAACCTACAGATGACTCCAGCTAAGTTATCCATCTATGAGCTCATACAATAGTCCCCAAAGCATAGGGAGACTCTAATGGAGATTTTAAGAACAATTGAGCTTCAACCGCAAGATGCGAATGCATTCACTCACTTTGTGGGACAAGTGCAAGAATGCCAAGAACCTATAATCCGATTCTATGATCATGAGATTAAGACAGTTTCTGCTGCCTTACCAGACCCTCCGCTAAACATTGTAGCGGCCATCAATGACTTACCTTTCAAGAGGGTTTTGGTCGATACAGGTTCATCGATAAACATCATCACAACAACTGCAATAGAGCACCTCAAGATACCCAAGACCAATATCATTCCAGGAACTTACACATTGAGAGCTTTTAATGATGCTTTATGCAATACTATGGGAATGATAGTCCTACCCATCAAGGTGGGGCACAAGACCATCCCCATGATGTGTCATGTCTTGGAAGGTGCTATGCAGTACAACATCCTCTTAGGGCACCCTTGGATAAGGGCCATGAAGTGCGTGCCTTCGATCTTGCACCAGTGTGTCAAGTATGTGCACGAAAGCAAAGTCTATGTGGTTCTGGCTGATGAAGAGCCTTTTAAATACGTTAATCAGGTGGATATTCTGGGAGAATTCATGATCCCTTCTACTCACCTATACGTGGCACCTTCATCCCCAACCACACAAGTTGATAACAAAGACAAAGGGGTAAGAAAAGACCCAGGCACATCAACACCTCCTGGTGCACTCAAGATAGTCAATGCTTCTAAAGTACCATCAACGTCAAAACCAAAAGACAATCAGAAGCTAAAGGCCCCCTTAGTTAAGGAAGAGAGGCCCAAAGAAGTGCCAACTATAGCCATTGCTGAAATGCCAAGTCCTATGGAAGAGGAAGATCCTCAAGATCAAGATGAAGATAGTGATTATCACCCTACTTCGCCAGTATCATCCGTGGGGTCATCCACATCGCATGCATCAATACACTTGGCAAGTATAGGCATAGGGGAATACCTTGTGTAGAACATCACCTTTACGCCTATCATTGAGTCTGCACAGGACATAGGGAGGCCTAAATACTTGAGGCCACTAGTAGGAATAGTGGTTCCACTTGGAATCCCTCCCAACCAAACCAATTTTGTCTATGCCGACCTGGACTGCGCTCATAAGTCTTCAGATATAGAAGGAGATGGTGACGAATTATTCATAGTCAATGTTCGTTACCTCTCTAATCCCGAGTTTGCTCTAAGCTACTTTGAGCATTGCCATTGGCATGGCTATGGCCTTGGCGTATATGAGCAGGGGTGCAGGAGGCCTTACGAGCCACTATATCAGCTTCCTTTCGACATATTTGGCTTAGGCTATTATAGCGGAGGTCGAGATGACTCGCTTGTAGTAGCATTGGAAATATTAAGCATAGGGTTGGGAGAAGACATTGATTTCATTCCTTATCACCCCTTGAGAATAGCAAATTTGAGCAATAGACAAGTGGCCACGGTAAACATACCACCTCCAAAAACTTATCATCCAAACACCTCAATTGATTCCACCCCAATAGGGTACAACTCATGGGATGAGGAGAATGGATATGAAGCAAGTGATGATGAGGCACAACTTGGCTTAGCCTATCAAGGGCCTCGCTATTTACAAAGGTTCACATGGTCCATCCATGATGAGATTGAATATACATCAGATGAAAGTGACTATGAATCAGAAGACTCAATAGAAAGAGCTTACTTAGGCTTAAGCCATCAACCCCTGACTTTGGGGCAAGAGACAAATGCAAATGGGTTCTTCATAAGTGATGAAGAATATGAAGATGAAATAGAGATGGCCTACTTAGGGCCAAGACATGAGCCCCTTGTCTTAGGGCCGCATACCAATGCTAACGATTTTTGGATAAGTGATGATGACTTTGAGGATGAGACCGAGATGGCTTATCTTGGACCTCACCACTTGCGGCAAGTCAACGAGCTAGTAGAGAGAGAGGTGGCACTTCGTGCCATAGACCCTCAACTCTAATTTTTGGGGAGACCTATTGACCTAGCTGCCATTCATCGGATGGTTAATCCCCCTCTACCTACATTCAGAGAGCAGTTAGAGCCCAATGATCCTATTGTCTACCCTGCTCATGGGCCAGATCCAAAAATTCCCATTCCTCCAGAACCTCATCGTGAGTATGGAAGGGAAACCCCTGAGACAAGATTGCACCCATGTGGTCCTGGAGATTTCATCCCATCCATCAACATGATCTCCATCGATTTGACCACTCCACTTCATAATCCAGTAGATCCTACCAAATCATTGCATCTTGATATAGACGCTATTGATTGGGATCGTGCTAGTTCACCCATAGAGCCAGAAGACCTCTTCCCCAATGAAGAGATGTTACAACCATTCCATTTTGCATCAGGTTGTGCGTATGACGTCTTCCATGTTGGTTTGGAACCTGAGTCAGTAGGTCCTATGAATCCCGATGATGACATTCATTTGATACCCATGCCTCATCAGCTAGAGGATGGGTCACATATGGCTATAGAAGCAACTTTCGAGGTGGACATCAGTGATGATCCTACCCAACCAAGGAAATTCAAGTTCGGAGAAAGTCTATCTCCACAGGAACAAGCCATCTTGATTCCTCTCCTCAAGGAGAGGCCAAATATTTTTTCTTGGACTTACAAAGACATGCCAGGGATAGATCCAAAGTTAGTCATTCACAACCTTTCATTGGATCCCATGAAGAAGCCAATCAAGAAAAAACTGAGGAAAATGCATCCAACCATCGCTTTGATGGTGAAGAACGAATTGCAAAAACTACTGGATGTAGTATTCATAGTTCCTATCGACTACCCTGAGTGGGTGTCAAACATGGTACCCATAGGGAAACCTGATGGAAGAGTCCGTATCTGCATGGATTTCAGAGATTTAAATAGGGCAACACCAAAGGATTCATTCTCATTGCCAAACATAGATGCTCTTGTAGATGCAACCGCAGGTCATGAAATGCTCTCCCTAATGGATGGTTTTTTGGATACAACCAAATCCGGATTAAGCCCGAAGATCAACATAAAACTGCTTTCATTACTCCATGGGGAACATTCTATTACAAAGTGATGCCATTCGGTCTCAAAAATGTTGGTGCCACATATCAGTGGGCCATGACATACATATTCCATGACTATATGCATAAGATCTTGGAAGATTACATGGATGACTTACTAGCCAAGTCCCTATTGTGGCAAGAGCATGTCGAAGTCCTTAGACAAGTCTTTGATCACCTCATAGAACACAATGTCCGATTGAATCCTAAGAAGTGCGTATTTGGCGTAACTTATGGCAAGCTTTTGGGATTCATCGTATCCAAGAGAGGCATCGAAGTAGATCCTACAAAGGTAAAGGCTATACTAGAAATGGCCGCCCCTACCAACATTAGGGAGTTGAGGAGCCTACAAGGCAAGATAGCATCCATCAAAAGATTCATCACACAATTATCAGACAAATGCAGACCTATGAATAGGTTGCTACGCAAGGAAGTCCCCTTTCATTGGGATGAAGAATGCCATCAAGCCTTTGCAGAGATCAAAACTTATCTAGCAACGCCACCAGTATTGGCTCCACCAAGGCCAGACATACCATTTTTACTATATATATCGGCTACTGATTTTGCATTGGGCACCATGTTAGCCCAAAAGAATGCACAAGATAAAGAGCAAGCCATATATTACATTAGTCGCACCTTGGTGAGCTATGAGCTAGGATATGCGTATGTCAAAAAATTGTGTTTAGCAATGGTCTTTGCAACTCGAAAGTTGCGACACTACATGTTGAGCCATACGACCTACATCATATCAAAACAAAATCCTTTGCAGTACATGATGAGCAAGACATATCACAATACACGTACCGCAAAGTGGATCATGCTATTGATAGAATTTGATCTAGAGTTCATAAGCCAAAAGTCCATCAAGGGACAAGTCATAGCAGATCAATTAGCAGAGGCACCTCTTCAGGATAACAAGCCTCTCACCATAGAGTTGCCTGATGATGCGGTCTTTGCATTATCAGATCCACCAGAACTCGAAGAACCTAAGAGAGAAAAATACATGTCATTGTTCTTTGATGGTTCGAAGTGTGAACAAGGAGGTGGAGTAGGGATTGTATTTATCACACCGTAGGGTGCTCCATTACCCTTATCATTCAAACTAGACTTCCCATGCACAAACAACAATACAAAATATGAAGCATTGATCCTGGGACTCCAAAAAACCATAGCAATGGGCATTAAAATATTGAATATCTTTGGTGACTCCTTGCTCATAGTAAACCAGGTCAAAGGACTCTTCCAATGCAGGTGCCCACTCCTGAAGACTTACAAGGAACTTGTTGACAATTACTTAGCCCGGCTGGAATGGTACGACATCGAGGCAATCCCTCATACATCGAATAGATTTGTAGACACTATGGCCTCTTTGGGATCCTTAATCCCTCAGAATCCATCTACTGATTTTACAACCATTCATGTGAAAGTGCTTTCGCACTCAGCAATACATCATGAAGCTTTTGACAATCAAGAATCAGTCAACATGATCAACATCGAACCAAATCAGGATTGGTCCTTCGTAGCCAGAGATTTCTTGCAAATAACACCTTGGGGGTCGTTGATCTCCCAAGGACCCATAGAGTGTGGTGTGACCATATACCATAGAGTTGTTCCTCAATCCATGTTCACTACCTCAAAAATGCAGGAAGAGCAAGTTGTCTATTCTATAGAGGTTGTGGCCTATCAAGATTGGCTTTCCCAACTACAGGACTTCCTGAAGCTTGGAATAATACCTCAAGGTTTATCGCATACTAAAAGGTGAACATTTAAATAGAGAGCAACAAGATACATTTTTCTAGGAGAAATCCTCTACAGACGAGGATATGATGGAGTATTGCTCCATTGTCTTGAGCCCCAGGAAGCATCTTGGGTAGTTTCACAAGCTCACGATGGAACATGTGGAGGCCATTTTAGTGGCATGGCCATCGTTAAGCGCATCTTGAGAATGGGTTACTATTGGCCCACAATGGAAAAGGACTATTGTGAGTATGTCAAGAAATGTAGTAAGTGCCAACATCATGCAAATCTAACGCACTTACCATCGCAAGCTTTGCAGCCCATCCAGGAAGCATGGCCATTTTTGCAATGGGGACTAGACTTGATTGGGAAGATCTCACCCCCATCCTCAGGCCGACACACATTCATCATAACGGCCACAGAATACTTCACTAAATGGGTAGAAGTCGATCCCCTTAACATCAACAACTGGACCAAGGATTGCGGAGTTTATACTCCACAATATCATAAGTCATTTTGGGGTCCCTTCTAAGATAATATCGGATAATGGGCCATATTTTAAGAACAAAAATGTGCATGCTTTAATGAAAAAATATCATATTCAGCATAGTTTTTCAATGCCTTATTATCCGCAAGCAAACGGGCAAGCAGAAGCCTCAAACAAAACAATAGTCTCCATTTTGAGGAAGACAGTGCAAGAAAATCACAAGGATTGGCACATGCAATTACCTCTTGCACTATGGGCATACAAGACTAGTATACGGACGCCCACTAGGGCAACACCATTTTCACTAGTATATGGCACTGAAGCCATCATGCCTCTAGAGTTGGAAATCTCGACTCTACGCATAGCATTAAAAGACTTCATAGATGATGAAGTTGCACGGCAAGGCCACCTTGATCAATTGATGCTTCTTGATGAACACCGAGTCAATGCTTTAGAGCATCTCCATGTTTACCAAGATCGCCTTGCATGAGCTTACAATAGTAAAGTCCACCTAAGGGAATTCAAGGTTGGAGATCTAGTGCTCAAAGAAAACCAGCAGAATTCAAATCTGCCATCGCATCTACGAGATAAGTTCATGGTAAACTGGATAGGTCCATACATGATTTCACAGAGAGTTGGGCCTGGAGCATATCACCTTATATCATTAGATGGTGTTGAAGAGCTTGAACCTCTCAATATCATTCACTTAAAGGCATTTTACACATAAAAACACAAAAACATTCAAATATTTCATAAAACACAAAAACATTCAAATATTTCATAAAACACAAAAACATTCAAATTAACAACACAAAAACATTCAAATATTCAAAAAAAAACATTCAAATATGTCATAAAACACAAAAACATTCAAATATGTCAAAAACACAAACAAATCATAAAAGCATAAAATTTCAAAAATACAATCAAAGGCTCCAAAAAACCACTCAAAATTCAAACACTCTTGGTCAAACATCAATTCAAAAGCTCCAAGGTAAACCCCAATCAAAGGCTCCAAGGGTAATTCATACCGCTTGGTCAAACAATCAATATCAAAGGCTCCAAGGGTAATTCAAACCGCTTGGTCAAACATCAATTCAAAAGGCTCCAAGGGTAATTCATCCGCTTGGTCAAAAATCAAATAAAAAAGGCTCCAAGGGTAATTCATACCGCTTGGTCAAAATCAATAACAAAAGCCCCAAAGGCATCATTAGCCCTTTGGTCAAATTAATCAAAAATACAAAAACAACATAAAATAAAAAATACAAAAACAATTGCACTTCACATTTTGCATCCACATCATTGCATTGCATTTTCACATACATTACAAGATATGTCATGAGAGTCTTAAAAGTGATACCATAGTTTGTCGCACAAGTCATTCATATCCATACCTCCATCCACATGTGTGTAATTGTGTTTTTCAACACAACCATTATTTGTTGCTATACATAATATACTAAGGCTTTTCGGTTAGTCAACCAAATCTAGTAATCTTATCAACTTTTGAGGAAAACAACTTTGATTAGTAGAAAATAAGGCCTAGCTGTGATAAAGCCTTGGATATTCAAGATCTCATCACTAATTGAAACACTAAAATCCTAGTTGGTACAAGGAAAAGATGAAAGCTGCAAAGCGGTCTAGGTTACCTTAAGCGAAAAGGATTATCCTTGCTTATCCCCCTATGCAACCGGTTTAAAGGTGCTGAGAATTGGCAAAAGGACAAGCTTTACCCTATCAAAATCCCTTGCTTAAATCAAAACAAGCAAAATCCCAAAGCAAAGTACATATTCAAAAGGCCAAGCATACAGTCCAGATTTCAAAGCAAAAATCCGATACACAAATCATATATTCAAAATACAAAAAAAGCAAGCTCAAGAAAAAATCAATAAAAAATAAACAGTGATTTTCATCACTCAGAATGAGCAAAATAAACAGTGATTATCATCACTACAAAAAAATCCTCGCTCAAAGAAAAAAATCAATAAAAAATAAACAGTGATTTTCATCACTACATATGAGCAAAAATCCAAAGCCAAAAAGAAGCCAAAAAGAAGGGAATAAAGCTTGAATCCCTGGAATTCTCAACATTGTACAAAACTGGAAGGAGAAATCCTTACGCATGACGATATGTCTATTACAATTGCTTCATGCATTTGTGTAGACCAATGTTTGAATGTGGATGAGCTAGCTTAGGTAACCAAATATTGCCTAGTGGTATAGTCCAACTAAGTCCAACATAAGGATGAGATGAACACTTGAGGATCCCTGATCTTAGCAATGGGCTGAAAGAATCCTGCCTGACATCGGAGGAAATGCTTGAGTTCTACCTCAAAATATACAATCACATGCACACACAGAGATCATGAAAAACCAGGTCCATGGTAAAAGCATTACTTTTCAAAAGTCTAAGTGGTAAGTAGACAACTGTTGATAGGGGAACTAGAGTGTTTGAATCTCCGAAAAGCCCCAAATTTTTTTACATAGCAACAAATCATAACATCATTCACACCATCATATTCTTTATAAGATTCTATAAATTAGGGGGTATCAACATAGTAGGACAGATACCGCATATATATTAGAAATAGTATATAGACGGCCATTGACTACTTTATATCTTTTAATTTATAGAAACTTATTAAGAAGATACATTACACACCATTACATCTCATATATGAATACTTAATCAATTCTTATGATAGAAGTGATTATTTAAATTCATGATTATTTTTAAACTTTCTGTGGTATCACCCATTAAGATTGTCAATGTCATATGCATTTCGTATGTTTTAAGTTATTAGAGCATACAGGTTCATTTATACCATTCCATCACATGAGTTAGATGCATATAATTAAAGCAAAGTTAAAACATGCATTTAACAATAACATTTGCATCCACAAAAACAAGTCATTAATCATCCATAAACCACATCATAAAACATATAGGCAATATCCATTTGCATACCATAAATTCATCATTCATCATCAAAATACATTGCATCATATCATCAAATCATATAAGCATCTACACATCCATCTAAGCATCTTCAAATATCATCTATCATCTAACATATCCATCAAATCATCATAATACCATCATCGCATCATATCATAAAACAAAATAACAACAAAAACATAAGCAATAAATGATACACATAATGAGTCATAAAAGGTAAATCTATCATAAAAATATGTGTGTCAAGTCCAATGGATATACAAAAATGCCCATGGGCTATAGTCATGTAGGTCAGTCGACCTCAAAAATGGATCAAGAACCAAGTAGAGCATCAATCAAGTGTCGGGCCTGAGCCCCCTGCATCACCTCCTCCAGTGCCACCTCCCCCTATGGTGGTGTCACGAGTCGAGTGATGTGAGCCTGTAGGTCTCTCTATTCGAGTCCGGGTCTGCTGGCTAGGACGGGTGGAAGACTACCCCGAGGTAGAGCACCCATTGGCCTATGAACCACCTACACCTATTGGATCCTTAGGGACAATCCCGTGCCTCTTGAGCTACATCTGAAGGAGGGTAACATGATCCGTAAGACCCCAGATCCGAGCCTCATGCTCATCCAACAAGGACTAAAGCCATCCCACCTCTACCCCTGAGCCTACCACTGGAACCTCCTATGGTGTAGAAGCAGGAACAACAAACTACATCCTGACATCGCCACCCCCAATAGTAGCCTACAGAGCCTGTATCTGTGCTGTGAGCTGCTCAATCGTAGCATCTCACCATTGTACCTAGATCTTAGTAGCCTGGAGCTCAACCTCGACCTCATGCAACTATGCTCTCAGAGGAGAGTCTCTCTCCTCGGGCTCTAACTCCTCCTCCTCAGGAACATCAGGATCCTCTACTACCACCTGCTCTGTCGGTTGGCCCCATACCTCGGTCCTGGCTCGAACCCTGCATCCTATCGGATCTACGCCATCACCCCCACCATCATCCTCGTGCCCTAGACTACCGATGCCATGCCACATCCGATCACCCCACCACTGAGAGTAGGCCTCTATAACTCCCCCAGCCACTATAGGGTCTACGACTGGGGCATCCTCCTCATCTACAAGCTTTGTGACCTATCATGGAGGTAGGTCCCTCTCTGCTATGAGGTGCCTATACAAGAATGGTACCAAGGGCACATCCTACTATAATCCGTACTGACAAAGAACCCGAGAGTAGAAGAAATACTCCCGGATGGCAATCTTATGGCCAACGAGCCATCGCTCATGCCGTGTCCTAGCAGTAAAACTAGTTGGATCATCCCAAACCAGACACTCATAGTACGGCCACCACATGACATCTCCGGGAAAAGCATCAGTATAGTGGGATAGATCCCCTGCAAAAGTGTGGCTCTTACGCTCCTCATGCTCCCGAGCCCATCTGGTAGCATAGCACTATGTTCGAGCCTCAATAGATGTAATCTCAGCTGGGAGCCCCTTAGGGTGATCTACCTTAATGTGCTCCCATCCCCAAACCTGTAAGAGCAAACTACAAGCAATGTTGATGCATCCCCATCGATGGATGTGGTACAACTCATCATAGCACTGAGCCAATAGCGATCTACCCCATGCATAGATGATAGGCTCCTCGCTATCCAGAAGGTCCTGCACCATCGCCAAGAGGTTCCAAGGGAACCTCAAACCCGAGCAATCTAGGACAAGAACGTTGTTGATCACCATCAGCAACACGACATGTCTCACTGTGAAAACCTGAGCATCATACCAAGTCTTGATAGATACTCCCCCGGACCTAGTCTCCCGAAGGGCCTGTGTAGAGCATGCTCCAAACACCCGAGCATAGACAACCACCTGATCAGTAGTGGTCGATGAAACAATGGGCACCCCATTGAACGGGATCCAAAAAATCTTGTAAACGTCCTCCGACGTGATAGTCATCTCATCGGGTGGAATATGGAAGGTGTTGGTCCATGGGTCCCAATGATGGGCTAAGGCCGTAAGATATGCCTGATCGGCCATAATGTGGGGCAACCTGATAACGTACTATAGCCCACGGGCCTTAAACCACTCCCAGTCAGTGTCATCAAATCCAGGAAGCAAGTCAAGCAGGAGCTTCGGGTCCCGAGCCCGAGCAGTGAGGATCTAAACAAAGCAGAAGAAAAACAAAACATAACTACAATGCATCTAAGGCATAATTCACAATAAACATGAAAACGGTGCAAAAGAGTATGAGTTACTCTAAATCTAAGCAAGAAAAGAATAAATTGCACCTAAGCAAAGCAAAAATTCAAAAAAAAAATCATAAAATCAATACACAAAATGCAAAAACAAGGCTCAAGCTTTAGCCGTTGTCGCCTACAGCGGCCGAAACCTGGCCGCTGGAGGCAGCAGCGGCCAAGGCCCAATGGTCAAATTTTTGACCATTGGGATTCAAGCTTGGCCGCTCTGAGTGACAGTGGCTCAGAGTCGGCCGCTCTGAGCGACAACGGCCAAGGGGCGGCATGGCAAACCCATGAACCCTTGGCCAGAAAATAAAAAAAAATTACAATTTTGACAAGATAGCTTCAACAAAACAACAAAAGGGAGGGAAAGCAAACAAATTGGAAAACAAATCCCCTACCCAAGCATCGAAACTAAGCTAAGTTTGAGAATGCCCAAAATGGCGGTAGCAGGGGAATAATGGAAAATTTTCAAAAACCCTAGGCTAAAGCCATGGATAGATTGCAAAATTGGGGACCAACCCACCATGGCAAAAAGGAACCTAAGCCTAGTTATGGAGTTTGTTCATTGCCAGCAGGTTTAGTGATGTTTATTTTGCTCATTTCTTAGTGGAGTTCAATTTTACTTAAGCAAAGAAAAGAGAGCTAGGGTTTTGAAGAGAGATACCCGAGAAGCTCCGGCTCCTCCAGTAGTTGATGTCTCACCCCATGTAGCCATGTCCTCAACACCAACAAGTTTCGAAGTCACAACCATCGTTGCTGCACCAGAGCTCTGAAAATGGAATCTTCAACAGTGAAAATGACAGGTCAAAACCCTAGAATTGCAAATTTTATATTTCCTTAATTATGCCTTGGCCGCTGTTGACATCAGTGGCCCGAGCTTCTTGGCCGCTCAAGGCGACAACGACCATAGGAAGGAAATCAGAAGCTGCTAGACCTGACAGTGGCCAAGCTCATAGATCAAAGTAAAGTAGTTCCTTCAATGAGGGAATAACAAAAACAACAAATAATCACACTTTGATGGTTTAGGATCATCAGAATGTTCAAAATAACAAAAAAAATTCACATAAAATCACAATCTCAAGCAGGCCTCGTATCCAGTTACCTACTCTATCCACTCGGTGATTGCAACGATTTGCACTCCATGTATTTTGGTGAGATGAGTAGGCAACCATAAGGCCACTTGGGGCAAAAGCAACTCATTTTGGAATTACGATATGTCACCCTTCAAACCCAAAGAAGATCAAGATGGTTGGACTGCTCCACGGGTGCGAAGGGGTCATTCTAATTCCCCTATGACATCAAAAACATTAAGTCAAAGTGATACAATCTAGGCATGAACAGAATCACTCATCCTAACTCCCTAAGAAGGCTATTGATAGCCGGACCGCTCCTCGGGATAGGGATGGATGATTATCATAAGCAATTGGAGTCACACTTGGATGTGGGATTGCCCATTAAAAGCAGAAAATGCTAGAAAGGAACCAGATTAGTCATATTGGTCAAGCGACTTATCGCTTCAATCATTGTCATTTCTTCACCAATTCATTGTGTGAAGAGGTAGTTCAAAACTTCAACATAATCATAATCAAAATCAACAAAATATCACTTGATCATAGCAAAATCATGTTCATCCTTTGAATCATTGCATACAACAATCACAAATTTCCCTTGTTTTCTGGGAACGTAAGCAGACATGACATCTTCAATTGTAGCTCTCCTACCGGTCGAAATTGTTGTAGTAGTTGAAGCTACCCGATTGAGTTTGAGGAATGAGTGCAATTTAACATGCAAAAGCCACTGAGCTAAGTCCTTCGAACATTGAGGCAATGATTCAAGGGATGCGTGCCATCTTGCATGATTGGGCCATCCGACATTGATCAGACCATTGATCACCATACACCCTACAAATAGATCAGTCTACGTTTTTGCTCAGCGTTGTGTTTTCCACACAGTGCATCACAAAAAGGGGCATCTATAGACACCTAAATCATGTCATGCTTAGGGGAGCTACTTACATAGACACACTCATAATATCATAAGACATAATATTGGACTTTCCAAGCATCAACAGTGGTTCTCACCACTCATTTGGGGCCTTTTCAAGCCATCCAAGCTTGGTCGCTCAAGCCAAGAGTGACCATATTCTAGTCACTCAAGCCTAGAGCGGCCAGACCTTAGCCACTGTAGATGACATCAGCAAGATCATAGCCACTTCAGACGACAGTGGATAAGCCATAAGAAGATGTTTGCAAACAAACAGGCCCAATCTCGGGTGGAAGTGGCAGTCTGCATGCAATAAAGGTGAGCGGGAGTGACTTTGCATTTCTTTTCATGACCAGTTCACATAGGAGACTTGAGTTTGCATTTAGACTTAAGTTAACTAGCCTCCAAGCATAAATAAAGGACAAAAGCTTCTCATGCTAATGAACAGTAGTGTTATATGCTTTCTTTTTCCTCTTGTCTTTCCATTTTATCTTTGGTATTTTAAATAAGCATTGCAAGTAGGGTTTTTAGAAAAGGGACCGGTGCGTGCGTTCTCGGGGTCGCTACATGGGGAAGTGAAGTTGCAGACTTTATGGGGAGATTTTAAAAATATCAAATAGGAGAATGAAACTACAGGAGATTACTGTGTTCAGGTAAAAATAGGAGTAAATAAAATGGCCACACTTGGAGAGATCATAGAACAAAATATAGTAATTAAAAAAGGTTTTAAGAACCATGACAGAAAAGTTTGATAGTGTAGCACTTATCATAGAAGAAATGAAATACCTCTCAAAAATAAATATAGATTCATTAATTTTCTCTCTCACATCTCATGAAGAGAGAATTGCCAAGGGGAATAAGGATAAAGAAGGAGGTTCTAAAGAGGAACAAGATTTTTTGGCAAAAGAGAATGATGGAGGAAGAGGTCACGGTAGGGGTTCTAAAGGAAGAGGAAGAAATGGAAGAGGAGGTAGAAGAGGCTCCTACGGTGGTAGAGGTCGAGGAAGATCTCAAGATTTAGACAATGACCAGGCTCATGCTGCAAGAGGAGGATCCAGTGCAAGAGGAAGAGGTAGAGGTCGAGATATGAGAAATGTTCAGTGTTACAATTGTAATAAATATGGCCATTATGAGAGAGATTATAGGCTAAAAAAATCAGCACATTATGGAGAAGAGGATTCATATGAGGATGATACTTTATTTTGTATGATTGAAGAAAAAGTGGAGCAAGCAACTTTCCTCTCTACACAGAATAGCACAAAGGAGACATGGATCCTGGATAGTGGGTGCACAAACCATATGATTGAAAAGAGGGATGTATTTTCATCTCTTGATTCTTCTTATCAATCCAGTATCAGACTTGGGGATGAGAAGATATTGGATGTGGTTGCGAAAGAAGAAATGGAGGTTCCTACCAGGAGAGGAAAAATAATGAAGATAAAAGATATTTACTATGCACCCCATTTGAAGCATTCATTAATGAGTATTGGTCAAATATTGGAAAATTATTATAAGTTAGTGTTTGAGGATAGAATGTGCAAAATTTATGATCAGAGGAGAAAATTTATTACCACTATAAAGATGACCAAGAACAGACTCTTCCCATTATAGTTTTTAGATCAAGGGGGAGCTCTAGCATTTGTTGGTGTAGAAGGTAAGGAGAGGCTATGGCATTTACGGTTTGGGCATTTCAATTATAAGAGTTTGAAGATGATTTCACCACTTGTCTATGGGTTGCCAAAAGTTGAAGACTCGAAGGAGGTTTGTGAAGGCTGTGCACTTGGAAAACATCCAAGGGGGAATTTTCTGCATGGTGAAGCATGGAGGGCCCAACATCCATTGCAGTTGGTTCATAGTGACATTTATGGACCAATGCAGACATAGAGTATGGGTAAAGCTTCTTACTTTTTGACTTTTTTTATGATTTCTCCACATATTGTTGGGTTTATTTGATTAATAATAAGGAT
Source organism: Wollemia nobilis (assembly GCA_028583015.1). Lineage (NCBI taxonomy): Eukaryota > Viridiplantae > Streptophyta > Pinopsida > Araucariales > Araucariaceae > Wollemia > Wollemia nobilis. Next base: position 179,234 of record JAQPPZ010003577.1, read on the forward strand.
GAGGTATTCAATTGCTTAAAGAATTTTAAGGCTCTAGTTGAAAATGAGAGTGGTCATTATATCAAATTTTTGAGGACAGATAGAGGAGGTGAGTTCTGTTCTCATGAATTTGATGATTTCTATAGTGATTTTGGGATTAAAAGGCAGAAAACAAGTCCTTACACACCTCAACAGAATGGGGTGGCTGAAATAAATAACAGGACTTTGGTGGAGATGGCATGGTGCATGATGCAAGAAAAAGGTATGAGTAAGTTTTATTAGGCTGAAGCAATTAGGACTACTACTTACATTTTAAATAGAAGTCCTACAAAGAGTCTTGAGAATATTACCCCTTATGAATGTTGGTACAACAAGAGGCCAAATGTAAAATATTTTAGAGTTTTTGGATGTGTGGCTTTTGTGCATTTTAATGGTGAGAATAGGAAGAAGTTGGATGCAAAGCGTGAAAAATGTATTTTTATTGGGTACAATGAGCAATCTAAGGCTTACAGGTTCTTTAATCCTATTTCACATAAAATAATTGTATCTAGAGATGCAATTTTTGATGAAGGGAGAAGTTGGGTATCACAAAAATTATTTGTTGAGGATTTTTTTGGTGAAGAGAGGTGGAACCAAGCTATGTTTCAGTTCATCCCAACCATGAAAAAGTTTCTAGTTCATCTTCTGCAAGTGCGCCTTCAAGTCCAAGAGAAGGTTCTTCCAGTAGTTCTCCACCTCCATCACCACCGGCCAAATAAAAAGGTAAAATATTGTTGAAGGATAACCCATAATCTCAAATTCTTGATAAGAATTTCCATAAGAGGGTGACAAGGAGTCAGTATACAGAGATGAATGCAGTAGTAGAGAGGTTGGAGAACTTGCATCTTTATGGAGATGATGACAGTGGAGATCCCAAAGGTGATGTTGTAAACTATGCACTTGTTTCACAAGTTTCTAAATTTTCAAAAGTTGTTGTTGATGATTTTGAGCCTTCATGTTTTGAGCATGCTATGCAAGAAGAAGGCTATGCAAGAAGAAATGCATTCTATTGAAAAGAATGATACTTGGGAGTTGTATAATTTTCCCAAGGATAGGAAATGTGTAGGATGCAAGTGGGTCTACAAGATCAAGAAGAACAGTTATGGATCCATTGATAGGTACAAGGTATGGTTGGTAGCAAAGGGTTTCACTCAGATATATGGTTTGGACTATGAGGAAACATTTGCTCCAGTGGCAAGGCAAGAAATAGTAAGGATGTTGCTATCATTGGCAGCTCATAAAAGTTGGAGGGTGCATCATATGGATGTTGAAAGTGTATTTCTCAATGGGTATTTAGATTAAGAAGTATATGTGGAACAACCACAAGGTTTTGTTTTCCAAGGAAAATAATATCAAGTCTACAGGTTAAAGAAGGCTCTATATGGGCTGAAGTAAGCTCCAAGAGCTTGGTATGCTAGAACCCATGACTACTTCTTGCAGTGCAATTTTGAAAGGAGTAAGAGTGAGCCCACTTTGTACTACAAAAGGGAAGGTAATGATATTCTTATTGTATGCCTTTAGGTTGATGATATGTTATATATGGGGGGTAGTTCTTCTTTGAATTATTCTTTTAAACATGATATGAAGGAGTTTGAAATGTCTGATTTGGGTTTGATGAGTTACTTTCTTGGGATGGAAGTACATCAAACTAGCAATGAGATTTTTGTTTATCAATCCAAATATGTAAAGGATATCTTTGAAGAGATTTGGTTTGAGTGAATGTAAACCTATAGCAACACCCATTGCACATGGGGAGATCTTGAGTTTGGAGGATGGAGTTGAAAGGGCAAACAAAATAGAGTACAAGAGTATTGTTGGTAGCCTTATGTTCCTTTGTAACACTAGGTTGGATATATGCTTTGCTATTTCATAGTGTTCCAGGTATATGGCTAATCCATCACAATTACATTTGAAGACAACAAAGAGGTTTTGGAGGTATGTTCATGGAACAATTGAGTATGTGATCCACTACTCACAGGCAAAGAATTTGAAGTTAGTGGGATTCAGTGACAGTGATTGAGGCAGTAATATTGATGATAGGAAATCCACGAGTGGGTACTATTTTTATCTTGGTTTAGGTTTGGTGACATGGAGTTCCAATAAACAAGCTACAATGGCGTTGTCTTCTACTGAAGTAGAGTATATTGCACTTATATCGACAAGTGCATAAGCATTGTGGCTTCAAAAGGTGCTAGGAGATATTGGAGAGAAGCAAGGGACTCCAACTACTTTATTCTATGATAATAAAAGTGTCATTAAGTTGGCACATAATCCTATCCACCATACCAGGTCCAAGAATTTTGACATCAAGTAACAATTCATTCGGGATATGGTAGAGAAGGAACAAGTTAAATTGGGATTTTACTAAGAGAGTAGTAAAACCTCAATTTTTGTTGCTAAGGGACTTGATAGTCAATCCCCTTACCAGCAAGGGGGAGAATATTGGAAATCTGGCCAGCCATACATTAAAACAAAAATTTGGGCCGTTAGATGACATTTTTAGCCTTGGAAAGCATCTCCTCTTAGAGGGGATAAAATAAAATCCTAGAGCTTCAAAATTTGTACAATCTAGAAAAAAACGAGCTCAAATGGACACCCGAGTCAAAATTTATGGCCGAAATACTAAGACATGTAATAAAAACCGTCGATGTAGATTCGATGGATGTGATTTGCTAGGGTTAGGGTTTGCTTTGTTTTTTCTTACTTAAGGCAGTTTTAGGGTTTTATTTTATGAAGAAGAATTTTTCATTGTAGCAACTGTGTAAGCTCTTCCAGAGCCTGTGAGGAGATTGTAATAGAGTACTGAAACTCTACCAGAATTATTCCAAATAATAAGATAATAGTTGCTCCAATTTTGTTTTATTGTATTATTGTAAATTCTTCAACATCCATTGCTCTCTAAAATATTGCCCCTGCATTCATCAATCCAAAGGGCATCCTGAGATATTAAAATATTTTCCATGGTGTAGTGAAAGTTGTTTTGTATCTATATTTTGGATTCATTGCAATCTAATTGTAACCTGAAAAGCCATCCAACAAAGATATTCTTGATGACACAACCATTGCTTGAAGAAATTGTTCCATATTCGAAAGTGGATAGTTGTATTTAAGAGAGCTTTTATTTAAATTCCTAAAATTTACACAAATTATAATATCACCATTCTTATTTCTAACTAGAACAATATTTACCAACCAAGAAGAAAATCTCACCTTCCTGATTATCTTGGTATCCAGTAACTTCTGCACTTCTTTTTGCATAATCAGATGCAAAGTGGGATTGAAATTTATTTAATTCTGCCTAAAATACTTGGTATCCTTTTGAAGGGGTATTATGTGAGTCATTACCTTTGTATTTAATATCTTTATATCTTCAAACTCCAAGCAAAAACATCCATGTTCTTTTTCACGAATTTGATATACTATTGCTTCTCTTTTCCTTATAGAGCTTTATTGATCCTAACAATCTTGGGCTCTTCCTTTGTTCTAATATTAACTTCATCTATCTCAAATTCATGAACCATAGGTTTATATGCTCTATCAAAGTCATAAAATAGGATCTCCAAAGATACCAACCCCCTGGGGATCCTATTGGTCTTCAGTTGTATGACTTCTATGGGTTCTCCAATAACATCCTTTAGTTTTTCTTCATCACTTTCATCACAAATAACATCAAAAAAATTATTTTGCATAGTCATGAAATAATTAATGTATATCATCATGAAAAACTTGTAAATATACCACATTATTAGGGACAAATGGCTTATAAACATATATGGTTAGGAAGATTTCCATAAACCAAGTGTCTATCTCAAGGTTTTTTGCTCTAGAAGCATTAATGGCCAAAATATTAGAATTATGATTATGTGCTCTAAGAATAAATTCCATATCAAAAGCCAAGAATCTATTTATTTCATCCAACACTGCTTGCTTATATTGCTTTAATCTAGGGTGCTTTGTTTGATATTTCCCTTTGATTTGCTGAATTATCAACTCAACATCCCCACTAACCTTAAGGTAATTAATACCCAATTCCTTGGCTTTTCTTAGCCCTAGCAATAAAGCTTCATACTCTGCAATATTATTTGTATAATAAAATTCTAACTTGTATGGTATGCCAATATAGTTGTCCTTGATGTCTGTCAAGAGTACTCTAGCTCTTGGTCTTGCTTTAGAGTTTGCCCCATCAAAGGTCATAGTCCATAACTCAGAAGTTAGAATTCTATCAGTTTTTGCATCTGCTTTAGCCTTTAGTTTTGGATCCATATTCTCAGCATCAGGTACTTCCAACAAGAAAGGAGAATGCTAGATAGATTAAACTCCATGTCCTTTTCCTCAACAGAACTCATGATATTAACCATATTATCATTAGGATCTCTAAATTCAACTGAATACCTATTGAAGGGTTCTCTCTTCAATATCACTTTCTCCTTATCCTGCATTGGAATAGTGGCATATGACCAATACATATCTACAACTACAACATCCATCACCACTCCTTTCTTAGGATATTGTTAAATATGGACAAGAAGTCCAGTTATAATACCTACACAAGGTGCTCTCCTGTTATTCATGACAAAAATTGGAGGGTGCTATTTTTGATAAATCAAGCCTAACTAATTAGCTACCTATTTTAACATTACATTCATGGAAGCACCACTATCAAGCATGAAGTTATGAATAACATATTGGTCCCCATAGCCTGATATACCTTAGTGAGATTTAAAATGGCTTAACTAAAGATGAGGCTTTGAATGCATTATTCACAAGATCTATCAAATTTTGAGGTTGTCATCTTGACTGATCAGTTAATTTGAAGGCTCTACATACCGGAGATCGATACATTGAAATAGTCATTAATTATCCAAAAGTGATGCTAATCTTCTGTTGGTAACCTCTAGACCCAAATCAAACTGATATTTCTTATCATCAATACATTTTCTAGTTTTTTGATTATCCAAGTCATTTTGTTGCTTTTGGATAATCTCCTCTACATCAGGCTCTTCAGGAATCATTTGCAACTTCATCTAATTTACCTTTTTCTATGAAATCACTCATGTAGCTTTCTCCTTTTGTGCAGGCCCTTCATCAACTTTTTCCTCCACTATTCTATTCTTGATATTGATAGCATGTATTATTTCTAAAGACTCAACCTCTTCTACTATAGGTACAAGCTTTCCTTGCTTCATTCTATCAAATCTAGTATTAGCAGGCTCACTTGAGGTTGATGCCTCTCCAAATACCAATGCTCTTTGCTCAATATTATTGGCACATATGTCCATGTCCCTTTCAAATTCCTATTCTCTAGTTTCATCCTCTTGATTCTAGCATACATTAATTATAATATCTTCATCTTTAGATTCAACATTTAAATCAACATTAGAATGCATACTTAGATAAATACCATAATCAATAGGGTTATATGATGCATCATAGACAGAGCAATAAAAAGGATGACCTGATGCTATATTATTTGATGGTATGGGATTTAGAACAGAATCTAGATCTCTCTCTACTTCTTTCTTTTTCCAATTCCCATTGCAATTCCTATTTCACTCTTCGTTTCCATTGTTATTCAAGTTCCTATTAAAATATCTTTTGAAATGAGGCATGTTATCTTCCTGATATCTATTATTACCTTGTGAATTTTTTGCACTACTATTCTTACCTTTTTCAAGTCTATCCAACCTGTTATTCAAAGTAGTAAACATCTCACTCAATCAATTAGCTATTTTGTTCATAAGATCCTGATCTATTTTCTTAGGTATAGAGAACTCCACCTTCTTGGGCTTCCTTTCAGGTTGAGTGGGTTCTAAAGAGTATGCTTTCATCTTACCACTATCATCATATGTCTCTCTATTTCAATAGCCCTTTCCATACATATATCAATGGTAGTTGTTTCTTACTGCCTTAGCTCATAACTTAAATCTCCAGGAAAAGCATTTTTGTAGAAATAAATGGATTGATCATCATTTGACCTTAATGCTACTAGAATATTATTTCTGGTCTTAAAGAATATTCTATTGAAATCTTCCACTGATTCATTTTCTTTCTTTTTCATGGTAGCTAATTATGTCAGCAAGGATTGTTCATTCTTCCTCTCTCTATATTTCTTAAGGAAAGTGTGCTCTAGCTCTTGAAAATTATTGATAGTACCAACTCCAATGCTGTTGAACCATTCTCGAGCATCCTTCTCTAAATTTTGAAAGAACAATCTAAGGAAAACATCTTCATCATCCACCTCAATACTATCCATGGCATACAAAAAATCCCTAACATGATCTTCACCGGTGACAACATTGTTCCCTTGAAATTTAGGCAAGTACTTATGAGCTTTACCAGGGAGAGGATTTAGATTTATAGGTAAAACAAAGGCTTTATATCTATTGGTCCTCCATTGATTAACATTAGCATTGATATTTTGATTTACATTGAAATTTTGATTTACATTAGGAGTTGCCATACTCACTACAGGTTGATTCACTATAGGTACTTGGTTTACAGTAGAAGACTGATTGAAACTAAGATTCAAGTTAGAAATAGAAATAGTATTTATTTAAATTGAATATTTTCTATGAGAATTGAAGAATACCTCGGGATTTGGTACTCTAGCAAGCACTTCTTTACCACTTCTTCTTGTAGATGCCAGATCCAACTCCTTTTTTATTTTTAAATTTTTGAGTTCATTCGGAGTCACCAAAACATATGTGCAAAGAAGGAACAAGATCTTCAAAAATACTTGGGCCAAGATTGCTCAACCTGATATTCACTCAAATATCATAAATTTCATTCTAGAAAAGACTATGAGAAAAATAAACTTAGCATTGTATTGAGTCTTCTCTGGAAATGATGCCAAAAACTATTGGGAGAAATTTTTGCACCCTTAATAGATTTATCATGATGCAAGACTTCCATGATCCAATCAACACTATGGACTCTAGTGGATCCACCTCTTTAACTTGAGAAACAATTATCCTAAGACTCTAGATAGACCGAGTAGGGTAAGGAAACCCCAAAGGTGAGCCTACAATATTTCTTATATGCTCATGCTCATCCAAATTTACAAAAATAAAATAAAACTGCAATATAAAATTTGACCAAGTTTGAAAGTAACTCCTAGCTAGTGCTTCAAGTTGTAGATCGATGCCTTATCCATTGGGCAATTGTAGCAAGACTTAAAAGATGATGAAGATAAAAGGGGAAGAAGATAAAATGAGCCAATAACATCCATTCAAATAATGTAATAGAAATGATTCAACATGCCAGTGAAATAAGACACCATCTACACATTCAAATGATGTAAAATATAAATGGGAGAACACACAAAATTGCACATAGAACTGCTAAAGGAGGAAACAAGATTGCATTAAACAAAAATCATTACAATGGGAGTCTGATCAGAATAACCAGATCTCAGTGAACTAGTACAAACAAATTCTCCATTCAAATGATGTGATAGATAACTATAACTCTATGTTCATATGATGTAATAAAGAGCCTCCTAGCTTCTAACCTTGGCCACTGGAAATTATCTTAGTAAACTGGACACCTCCTCAACAAAACTTGCATAATAATGGGGAAGAAACAGGGGTGACTAGACAAGACACACAAAGGAAATTACAACTAATAAGGACAAACACACTAGTATACCTCTTACAAAATTACCGTGTAAAAACTTGATGATTTTTTTTTGTTGTAGCAACTCTCTCATATAACCTGCAAATTTGTTCTCATTCAAAGCTCGATGATGGTCCATAATTACAAAAACTGCAATTGTTTCAATGATGGCCCATAACTGCAACTATCTTCATGATGACCCATATTATTAATTGTGCTTGTAGTGGTTCTTATTTGGAGTGTGATAGTGGTCTGAGTTGGTCAAAAATACCTGTAACATAAATCTTGATAATAATAATATTTTATAACTGTAATTACCAGAGCTGAATGATAACCTCTCACTATCTCTTAATTGGATCTCGAAAATGGCCCATAATAGCCTTTCTTTCGGAGGGCATAAATTTTGTTCGGACCATTGGATCACCTTGAAATTTTTCATGGAGCTAAATAATGAGGAGGACAATGTCATGGCAAGGTTTGCATACAAGCCTTGAAGATTTTTTAGTGTGTTATCGTACCCTAATTCCTTCATCTAGTGCCCCAAGTGTTTTTTAGAAAAATTGAAAGAAAAAAAAATTGAATTTAAGGACTTTTTAGACATGGATAGGTGTTGAGATTTTCTAGGAGTTCTAATATGAGATGCAATAATTTGCATTAATTTAGAGGGCTATTCAGGATTTTCGAGGACTTACTAAAAATAGGGTGGCCAAAAATAACAAATTGCCCAAAATAGTAATTTTTTTTTTAATAAAAGGGGGACAAACTCAAGTTGGATTTTGAGGATCCAACATGACATAGAGGGATTAACTGGGATTACAGGTTTTTGGTAAGGGAATATTGTGGAAGAGTATCCGAAGAAATTGTTTGACAAGAGAGAACTAAGACCTTTAGAGCTCTTCCTTTTGTGTTGGCATGGGGAGTGTGGCTTGCTAGAAATTCAGATATTTTCCAAGATACTTTTCTCTCTGCATTTCAAGTTGCTTCTCAGATTCGTACTTTGTTTCTTGGACTCATGAAACCAAGTTTACCCAAATATCCAAGATTGATCAATGATGTCATTGTAAACAAATTTGTTAGGATTTTTTTGATGAGGCTTGTCAAGGAAACCCTCTTTTGTGTGGGGTAAGGGGCAGGGTTTTGCTTAGTGGCGAATTTTGCAATTTAGCGCGAATATTCGGATTTCCAAAATGTCAATTTTATGATTTTTAGGACCATAGAGGTCGGCCCGTTCGCCCGAATATTTCAGGATCTAAATTTTTTAGGGTAAATTTGCCACGTTTTCATAATATTTCCCGCATAATTTTTGCCCTAAATTTATTTAAAATAAGAAATATCTCGCCCAAATCGCCCCTTGTACCCCATTATATAGCTAAACCTGACAACGACTCCCATAAAATTACAACATTTTTTTTTGGATAGCGAGCGATACAAAGCAGAGTACTGACAAAACCAGATTCCACGACTACCAAAAGGCGACTGGTAGAAGGCGACTGGAAGAATGTGACTGATAGAAGGCAATTGTTAGAAGGTTATTGGCAGAAGGCGACTGACAAAAGGTGATAGACAGAAGGTGATATGACGAATGCGATCAAAGAAGGCTACTGGCAGAATGCGACTAGCAGAAGGTAACTTACAGAAGGCAGTTGATAGAAGGTTACTGGCAAAAGGCGGCTAACAGAAGGTGATTAGTAGAAGGTGACAGACACAAGGTGACTAGAAAAATGTGATTGGCAGAAGGTGACTGATAGAAGACGACTGGCAGAAGGCAACCGATACAAGGTGACTGACACAAGGTGGCTGGCAAAAGGTGCTGACACAAGGCGACTGGCAGAAGGTGACTGATAGAAGACAACTAACATAAGGTGCTTGACACAAGGTGACTGGTAGAAGGCGATAAGTAGAAGGTGACTGGCAGAAGCCAACTAACATAAGGCGACTGGTAGAACTCAATTGACATAAGGTTACTGGAAGAAGGCGACTGGCATAAGGCGACTAACGCAAGGTGAATGGTAGAAGGCAACTGACATAAGGCGACTGGTAGAAGGTGACTGGCATAAGGCGACTAATAGAAGGCGACTAGCAGAAGGTGATTGACATAAGGTGACTGGTAGAAGGCGACTGACATAAGGCGACTGGCAGAAGGTGACTGACACAAATCGACTGGCGGAAGGTGACTAAAAGAAGGTGACTAGCATAAGGCGACTGCCAGAAGGTGACTCAATTTATCCGTATGCTTCTTTTACCATTAAATTTTATTTTTCATTTTATTAATGGACACTGAATAAGGAGGTTTATTCTTCTTGCGAACAATAAACATGGGACAATCACAAATTTTGTTGTCTCTAGCAGAAGTTCTCTTTTATACCTATTATTTTCATATTTAAAAATGTTCTTTGTTCATGTTATTCTTCTGTTCATACAGGTAAAAATGTCAACTACAGGCAATGGAAAGAAGGGAGGAGAGTCTTCCAATAAAAGGAGTATCCTCAAATACTTTCCTAATATTTCAAAACCTAGTCTACCATCAACATCTGCACAAACTGAAGGTATGAACACCTTTACTCACCAGTTAATTTTTTTACTTCGTTAATTTTAAATATAATGTCCTCAATTCATAAATAAGTGTGTTTTTTGGTTGATGGCTTTGTTCACTTTTATCTGTAAAAAACACTAGTATAATTTTAAATGCCATAGTGATAATGAATATACTATTGACACTAGAATTATCTCTACATAAAACATTGTTAACCCTAGTATTCCTCCACTTCCACATATCCACGATAATCAACAGTCCACACATGAAGATAATCTCAATCAAATCAAACAACAACATGAAGAGATTCCTAAATCTAACACGCCAAGTGGAAAAGAAACTAATAGTTCTTATGCAGTCCCTACTTCCGAAGAATCTTCATCTAAAAAAAATAAACGTGCAAGGTTATCTAGGTGGAAAATTAACAGATCATTTCAGCCTGATTGGATATCAGAATTTCCATTTATTGAGCTAGTGCTGCCATATAATAGTAGTGATGATATAACAGAATTAAGATGCGTAATTTGTAGTTGCAAACATGAAAAGGAGCATAGATTGCAACTTAAAAAATATACAGTAGAAAAACATTGTGGAAAGGTTTATATCAAAACAAAAGAAGGTGATCGAGCAACACAAAAAACTTATAGGTGGAAGGATGCATCAGAGTGTGCACATATGAGATATGCAGAATAATATGATAAAGAAATGAAAAAAAATAAACATTGGTTGGGAAAGGTGCAATGATTCAAGCCCAATTTTAAAAAATGAATAAGTTAACTTTAGCTTCAAAAAGTTTGCAGTTTGCTGTTGTATTTTTTATTCTTAAGAAGGGTAGACCTATGTCTGATTTCATAGATTATAAATCTCTATTTCGACTAGCTAATGTGCATAACTTACCCAATGCTCATTGGTCAGATCGAAGTGGTTGGGAAATGGCAAAATGTCTGTCATTGGTTGAGCAGAATGACCTCAAAGAGAAAATAAAAAAGGCAAAATTCATTTCACTTTCAATTGATGAGGTGACTGCAGTTGACAATACATCTTGGATTTGCATGCATGTTTACACATTGGAAAATCATTCAAGGCAACATCATTTACTAGGAATACGCAAAATGGTGGAAAATTGTAATGCAGAAAACATTTACAATGTTGTTTTAACTAGTTTAAAAGAAGAAGTAGGAATGAATGAAATTGAAATAACCACCAAGTTAATATGTGTAGGAGCTAATGGTGCTGCTACAATGCAAGGACACAGGAATGGTCTTTGTGTTAGACTACAAACATCGGTTGCCCCATATTTGATCCCTATTCATTGCATGGCTCACGGAATGAATCTTGCATACAAAATTGTGGATACATTTACAAATGTTACCAGAGTGGAAGAGCTTGTCTGTGAAATTCATGAATATTTTTCACGTAGTCCAAAAAGGTTTTCAGAGTTTCAACAGTTTGCACTAGGAGTTACTGAAGGTAAAAAAATTGTTGAAAGATGTGGATACTAGGTGGATTTCGATGTATCTACCGGCATTAAGAGTTTTCAAAGAATATCAATCCTTGATAGGGTTTATGTATGCAAATTGTAGGGCGGTTGATAAGGCTAAATATTTACTTTTTTGAATGAGTGACTTTGAAACTCTTCTCACATTGTGTGGAATTCTTCCAATGTTGGAAAAAATGAATACTTTGATCAAAATTGCACAAGAAAGATCGATTTTTATTGTGGATTTCATCAGGGCGAGAATACAAATTTGCATGCATATTGATATGATGTATGCATCTGGTCAACATTTTATGGATCCCTTGTTTGAGAGTCGGAGAGCATTAACAAGTGTGAATAGTCCTCGAAGCTTTTTGAAGTTCAATATTAATGATCATATATGTATTATGTCAATGGAAATGAAATACCTTTATATTGTTATGGTGTGCGATTGGTTATAGCTACAAATGAAGTTGAGCAAATGGCCATAACCTACAATAGATTTCATGTGGTTGTGGACGATACAAAACTTAAACTAAAACAAATAGCAGAATCATTGACAAAAGAAATTAGAGACCGTTTTCAAAGAGATGAATTGCTAGAGGCTATGGGTGTGGTAAATCCAATGTTTTGGGATCCTTGTAATGAATACCAGATTATAAATTCTTTATTCCTTAAATACATGGGTAGACTTGCTGGTCATTTTAGTCAAAGTGTTGTAGTCAATGGCATTGAAATCAATGGCATTCTGAACAAATATCTTTTGACAAAACAATCCAACTATTTTGGAACAAAAATGTCTGCTCAAGTTTCACAGCTCTCTAACTATCATGAAGCAGGTTCTATTTCATGTTTGTGGAGAATATTACAACCAAGTACTGTATTAAAACATACTATGAGTGAATATTTTCATTTATATGAATTATGTCAAATGATGATTTTGGGATCCATGGAAGATGAAAGGGTGTTCAGTGCACTTTCATATATAAAATCTAAAGTTCGAAATAGGTTGAAATTTTTTTTGGAGAATTTCTTGAGAGTATATGTGTCGGACTATGACGTGGAGGAGTTTCCTTACGAAAGAGCATTGTCACATTGGAGTTCTTTGGCAGAGAGAAGAGGTGTAACGAATATTAATAATGATGAGGATGATGGTAACATTGGTCAGATTGTGATGACAAAAATTTTGGGAATGAGTGCAGAATATTTTGTACAATCTGAAAAGAGCTTGTTCCAGCTTCTAACATTATGATGCAAGCATGCATTCATTTGATTTTATTTCACATATTATCATTTGATTTGATTTCACATATCAAAATGAGAGGAAGATATCATTTGATTTGATTTCACATATCAGAATGAAAGGATTTTTTTATTTGATTTAATTTGAGTTCACATGTTATTATTTGATTTGATTCACATAACTGAATGAAAGGATTCTATCATTTGAATTGATTTCATTTGATTTGATTTCACATGTTACATTATTTTTCTTGTAATATTTGTTATTCGTGAAAGTAATTGCCTATGCTGTATTTTCTAACATTTCAAATTAATTCATATAACATAAAATAACATCTTACTGCATTCACATAATTCAATATTACTTAATATATCAACACAAACAATCAAAACATAACAACATTCAAAACAAATGTTTAAAAAGATAACACATATCAAACATTATTTCTTCCACTTCAAATTAAGAACAACAAACTTTTACATCATCATAAATAATCAAAACATACTCTCTTTCATTGAATTCAATATTTAAAGAAGATATCATTCATTCGTTATTTACAATACATATCAAACATTATTTCTTCCACTTAAAATTTTTAATAGATAACATATTTTTCGGAAATAGTCATTCATTGTTTCAATTCTAAAAAAGGATACCATTCATTTGCAATTTACAATATATATCAAACATTATTTCTTTCGGTTCAAATTACTTAATACATCAACACATATAATCCTAACATAACAACATTCAAAACAAAATTTCCAATAGATAACACATTTTTCGAAAATAGTCTCATTCATTGTTTCAATTCTTAAAAATGATAGCATTCATTTGCAATTTACAAAACATATCAAATAGTATTTCTTCCACTTAAAATAACTTAATGCATCAACACATAATCATAACATAGCAACATTCAAAACAAAATTGCAAATAGATAACATATTTTTCGAAATAGTCTCATTCATTGTTTCAATTCTAAAAAATGATATCATTCATTTGCAATTTACAAAACATATCAAACATTATTTCTTCCACTTCAAATTACTTAATACATCAACACATATAATCTTAACATAACAACATTGAAAACAAAATTTACAATAGATAAAACATTTTTTTACAATAGTCTCATTCATTGATTTCAATTCTCAAAAATGATATCAAACATATCAATCAAAACATATCAAACATTATTTATTCCGCTTCAAATTAAAACATATAATAATTAAAAATAATACTTTAAAATGGTAATATGAATTTTTCAAAAATTGCCTCTAACATTGATTTCAATTTTCAAAAAAATACCAGTCTTAAATATTTATAAAAATATAAAGATATAAAGAGTTTTTGTTTCACTTGAAACCCAACACAACAAATATCTATTGTTTTTCAATGTTTCCTAAAGGTCCACCCACATCTACCTCAATATCCTTTTCTTCTAATGCCCCAGCCATAACCAAACTTTCTACTGTAGTGTTGATCCCCGATAACAAGGCACTCTCTTCCTTCGTTGGATCTTCTTTGAAAGGTGCATTCAGCTCCTTCTCCTTTTCTTTCAATTTAGCGTCGACATCCAGTCCCACATCTTTGATAACCTTCTTTAGGTAATTATTTTCTCTAACCGTCTGTTGTAACCTCTTCTTCAATTCAATAGCATTATTAATGCTAATTTTGGTAGTCCTGATCAAAACTTTCATGGAACTGACTTGTTGCTTTAGGTGCTGGAAATTAGACTACAAAACAATAATAAAAAAAGGTTAATATTTATAAACAAAACATATTTAACAAAAAAAAAAAAATTAGTTAGATGTAGAACTTACATCAGTTGTAAGTCATGTTGTTTCTGCAACTGCTACTTTGTTCTGATCAAGTGCCCATTCATTAAAATAAGCTTGGGCTTCTGCATTGAGGTTTTCCAAACGATTCATAACAACGACAAGAGTTTCATATTTATGTAGACTCGGCCTCCATAGTGCCAGATTCAGCTTTATGTAGCAAGGCATCGAGCTTTTGGGGCTCATTCTCCATCTTGAGAAACAACTCTTTTATTTTTGAAAAATACTTATATCGGCCATTGATGGCTTTAATCAAAACCTTGGCCCGATATTCCCATTCCTTAAATTTATCAATATTCGAAAGAAGAGTATTATGAACTACAACGTTGCATGCATCGACTAATAACACATTTTCAAAAATGTTTAAGATATCATCTTCTGTAATTGTACGGGTGGCAACTTGTTGTGGTTCGAAGGGGGAAACTTCGATGGCATCTACATGGACATCATCTTGTTCTCCATCAATGCCCTCTTCACCCTCAAGAATATCACTTGCCTTTAAAGGGAAATTTTGAGGATTCACACCCTGATAAAGAAAGTCACAATCAAGAGTTCCCGAGGGCATTTGAGATGCACTCTCAACATTTGAAAAATTCTCCAAGGTTAATATCGGTACAAGAGAAATATTAGATGATGACACATTTTGTGTCTCTGTAGCACTTCTTACATTGTGAGGTGGCAGTGTGAGGAACATTTTACCACGCATGTGTGATTGGTTCCTCATAGGTGGAACCTGAAGTGGATGGACCTGAACTTGCTTTGGGTGGACCTGAACCTGCTGTGGCTGTGGTTGTGGCTGTGGTCGTGGAGGGTCAGGTGGTGGAGCCATATTTTTTTTCAGCCTTTTGAATCTACGAGGTCCCTCTATTAAATTTCACACAAGAAAATAAAATAAATCATTTGTAAATAACAATAGCATTAAAAAAGATTTATTCAAAATATACATACCTGACTCAGACTCTATAGCCATTGATATTTCAACCATTTGTCCTTTGTCTGAAAAATATGTAAAACACATTAAAAAAACATAATTTTAAGTCAAAAAAATAAATCATTTAAAAAAGCATTTTTGAACAATGCAGAGTAAGGTTACCTTGTGGGTTAGAGGTAACCTCTTCTACGTCGACTATAACTGTTTCTCCAGTAAAAGGTGTCGCAGGTGTATGCTGAATCCGACCATCATCAGACCTCACACGTTTATTGGGAGTCATTGGTGATGATTGCGGTTGCGTGTCAGAATCAGCAGATACTTATAGAATCCTAAATGCGGCATCCCTCTTACTTGAAGACTGAGATGCTCTTTTTCATTTTCAAAACAAAATTAGAGAATAAAAATAAAAAATTAAAAAAAGAAAATAAAGATATTTCAACAATTTTTTTTACCTGTATCTCACCATCAGACATGCCAATAGACAACAAATTGGGGTGCAATGCAGTGGGAGGACTACTCTATTGAAGGTTGAAATAAGCTTCCTGAAATAAACAAAGAATAAAATTGTTGGTAGTCACTGTGTAAGTAGATGCTTGAATTTTTTGGGCACTCAAAAGGTCATGCTTCAGGAGGTTGGAAATGTGCGTGCACCAGTCAAATTTATCGCCATCAATACAATGAAGCAATAAAGAAAGTGCCCAAAAAGACATTTTTGTAGGTCGCCCCTACAGAATAAGCCTTGCCTAAAAAAAATCAATGCAAGCATATAGAAATTTATCTCCAACATCCGAAATGTTTAAACCCCTGATGGACTTAGAAAATTGACTGAAAAAAGAGAACATTATTAGAAAACAAAAAATAAAACAAGGAGAACATTTTTAGAGAAATGAAACTATAGCAGAACAATATTTAACGTTAAATAAAAAATAAATTTTCAAATTATACCTTTCAGATTGTTAGGATGAACAGTGTAAAGGTTTCTTAGGGTGGATTTATCATCGTTAGTTAAGGCGTACTAGTTGTTCACCAGTACACCATCCAAAAATGGCAGCCCTGTTAATCACTACACATCAGAGGGTTTAACCAAAAAATAATTTCATTATTATCCACAGGGATCGAAACAGTGCACACGTCATGGTTGTAACAAGAAACGATCCATTGCATCAACTGAACGTTAATGTTCAACTAAGGCATCTTCAACACACCAGCAAGTCCAACGGTGTAAATCCACTAGGAATCTCTATCAGGAGTGTTGAAAATGCTCTTGAGATTGGGGCAAAAGGTGTACTTGAAATGAACTTTGGATGGAAGAGGGGAGGAACAACTAGTCATCTCTGAAAAGTAGGAAAACACTAGCAAAACCTTATAAAAATACTGCCAAAACACTCTAAAAATATTGTCAAAACGCACTAAAATTGCTTGGAAATGCTTTAAAAACTCTTTAAAACTGCTGTGGAAAACGCCCTCAAAATGCTGGAAAAAGGTTTTAAAGTTGCTCTGGGAATAGCTGTAAATGACTCTACAAATGACCCTACAAATGAATTTATAAATTTTTTGCATGGCAGAAGTTAATGCATGAACAACACGTGGCAGAAGGGAGGACACATAGCACCATCTTATTTACGGTTATGGTAGTCACCTTATTCCACTCACCATCTACCAGTCGATATCTACCAGTCGCCATCTGCCAGTCGCCATGTGCCAGTTGCCTTCTACCAATCGCCTTCTACCAGTCACCTTATACCAGTCGCCATGTGTCAGTTGCCATATGCCAGTCACCATATGCCAATCACCATGTGCCAGTCACCATGTGCCAGTCACCTTCTGCTAGTCGCCTTATGCCAATCACCTTCTACTAGTCGCCTTATGCCAGTTGCCTTCTGCTAGTCGTATTCTACCAATCGCCTTCTACTAGTCGTCTTCTGCCAGTCACCTTATGTCAATCACCTTCTGCTAGTCGCATTATGTCAGTCGCCTTCTACCAGTCGCCTTGTGTCAGTCACCTTATGTCAGTCACCTTATGTTAGTTGTCTTCTTCCAGTCGCCTTATGTCAGTCGCCTTCTGCCAATCGCCTTATGCTAGTCACCTTATGCTAGTCGCCTTATTCTAGTCGTCTTCTACCAGTCACCTTGTGTCAGTCGCCTTTTGCCAATCGCCTTATGCTAGTCGCCTTCTACCAGTCGCCTTGTGTCAGTCACCTTTTGCCAGTCGCCTTGAGTTAATCACCTTCTGCTAGTCACCTTCTGCCAGTCGCCTTATATCAGTCACCTTCTGCCAGTCGCCTTCTGCCAGTCGCCTTCTACCAGTCGCCTTCTATCAGTTGCCTTCTATTAGTTGCCTTCTGCCAATCGCCTTATGTCAGTCATCTTCTGTCAGTTGCCTTTTTCCAGTCGCCTTGTGTCATTCGCCTTCTGCCAGTCGCCTTATGTCATTCGTCTTGTGTTAGTCGCCTTGTGTTAGTCGTCTTATGTCAGTCGCCTTCTGCCAATCATTTTGTTAGTCACCTTCTGTCAGTCGCCTTGTGTCAATCGCATTATGCCAGTCGCCTTGTGCTAGTCGCCTTCTGTCAATCGCCTTCTGTCAGTCGCCTTCTCCCAATCGCCTTTTGCTAATTTTGTTGATACTTGTAGTTGAAAAAAAAATTGTCATGTTTTGAAAAAATTTCTTCAAAAATTTGAAAAATTCGCCCCACAGTTTATACAGTTTTCATGTTGATTCGCCCCGATTTGATAAATATTTTTTCGGTACTACCCCTTATGCATAACCCTAGTAAGGGGTATTCTCTATTTTCACAATTTACATTTCATTAAGTAGAAGGCATGTCTAAGTGCAGGTACAAATAATTAAGCTTAATTAAATGCTTTGAAGTTGCTCCTGAAAACAACACTTGATCACAATGTGCAACAACTTCAAATAATGAGGGATTCTTATGTGGTCATCAATTGGATGTAAGAACTGTTCAAAGTGGACAACTTACTCTTGAGGCTTACTTTTGAATAGGTGAATCTCCTAGTTGGAGGTTTCAACCTCATCACCTACAAGCATGTCTATAGAGAGCACAATGCAATTGCAGATTTTTTGTCAAAGGATGGACTGTTGTTGGCCTAGGGACAATGGGAGTTGCTTGAAATAAAGGATGGTGGAATAGTCAAGGAGGCAGCCATCTCCCTTTTCAATCAATAATAATAATATATTAAACAAAAGTTTTGGTGAATGTTTAGTCTCTTATTTTTTTAGTCTGAAAGGACAACGTTCTGAGGTATTTTTTCCAGCACTCATCCTTTTATTTGATCCTTCCTAGTGGAGTTTTCCATATGCAGTTTTTCACAGGCAAATGTGGATGGATTGCTACTAACAGGGGCTATGGGAGCTTGGAAAAAACAAAAATTACTACAAAATCTTTAGTTGGTGACTTTTGTTACTTTTATTTTATTAGCCCAACTAGTGGTTAGAGCTATTAATTTGGTTTGTATTTTTTTTTTTGTGAGTAATACTTCTTATAAACATCCACCATGGGCATTGAACCCGGATCACATCAACGATAATGCAAGTGGCGTCCTTGTCGGTAGACCACACTCACGGGGATTGTATCTTCTTTTTTACTTGACTGTTGTATTTTTTTTAGTTTTA
The DNA here is from genome assembly GCA_028583015.1 of Wollemia nobilis. Taxonomy (NCBI): domain Eukaryota; kingdom Viridiplantae; phylum Streptophyta; class Pinopsida; order Araucariales; family Araucariaceae; genus Wollemia; species Wollemia nobilis. The sequence continues at coordinate 198,522 of JAQPPZ010003577.1, forward strand.
GAGAGAGAAAAAATTACTGTATGTAAGGACAATTTTCTCACTGTCTTTGGTTTTCTTTGTAATACCTGAAATATTTACACTTAGTTATCAAATTCGTCGAATTTTCGAGATAAAATTCGAAATTCGTCGAATTTAAAACCCTCACAAATAAATTCGATGAACAAACTTTAAATTCGGCATAAACAAATTGGCAGAAAACAGGTTTAAAAAAATTGGCAGAAACCAAGTTTGATATTTATGAATTCTCCTTTTTCTGGTTTTACATGTGGCCATCTTCAGTTTAGCGTTGGCACAGGGTGAGTCGGTTTTTTTTTTTTTAAAGCGAAAAACCCCTTGCGGGGCCACCTTGGTCTAAGAGACCACGAACAAGGGGTTCTACACCGTCAAAGTCACCCGGGAGTCGCGCTCGACCCTGCTCGCACCAACATTATCAATTGGATTTTGGGTACCCAATTCAACTTTTTGGTAGGGTGGAGATTCGAACCTAGGACCTCCCTTGGAGGATTGCCCTCTCCTCTCCAACTCACCTACAACATCTGGATGGGTGAGTCGTTTTTAGCATTGGCACAAGATGAGTCGTTTTATTTATTTATTCTGAACGTAGGTATGTACAATGATCCAAAACGCAGGACCTCGAATCCCATACATATACATATTTTTTCACGAGTCTCGTAAAAAAAACCCTCAACCTTAATTTTTTTTTTTTTTTTTAAGCAAAAAACCCCTTGCGGAGCCGCCTTGGTCTGAGAGACCACGAACAGGGGGTTCTACACCGTCAAAGTCACCCGGGGGTCGCACCCGACCCTGCCCGCACCAACATTATCAATTGGATTTTGGATACCCAATTCAGCTTTTTGGTAGGGTGGAGATTTGAACCTAGGACCTCCCTTGGAGGATTGCCCTCTCCTCTCCAACTCATCTACAACACCTGGGTAACCTTAATTTTTATATATAAATAATATTTAATATTATTTAAAAAATTAAACAAGTTTACTTTAATTTGTGTATTGGTAGTTTGGATACTTAAAACTAAACCGTTATTACTTTTTAAATATAAAATAAGGTTAAAATAATAAATTTTTTTATTTAATTATTATGAAAAATCAGATTAAGGTGATAAATTTGATCCACAAATTGACACCAATCAAACCAAAGATTATGACAGAGTAAATGCCACAGTTAATAAAGAAACATACCAATCACATATTTATACCAATTCTTGTCTATCCCGGTGATTGGATTCATAGAGGAACAACCCAAACTAATTGGGTGGTGCGGTGGTGTAACTAACCGAATGACATTAATTAGATATTGGTTATTGTAAATAGAATATATGTATATTTATAATTTATTAAATTTTATGTCGAATTTTATTTTCAACTTTTAAAAATGTTAAAATTTATTTTGAACTTCGAATTCGAATTAGAACTTGTAACTTTTTTTTTCTCATAAAATAAAAATTATAAATTTAAATTAAAAAAAAATCCCGTTTTATAAAAATATAAATATATAATTTTATTTTTAATATGAATAACAACATATAAAAACCCTAATATGTTAATATTTATTAATTTTTATATCCTCGTATAATCTACCTCAAACATTGTGCACCTGCACCCTACACTTGTAGATTCAAGTGATCTTGTTTTAAAATGAATTCATTCACTCGTAAAAACATTGCCAATGATTTTAAAAACAACAATATAACGTCTCTATGACAAATCCCTCCTAGTAATGTTACATGCTTATGGTTTCCTAATACAGATGCCAAAAGGGAGACATGGAACAGGAAAGTATGCTGCCATGGACGTTCTATAACCTTTTTGAATAAAGAAGGCTTGAAAAAGATAAATGACTCTACGAAAATTTCTATAAAAATAAAAATTTACTAAAAACAACTATTTTCAAACATAAACATAGGAGAACAAATTAATCTCACACATGGCACGACTTGATTTTCAAGGAGAGAAGGGTGGGTGCGCCTGGTGCTGCCATCACTTGTTTTATCGAGCGATTTGTACTTCTATTTGGATTTAGAAAAATTGTGCAGAAATAATGAACTAAATTCCAATCAGGTATTAAAAACAAAAGATTGATTTAACATATCATTTCAAACGATTGCTTATTAGAAGTAAGTTGTGCTAACATTATAGTTGTGCTAATATCATATTATTATTATTATAATGTTTCAATTAACATAATATAGTTTAATTTTTATTTTAAAAAATAAAAATATAAAATTATTGTAATTAGTGATACTAAATAAGATTAATAGGATACATTATTTAAACAAATGAAAAATTTTAAGTTCAAAGATTAAATTGTATATTGAAATAAAATAATATTAATTAAATAATATATATAATTAAACAGTTCATAAAGGTTAGGTGGATTGGTAGTGTATAATTAGTAGTTCAATTCACGTTAGATTATAAAACAACTAGATGACATAGAAGGATCGCCATAGGCAGTTGCCCTAGTGGCTAAAGATGGTGGTTGTTTCTTAAGTGGTCTTGTGTTCAAACCCCTTGAGGGTGGTTGTTGATGTAATTTGTAAATAAAATTTAATCAATGATCTATTTTTAAAAGATGAAATTTTATAAAACAATTGATTAAATAAAAATTTTGATGATATGAAATTTTTTAGAATTAAGGTGTTGTAGGTGAGTTGGAGAGAAGAAGGCAATTTTTTAGAATTAAGGTGTTGTAGGTGAGTTGGAGAGAAGAAGGCAATCCTCCAACGGAGGTGCTTTTGATGATATGAATTTTTTTAGAATTAAGGTGTTGTAGGTGAGTTGGAGAGAAGAAGGCAATCCTCCAAGGGAGGTGCCAGGTTCGAATCTCCATCCTATCAAAAAAGTTGAATTGAGTACCTAAAATTCAATTGATAATGTTGGCGCGGACAGGGCCGAGTGCGACTCCGATGACGTTGACGGTTTAAAACCCCCTTATCATTGTCTCGCAGACTAAGACAGTCCCACAAAAAGTTGAAAAATATGGAATCCCCTAATTCATAGGATTTTTTTTTTTTTTTTCATGTACTTTATATGTTAATGGTGATTGTTTATTTTAATGCGGAGCATTAAAGTTAATAAAGTATTTGAAAAAAGAAGAAAAGAAATGAAATGAAAGGAAAGATTTATTTTTCCTATGTTAATGGTGATTGTTTTTTTTAATGCGAAACATTAAAGTTAATAAAGTATTAGAAAAAGAAGAAATGAAATGAAAGGAAATATTTTTTTCCTTATTTTTTTATATGTTAATGGTGATTGTTTATTGTCTCTTTCTTGGTGCTTTCAGCAGTGTAAAAGGTTTAAAATGATTGTGGCATGGTCGTTATAGGGGCAGACTGCGCGAAGATCTGTGTGGCGGATTTTGGGGCGGACTACGCGAAGATGTGTATGGCGGCTTCTGGGACGGACAACGCAGAATATTGTGTCGGCCATAAAAGGTGACAGCCTGTTCGTGGCGGCTACGAATTCCACCATATAAATTCAAAAAAAAAATGGTGATTGTTTATTTTAATGCCGAGCATTAAAGTTAATAAAGTATTGGAAAAAGAATAAAATAAATGAAAGATTTTAATTACTTCTATGAGACTCAAATATGGTCTATGGAACCTCAAACATGGAAGTACAACTACTCAAATCATATCATATGATTTTTAATATTTTTGAGAAGGTTGTTCCTTCTCCTATTGATTTGGGTTAGCAATTCCTCAACTTTTTTTATTTTACTGTCTTCAAATAACTCAGTCATAGACCCGTTTCCAAGTGTTTCTCTGTATTTGTCACGGATATCTGAAAAACTCGAACATTTATAGATGAATTGTTCTTTTATCTCTACTACCCTTGTGTTGCATAGAGTACATATCCTTTCTTCCCATTGTTCTTTGGGTGTTTTTCATCTCCTACTTCACATCTAAGCCTATGAGAGCTAGTCCTTATATGAGTAATGAGGATTTTTTCCTTCCACTTGATTTTAGTGCTTATATACACTTTTCCTTGTGGTCATAGGTCGGGTTAAACTCTGCAATATAATATTGTCTTTTACTGCTTGCATTTTTCCACATTTCACTTCTAAACTTTTCATTCACATAATTTTTTTATGTCTTTATTGACATTTGGGCATTCATTTATGTTGATTTTCCAAGGATTCATCCATTTCTGATTTTGTTTCATTCATGTATTCTTTTGCCTTTGCAATTCTTCGTCTTATTGACATTTGGGCATTCATTTATGTTGATTTTCCAAGGATTCATCCATTTCTGATTTTGTTTCATTCATGTATTCTTCCGCCTTTGCAATTCTTCGTCCCTAGCTACCCTAGGCTATCTGTCGTTTTTCATGTTTTCTATTTTTTTCAAGTAACATCTAAAATAATTTCATAACTGTAAAGAAAATGACACTTAGCGTCTTTTCTTGGCCAAGAAAGGTCGCGGTGACGCGTGGAAGCATCCGTGCGAAGCGAAGGATAGTTCCCGTGTTTAAATCTCAAGCGTACGATTCTAGATCTAAGGGCTGAGCTTTTGTAACGAGGTCGGGCGAAACTATTACCTGACCTCGTTACAACTTGAAATTTAACAAAGGAATGGAGATCGACGACGATCGGACTATAAAGGGTCGAACTTGAAATTTAACAAAGGAATGGAGATCGACGCCGATCGGACTATAAACGGTCGAGTAGAGGAAACCCTAGCTTATTCGATCCATTTTCATTTGCAGGAGCGGAGCGAGAGCGCAGAGCATCGGAGCAGAGCGACATTTCGAATACGCGGAATATGGCCGAACGGCATACACGCAGAAATAATGAGGATGATGTATCAGAGGATCCAGCGCCTACTGTCGAAGATACGAAAGGGAACCTGTTTTATATCTGGCTGAAAAATGTTTATGGGACGTTTCTTTTTTCAGAATTGTGGGATGTCGAGTACTGCGAATGGCGAAGCTTTGCATACCAAGATTGCTGTCTGACTCGTATGTTTGTGAAGACTGATCAGGAATATACATCGTCGGACGTGCGACACAAATATTTCGGTCGCTATGGTGGAGACTGTACTGTTGTAGGAATACCTTTGCAGTTTCGATTGGAAACGACTTCGACGTTTCTTGATGCAGGGAGGAGGGATTCTGCTTTGTTTACAACTGGGTTTCATTCGTGTTTTTATCATCATGCCAACGAAGAGAAGGATGCTTCCCGTGTTTAAATCTCAAGCGTACGATCCTAGATCTAAGGGCTGAGTTTTTTATTTTATGTTAAGTTTGAAACCTTATTGTTACTTTTCATCTAAAATCTTTATAGACATAGTTTCATAAGTTTTTTATTTTATGTTAAGTTTGGAACAGTATTGTTACCTTTAATCTAAAATCTCATGAATCTTTAGACATAATCTTATGAGCTTTTTATTTTAGGTTAAGCTTTTTATTTTATGTTAAGTTTGGAATAATATTGTTACCTTAGAATCTCATAAATCTTTAGGCATAATTTTATGAGCTTTTTATTTTATGTTAAATTTAGAACAGTATTTCTACCTTTTATGTAGAATCTCATGAATCTTTAGACATAATCTCATTATAGTTTCATCATAACAATCTTTATAAACATAGTCTCATCATCACCCGAAGTCTCTCCAATCCTGTAACCAAGATTAAATTTGGTTATAAGGTTTGGTTACAAGATTTGAATTTAGTTATAAGGTTTGAATAAGTTTACTTTTAAAGAAAATTTGGGGAGAGCAAAACGCCGATGAATGGCGCGCGAAGCCCTCTTTAATAACGGGCGCGGAGCTTTCTATCTATAATCGTGCCGTGCCGCCTAAAGGACAGTAGCCCATGGCCGCGCTTTCCGGGCCCAAAGCAGTGCTATGTCTTATTTGGTTATTAGATGTAAAGGTTTTTTTGGGTTCAGAATATTTTAAGTGGATTGGTAAATGTAGGTGTGGTTGGGCACTTATTAAAAAGAAACTTCGGTTTAAATTTTAGGGAAGCCTAATCTGCTCCAAATCTTAGGAGTACGGGTACTATGACAGTACAAACCTCAAGTGACTAGTGGTCCTCATCTCATGCATAATCAACAAGAATGAGACGAATAAATTTGTTGGGAGCAATCCCTACCCTAACCAATTACTAAAAATAATGATAGTGACTATAACCAATTTTTGTATGTAATAATAAAAAATGTAGATATTGACACTTCAAATACATAAAAAATGAGTAAGGAATTGCTTCTTTGGTTGTGTTACCTCAACCACCATGGAAACTACTAACATGGATATTGCAGGATATCTACTTCTCCATTTCGAAATATAAATATTTATTAATAATAACATAGTCGAAAGTATCTATTGTTTGATCACTGGTTAGAAATAATGTAGTTAAACAACCACTAAGGAAAGTATAAGGTTGTCTGCCAAATGTTGGCTGTGAAGAGGCTGTGATGAATAAGGAACGTTCGTTATGGATACCTTAAAAAAGTACTCAATTTAAGTTGTTTGTTTTGAGTGAATAATAATTATATTAAAACAAACCAAAATCAAACTTAGAGGGGTAGAGTCGCATTAGTTGGTTAACAATTATAATGTCTCACCACCATACCAGAAATATCGTTTTCAACTCGAGCACCAAAAGTTTGTTTTTGAATTATGGTTGGAAATTTCACCACCATACCAGAAAGATCGTTTTCAACTCGAGCACCAAACGTTTGTTTTTGAATTACGGTTGGAAATTGGTAGTTTGGAAGGTTAAGTAAATAGATAAGTGTTTGTTTGGTCAAGTATTTATTAAGAAGGTGTTTAGATTTAAATTTTGGTATACCATGTTTACAAAGATAGTAATCTAATCTGAATTCTCTACATCAAATTAAAAATAACTATAAACACTTAAATTTATTATTACATTCCTTTAAAAAAGATCATAGAATTGCAAAATGAGGAGTCAAGTTTATGCCAAATTTATGAATGTGTTCTATTTAATAATTTAAAATTTTTATATGAAGGAATCTATAATATGTGATTTTTTTTTTTCTCTTCATACTGAATATTTGCTCCGCTTTAAGTGAACCCAAATAATTTAAAAGAAAATAAGAAGCTAATTTAAGTGAACCCAAATAATTAAAAAGAAAATAAGAAGTTAAAAATGAAGTAGCTGAAGGGTTTTTATTTATCTAATTAATTAAATTTTAAAATTAAAATATTAATCTATTAAAATAGATTGTGTGAAAGAGGACATTTGTGGTAACTTAACAAATATATGAACTATACCTAGATAACGTAAAAAGAAAGAATAATGCAAAGCAAGTGGGTAATAAATTGAGGGAAAGTATCCAAGTTTTAGTTTTACATAGTATTTTATTATATTTATATATATTTTTTAATTATTTTTGATAAAAGAATATATTAATTTGTTTATAAAGATATGTATTTTTTAATTTATTTTTAAATATATATTAATTCTATAAATAATTATAGAATTATAAATATTTAGAATCAAGATTTTGGAAGGTATAAAATAATATATTAACTTAATTTGTACTTCAAACCCCTATCCAACAAGAGATGCATTTTTAGCCTTTACTATTATATAACTATAGATAAGCTGCATTAACTTAAAAGATGTTAGTCTATGTAGGTAGATTGAGATAGTCTATGAGGTAGGGAGAGGTTAACTAGTGGAAGAAATCAAGGGTTTAGGCAAAGGTTATATGTCTATAATGTTTCTTGATTCCTTTCATGCATAATATACCTTACATATGGGACATGCATCATTTGTATCCAATTAATATATCTATAGAAATGGACACTTGATTTTCATCTAGAAGGTTTTTTTAAGGATGCAACATTTGATTTTGATCAAGCTACTCTTTTTGAATTTTTTCTTTTGCTCCTTTGTGGTGTCAATTGCTAAATAACTAGAAAGAATCATCTAGTGTAGGAGTTATAGGGAGAAGTCTTCTAACATTAAAATGCATCCAAGGTTTTATGTGGAATAGGATATTTTTGTTGACCTTCACTTGTCTATAGACATTGTAGGGCCTAGTTTTTAATGTATTGTCTGCTAACTTACCTTAATTTGTTGAATGTGTGCTTTTACTATCATGAAGTAGGTCATATCATAAGGAATTTCCCTAAGAAATATGCCAAGATATGATAAATGGAGGAGGCTACAACCAAAATCATATCTATATTATCAAGCCTTGTAATCCCTCCGCCTTTGTAAATGACTATCCCTCATGCAGTCAAAGCTCGAGTTGATTTAGAAAGGGTTTTTTCTTTTTCAATTTGTGGATGTTCTGCCGAGATAGTTTACGAGCATGATCCTTGGTCCATGAGAAGTTCCTTGGTGGTCTTCTTTCCATGGACTTAGAATTTTTCAATGTCTGAGGACTTAGGATTTTTTAGTGTCTAAGGATAAAACTTCAAAGGTCCCAGTCTGTGTTGATTTCCCTAGCCTTCCTCTCCCCCTTTGGCCCTTTTTGAACTACTTGGTGATAGTCTTAGGGCGGGTCTTAATGGTTTAAGTCGATAAATTCTTCAACACATGTCCACATAAAAATGTTTGTGTTGAGGTCGATCTGTTAAAGGATCTATAGGAGGTTATCAAGATACAGCCAAGGGACACCACTATTTCCCAACGAGTGGTGTATATTAACATGTTGAACACCTACTTTAGATGCCAAGCCTTGAACCACAAAGTTAAGGACTACCCACTTCTTCCACACAATAAGCCAAAGCAAGTTCCCATGCCATCCACTATGCCTCCTCCCCAGGCCAAAAAAATGGTTGGACCACAGTTGAAGGGTGCAAACACTCCCTGTACCCCAACCAACAACAAAGGTGATTGTTTTTTTGCCCCATAGTCTTTAACAAGGGTGGAAGAGAAGATAGATGCAGGGCCACTAATGATGGAAATGGTGGTCCTTAAGGCTTCTTCGCCTTGCCACCAATAATGAAAATTGTGGTCCTTGAGGCTCCTGTACCTCACCACCATCACAACCCATTGATTACTATGGTCACTAAGGCACACTTTCCTCCCCCTTCTCTTTCTCTGAGATCTCGAAGTTCTTGCAATCCCAAGTAAGGAAAATAAGGGGACAAGGTACCTAAAAATAGTTCCATCTCTTTAATCCTTGGTTGGAGAGATCGAGTCAGAGCAACTTAACAACTTCTAGGTATTGGATTTGTTTAAACAAAAGAAGAATGACGAAGAATCAATTCTTTCATTTGCTCCTAGAGGTCCTCCAACGAGGATTACTTGAGATGACTTCATAAGCGCACATGCGACATGTGGCGGTGTCAACACTTCTCAGAGCTAGGTCTCATATAGAGTTTTTTATTCTCTGTAGTGTTTCAATTTAACAAATTAGGGCTTCAATTTAAATTTTAGTTTAACAATTTAATAGTGCAAGCCCCAGATCCCTATATTCAATTCTGGGCGGAATATTTGTTTGACATTTTGGGGTGTGCTTCTATACCACCCGCTTTTTTTGTGTGATCAATGTAATTGTAAATTTTTAGTAATACAAGATACTTTTCAACAACAAAAAACAATTATTCACAAAGAGAAGAGAATATGTTCACTATTAATTATGAAATTTTATTATAAGAATATGTCATTAAAAACAATTAATTACAAAGAGAATAAAACATGTTCACTATCTTGTAAATTAAAATTCGATATTAGAGTAGAATTTTCTTTGAAATTAATGTCAATAAAAACAACTATTTTAAGAAATAGGAGAATAAATCAATGCCACACATGGAACAACTTGATTTTGTGCTTCCATCACTTGCTTTATCGAACAATTTGCTCTTTTATTTTGACTTGAAAAATTCTGTGAAAGCAAAATATTGACTTGACATATCACTTTGAGTGAATCACTTGTTGGAAGTGAGTTGGTTGTATTCCATCCTTTACCGAGTGAATATCTCCTTGTATCAAACTTGTGCACAATTAACTAAAAAATCTTGCCATAAGTGCTTATGCCCATGGTTGATTCATATACAAGGTTACATTAGAGTTTGTTTAAATGCATTTCGAAGTTGTCTTTGTAGAAAATTTAAATTTTTGACGTTTGCGTTAGAGTTGCCATCCAGAAAGTACCAATAAGATATAAACACAAAAATTAAAAAAATGGATGAAATTTTAAGCATGACTAGGTTTGAATCTAGAAAAATAAGATGAATCACTTAAACTTCAATATTTTTGAAAGCACCGGAAAAACTAAGTCATTTGCTTAGTAAGTCAAGTGATTTTCTTGCTGATTCAATTAAATCACTTGTGTTTTTATAAAAATCTTGAACTTTGCTCGAAATTGAGAAGCCATTCATTTTTATGAGCGAATCGTTTGGAGAGTCAAACTTAATAAAAAATTTACCCAATTTTAAGTCAATTGCTTTGCCCATGATGGATGCAATTTTAGGCATAAAATTTGAGAAAATTGCATAAAAAATGAGGTTTGTCTCTCTAGGCATGCTAGAAATTATGTTGATTCAAAAAATTGGATTGACTTCTATTTTAAGTGTTGCACCCCCCAAAATTCAAGTTTCAATAAGGTTGGACGAGTTTTCCATAAGTTTACCCTGCCCTCTAGATTTTGGTCAACTCCCTGCTTTCCTCATTTGGATCTCTAATCTAACCTAATTTACTTGCATAAAAATGAAATACACACACAAAAGTAAATACAAAAAATGAAATTGTAAAGTACAAAAGTAAATGTTTGAAGTTTAGAGTGCGAGATATGAAAGCAAATACGTTTGTTATGTTAGAACTCAATGCTTCGATGATTGTATTATATAACTGAAGGGTGTTTAAGGACATATGATGCCTATTTTATGCATAACAAACATGTAACTACGATGTCCTATACTACATGCATGTACCTTGTGAGGGGTGGTTTTACCACTTGACTTATCACATGGTCTATGATGTGATAACTTCTAACATAAATCCCTTTATTACATCATATCCAAAATCTCTATTTTTCTTATGATCAAAGAATAATGTCTAGGGTGATGTTGGATTTTGAGAGAGAAATCCCTCTCTTAGTGTAGACTTTCTATTTTGATACTCAAGAGTGTCAGGTTCTACTGATCATGCACTCCAAATACATTTATTATAAAATGCTTATTCAAAGCTTTTATAGAATTCAATGCAAGAATTATGCATTTCCTCAACGTGGACGATCTTCATTAAATATATCAAGTGTTGATGAGAGCAAATGTTCTCCTATTGTGTAGACTTATTTCTAAATCTTGTCTTGATCAATATCTTATGTTGAGGCAAGGTCAATCACCTCTTGTTTTTCTTATTTATCATGGCCTCATTCATTTGATTTTGTCTTTTCTTCTAATACATGATGTATTCATGCTTCTTTTGATCATCAGTGTTATGTGCTACCATGCATCATGTATTGATCATTAAATTGACTAGTTTCCAATACTTCTCGTGTGTTGTCATATATTCTGTGCAAACTAGTTTCCATTTCAAGTTTTGATTGTCTCTTTATGTAGTGAGATCAATCATATTTTGCTTCTTATTGACATTGTTCATCTAGATAAAATGTTGTTTGTGGTAAGTAATGTATTCATGTTTTCTTTGATGTTGATAGATGGTTGGATATTTAATGCCTAGTGCATTGACTCCTCATTCTCCTTGTCTTTTTCTTAAAAACTTCTACTAATGGTGAAGAATCACATTCCAAGTATACATCTTCACCCTTAGGTGTTTGGTTCTTGATGTTTCTAGTTGTATTATAACAATAGTAATTTGGATGATTTGAACGCATCCAAGTTTATTGATGTTCCACATGTTTTAAATCATACCAAACATTATTGCGTTGTCTTGTTTCTAGTTGTGCAACAAACACATGTTCTTCTTCTATTTCTCCATTATCCTTTTCTTTTTCTTCTTTAACTTGATTCTCTTTGGCTACATTATTTTGATGTGACTTTCTCCAACTCTAATACTTTTAATGAAGTTGATTTATCTTGTTGTTAGTTCATCTCTCGTGAAGGTGATCCATTTTTGAATGGATTATGCCAACATTCCTTCACTCTATGTCAATTTTTGCCATTATATTCACAGGTCTTTTGTCTGTTATGTTAGAACTTAATGCTTCGATGATTTTATTATAGAACTAAAGGGTGTTTAAGTATATAGGATGCCTATTTTAGGTATAACAAATATTCAAATAAATTTGCAACTACCTTATCTTATACTACATGCATGTACCTTGTGAGGGTGGTTATACCATTTGACTTATCGCATGGTCTATAATGTGATAACATATAACATACCGCTCTTTATTACATCATAGTCAAAAGCTCTATTTTTATTATGACTAAAGAATAATGTCTAGGGTGATGTTGGAATTTGAGAGAAATTTCTCACTTAATGTAGACTTTATATTTTAATATTTAGGAGTGTTAGGTTCTATTGATCATGCTTATTCAATGCTTATAGAATTTGATGCAAGAATTATGTGTTTCCTTAATGTGGAGGATCTTCATTAAATATGTCAAGTGTTGATGAGATCAAGTGTTCTCCTATTGTGTAGACTTATTCCCAAATATTGTCTTGATTAGTGTCTTCTAATAAGGTAAGGTCAATCACCTCTTATCTTTTCTTCTTTGACATGACTTCATTCATTTGATTTTGCCTTTGCTCATGATACATGATGTATTCCTACTTATTTTGATCATCAGTGTGATGTGCTACCATGCATCATGTATTTATCATTAAATTGACTAGTTTCCAATGCTTCTCATATGTTGTCATATATTTTTGTGCAAACTAGTTTCCATCTCAAGTTTTCATTGTCTCTTGATGTAGTGAAAATAATCATCTTTTGCTTATTCTTGGTATTGTTCATCTAGAGAATTTTTTTTTTTTATAAGTAATGTATTCATGCTTTTTTTGGTGTGTTATAGATGGTTGAATCTTCAATGCTTGTTGCATTGACTTCTCATTCTCCTTGTTATTTTTTCAAAAACTTATGATTAAATATCGTATTCCAAGTATATATCTTCACTCTTAGGTACTTGGTTCTTGATGTTCCTGGTTGCATTGTACCAATAGTAATTTGGATGATTTGAATGCATTCAAGTTTCTTGACCTGCCATATGTTTGGAATTATATCAAACATTATTGTACTCTGCTTGTGCAACAAACACATGTTCTTCTTCTATTTCTTTATGATTCTTTTCCTTTTCTTCTTTAACTTGATTCTCTTTGGCTACATTATTTTGATGTACCTTTATCCAACTCTAATTTTGTTTTTCTAAAGATGATCTATCTTGCTGCTAGTTCATCTCTCATGAAGGTGATCCATTTTTGAATGTATTATGCCAACATTCCTTCATGTTTTTCTATTTCTACCATAATGTTCATATGTATCTTGTGTGGAAAGTACTTATTTGAGAATCATTTCTATGATTCTAATATCTTTGAAAATTATTTCTTTGTTGGAAGCATTATGGAGGTCTCATGCCTCTTCTGAATGGTTGCTTCCCTCTTTGACTTGTAAGTAGTAATTGTTCTTCTTCATTTGTTGTATGTGAGGCCTCTACTTTTTGAAGTAGGTTTATTATCTTTTCAAAGCTTGGTGTTTGCTCAATATTATTTAATGTTATCACATAAACATTGTACTTTGATGGGAGTGATATCAAAATAATAAAAATTAATGTTTCACTAGATACCCGAGTTCCCAATGCTTGCAATGATGCTCATAATTATGCAATTCTTCACGTGAATAATTCCATATTTTCTCCACTCTTCATCTTTAGACAATCTATATGGCTCTAGAGAAATAGATTCTTATTTTTATTCTTGGCTTCAAATATTATTTTTAGCTTCTCCCATGCATCCTTGGTTGTGGTTGAATCCTAAACATATGCTTGGACCTCATCTAATACTCAAAACATAATGATTAGTATTTCCTATTTTTTTGCCTTGTCAAACTTTATTTGATCTTCTCCTTCTATAGTAGGACAAGTAATGCTTCCATATACTACTTGTCATACTTTCTCAAAATCAATTTGTGTCTTGAGTTTGGTCATCCAAGCAGCATAATTGTTTTTCCTCAACAATTGGGAATCTAGCAACAAAAACTTTGATGCTCCACTAGCCATGGTAGACTTTCACTAAATTTTGATATTCATATTTTATTGATTCCACCTCAAAAAACTCTTTTTGATGAGTATATATGCCTATACTTAGATTTTAATCGATTCTTTAAAAATTACGAGAAGAATTGTCTCGTCAAGTGAATTTAGAGGGAATGCTTCTTCCTCTATGAAATATTCCTTTCTTTAAAAATTATATCTTATTTTTTCTTTATTTTGGAATATTTCCATGTGTACACTTTCTTCTTTGTCCACATGTTGCTTTCCTATTGATTTACTTGATCCTTTTAATTTTATTTTAAAAATTCAAATTTGTGTTTGGTTTTTGTACCTTCGTTGAATCTTGAATCATAAATGTTGAATGTAGAATGTGGATGCAATTCCTCTTATTTTAAATAAGTGCTTCTCACTAGATTTACCTTAATATTTTAGGTGACGATGATGCCCTTCTTGACGTTCTTGCTTCATCCAATTTAAAATTGCTTTGCCCTAGTATTTGTCTCTTTATCCCATAACTTTTTGGTTCAAAAGTATCTTTTCTCCCTAAAATTTGAAATTCAAATGCATTCCACTATTTCTTTTAGGAGGAACAATGTTATTTGTAAACTTATGAGTTGTTCAAATGGAATGTTGGTTTCACTTCTAGGCCTTTGTGTCATATAGGTGTTATATATTCTACTTGTCTCTTGACCAAAATATTTGAGTCTACAATTTCTTTAGCTTTATCTTGCTTGTTCTATGATTCTTGCAATTACCTCCTTCATAAGTGCTTCTATGTGGCTTCTTGATTAGCGTCAAGTTTGATGTCTGATTTAGTATCCAAATTGGCATTCAGGTGAGCATCTATATTATCCTTTGGGTAGAGTGTTTCAATGAGTATTAATACTGTAGTACAAGTGAATTGTGATAGTAGTGTCAAGGAACCCTAGAGAATATCAATGGACCCTCTTGTTCATAACATTCCTAGCACCTATTTTCTTCCTTGAGACTTCTTGGTCTCTATGGTGCAATGAACCAATATCAATTTTAGGCTTTCTTCTTTTTACGAGGAGGACCTTCAATAAACTCCTTTGAATGTCTCATTTAAAGGGTGCTTTTATATTTGTATACATCTTATAATTGCTATGATTTTTAAAGAGTGAGTTCCTTTCTTGTTCTATTTCCAAATAAAGCCTTTTTTCTAGTTATAATTGTAGTTCACAAGGCATTTTCTTATTTTAGTTTGGGAGGCCAAACTATGTTTCTTTTATATTTTTCCAATATTCTAGTGTAGACACCAAAATCTAGGCATTTGCATTACACATCACAATTTTGCATAATAATATATGCCGAGGTTTAAACTTAGGCATACAATTTCTGCACATTATTAATAAGCATTGCACATCACAATTCTACATAATAATATAGGCCTAAGTCTAAAATTAGGCATATAATTTCTACACAATATTCATTCACGTTGCACATTTCAATTCTACATAACATTATGTGCCTAATATTTGACTTAGGCATAAAATCCTACACAGTTATATTTTCTAGATTTTATTCAATATGGGAAATATCCTCCTAGGATACCCTCTCTCCTCACTTGACATGTATCCTGGCCACATCACCATCACCCCTGTGCCACCTCTCATACACCCTTGTCCCCTTTGTCCCTTCACATGGGGCAACCCTCCACAATTCACTCCACTTCCACCTACCCACTTGTCACATCTCACAACTCACTCCACACTTCACTCCAATTGCACCTACCCACTTACCACATCTCCCCAGTTAAGTGAGATACTTCTAGTGACTCACTGCAACTACCCAGGATACTTCTAGTGAGATACTTTAGGCATCATATTCGTTTGCACGACACTTTGCATCTTTAGCGTTCATTTTGCATTATACAAACAAAAAAAAAAAAAATCAAGTTATTTTCCTTTTCAGTTTTTATCTTGTCAATAAAACAAAATTGTTCAAACAAATCAATCACACTTAACAAAAATTAAAACAAAAAAAAAAATCACAAACTTAAAAAAAAAAAAAATCAATTTTGCACAACATTTTTGCTTACTTGTGTAAATATTGTTTGCCCTTGTATGTTTTTATTTTCACATTCATAGGCAATAAATGGAATTGCATACTACTTTGCATCACACAATAGAAAACAAAACCTTCACACACTTGCACGTTTCACAATAACATTGGTAGGTTGGATTTAATCACCAACCTCCAATTCAGACCGATGACGTTGGAATTCACCTCCTTCCATCGGCTTGCCCCCTAGATGTCCTTAGACAGAATAGGGAACTCTTTAAGTTGGTGTAGGTCACTTGTGTTCAAGTTGTCTCCCACTATTGGAACGATTGTTGAATAAGAGTGGAAGATCTAGGCGAACCCCCCACTGGGATTTAAGCGGTGTACCCTAGACTCTTTTGAGAAATCATGCTTGGCACTAGTGTTCCTAATCACCATCTTAATCAAGTTCTTTTATTATAATCCAAAAAAAAAACTTCTTCAAAATTTCAACAACATCAAAACACACCAAAACTCAAAACAAAAACAAAAAAAGATTCAAAGACTTCAAACTCCAAAAAAAAAAAAAAACTTCAAAAATCCAAAAATAGTCAAAAGACCAAACATTGAAAACAAAATTACAAAAACTTAGAAAACATTGTTTTCTTAGTCAAATCAAAATGCTCCAAGGGGGGATACCCTTTGGTCAATACAATTCAAAATGCTCCAAATGGGACACCCCTTTGGTCAAGTTTCATTTCAAAATGCTCCAAGGGGGGACACCCCTTTGGTCAATTCAAATCAAAAGGCTCCAAAGGAACCAAACCCCTTTGGTCAAATCAAATCAAAAGGCTCCAAAGGAAAAAAAATCCCTTTGGTCAATTCAAATCAAAAGACTCCAAGGGGGGACACCCCTTTGGTCAATTCAAATCAAAAGGCTCCAAAGGACCCACACCCCTTTGGTCAAATCAAATCAAAATGCTCCAAAGGAACCAAATCCCTTTGGTCAATTCAAATCAAAAGACTCCAAAGGAACCAAACCCCTTTGGTCAAATAAAATCAAAAGGCTCCAAAAGAACAAAATCTCTTTGGTCAATTCAAATCAAAAGGCTCCAAAGGGGACACCCCTTTGGTCAAACCAAACAAAAAGGTCCCAAAGGAACCTAATCATTTCAAAATGCTCCAAGGGGACACCCCTTTGGTCAATTCAACTCAAAATGCTCCAAAGGGGACACCCCTTTGGTCAAATCAAATCAAAAGGCTCCAAAGGGACCAATCCCTTTGGTCAATTCAAATCAAAAGCCTCCAAAGGGGACACCCCTTTGGTCAAATCAATCAAAAATCCTCCAAAGGGGCACTCCTTTGGTCAAATCAATTCAAAAGGCTCCAAGGGAACCAACACTCCTTTGGTCACATAAATTCAAAAAGCTCCAAAGGAACCAAACCCCTTTGGTCACATTTCATCTCAAAAATATCAAAAGACAAAAAAATAATAATAATAAATATAAAACACAAAAACATTTTCATACACATTGCATTTTTAATAAATCACCTTCACAATCCAACTTCCATTGCATTCACACATTACAACTTTCATAGTATTTTCACATTCATACCATTTGTATTCATTAAAGTCAAGAATAATTGATAGTGCACTATGTCTTGTTACCTTAATCAGGGGCACCTCACATCAAACATCACCAAAACCATCAGTCATAATAATACATTGCTTCCTAAGCAAAAATCCTAGGTGTTTTCGGTCACTCAACCACTCCTAGTGTTTTAAGCAACCTCCAAAAAATATGTCGAATTCTTTTAGGACCATTGCACATATATACACTAAGCAAATCTTGAGTATTGGGAATTGATCTCAAAAACATTCTCGAACCAAACACAATTTCACATCTTAAAAACATCTTGTGTCAAATAGGGATAACACCATACTTGGTAGGAACCTTGAGGTGAAAAGGGTCATCCTTGCTTGTCCCATTATGCAACATAGTCCATGACAATAGTGGTTTTCACTACTATCACAATTGCTTCAAATTCAAAAAATAGAGTAGTAAGGATAGGGTACAATTCTCATCACACTTAGGTTGAGAATCTGATTCCCCAAAGCTCTAATTCCTTTACATCACACACCACTGATTAATTGGGTTGTAAGGATCGTACTACATTTCCAGTCAGACGGTTAAGTAGTCATCCCCAAAATTCAAGAAATAAAAAACAAAAATCATGGACTATGGAGTTAGCCTCCACCGGAGCTATAGACGCTTGAATGGCAGTGGAGTACGCTCATGCGTGGCGACATGTCTCTTTTAAAAAGAGACCTTTGACCGCTCATATGGACAAGCTAGATTCTAGGTTCAAACCATAACAGGTTTACCCGATTTACTCAAGATGAGTTAATGAACTCAATTGCACACACACTGGTTCTTGATTGTCTCGGGTCATTACCATGCTCTTGATTCGGTAAATGAATTCACTGCACACACATTTGGTCCTAGAAGAATTAGGCAGTTTTAGTGAGTTTGTTAGACACACTAGGATGTTTGAGTCTTTGCAAAACAACTCTAGATCCTTTATCCCTAAGGACAAGAAAGTCATAAGCAAGCCTCCATTCCATACCACCATCACATAGTCACAAATATCATTATCCATTTCATCCATGTGGTCATACCAATAGTATCATATTGGTGCCCCTGATTAAGCAATAAAGGTAAAGTTTGCTAAATAATGGTTCAAAACCTCTTTGAACAACGATCAATAAAGCAACACCATTCATTCAAATGGTTCAAAATCTCTTTGAACAAGATCAATAAAGCAACACCATTCATTCAAATAGTTCAAAAATCATTTCACAAAATGATCAATAAAGCAACACCATTCATTCAAATGGTTCAAAATATCTTTGAACAATGATTAATAAAGCAACACCCTTCATTCATTTGCATTCATTCATAACATATTCATTTCATAACATGTACAAAAAAAACAATTTGAACAATCAATCATTACACATATACATAAACAATCACAAAACAACTTGGGGGGTTCAAGGTCTCACACCTTCCCCATCAATCACATCAAACAATCAATCAAACAACTTGGGGGGATTCAAGGTCTCACACCTACCCCAACAATCACATTAAACATTCACATTTCAAATAATCAAATTCAAAAAGCTCCAATGGAATCAACCCCTTTGGTCACATTCAATTCAAAAAAAAAACTCCAAAGGTAACACAATTTCTTTGGTCAAATTCAATCTCAACAAGGCTTTCAAAAATTGAAATGCTATAATCTCAACTCCCTAAGAAAGCCATGCGGTTGGACTGCTCCATGGGATAGAGATGCGCATTTCCTTCTTTCACTCAACCTTAAGTGATCCTTGTATCTAGTGATTTACTCTAGCACCCTAGCGGTTGTAGCGATTGGCTATCCATACAATCCGGTAGGAGGAGTAGATTACCATAAGGACAATTATCATTAACACAATTCAAAAAGCCCCAAAGGCATAAACCCCTTTGGTCAAATCAATCCAAAATGCTCTAAAGGTACTCAAATTCCTTTGGTAAAAAAAAAAGTCAATCATCAAAACATAAAAACACAAAAAAAAAACATCTTGTGCTTTCTTTCCATTTCAAAAACATCAAACACCAAAAACATTTCCATACATATTTTGTCTTACAAAACCATAAAACAACAAAAACATTGCCATGAATATTTTGTCATATAAAACATAAAACACCAAAAACATTTCCATGCATCTTTTGTCTTACAAAACAAAAACCAAAAAATTTCCATGCATCTTTTGTCATACAAAAACAAACACAAAACAATCATGCATTCTCCAAAACAAAAACAACAAAAGCAAAAAAAAAAAAACTCCAAAGATACCTCAATTCCTTTGGTCAAAAACAAATTCAACAGGCTCCTGAAAGAATAGAAGTGCTCTCATCTCAACTCCCTAAGAAGGCCATGAGGTTGGACTGCTCCAAGGGATAGAGGTGTACATTTCCTTCTTCCACTTAGCCTCAAGTGATCCTTGTATACAGTAACTTATCCTATATACCTAGAGGTTGCAGCGACTAGCAATCCATGCAATCCGGTAGGATGGATAGGTTACCATAAGGCCCTTGAAAAGTGATTCACCTCATGCAAAAAATGAATTGTTATCATCTCAATTCCCTAAGAAAGCCATACGGTTGGACTGCTCCAAGGGATAGAAGTGCACAATTATCAACAATGGTCAAAATCACAGTTGAAACAAAAACAAAAACATCCATCTCATCAAACCATTATCATTTGTTTCATCGCTTTCATCATTTCATATCTTCTCCATCGACTCATCGCTTGAAGGGAAAGACAAAATCAACAAATTCAGTTTCATAATCAAAGTCAACACTCAAAACACTCAATCATGCAAATTACGCTCATTAAAATGAGCATATTTTCCATGATTGGGGCAACACAAGTTGACTTTTATTTGTGACCATCTTACACAACTCCCCTTCAAATGCAAATGGCTACAAAAACATTGCAAAACCCTCCAAATAATCATCTCACATCATCATCATCTCAAGTGAACCTTCTACCTAGTGATTTACTCTAGACACCTAGCGGTTGCAGCGATTGGTTGTCCATGCAATCCGGTAGGATGAATAAATTACCATAAGGACACTTATTCAAAATCATTTCACATCATCATGTTTGAAATTAAATCAGGTTGATCCTTCAATTTTTGAGTGACTTGCGTTCAAGCAGATTTGTCCAAGGTTGTCATTGACGCCTACTCCATGGGGTTACAAAACATGGAAAACTTATACTTCATCATTTTGCATTAAGGAATTGCTAATAGTCACTAGGACAACGAGCTCCTAGGGTGATTGGTTCCTTTACTTCATCATCTTGCATGTCAATCAAACCAAAAGGGAAATTTGCAACAACACAGGTCCACCCCAAACTTGGGGCATCCAACTTGATCTTGATTTTCAACATTTGCATACATCAAATCATTCATTTTTACAAACATCATCATCATCATCACATCATTTAGTGAACCTTGTATCTAGTGGATTACCCTATACACCTAGCGGTTGCAGCGACTAGCAATCCATGCAATCCGATCGGATGGGTAGCTCACCATAAGGAAACTCATTCAAACATTCAACATCAAATCACTATGACATTAAATCAACTAGGTCCCTAAATATTTGAGCTTAGATGTGTTCAAAATAGATTTGCACAAGGTTATCCTTCAACCCCTTCCGTTGGGTCAAAAGCGGAAAACAACCAAAAACAATTTGGTAATAATCAGAAATCACTCGAGTATCAAATTCCCGAATGACTGGTTCCTTGAACCCATCATTTGGAAGGAATTGCTAAAGTCATAGTGGAACAAGAACTCCAAACGTGGTCGAAGATTTTACCACACATTTTGCACATCAACGAAACCAAAGGTAAATTTGCAAGAACACAAATAATCCCAAACTTGGGGCATCAAGTTGATCAAAATGACATACATTTGCATCACATCCACATCATTCAATCAACCACCTCCTTTCATCATCCACATTTGGTCAATTGGCTCATGGGTTTCATCCTTTACCCATTCGCCAATTGAGGGGGTAAGCAAACAAATCAAAATTTTCAAAAAAAGTCATTCATTCTTTGCATCGAGAAGATTTGAGTCCATTCCTCCATCAAATAAAACCAGGTGTCTTTTGTTTTTGCACCACATTGTGTTTCACACAACACGGTACAAAAAGGGGTATCTGTAGACACCAAAATCTAGGCATTTGCATTACACATCACAATTTTGCATAATAATATATGCCTAGGTCTAAACTTAGGCATATAATTCCTGCACATTATTCATTGGCATTGCACATCACAATTCTGCATAATAATATATGCCTAAGTCTAAACTTAGGCATATAATTCCTACACATTATTCATCCACATTGCACATTTCAATTCTGCATAACATTATGTGCCTAAGTTTTGACTTAGGCATAAAATCCTGCACATAATTATATTTTCTAGATTTTATTAAATCTGGGAAATATCCTCCTAGGATACCCTCTCTCCTCACTTGACATGTGTCTTGGCCACATCACCATCACCCCTTTGCCACCTCTCATACACCCTTGTCCCCTTTGTCCCTTCACATGGGGCAACCCTCCACACTTCACTCCACTTCCACCTACCTACTTGCCACATCTCACACCTCACTCCACACTTCACTCCACTTGCACCTACCCACTTGCCACATCTCCCTAGTTAAGTGAGACACTTCTAGTGACTCACTGCAACTACCTAGGATAGGTGGCTACCTAGTCCCTGCCACTTGGCAGCCCTGACTTGCCACCTATCCTTCCCTCCAAAACCCTCAAAGGCCTATAAAGGCACCATCACATGACCAAGAAAAGAAGAGGAGGAGAATGCTAATGTTATGCTGCTCGAATTGTGCTATGTAAGCCATATTCATTGTTCATATTCTTCTATATTCATATTCATTTTACATTTATATTTTATCATTATCATTGTGATAGGTGCTACTAAACCCTTGTCCATTTGCATGTGTGCAGAGTTCAGGATTCAACAAGCTCGAGTTCATCATGGTGGTCACGAAAAACCCACCTCCCACATTGTTGTAGCATGAAGAGACGAAGACACCATCCTTGATTTGTAAAAGGGATTCCCCTTTGGCACATCTCTTTGTAAAATGCACCCTAAAAGGGTCAAAGTGTATCAAAAGGGACTTTCCTGAATTTAATAAAATGTGTCATTTTTATTGCAATGGTGTTGTGTTTTTATGTATACATCTAGCTATGAGATCACTTATGTGCCTTGTCTTCTCTTGTTCTCACAAGATTCTTACCTCTTGCACAATATTCACAATGGATTAAATGTTTATGTGGTTGGCTTGGCTTTGTAAACACACTTTTCAATTTTCTTGATATTTTACTTGTGAGCTATTGTTTTGCTCTTAGACTAGAGATGATGATATCTCTCTTTGTTGATAGTGTCATTTTCTTTGTAATTCTTAAGGAACTTGAATGGCTTCCTTGGTGCTAATTTATCTTCTTGCAATTTTCTAAGAAGTTGTCGTGAATTCTATATCTTCTTCTTAAGGAGCTTCTTTTAGCTTCCCTTTTTGCTTTTTACAATGGCAACTATTTAAGACTTATTTTCTTTCTTGCTTCAATTTACCTTGTTTTTGTAGACACCTAAAACACATCATTTTGAGGAGACTATCTGAATGGTCTCCTTTTAGACCACATAACCCACCTTGGGCAACCTCAGGGATAAAATACTTGGTTTTAACCACTTAAACGAGAATAATTCCCCATAAAACTACGGTGATCTCGACTCGAGATGACCTCCAAAACATGGTCATCTCGACCCGAGACAATCGCCAAAAAGCAAGTTTAAAATTAAAAAGATGCATAATTGGCAATTGAAACTACCAGTTAACCTTGTGTATGATTGCGCAAAAAGCATTAAGCACCCCACATGGGCCAAAATTAGAAAAATGCATACAATTATCAATAACATAAAATTTTAGAGTTAAGCACCTGCTTTTTTTAATACAGACTGCCTCTATGATTTTCCATGCAGGGTGTTGTAGGCCAAAATCGGCTACATCTCTACTTAACTTAAAAATTTATAAATTTGACTAAGTATGGAGAAAATAAACATAAATTCGCTAACTTTCTCATTTTTTGCTAAAAAATGCAAAAGCGCTAAAAAAGGATGAAAATGGAGAAATAGGGTGCACCAAGATTCCCCACCGCCTTTGTATTCCACGAGCAAACAAAAAAGTGTGAGAAAGCATAAAAGAGTTGGAAAAGGGTAAAATTGGAGAAGATTGAATGAGCATGATTCTCCAGCCTCTTTGTATCTCGTAAGAAAATAGAAAAGTACGAGCAAACAAGAAAGCGCAAGAAATGGATGAAAATGGAAAAGGAAGATGCACCACAATTTTGTTAGTCTTACAATGACACTGAGAGGGGGGGTGAATCAGTGTAGCTCTATAAACTTAAATTTATAGCTCTTAATACCGCAACAATTAAAACTTATTACTAGATACAACAAGTATAACAAAAGAGCATCACACAACACAAGATTTAACGAGGTTCACCAATGTGGCTACTCCTCAAAAATTGACTGCTTGGACTACCATCCAAATCCAGCCTTTGCAAAGCACCAACTTTACAATCAATTTACCAGCACCCACTGGAAGGAGCACCAACCCCTGATTTATCTAGCACCAACAGAGGCCCCTTGAAGGAGCACCACCCTTGATTTATCTACACCAAAAAGGAGAAACACCTCATGCCAAGTGCAACCTGGACTTCAATTTGAATCTATAAGTTTGATAGTAAGATACCTTTGCTTTTGCAAGACCCTAACTGGTCTTCTTCACCTTTGCATTCTCTACGCACTCTGCTCTCTCTACACAATCACTTCGCACACTCTGCTTCGTTACAGTCAAACTTCACGATCATCTTCTCCCTTTTGTGCACTCTACTCTCTTTGCAAATTTTGCACTTAGCATGATTCGACATGACTTGCTCTCTATGCACAACGACCGTATTTCACACACATTCGACAACATTCTCAATTCTCCAAACAACCCTCCTTTTATAACAATATTTTTTATGATGAAAACCCTAATCTTAGTCGGCTATAAATCCTAATCTTAGTCGGATTTCATAACAACTGTAAACCCTAATTTTAGTCGGCTGTCATCGGTCTTCGTCGGCTTCAACTCAAGAAGATGTTCGGTTTATCCATCGCTTGATGATTTCATTATGGACAAACCCTATAACTGCCATACTGACTTTTGATCACTCTTCATATTTAAGTATGAAATCACTCTAGAATCTGCCCTATAAATGTCGTAGTGATGTCGGTCCATCGTCATACTTCTCATTTCAATCAAGTTCTCCTTCTTGACTTGCGCATTTACGACCTATCATGAAATCGTGACATTTCTACCTCTATAGCTTCTTTTGTTGTTGTTGCCATGAAAATACATGTCACGATATCGTGACACTTTCACCTCCGTACGCTTTCTCTATTCTTTTGTCATGATATCATGACATTTCTTCCTCCGTAGACTTCATCTTTTCTTTTGTCATGATATCATGACATTTTTCCTCCATATACTTCATCTTTGCTTTTGTCACGATATCACGACACTTCTGCTTCCATAGACTTTGACTTTGCTTTTGTCATGATATCATGACACTTCTACCTCTATAGTCTTCAACTTAGCTTTTGTCATGAAATCATGACACTTCTACTTTCATACTTAGCTTCTTTGCTTTTGTCATGAAATCATGACACTTCTGCCTTCAAAGTCTTCTTCTCTGCTTTTGTCATGAAATCATGACACTTCTACTTTCATACTTTACTTCTTTGCTTTTGTCATGAAATCATGACACTTCTACTTCTGAAGTCTTGCTTTCTGCTTTTGTCATGAAATCATGACAGTTCTGCTTTCATACGCTTCCTCTCTTTCTTTTGTCGCAAAAATGCGACATGTCACGATATCGTGACACTTTTCAAACTTACTTTCTCTCTCCTATTTTAGTCATAAAAATGCGACATGTCACGAAATCGTGACACTTTTCAAACTTACTTTCTTCTTACTTCTCTCTTTCTTTATCAATCACATGTCACGAATATCGTGACACTTTTCCAAACTTACTTTCTCTCTCCTATTTTAGTCATAAAAATGCGACATGTCACGAAATCGTGACACTTTTCTTACTTGTTCTCTTTCTTCCAACTTGTCACGAAATCGTGACACTTTTTCCTACTTTCTCTTTCTCTTCCAACATGTCACGAAATCATGACAGTTTTTCCACTTGCCTTTTTCTCTTCCAACATGTCACGAAATCATGACAGTTTTTCCACTTTTTTCTCTCTTCCAACATGTCACGAAATCATGACAGTTTTTCCTCTTTTTCTCTCTTCCAACATGTCACGAAATCACGACAATTTTTCTACTTTTCTCTCTCTTCCAACATGTCACGAAATCACGATAGTTTTTCTACTTTTTCTCTCTCTTCCAACATGTCACGAAATCATGACAGTTTTTCTTGCTTTGTATATGTCACGATATCGCGACACTTTTCTTACTTGTCTTTTTCTTTGATCTTTTGCATATGGGCCACTTCGGTCTTCTTGGAAAATCACTGTACATACTCTGAATAACCTTTGAACTCCTGTCTTCTGCATCTGAATAGCTTTTGAACTTCCTATCCACTGCATCAACAGATCTATCTGACTGTGTTGACAACAATGACAATATTGTTGTTGCACCTTGCTCAACAATCTCCCCCTTTGGAATTGTTGGCAACACATGTGCAATTTCCTGTAACTCTTCTCCCCCTTTGACAATAATACCAAAGGGCTACTGCAGACTCCCCTGAGTCCATGCACAACATTCTCAGGCAAAATTTATTACACTTAGCAAAAATCATGAACATGAGCAAAAAGATAATCAAATACTTAAATGCTCCCCCTGAGAATGTGATCCCTGTAGCTAGTCAATTCTTGGGAAGTGTGACCACTCCCAATTTATTGCGAAGGTACTCAAAAACTTCCTTGGGCAATGGTTTTGTGAAGATATCTGCTACTTGCTCTATAGTTGGAACAAAATCCAACTTAACCTCACCTTTCGCAACTTTCTCCTTCAAAAAGTGATACCTGATAGCAATGTGTTTTGTGCGTGAATGCATAACCGGATTCTTGGAGATGTTAATGGCACTGGTGTTATCACACTTAACTGATATTGGCTCACTGAAGCTAATACCAAGATCTTTCAGGGTTTGTTTCATCCACAATACCTACGTACAACATGTTGTCGCTGCAATATATTCTGCCTCTACTGTCGATAAAGAAACTGACTCTTGTTTCTTATTGTGCCACGTGACCAATCTGTCTCCAAGATAGAATGCACCTCCATTGGTACTCTTTCTGTCATCGACACATCCTGCCCAATCTGCATCTGAATACGAAATAAGGGTGAAGTCTTTACCTTTCGGATACCATAACCCATACTCCATAGTACCCTTGAGGTACCGAAGAATCCTCTTCACTATTGTCACATGAGTCTCCTTGGGATTAGCCTGAAATCATGCTACCATGCATACTGCCTGCAAAATATCTAGTCTAGTAGTTGTCAGGTACAGTAAGCTCCCAATCATAGATCTGTACATGGTTTGATCAACAGGTGGAGATTTGTCATCCTTGCTCAACTTGCAACCTGTCGTCATGGGAGTGCTAACCGGCTTACAATCCTCCATTGTGAACTTTTTTAACATCTCTTTCACATATTTAACTTGAGAAATAAATATGCCCTTCTTATTTTGATTAACTTGCAACCCGAGGAAATACGAAAGTTCACCAATCATTGACATTTCAAATTCTTTCTCGCATCTTATTTGCTAAATCTTTACACGACTCATCTTTGCTACTGCCAAATATGATATCATCTACGTATACAACAAGAACAATAAGATGCCCATTTTCTGTTTTGACATACAAATTACTATCCACCATACCTTTCTTAAACCCTTGTTGAGTGAGATAGTTGTCTAGCCTTGCATACCATGCTCGGGGTGCCTGTTTTAAGCCATATAATGCTTTCTTCAACTTGCAAACCAAGTTGGGATCATCACCAAGTTGGAAACCATCTGGTTGCTCAATATAAACCTCTTCTTCAAGTTTCCCATTCAAAAACGCTGATTTCACATCCATTTGATAAACTTTGAAATTCTTGTAGACTGCTAAAGCCAGAAACATTCTAATTGCCTCTAGTCTAGCTACTGGTGCAAAAGTTTCCTCAAAGTCAATGCCTTCAACTTGTGCATAACCCTTACATACCAATCTTGCTTTATTTCTGACTACCTGTCCGTCTTCATTCAATTTGTTTCAAAAAATCCATTTAGTCCCGATTATATTTTTATTTGCAGGTCTAGGTACTAACTCCCAAGTTTCGTTTTTCTCGATCTGATCTAATTCTTCATTTATTGCCTTCATCCAACTTTCATCTTTGCTTGCGTCAGCAACATTTTTGGGCTCAATGTTGGATAATAGAGAGTAGTTACTTACTACTCTTCTTCTTGTCTGAACACCAACTTTGGGGTCTCCAATTATTTGCTCTCTAGGATGATTTTTCTGCCAATCGCCTGTTTTGAATTTCTTATTTTCTTCCACTTCTGAATCACAACTTAAATCATCTCGAGTCAATTTTTTGTATCTTTTCCGTTTCG
The DNA here is from genome assembly GCA_028583015.1 of Wollemia nobilis. Classification (NCBI taxonomy): domain Eukaryota; kingdom Viridiplantae; phylum Streptophyta; class Pinopsida; order Araucariales; family Araucariaceae; genus Wollemia; species Wollemia nobilis. The sequence continues at coordinate 226,938 of JAQPPZ010003577.1, forward strand.
TTTTCCTCATCTCCTTCAATAACCTCTTCATAAATTGGGTAGTTCTTTTCATAGCTAATTACTCGTTCTCTACCTTCATCAAATTTAACATCGACACTGTCCACAATTTTCTTTAGCCTCTTGTTGTAGCATTTGTAAGCTTTGCTTTTTGATGAATAACCAACAAAAATACCTTCATCCGCTCTATCTTCAAACTTACCAAGATTATCTTCAGTTCTTTTGATGTAGCACTTGCTGCCAAAAACTTTGAGGTATTTTGTTGTTGCCCTTTTACCGAACCACAACTCATAAGGAGTTTTGCTTTCATGTGTTCTCAGCATGTACCTATTTTGGATATACACCGCAGTATGGACTGCTTCTTTCCAAAATCTATCTGCTACTCTGCTTTCAGCCAACATAGTCCGTGCCATTTCCTGCACTGTCCTGTTCTTTCTTTCTACCACTCCATTCTGCTGAGGTGTCCTGGCTGCTGAAAACTGTCTCCTAATACCGTATTTTTCACAGTACTCTGTAAACTCCTCTGAAATGAATTCTCCTCCTCTATCTGATCTTAAACATTTGATCCTCTTTCCTGTTTCATTCTCAACATGGTTTTTGAAAGTCTTGAACATTTCAAAAGCTTCTGATTTATGCTTCAAGAAAAATATCCATGTCATTCTGGAATAGTCATCAATGCACAACATAAAATATTTGTCACCATTTATGCTTTGTGTTCTCATGGGTCCACATAAATCAGTGTGTATTAGTTCCAAAGGTTTGCTTGTGTAGTACTCTTTTGTTTTGAATGTGACTCTAGTTTGCTTCCCCTTTTGGCATGAAGCACAAATGTTGTTTGCAGGTTTGCTGATGGTGGGAATATCTCTCACTGCCCTTTTTGAGTTGATTTTTACTAGATTATCAAAACTGATATGACCGAGTCTCTTGTGCCACAACCAATTTTCTTCTTCCTGTCCAATAAAACAAGCTCCTTCTGAAGTCTCTGAGAGCGTGTACAGGTTGCTAGATGTCCTTGATCCAGTTGCTATCAATTTTCCACTGTTTGTTTTTCTGACTTCACAACCCTGCTTCTTAAAAACTACTTCATGACCTTTATCACAAATCTGACTTACGCTCAACAAGTTATGTTTCAAACCATCCACAAACAAGACTTCTTCTGACTTAATTTTTCCGTCACTAATTTTAACTGAACCTTTGCCAACTATCTTAGCTCCATCATTATTTCCAAACTTTACTGAACCACCTTCATATTTCTGTAACTTCTCAAATTTTTGTTTGTCACCTGTCATATGACTGGAGCATCCACTATCAAGTATCCATGGTACATATTTATTCTGTGCTTTAAATGTTGTTTGTACGATTAAGGATTCCTTTTCTTCCTTAAGTCGCTCTTTTTCTTTCCACTCCATTTTGATAGTAGTTTTGGGCTCTTGTTTTGCCTTTCCCTTATCAATAGCTTGTGCATGTTTTTCGAGAAGTTTTCTATTTTGTCTCATCCTATTTGGTTGAAATTTTCTTCCCTAAAACTGATTTGATGCAAATGTACTTCTACAGTTTCTTGCAATGTGCCCAAAATTATGACAGTTATAACATTCTACTGTATAATTCATCAGAGGAGAAAAAGCATTTCTACTGGTGAAATTCCTTGGTCTTACATTATATTTGCAGTCTGAGATTTTATGTCCATAGCCATTGCATTTAAAACAGAAACCAGAAAAGGGATAATTGAACCTGGGTGATGGTCTTTGCCATGTTGTCGTAGGAGCCATAGGTCTTCTTCTTCTTTGATGTGTGACATTGGTGAATCCATCATTGTCAATTCTCCTTTCGTGCCTGGCATTATTGCTTTCTTTTGCATGAGACATTTTTCCTTGATCAACCTGTTTCTTATCTTCATTCTTTATGGATTCTACATTTCTGGCCTTTGATCCATTTGATGATTCTCCTTCGACGAAACCCAGACCAAATTTGATGCCTGCAGGCCTTTGGTCATTTATAATCTTATCCAACTTCATAGAACTTTCTTCGCGTTTGTGATAGCAACTAATTTTGTGATTCATCTCTTCTATCTGCATCCGTAAACCAACATTCTCTTCTTCTAGTTTGCAGCAATAATCTATTTTCATGGTAATTTGTACTTCGAGATCTTCAGATATTTTCTTGTATTCTTCTATCTGTACTTTCAGACTGGTTATGATTTCATTTGCATCCTCAAGATTTTTTGAAATTTTCTTATTCTTTTTCCTCTCTATTTTCCACTCTTCAAGTGCAGAGATCAACTCACCTTCTAGATCTACTTCAGCCTCAAGGTTTTCACCACATACTTCAGAGTTCACTCCTTCCTTTTCTGATTTTACTTCTTCAAATGCCATTGTGTTACTTCCAAGATCACCCTAGCCGGTTAAGCTTGTACAGGAACTTAGCTCTGATACCAATTGTTAGTCTTACAATGACACTGAGAGGGGGGGTGAATCAGTGTAGCTCTATAAACTTAAATTTATAGCTCTTAATACCATAACAATTAAAACTTATTACTAGATACAACAAGTATAACAAAAGAGCATCACACAACACAAGATTTAACGAGGTTCACCAATGTGGCTACTCCTCAAAAATTGATTGCTTGGACTACCATCCAAATCTAGCCTTTGCAAAGCACCAACTTTACAATCAATTTACCAGCACCCACTGGAAGGAGCACCAACCCTTGATTTACCCTAGAAAAAACGAGCACCAACCCACGATGCCAAGCAACAACCTGGACTTCAATTTGAATCTATAAGTTTGATAGTAAGATACCTTTGCTTTTGCAAGACCCTGACTGGTCTTCTTCACCTTTGCATTCTCTATGCACTCTGCTCTCTCTACGCAATCACTTCGCACACTCTGCTTCATTACAGTCAAACTTCACGATCATCTTCTCCCTTTTGTGCACTCTACTCTCTTTGCAAATTTTGCACTTAGCATGATTCGACATGACTTGCTCTCTACGCACAATGATCGTATTTCACACACATTCGACCATCATCTCAATTCTCCAAACAACCCTCCTTTTATAACAATATTTTTTATGATGAAAACCCTAATCTTAGTCGGTTGTAAATCCTAATCTTAGTCGGCTTTCATAACAACTGTAAACCCTAATTTTAGTCGGTTGTCATCGGTCTTCGTCGGCTTCAACTCAAGAAGATGTTCGGTTTATCCATCGCTTGATGATTTCATTCTGGATAGACCCTATAACCGCCATACTGACTTTTGATCACTCTTCGTATTTTAGCAGTATGAAATCACTCTATAACTGCCCCTGTAAATGTCGTAGTGATGTCGGTCCACTATCATACTTCTCATTTCAGTCGGGTTCTCCTTCTTGACTTGCGCATTTATGACCTATCATGAAATCATGACATTTCTGCCTCTATAGCTTCTTTTGTTGTTGTTGCCACGAAAATACATGTCACGATATCGTGACACTTTCACCTCCGTACGCTTTCTCTATTCTTTTGTCATGATATCATGACATTTCTTCCTTCCATAGACTTCATCTTTTCTTTTGTCATGATATCATGACATTTTTCCTCCGTATACTTCATCTTTGCTTTTGTCATGATATCATGACACTTCTGCTTCCATAGACTTTGACTTTGCTTTTGTCATGATATCATGACACTTCTGCCTCCGTAGTCTTCAACTTAGCTTTTGTCATGAAATCATGACACTTCTACTTTCGTACTTAGCTTCTTTGCTTTTGTCATGAAATCATGACACTTCTACCTTCAAAGTCTTCTTCTCTACTTTTGTCATGAAATCATGACACTTCTACTTTCATACTTTACTTCTTTGCTTTTGTCACAAAATCATGACACTTCTGCTTTCGAAGTCTTGCTTTCTACTTTTGTCATGAAATCATGACAGTTCTACTTTCGTACGCTTCCTCTCTTTCTTTTGTCATAAAAATGCGACATGTCGCGATATCACGACACTTTTCAAACTTACTTTCTCTCTCCTATTTTAGTTGTCACAAATCTGACACTTTCTTCTCTTTTTACAAACACATGTCGATATCGACACTTTTCAAACTTACTTTCTCTCTCCTATTTTAGTCACAAAATGCGACATGTCACGAAATCGTGACACTTTTCTTACTTGTTCTCTTTCTTCGAACTTGTCACGAAATCGTGACACTTTTTCCTACTTTCTCTTTCTCTTCCAACATGTCACGAAATCATGACAGTTTTTCCACTTGCCTTTTTCTCTTCCAACATGTCACGAAATCGTGACAGTTTTTCTACTTTTCTCTCTCTTCCAACATGTCGCAAAATCGTAATTTTTCTTTTTCTCTTCCAACATTCGCAATCGTTTTTTTCACTTCCCTTTTTTCTCTCTTCCAACATTCCGAAATCCATCTTTTCCTTTTTCTCTCTCTTCCAACATGTCACGAAATCAGCTTTTCCCCTTTTTTCTCTCTTCCAACATGTCGCGAAATCGTGACAGTTTTTCTTGCTTTTCTCTCTCTTCCAACATGTCGCGAAATCGTGACAGTTTTTCTTGCCTATTGTATATGTCGCGATATCGTGACACTTTTCTTACTTGTCTTTTTCTTTGATCTTTTGCATATGGGCCACTTCGGTCTTCTTGGAAAATCATTGTACATACTCTGAATAACCTTTGAACTCCTGTCTTCTGCATCTGAATAGCTTTTGAACTTCCTGTCCACTGCATCAACAGATCTATCTGACTGTGTTGACAACAATGACAATATTGTTGCTGCACCTTGCTCAACATATTTTTTGTCTTCTTTATAATCTGTGTGTAAATCTAAAAAGCGTTGGAAAATAGGAATTCGTGAGAAAATAGAAAAATGAAAGAAAGTTGGATGAACGAGATTTCCTACTGCCTTTATAAACTATGCATAAACACAAAAGCGTGAGAAGACAAGAAAGCACCAAAAATGACCAAAAATAGGGAAAGATCGAAGAGTCGTTGTTTCTTGCTTCCTTTGTAAGTGGTATAATTTCTTGTACCCTATGTTGGTCGTACACAAATCTAAAAAGTGCTAGAAAACAAGGATGTGCGAGAAAATGTAAAAAGTTGAGAAAAGCATCCACACACAATTTCTTGTTCCCGTTATTGGTTGCATGCAAATCTAAAAAGCATAAAGGTACAATTCTTCATCTTATTTGTTATTGGCGCGCAACAGAAATACATTGAGCTCAAAAGACTAAAAGGATGTAAGAGAAATTTTGATTTCGTACGATTTCCTATCTCGAGCAAGTATAAGAGAGATTCAGGTAAAGGGTATTTGTGTGATAATCAACTACAATCGTATGATTGGCAGATCAATGATAGTTATTAAATCCTTCCTTATGGTCAAATTTTCAACGAGTTTTCATGCATTTGTTTGTTGCAGAAGATAGGAGAGAGATAAAATAGATGCCATAGAAGCTGAATCATAGTTCATAGTCCAAAAACTTTTAAAATGTTCTTATTAACTAACTTTAGTTGCAAATCAATGAATGAGAGAAGATCACAAGAATCATTGACGTCAGGGATGACTCTGAACTAAAGTTGGTTATAACAGATCAAGAACACACAACTGGAACCATGGATGGCAAGTGGCCAAGAAAATTAGGTAATATCAAACCCCTTGTAATGCTTAGAAATGATTATCATTATAAATCTATAAATAAATGCAGTGACCTCCTTTCAAAAGGTCGAATCTAAAGTGTTTGCTTGCACTATTGTGTATATCTTTTGCAAATTAATGAATGAAGCATTACAAGGGATTTTTACCTCAAACTTGCACTTGTGTTGATTGGCTGGATATAATTATGTAAAGTTGTCTCTACTATTACTGCTATGGGTAGTCTATTCTGCTAATTGGACAACTATTTAGAGTAAATTGAGATAATTTGTTCTTGCATACATGCTTATGGGAATTCTATTTATGTTAGTCAAGGCGTTGATCTTATTTTGTTAATTTAGATAATTAATGCTTTAGATGTTTGGAATAATTCTTTGAGTGTGCAAAAAGCCATTGATACAATAATTGTAGAGTTTTGAATGTTGTTAGCCCCAAATATTGTTTTTGAAGTTCAATTTTCTAGAATTTACTTTGTGGATGTCTATGTTGTTAGCTTCATCCGTCTATTCTTTATTCATACATTTCTAACCCTATCATTCCTATCTTTAAGCTTTTACTATTTTGAGCTAAATAGAGTCAACACCTATTAAGTTGATAAGGTATACCAACCTTTTCTAGAGGTTGAATCAAAGCAATTTGGTTCTTCCAATGTTTAGTCTGGGTTGTGATTAGTGGGTGCTCACCTTTAAATCCTTCAAGATAATAATCACAGTTCTAGTGTTGGCTTGATGACAAACCAGACTACAATAATTTTTGGCATGCCCGATGGGACAAATTCCACTAGATATATTTTCTATATTTTACCTAGAGAATCAAGAATCAGTGGATCGTCTTGACCTTATAAGCAAAGAAATTATATTCACTTGCCAACTCCTTGAGATTAAGCACCTAGTAAAACCTTAGTCCTAATATTTAAACTTTCATTTTTACTAGAAGTGCTGCTAAGAAATATGGGTAGCCTACCAATTTTTATGAGCTATTCTCAAAATCTAGGCACTCAAGATATCCATCTTCTAAATTTTTTGTAGAATAATTTCAATCATTAGCCTCAGACTCTTTTGGTACTAATACTCTCTGTACCCAAGTTAATATGGATCCCGATCAGGATGAATCTTAGCATAACTACCCGAATTGGAATGTCGTAATCCCACTATATTTTTAAATTGTGCACGATATCCCTCAAGCCACAATCAAAGCCATACCCACCTATGATGGCATTGGGATAACGACATATGAGCATTTCCAAGACGTGCTATCAATGGCAGTTGTTCATAACATCATACATAAGGATGTTATTATGAAATTATTGGTCCTTTCCTTTATGGGTAAAACCCTACATTGGTTTAGAATCCTAGAAAATGGTTCCACCAAAAATTAGGTTGACTTAGCTGGTCCCTTTATAGAAGATTTCAATGAGTCTATAGACCCATTTTTTCTCCTAATTCAATTCACAATCATCCAAATAAATCCTCAAGAATCAGTATATGATTTCAACCTCAAGTTTAGCAGAACCTGGAAAAGAATTCCCAATGAATTTAGGCCAACATCTTCCCTTGCTTATAGATATTATATCAGAGCATTAGGACCTGACATCGGGTTACAAACACAACAATCTAGAGTAACCACATTTTCTCATGTTTACCAGATAGCGATTCGAGGATATATTAATCTTCATAGGAATATTATCGCCCAAACACGTTACTCCATATTTCCCTAATATAACACTACAATATTCCTTGTTCACAAATACATCTCTTCTCGCAATGAACCCTCCTCTGTTAGCAACTCATTTCTCTATAGCAAACCCATTGCCACCTCCTAAATTACTCATTATCGTACCTTTTCCTCCATTACCATCTCAAGCTCCTCAAGAGTCTCTAGTGCTCCTTGATATTCAAAATTATTTAAAGTCTATCAACAACAAGGTCAATGCCATAGAAAAAAGAGAATTAAATATCTCAATAAAGGAGATTCTCTCACATTAACAAATATCAAAAGACAAGTTCAAGAAACAACATAGGACCACTGGTATCTATGTGGTGATATTTTCACAACCTACTCCTCTCCAATAACAAATTTAGCCTGAGAGACCACCAATAGAATCTTAAGAACAAGTCCAAGGGGAGAAATCAATGGTTGATTCTTTCAAATCATATTCATTAGAAGCCTCCCTTGGAATGGTTTAGAGAACATATAAAGAGGAAGCGAAAGAGGAAGAAGCAGAACAAGTTTCTCAAGCATTTGAGCAAACTTAGGCTCTATAAAGAGAGCAGTCAAGCCCAAATTGAATTACTCATCAGTCCCCATCGAGGGACTCAAGTATGATTTCTTCTCTTCCTTATTCTTCTACTCTTCCTCCTCTAAGTTCCTAAGAAACACTCCCCTCCCATTTTGAAAATCAAGTTCAAACAGAGGGAATCCCCCATAAACTTCATCTCAAATTTCCATATCAATTCCATCTTCACTCACTCAACCTTAAACGGTTTCCATATAATTTCAACTTTTGCCTTACCCACCATAAAATTCCTCTATATCATTGGCTGCATCAGCTGCAATATCAATATGACCACAAGTTTCAACACCACTTCCAACTTCATCATAAACTAAAGCTATAGTTTATATCTCTCTATGCCAAGATTCCACTATCTTATCTTCTCCACATACCCCTCTCCACCTTGTATCATCCTTGGTCACCACATCTATCCAATCCACTAATTCTATCATGGCCCAACACTAAAGGATAGATGATTTTTTTTTAATGCAGTATCTTGGTGGAATGAGTAGCTGGAAATACCATCAGAGGATATAGCCCACAAGAAAAAGACCGCTATCGTAGATCATGTTTCTATAAAGAGAACGAAGCTCACCACTACCCTAAGGTGAACAAGCTCAAAAAAGATATGACTATAGAGGACTCTGAGGTGATTGAAAAGATAGTAGACATCATGAAATTACCTACTATTGATAAGTTGGTGATAGCTAAAGCTCATATGGATACAGTATTTTTGTAAGGAGACATCCAAAGGGAAGAGAATGAAGAATTGAAAAGAAAAATACAAGAGTTGGAACATTCACTCAAATATCATGAGAGCCTTATCGAAACACTCAGAGATGAGGCAAAAAAGTGGTAAGATAATTACCAAGAAGTGTCCAACTATAAAGAGCAGGTTGAGAGCATTCAAACTCAAGTAAGAACTCTAACTAATCTAAATAACCACTTGTAACAACAATTGTTGATTGAAAAAGCTAAACTTGCTGGATTTTTGAAGGATCGTGTGAAACAAGTCAGAAGAGAAATCTTGTTAGAGATTAAGACAAAAGGATCAGAGGCCAGACTGGATTTTATATTCTTGGATGAAGCAACTAATGAATTGGTGAGCACTAGGAATACCCTCAAGAATATCAAGGAAGAGATTCAACACAAGGTAGCACCTATAGAAAATATTTGCAGATTAGAAAAAACCAGGTCCAGAGTCATAGACAAACTCATTTCAAATAAGTAGTGGTGTACTGTCAAGAATATAGCCAAAGACATCCTAGCTGAGAAAAAATATTATTGAAAGGTTTGCAATTGCTAGATAGGCTAGAAGATAAAATTAATAAAAGTATGAGAAAACTATCTCACATTAGGCTACTTGGTTTTCCTAATTACCTTTGGGAAGATCATCAATACATCAAAGAAGCAGTGTTGGGAGCCTGCTTAGACTTTATCATAGAAAATGACTCTGAAATAGGAATATGGCCCGAGCCAATCTAGCAAGAATAGGTGATACAAATGATTAAAAGCCTAAAGAAAATTAAATATGTTATAACTAAAGTTGGTAATGGTGGGGTTGAGCCATCCTATAAGAGGTTAGCAAGTTTACAATGGATTCATTGAAATATATTATCAATACTAGGAATTCCATAGAAATATTGGGAAGAAGCTGCAAACGTACTAAGAAATACTATCCAATTACTTAGTGAAGAGGATATTAGTGAAGCAAAGGTCATTTGAGAGGAAATAGAGGAAGAGGAATTTGAAGAAGAGGATCAAATTGAAGAAGTGAAATATGAAGAGGAAGAAGAGGAAGTTTAGGAGATCAAACCTAAAAATCCTGACATAGAAGTGATCCACGTTGATGAAGAAGATGCTCAAGATGAATAGCAATAGGTTCAATGAAAGGGACTTCTACGGAGCATAATTTTTGTGGAGTTTTACAGTTTGAAAAATGTCAAAAAAATAAAGAAAGAATGAACCTACAAAGAACCTCACACATATGAAGCTGGAAGAAGGTAAAGGTCTCCTATAAGAGAGATCCTCCTTGGTGCAGGTCAATCATATTTTGATTCACAAATAGTTCCTTCATGACCATGAGCTTCTAGATATTTTACCTTTGATCAAGAATTTTGTAGTCATGAAGAAGCAGTTTTTGAATCATGGTGCTACGAATAGCTAGATGGAGTGAAGTCAAAAGACTAGAAGAGAAAGCCTCTGTGAGTAAAGTTGGATTTGTCTCTAGTTTGATGGTCATAAGGAAGTTATACTCGAAAGCCTTATTTTGAAGAAAGCAATTGGATTCTAGTTTCCTCACATTTTTATATTCCTTCCACTCTATTTTTTCATTCATTTTCATGCATTCCCTCCATATTTTCACGCCATATCCAAAGTCATTATTTCTATCTCATTGTTTTCATTCATTTCCTTTCATTCCATGATCTTCCATCTTTCCATTTCCTTAGACTCCATAAACCCAATGGATAAGGCTTTGAGTTCCAAAATATTGTGAGCAAGACTCCCCAGGAGGCACCAATAATGTAGGCCAAAATAGGCTACATCTCTACTTAGCTCAAAAATTTGCAAATTTGACTAAGTATGGAGAAAATAAACATAAATCTGCTAACTTTCTCATTTTTTGCTGAAAAACGCAAAAGCACTGAAAATGGCTGAAAATGGAGAAAGAGGGTGTATCGAGATTCTCCACCGCCTTTGTATTTCATGAGTAAATAAAAAATCACAAGAAAATATAAAATCGCTAGATGGAGTGAAGTCAAAAGACTAGAAGAGAAAGCCTCTGCAAGTAAAGTTGGATTTATGTCTCTAGTCTAATGGTCATAAGGAAGTTATACTCGAAAGCCTTATTTTTAAGAAAGCAATTGGATTCTAGTTTCCTCACATTTTTACATTCCATCCACTCTATTTTTCTTTTCATTTTCATGCATTCCCTCCATATTTTCATGCCATATCCAAAGTCATTATTTCTATCTCATTGTTTTCATTCATTTCCTTTCATTCCATGATCTTCCATCTTTCCATTTCCTTAGACTCCATAAACCCAATGGATAAGGCTTTGAGTTCCAAAATATTGTGAGAAAGACTCCCAAGGAGGCGCCAATAATGCAGACCAAAATAGGTTACATCTCTACTTAGCTCAAAAATTTGCAAATTTGACTAAGTATGGAGAAAATAAACATAAATCTGCTAACTTTCTCATTTTTTACTGAAAAACGCAAAAGCACTGAAATGGCTAAAAATGGAAAAAGAGGGTGTATCGAGATTCTCCACCGCCTTTATATTTCATGAGTAAACAAAATATCGCGAGAAAACATAAAAGCGTTGGAAAAGGGTAAAATCAAAGAAGATTGAATGAGCGTAATTCTCCAGCCTCTTTGTATCCTACGAGAAAATAGAAAAGCACGAGAAAATAAGAAAGTGTGAGAGAAATATGCACCATGATTTTTTATCTTCTTTATAATTCGCGCGTAAATCTAAAAAGCATCGAAAAGCAAAAATTCACGAGAAAAGAGGAAAATCAAAGAAAGTTGGATGAGCAATATTTCTTGTCGCCTTTGTAAACTACGTGCAAACACAAAAGCATGAGAAAACAAGAAAGCACTAGAAATGACCAAAAATGAGGAAATATCTAAGAGTCTCTATTTCTTGCTTCCTTTGTAAGTGGCATGATTTCTTGTCTCCTGTGTTAGCCGCACATAAAGATGAAAATATCTAGAAAACAAGGATGCACAAGAAAAGGTAGAAAGTTGAGAAAAGCATCCACACATGATTTCTTGTTCCCTTTGGTGGTCGCATGCAAATATGAAAATCATAAAAGCACAATTCTTCATCTTCTTTGTTATTGGCGCACAATAAAAATGCGTCGATCTCAAAAGACTAAAAGGATATAAGCAAAAATTTTATTTCGTGTATTTTCTAGTCTCGACCGAGGATAAGAGAGATTTAGGAAAAGGGTATTTGTGCGACAATAAATTACGACCGTTTGATTGGCAAAACAATGACAACTATTAAATACTTCCTTGTGGTCAAATTTTCAATGAGTTTTTGCACATTTGTTTATTGCAGAAGATAGGTGAAAAATAAAACATATACCATAGAAGATAAATCGATGCTTATAATCCAAAAACTTCTAGAATCTTTTGAATAACCAAATTTAGTTGCAAATGAACGAATGAGAGAAGATCGCAAGAATCATTGACATCAAGGATGAATCTAAACTAAAGTTGGTTATAACATATCAAGAACACATAGTTGTCACTATGGATGGCAAGTGGTCAATAAAATCAAGAAACATCAAACCCCTTGTAATGCTTAGAAATTATTATCAATGTAAATATATAAATAAAGGCAGTGACCTCCTTTCAAAAGGTCAGCTTTGAAGTGTTTTATTGCACTACTGTGTATATTTTTTGTAAATTAATGAATGAAGCATTACAAGGGATGTTTACTCGAACTTGCACTTGTGTTGATTGGTTGGATATAATTTTGTAAAGTTGTCTTTGTTATTACTGCTATGGTTAGTCTATTATGTTAATTTGGATAGCTAACTTAGAGTAAATTGAGATAATTTGTTCTTGCATACATGCTTATGGGAATTCTATTTCTATTAGTCAAGGCATTGATCTTATTATGTTAATTTAGATAATTAATGCTTTAGATGTTTGGAATAATTCTTTGAGTGTGCAAAAATCCATTAATATAATAAATACAGATTTTTAGACATTGTTACTCTCGAATACTATTTTTGAAGTTCAATTTTCTAGAAGTTGCTTTTTGGATGTCTCTGTTGTTAGCTTCATCTGTCATTTCTTTATTCATACATTTATAATATATGTTTTTTCCATTATTAACTTCCACTCGAGAAGTCTATAAATTGGTACTCACCCCCTCAATTTGAACCCCCTGATTTCTTGTGCAAAGTTTCTATTATATACAAAGTTCAAGATTTCATGTAATGAAGTGCTGCCACTTTCGATCCTCCAAGCCCTCTCACTACTAAGACCATGTTGCAAGACTATTGTAAAGGATTAAAATTCATGCTCTCGTATTGTGTGTGATTAAATATCTAAGCTTTAGTGATTGTTCTGATCCATCAAGTCGCTCTCCCGGCAAAATAATTCATCAATAACACACCCTAAGGTATCTCAAAAACCGCTTAGACCTAGTCTCAAAAAGACACAATATTGGGACAGTGGTCGTATCGACCCGAGACGATCTGTAGATAAAGTCATATCAACCCGAGATGATCTCGACCAAATACATGGTTTTTCCAAATTTCTTTTCAGTTTAGCATAAAACATCTATTTTTTTATTTTTGCATTAGGTTTACTTTTAGTTTATGTATTTGGTAATCTTTTATTTCATTTATTGCATTCATATTGATTAATACGGGCTCGATTGTGATGGGCTCTTCATATACTTTTGATTTGTTTCTAGTTTCTTTGTATGTAGACTACAAGATCGAGAGGTCAAAGGAGTGCGATATTCACATCATACCATGGCGATCACTAAAAACCTACCCCCAAATAAACTATAAATGCAAGACAACCTTCCAGGGTGTACCAAGATTATTCAAAGGGGAATAAAACCCTCCTATTCTGTATTGCTTGTATCACACTTATGAATTCCCTTGAGGGGGTGTAATTGTAATATGTTTTGATAAGTATAAGTTATCATTAATAAAAATTACCTGACTCATTCTTATTGTTTTTATCATCGTGTTTTGATTACGTGCATGTGTTCATTATTGCTTTTACATCATTATTGCTTTATTGGTACATGATTTTTTGAGCTTTTAGATGGCGATCACGGTGGGACCCATTCCCCTTTTTAGATTTTAGATTTATTACTGATAAATTTTGCTTTTATAGGTACATAGTCATAACCATCTCAAGTCAATATGGCCCCTGTACCACAATTGTCTCAGGTCGAGACGACCCCAAAGCAGGAGTAAAAATTAAAAAATGATAAATTTTCTACAAATGCAGGCTTTCACAGTAAGTTCTACCATCTTTCTCTTTTTTTTCTAAAAAAGGAAAGTAGGAAAATATAGGTTTAAAGCATTTGGGAAGATTTTTTGTTTTTAAACAATCAAATAGCAATCATCTCAAGTCAACAAGTATCTATCTATGATCATATCAGGTCGAGACGGTCTCTATCTAATCTCAAGTCAAGATGGTCTCTGTTTGTAGTCATATTAGTATGAGATAGTCTCTATCTGCATTTATCCGGTTTTCCTACCTTATTACTTACTCAAATGTTGAATACAATATAGGGATTTCTGAATATTAAACATACACTTTTGCATTTACTAAAAGGTCATTTGTATGCTCTTTGTTTATTTTTTACAAAAATTTTAAAATGAACCCACACACTCATGAGGCAATATAACTTCGATTAATTGAATTTTATCACCAATTACTGATATCAATCACGCAACATGGGCATTCATCTCCTATTGTAGATTGGCCCCTTTACAAACCATAGTAGCCCCCATGAGTGGCTTTTCATACTTCATCATCGAAAAGTCCCCTACTCTTGGGTGCATCTTGGGGTAGGTTAGGATTATACATCCATTAACAACAGTGCTCAATAATAAGTGGAACATAGCTATTTTTCTTGTCCAAGCACGCCCAAGTGTGAAGAAAAATCCTGGTTGGGCAAGTAGTAGGACTCATACAACGCGATATCTTTCGAGAGGTAAGTTTATTTCCTTAGGATATCCAGGAGCCATAACCAACATCCTAGAAAGCCACTTTTTATCATTTGTGTTGCATTCCTAAATAGGGGGGTGTGCCTAAACTACCTTTTATAGTTTTCATTTATTTACCTATTATTTATCATAGGAATAGGATCTTAAAACCAAAACACACAAAAACAAAGAAAAATAAATAAAAATCATTAAAAAACAAAAACACAATTTTTTTTTCTTGTTTGTTTGTTCATTTACTATTTTGCATAGCTTAGGTTATGGTAACTACATGCAATCAAGATCAATCAAGAGCTAGCACTGCTGAAACACCACAAAGAGATATGAAACGTCTCTGAAGTAATCATCAGGACCTGATCATACCTAAATGACATCCTAGTGCCCAGTGTAACTTGCATGTCACATATCACCCTAGGGACTTTTGCATATCGAAGGTCCCTATTCAAGACCCACCCACAGGTCTTGAGTATGATAAAGATGATAAAAATTTATTATCAAGCAACTTTATTACCATCTACAAGAACACATATTCACATATTGAAGCACATATAAGGTTGTTACCTCAAATTCGTATTCCATCTCACCCAACATCACCACTGAATCAAAAATAGGTGTACACATTACACCAACATGGGGGAAACCAAGCTACCACAACTAAATCCCCTAATTTAAATCATGAATATGAGCATGTGGAAACATACAGTGGATAAAACCATAATAAACCATCCACATCTGCTCATGTGTTGAGGGATTTTAATCAAAATCATCCCTTTACATCCTTTGATAAACAACCTGCTCAAGTACGTTGTGCTTTGGTACCATCTATCTACATGGAGCCTATCACTTGTTCCTAATATTAGGTTAATGGGGCTATGCATGGTCCTATAAAATAAGTAGCCAACCACTCTAGTGTCGATGCACAACATCATCAAAGGTGTCCAAGACAACATCACCATCCACCACCTTAGTCTCATCAGAATCTAAGGTGGGAAATCTACATGAGGTTACCAAAAAATTACTAATTGTTGAATGACCAAATCAACTTCCTTGAAAGGTAAATCTTATGGCAATTCAACCATCAACCCATTCATCAATTGGTTCCATCACCCTTACATCCATCCCATGTTGAGAGGTCTAAGTTTGACAAGTTCAAAGGTGATTATGAGCTATAATGGAGTCACCAACAAACTCCTCTAATTTTACAACAAATCTTGAATCGACTCACAAACATTGAGCTACAACTAAGATATCATCAACCTTCTCAACCTCTACATCAACAACCCCAATAATTTCAAAATCCACCTCAACAAACTGCACTCCAGGCCACACCACCTCCCTTGAAACCTTAAAATCAACCATAACCAAATAAGCACAATAGGTCATATCACAATTACATGTCATTTTCAAAATATTATTAAGCCATATTTAAGAGGCTCTATGAGGCTCAAGCAATCATCTTACTAGAAATAAAACCAAAGGACCCAAAAATATCTAAACCTAGGTCTTACAATGAAGATCTCTATTGTGTTTACCACAAACTGAAGGCTCACAACATCAACAATTGGTACACATTTAAAAATATGGTCCAATATCTTATTGATAGGGGGGGCTTTTCCATAAATGATCTGCTCATATCATCCCGTCAGAACCTCGATGTCCATCAAAACTACAATGGGGACACTCAAGGCATTGCACCTCCCTCGTCATCCACATCACAAACAATAAAATAATTTAGGGATTCTCAAGGTATCGTACCTTCCCCACACTCACCAATCATGAAACACTTTGGGGATGCTTAAGGTATCACACCTTCCCCATGAAAAAATCAAAATCATCAAAAATAATAAAAATACAAAAAACATCAAAAACATTCAAAATTAAAAATAAAATAAAAAATAATAAAAACAACAAAAATACAAAAATATTGCATCCGCTCATGCCATCATGCATTGCATATCACTGCATTGGTTGTCTAGTTGCATTAGGCATATTCTTTCATTGCACTAGCATTAGACTATTTTTTTATTTTTGCATACTAAGCATAGCACCATGCTTTTATGATTGTCATCCATCTCAACCAAACCTTTTCTCTTGTCATCATTTGCACTTTTCCTTGTGGTCTTTTGATTATTAAGGGGTCCTCGTAAGATATGATAGATAACGTATGACCATCAATAATGATGCTCATATAGCTACTGACTATTTTACACAAACCTTTTAGTTTTCAAAATTTCATAAGGAAAACACACACATTCAACAGATCATCTCCATCCACATCCCCCTCCCTTGGTGATTGTGTTTTCCCCTCGCCTAGTAAGTTGTTATAGGATGTTCGATAGGGTCTTTCGATCATTCAACCATTCCTAGTTTTCTTTTTATATTTTGTAGAAAGTTATCTTGAATTTTGAAAGTAGGGTCTTGCTTTGATTGTACCTTGTATACCTTAAAATCCCAACACAAAAACACATTTTTTTAATACGGGTTTGAATAAGGAAAGATAACACTACAAAGTAATCCTTTCCACCTTAATCGAAAGGTTTCCCTTGCTCATCCTATTATGTGCATGGTCTATAATTCTAAGAATTGACAAAAGGACAAGCTCCCCCCTACCCCCCCAAAAAAAAAGAGAAAAAAATCTTCTTGCTCCTCCTAAAAATGAGCAAGTCCCCTCCCACTGAAAAAAAAAAAAGAAAAAAACATTTTTCTCTACTCCAAAATGAGCAAAACCCCAAAAAAGTAATAAAATCCCATGCTCCACTAAAAAATGAGCAAGTATCCCTAAAAAAAAATCCCTTGCTCTTCCACAAAACGAGCAAGTATCCCAAAATCCCAAAAATAAAATCAAAATAAAAAATGGGGTGAAGAGCTTGAATCCCTAGAATTCTCAATTTTTGGCAACCATGGGGTGATCTCCATCACCAGCAGTGGCCTATAGACACCATCCTGGTAGTGGAGTAGCCTTACACGTGGTAACATGTCTATCACATTAATGACCTTTTGTACAGACCAATGTCCACTTGTGTATGAGCTAGCTTTTGGTGGCTTGTATTGATTAGTAGTCTAGTCCAACTGCATCCAAATTCATGGTAATGAACATCACTATGCACACACAAGGATATTGAATATCTTGGTCTTCCTAGAAGATTTTTATCTTTCAAACTCTTGCATTGTTAGTATACAACTTTTGACTAGTCAACTAGGGTGTTTGAGTCTCATGAAAAGCCTTGTTGTTTCCTTGTGATATCTTACTGTTTCACATTCATCATTCACATTTTATTACATTAAATTTCATTTCATATCATTTAAATATTCAAATGAATGAATTTTGTGAAAAGGTTAACATTTTGATTAATGACTATTATACATTTTGTGGTGCTTACACTTAGTTTGTTATTATATTTTAGATTCATTCATTATGTTTTAATATTTAAATATACACATCATATTTTGCATTACCATATCACATCATCAACATCAACTAAGGGGAGGGTCCAAGGTCTCAGACCTTCCCTGTCAATCACATCAAACAATCATCAAGCAACTTGGGGGTGTTCAAGGTATCACACCTTCCCCCAATTGAACAAGAAATCAACCAACTTGGGGAAATCAAGGTAACACAACTTCCACACTAAAAATCTAATTCAATTCAATCATCAATCATTCATCAATAAATAACATAATCATCAACCAATAAATCAACTATCAGCTTCAAAAGTTTGCATCCTTTTGTCAAAGGTTGCACCCTTTACTTTACATTCAATAAATCAACACATCAACTTCCAGGTTCAAAAGGTTGCATCATTTTGTCAAAGGTTTCACCCTTTGGATCATATTAACATCAATAAATAAGTCAACTACTAGGTTCAAAATATTGCATCCTTTTGTCAAAGGTTGCACCCTTTCCCTTGCATAAACATCAATCAAAACATAAACTATCAGGTTCAAAATGTTGCATCCTTTTGTCAAAGGTTGTGCCCTTTGCCTCGCATTAACATCAATCAACAAGTCAAATTCTAGGTTTAAAATATTACATCCTTTGTCAAAGTTTGCACCCTTTGCCTTGCATAAATATCAATCAACACATCAATTGCTAGGTTTAAAATATTGCATCCTTTTGTCAAAGGTTGTGCTCTTTGCCTTGCATAAACATCAATCAACAAATCATCCAAACACTAGAGTTCCTAATGTAGATTCTCAAGTGAACCTTGTATCTAGTGATCTACTCTAGTCACTTGGCGGTTGTAGCAATTGGTTATCCATGCAATTCGGTAGGATGAGTAGATTACCATAAGGACACTCATCATCATATTAGTTCAAAAGGCTCCAAAGGCAACTAACTCCTTTGGTCAAATCTAACTCAAAATGCCCTAAATGCAACTAACCCCTTTGGTCAAATCTAACTCAAAATACCCCAAAGGCAACTAACCCCTTTGGTCAAATCTAACTCAAAATGCCCCAAAGGAAATTAATCCCTTTGGTCAAATCTAACTCAAAATGCCCCAAAGGCAACTAACCACTTTGGTCAAATCTAACTCAAAATGCTCCAAAGGAAACTAATCCCTTTGGTCAAATCTAACTCAAAATATCTCAAATATAATTAATCCCTTTGGTCAAATCTAACTCAAAATGTCCCAAAGGCAACTAGCCCCTTTGGCCAAATCTAGCTCAAAATGCCCCAAAGGCAAATAACCCCTTTGGTCAAATCTAACTCAAAATGCCCCAAATGCACCTAAACCCTTTTGTCAAATCAATTTACAATGCTCTAGAGGTACCCAAACTTCTTTGGTCACATTTTAATTCAACAAGCTCTAAAGGGCCTAACCCCTTTGGTCCAACGATCCTCAAGTGAACCTTGTATCTAGTGATTTACTCTAGTCACCTGGCAGTTGTAGAGACTAGTTATCATGCAATCTGGTAGGATGGGTATATTACCATAAGGACACTTGTCATCACATTAGTTAAAAAGGCTCTAAAGGCACCTAATCCCTTTGGTCAAATTAATTCAAAATGCCCCAAAGGCAACTAACCCCTTTGATCAAATTGATTCAAAATGCCCCATAGGCAACTAACCCCTTTGGTCAAATCTCACTAAAAATACCCCAAAGGCAACTAACCCCTTTGGTAAAATCTAACTCAAAATACTCCAAAGGCAACTAAAACTTTGGTCAAATCTAACTCAAAATTCCCCAAAGGCAACTAACCCCTTTGGTCAAATCTAACTCAAAATACCCCAAAGGCAACTAACCCTTTTGGTCAAATCTAACTCAAAATTCCCCAAAGGCAACTAACCCCTTTGGTCAAATCTAACTCAAAATGTCCCAAAGGAAACTAACCCCTTTGGTCAAATCTAACTCAATATTCCCAAAAGGCACCTAATCCCTTTGGTCAAATAAATTTGCAATGCTCTAAAGGTACCCAAACTCCTTTGGTCACATTTCAATTCAACAAGCTCCAAAGGGCCTAACCCCTTTGGTCCAACGATCCTCAAGTGAACCTTGTATCTAGTGATTTACTCTAGTCACCTAGCGGTTGCAATGACTGGTTATCCATGCAATATGGTAGGATTAGTAGATTACCATAAGAACACTCGTCATCACATTCATTCAAAAGGCTCCAAAGGCACCTAACCCCTTTGGTCAAATCAATTCAAAAGGCTCCAAAGGCACCTAACCCCTTTGGTCAAATCAATTCAAAAGGCTTGAGTGAACCTTGTATCTAGTGATTTACTCTAGTCACCTAGCGGTTGTAGCAATTGGTTATCCATACAATCCAATAGGATGAGTAAATTACCATAAGGTCACTCATAAACAAAAAAAAACAATTAAAAAAATTGCAAGATAAAAAATCAATCCATAGAAAGTTACCCAGAGTTGTTAAGGTCACTTGTCATTTTGGTCAAGTGACTCATTGCTTTCATCATTTTTCATCTCCTCTATCGACTCATCATTTGAGGGGGTAGTCATATAATTACAAAATTCAAAATCAAGTCAATAATCAAACACTCAAAAATGCAAATTGCGTTCATTCAAGAATCATTGCCAAAGATAATCATACACCCTTCTTACTTGGGGCAAACAACAAGCAAAAATAAATTCAAACAAAAAAAATTGGGTAGCTAAACTGCCTGATTGGTATCCCTAAAGCCTAAAGTGTAGACTAAAGCCTGTCTTCCCATGATTGAAAGGTTACCAAAAATTTAGTATACTCAAAGCCATCGATTGTGGATTCATATCATAATGTCTACTCAAGGTTGAAAATTTTACTAAAATAAAATCCATCAATGAGTTGGAAGAAATTATTTAAAACTGCATGCTCTTTCTATTATTGGGGCATCTTACGTTGATTTATTTAATGAATATCATTAACCATAAAATCGATCATTTTGGATTATTTATTTTTGCTCCGCATTGTGTTGTCTCACAAAGCATACCAAAAAGGGGTATCTGTAGACACCTAAAACATGTTATTTTGAGGAGACTACCTAAATGGACTTCTTTTAGACCACATAACCCAACTTAGGCAATGTCAGGGCTAAAATCATGGTTTTCATCACTAAAATAGGCATAATTCCCCATAAAATTGTGGTCATCTCGACCCAAGACGACCTCCAAACTATGGTCATCTTGACTTGAGATGATCACCAAGAAGCAAGTTTACAGATAAAAAGGTGCATAACTGGTAGTCGAAACTACTATTTAATCTTGCACATGATCTTGTGAAAAGCATTAAGTGCCCCACATGGACCAAAATTAGAAAAATACATGCAATTATCAATCGCATAAAATTTCAAAGATAATCATCTACTTTTTTTAATGTAGACTACCTTTGTTTTTTCATGCAGGGTTCTTTTACCATTATTAGCTTCCACTCAAGAAGTCTATAAATTGATACTCACCCTCAATTTGAACCCCCTGATTTCTTGTGAAAAATTTCTATTCTATACAGAGTTCAAGCTTTTATGTAACGAAGTGCTACCATTTTTTATCCTCCAAGCCCTCCCGCTGCTAAGACCATTATGCAGGACTACTATAAAGGATTGAAAGTCATGATCTCATATTGTGTGTGATCAAATATCTAAGATTTAGTGACCATTTTGATCCATAAAGTTGCTCTCTCAGTGCATTAAGTTGTTGACAACACACCCTGGGGTATCTCAAATGCCGCTCGAAATTGATCTCAGAAAGACATAGTCCTAGGATAGTAGCCATCTCGACCTAAGATGATTTGCAGACAAGACCGTCTTGACTCAAGACGGTCTTGACCAAAGACCTGGTTTTCCAATTTTATTTTATTTTTAGCATAAAACAACCATTTTTTTTATTTATGCATTAGGTTTACTTTTAGTTTATGCATTTGCTAATATTTTATTTCGTTTATCGCATTCATATTGATCAATACAGACTTGATTTCAGTGGGCTCTTCATATACTTTTGATATATTTCTAGTTTATTTGTGTGTAGACTATAGGACCACAAGGGCAAAGGAGTGCAATATTCAAATCATACTGACTATGACGGTCACTAAAAACCCACCCCAGATGAACTATGAATGCAAGAGAACCTTCCATAATGTACCAAGATGATTCAGAGGGGAATAAAACCCTCCTATTCTGTATTGATTGTATCACACTTATGAACTCCCTTGAGGGGACGTGATTGTAATATGTTTTGATAAAGATAAGTTATCATTAATAAAAAGGACCCAACTCATTATTATTTTTATCATCATGTTTCGATTACGTGTATGTGTTTATTATTGCTTTATTGGTACATGGTTTTTGAGATTTTAGTTTTTTGTAGGCTTATGATCTTGTTGGGATTTAGAAGGGATTGAAACATTTTTTAGGCTTAAAGGCTTTTTCCTTTGGAAGGAGTTTTCCACCCTAAAAATTTTTAATCTACCATGGGATTTTGCTTCATGATGATAATTTTATATATGGTAATTTTACCCTTGAAACTTCTTTTCTCAAACTTGATTTTTCTTTTGTCAAACAGATTGCTCTTTGGCTTCCTTTATGTCAAAGCTAAAGGATGATCAAAAGAAGAATTTTTACTTCCTTCTACCTCCTCTGATACCACATGTTAAAAATCAATACTTCGACGATTGTTTTATAGAAATTAAGGATATTTTAGTACATAAGATGCCAATTTCAAGCGTAATAAACCTTTAAAAAAACTTACAACTACCTTGTTCTATACTATTTGCATGTAACTTATGTAATACCACTTGATTTCTCATATTGCCTATTATTTAATAAATCCTAACATGTTACACCATAGTAACGATAGCAAGCAATTAATCAACACACGAGAATCCAAATAACATCAATATCCATTGATTCGTTTGATTATAAAATTGATAATCAAATGATAAGATGAGATAGAAGGGTTGTACCCAACCATCGTGCACTTGATAAAGCATGAGGACAATACCTCTAACGGGATGCACAAGTACTTACTAATTTCTTACAATCTCATGAGAACAAAGCACAATGTGTATTTCATAGAGTGTAGCTCTAAATTCTAATGGTCAAAAGATTATTACAATGAGGGCCCTAGGTCCCTATTTATAGTAAGAGTTTACCCTTGATCTATCTTGAGTGAAAAATAATTACTACTAGTAAAAGTAAAGTTTGGGGGTAACTTTAGCAAAATGTGGCACCTCCAAATATTACATACGTCTAATTATGCATCTAATAGACTTAGAAGGCTCTAAAAATGCTTAGTGCACCATAAAATACCAAAAATATCACTTTTCAAATATTTTCCTTGAAATTTGTGTAAAATTTCACCTTTTTGTCTTGACCAAGTGATTCACTCATGTTAGCAAGTTGATAAAATCACTCGTTCAACATATTGACACCTTTGTTGACTGAATCGCTTGTTCGAGCTAATCAGTAGGTTTTGTGAGTGAATCACAACGTTCCCAAAAAGTTAGCAAAATTTAGAATTTTGAGAAATTTTATGCCATCTAGTCCTTTTATGCTATTCCTTGCTCCAAAATGTGCAAACTTTTGCAAAGGTAGTGCTAGGGTACTACATAGATTTATCTTGAATCTAGTAAGAAATTTTGAAACTTTGAAAACTATGAACCTATACCAAGGATTAAATTATCTTCTTGAAAAGACCTAATTTTTTATTTAAACCACATTCTTCTCCAACAAAGAATAACCTCCAAACCTTATTTTATTGAATAGAGTTGGAATATAAGTGACAATATAAGTTATAACATGAATATTTAGTGTTATCCCTTCTATAAGTTAAGATAAAACAAATAAAGGTGATAGTGGGCAAACAATTCATATATACAATGAAAATTTATAGTTTCTTACTTTAGTGTCTTCTGAAAATATACATTAACATAATAAAATTTGTATCAAGGAAATAAAATTAAATAATTAGATATAATTGACCAGACACATCTTAAAATATATAACAAACCATTACAAATATTATAATATAATGGTTTGTACATATGTTATGACATCAATATTTATATACTTCAAAAATAATAATTACTTTAACTAAATTTTAAAAATTTAAACAAATTGATCAATATAATTAGAAATGTGTATGAAATAAATTTCCCAAACCAACTTGTAATATTGGCTAGATCAACTAGTTTGAAACAACTATTTCCAATATTATTTCTTCTTTAAGATGGTATGGGTGCTCTATTGCTAGGAGGAAGATGATTCAAGAGCATTGTCTTCATCAAGATTTCTCTTTTCATCATTCAATGCGTATGAAATATCCCACTATTGTATTAGTCCACATGATATAGCTAATGCTAAAAATCATGCGAGATTTTATGATTCATATCATGCTAAAGGGGCGCATATTAGATCTCACCTCAATTGGGTCTCCGAAGGTGACAAAGGAACTAAATTATTCTTTAACTACCCTCAAGAATAAAAATGTTTTGGAAAAAATTATTGAGTTGGACTTTCTAACACCAATGAGATCATGATTTTTTTGTATCCCAGTTTCTCTTAACTTTTTACAATGAAGTCTAGGGATGACATCCAACTTATCTTAATGGAATATATGCAAGAACAAATTCCTTCCCTAGTAGATCCCTTCATTTGGGATAAACTTGATCATCCTCTTTTTGTGAATGGTCTAAATATTTATCTAAGGAGAATGACAAAGCTCTCAGTATGGACGGTCTTCTAGTGGAGTTTTATAAAATAATGGCATATCCTTTCCTTAGATCTTCATAATTTGTACCTAGAAGCTCTCCAAAATAGTTTTTTTAGAGTATATATAAATCCTGTAAGAGGAGAATCATGGGAGACACCTCCAGAATACACATTGAATACGATAATGGGTAGGACATAACACAAAGGTCTACGTGCATATGTTGCAGGCCAATGAAGGAATATGCATCGACTTGGTGGAAAAGGAAGGCACATAGGTGACTTTCAAATGTCAAAAATGTAAGCATACTCTACATATAATAACCACAAAGGTGCATTGGCTAGTGCTTAGCCAGGTGGATATGGCTTCAGATGCATGGCAAAAAATAGTTGATGCAAGTATTGATAGGGGGAGGTTTCGAAATGAGCATGCTCAGAGATAGGCCACATGGTGTGATGGAGAAATATTTGTAGCCAAAGTGCAAAAATAGATATAGACAATAATAACAACCTCATGTTATGTATCTAGAATAAATAGGGTACGAGTGACCTAGAATACACAATAAAAATAATGGGAGTCAATTTAAGTACAAGGTAGCATATGAAGAAAAAAGGATCTTGTGCATAGGTGATGCGATGACAAAGAAAAATTTTGAGGTAACAGGAAGAAAATACAGGATGAAGGGAAATCAATTGCTGGTATGTGGTGGACACTACATCAAAGTCTGCCAGCTAGGGTGGGTGGCCAAGGTGGTGGCCATAACAATGAACATGAAGGATGATCATTCTATTGTTGGAGTAATGCACAAGAAGAAAAAATAAAAATGATGCAACACATAGTTCCATTTGAGTCGTAAATAAATTCTTTAGCAAAGTTGAAGATGGCACTAAAAAATAGCATTTGGGGTGGCAAAATTTATTGTAGAAGATGGGTCATAGAGGTGCAAAGGTAATTAGGAAATATATTATCCATAACCACCAAAAAAGAGGGGCAAAGTTTGCAATGATGTGTTAGAGTTGGATGGGATTTAGGGCCACAAGGATCGAGAGGTCACAAAGGAGGCCATAAGAAATTTGATACCAAAATAAAATACTTACGAGTGATATTTGAGGTAGTATGAAGTGGATGGTAGCCTGGACAGTGACAAAAATAAAATAAATCGTAGGACCACACTGGGAGGAAGCTAAAACATCCATAGATTTTGACAACATCATGATATATTGACACATGCTCATAATGCATTAAATAAATTGGATTCAAAATCAACAAAGCTCTCAACTATGGCTTCCAAAGTGGCAGCACAACCTCCACCATCACAATAGCAATAGGAATATTTTTTTCATTTTTAGCTTCAACTTCATGATCTTCATCAGATAAGCCATCCAAAAGGCCATCATGTAGGCCTTCAAATATTTTAACTTTTAATTTCATCTTCAAATTCTTCTCTAGAAGTAGTGGTACTAACATCATTAGAAATGGTGTCAACATCAAAAAACAATTCTTCAATAATAACATCTTCCATATTAGTAGCAACAATTGCTTCTTCAACACAAAGATATTTTCAACTTTAGTAGTAAGATTTTTTAGATTTTCTTTAATAACTTGAACAATGACTTTCTTATTCCAATATGTGCATGTGAACAATATTTGAGCATAGGGATATTTAGTTTTTTGTGCTAATTCTTAAATATATTCAAGATCTTGTAGAAAATATTGAATAGACAACAAGGTGCCTGAAATACGTGTACCCCACAAAGAAGGATCAGGGTGCTTTGATACCAAATGATACAAAATACAAGGGAGAATATTGTCACAATACTTGCCTGAGAATTTCATTGATCAAATTCTATTTTATAGGAAAGGAAGCCTTTACAAAACCACCAGAGAATCAAAACCCACAACAAAAAACCATGGAAGGATTTAAAAAAGGTTGCAACTCTGACAAACAAAAAGTTATAATTTGAAAATTTACTAACAAGGGACTTGAATGGGAATGGTGTTTAGCTTTTCTAGGGATTTATGAGGAAAAACTGCTCTGCGGGGATGGCAGTAGTTTCTAGAGAAGGTCTGAACAATTAGAGGAATATTGTGATGGCATCGGGCCCATCATAGAGCGTGCATTCTAGCAATGTTTTTTCATCTAAAAATTATTGTATTTCTTGTTAAATAACAATGTTTAGAATGATGTGAAGCCATACTGGTTCTAGTGGTTCAACCAGACTTGGTGGTGGAAGATGTGGAGTATTTAACAAAACATGCACTTATTGGTAAATTTATGGGCATTGGAATTTCTCTTCACTTTGTGGAGGCTTGGGTTAGGAAGACTCGAAACCCTTAAAGTGACGTGGAGGTGATGTTGAGTACGAATAGCTATTTTATGGTGGTTTTCTCTTGTCTTGCGGATCGTAACAAAGTATTTGAAGGGGATACCCTGTAACCAAGTGGGACTCTTTCTTAAACCCTGGCAAGTGGGTTTCAACCTGTTAGAGGAGTGGTCGTAACGGGTTCCAGTGTGGGTTCTGCTTTTGTGGCTTCTATTGGAATTTTGGAGAAATGAAATCTTTCATATGATTGTCCTTCTTCTTTGGAAGCTGGTTGGACTGTCACAATAGACGATGGATAAAAAGGTAATCTATCTTACTCGTATATGTGTTGAACTTGATTTAAACAATCCTATTCCAGATTCTATTGAAATACAGTTTGGATTGAATACATGGGTTCAACAACTTGACTATGAAGATTTTTTGTTTCATTATCAAATTTGCCTTGAATACGACCACCTGCAAAGAAAATACCCTAAGTTTTTCTCGCCCGTGGCTTCATATCCTAGGCCCTCTTACTCTGCACAAAATCTGGATAAAGAAAAAGCCTCGATATAGGAAGGGGATCAGGATAAGAAAGGCTTTATTTTAGTAAAACCCTAAAACAGAGGAAGAAGGACAAAAATAGACCTTAAGGATAGCCATCCAAATGCTCTACTCAACCATTTTGAAATACTAGATGATATTAATCAGTCCATGGAGATACCTGAAACATTACTACCTAATGCAGATATAACAAGGCCAAATCAGATGTCTCTTCTTGAGGTGGAGCCTAATGAATCACATCTAGGGGTTTAAATGAATAACATAGAGCTTTGGTTCTGAGTATAGGTGATATAGTTGGCTCTTGCCCTGGAAGGGAAACTATTTTGGAAAGTGGTACAGATTTAGTTATGCCCTTTCCTACTCAAGTACTGATGCAGTCATCCTTGGACTGCAAAACTCCTATGGTATTGGGATTGCAACAGAAAATAATTAAAAAAGGTGTTTCAAATAAGAATATGAAGGTGGGTCAAAAGAAATACCTGGACAAAATTAAGTTAATGGGGGAGACTTTGGTGGAGTCAGGCTTGGTGATAACATTGGACTCCCATTTTTATAACCCCTAGAAATGATTATCCTTTCATGGAATGTAAGGGGGTTGAACAACATCCCCAGACAAAAAGTTATTCGTAATTTGGTCCGTGTTCATTCTCTGGATGTGGTGTTTATTCAGGAGGCTAAATTGGCTACTAATATTATGTTCAATATTGCTCCCAAGTTGTGGATAAGGGGTCGATTCCAATACATTGGCGCATGTGGATATGCTGGTGGCATTGTTTTTTTATAGGATTCGGTTAAGATATCTCCTCTTACTTGGATTTCCAGTATATGGTCTATTTCGATGATCCGTCATGATAATTAATCTGGTGAAACCATCCTACTTACAAATGTGTATGCTCATATTGATTACAATGGTAATGTGAATTTGTGGGAGCACATTGTCTTTGTGAAAAGTTTGACTCTCCTATACCCATGGATTTTGGTTGGAGACTTCAACTCTATCACTTATCTAAAGGAGAAACGCGATGGGATTGATCATCTCGAGCCTTTTTCTTCTATATTTAGTGCTCATATATGGGCCCTAAACTTGGTTGACATAAAGCCGGATAATGGGATCTTTACATGGCACAATAGAAGATGTGGGGAAGATTCCATCTTAGAGAGACTGGATAGGTTCTGATCTCCAGTTTTTGGATTGGTAATAACATAAGCGCTAGTTCTATGATTCTTGAGGGTAAGGGATCTAATCATGGCCTATCAAACTCTCTACTCTGGATTTAAGGCTAAAGAATAATTCTACCTTTAAGTTTCAACTTATGTGGCTTTAGGATCCTAAGCTTCATGATTTCATGTGAGGCTAGTGGACCAATAGTAAACCTCCTCATGGCTCCGCTATATATTCATTTATGAAGCGGCTATAATTTTTTAAGCATAAATTGAAGATATGAAATAGACTAAATTTTGGGAACCTTTCCTTTGCTAAGTTGGTAGCTCTTAGGAGGGTGGAAGAATCTTCAAGTAAGATTAAAGATCAGGGACTCACGAAGGACCTTCTCGTTGAGGAATCTAAGGCTACGAAATACCTTGCTGAATGGGAACTAAGAGAAGATTTTCTTTGGAAATAAAAAGCTCGAGTAGATTCACTTCAGGAAGGGGATAGGAAAATGGACTTCTTTTATAACTTAGTTAAGGCTCGTCGTAATGGTAACCTGGTTACCTCTCTTATGAATTCTCAAGGTGCCATGTTCTCTTCTTTCAGGGATATTTCAGAAGATACTAGGAGGTATTTTTCCTCTCTCTTCAAGGAGGACTCCCTCTCAGATGATGAGTATGAAAATATTATTCTAAAATGTATTCCCTTAATTTTTTCTAGAGAGATGAATGAGCACTTGATGGGTCCAATTTCCCTTGAGGAGTTGGAAAATGTTGTATTCAATATGAAAAAGGGAAAGCCTCGAGTCTGGATGGATTCCTAATTGACTTTTATCAAGAGTTTTAGGATTTAATCAAATTTGATCTTCTAAAGGTGGTCCATGAGTCCCAAAATAACAAACAGATGCTAAGGACCCTAAATACTACCTTTGTGGTGCTTAATTACAAAAAAGAGGGAGTGAATTCCCTAGATATGTTCAGGCCTATCACTCTCTACAATGTTGTGTATAATATCATCACAAAAATTATTGTTGAGAGGCTAAAGATATGGTTGAGAAAAATAATCTTTATGGAGCAAGGTGGGTTTTTGGTTGGCCAAAAAATCTTGGATGGGGTTGTTATTGCTACAGAAGCTATTCACTCAATGGAAACTTCTAAGGATAAAACTATGTTCATTAAGTTGGACATGGCCAAAGCCTATGATCAGGTCAAATGGTTGTTTCTTCATGAAGTTATTACTGCTTTTGGCTTTGAGGAGGAATGGATTAGATAAGTGATGAGTTGTGTTTCTTCTTCCTCGTTCTCCAGTCTTGTTAATAATGAGTCGTCAAAGTTGTTTGAGGCTTCAAGGGATTTGAGGCAAGGAGATCCTTTATCTCCTTATTTTTTTATCATTATGGTGGAAGGGTTGGGAAGATTACTCAAGTCTCAGATTAGGCAGGGTCTCATTCAGGGGTGGAAGTGGGATAGTATTTTGTCGCATCTTTTCCACCTTAAATTTGTTGATGATACTACTTTACTAGGAGTTGCCACTATCAGGGAATCTGACAACATTATACGGTCTCTTGACATATATCTTTGTGCTTCTAGACAGTTGATTAATGAGGACAAGTCTTCTATTTTCTTCTTCAATACCCCTCCTCTTATTCAAGCTAGGATTGCTCAAATTCTAATATTTTAGGTTGGGACTCCCCCTTCATTTATCTTGGTATTTCGATTTCATATCATCCTCTGCCTAGAGATTCTTGGAATTCTATGCTTGATAAGTTTATAAGGAATGTGAATCACTGGACCGTCATATGGCTATCCTATGCAGGTAGAGTGTTACTTTTAAAATTTGTTGTTCAAGCTTTACCCATTTATAGGTATTTTGTGCAAACAACTCCCTCTCATTTCATCAAGGACATGGATGCTTTTTCAAGACAAATTTTGTGGTTTATAAAACATGATTAATCTAAATGGATTTTGGATAGGTGGGATTCTATTTTGGATAGGTGGGATTCTATTTGTAGTCTGGTTCAAGAGAGAGGCCTTGGGTTGCGATAGGTGGCTCTTTCTGGGTAAGCTTTGGCTGTGAAACATTATTGGATATGGTGTACCTCTCAAGATCAAATTTGGGATAAAATATTATCTTGTAAATACTTGAGAGGTATTTCTCAGGCTGAGATCCCTAGAGTCAGCTTAGTTGGGAAAAGTTCATTTATCTAGGACACTCTAAAAAGAGGAGCTAATTTAATTAAGTAGGGTTTTTTTGGATTTACAATCGAGGATTAGATGCTCTTTTCCAGGAGGATTCTTGGGATGGCCACCCTCTTATCTTGACTCAATATCCTAGGTTACATTTGTAGAGGGGAAAACCTGCCCTACCGCATACAATTCCCATAAAAATGCTAGATTCGCAAGGAGAGAACCTTTCGTGGGGTGAACCACGGTGGTATGTTGTACTCTACACTCGGTGCTAGGGGGGAAGGATTCACCAAGAATGGTTTTAGGACTCGTTCCAAGTCATAAACAATTTTGGGATGTTTGATGTATTTAGTTTTCAAGCAATCACCTAAGTTTGGTCGTTCTAGATCTATGCTAAGAAAGATAAAGGATAATGCAGAAATAGAATATAACTGTAGAAAATAGAATGCACACATACAAGAGCTAACCTAATATGATTCTTTATTTTGAATGCTCACTAACCTAGGGTTTATTTTAGAAAACATTTAAAGCATAAACATACAAAATAAATGCACAAAAATTATTCCTAGATGTAAACTAAATGCTTTTCACTTTCATATGCCTAAGAATCAATAATTAGATCAGATCTTCAATCAATAAAATGATTAGAGCACTTATCTATACTGGTGGTTGATTTAGCTTTATCTACCTCTTGTCCAATGATATCATAAATACCTATTTCTACAAAATAACTCCTAAAACACTTGAAAATGGGATTAGCATTAGGGATCCTACTTATGCCAATGTATAACAGTCCTCGAAGGTGAATCATTCAAGCCCCCTAGGTCCTTTTATATGAAATTTTAAAGCAAAAGCGAAAATTGACCTTTGGATGATTAATCATAAAATAAAAATGCGGTAACAGAAAACAAAAAACAAAATGCAACAGTATGACCTAAATGCAAAATAGAATGCAACAGTGAAAATAGAATTTGAAAATTGCTCCCAATGTCCTCTCGAGCAAAGTCATGCCTCGCTTGGAGCAAGCATGATAATGCAACAACAAAGTTGTGCCCTATCTAGATGGGGCATGATTTGGCTTCTGCAAACTGGTTTACCCTAATATGGGTAAGCGAAGTCACGCTCTATTAATGTCAGGCACAATATCATTGCAAATTAATAAAAAATAAAATGCAGATGCAGAAGATGAAATAAATGCTAGAAATAAATAAAGCAAACCTTGATGGATGTCATAGAAGCAGGCAAAGAAAATTGAAGTATCCAAGCGGGTACTCTATCTCTCCGAACCACATCACAAATCCACAAAGTCCAACAACAATTTAATCCATGCAACTGGAAATCCAAATCCAAAATTCGTACTTTGGGGTTAGCTTGCAGTAGAAGAAAGCAAAGGAAGAAGAGCGAGCTATCATAAAAATTGTGAGCTTAATCAATAATCAAAATTTCACATTAAATCACACATATATCATTTAAGCAAGAACATCCTTCCTTTTATAGACGAAATCGAAGGAAAATGCGGGTAAAATAAACCCAAATCCAACGTAAAAACATGTCGGGAGGGTTTAGACCTAGGTTTAAATGGGCCAAAAACAATAAAATAAAAATTAAATTAAAAATAGCGAAGTCGTGCCCCGTGATGATGGTACGCGATATCGCTTTGATGAAATCGCGCCCAATCATGACGAAGCACAATATTACCAAAGGCACTAAAACAGGCAAGGCTAAGGAAGGAGAGGCCTATCCTTGCCTTAGGCAAGGGTTAGGGACCTCTTAGGGGTTCTAAGGAAGATTACCCACTGAAAGTGGGTCAATTTTCCGTGTCTACATTTTGCCCCCTATTTGATGCATTTATGGCCTAGTAAATGTGTCAAAGAAAGGATGTAGGCACACATACTGAGAAACATCAACAAGAAAAAATAGGATGGTTGGTTTAGAAGAAAGAAGTGGTGCAAAAAAGGTGTCATTTCGAACACTTTTAATTTTACACGCAAATTGAAGCATTAGGGACATTAATACCTCTATAGACTGGGGTTCCCCTCGTGTTTTTATGAAAAAATAACGTTTCATAAAAACTCAAAGAACTGATGTGGAAGAAGAGAGAGAGAGAGAGAGAGCAACAACCGAGAAAAGTAAAAGGGGTCAAAATTAAAAAAAAAAAGGTTAAAAAGATAAAAAAGGGTAAAACTCTAATTCATTTTCATCGTGAAGAGGAGAGAAAACAGAGATCTAGAAGAGAAAATATGTTGGCACTTCTAATTCACCGAGAAATGGGTAAGGATCACTTTTCTTCTCCTTATGCATAATTTAGTCTCATTTTTCACAAATTTATGAGGGTTTTGAGGGATTTTTGAGGAATTTCACCACGAAAGCCGACAATTTTTACACTATGACTCGAGTGAGACTTTGCGGCTCGGTCGTGATTTCACCTCGAATGGAGCGTGATGAAATAACACCCAGAAGGAATCGGGTGCAACTTTGCAAATTTGCACCCTAAAAATAGCAGGCACGATTTCATGAAAGTGAAGTTGTGCACCCCAAAAATGGGATGTGATTTCATGAAAGCTAGGAGAAAAGAGAAGAAAAACAAAAAGAAAGAGGTAAAAGAGAAGAAGAACAAAAAGAAAGAGAGAAAAGAGAAGAAAAAAAGAAAACAAGTAAACCCGAAGTGTAATTTTTGAATTGTAATTATAGTGTGCTTAATAAATGATTTTAGTTTTTTTTTTAATTTTATTATGGAACTAATTAAATTTTATTTTGTGAATACAGCTAGGTATTCTCGAGAGTCGTTAGTGGCGGGTAGGGGCTTTGGTAGAGCTAGATGCTCTAGGGTAGGCAAATAGGAACAGGCTAGCGATGGTGGGGTTGGACCATGTGACAAAGATGCCATGGATAGAGACGGATAGGGCGATGTTGATCATCCTAGCAGAGAGGTGGTATCCAGAGACTTCTACTTTTTGGTTATCGATAGGGGAGATGACCGTCACACTAGAGAACGTGTGGTAGATTTTGAGGATCCCATTAGAGAGAGAGAGAGAGTGTTAGCGTACTATTCTGTTCTTGCTTATTTAGCATACTGTTACACTGTTGTAACAGTACTGTTCAGCTGTTACGCCGGATGTGCTATTCCCGGCTATGTAATTCTTATTTAAACGCCTCCTGCTGAATAGAATAATGTTCGTTGGTTTTTCATGGCATCAGAGCCGGATTACTGGGAGAGGCTGGAGGCGGACGAAAAATTATGCTGAGTTTTTTTTTTCTTCTGAATTCGAGCAGTGCGATTTTTTCCGCGACGCGATTTTGCTGATCCCGTCGCGTGATAGCAGCTGAGGAAGAATTTATAAAAAAAACAAAAAAACGGAGCAGGTCCGCTCCCTTTTGCGCGCAGATCTATGCGCGTCGTGAAGCACAGCCCGCACGAGAGTCTGGTCCGCACGCAGACCTGTGCGCGTCACGAGGCTGGTCACAGATTGCGCACACAGCCAGGACGCGTCGAGCGCAGCCACGACGACAAATGCCAGGCAGACTACGTCGACGTCTGACGTGATGCCTGCGCAGAGGACGTGGCAGACGTCAGTCGCAGGGAAGAGGAGGACAGCCCCTCCCCCCCGCGTAGCGCAATCGCTGTGCAAGCGGACTGACGTCCGCGTCGCCACCCCCCCCTGCGGTCCAGTGCTGACGTAATATTTACGTCCAGCGCGCGGACCCGAAGGTGGTAAGGTCCACCACCCAAACCCCCCGTGCGCAGGTCGCGTCAGGCAGGAAGTGGGGAATTTAAAATCCCCCCCCTCCCGCGCGCGCCCACGCGGGGTATAAACCCCCCCCTTGTGCGTAGCGATTTGCGCTGCGCGCGCCCTTCCCCGTTTCTTTTGTTTCGAAATTTTTTTTTCGAAATAAATAAAAAAAAAACAAAGAAAAAAGAAACCAGGGACAAAAAAAAATTTCCTGGTCCCCCCGCGTGACGCGATCCGGCGTGCGCTCCCAATCCGCCCCGGAGTTGCTGGGAAGGTGCGACGGACATCCGACGCGGACGGGGAACAAGTAGCGGGGACTGCATTTTTTTTTAAACGCGACAGTAGCAGAGGAGGCTCGGGAAGCGGGAAGCAGCCACAGAGGACGGGATAAAGGAAAGGGGCTCAACTGATCCTTTAGGATCAGCCTGCTGGCTCATGTGGT
The DNA here is from genome assembly GCA_028583015.1 of Wollemia nobilis. NCBI lineage: Eukaryota > Viridiplantae > Streptophyta > Pinopsida > Araucariales > Araucariaceae > Wollemia > Wollemia nobilis. The sequence continues at coordinate 262,075 of JAQPPZ010003577.1, forward strand.
CGTGAGCCGTGCGGTAAGGCTCAGGGAGCCTACAGGTCGGGGGTTCAAATCCCGTCGACTCCCCCCAAGGTATAAAATTTTCTTTGCAAAGTTTTTTTTTTAATTATTATTTTTTTAATTAAAATTTTTAATTTTAATTTTTTTTAATATAGTTTTAAACTTTATAAATTAAAATTTAATTTTAATTTATTTTTCCTAAAGTTTTAAAACTATATAAATTAAAATTATTTATTTTAATTTTTAAATATATAATAATTATTAAAATGCTTTGTTAAAGAAAGCCTTTTAAGGGGGGATATTTTTTCAAAAAATCAAAGGGGGATAGTGAGTAATTTTTCGAAAAATAGCAATTTGGCAAATTGTAAAAGGTGCATTTTCGGCTGTGACCGACACCTTGTGGGTTATTCTTGTAGGCAGTTTTTTTATGTTGTATGTTGCATATTTCATTTTTGCACTATAACATTAAAAACTTAAAATCAAAACACTCCCTAAGTCCCCGGAATAATTGAAACCCATTTGTGCAATTTATTGCACTGCAGCGTTCGGTATTTGTGATACCTCTGGCCAGCACTTACGAGTAAAGTCTGTCGTGATTTGGCTCTTGTATCCGCCGCCTAATATAGTCTGCAACAACGACGTCTGAGCTTGTTCTCTATAAATCGTCGGGGAGGAATAAGTACGCCATTTTTGCATTTTTTACTCCATCCACTACCCTTTATCGCACTTGTGTTTAGGCGTAAATCCTGACGAAGTATTCTTCATAGTGTTTAGGGGAAGTTACGCCCCACGCATGAGAAGAATCTTCTATGGTAGGTGCCATCAACAAGGTGATTCCCTTTCAGTACCGCTTATGTTCCACGTATCATATGATCTCTAAAATTCACCTATAGTCTCCCTCACGTAAGGGCGGGTGATTTTTGTTGATCTTTCTAAATACCTATAGTTTCCCTCACGTAAGGGCGGGTATTTTGTATGGTATATTGGCCTAGCAAAAGGTATATCGAAAGGGGGACCAATTGGTGATATAAAGAACCTTCACTATGGCCGCTGTTGCAAAATTGATGACTGATCCGCATCAGTTATTGAAAGGTCCAAATTATACACCATGGAAACATAAGATGAAAGCAATTCTCCAAATGGAAGATTTGTGGGATATTATTCTTGGAGTAGCAACCAGGCCTTCACCAACGACGGGATCCACGGGTCCTTCGACGGATCGGATAGCTTTTGACAAGAAAGACGAGTAGAGCAAAGGTGCTCATTTTGTTTGTTGTTTCAGATGAAGTGCAACCTCATATAGCTGACAAAGAAAGTGGTAAAGAGGCATGGGATGCCCTTCAAACCATCTATGAGGGAAATAATGATTCCACCATTCTTCATCTTCAACAACAACTTCATAACCTGAGTTTGAGACAGGGTGAAACAGTTGAGCTCTTTCTGTGCAGAGTGTCTGAGTTGAAATAGAAATTGAGTTCTCTGGGAGATACTGTGGACGAAAAGCTTCTCATTTCACTTGTGATGAGAGCTTTACCTTCTTCATTTGATATGTTGATAACCTCCATCCAGGTGTCTCAACGACAAATTACCTACATCGAGTTGGTCAATCTGCTTCAACAACGGGAGGCACGCCAACTTCACAATGATGATTCTTCCAATACGGCCCTATACACCAACAGGCAGGGTTCTAGGAAGAAAGGTAATGGGCAAAAAGGAGGCAACTTTCGGAAAGGAGGAAATTCTCAACAAGATACGAAAGGAAAAGGCAAACAACCTCAACAGAAGAAGATGTGGTGCAAGATCCGTGAGAAAGACAACCATGACACCAACAGGTGTTGGCATAAGAACAAGCAGAAAGGCCAAAACAAACCACAAAATAAAAACAAGCAACCCTAGGTGAATGTTGTTGTTGAAGAATCTGACTCGAATTTTGAATGGGCACACAAGGTGCTCATGACTACCACAGATTCCACACAGAGGGATCCCGTTTGGTATGTCGATTCTGGAGCTAGCAAACACATGACTGGCGACAGATCGTGGTTTGAATCATTTGTTGCCAAGGAGGGCAAACCTGTCACCATTGCTGATGATAAGACCTACAGGGTTCAGGGAGAGGGTACAGTTTCAGTCACTCTTCCTGATGGCAAGTGTCAGATTGAGAAAGTCCTCTATGTTTCGGGATTGGCTAACAATTTGCTGTCAGTCACACAAATCCTGGACAGAAATATGGTTGTCAACTTTCGTGTTGAGAATGGAAAGAAGTGTTGTACAATTACCAGGAATGGTAAGCGGATTGCAACTGACTTCATATAAGCATGGCTTATTTGCACTAGATGCTATCTCTACTCCACATGTTGCCATGATTGTCTCTACCAAGGAGGCAACTTCCCTATGGCACAAGAGATATGGGCATCTTAGTTCTGGCTACTTACTTGAGCTCAACAAGTATGATATGGTAAAGGGTCTTCCTTCCCTTTCAGCCACATTGCCAGTGTGCTCTGACTGCTTGGCAGGAAAGCAACATAGAGTACCATTTGAGAAGAGCTCTACAAGAGCACGAAAACCTCTGGAGTTAATTCATACCGATCTGTGCGGTCCTTTCACACCTCACAGTTGTGGAGGGAAGAGGTACTTTCAGTTATTCGTAGATGACTACTCACGAAAGATGTGGGTTTTCTTTCTCCAACTGAAATCTGAAGCTTTCGCATTCTTCCAACAGTTCAAAAAATCCGTTGAGAAGGAGTCAGGAGCTTCTATTAAAACCCTCCACTCAGATCGAGGGGGAGAGTTTACCTCTAATGAATTTTTTGCATTCCTAGATAAGCATGGAATCAAGAGACAGTTAACAACTGCCTATACTCCTCAAAAAAATGGAGTTCTTGAGAGAAGGAACCGTTCTATAATGGAAATGGTTCGTTGTATGCTCACAGGAGCTACTCTTAGGCAACAATATTGGGCAGAAGCTATCACCACTGCAGTGTATCTGTTGAATAGGGCACCCATAAAGGCCCTAAAAGGAATGACTCCACAGGAATCATGGAGTGGTCGAAAACCCTCCATATCTCATCTACGTATTTTCGGATGTCACGCTTTCATGCACAACCGAAAGAGAAAAGGAAGAAGCTAGATGAGAAAACACTGAGATGTATTTTTCTTGGTTATTACGAGCACTCTAAAGGATATCGATTGATAGATCCTTTGACCAAGAAAATTCATATCGGCAGAGATGTTGTCTTTGATGAAGCTTTCACATCACAGAGCATATCTAAAGTACACCAAGATATTGTGGAAACTAAGGAAGAGAAGATTCCTTCGTCAGCACAGACAGGAGGTCCTTCTACATCCTCTTCAACTCCACCGAAGAAGAATCCTAAATGGTGTACAAATACAATCAGAGACGCAAATTTATCCACTCCTCCCAATATGAATTTGGATAGACCTCGTACACGCAGTATGGCTCAAAAGGAGAAAGAAGCCAAAGAAACTGGTGAGGTTGATGATCTTTGTCAATCTTTTGAGGAACTTTCTCGTGACTCCAAGTACAGAAGTAGAGGATATGGATATTGATGATGACAGGGCGTTCATTTCTACCATAGATAGTCTTGAACCTGCATCAGTGCAAGATGCTCTCAGTGAGCCTCAGTGGAAGGCCGCTATGGATATAGAGTATGAGTCTCTGATGAAGAATAAAACTTGGAAGCTTGTTGATCTGCATCATGGAAAGAAGCCCATTGGCTGCAAATGGGTATACAAAGTCAAGTACAAGGCAGATGGAACAATTGATAAGCATAAGGCCCATCTTGTTGCAAAGGGCTATGCTCAAAAAGAAGGAATTGACTACGAGGAAACTTTTGCACCTACTGCTCGGATGACCACAATTCGGGTTATGTGTGCTATGGCAGCACAATATGGGTGGAAAGTTCACCAGATGGATGTCAAGAGTGCCTTTCTAAATGGTGATCTCCAAGAAGAAGTCTATATGACTCAACCTGAAGGATTTGAAGTGGAAGGCCAAAAGCAGAAAGTTTGCAAATTGGTCAAATCCTTGTATGGTCTAAAACAAGCTCCTCGAGCTTGGTATATAAAAATGGACAATCACCTTATGCAGTATGGATTTAAGAGATGTCTATCAGATGCAAACCTCTATTTTAAGAAACAGGGTTCTGAGATAGTGTTGCTTGTACTCTATGTGGATGATCTGCTCATTACGGGGAGTTCGAAACTATGATCTCTCTTGTCAAAAGAAACTTATGCAAATATTTTGAGATGACGAGATCTCGGACTTCTCCATTATTGTCTTGGTCCGGAATTCAGCCGGAAGGAGCACTCCATCAAAGTGTCTCGAAAAAATATGCCAAGACATTGCTTGGATAAATATCGCATGATTGATTGCAAGCCAATGGCAACTCCGATGGAGAATGGACTTTGGTTATCACGATATGATGACTCACCTCGGGTAGATGGTACTCTCTATCGACGGTTGATTGGGAGTCTCATATATCCGACCAATACTAGGCCGGATCTCATATTTGTTGTCAACTATCTTTCGAGGTTCATGCGGGAGCCTAAGACCACTCATTGGAAAGCAGCAAAACGTGTTCTTCACTATGTCCGTGGTACTATGGAATATGGCCTAGAATACAAGAGGAACAACAAATTCTTCTTGCAAGGATACACGGACTCCGACTATGCCGGATCATTTGATGATCGCAAGTTAACTTTTGGATACATTTTTCATCTGGGATCCGGTCCTGTCTCTTGGCACAGTAAGAAGCAACAGGTGGTTGCTATTTCATCAACAGAGCGAGAATATCACGTCGCACGTGAAGGCGTGTGCGAAGTGATATGGTTACGTCGCATTCGGACAAGTATGGGCCATCCATCAAAATCTCCAATACACTTGTTTTGCGACAATCAGGGTGTTATGAACCTCGTCAAGAATCCAGTCCATCATGAAAGAACAAAGCACATTGACACACAATGTCATTTCATTCGAGATGAAGTTCCAAAGCACCGAATTCAGCTTCAACACATTCCCACCGATGCTCAAGTTGCAGACATTTTCACTAAGGCACTTGGACGTGTCAAATTTGAATTGTTTCGTAGCTCACTTTGTATTGCAAAATAATGTAAGGGGATGTTAGTAGTCTAGTATAGCTATTAGTTATTACATTACCCAAATAATGTAATAAAGGGGGATGTTAGCGTACTATTCTGTTCTTGCTTATTTAGCATACTGTTACACTGTTGTAACAGTACTGTTCAGCTGTTACGCCAGATGTACTATTCTCGGCTATGTAATTCTTATTTAAACGCCTCCTGCTAAATAGAATAATGTTCGCTGGTTTGACAGAGAGGTCTATGAAGCATGAGAGAAGGTGAAAACTCTTCAATGATTTTATATAGGTTTTATCCACCAGGTGCGAGAGGGTACCATAGTATTTGATGACCTGGTCAGTCACTACGGAGTGGATCCTCTGACCGTTGTGCTCACAGGGGTTGTAGTTGGTCTCTTGACATGCCACCCTAGCATATGATACTTTCCATGGGCATTGGTAGGAGTAGTATCAGACATGCAACATCAGGAGGTTCGATTCATATGGGGTCCTTATGTGTTGGCTCGCTTATATAGGATGTTGTACAACATCATGTATAAGCGACATACATGACTGGTTTGCATGACTTTGTTCTAGGTGTGGTGTTGAGAGTACATTGCAGTGCTGAGATCATTAGCACTACCAGGACCATTATCCAACTTGAAGTGGTCAGTAGCATACATATGGTTGTGATCCTTGGAGAGGACTGTGAGGACCTATGTAAGGAACCTGCCACTAGCTAGGTGGGTGATCGATAATCTTGGATATGCGTAGCTCATTTTGCAACCATGGAGGCTTCATTCTAGCTAGGTAGATGACAAGATAGAGCTGACGAGGGTTAGGAGGTTCAGATAGCTAAGGTCAAAGAAGGGAGAGCCAGAGGTACTCATAGTTTATTGAGTCCTGCGATAGTTTAGGATCTTATAGGGAGTCCTGGACCAAGGATACTACTGGTATTGGAGGGTGACCTGGGACCCAGCAAGAGTTAGAGGTGAGCCAAACCTCACTAGATGGACTGAGGAGGACATAGATGATCCTCCTTACGTTGATCTAGGGGTAGGCGACGTAGGGGTGGTCATCGAGTATAGGTGGTCGTACAAAGGATTCATGTCTCAAAGGATCTCCCTACCTGTACCATTATAGAGGTGCCAAGTGATGGACATGGGCATGCAGTAGGAATTTTGAGAGGTAGCTCGTAGGGCTACAGAGAGGGCACAATAGGCTCCTATAGTGCTAAGATAGAGGTTGACACGGATCTGAATCTAAGTGGTAGAGAAGACCATCCTGGTAGTAAGGATCGAAGAGAGAGGGGTGAGAGATACCCCCACATAGACAGAGGGGCCATAGGTCAGAGACCTTGGAGAGGCATCCACATCAACAATGGTGGGAGGCTAAAGCTAGGGAACGCAGTGCAACTCTTTCAGGTAGAGCTATGACAAACATGCAATAGGTTAGAGATAGATATTTGGAGGGCCACATTTTTCAAGGTAGCTTACTATGTAGTTGTACCTCTATAGTGGAGGATGGATCCTCCTTTGTCCCTTCGGTTGGTGAACAGATCATGATCTCGATCATAAGTGTTGAAGATATCTCAACAGTCGATTATTCAATAGAGATTACCTCCACCTCAAGGAGGGCCAAAGGGGGTTGGCTCTCAGATCTAGGATATGATAGGCTAGGTATTGGGATGACACACTAGTTTTTTATTATGGTGTGCATCCCTAGGTTGAGTGTATCAAGTTTGGATTGTGGTACACCAACCTCACACGATGTACTCTTTTTCCTATGAATTATTACTTGTTTGGAAAAAAAATATACATGTTGGTAGTACTAAAATTTACTGTGTAGAAGATGCTTTTAGTATTTCCTTTATGTTTGATAATGAGGCCATTAGCGTGTGAAAGAGAAGCCATCGGTTTGTAAAAGTGAAAATATTGTTGTGAATATGCTGCTCTATGAAATAAAATGTGTTAAATTGATTATGTGAACATAGGATGGTTTGAAAATTTGCTATCATGAATGTTTGAGAATGAAGGCAATGAAAAATTTTGCATTTCTTATTCGAAAGCCTTGTTATAATGGTAGCAAATTGCTTTGCCCTGTGTGTATTATATTGAGTGCAATGGAAGGCTAGAAGAGGTTGGTTGCTGCAGTATAATACAATTATTTTAGAAAAGTTTATTTGTAGACACTGCCATGACGTTGTAGCATAGTTTTGCAATTGATAGAATGTGTAATGTTAAACCTTTACTTAAAACAAATTGGAAATGTAGTTTGTTGTTATCTTATAAGTGAAACGTATTGTAAACTTTTGTGTTGATCTTGTGTGAGGGGATTAGAGAAGCTTCAATGCATTTATGTATAATTTAGTTAAAATTATGGGTGCATGTTAGCTACATGAGCATTTCATGAGCTGTATTTTATCCTTGATGGCTTTGTTTGGTTACCGGTGTGAGTTTGAAATTGCAAAAAAATAACGGATACCATAAGAAAGTCTTGAAAATAGGCTGGCAATTTGAACCCATGACATGGAAGTAATAAAACCTTAACATATGTACAAATCTCTTTTTTGGAAAGGAAGTATTTTTTTATATGTATAGAGTACCACTTGATAGGGGTTTGCATAGTTGGCTACCATACTGCAGCAAATATACTCATCATGATGAGCAAAGCACATTATAAATAAATGACTGTATAAAGTAAAATTATCTCTTCCATGTATATGAAAAGAAACTTAGAGGCAAAGCCCTTTGTATTATTTAATTTAAGAAACCTTCTACGTTTTGAGACATTATAATACGAAAGAGTCGGAGGGAAGAAAGTAGAGAGGGGAGGGCTCTGGTCCCTCCCCTGCTCTCCCTCCCATGGCTCCTGGTTCCTACCCAGTCCCTGGCTCAACCCAGGTCATCCCTCCCGAGGAGTGGTTGTTTGCAGATGATCTCCTGGGGGGAGATCCTTCTCCACTATTTGCGCCCCTCCCGATCGGCTAGGGTTTCCTTGGTTGTTTTTTCGGACAGGTGCTTCCCAGGGATCCCTGTTTGGTTGGGGATCCCTTCCCTTTTTCCCTCAGGCTTCCCCCTGGGGTTTTTTGCAGGTTATTCGCATGGATCTGGTCCCCTGCATTTCTCGATGCGGTGGAGGTGACGGTTTAGGGTTTGGATAGCTTCCCCCTTTTTCTTGTGAATCCTCGATGGGCTCTGTGCTTGGACGGGATTCTTGGTCCCTGCTGCTGGGATCCTCTTCTATTTTCTCGGGGTGGGTTCCTTGTGGTGCAACTCTCTAGTCACTTCCTGATGGGCTGGATCCTCTTTGTGCTGGCTGTCGGCTTCCTAGGATGGTTCTCGCTGAACGAAATGTTTTCCCGATGGGCGGGTTGGTTTCTCCATAGGGCGGGATCCGCCAAATCTATCAATTTTCCTGCGAGGCGGGATCCTTTCTTTTCTGCTGGTTTCCCGGATGGCGAGATTTCCATGTTGCTTCCCGCTAGGTGGGACTGTTTGTGGTGGTTTTGACTGCTTCCCACGAGGTGGGATTTTATTGTAATAGTTTTTCTTTGCTTCCTGCTGGGCGAGATCTTCTCGATGGTGGTTTTTGGCTACTCCCCGCTGGGCGGGATCTCCAAAACTACTTTCTTTCTTATTTGTTTGTTTCTCGCTGAGAGGTATTGTTTCATGCTTTCTGTTACCGCTGGGCGGGATTTTTGTTTTGGTGTTCAGTTTCAAGGGATTGATGCCCTAGGCCCATTTCTTATGTAATCAGGTTTTGGGATCCTTGTTAAAACTCGCTGTAAATACAAACACTACTTACCAAAAAAAGTAATACGACAGAGTCAAATATATAATATTACTTGAATAAGTGATTAAATTTATGTTTCAATATATTATGTTTTCTTAATGTATTCCAAATATTGCTTTATGAAGTCGTATCATCATTCAATTCCTATTTTCATGATATCATTTGAATGTTTGCATGAGGGAGCTTTGGAATTTGTTTGGATATAATATTAAAATAGTTAATAATGCCAAGTAGGCAAAGAACGCTTAAGGGTGTTGTATAGTTATTTTTCATAGTTTGGCTGGCGATGTCGAGTATGGATGTCCACCTAAAATTGGCCTTACTTAAACTTAGATAAAGGAAGAAGCTTTTACCCAGGTGTTGTAGGTGAGTTGGAGAGGAGAAGGAAATCCTCCAAGAGAGGTCCCAGGTTCAAATCTCCACCCTACCAAAAAGCTGAATTGGGTATCCAAAATCCAATTGATAATGTTGGTGCGAGGGGTGGGTGCGACTCCCAGGTGAATTTGACGGTTTAGAACCCCCTGTTCATGGTCTCTTAGACCAAGGCGGCCCTGCAAGGGATTTTTCGCTTAAAAAAAAAAAAGGAAGAAGCTTTTGGGTGTGCAGAAAAATATTATATGGTAGTAAATTGAACCTATATTTTAGTAAGAAATTAGGTTTGTTTTGGAAGTCTGCTCGTTAAGGGAAAAAGAGTTTAAGACCCAAAGAGAATGAAAGCGACCATAGATATCTGAAATGGTTTATTTTTTTTAAAGAAACTGTCTTTATTTTATGGGTAAATCTAAACCTTAGATTGATAATAGTTCCTTGTTAAAAAGATATAGTTAGTTGGTACTAAATAGCAAACCACTTTAGATGAGTTATTCACCATATTCTTTTAAAATGAAGTTGCTTCTAAAGGAGGTAGTACCAACACAAGTTAACCTAAATGCTTGTTTAGGAAAAATGGATATTAAATGAAGTAATGAGTCTCTAAGGAAAACTTGACCCAAGATTAATTTAGATATTCATCCGAGAATATTGGGGTGCAGGTAGGCACACAATTAGTTCAAGGTAGTTGTCGACTAACGAGAATTGGTCAATAAAAGACTTGGTCAGGTCAGAATGAAAAAGTGGTATGGGACACTTTTTCTAGGTTGTTCTCGAAGAGCACTGTGATAAATACCATACTCATCAAACTTTGCCAAGAATGGCCACAGGGTTTGGTATGGGATAAATCTCTATGAGTTGCGATGGTATTGTGTGATGAAGACCAAGGTCAGGGAATTGACATGGCGCTAACTGCTTTCGGGAAAAAGGAAATACTAGTTAGTCACTAAGGCATAAATACGCTAATCACTTCCACACTGAGTATAAACAAGTCGACTAGATCATCGAAGGTACAGTGTGTGAAGGTTAGGGATAATAAGTATTCCCCTCTAGGTGTTATGGGCCCTAGAGGATAACCCTCACCGTGGTTTAGTCCTCATGCTGGAATAGGTGGATGATAAATGAGAAAATCATTACCATTGAATGGTATGTTCACGGGATTTAGTTGATCTCGTCCACTTGGGAGACTAGTTGCAATAGTCTTGAACCCAAAAGTGGTATGTTGTGCTTGTGCTATACTATTTGTAAATGTGAAAATATTTAAGGGATGATTTTTGATGTTGGTAACTTTAAGATCAAACTTGTTATGATAGGAAAACATTTATAGCTAGAGTAGTAAAACCTTTTTAAAAAAATTATTGGTTTCTAATTGTTCTTTTATCGGGAAACCAGGTGAGTGGGTTGTTACATATGGTATCAGAGCAGAATTGATTCTAAAGTTGTAGAACTTTGTATGTGAATTAGAATAGTTAACGATAACTAATATACTACCTCTTTCACTTACAGGAAAAATGGCATGAATGTTGCGAGGTGGGTCCTCGAGAAATCCTATGGGAGGTAGGGAGGAGGAAATCACCGAAAGACCTGTAAGAGGACCATGAACAAATTTAAGGAAAGAAGGTCCTCAATGTGAAAGAAGGTAGAAAAGGGTTCATGAGATTCCTCTGAATGAAACTAGTGAGGAAGGGGGGAACCTTGCAAAGATGGTTAAATTATTGCAAGTACAAATGGAAAATCAAAGGGAAGAGATGGCCCAATAGAAAACTCACATGGCCCAACAATAGTGAGTCATAGAGGACTTAGCTAGAGAAAGAGAAACTGGATTAGATAGGATAGTGGAAGTGCTAGGGGAACCTGAGGGATCCAGTGCTGGAAGGGCAAGAGTGAGTAAGGAATTGGATAGAAATATAAAAAAAGTTGTAATATCCAAGTTTAATGGAAAATATGATGGAGAGTCGGCTGAAAATTGGTTAAGTGAATTAGAATCCTACTTCTCTCTAGTGGTTCTATCTTCTGAATCCAAAACTACCTTGGTAGTTATGAATATGATTGAAATAGCCCTGGACTAGTGGAAATCATATAAGAAAGGGCATGAGGTGGAAGTTGCTGACCTCAAGTGGGAGGAGTTCATCAAGGAATTCAGAGATAGATTCTTGATGAGATAATATTATGTGGAGAAGTTTGGGGAATTCTCAAATTTGAGGTAGGAAAATATGTCAGTTTGAGAATATCACCAAAATTTCATACAACTATTGAAGTATGCAACCCAATATGAAAGTAATGAGGAAATGAAAACTCAAAAATTTATTCTGGGATTACATCCTAGAATCATGATGGTGGTAAATATGCATAATCCCATCAATTTACCTACTGCTTTTGATTTAGCAAGGAAGGAGGAAGCTAATTAGGAAACGAGAAAGGCATATTTCAATTATCAAAAGCTATCCAAAAAGGAAAAATATGAACTCAAAAAATGGAAAAGTGTTGGTTTTATGAAATGGGAAAAGGAACAGAATAAGAAACCTAAAGGGGGAGATCAGAATAAACAAGGTGGTAAAAATAAATCCAATTACCAAGGTGGTAAATACAGGAAATATGTTAAAGAGTTTCCTAAAAGACAGGACTAGAAACCAGTGGGTCAAGGAAGGGATAGGGAAACTACATCCATGAATAGAAATGAAAACAACAACAGAGGCAATAGAGCTCCACCAAGTGGATGTTGGGTGTGTAAAGGAGCTCATTATGCCAACAAATGCCCCCATAGAGTTGATCTACCACCAAAGGCTCCAGATGAAACTAGCCACAGGATTTATGTGACCACAAGTAGTTCTAAACTCAATGGATAAATTACTCATTTCTTATTAAATGGTAAAATTTTTGGTAAAAATATGCAAATTTTGATTGATAGTGGGTCAACTGATAGATTTATATCAACTAGATTAATGAGGGATTCACCTGTTAGACCTGGATTCTTGGAAAATGGTTGGAAGGTAGAGTATGGATCAGGGTAAACTCATCATGTTAACCATTGTCTCTTTGATTCCCATATTTCCTTACCACAAGGAAAGATCAACTAGCATATGTATGTGGCACCTTTGCATGCATTTGATATCATCTTAGGAGTTGATTGGTTAAAAGTGCACAAGGCTCTTTTGAACTTTGAAGAAATATGGGTGGAATTTATGGATGAATCTACTCAAAGGATTAGAATTAATTATGGGTGAAGAGAAGTAAAACCCCATCTATTATCTGCAATGCAACTTAAAAATATTATTAAGAAGAAGGGTATGGTATTCATAGTAAATATGAATAGAAGAGAAGAGTCTGAGAAGGAGTCTGACCTCTTCTAAAAACATCCAATGTTAGGTGCATTCAAGGATGTATTTCCTGAGGAACTTTTGGGGTTACCTCCTTAGAGGGAATTTTATTTTTCAATTGAGTTATTACCAAGTGCAGCACCAATCATAAGGTCACCCTACAGGATGACTCCTATAGAGTTGCAAGAGCTAAAAATACAACTTCAAGATTTGCTTGAAAAGGGGTTAATCAAACCTAGTGTGTCACCTTAGGGAGCTCCTATCCTATTTGTTAAAAATAAATATGATACCTTAAGAATGTGCATAGACTATAGAATTTTGAATAAGGTTACTATCAAAAATATGTATTCATTACCAAGAATTGATGATTTATTTGATCAACTAAGAGGAGCAACCATATTTTCAAAAATAGATTTGAGATTTGGATATCATCAATTAAGAATTCAGGAGGAAGATACTTCTAAAACAACATTTAGAACAAGGTATGGATATTTTGAGTTTATAGTCTTACCTTTTGGGCTAACCAATACCCCAACCACATTCATGAACCTCATGAACAATATTTTTAGAGAACAAATAGATAAGTTTGTACTCATATTTTTGGATGATATTTTAGTTTATTCAAAAAATAAAGAAGAGCATGATCAACACCTGAGAACAGTGCTTGGGATTCTTAGAAAGAATCAATTGTTTGGAAAATTGACAAAATGTGAGTTTTATACTCCACAAGTGCAATACCTTGGACATATTATCTCTGCTAAAGGAATTGTAGTAGACCCCAAGAAAATTGAAGCAATCATTGATTGGCTAGCACCTACTAATGTCATAGAGATGCAAAGTTTTATGGGACTTGCAGGATATTATAGGTGATTCATCAAAGGGTTTTTGAGAATTGCTCAACCCATTACAAACCTTCAGAGAAAAGGGAAAGGCTTCAAGTGGACAGAGTAGTGTGAGGAGGCTTTTCAAGTTTTGAAAGAAAGGTTGATGATTGCACCAATCCTGCAATTACCTGATCCTAATAAGCAATTTATAGTTTGTACAGATGCATCGATCAAAGGGTTAGGTGGGATTTTGACCCAAGGTGATGCAATTATTGCTTATGAGTCTAGGAAACTTAAGAGGCATGAAGTCAATTATGCCACTCATGATTTAGAGTTGGTAGTGGTAGTACATGCCCTAAAATTTTAGTGACATTACCTTCTGGGAAAACCATTTGAGTTAAAGATAGACCATCAAAGTCTGAAGTATATATTTACTCAACCCTTATTAAATTCCATACAATGATGTTGGATAGAGTTCTTAGCGGAGTATGATTTTGGTATTGAGTACATTAAGGGTAAAGAGAATAAGGTCATTGATGCTTTGAGCAGAAGAGGGTGTATAACCACAATGAAAAAATGCCAATATGATCTATTAGATCAAATTAAAATATGGTAAGAAAAAGATGATTTTTGTCAATCATGTATAGGAGCAGATGGACAAAAAGTAGATAAGGATACAAATTATGTTTTTAGGGATGATCTACTTTATTTTAGGAATAGGTTGGTGGTACCCAACTTAGGAGGATTGAGGGAAATAATCCTTAGGGAGGTGCATAACACTCCCTACTCTATGCACCTAGGAGGTGCAAAGATGTGAGAGAATCTAAAGAAAGCATATTTTTGGCCTGGTATGAAAAAATATATTACCAATTATGTGGCCAAATGCTTGGAATGTCAAAAGGTGAAAGTGGAACACCTACATCCAGCTGGAAAACTATATCCACATGAGATACCCACACAGAAGTGGCAAGTAGTGTCAATGGATTTTATAGTGGGGTTGCCTAAAACAAGGTTCAGGCATGATGTAATTCTAGTAATTATGGATAAATTAACTAAAGTCACACATTTTATACCTGGTAATGTGCAAGATGATGCAACTACTATAGCAAGTAAGTTTTCCAGGGAAGTGGTAAGACTTTATGGCTTTCCAGAAGTTATAATCTTTGATAGAGATTCTCATTTCACTTCTAAATTTTGGTAAGCAATGCATCGAGCATTAGGGACCAAACTAAATATCAGTATTGCTTATCACCCAAAAATGGATGGTCAGACTGAGAGGGTGAATCAAGTGCTTGAGGATATGTTGTGAATGTATTGCATGGATCAACATACTAAGTGGGAAGACTACTTATACCTAGTAGAATTTGCATATAACAATAGTTACCATGCTTCACTAGGTATGGCACCTTTTGAAGCCTTATATGGGAGAAGGTGCAGAATTCCCTTATCTTGGGATAATCTAGAGGATCGGGTAGTGATCGGCCCAGAAATGATAAAATAAATGGAAGAGCAATTGAAAAGAGTTTAGTAGAAGCTGAAAGAGGTCGTAGATCACCAGAAGAGCTATGCGGACCTCAAAAGAACATCGAGGGAATACTCAGTGGGAGACCGAGTATTCTTAAGGGTGAAGCCAACTAAAATTTCAATCAAATCTTCCAAGCTTGACTCCCGATACATGGGTCCATTTGAGATCATAGATAAGATAAGCCATGTTGCATACATATTAGCTCTACCACCAAGCTTATCCAAGATCCATAATGTCTTTCATGTGTCCCTCTTTAGAAAATATATTTTTGATCCTACTCATGTTTTGGATGTTTCCAATTTGTAGATGACCGATCCATTAAGGATTGAGGTGCGACCTATTCATCTGCTTGGTTTTCGAACCAAGAATTTGAGAAAGCGAAGCATAGAGCAATGTCGGGTCCAATGGGACCACTACTCAGACCGAAATGCTACGTGGGAAGATGTGGCAGATATGCAATGACAATTTCCTTATTTTTTTGAGTAGATAAAGACTTTTTCATAAACTTTTATGAATTTTGAGATATGTGTATAGAACATATTAGTTGAGTTACTGGGTAGAGTAGCCTATAAATGTTTTGGTATTGCTATGATATATGTTTTGGACCTTGATGGATATGTGTATTTGATTTCATTATGACATAATCAATGATGTGATTATATGGTAATCATAAACAAAATGCAATGTTTCTCTTTATGATGACAAATGTGTTGGCAATACTTGAGTTCAAATGGAAAAGTGAAATTTGATTGAGTATTATTTGGATAAAAGTAAAAGTTAAAGAATATTCAAAAGTTTTTATTTTGCTTCACTTAGCTTTAAACACAGGGACTATGTTTATCACTAGTGGGGGAGGATGTAATGACCCTCCTCACACGATTAATGAAAAAGAATAAAATATGTATATATTTACCTTTTCTTGTGAAACAAGGTACTGTTGATAGCCTCTGTGAGTGCAGGTCAGTTGCAAGATGAAAATGAGAGGAAGCAAGTCAATGGAAAATATAAAGGGGAAGTGATGATTCGGCTCATGAGCACATGGAAACTCACGTTTGCATATCATTTAGGTGCATTATAAATTGCATCTTTGCATGAGTTAAATTGGTTTGAATATTGCATGTTGGCAATGAATGAGAAATATTTTATGGTGGCGATGATGATGGGAGCCACTAGTTTGAAAAGGCATGTGGTTGCTTGCTTATTGATGCATGTGTGTGTATGTCTAATTTTTGAAATACTCTATTGTTGGCTTGTGTGATTAAAGGTGGTAAAGAAGATGTTTTAATCTTGAGAATCACCTTTGAATGGTTTGAATAAAGCTTTGAAAATGTTTACCTTTATATTTTCATGATCTTAGGGAAAGGTGATTTTTATAAAGGAAAAAGAAATATAAAGGAAGATAATTATTTTATATCTTGCCTTTAAAAAAGAAATGTTATGCAAATGTATAATGGTTGTTTTTATTTGTTCGCATTTTTGTATTTAAAAAATAAAGTTGTAATGATTAAATGATAAAGTGAAGTGAGGCCTCCATGCATAGTTTTGATGGTGGATGGCGTGCATGGAATGATGGTCAAAACTCCCTCCACGTAGAGCATAGTGCATTCCTAACCTTGTTGCATTTGTGGAAGGTGAAAAATATTTTATTTTCATTGCTTGTTATTTTGGTTGAATATGGAAAAAGAATAATTTTTATTTGGAACTCCATAAGATGATTAATTTTTGTGTTGGTGGAACGTATCTCATTATTATTAATGGTTATGGTGGTATGCTGAGAATGGGGGAAATATCCATAATGGATCATTAAGAGCATTCGATTGAGGGCGAGAGGGGAGGTAAGTTGCAAAAAGGAGAGATTGGGGGGAAAAGGAAAAAAATAGGAGAAAGGAGGAGGAAAAAAAAGAAAAGAAGGTTTTTGGCAATCGGGGTTCACGAAAGAAGAAGAAAGAGGTTTTCAGGATAGGGAATTGCTACCTTTTTGGGAAGCGTGTATACAGGTTGGTTATACTAAACTTCACTATGATGAAGATGTTTTTAATACTTCTTTTACATGTGATAATGAGGCCATTGGCATGTGAAAATGAAGCCATTGGTTTGTGATAATGAAACTACTGGTGTGATTGTGCTATGGTCTATGAAAGAAAATATGTGATAAATTGATTATGTGAACATATGATGGTTTGAAATTCATTATCATGATTGTTTGAAAATGAAGGCAATGGAAAATTTTGTATTTCATATTTGAAAGCTTTGTTGTATTTGAACAAATTGCTATACCCTGTGTGAATTATACTGAGTGCAATGGAAAGCTAGAAGAGGTTAGTTGTTGTAGTATAATTCTATGATTTTAGAGAAGTTTATTTGTTGATACTACCATGACATTATGAGCATAGTTCTGCAGTTGATAGGATGTGAAATGTGAAACCTTTACCTAAAATAAATTGGAAATGTAGTCTATTGTTATTTTATAAATGAAATGAATTGGAAACTTTTGTGTTGATCTCGAGTGAGGGGATTAGTGAAGCTCCAATGCATTTCTATGTAAATTTAGATAAAATTATGGGTGCATGTTAGTTGCATGAGCATTTCATGAGACGTATCTGATCCTCGGAGGCTCCATTTGATTATCGGTGTGAGTTTAAATCTGCAAGAGAGCAGTGGATACCGTGAGAAAATCTTGAATGCAGGCTGGAAGTTTGAACCCATGTTGTGGAAGCAATAAAACCTTAACATATTTACAAAACTCTTTTCTGGAAAGGTAAACATAAACTATATGAATAGAGGTCCACCTGATAGGGGTTTACATAGTTGGCCATCACACTGCAGCAATAGCGCTCACTATGATGAGCAAAGCAAGTTGTAGATGAATGATAGTATAAAAATAAGATTATCTCTTCCATGTATGAGAAAAGAAACTTAGGGGTAGAGCCCTTTTGTATTATTGAATTTAAGAAACTTTCTATGTATTGAGACATATTGTAATGTGGTAGAGTTGATTATATAATAATGCTTTGAAGACGTGTTTAAGTTTATGTTTCAATATATTCTATTTTCTGAATGTTTTCCAAGTATTGCTTTATGAAGTCGTATCATCATTCAATTTCTATTTCTATGATTTCATTTGAATGTTTGAATGAGAGAGCTTTGGAATTTGTTTGGATATAATATTAAAATAGTTAATAATTCCAAGTAGGCAAAGGATGCCTAAGAGTGTTGTATAGTTGTTTTTCATAGGCTGGATGGCGACACCGAGTATGGGTGTCCACCAGAAGTTGGCCTTGCTTAAACTTAGATAAAAGAAGAAGCTTTTGTGTGCAAAAAAATATTATGTGGTAGTTATTCGAACCTATATTTTAGTAAGAGATTAGGCTTGAGTTGGAAGTCTGCTCACTAAGTGAAAAAGAGTTTAAAACCCAAAGAGAACAAAAGTGTCCATAGATCTCTAAAATGATTTATTAAAAACTATCTTTGTTTTATGGGTAAATCTAAACCTTAGATTGATAATAGTTCCTTGTTAAAAATATATATTTAGTTTGGTACTAAATAGCAAACCACTTTAAATGAGTTATTCACCATATTCTTTTAAAATGAAGTTGCTTCTAAAGGAAGTAGTACCAACTCAAGTTAACCTAAATGCTTGTTTAGGAAAAATGGATATTAAATGAAGTAATGAGTCTCTAAGGAAAACTTGACCCAAGATTAATTCAGATATTCATCCAAGAATATTGGGGTGCGGGTAGGCACACAATTAGTTTGGGGTAGCTATCGACTGATGGAATTGGTCAATAAAAGACTTGGTCAGGTCAGAACGAAAAGGTGGTATGGGATACTTTTTCCAGGTTGTTTTCAAAGAGCACTGTGATAAATACCATACTCATCAAACTTTGCCAAGAATGGCCACAGGGTTTGGTATGGGATAAATATCTGTGAGTTGCAATGGTATTGTGTGATGAAGACCAAGGTCAGGGAATTGACATGGTGCTAACTGCTTTAGAAGAAAAGGGAATACCAGTTAGTCACTAAGGCATAAATACGCTAATCACTTCCACACTGAGTATAAACAAGTCAACTAGATCATCGAAGGTACAATGTGTGAAGGTTAGGGATAATAAGTGTTCCCCTCTAGGTGTTATGGGCCCTAGAGGATAACCCTCACCGTGGTTCGGTCCTCATGCTGGAATATGTGGATGATAAATGAGAAAACCATTACCACTAAATGGCATGTTCACGGGATTTAGCTGATCTCATCCACTTGGGAGACTGGCTGCAACAGTCTTGAACCCAAAAGTGGTATGTTGTGCCTATGCTATACTATTTGTAAATGTGAAAAGATTCAAGGGATGATTTTTGATGTTGGTAACTTTAAGATCAAACTTGTTATGATAGGAAAACATTTATAGTCAGAGCAGTAAAACCTTTAAAAAAAATTGATTGGTTTTTGATTGTTCTTTTATCGGGCAACCAAGTGAGTGGGTTGTTACACTAATACTATTCGACCTATGCTTTAATTCCCTTGAAAATTGTAGAAAGTGCCCATAGCTTGCCATCCCACCTAAAGTTTACATTTGAGAATAATTGTGGATTAATCCCAAGAGAAACCATCATTAATTTAGGTACATCTATTGTCAATATCCAGTAGGATTGGCGCTGGTCAAATGTCTCGCACATCAAAGATTTTAAATCTTGAGTTGTATATCCCTACCTATTGTCACCTTTTTCCCTTGCACCTAGACTAGAAAAAATGGTAGGTGAGTTTTTTTAAATTGGAATGAGTCCATATTACAACCCAAATCTAGAAATCCAAATTCAAAGCTAAATATCAAAGTTTAGATTGGTGTCTACACTATTTAAAATTACAATATTTGCTGCTATATCCCCTATTCTTGGATGTGCAATCATTTGTTCTTTTTGCTCCAATGAAGAGTTTATCCCTTATTTTTTTGTTCTATAAATTTATTTAAAGCATTTGGTCCCTCATTGATTCGCTCTTTCGTAGTCTTCAAATCTCATGGAAAAGTATCCTTTTTAGTTTGTCCAATCCTATTTTTAAGAGTCCTTTATAAGATCTTTGTAAATTGGTTATCGTTAAACATATATTAAAGAATAGATGTCAAAGCATACTAACTGGTGGAGGCATACTAATTGGTGGTTGATGCCTCCTTGGAGGGTGTTTTCATCAAACTTATTTGATTTTATAGGTCTGTAGCATTTACAAGGATGTGCATGGTTTGACAAATAATAGTGTGGAGGCAACAATCAATAAGTCAAGTTAGAGTGTCTTCACCATTAGATAAATGTCAACTATATACACGTGATGAGGCTAGTTCAAAATTGACAAATTAATTATCAAGGCTTTCCAACTTCAATTTCAAAGATCTAGTCAACAATTAAACATGTAAACCATATGACTTCATGATGACTACATCGTTAAAAAAAACAATGGTAAAAAGTTTACTTAAATCCTTTTGACAAATAATTAATATCCATCTTAACATCATTGTAGCAATTTTTATTATGGCAAATAATTAATATCCATCTTAACATCATTGTAGCAATTTTTATTATGTTTGTTGATTAATTAAGATATTAGTTCTAAGACCAGTCCATATTCTCTGTTGGTGTACAATCAACTCTTCTAATAAACTTGCTATTTGCATTGTTATATTTTTTTATTTGAGCAATGAATGATGATATCTTTAAAAAAAAGTCCAGGCTCATCAATATTATTTTTATATATAATTTGTTTTCCTTCTATGTAATTGGTTTCGGTTTTTAGGACATGGTTTCAGAGATTCTACTATATAAACTTTAAAGGTATATTTGAACACATAAAAATTTTATTATATAAACTTAGGGGTATATTTAGATGGGATAAGGATATACTTCAAGTTGGAATAGTAGGTTTCTTTTCACCTACAAAAAGGCTTTAATTTCTAGCCTTTACAAGGTTTCCCTTCTTGAAGTAAAAGTTTAGTGGGTAGGATATAATGATAATTATTTGAATTTGAACCATACCCATAGAAAAAAATAATAAAAAACTTGTTAATCCTATATAACAAAAAAAATGTTTATAAAAATAATAAAATTTTGAAACATTGAATTTATGCAAACAACATAATTTAAATGTTTAAATGTGTCTATTATATTAAATATAATAATATACTATAAAATATTTTAAATAATTTAAACAACAAATCCTTAAAAAAGAAAATTTAATATGGATTCAACATATCAAAACCCTTTTATGTTTGTATTTGTTTATTTCCGCACCCTGCACTTGTAGATTCATACAACCCTCCTAAAAAAGAATTTATTCATCATAAAAACATTACCAATGGTTTGTATTTGTTTATTTCCGTATCCTGCACCGATTCATACAATCCTATTTAAAAATTAATTTATTTACTCATAAAAACATTTTTAACAATAAAAAATCGTTATGAAATTATTTATTTATTTTTATATAATAAAATTGAATAAGGATTGTTTCCAGTACCATTTTTATTTTAATGTTCTAAACTCACTAATTTTTTTAAAGAGGAGTCTATCTGTTTATTTGAAATAAGTTATATGCTTATAATAATTTTGATGAATGGTTATAATAGGAAATTTTTACATCCTTTCAAACATTTTATTTTATAATTTCTTATTTTTTTAATATTATTAAATATAGAATAATTTTGTTATTTTTTCTTAATATTATTAAATATATAATTTTTTTTTTAATTATTATAACAATTTAATCTACATTAAATAATATTTTCATTTCATAATTAATAAATAATACAATCGTTTGAATTTAGCTTTTCTTTAAGGTTCAAACTGCCTTTTCCCCACTCTGTTCAAGGAATCAGCCTACCTTACCACCAACCGACCAATATTTGGTTATTAAATTATTTTACTGGTTGTTCTACTCGGTACAGATGCAGGAGGGAGAGACGCAACGGGAAAAAAAAAAAAAGGTATGCTGCCGTGGGCGTGCCGCGTTCTATAAGCTTTTTGAGTAGAAAAGGCTGAACAAGTTCAGACTTGAAAAAGATAAATGACTCTTCTTGTGTTAAAGGCACTTATAAAATTATTAAAAGTAAGTCAAATGGTTGAGTGGAAGTCTTCTGACACCGGAGATATTTACTTACACAAGGTGGGATTGAGGTTTACAATTGTCGTTCAAATTTCTTGAATTTATTTATTTATTTATTTATTAAACAAAAAATCTCTTGTGGGGCAGTCTTGGTATGAGAGACCACGAACAGGAGTTTTACTCGGGAGTCGCACCTGACCCTGTCGGCACCAACATTATCAATTAGATTTTGGATATTCATGTTAGGAATGGAGCCTAATTATGAAGAGGCTAAACAGAGAAAGTTTCTAGATTTACTGCAGGACGGGCAGGGAAAGTTTCCAGATTTACAGTCTGTTTGTCTACCAGAGAAAGTTTCCGGATTTACAACAAGACAACCAGGGAAAGTTTTTTTGTTTTTATCCCAAAATTAGATGTTGGGAACTCAATGTTAATCTTGGAATGTATTAAGAAAAGCAGTTTGTTTTTTCTGTTTTTTTCTTATATATAGTTGTGAGAAAAAAACAAAGAAGATTATGACAAAGAAAATTACTGTGTTGATTCTTTGGAAATATAGAGAGGAAATTACAGCAGATGTTTGTTGTAGGTTGTAACTCTCTATTGCTTGGATTGAGAAAATGAAGGACTGAAAATTCTCGGTGGATGTAACCCACATTGGGTGAACCACGTTAAAATCGTTGTCTCTTCTTCTGTGTGTGTTTGTCTAATTTTTTTGTTAATTCTACCATTAAAGTTTGAAACACTATAATTGCTTTTCTATATAAATATATTTTATATAGTGATTTACTCTAACAAGTGGTATCAGAGCCGTTGTTTTGTTGGGTGCACTTGACAGAAGGAGAATTTCTGGATCAAGTGGGAGCAATGGTCGAAGAAGGGAGGTTTAGAGTTCAAAAATTCAATGGTCAGAACTTTCAATTCTGAAAGATGCAGATGGAGGATTACTTGTACCGGAAGGATCTTTACTTACCTCTTGAGGGGGAAACGGAGAGACCTTCATCTATGTCCGATGAGGAGTGGAGTCTCCTTGATAGAAAGGCATTGGGTACCGTGAGGTCGTGCTTGGGAGCCACCGTAGCCTTCAACATCTCTCGATGAAAAGACTACCAAGGGAGTCATGGATAAGTTGGCCAAGATGTATGAGAAACCATCAGCATCAAATAAGGTATTCTTAATGAAAAGGTTATTTAACATGAAAATGAGTGAAGGAGGATCCGTGCATGATCATTTAAATGAATTTAATACTGTCACTAATCAATTGCATTCGATAGGATTGATTTTGATGATGAGCTTAGGGCCTTATTAATCTTATGCTCTCTTCCGAAAAGTTGGAACAATTTGGTAATGGCGGTAAGTAACTCTGCTTCGAGTTCAAATAAATTAGAATTTGATGATGTGGTTGGTGTGATACTCAGTGAGGACATGAGAAGAAAAACCACAGGAGAATCATCTAGCATCGCCTTAATTGTTGAGAATAGAGGAAGAGGAAGAGAAAGAGGCAAGAGTTCACATCGTGGCAAATCCAAAGGCAGATCCAAATCACGTGGAAAAGGAAAGCTACAGTGTTGGTACTGTGGCAAAAAGGGTCATCTCAAGAAGGATTGTTGGCAAAGAAAGGGTGATGGAAATGAAGGTAATGATAATAATGGTAACACTTCGAAGCCAATATTCATCGGACAAATTCTACAAGATGCTTTAATCTTATCTCTTGATAGAAATAGTGATTATTGGGTAATTGATAGTGGTGCTTCATTCCATGCTACCTCACATAGGGAATACTTCATAGATTATGTTTCCGGAGATTATGGACGGAGTTCCGTTGGGAAATGACCAACCATGTAAAATCGTGGGTATTGGAAAGATTTTGATTAAATCCCCAAATGGATGTCAATGGGCTCTTAAAGAGGTGAGACACATACCAGATTTAAAGAGAAATCTTATATCGGCAAGTAAGCTTGATGGTGAAGGATACACGGTTGCATTCGGAGAAAATGCTTGGAAAGTTACTAAAGGTTCATTGATAGTAGCTAGAGGTAAATTGGTGGGTACTCTTTATTTACTTACTGATTTTTCTCACTGCTCCATGAATTTAGTTTTTACAGGTGAGAGTGCATCTTTGTGGCAGCAAAGACTTGGCCATATGAGTGGAAAAGGTATGGAAATTTTACATTCAAGAAAGTTATTGCCTAAGTTAAAAGAGATTGATTTGGAATTCCGTGAGGATTGTGTTTATGGTAAAGCAAAGAGAGTTAGATTTCTCAAGGATGGCAAGGAAAGGAAGAAAGAGAAATTTGAGCTTGTGCACTCGGATGTTTGGGGCCCAACTCAGGTAACTTCTCTTGGAGGTTCCTCTTACTATGTACTTTTTATTGATGATGCAACAAGGAAAACATGGATATATTGCATTAAGAATAAAAGTGATGTTTTTAATACCTTTAAGAATTGGAAAGCATTAGTTGAAAATGAAACTGGAAAAAGGTTAAAGTGTCTAAAGTCGGATAATGGTGGAGAATATTGCAGTAGAGAATTTGATGTGTTTTGTTCTAAAAATGGAATTAGAAGAATCAAGGTAGTTCCAAGAACACCTCAAGAAAATGGGGTTGCAGAAAGAATGAATAGAACCATCATGGAGCGTGCTAGGAGCATGAGAATACATGCGAGGCTTACCATTATTTTTATGGGCTCATGTTGTTGATACTGCAGTATATCTGATTAATAGAGGACCGTCTAGTGTCGTGGATGGAGGAATTCCGGAAGAGCTTTGGACAGGTAAACCAGTAAATTATTCTTTCCTTAAGGTATTTGGATGTGAGGCTTTTATGCATATAGACAAAGAGAACGGAAATAAGTTAGATGCTAAGGCCCAAAAGTGCTATTTTATTGGTTACGGTATTGATGGCTTGGGTTACGGATTATGGGATTGTGATAACCGAAAAGTCATTAGAAGTAGGGATGTCATATTTAATGAAAAAAACTTGTATAAAGATCGGTTGCAGGGAAAGAAACAGAAAGAGGAAAATGCTGAATACATAGACCTTGATGGACACATAGAAAAGGTAACTCCAAAGGTGGTAGAAGATCAAAATGTACAACAGCAACAACAAGCACCTCAATCTCCAGAAAGTGCTATTAGACGTTCTACCAGGATAAGTAAAATTCCTCAACGTTTCTCTGATTATGTTTTGTATACTGATGCTGGTGAGCCAGAATGTTTTCGGGAAGCATTACAGATGGATACCGGGAATAAGTGGGAGCTTGCAATGAATGAAGAAATGGACTCTTTATTTCACAACCAAACTTGGGATTTGGTTGAGCTACCCAAAGGTAAAAGAGCTTTGACCAATAAATGGGTGTACAGGATTAAAGAGGAGAATGAAGGGCATAAGAGATACAAAGCAAGACTAGTGGTCAAGGGATTTGCTCAGAAAAAAGGTATTGATTTTGATGAGATTTTTCTCCGATTGTAAAAATGACCTCTATTAGAGCTATTTTGAGTCTTGTAGCTATAGAAAATTTGTTTCTGGAGCAATTGGATGTGAAGACATCATTTCTTCATGGTGATTTGGAGGAGGAAATTTATATGCACCAACCGTGAAGGCTTTCGGGTGAAAGGTAAAGAGGATTGGGTATGTTAACTGAAAAAGAGCTTGTATGGGTTAAAACAAGCTCCTAGACAGTGGTATTTAAAATTTGATAAGTTCATGGCTAATCAAAGGTTTGAAAGATGTCAAAGTGATCACTGTGTATATTTTAAGCAAACTGAAAATGGTAACTATGTTATTTTGCTATTGTATGTGGATGACATGTTAGTTGCAGGAACAAATATGCAAGATATAAACATGCTCAAGAAGAAGTTGGCTAAATCCTTTGCCATGAAGGATTTGGGAGAAGCCAAACAAATCCTTGGTATGAGAATAACAAGAGACAAGGAGAGTCACACTGAAATTATCACAAGCAAAATACATTGAAAAAGTGCTTAAGAGATTCAACATGAACAATGCAAAGTCTCTTGCTACTCCATTGGCAAAGCATTTCAAACTCACCAAAGATTTGTGTCCCAAGACACAAAAGGAACAAGAGCATATGGCTAAGGTTCCCTATGCATCAGCAGTTGGAAGTTTGATGTATGCAATGGTTTGTACAAGACCAGATATTGCCCATGCAGTGGGAGTAGTAAGTAGATTTATGAGTAATCCAGGAAAAGGAAATTGGCAAGCGATAAAATGGATACTCAGGTACTTGAGAGGAACTTCAAATTATTCTTTGAATTTTGGAGGCTCTAATATATGCTTGAAAGGTTTTGTAGATTTTGATATGGCAGGTGATCTTGATGGTGGAAGGAGCACTACTGGCTACATATTTACTATAGGAGGAGGAGCGGTTAGTTGGATTTCTAAACTCCAACACGTAGTTGCCCTTTCAACCACCGAAGTTGAATATGTTGCTGCTACTGAAGCAAGCAAAGAGATGGTTTGGTTGCAAAGACTAATGGAAGAACTGGGAAGAAGCAAGAGGATAATAGGTTGTGGAGTGATAGCCGAGTGCTATACACCTTGCAAAGAATTCAGCATTCCATTCAAAAACTAAACACATCAAACTCGGTATCATTTCATTAGATCGATAGTGGAAGATGGATCTTTGAAATTAGGGAAGGTTCACACATCACAAAATCCTCGCTGATATGCTTACAAAAGTGGTGTCAAGAGAAAAGTTGAGCTTTTGCTCAACTTCGGTTGGCCTTAAGGAATGAGAGGCCATGATGAAAATTTTTTCAGTCCTTGGTTGCAGTATGGTGCAATGGAATTAGTCTCCAAGTGGGAGATTGTTAGGAATGGAGCCTAATTATGAGGAGGCTAAACAGAGAAAGTTTCTAGATTTACTTGCAGGACGGGCGAGGAAAGTTTCCAGTTTACAATCGTTAGTCTACCAGAGAAAGTTTTCGGATTTACAACAGGACAACCAGGGAAAGTTTTTTTGTTTTTATCCCAAAATTAGATGTTGGGAACTCAATGTTAATCTTGGAATGTATTAAGAAAAGCAGTTTGTTTTTTCTGTTTTTTTCTTATATATAGTTGTGAGGAAAAAACAAAGAAGATTATGACAAAGAAAATTACTGTGTTGATTCCTTGGAAATATAGAGAGGAAATTACAGCAGATGTTTGTTGTAGGTTGTAACCCTCTATTGCTTGGATTGAGAAAATGAAGGACTGAAAATTCTCGATGGATGTAACCCACATTGGGTGAACCACGTTAAAATCGTTGTCTCTTCTTCTGTGTGTGTTTGTCTAATTTTTTTGTTAATTCTACCATTAAAGTTTGAAACACTATAATTGTTTTTCTATATAAATATATTTTATATAGTGATTTACTCTAACAATTCAACTTTTTGGTAGGTGGAGATTTGAACCCTTGAAGAATTCCAACTCACCTCCTGTATAAATTTCTTGAATTTATAAGGTCGATGAAAACATATCCATTTTCGCCGCAAAATAGGGTTGGGGACTATATGTTCCAAACTAACGAGGATCCGTGTTCCTTCAAATTTTTAACAACTTTGAGAAAGTTTGCGAGTTGTTCCATATCTTATAAAGTGAAATCGAAACGAAATTTTATTATAGGATTGTGAGAATATGTTTATTATTAATTAAAAAAAATTATTATTTAAATATATTATTCAAAATATATATGTTCACTATCTTGTAAAGTAAAATTTAGTAATAGAGTTATTATAGATTTTATTAAAAACATATAATAGGGTGTTAGACTATAATGCATAGGCAAATCATCCTTTATTACATTTGAAATAGGGTGATTCCTTGTGTTTGTATATATAAAAGGTTTAGGATTTAAAGTTTAAAGTGTTGCTTGAAAATCAAAGAACCCGTGTCGCCCTCAACTTACGATATTGGTTATAATTTTTTATTTTGTGGCAAATCTTATGCACCCTCTAATTTGTTATTGAGATGATTCACATTACTACTAATTTCATTTTGACACGAAATCACATTACTACTACCACTAATTTCTTGTTGACATGAAATGATTACTTCCTCTCCCCCACTTATTTGACGAACGACCAACAAACAAATGGATTCGCATAGTTATAGTTGTTCTACAAAAATAGGGTAGTGTGAGAAACTCTTACACTCTTACAACCAACTCACATGGAGGGTTATGCATAAGGGGTTGGACTCAAAATGTACTTGTAAAAAAATGACGAATCCTAATCAAAATTAAAATGAATCATGAAAAGTCTTAAGAAAATCAGTATCTTCATACAAAAATTTGGAGTATTTGAAGCCCTAAAATGTAAAGTCATCTTTAGAACCACTTTTCACCTATTAAATCATCTTATAACTTCATAAAAGCACCACCATTAGATCAGGCTTGAAAAGAGCTTTCCAACGAGTACAAATATGTCTATGTTTGGATATATATTGTGGCAAATTGATCCTAAGAAAAAATTGGTCCTAAAAATTTTTAGGCGAATGGACCGACATCGAGGGTATTCATATCGCCAATTTCCAATTTTAGAAATCCTAATATTCTCCCAATTTGAAAATATTAGGCGAATGGGCCAACGTCGAGGGTACTCATATCACCAATTTCCAATTTTGGAAATCCTGATATTTGTCCAATTTAAAAATATTCGTCACTATGTATAACCCTACCCACAGGGCTGAACAATCTCCTCCAACCATAACTCCTCATAAAAAAACACCTCTAAAAAACATATGTGTACTTGTATGTTTCAAAGTTTACGTTCTTTTTTTTTTTTTTAATTGTGGTTTCTTTGAAAAAAAAAAAAAACTTTGTGGCTACATATTCATGGTGTCCCCCAAGTCCCTTAAAACCATCTGCTAGGCTTTATACAAGTCCTCTTCATACAAGACAGAACATTTCGTTCCTAAACCATTATAACAATGCTGGTGACTTTGACTAATATAATTAAAAGTGGAGCCACTTCACAAAAATAATTACAAATTTAAGAAAGGACCATGTGAAAGCGGGTACGTACTAGCGCCGATTACGCTTCCCATGTTAGGCATTACCAAGTGCGGGAATTTGAAGTTAAAAATAGTGAGAACGATCTTGTACAGAGGAACCACTTTTCCAAAGCACAGATTTCGCATCATGGCTTGGCGGAGATCATTGTATTTTAACTCGTTTGAGGGTCACCCTTGTCTTATTTGTATTTTAACTCGTTTGAGGGTCACCCTTGTCTTATTTGGTTGTTAAATGTACGAAGGCTTCTTGGTTTACTGGTATTAAGATTCTACAGAAAACATTGACACTTCAACAAATACCTAAAAAATGAGGAAGGAATTACTTCTGTTGGTTGTGTTACCTCAACCACCATGGAAACTACTAACATGGATATTGCAGGATCTATACTTCTCCACTTTAAGGAATATATACCCAATGAATATGTAAATATTTGTTAATAATAACATAGTCGAAGGTATCTAGTGTTTAATCACTGATTAGAAATTATGTAGTTAAACAACCGGCCGAATGTTGGCTGTGAAGAGGTGGTGATGAATTAAGGAACGTTCGTTCGTTATGGACACCTTAAAAAAGTACTCAATTTAAGTTGTTTATTTTGAGTGAATAATAATTATATTAAAACAAACCAAAATCAAACTTGAGGTGTTATCCTTAATCCAAGATGAGAATGTATTGAGAAAGGTTAAGGAAGCCCGAATCCATGCAAGACTAAACTGGACAGAAAAAGGAGATGATATTCTAAATTCTTTCTTAACTATCTAAGGCATTAAAAACATAGTTGATACGAATAAAAAGCACAAATCACACATAAAAATTCAATAATTCAGAATTGTTGAATACATTGCAAAATAGGTTATTAATAGTGAAATACATCTTAGTTTGCAGATAAGATCAAAACTATTAAATCTTTATTTAAACTATTAAACTGGAAATAAACTACGTGTGCATATTATTCGATACAAATATAGAAACAAATATTATATATATGAATTTCTATCATTCCTTTCCACCGAAGGAGCATTGGGCTCCAATGCGTGCAAAAGAGAAATAAAATCCCATCTGACTATAAGGAATCTAATATTTTTTTTATTTTGATTGTTTTATTTATTTATTTATTTATTTTTATCATTGTAGATAGAATACAGCAAAGAGCGAGTGAATATCATGGTGAATATACGATTGGGAGTATAGGTAGAGGGGAAAATATATCGCAGCACTAGGGGAATGTTTACCTAGTTTAGGCATGCACACGAAAAGAAAGTGTGGGCAGGAAAAGGAACAAAGATCCACTAAAAACTGCACAAAAAAACTGTACAAGAAAACTGTGGGAGGCGACCATGGTAGGGCACGCGTTGGTTGGAGAGCATACAAAGTAGGGCCACAAGAAAAGAGAAAAAACATAGAGTAGTCAGAGAGAAGGATAGAGCCGTAGAAATTCTGAGGGCCATATTTTGGGTTGTTGATGAAGGCAAGTGATGGCAACAACATCGTCGAGGAGATAGGATCACAAAGAGGTTGCCATGGCTGTAGAGCCAACGGACCATAAAGAATAAATTGGGGCAACATGGAAACCACAAGCTCCTCTTTTGATTCATTGTAAGATAGATCAGGAATTTGCATCTTGTCAGCTTCAACTTCATGGGCTTCATTAGGAGAGTCCTCAAACAAATCTACACTTCTCAAATCTACAACAAACAAACCTGCAACATTATCAAGTAAAATAACAACATGATTTTCATCAATTTCTTCTTCAACAAGAAGAATTTCTTTTTCTTTTTCAACATCTTCTTCTTTTTTGGTAGGAAGAACTTCATCTTCCGCAAATGTCATTTCTTTTGCTAGCATGGCAACACGAATGGACTCAATATCCTTCAAGAGCACTTTGGATCTTTGAGAGATCTCTTCGAGGGAGAGACTCTTTTTAGGCAACATGGTGCCTTAAACAGATAAATAAAAAAGGAGCAGGAACGACTGCTCTGATATCAAACTGATACGGATAAAAAGCACAAATCACACACAAAAAATTCAATCATTCAAAATTGTTGAATGCATTGCAAAATGAGTTATTAATAGCGAAGTACATCTTAGTTTGTAGATTATTAATAGCGAAGTACATCTTAGTTTACAGATTATTAATAGCGAAGTACATCTTAGTTTATAAATAATATCAAAGCTATCAAATCCTTATCCAAACTATTAAATTAGAAATAAACTACGTGTGCATATTATCGAACACAAATATAAAAACAAATATTATACATATGAATTCCTATCAATAACTCAAAAAATATATATTCATGTAAAAAATACATTTATCCTCTCTCAAAGTTACCACATTATGAATGCTTTCTCCATACATTATGCTAGACTTTTTCTAAAAAAATCTAGGGATTACATGCACCCTACTACATTCAAAAACTCATTTCCCTCATCTTATCCAAATCCTTAGAGAGTTCCCTTTCTATCGAAGAACTCAAACAAGAACTTTTAAAAATAAAAAAGGCAAGGTGATGAGAATAGATGATCGGTAATAATTTTCATATCTTGTATACGAAGGCCCTCAACAATGGTTCTTTTTGTCTCCTTTAAAAACTAAGGATTGATCAAATTAATCACCAAGAGCTTTGAAAAATAAAATATTTTAAGGTGATACCCCCATAATATTGCTTAACATCTCCTATAAGATTATTAGGAAAGCTTTGGCAATACATCGTAACCTATTGCTAAAAAAATATAAGTGGATAACAAAGCAAATCAATCTTCAAAACTTGGAGGTCGTTGAAAGTCCTAGAATGGGATGTAGAATCCATCTAATTGGGAGCCCCTTCTGAAGGCAATCAATTATATATATGGATAAATGAATTGAGCCTCACCCGGAAGGAGATCCAAGGAAACTTATAAGCTCGTGTTAGATTTGAAAACCTCTCAGTGGGCATACGAGTCCACCTAGGCACCTGCACCCTGCACTTGTAGATTCATACAATCCTGTTTTAAAATGAAATTCTTCACGCAGAAAAATATTGCCAGTGGTTTAAAATACGAATATGCTTATAATGATTTTTGGTGGGTGGTTATGATGGGAGATTTTTACATCCTTCCAAACTTTTTCTTTTGTAATCCCTTATTCCTTTTTAATATTACCAAATACATAGTTTTTTCTCGTTATCCTATCAATTTGGTGCACAGTAAGTAATAATTTCGCATCATTAAAATTAAAAAAAATCGCTTCATTGTATTCCTTTTTAAAAAAATTGGTTGCTTTACCCGGTGCAGATGTAAAGAGAAAGAGATGTAACAGAAAAAAAAAGTGTGCTGCCATGGGCATTCTATAAGCTTTTTGACTAGAAAAAGCTGAACATGTTCAGACTTGAAAAAGATAAAGGACTCTTGTAGTGTTAAAGGCACTTATAAAGTAATAAAAGCTAAGAGTCAAATGGTTAAGTGGAAGTCTTATATTTACTTTACGTAAGGTGGGATTGGACTTTACAATTGTCGTTCAAATTTCTCGAATTTGTAAGGTCCATGGAAACATAACTTTAGTGTCAGATTCATTGTCACTTCAAAATGGGGGTTGGGGACTATATGTTCCAAACTAACGAGGATACGTGTTTCTTCAAAATTTTCAGAAAGTTTGCGAGTTGTCCTCCTTTAATTGCGGGGAGAACATGTTCCTTGTCTTGTAAAGTAAAATTCAAACGAAATTTTATTTTCTATGACTTCCAATCCCAGCGGTCCAGCGATTTGTGCTGGTGCTGTAGGGGATAAGACAACTAACAATGGCACGTGTCTCAAGAAATGATTTATGATGGAGAATTTTGTGGTAAGTTTAGTATATTTTTGCCCGAGTTTGTCTTACCTTGGTTAAATAATTTGTGGGATTCCCAACGAAGCAATGTTATGGTCTTGGTTTAGTTTGATTTGATTTTTCATAGAGTCAAGCTTGAGCTGATTCAAAACTTGATTAAAGATTTTTTCTTTTCCAATTTGTTGATGTTGCTCATGCCAAGATAGTTTACGAGCATGATCCTTGGTCCATGAGAAGCTCCTTAGCGACCTTCTTTCATGGACTCGAGATTTTTCAGTGTCTAAGGACAAAACTTCCAAGGTCACAGTCTAGGTTGAGTTCTTTAGTCTTCTTCTCCCCCTTTGGTCCTTTTTGAACGGTCTAACGACAATCTTAGGGCGGGTCTTAATGGTTGAAGCTAACAAATTCTTCAATGCATGCTCACATAAAAGGGTTTGTGTTGAGGTCGATCTATCTAAGGATCTATAGA
Organism: Wollemia nobilis; assembly: GCA_028583015.1. Lineage (NCBI taxonomy): Eukaryota > Viridiplantae > Streptophyta > Pinopsida > Araucariales > Araucariaceae > Wollemia > Wollemia nobilis. The sequence continues at coordinate 295,361 of JAQPPZ010003577.1, forward strand.
AGATTATCGAGATACAGGTTGGGGACACCACTATTTTACAACGGGTGGTGTATATTAACCTGTCGAACACCTGCTTTAGATGTCAAGCCTTGGACCACAAAGTTAAGGACTACCCACTTCTTCCACACAAAAAATCGAAGCAAGTCCCTACGCCATCCACTGTGCCTCCTCGCTAGGCCAAAGAAAATGGTTGGACCATGGTGGGAGGATGCAAAAACTCGTGGACCCCTGTAGCCCAACCACAACAAAGGCGACTATTTATTTTGCCCCATAGTCTTCAACAAGGGTGGATGAGAAACCAGATGTAGGGCCACCAACAATGGAAATGGTGGTCCCTAAGGCTTCTCCGCCTTGCTACCAACGATGGAAATGGTGGTCCCTAAGGCTCCTTCACCCTACCACCATCACATCCCATTAGTTACTATGGTCACTAAGGCACACTCTTCTCCCATTTCTCTTTTTGTGAGATCTCAATGTTCTCGCAATCTCAAGCAAGGGAAATAAGGGGATAGGGTACCCAAAAAATGGTTCCATCTCTCCAGTCCTTGGAGAGATCTAGTCGAAGTAGCTTCAATAGCTTCTGGGCATTAGAGTTGTTCCAACAAAAGCAAGATGACGAGGAATCAATCCTTTCATTTGCTCCTAGACATTCCCCGACAAGGACTTCTTGGGATGACTTCATAAGTGCACAGGAAACATGTGGTGGTGTCAACACTTCTTAGAGCTAGATCTCATTCTTTTGTAGGATCTATAGATTTTTTTGTTCTCTGCAATGTTTAGTTTAACAAATTAGGGCTTCAAATTGTTTGCTTTATTTTAAGTTCAATTTAACAGTTAAACAGTGTAACCCGAGGGCTAGGTGGATTGGTAAGTGCTTTTCTGGCTAGGCATTTACCAAGAAGACACTCAGGTTCAAACCTCAGGGGCAGCCTGTTTGTAAAGGTAGTAGTCTGATCTGATTCCTTTGAGTGTGCGCCAGACCGACGATGATGGTACGAATCCTGAGCGATCGATGGTCTCCTTCACGTCGGGTCAACAATAATGAAGCGAAATAGGTTTGTTGGAAGCAACCCCTATGGTTTGAACCCTGCACTTGTCAGTTACTAAAAATAGTGTGGTTGTGGCCAACTATCCTATGTAACCGAAAAAAAATAGTTAAACGATGTGAGTCCCATATTCTTATTTTTGGTTTTGGGTGGAATATTTGTTTGACATTTTGGGGTGTGCTTCAACACCACCCACCCTTTTTGTGTGATCAATGTAACTATAATTTTTTTGTAATACAAGGCATTTTTCAATAAACAAAAAACTAATTATTCACAAAGAGAAGAGAATATGTTCACTATTAATTAAAAAATTTTACTATAAGAATGTCATTAAAAACAATTAATTACAAAGAGAAGAAAATATGTTCACTATCTTGTAATGTAAAATTTGGTATTAGAGTCAAAATTTTATCAAAAAATGTCACTAAAAATAATTATTTCTAAAAATAGGAGTATAAATTAATCCTACTTGGATTCCCGATTAGCATTCAGTTTGACGTCTAAGTTAGTATCCAAATTGGCATTTGAGTGAGTGTTTAGATTGTCATTTGTATAGAGTGTTTTAGTGAGTATCAATATTGCAATGCAGGTGAGTCGTGATAGTACTATCATGGCAACATGGAGAATATTGATGAACCCCCTTGATCATAACCCTCTAGCACCTATTTTCTTCCTTGAGACTTATTGGTCTCCATGGTGCAATTCACCAATATTAATTATGAGCTTTCTTCTTTTTATGAGGAGGACCTTCAATCGACTCCTTTGAATATGTCTCACCTTTTTTTATATGCCTTTTATAGCTATATACATATTTTAATTGCTACGATTATTAAAGAGTGGGTTCCTTTCTTGTTCTATTTCCAAATAAAGCCTTTTTTTCTAGTTATAACTGTAGTTCATAGGGCAATTCCTTCTTTTAGTTTGGGAGGCCAAAGTATGTTTTTATTATCTTTTTCTAATATTCTAGCTATGAGGTCACTTATGCACCTTGTCTTATCTTGTTTTCACAAGCTTCTTACCTCTTGCACAATATTCATTTTGGATTGAATGTAATGATAATCAGCAACCCAATGTATTCAATGAGTAATATTTAAATACAAATGCTATAGACTATAGATAGCTTTAGGAAATATTCATGGTAACCACTAACCTATTAACCTAAATCAATTTACCTACTACTTGTCGTCCATAATATCGGTCGAACAAATAACTTAACCTAGGTGAATAGTAAATAAAGATTTACCTAGTGGTAAAAAGTAATTAATTACTTTTTACCATGTGGTCACTAAAAACTACCTAATGTAGGAAATGGGGAAATATCCCAAATGATGGAATATTATTCTAACATCCCCCCTTATTACATTATTTGGGTAATACATACATATCCTCCTATGCAACAATATTTGGGTAAAGTATATAACAGCCCCAATACAGTGGAAGAAAATGTCGATCTGCTGTTTCTTTGCTCTATCACAGTGCTCTGGTTACTCCTAAGCAAAAAGTGGGTCATTCCTCACTTTGTCTTCATGCCAACGAATGTCCTTATTGTAATCACATCATCCAACCGAATTGCATGGGTAACCAACCGCTGCAATCGCTAGGTGTAGTAGAATAGATCACTTTATACGAGGTTCATCCATTTTACAATATGAGTTTTACAAAAGATAAGGTAGCTAAGGTGTCGGTCACTGCCGAAAATGCACCCTTATAAGTTTCCCCCTTCTCGTTGCAAAACATAGTGTATTCAATTTCTGAAGGAAGTGTGACTAAGGTGTCGGTCGAAGCCGAAAATGCACCCTTATAAGCCATCTTCCCTGTTTACAAAAATTGTGAAGAAAAGAAATTTATATCCCTGAAAGCATGAGATTTCGGAAATAAAACACTGAGATGCGATAAAATAGAACTAGATTGATGCATAAAATAACACGGATAGAATTAAATTAAAAACAGGAGCACAGCCCTTTTTATTAACGTAATTCCGTTCGGTTACAATAAATCTTTCGAATGACATATCCTCAGTTACAACCGATGAACAGTAGTCTCTTTCCGCATGCCCACATGCAAAATGGGCGGGTCAAACTGTATTGCCGCCGCTGGTGTTTAATGAATTTTAGCTTGCTGCTGTTCTTCACTGTATTCAAAGAAACAATCAACTGTTAATAGCACCCGCAACAAAAAGACAGAACGTTTGACTGTAGAGAGCAATGAAAAATGCGTATAAATGGCTGATTAAGTGTGTGAATAAAACGTTTGTCTTTAAAACATAAACCGTTTTAAAACATTCGAAAACAATTTTCATTCGAAAACAGAAAGACGTAAACTGCTTTAATATATTCACAACATCATGGATAATAGAACATACACTGTTTTAAAACATCCAAAGGCAGCATATATTAAATTAACTATTGAACATGCGTAGGGTGCCCAAGCGGGCCGCCCTATTAAAATCCAACTTCGACACCAACCCACGAGGAATTGGCTCAAAATCCAGGATAATGTGTTGTCGGCAAATTGATGGATTATGGTAATCCAATGCCGGAAATGCAAGTTCAGATGAATACAGTCGGATATTCAGTTTAACAGCACTTCGTTACGTTTCCAGAAAAATACTTCGTCCTCCTTTTTTACGTATCGAGCCGGTTTTATTTATAGAGGGTTCGGCCTCTGGGAACATTAATGTTCGAAACCCTAAATCCGTAAGGGCCGCTCAGATTTGATCCTTATCGGGCCATTATGGGACATGGCTCGCACTGACAGATCGCAGTTATGAGGCGTGGCCTCGGATCGGATATTTTTTAAAACCGCTTGTCTCATTAATGTTCGCTGTAAAATCCGCCGTTTTACAGACCCGCGGGGTTTTCTTCGAGAAGGGACACGTAGAGGGTGCCACGTGGCGGTCGTTCCTTAGATAGTTGAATGCATGCCTTTGTCTTTGATGACGTGTCGGCTTGGGGCCCAAAGTGTCGCGATATCGCGACGCTTTGGGCCGGCTTTGGCTCGGGGCCCAAAGTGTCGCGATATCGCGACGCTTTGGGCCGGCTTTGGGTCGAGGCCCAAAGTGTCGCGATATCGCGACACTTTGGGCCGACTTTGGGTCGGGGCCCAAAGTGTCGCGATATCGCGACACTTTGGGCCAGCATGCGGGGCCCAAAGTGTCGCGATATCGCGACACTTTGGGCCGCTTTGTCGGGGCCCAAAGTGTCGCGATATCGCGACACTTTGGGCCCGCTAGGTCGGGGCCCAAAGTGTCGCGATATCGCGACACTTTGGGCCCGCTTAAGTCGGGGCCCAAAGTGTCGCGATATCGCGACACTTTGGGCCCACTTGGTTTTTGACAAAAGGCTTGGCTTAAAGAAGGTTTTGAAGAAGGCTAAGAAGTTTGAAGTTTGCTCTAGAACGACCGACTTTGCTCTGCTCATTTTCCGATCTTCCGAACTGCTGTGCGAGTGGTTAAGACCACTATTTGACCTCTAAGGGCTGCCCTAAAAGCTGTGATATCAATGTGATCAATGTTTGTAATCACTTAATCGAAATGGTGTTGTTTTGGTGTCTACAGATGCCCCTTTTTGGGAAGCGCTGCGGGTGACGCAGTGCTGAGCAAAAATATACGACCAAAGCACTAATGATTAGGGTTTCTTGGTAACCTAACCAACTTTTAATGCCCCAAGTATGGAAAGGGCATGCATTCTTGAATCCTTGCTTCGACGAGCTAAGGAATTTGATTTCAAGTGTTAACCTATTTTGGTGAGGTGTGACTTGAGCTTGGACATTGATCGGTCATGATTAGGCAAAGGGCGCAACCTTTTATCCACAGGGGAACCTTGTGTTCATGCTCGGGAATGCCAAGTATTTGATCAATTTAATGATTGCTTGTTTACTGCCCCAAGCAGGAGCGTGATTGTCTTTGTCAATGATTCTTTGAATGCATGTCATTGCCTTGATTGGGTGTGTGCTTGTTGATTGGTGACTAAGTGTGACTACCCCCTCAAGCGACGAATCGATGAGGGAATGACCTTCGTGAGAAAAGCGACGAGTCGCTTGACCCAAGATGACTTAGGTTAGGGTGGCTTTAGATGTTTTTCCATTTGAGCACGTGCAATTTCCCGACATTTGGACCTATTTTTGGTGGGTGTTAACCCTTTTGGTGATGCCATAATGGGGTGAAATCATCAAAAACCCGTCTTCCCGTGGAGCGGTCCAGCTATGATAGCCTTCTTAGGAAAGTAGGAGAATGAGAATTTGAGCCCCGACATCGATTTTCTATGCCAAGAGGTTGAGTGCAAGAGCACTCGTGTCCGGCAATGCTTATTGCTTCTTTTTGTGTTGCATTTTTGTGATGTTTTTGTTGTTTTGATTTTCTTTCTTTACGTATATGTCATGATTTTATGCACAATGATTGATGTTGGTGGATGCATGCTACTTGATATGGATGGATGCATATGGTATGATAATTACCAATGTTGTATGTTGATTTAGTTTGATGGATGCATGATGAATGCAAATGCATGTGATATGCAGAAATGAAATGGATGTATGGACTTGGTGAGAGTTGGTTATGGCACCATAGACTGTTTAGAACTCCATTACTTTGCTATGTACAAATGTGGTGTTTCTTCTTTTTGTATTTTTTGATGGTATTGCAAGGATGAAAAGCAGTGCAATTGGTTTAGCAATGTAGCAAAGGTTTTCTGAGACTTAGACAGCTTTGAGCTCACTAGCCATGATTGTACTTTATCTTACAAGACTTTTGAACAAGGTATGAATCGGACTTGTTTTTAACCAAGTTATTTCACATCCCTGTGTGTGCAATTGAGTTCATTTATGTGGTATTTGTCAGGATACCGCCAGTGCCAGATGGGCTTTCAACCGAACCTGTACTGAGGATCACCTAATTAGCTCCACTAACTCCTTTGTTGTATGTAGTTAGATTAATCTGCGGTGTTCTCCAGGATACCATAAGCTAGCTCATCCACATGCAAACATTGATCCGTACACAAGTTAATGTGACGAGATATATCGTCATGCGAGAAGTTTACCGCCGGTGACCGATAGGCTATCAACCAAACCGATGCTGAGGCTTGCCTCATGACCTGTCGAGAATCCTTGAGAGTTCCGGGGATTCAAGGTCAACTCCCTTCTTTTTTTCAATTGTATTGGGATACTTGCTCGTTATAGTGATAATAATCACTTTTTATTTTGATTTGTTTTTCTTTTCTCTTGAGCAAGGGATATGGAGTGACGATAATCACTATTCTTTGTGCTTTTTGAGATGTGCACTTGTAGGGTGTCAAATTTTGAAGTTTTGACATTTTGCAAATTTTTGACGTTTTGCAACTTTGGGATTCTTAGGGAATTGGGTAGGGAGGACGCTTGTCCTTTTGCCAACTCTCGGCATTCTTGGGGTCATTCGCACGGGGGGATGAGCAAGATAACCGTTTCGCTTATGGTAACCTGGATTCTCGGGCGGGTTTCATCCTTCGTTCACACAACTCGGGAATTTTTATGTGTTTTAATTTGTGTTGGGATGTTACGTAACAAGGTGTATTGCAAGTGCAACTCTACCTTCGTAAAATCTGTTTGACTTGATACATTTCATTGCTAAAGAGCAAAATGATGACTGAATCACGAAAAACTCTTGATACATTAAGAGACCACTGACTCTGGTGTGGTAAAGTGCATGATGTTTTGCTGTTTTTGTAAAATGGAACAGTGTGGAACAAGATGGACTAGTAGAACCATGACAGCCTATGGTGCCTTTGACCTATACGACCATGAATATACAATGTATGGATGCAATGCTTGGATGCAGCTATGTATTTTTGTATTTTTGATGGATTGATTTTGGTGAATATGAAGATGAATTGCGAGAGGAACTATCTATTTGATGAATTTGAATATGCCTAGAAATGAGATGCAAATTTTTGTTGTTTTTGATGATTTTTGTTGTTTTTTGAATTTTCATGATTTTTGACCAAGTGATTGTGGAAATCCTTGGAGCGTTTTGGGATTGACCAAGCGATTGCAAGAATCCTTGGAGCCTTTGGGATTGACCAAGCGATTGTGATAATCCTTGGAGCATTTGGGATTGACCAAGCGATTTTAAGAATCCTTGGAGCCTTTGGGGTGACCAAGCGATTGCGATAATCCTTGGAGCATTTTGGGGGATTGACCAAGCGATTGCAAGAATCCTTGGAGCCTTTTGGGATATGGCTCTCTTTAGATATGAAATGGTCGCAAATGACTGATATTCAAGGGTTCTGTTTCCTTGATACCATCAAGAGAAGCTAGCCGGTATGTCCCGGGTCCGATTTTGCTATCAATGACATACGGACCTAACCAATTTGCCGCAAACTTGTCCCTTAGGTGGGATGGCAAACTGGAATTTTGTTGATTTTCCTTCAAAACCAAATCACCAACGCGAAAGTCCCGAAGGTGAACTTTCATGTTGTAAGCTTTCTTAAGTCGCTCTTGATAAATGCGTAAATGCTCGAGAGCATTAACGCGTCGTTCATCAAGCAACGTAAGCTGGTCTAACCGGGCCTGCCGCGCAGAATCATCATCTATGAACTCATGCATTGATATGCGCAGGGAAGGAATCTCCAACTCTAGAGGCATGACCGCCTCGGAGCCATACACGAGCGAAAACGGAGTGGCCCCAGTGGGCGTCCGAATGCTAGTGCGATAGGCCCATAGGGCAAGTGGGATTTGAATGTGCCAATCCTTATGACTGTCTGCGACGGTCTTTTTAAGGATGGCAACTAGCGTTTTGTTTGACGCCTCTGCTTGTCCATTCGCTTGCGGATAATAAGGTGTTGAAAAGTTGTGCTGAATCTTGTACTTTGTGGTCAAAGCACGCACGTCTTTGTTCTTGAAAGGTGTCCCATTATCCGAGACTATTTTGGATGGAATACCAAAACGACATATGATGTTATGCAAAATGAACTCCACAATGCGGGGTCCTGTCGTAGAGGTAAGCGGAATTGCTTCCACCCACTTGGTGAAGTACTCTGTGGCCGTTATGATAAACGTGTGACGGCCTGACGACGCAGGGGAGATCTTTCCAATGAGATCAAAGCCCCATTGCGAAAATGGCCAAGCAGACTGGACGGTCTGCAAGGCCTGAGAAGGTACGTGCATTAGATTGGCATGATGTTGACACTTCACGCACTTCTTGACATAGGTGCAACAATCTCGCTCTAAAGATGGCCAATAATAGCCCATGCGAAGAATGCGCTTTGCGATGGCCATTCCACTGAAGTGGCCACCACATGTACCATCGTGCGCTTGGGCGACTGCCCAAGTGGACTCTTGTTGGTCCAAGCAACGAAGGAGGATTCCTTCATAGGCTGCGACGATACAAGATGTCTCCTATCAAGACATACTTAGCCGCTTTTCGCTTGAGTGCTCGTTTTGCGGCATGAGTCAAATCAAGTGGGAGACTACCTAACTTGAGGTAGTCTCGAATGGGTAAATACCGATCCTGTTGATCGAAACCTCGATAGTATGAACGGCCAATCCCTCCCGAAGTTCATCCCTAGCAAATCGTTGAATGGGATAGAACACTGCAAGAATAGTATTGTGTTGCTATTAATGGGAGTAGGGGAGAACAAGGACCCCCAGTTGGCGTGTTTCGAGACGATCTCGGATTCGAGAGAACCTATCCGAGGATGGTTCAATTTGTATCATGTGGATTCCTGGCGTCGAGTCTAAGCTTGCACGCTCCATCGCGGATTGCGATAAGGTTTTGACTTGAATGGTTGTCATATCACCAGAAAGGTCCTACGGAATTAATGACCCCAAGGAGGCCATTGTATCCGCAAAACGGTTTGATGATCGAGGGAGTGCCTCGATGTCATACCACTCAAGTTTTACCAGGAATTTGTCCACAAGGGCTTTATAAGCCTTCAGAACTGGGCATTTGCATTGATATACCCCTTTGACTTGATTGACTATTAACAGCGAATCACCAAAGATGTTCAGTCTTTTGATGTTCATGGCGATTGTTGTCTGAAGACCTAGGAGCAAGGCTTCATACTCTGCGTTGTTGTTGGTGCACGGGAAGTTTAATTTAAATGACAGGGGCATTGGAGCACCCTGCGGTGTGAAGAATACAATTCCCGCACCACCACCTTGCTCACACTTAGAACCATCGAAGAATAGGGTTATGTCGGCTTGTGACTCAGGCTCATCAGAATCTGGCGATTATGAGACATGAAAGACCCCATCATCGGGTAGTTCTATGACCAGAGGCTGATTGTCTTCAAGAGGAGCCTCTGCTAGTTGATCGGCTATGACTTGTCCTTTGATAGATTTTTGTCCAATAAACTCTATGTCAAATTCCGTCAACAACATGATCCATTTCGCCGTGCGACTACTATGATAAGTACGACTCATCATGTATCGCAATGGATTCTCCTTAGACACAACATACGTAGTGTTGCTCAGCATGTAGTGGCGTAGCTTTTTGGTAGCAAACACCACTTGCCAGGCAAAGTTTCTCAACGTATGCATAGTTAAGTTCGTAGCCCGACCAGAGTGCGGCTAAGATAGTATGTAGCCTGTTCCTTGTGAAGTTCATTCTTCTGGGCTAGCATGGCGCCCGGTGCCACCTCAGTAGCTGAGATGTATAAGTAGAACGGCACTCCTGGCCTAGGTGGTGCCAATACGGCGGCGAAGCCAAGTATTGTTTGATCTCGTCAAAGGTCGAGTGGCACTCGTCATCCCAATGAAATGTAACCCCCTTGTGCAATAATTTGTTCATAGGTCGGCACTTGTCAGATAATTGTGCTATGAAGCGTTTAATCGACGCAACCTTTCCCTGCGGACTCCTGAGCTGCTTGATTGTGGTTGGGGGAACCATTTCAAGGATTGCCTTGACTTTCTTTGGGTCCACCTCGATTCCTCGTTTTGAGACTATGAAACCCAAGAGTTTTCCAGATGTGACGCCAAAGACGCACTTCTTGGGGTTTAATATGACTTTATGCTCCATGAGGCGATCGAGGATCTTGCTTAAGTCAGCGATATGATTTGAGCGCAAGAGAGACTTGGCTAATAAATCATCCATGTAATCTTCCAAAGTTTTGTGCATGTAATCGTGGAAGATATACGTCATGGCACGTTGGTAGGTGGCACCAGCATTTTTAAGGCCAAAAGGCATGACCTTATAACAAAATGTCCCCCAAGGCGTTGTGAATGCCGTTTTGAGTTGATCCTCAGGATTGATACGAATTTGATTGTATCCTGAGAAACCATCCATTAGGGAGAGCATTTCGTGACCTGCTGTAGCGTCTACTAACGCATCGATGCTCGGCAAGGGGAAATCATCCTTAGGACTCGCTTTATTCAAATCATGAAAATCGGTGCATATGCGAATCCTCCCGTCGGGCTTCTTGACGGGAACCATGTTGGACAACCATGGCGGATAATCCACGCGAGATGACAAATTGTGCGTCCAACGACTTTTGTAATTCATCTTTGACCATCAAGGCCACTTGTGGGTGCATCTTACGTAGTTTTTGCTTTACAGGCTTGATTGTCGAATCAAGCGTTAAATTATGCGTGACTAGTCGCGGGTCTAGTCCTGGCATATCCTTGTACGACCATGCAAAAACCTCCTTCTTCTCTTTGAGAAGGGCAATGTAATCGGCTTGCTCTTTGGGGGAAAGACTTACCCCCAGCTTGAGAATCTGTGGATTCATTGGATCTGTGCCGATGTCTACGTCAGTCGTCTCCTCGACTGACATGTGGGATCCGTCCTCCAACTGATGTGGAGTCGGGATCAAATGGATATCATTAGCTGAATTTAGATCTATGTTTGGAACCTCAGGTTCCTCTTCAGCTTGAAAAATATCTTGAGTTGTCCTTGGGGTAAAATGAGGCATTTCACCGAAAGGCCAGTACTCTGTTGGTGATAGGGGTGAATTGACGCGATCCCAGTCGATGGCATCTATGTCGAGATGCAATGACCGTGCTGGATCGGCCGGATTGCGGATGGGTGCGGTCAAATCAATGGAGATCATGTGGATGGAATGAATTTGGTCTCCATTACCGCGGGTATGATAACTTGATTTTTCTAGATATTCCCTATACTTTGGATCTGGCTCTATGGGAACGGGCACGAACGGATCGGCCCTATGTGCCAAATGGAGGACAGGGTCTTCCCTCGGCACTGTTGTTATGATAGGGTCTCGAGGTGGACGGTGCTCATCGTGAATGTGGAGCCATGGATCCAAGATCAGGTCCCACCCTGCTGGGTCGACCCACCATTCATGCCCTAATCGTATGCCCATCTGTCCCATTAGATCTTCATGAGTTAAAGCACGATAATGTCGTCGCGCATGTCTGAGATAGTCCATCTCAGTCTCATCTTCTGAGTCACTTTCGGAGATTCGAAAATGTTCATTCTCTTCGGTGACTATTGCTGGCGATGTTGAGGACTCTCCTTGCTCCAATAAGTTAATCTGGTCCCATCGCGGTTGTTCCACTTTTGGTGGAGGGACCTGACTCTCTTGACATTGTGCTGACTCAACTGGAATCTCTAAGGGGAACAGACTTTGAAAAGATGTCCGGACACCATTGATATTCTTTTTGGGGATGGGTATCCGAACTTTCGCCTCTCTCCGGCAAAGGAGAGGGATTACTGTTGTTACCAAGGGTGTTTGGTGACCATGGGAGGTAATCTCCCAATGTAAATTCTATTTTTGGGTTGGCATAGAGATCTAGTGCCAATCCCCCCTTGTTGCCTATTTCTAGGTCTTGCATATTTTCAACCAAGATGTCCAAGGGCAGGGGGTGGTTGAACCCTACTCCTGACTTGTCATATGGCATCTGATATCTTGGTTGGCAAGGGAGACGCATCCCTTGCTCATATCTGCCTAGCCCGTATCCATGCCAATGGCATTGGCCGAGATATTTGAGGGCAAATTGTGGGTTTGACATATAATTGATGTTTTCAACAAAAGGTTCTTCGTCTGCTTCCTTTTGTTGACATGGTTCAAGACCATGATCAAGGCCCCCATACACAAAATTTGTCTGGTTGGGTGGGTGACCTAGGGGAACAACTGTTCCTATGGGAAGGCGAGGTCTTCCCATATCCTGGACTGACTCTAATGCGGGCGTTGCCACAACATTCTGCACTATGTACTCCCCCAGGCCTGTACTAGCCATTTTAACAGTGATTGTTGATGCTTCGGAGGGAGGGAACAGGAGTCCTTCCTGAGTCCATTCCATGTTTGGTAGGTTTGGGGTCTCAGCTTCCGTTGTGCTGGATATTTCCTCTGTTGATACCGTTGATATTGTGGGCAACCCCTCTTCTAAGGGCTGAGCCTCTTCCATGATTTGTTTTCCCTTGTCCTTCTGTGTAGCCATGACGGGTGGCGTTGATGATGAAGGAGCAGATGATGAAGTCTCACCTGGCTGGGGTTTTGGTGATTCGGTCATCAGTGGTGCTTGCGGTATTGGACCCTGTTTAGATGGATTTAATTGGAAATCCAAATGCGTTGAAGGGAGGGTCGATTGAGGCATTAGTTGTACCGCATTGCAATACTTGAAGGGTTCCAGGTCCATTGGGACTACGTGTATTTCACCTTCAAAAGCATACTTTAAGCACTGGTGAGCGATGGAAGGGACACATTTCATGTCCCGAATCCAAGGCCGCCCTAGCAGTATATTGTAGGCCATCTCGCCTTCCAACACATGGCACAATGTTGGTGTTGTCTTTTGTCCTACCTGGACAGGTAGAACAACCGTGTCGACTGTCGAGCATATTGCATCATTGAAAGCTCGCAGTGTGTACGTGGAGGCTGTGATATGAGAGGCTGGCAGCTTCAAATGTTTCAGGGCTGCGAGTGGTAATAATATTCTTGGACGAGCCGAGTATCTACCAACACTCTCTTATACGGGATCCCGTTGATCCGCGCAACAACATGTAGGGGTGGATCAGCCGCGTCATTCGATATTGCTTTGACTTCATCCTCTCTGAAGGTGATGACCGGCTCAGTACATCGTTTTACATGTCCCACGAAGTTGTTGAAAGAATTTGCTTCTTGGGGCTGTAATTCGATGGTTTTTAAAATGTCCATAAGAGCTTCTCTATGAGGTGTTGATTGTTGAATAAGCTCGTAAATGGACAGCCTAGCCGATGTGGTCCGCAAACTCTGCGTGAGTTTGGACCGTATCGTGATTTCTGGTCTAGGCGGAGGTGACTGTATAGGGTGTTGCTGAGGTTGTGACGTTGTCGGAACTTCCTTTGTGGCTGTCGCAGGGGCAACTGCTGAGTATTTTTTATTCCGCGTCACTATGCTAATCATTCCCACAAATCCTTGCATGGGAAGATTCAGCGTACTTCATTAACTTGGAGAGGTTTTGCCTGTGTCTCGTGAGCAGGCAAGGGGTCTTTGAATACCCCCATTTGTTGGTTGTTTGGCGCTATGGGGTTGTCCACGGCCAACGTTTTATTTTCGATTAAATCTTGGATTAGACCTTTGAACTTCCAACATCCATTCAAATCGTGTCCCCTTCGCCTATGAAATCTACAGTATAGTTCCTCTCTATATCCCTTAGGTTTAGGAGCGTTAGGGTCTATAGTCGGGATCTCTGGAAGGGTTACTAAATTTGCCGCTGACAAGCGGTCAAATAAGGAGTCCCTAGACTCCGTGTAGGGGGTGAATTGTCGCTTAGGGCGACGCTGCTGATTCTGCTCCTGTTTCTTGTTATCTTTCTCATAACTAGGAGGCACTGCACGGTAATTGGCCTTTTGAGGCTGCGTGTCTTGCACTGGCTTGGGAACATTGATTGCAACTTGATTAACCGCTGCGGGTTGTGATTGCGTATTCCCAGTCTTAGTGGTTTTATTCCACTCTTTCTTCTTAGGCTTGGCAATTGCGCCTTCGCCTATTTTAATCTCTTCTATGACTCTGGCTTGCGCCAAGGCTTCTTCTAAGTTGTCGTATTGCTTGTAGCGACAATAGCCCAGAGATTGATTTTAAGCAACTCCGTGCGAACATCTGAGTGAGATCAGACATAGGGGGACGGTATGGTAGCTTGGAAAGCAAAGCCCTCCATCGGTTCCCGTATGCTGCTATTGTTTCCTCATCATCTTGCTCGAGGCTGGCCAAATCACTTAGTGATGCCTTCTTCCTTGTGTTGAAAGCAAAGCGTTCAAGAAATGCATCCACTAGTTGATCTAAGTTGTTGATACTGTGTTTGGGCAATTGTGTAAACCAATCCGAGGCGGGGCCCGCGAATGTGGTTATGAAAGTTCTAAGCAATAATGCATCATTGTCTTGGATGCCGAAGCATTGACTCAGGAACCTCGTGACATGTTCTTGTGCGTCCTCCTCCCCTTTAAAGAGCGCCAATTGTGGCAACTTGAAATGTTCGGGGTAAAGAGGTATGGGTGCGAGGGATGCACCGGATGAGTCGCGGAGTTGACGTAGTGTGGGCTTTTGATGCCCAGAAGCTTTTATCTCCACGGACTCCAAACGCTCTAATAGCGCTTTGTATGCATCGGAAGATTTTATTTCTTCTTCTTTGGTTTGCTCCCGTTGTGGGTCAAGGGAGGCCTGGAGGCCTATGGGGAGGTGGCCGATTGGCAGCCCTCCCGCCTTGATGGGGCGTGTCGACCCATTCTATTTCTGGTTCATACTCCTCATAAAACTCTTGAGGAGTCTCTAGGCGAGCCCTATAACCTTGATCGAGTCCCCGCTGAGGGTACCCATCATTGTTCCGGGGAGTGGCCTCCCTTTCGGGTCTATAAGGTCTCGGAGGCAAAGCTTGACGAGGTCGCGGAGACCTGTCCTGCCCCAACGGGTTGTGCCTCTCATACTTTTGTGCTCTTTGGATGCGAGGGGTTGGCCCCCTCTCAGGTATTTCATAGCGTAACTCATCCGCTTCGCGTTGCATGCGCTCTCTATCCAAGCGGTATCGATACTCTATTTCTTGATGACTTTGTTTAAGCCGCATGATCTGGGCTTGACGAGCGGCATGTCTGGCGACTGTCGGGTCAACTGGGTCTGCCCTCTTTTGTTGAGGAGGCTTGAATGTTTTGCCCATGTGTTTGCCTCGATCTTGATGGTCGAGAATTTCAATGGGTTGCTTCCCTTTGTCGGGGTAAGCGACATTTGTTTGAGGTTATGGCCTCGATGTGTGATTATGATATCGCGCAGGTGCAGAAACACAAGGTTCCCGCGCTGTTTGTTGTTCTCGAGGAATGTGATGATCTTCCTCGTACTCCATTTTATGGGTGTGAGAGAGGCGGGCGGAGTTAGCTAGCCCTGTGTAAAGAGCCCTGCGCTCTGGATGTTGTTTTTCTGTTCTGATGGGAGGTAAATAAGGGACGCCATATCCACGTTGCCCCTCCAAATGGACAGTATGCCTCTCTAGCGCTTCATCGCGTCGTGGCCATTCAAACCTAGCCTCAAGAGGCGGTTGTCTACTTATATTGAGATCTGCATGTGAACCATCTTCCCGAAAGGGGGTGCGTTGAACGGGTGTATTCCAATGAGGAGGTTCCCAATAGTTCCTTCTTGAAGTGGCTTGATGTGGACTTTGTTGTAGGCCAGACTGCCAAGATGGTTTGGCTAGGTCCTCAGGGCTAAAGCGAAGGCGACTAGCGCCCTCTCTTTGTGTACCTTCCATAGCGTCTGCCCTTGATTGGGCTTGGCTACGAGTGTACACCATTGTGATGTGTCGCTACTATCTAAGCAGATTTTATCTCGTTTATGATGATTTGTCTTTTTGTGCACACCAAGCAGAAATGAACACACACATACGCAAAACCGTGATTATCTCTTTTAAGGATTGATAGTGTGTCCTAAAGTGGTTTAGTGCATTTTGATGTTTTGTTTTGTTTTTGCAATTTTGGAAGAACGTTTAAATGCATAATGTTGGCTCATATGACTCCCATAAATGGTCGCCCCTTCAATATACCATTGCTGGACCGATATACCAACCTCTCTATATACCCGCCCTTACGTGAGGGAGACTATAGGTACGTGAGAGCGGATGGTACGTGGAACATAGGCGGTACGGAAGGGGAATCGCTCTGTTTATGACACCTACCATAGAAGACTTATCCTCGCGTGCATGGGAATCACCCCGAGCAACACTCGGTCGGCTTTCGTCGGGATTTACGTCTAGCAACGATCGCGATCGAGGTAATGGATGCAATATCTCAAGCCAAAGTGATAATGGAATCCACCTTTGGTCTTGCTCAAGGGTTGGGGTTTTACGACCAACGCCTTGGTTTAAAGTACCACGTGGTGTGTGGGATTCATTTTACTTTGCAAATTTGAAACAGGCAACCGAAAAAGAAATCTTTCCCTATGCCAGACGAGATAATACTAACTGAAAACAGCAAGTAAAAATTGCAAAGAAATTTTCTACCTTTCTTTAAATTTTTTTTTTTTTTTAATAATTACGAGATAACGACATAATTAAATAAAGCAAGAAAAATCTTTAAGAAAAATTTCTCTACCTTATTTTAATAATTAAAAAGATTTAATTATTAAATGAATAATTACTCAGATAACTACATAATTAAATAAAGCAAGAAAAATTTTTAAAAAAAATTTCTCTACCTTACGGTAATAATTAAAAGAAATTAAAAATGTCAGTAAACGAAATGACCTGAAACTTCGCAACAGAAAATGATATGGACGGCTAGAATCGTTACCTCCTTTTCGCCGAAATTGTTGTTTACGACCTCCGGTTAAAAAGAAGTACCTGTTAAGCACAAGACACAACAAGTTTAATTAACTTCGTGATTTTTAAAAATATGGGAACCGGTCCCACCGTGATCGCCACTGAAAGCATGAGATTTCGGAAATAAAACACTGAGATGTAATAAAAATAGAACTAGATTGATGCATAAAATAACACGGATAGAATTAAATTAAAAACAGGAGCACAGCCCTTTTTATTAACGTAATTCCGTTCGGTTACAATAAATCTTTCGAATGACATATTCTCAGTTACACCGGATGAACGGTGATCTCTTTCCGCATGCCCACATGCAAAATAGGCGGGTCAAACTGTATTGCCGTCGCTGGTGTTTAATGAATTTTAGCTTGCTGTTGTTCTTCCTGTATTCAAAGAAACAATCAACTGTTAATAGCACCTGCAACAAGAAGACAGAACGTTTGACTGTAGAGAGCAGTGAAAAATGTATAAATGGCTGATTAAGTGTGTGAATAAAACGTTTGTCTTTAAAACATAAACCGTTTTAAAACATTCGAAAACATTAGAAAGACATAAACTACTTTAATATATTCACAACATCATGGATAATAGAACATACACTGTTTTAAAACATCCAAAGGCAGCATATATTAAATTAACTATTGAACATGTGTAGGGTGCCCAAGCGGGCCGCCCTATTAAAATCCAACTTCGACACCAACCCACGAGGAATTGGCTCAAAATCCAGGATAATGTGTTGTCGGCAAATTGATGGATTATGGTAATCCAATGCCGGAAATGCAAGTTCAGATGAATACAGTCGGATATTCAGTTTAACAGCACTTCGTTACGTTTCCAGAAAAATACTTCGTCCTTTCTTACGTATCGAGCCGGTTTTATTTATAGAGGGTTCGGCCTCTGGGAACATTAATGTTCGAAACCCTAAATCCGTAAGGGCCGCTCAGATTTGATCCTTATCGGGCCATTATGGGACATGGCTCGCACTGACAGATCGCAGTTATGAGGCGTGGCCTCGGATCGGATATTTTTAAAACCGCTCGTCTCATTAATGTTCGCTGTTAAAATCCGCCGTTTTACAGACCCGCGGGGTTTTCTTCGAGAAGGGACACGTAGAGGTGCCACGTGGCGGTCGTTCCTTAGATAGTTGAATGCATGCCTTTGTCTTTGATGACGTGTCGGCTCGGGGCCCAAAGTGTCGCGATATCGCGACGCTTTGGGCCGGCTTTGGCTCGGGGCCCAAAGTGTCGCGATATCGCGACGCTTTGGGCCGGCTTTGGTCGGGGCCCAAAGTGTCGCGATATCGCGACGCTTTGGGCCGGCTTTGGGTCGGGGCCCAAAGTGTCGCGATATCGCGACGCTTTGGGCCGGCTGTGGGTCGGGGCCCAAAGTGTCGCGATATCGCGACGCTTTGGGCCGGCTGTGGCTCGGGGCCCAAAGTGTCGCGATATCGCGACACTTTGGGCCCGCTTGTCGGGGCCCAAAGTGTCGCGATATCGCGACACTTTGGGCCCGCTGCGAGGGCCCAAAGTGTCGCGATATCGCGACACTTTGGGCCCGCTAGTCGGGGCCCAAAGTGTCGCGATATCGCGACACTTTGGGCCCGCTGGTCGCATGCCGGGGCCCAAAGTGTCGCGATATCGCGACACTTTGGGCCCGCTTGGTGTCGGGGCCCAAAGTGTCGCGATATCGCGACACTTTGGGCCCGCTTGGTCGGGGCCCAAAGTGTCGCGATATCGCGACACTTTGGGCCCGCTTTGGGTCGGGGCCCAAAGTGTCGCGATATCGCGACACTTTGGGCCCACTTGGTTTTTGACAAAAGGCTTGGCTTAAAGAAGGTTTTGAAGAAGGCTAAGAAGTTTGAAGTTTGCTCTAGAACGACCGACTTTGCTCTGCTCATTTTCCGATCTTCCGAATTGCTGTGCGAGTGGTTAAGACCACTATTTGACCTCTAAAGGCTGCCCTGAAAGCTGTGTATGTCAATGTGATCAATGTTTGTAATCACTTAATCGAAATGGTGTTGTTTTGGTGTCTACAATCCCCCCTTAATTGCAAAAAGTGTGCAACTCAAGAGTGTTGTGAAGGATTTTACAAATATTGCCTCCTAGACAATTTTACATCACACACAAAAAAAAAAAAAATCGCTCCTCTTGTTACAAGTACTTCAAACACCTAGAATTTGCTATTTATGAATCCTAAAAGAGGTACAAGCACCCCTTATTGCAAGGTCTTCAAACAAAAACTTATGCTATTTATGAAGCCTAAAAAAGGAGAGAGATAAAATGGTGTTTTTGCCCAAGGGACACATGTGTTTTCCCACTGCAAAACTGTTTTAGCAATTAGCACTCTGTGTGCTTTCTCTGAACCAGAATCAGAATTTGTATTAGACATCTCATTTGCAACATTGCCTTGGTTTTTCTTTGGACCTCTCTCATTGAGAGGCTTGTTCTTAAACCAACATCTCTTGGTTTGATGAGTGTCTTTATCACAGATTTTGCAATACTGTTGCTTCTTCTTAGTGTCTTGGCCTTGACCTTTGTTTTTGTTAGAAGAAGACCCTTGTTGTTGATTCCACTTTTTCTTTCCTTGTTGTTTATGTGAGAAAAGTGCATTGTTGGATGCCTCATCTCGTTGGAATTGATTAGCTTCTTCAGTTTTAAGCATGTTCACCAACTCTACAAAAGTTACTGTCCTACCAGAGACTTGAAGGGATGTAATCAACATTCTATAGGAGTCGGGAAGAGCTCTCAAAATAATTGAGATTAAGACTTTGTCTTCCACAGTTTCTCCTAGGGCTTGCAGTTTTGTTTTCAATTTGGCCACTCTGCAGAGGAATAGCTCTAATGTTTCTCCAGATTTCATGTGAAGTGTATGAAGTTGTTTTTGAAGGTTAAGAATCGTGGATTGATTCTTTCCCTCAAAGATGGTAGTTAAGGCATCCCATGCCTCCATTCCAATTTTAGCTTCACTTATATGAGGCTGGATATCATCAGTAATAGCTAGCAAGATCATTAAGGATAGTTTATTATCCTTTTTATCAAAGTCTCTTTGATCTGCTCCAGGTGATTGAGGTCTAGTGACACTTCCATCCACTATTGACCACAAATCCTCAACAGTTAAGATAGCTTTCATCTTAGTCTTCCAAGCTAAATAATTGGAACCTTTGAGCAGTTGTCTCTCAGTGAGATACTTGTGTATCATGGCCATGGTTTAGGTTTCAAATTTGATAGGACTAAGATGGTTCTATCTTGCACTATACCCTTAAAAGAGTATATGGAAGTTGTTTTCAATTTTCCTCTATAATATATTTAATGGCACCTGCCTTAACACCCTTACCAAGGGATGAAAAGTTGGAGGAATTTTAAGCCAAACAAAATAGAGCAAATAAAATAGGGGTAGGTTTGTGTAAAACTTTTGATTTTGCCCTCTAGGATATTTAATGGCACCTGTTTTAACACCCCTGAAGAAGGATGAAAAATTTGAGGTTTATTAAGCCAAACAAAGAGAGTGAATCAAGGTGATTTGGATTTATGACCTTTTTATGGGGAGTAAAAAAGGACTTGTTTTAACCTATGCAAAGGTTAGAATGGTTTTTGAGTGAAGTTTGGGTTTTGTGAAATGCTTCTTTTAATGTTGTATTTGACTTTTTAATTGCACACAAAAACATGAGTGTTAGTGCAATAATCAAAACATGAGAGCAACCCAAATTTGTATCACTCTAGGTGTCGGATGCAACCGAAAATGCACCTAGTACAAGCAATTTTTAAGAGAAGGTGTCGAGTAAAATCGAGAATGCACATTTCTTACTCTGAAATATCCCCCCTTTTTCGTTACAATTTTGCAAACTATAGAATAAAAAAAAATTAATTCTATCCCCCCTTAATGTTTACAAAATGTATAATTTATAGCACTCCTTTCAAGACAAGTCGACACACGACCCGCGTTTGAAAGGCTTCCAGAACTAGTCGACACACAACTTAGTTTTTATGGGCCCAAGGTTACAAGGTCTTCTCAAATTTGCAAAAAAAATAGATGTGCAATTTTATGTATTATATCTCCTTGGAGACAACAAATGCACTCTTTGAACTTTGATTCTTACAAAAAATTTCAGGCTCCTTGTTGTCTAATTTGCAAAAAAAAATCAAGTGTGATCCTTTCTTGTATGCTAAATTAACAAGGTTTGAGAAGATTTGTCTAATTTGCAACAAAAAATGTGCTCTTGCTATGTCTCATATCTCCATTTTGTGAGAAAACACTAGCACCTTTAAATTTCAAAGTTGCAAAAAAAATATTTCTTTAATTTTAATTTGCAATATTTAAGAAAAGTTTAAGTAAATTATTTTAATTAATAATAAAAAACTAAAAATATATGTTTTAAATAAATCAATTTAAATGTTAAATAGAAATTGATTTAATAAATAAAACATTATTTTAAAGTTTAAATTATTAAAAAAAATAATACAAAAAAAACTTTAATGAAAATGCAATAAAAAAAAATAAAAAAAAAATTAATGTACCTGGGAATCAAATAAGGCAAAAAAAATGGCCTTCTGTACCCAGCGGGAGTCGAACCCTGGACTCCCCGCCTAGGGCCTTAGCTCGACCCGATCAACCGGTCGGGCTAAAGAGCCCGATGGGTACTAAGGCACACTACGTGCCTCTTAAACTCAACGGATGGCGGGAGTTTTTTTTTTTTTAAAGTCTCTAGACTTTTATCCCACATGCATCCCGCAGTGGGATGCAAAGGGGTTTTTAAGGCGGAGGCCTACCCTTTAACGTCGATTGCCTTTGGGCAATCGACCAGAGTCGCCTGCCCTTTTAGACGTTGCCACATGGCACCAGGGGTAGGCCAGTCAGTCCAGGTCGGTCCTATGGTGATGTGCCACGTTTCGAGTTGTGTTTGGTCAGCGTCGGTCAGGTGGCAATGTGCTACGTGTCGAGTCGTGTTCGGGCAGCATCGGTCATGTGGTGATTTTCCACTTGTCGTGAGTTGATTCATTTGTGGTTCAAGGAGGTTAGGCTCAAAATGGTGCCATGTGTCGATCAGGGATTGGAGGGTCACCTGCCCTCTCAAATCATGTTGTAGGGCTAGTGTTCGCGGGGAGGGGAGGGCGCTCCTGCCCTCTCTACTCTCCCAGGAGTGGGCCAGGTGGCTGTTGTCTCCGATGACCTGGTTGATCGATCGTCGAACTCCGACGTCGCGGTCGATCACGAAAGATTGAACGCCGCTCTCCGACAACGTGGTCGATCATGGAAGATCGAACGTCTCAGCTTCGACCGATACCGCAGTCAATCTCCAACGGCCGTCGAACGCAGCTCTGGCTGCATTTGGCCAAAATGTGTGCCAGAGGAGCGTCGTGCAGTCGAAGACCAAACAAATCTCAGCTCCAAGCGATTTGATAGAAAGACTTGCACCTCGGGATCCGTCAGGCTCGAGATCCGTCAGGTGCAGGTGGAACGAGCAGCTCGCTTGTGTTGTCCACCCCAGCGGATGATACCAATGATGTAATGATAATCAGCAACCCAATGTATTCAATGAATAATATTTAAATACAAATGCTATAGACTATAGATAGCTTTAGGAAATATTCACGGTAACCACTAACCTATTAACCTAAATCAATTTGCCTACTACTTGTCGTCCATAATATCGGTCAAATAGATAACTTAACCTAGGTGAATAGTAAATAAATATTTACCTAGTGGTAAAAAGTAATTAATTACTTTTTACCATGTGGTAACTAAAAACTACCTAATGTAGGAAATGGGGAAATATCCCAAATGATGGAATATTATTCTAACAGCTTGGCTTGGCTTTGTAAACACACTTTTCAATTTTCTTGACATTCTACTTGTGAGATATTGTTCTTCTCTTAGACTAGAGATGATGATATCTGTCTCTGTTGACAATATCATTTTCTTTGTAATTCTTAAGGACCTTGAATGTCTTCCTTGGTGCCAATTTATCTTGTTGCAATTTTTTAAGAAGTTGAGATGGATTCTATATCTTCTTCTTAAGGAACTTCTTTGAGCTTCTTTTTTTTACTTTTACAATGGCCACTCTTTATGATTTATTTTATTTCTTGTTTGAATTTTCCTAGTTACTTTCTATAGGCTTATGACCTTGTTGGATTGAAACCATTTTGAGGCTTAAAGGCTTTTGCCTTTAGCAGGATTTTTCCACCTTAAAACTTTTAAATCTACCATGGGATTTTGCTTCACGATGACAATTTTATATAGGGTAATTTTACCCTTGAAACTTCTTTTCTCAAACTTGAATTTTCTTTTCTCAAACAAAGTGCTCTTTGGATTTATTTGTGTTGAAGCTAGAGGAGGATCATAAGGAGAATTTTTTCTTCCTTCTACCTACTCTGATACCACATGTTAGAACTCAATGCTTTGATGATTGTATTATGGAAATTAAGGATATTTAAGTACATAAGATGCCTATTTCAAGCATAATAAACCTTCAAATAAACTTGCAACTATCTTGTTTTATACTATATGCATGTTCCTTATGAGATGTCACGTCCCACCTCGACCCGAACCCTTGGACAAGGCAAAGAGAAATAAAAATTAATGTAGACATAAAATATTTTGAAATTGTCTAAGCATTGGAACCAAGAAAAGAAAAACATATATTTAAAATAGAAAATGGGAGTTCTCATGTGAACTTAACTATTAGTGTGCTTGCAAACTAATATGTTGATAAAATACTTTGAGAAA
Organism: Wollemia nobilis; assembly: GCA_028583015.1. Classification (NCBI taxonomy): domain Eukaryota; kingdom Viridiplantae; phylum Streptophyta; class Pinopsida; order Araucariales; family Araucariaceae; genus Wollemia; species Wollemia nobilis. Next base: position 318,829 of record JAQPPZ010003577.1, read on the forward strand.
GGTATTTGGGTCCTAAAATGCCATTAAGGGCCATGAGAAAAAGGAATCTGTACCCCAATATTCTAGGAAAAATTTAAAAATAGTATTAGTCATTCAAAGGTCCTCTAAAACACTATTGGCTGCCTTTGATGTGCATCATGTCCTCCAAGATGCAGAAGAAAATACTATGCCACCAAAATGCCTACATCATCATCCTCATGACCTCTCCAACAAGTCATCACCTAGGCTACCCTTCACCCTTTGGGAAGGCACCCCCTAAATGCTATAAATAGCCACCATGGGTTAACAATTAGGAAGGATGCTGAAGAAGGAATTTGAAGAAGTTAATAGGAGAGCTTTGGCTTAGGGATTATGCTCTTCACCCTTTGGTGAATCAAAAACCAAATAACCTTAAGCCTTAGAGACATTTGGTCAAACTTGGTTGATAGGTAAGCTTGGGCTTAGGGATTATGCTCTTCACCCTTTGGTGAATCAGAAACCAAACAACCCTAAGTTTAGAGACCTTTGGTCAAGACATCCATAGAAGGGAAAGCAAGGACATCCATAGAAGGGAAATCAAGGAAGGAGGACTAGACAGAGATAGTCTTCAAGGAGCTGGAAATACCCAGGTCATATCATACCTCATAGCCATGCTACTTGTTCTGAATATGCATTTGATTATTGGCGTAATTGAATGCACATTTGATTATTGATGTTAGTCTTCAAGGAGCTAGAAATTAACCAGGTCATATCATACCTCATAGCCATGCTACTTGTTCTGAATATGCATTTGATTATTATTGAATGCACATTTGATTATTGATGTTAGTATGCTTTGTATGATTTAACTTATTGGAGATGACTAAATATGTTCTTGATCGATTGGTTTAATATGGTCCATGATTGCATTCATTTAATTAATTAGTTTGGGCCCTTGTTAATTGGACAGTTGGGCATTCTTTTAACTAATTTGTTTGGACCATTGTTATTGGTCGTGGTCAATTGGTTTATGGTCTACGATTGCATTTATTTAATTAATTAGTTTGGGCCCTTGTTAATTGGATAGTTGGACATCCTTTTAATTAATTTGTTTGGACCATTGTTATTGGGATAAACGACCATTAAAGGATTAATTGGCTTTCTTATAGAGCCAAACACGTATTTTAAAATGGTTGCTAAATCCAATCAAAGAAACCTCTCAACCAAGCTAAACCTAACTATACTCCTAGCAAGTTAAGGGTCTTTGCGTAGTTGAAACAACACCATCGATGGAACCACTACTTGGTGGTTACCAAGTTAATAGTGTGTGAGCGCTTTTAAAGAAGATCGTCAATCACACCACCTTGGGTGTGGGATATTACCCTTTTGAATAATTTTCTTTAAAATAAAAGAGAGCCCCTACCGCGACACAGAGAATTCGGCTCGACAAAAGGATTTTCGCCCATAACCCACCCAAATAAGGTTCCCTTGAGTGTGAGCGGTCCAAGACGCTCACACCAACAAGAAAATAAACCAAATCAATGAAATCATAAACGGCATACCCGCCTATCAATGAATAAAATCTCGTTGTGTAGTCTCCCTTTGGAATAATCTTGAGGTTTGGTTATGTCTAATTTAGTACATGAACCTTTCGTTGAAATTGTCTATTGTATAGGGACCCATGGAGTTCCATCTCCTACATCACCCTATTGTGCTATACTCTCAACCAAAGCGCACTGCCAAACGATGAGCTATGTTAATTACAGGCCTAGTCTTGAATACCGCTATGAAGTGCGTAGACCAAAGAAGATGAGTTCCATTGACATAGTGTTGCAGCGATCCTGCGAGAGGGATGTAGCAAAATATGTATGGTTGGAAAATTATGTTTGCAGACAAATAAACAACTGATCCATCGAGGGATGATAGGCATATTCGAGAAGTGGTATCTGGTTAAATCCATGAGTATGACGAATATCCTCTATTCTGAGAGTTCTCGCAGTTTGAGGATAGCCGATTCCACTCTAAAACATGATGGAATATGTAATGCAACATTGTGTAAAGTATTCTTAGACTAAAATATAAAGTCTAAAGAATAATATTTGAATTAGAAAATAATTCTATTTTATGTAAAAATATTCCCACCCAATTAATAAATAAAATAAGGGTGCTAGGAATATTTAATTTGTGGAAAAATTTATTTCCCCTTTTCTAGCAAATATTAAAAAGTAACCAATCACTTTTTAATATTTCATAGATCCCACTTGTCAAACATCTCAAGATAAGATTGTGATAAGATTAGGGCAATTTTAAGGTTGTAGTAGAAAAGCTTCTCTTTAAATAGGGGTGTTGTCTACTACATCTTGTCATATCATGTTGATGCATATTGTTGCATAACATTGAAGCATTCTCGTATTGTTTAATTATTGAGTAATATAGTGAGCTTCATAGTGGATGTTTCCCTTCTTCATTTGAAGTAGGGTTTTACCACTTAATATTGGTGTTATGGGTTTTCTTCTTTTTGTGTGTGATTGATCTTGTGAAGCATTCTTCGATCTTGGGAAGACTTTGCTTGTCTCACAAAACACACAAGTCTTTGAGCAGAAGACACTACTTCTATCTCCAGTTTCGTCTAGTGAGTACAAATATCATCAAATGATGAAATGCACTGCTTTGGGTACCCTAAAATTAGTATGGGTACACTGGTAAAAGGGACACATTGTATCGAAATCGATGATGGTTGAATGACAATGTCATGACAAATTTGGGTTGGTAAACAATCTACTCGTAGAACAAAACCAAGTTCCTTGTATCCGTACGTAATACACATTAACCAAAATTGGTATCAGGTTAAATGAATCCCATGTCAATCATATGCTTTATGTTGGTGTTAGACTGTGTGAGGTAACTTGTCAAGTGTATGGAAATCACTTAGGCTGGTGGAGAAATACCGATTGGTAGAATTGGTATCCACTCATAATAAAACTTGTCAAGCACCTTGTGTAACAAAAGAAAAACATTAAATATGTTGTTGGCTATGGAACAAATTTTAGGATTAAAATTTGTACACCTTGAAACAAAAATTGTGCATCTTGAAAAAAACAACGGAGTAAATTTGTACAATTTGTGTGAATCTCATAGAGAACAAAAGATATTATTGTGGAAAGTTTATATGAACCATGAATCCTTGTTTAAGGATTTTAGGATAAACTTTTGAAGGATTTGTAATAGTCCCATTGATGGACTATGTGACATCTTAAACAATGAACTATTGTTCAACCTTGATGAAAGAAGGGTTATGTAAAAACACATTGGTTAAGATGAGTACCTATAATACCTTCCTGAAACAAATTAAGGGCCAAGAGAATAATTCTATAGTGTAATATTGTGTGATAGATTACAAATGGAGTTGTGGATAAACTTGAGTAATCTGGATGGAAGATTGCAAGAGAGATTATAGCCAAACTCACGAAACTATAGTATGATCTTGTGATAGGTCTTGAGACAACTTGGTAGCCAAATTTGTGGAAGGACTATAGACTACAAATATGATGTGTTTTATTTTTTGATCTAGTTTTTATATCTTTTGCAAATGGTGTTTTCGTTTTAAATCTATAAATTTTTTGCATTGAGCTTTTGTTGGAAGGGTATTGGAGCCAAACGGACCCCATGGTTGCGTCTGAAAGGCCCAAAAACCCTATTTCCATATATTATTTGCCCTATTTTGGTGGCTCGGATGGATTCAAGCAAGGATCAACACTAGTTGAGTTCTATTGATCATGTATACATGTTGTAAACAATGCCTCTTTAATGAAGGGCCTCTATTATTGTAAAAATGTATTTATTGAGATCAATTATAATTTGAATATATCACTCCTTGAGAGGATGTGTATACAATGTAACACTTGACTTCAAGTGATCATAGAAAGAATGTAGAATTACATGATGAATTAAAATTACCTTATGATAAGGATTAAATCTCTAAAAGTGACTCAAAGATCATATCTATTTGATATAGAGTAACCTTAAAACTAAAAGGAATATTGCTTCATGCATGACACTTAGAGATTAATTGGGAAATATTTGTAAAGGGAAAAACCTTGAAATTCATCTATCTCATGGAGATTATAGCTAGTTAAACAAGTAAGGAAAATGGTAGACATTCACAAGTCTATGCGGGTTTGTGTGATAACCCCCTTAGCCCCTATGGTTGATATAGGAAAGCTAAGCATTGCAATAGTTGTGGTTCTATCCTTAAGGAAGAACCAACAAAACCTCAAGGTATACGCCTAGTGTATGGTTGAAAGAGACATAACATGGAAGGTAGTTTAATCTTTGATTTAAACTAGTAGGAAAAAGGGTGTTCCTACTCAGGATAGGATAATTCCCAAATGCAAGGTAAAGAAACCTTACATGCAGGTCATTATAGGGGTTGGTTACTCCTATCCGTAGGATAGACACTAACCATGTTGGATTCCTATGAGGTGCAGCCTTAAACTTACTTGGTACTTATCTATAAGAGAACCACACAAATATGCTTTCAATACACACATGAACTAGTAATCATAATAAAGACTAGACACAAAAAAAAAAATCCCTTAGGTTGTTTGATCTTGGAATTGGGGTTATTACAGGGTAATTATACTACTTGATTTCTCACGTGGTCTATTACATAATAAATCCTAACATATTACACCATAGTAAGGATATCATGTAATCAATCAATATATGAAAATCCAAATAACATGTCCATCTATTCATTTTATTATGAAATTGATGAGTGAATGACAAGATGGGCTAGAAGGGTTGTATCCAACCGCCATGAACTTAACAAACTATGAGGACAATACCTCTAACGGGATGCATAAGGACTTTCCAATTTATTACAATACCATGAGTACAAAGCATAGTGTGGGTTTTATAGAGTGTAGATCTAAATTCTCATTTTCAAAAGATGATTACAATGAGGGCCTTCGACCCCTTTTTAAAGTAAGAATTTGTCCCAAATCTATTTGAAGAGAAAAATAATTACTCCTCCTAAAAGTAAAGTTTGGTGTCAAATTTAGCAAAATGTTGCACCTTCACATATTGCACCCCTCTAATTATACCTCTAACAAGATTAGAAGGCTCCAAAAATGCTTAGTGCACCACAAAATACCAAAACGTATCACTTTACAAAATATTTTCCTTGATAGTTGTGCAATTTTTGACCTTTTTTTCCTTACCAAGTGATTCACTAATGTTAGCATGTTGATAAAAACACTCTTTTATCATATCGACACCTTTGTTGAATGAATCACTCCTCCAAGATAATCAACAAGTTTTATAAGCAAATCACAACTTTTCCAAAAATTCAAAAAAAATAAAAATTTTGAGAAGATTTTTCCATCTAGTTATTTTCTTTTATTCCTTGCTCCAAAATCTACAAAATTTTGCAAATTTAGTGCAAGGGTACTACAAAGACTTATCTTGGATATAGTAAAAAATGTTGAAAGTTTGAAAACTTTGAACCAATACCAAGAATTAAATTATCTTCTTGAATGCCCCTGGCCTTCTTGTTTGCCTTCCATGGCTGCCAAGGCTTTTTTCCTCAAGTCCTCCACTCTCGACCTGAGCGAGTCTTCTAGGCTCTTTTCTAACACCAAGAAATACACTCCCTTCTTCAGTAAGTTCGCAAGGGCAGATGAAGAAATCACGCAGGGATTTCTGGATTCCTAGAACGATGGGGAGGTCAAAGTGAAAGGGTTTCACTCTAAGGTGTCCAAGGATTTTTTGATTGAAGTGATGGGCCTGCACCACGAGGAGAAAGGAAGATTTGTTCGGTGGGACAAGCACAACTGGGAGGAGGAGCTCTCCCGATTCTCGAAACAATAATGGGACAAGGCCAACCTCTTCCGAGCTGACCTCCCAGCCCCCTTTGACGAGGCCATCATCCCAATGATGCAATATATAACTTTGACTCATGGCGCAAGTTCGATCTACAAGGGCCCGGCCCCTGACAACAGCAGGGCTGCTGGTAGCTCCAAGAAGGCCAAGGTGGAGGCCCCATAAGCCACCAAAGTTAGCTCTGACTCCAGAAGTAAGTTGCAGAACTTTTCGACCAAAGCCCTCCTAGACATCACGATCAACTCCCTGACCGCTTCTGTAAAAGCGGCTTCCCCAGCGGCCAATGCCCTGTCTGAACTTCAACGTAGGTTGGGTGACGACCCTAATAGGGAGGGGATATAACCTGCCAGGTCGGGGCCCCCGTTCAGGTCAGGCCCGGTTGTAGGGCTACCTGGAGCGATGGCGGCCAGTATTTTTTTGGGTTAACTACTGGGTAATTTTGAGGTTTCTCCCTGTTTGGTGGCCTCAGGCCAAATTTTATCTTGCTGGAAACATAGATGGATGGACTTTTTGTAGGCACCGGGGCCCCTGGGCCCCGAATTGGTCCCCAAGGGCACAGCCCTGGTCCACTCTAACATCAAAATTTAGCTACTGCTACTTATGTACCTAAGGTTTTGGGACCCTTCAAAAAACCCGCTGTAAATATTATTGTTACTTATAAAAAAAAAAATTATCTTCTTGAAAAAACCTAATTTTTTATTTGAACCACATTCTTCTCCATCAAAAAACAACCTCCATACCTCATTTTATTGAATGGAAGTGGAATCTAAGAGCCAATATAAGTTATAACACAACTGTATAGTGTTATCCCTTCCATTAGTTAAGATGAAACAAATAAAGGTGAGAGTGGGAAAACAATTCTTAAGTAAAATGAAAAATTATTTATACTTTGATGTTGAAGAATATGGCATATTAATTATTTTTAAATGTTTATTATTACATTTATTGAAAAATTAGTGATACTTTGATGTTGAATAATATAGCATATTAATTATTTTTAAATGTTTATTTATTACATTTATTGTAATTAGACATACTCCATTATTTCATTTAGTTTATTACTTTAGTATCTTATGAAAATATACATTAACATCATAAAATTTGTATTAAAAAAATAAAATTAAATAATTAGACATAATTGACAACACACATCTTAAAATATATAATAAACCACTCATTAAAAATATTATAATATAATGGTTGGCATATATTTTATGATATGAATCTTTATGTTACTTTTTTTTTTTTTTTGTATTTACATGGTGGAATCGGTAGCCGCCACAAATCCGGGCAGGCTGTCCAGCTTTTATGGCCGCCACAGTATTCTGCGTTGTCCGCCCGAAGCCGCCACACAGATCTTCGCGCAATCCGCCCCTATAACCACCATGCCACAATCATTTTAAACCTTTTACGCCGCTGAAAGCACCAGGAAAGGGACAAGTGTTCAGTCCGGCGAGGCCCGAGATTTGAACCTTGGACCTCCGCCCCCTTATGGGGTTTGGATGAACCAATTGGTCTACACCTCGGACCTATCTTTATGTTACTTTAAAAATGATAATCACTTTATTTTAAATTTCAAACATTTAAACAAATTGATTAATATAATTAGAAACATGTTTGGAACATATTTTCCAAACCAATTAGTAAAACTAGTTGGATCAATTGGTTTGAAATAATTATTTTCAATATTGTTTCTTCTCTTAAATGTTATGGGTGCTCTATTTATAGGAGGAAGAAGATTTAAGAGATTTGTATTCATAAAGAGATCTCTCATCATCGTTTCATTCTTATGAAAGACCCTGTTAACGCTATTGTTAAAAGTGATCTAGCCAATGCTAAAAATTAGGCAAGAGTTTATGAGTCATCATGCTAAAGGGGTGCATATTAGATCTTGCCTCAATTGACTCTCCTAAGGCGATAAGGGAACTACATTTTTCTTTAACTACCTTAGGCATAAGAATATTTTGGAAAGAATTACTAAGTTGGAGGACCCTTCAGGTCATTCCCTTTTCGACTCCAATGAGATCATGAATCTTTTTGTAACCCACTTCTCTCAACTTTTTATAGTGGATCCTAGGGATGACATCCAACTTATCTTAATGGAATATGTACAAGAACAAATTCCCTCCCTGGTAGACTTCTTCATTCAAAATCAACTTGAACATCCTTTTTCTATGTGTAATATGCATAATTGCTCTTTTTCTATGGAGAATGATAAAGCTCCCACTATGGACGATCTTCTAGTGGAGTTTTATAAAAATATTTGGCATATCCTTTCCTTAGATCTTCAAAATGTGTGCCTAAAAGCTCTCCAAAAAAGTATTCTCGGATTGTATATCAATGCAAGGTTATTCAAACTCATTTCTAACGGAATGACTCAACCAAATCTCCAATTGGAGACCAATTACCCTCAATATGTTGTACAAGATCATAGCTAAAGCTATAAATTTAAATATCAAACCCGTTGCACAAGCTAGTATTTTCCTAAAATAATCTAGTTTTCTTAAATACCATTATACCTTAGATAATCTTATGATGGTATGAGAAACAATGCATGAGGCTATTCAATCCAATAAAGATGCCCTCTTGGTTAAGTTAGATTTTGAAAAATCACATGATAGAATCAAATGGGATTTTATTCTCTGCATGCTTTCTTGGTTTGGTTTTAGTACAAAATTCTGTAATCAAAATGGTATGCTCTTTGGTGATGCTTCAAGTTGTGTTTAGGTTAATGGAGCTCTATCCCCCTCCTTCCCTCTCCAACGGTCTATTGGACAGGGTGTCCCTCTTACTCCTTTTTTGTATGTTATGGTTGCTAATGCTCTTGTATATCCTCTTCATAAGGCTGAATCTTATGGTCTCATTCAGGGTATTAAGACTCCTAGGGATAACATGCTCTTAACTCGCATTTTGTTGATGATTATATTCCTTTTCTTCAAAATACCTAGCAAGAGGTGGAAATTGTTAAAGATATTATACAACTATTTTGTGATATTTCTAGATCTTGTATTAATGACTCTAAAACATAAGTCTTCTATACTTCTTCTAAACCTAATGGGTGCAACTCCTTTGTTGAGTGGAATATCATGCCACATGGAATGATTATTCGATACTTAGGAATCCCTTTAGGATTAATATTTCTCCTAAAGATATGTGGAACTAGGCTATGGAAAGACTTCAAAATAAAGTTAATGCATGGCTAGTTTGGTTTCTTTCCTTAGCAGGAAAAGTTCAAGTTGCAAATAAAGTTATGACAACCTCTCATGTTTACTACTCCTCTTGTTGGATGGCTTCCAAGGAAGCCAATAACAAATATACGTAGGCTATTCATATTTTTTTATGGACCAGATGGGATGGGTAGATAGGAATGAAAACCATCTTATGGAAAATTTATACTTAACCAAACGATTTAGGAATATTGTGTATTATTGACCCTCTTACCCAAAGCAAAATTTTAGTTGCGAAATAGGTTGTTACAACCATCACTAGAGACAAAAATTAGAAACACAAGTTTTGGTACAAAATCTCCCAAGCTACTCACAAATATCAATGGAAAGAAACCCCATGGGAGGATAAGGTCCTTAATGCACCATACTTTAAGGTTAAAGGATCTATTCCTCTTACTCATAACTAGAAATATTGACAATTTGCTTCTCATTTATTGGCTTGGAAGTTTGGCTCCTTAAGACATGGTCTAAGCATTGGTTTGAATAGTCTTTGGTGGAATAAACTTATCCTCCATAATGATAAACCTTTAGCTTTGTGTAGTGCTCTTTAAGGACTAACATTTTTTAAGAAATGTATAAATAGAATTAGAGATATTTGGAATCCAAGCAGTTCCTCACCTCTTACTTGGAACTAGATCCGCAATTATTGCTCCCTTCCCTCTTTGTTCAAAGAGTCTTATGACTTTGTTGTGGCTTCCATTCCATGTGAGGTCCTTATAAAGTTGGGAACAACTGCCTACAATATATGGACTGATTGGAGATGGCTTAATGACCATATAATCTCTTCCATTAAATCTAGTTGGATTTATAAAAAACTTGTTTCCTTTGTCATTGAACTCTAAGCTTAATATTAAGTGGTAAGTCATTTTGCAATGCCTAGTGGTAGTTTCTTGCTACTTAAATTTAGAAAGTTCTCGTTGAATCTAAAACTCAACTTCTTGGATGGTAGGTTTTAAATAAAAAATTTCCAACTTTTGAAAGTCTAGCTTCGATTTTATATATTTCCCCTCAATGCAAATTTTGCAATACTTCAAAAAATCTTATTCACTTATTTTTGTTTTGTGACATAGCTAAACATTTTTGGGATGCCTTCTACACTTTTTTATTCCCCTCCTACACTAGATCTTGGAAGACTTCTCTGCTTGGTCTTTCCTAGTTGGATCATTGCTCCAAACTATAGGATGTTTGTAGACTCATCCTTCTCAAGCATATTTGAAAGTTCATATGTAGAAAGATGTTTATCTGTTTTGCTCCTCCATGGGGTATAGTTTTAGCACACTTGACATTTGATCTTTTGCTACATTTAGGATGTATTCATTCTCATAATCATGGAGCCTTCCACATAGTAGACGATGTTAGAGATAGGCTTCATCAAATTTTCATATGATGGAATATCTTCAAAAGGTCCAAAGAAAACAAAAAAGGTAGTAATGATGAACAAGTACAAGAACTCGTTACTTCTATTTCTTCCTTGAAGGCTTCATACAATATAATAGAGGACATGCCCATAACATCACTACATGACAAGCTCCCCAATGAATGAGTGATGATATCTTGTTTATTCTAGTAGGATAGTTTTTTTTGGTTACATAGGAGAGTTGGTACGTCCACTATTTTTAGTAACTGGTCAGCGTAGGGTTCAAACCACAGGGACTGCACAAAACAAACCTATCAGTCTCGTTATTGTTAACCCGTCGTGAGATGGGGACCGCTAGTCGCTTAGGGTTTGTACCATTGTCGTCGGTCTGGCACGCACTCAGAGAATTCAGAACAAACTATTACCTTTGCTAACTGGCACCACCAAGGTATTCTAGCAGGATACTACTAGTCTTTTTGTTGCTATTAACTTCTATTCTTATGTGTATTTAGTTATGAATGGTTTATTCTTTATCCACCTCATTTTGTTTTTTTAACACCATATAATTATTATAATTTCTATAAATAACATAATATAATCTAACATTTCACTCTATATTTATATATAATATTATGATTGATAATTATCCAAAAATAATAATAAATAAATAATAAAATACATTAATTCTTATTAAAAAATAAAATTTTACTACTGCTAGTTTCATGTTAACATGAAATGATTAGTACCTCTCCCCCACCTAATTAACGGACCAGCAACTTGCAAACTAATTTCTCAATATCTCCATCGTCACTTCTAGAAGACTCTGTACTTATATGTTGTTTTAGAGTTTAAATTTCTTATGACAAAGAATTTATGGCGTTCCCCCTAAGTCCCAATGTTGTCCATGTGCGAGGCTTTATCCAAGTCCTCTTCATAGTTTCCATAAAAAAAATTATCCATCTACGAAGACAAGACATTTCGTTCCAAAACCATTCTGACAAGGCTGCTGACTTTGACTAATATAATTAAAAGTGGAGCCACTTCATATAAGTCAGTTATAAATTGAAAAAAGGGCCATGTGAAAGGGTGTAAGTACTAGCGCCGATTACGGAGAAAATCTTGTGTACGAATCACTTTTCCAAAGCACGGGTTTTTGTCTCGTGACCGCATCACCGCGTCTACGGAGGCTTTTTGGTTTACTGGTATTTTAGGTATTAAGATTTTTCAGAAAACATTGACACTTCAACAAATACATAAAATATGAGGAAGGAGTTACTTCTGTTGGTTGTCTTACCTCAACCACCGTGGAAACTAATACTTCTCCGTTTTAAGGAACATAGACCCAATCGATAGGTAAATATTTATTAATAATAACATAGTCGAAGGTATCTATTGTTTAATCGCTGGTTAGATATTATGTAGTTAAACAACCGCTAAGGTAAGTATAAGGTTGTCGACCAAATGTTGGCTGTGATGAATAAGGAACGTTCGTTCGTTATGGACATCTTTAAAAAAAGTACTCAATTTAACCTGTTTCTTTTCAATGAAGAATAATTATATTAAAACAAACCAAAATCAAAGTTAGAGGGATAGAGTGGTTAATAATTATATTGTCTCGTTTTCAAAACTGGAGCACCAAAAGTTTTTCAATTATCGTTAGAAACACCAAGGTATGATTATTAGACGCTTCAATTTATTTTAAACATTTTCTTTTGAAAAGTCTTAAAAATCAATGGCATTTCTAAAATCGGGTATAAATTTTTTTATTTGGTTAGTATGAGAAATTTTACAATTAATTTATAAGGTTGGGTAGTCTCCTCCCAACCATGATCTTTATAAAGTTGAGAGCTATGTTTATCAATAGGGAATTTAACATACAGCGACCACACACCTACCCTTCACACTCGCTCACGTCCGTCTAAACCTTGGACCTCCCCAAAAAAAACCAAAACCCAAAACTAAACCGTTGCACGGTCCCCTGGGATCAATGAAGTGTTAAATTCAAATGAGCATTATCCTTATGGCAAGGTGTTCTATTTAATCATTTTAATTTTTTAAAAGAAGGAATTTATAATATGATTTTTTTTTTTTCCTTCCTCGCACTGAATTTTTGCTCCGCTTTTAGTGGACTCAAATAATTAAAAAGAAAACAAGAAGTTCTTCCCCAAAAAAAAATGAATAGCTTATAAGCTACGAAAGGGATTTATTTTTTATAATTAAAATATTAATTTATTAAAATGGACAGCATGAAAGAGGATATTTGGTAAGTGAACAAAAAAAAAAATATATATATATATATATATATATATTTTGGTATATAGAAGCAATGGTTACAATCACGATTATGCTGGTAGGGTTCAAACTATCTACGAAGGCTCCCAGGACTTCCACCGTCTCGGTGAACAAATATATATATTTTTAGATTAGGGTCATATCCGTATGTGAAGGAAATGATTTGATTTTGGGATCTCTTTTATTTGAGAGTTTTACACAACCCACTGTTATCAACTCCCCCACACGATAAGATTAAGTGAACAAATATATGACCTATATTTAAATAAAGTAAAAAAGGAATAATATAAAACAAGTGGGGAATAAATTGAAGGAAATGATATTAACTTTTAGTTTTATATAGTATTTTATTTTATTTTTTTATTGTTTTTAGTATTTTATTGAAGGTTACTTCCAGTACAAAAATAAAATATTTTATTGTTTTTATTATATTTTTAATAAGTTAATTAAACCATATTCAATTTTGACATTCTAATATTCTTCATTTGACTTTCTACAAAGATATTCTCCATCTTCCCTGTTTTTTTTTTTTTAAATAAGTTATGTTTTATTCAACTTTGACTTTTTAATATTCTTGGTTTGTCTTTCTATCAAAGATATTCTCCATCTTCCTTAAACTGTTTTTTTTTTTTAAATAAATTAAGTGTTCTATTGAGGACCAAAGCATTTTAACAAGTTAATTAGAACATATCCAATTTTTCCTTATATTTTTCATTTGCCTTTTTATCAAAGAGATTCTTCATCTTCCTCAAATTGCTAATTCCTAACTGTTAAGTTTTCACAATCAACTCCTTTTATATTAGATGCCTTTCAAAAGTTAAATTTTGTCCAAATAAAATTAAACACTGTGAATGGCTAAAATATTTTTTTTTTATAATAAAAATCTTCATTGATTACCGGGTTTTGCAGGTTAACCCAAAACCTATTACAATATCCAGCCTTTGTTGAGATTGTAGATCCTAGTCATCCTTGAAACTTTTATGCTAAAATATTTGATGCTCAACTTCTATATCTATAAATATCTTATCTACTAGCTTAGATATAAAGGATATATATCTAAAAATGCTTAGAGTTATCAATCTCGAGGTGACTATCTCATTTCTTGGGGGTGTGATCTCCAAGATAGGCGCCTCGAGATTGATAACTCTAGGCGTTTTTAGATATATATCCTTTATATCTAAGTTAGTTTATTAAACAGTTGCAACAGTTGGTTAGTCGGTTGTTTTAGTTTAAATATTTTAAATGTTTGCAACGGTTGGTTAGTCGATTGTTTTAGTTTAAATATTTTAAATATTTTTTGTTAATGTCAACTTTTTTAATAAATGAAAAAAATGTTTACAGCGTGACATGTATGACCTATTTGCCTCCCACCCCCTGTCCGCCATTGAAGGAACGCCTCTCGGCGTAATAAAAACCTCATAATTTCTTAATATTTTTTTTAGGGTTCTTATTCATTTCCCTAATATTTCAAGATATTATTTTCATTATTATTTTTTGTTTTTATTTGTGGGTTTAGCACCACTTCTTGTTAGCACTTGCGATATTTGCTTTTGTTTTCCCATATCAATATGATATCCCTCAGGGTTTCTTTTTATCTTTGTTTTTGCTTTTGTTTTTTTTTTTTAAGTAAAACTTTCTTTTTGCTTGTTAAGTCTTCCTCTCTTTTTATTCATTCCCAACAATACTTTCATCTTCATTGATCTCTTCAATCTTCTCACACTGCCCGTAATAAGACTTATCATCTTTAGGTTTGCCTTGTCCCAAAGGATTTGAAGTGTAAGGAATAATCTCAAAAACACAATCTTCTTTATGTTTCCCTAGAAACCCTAAAGTGCAAGGATGTTATCTTCCTATTCTGCCTTAGAAAACCTAAATTGTTATGGGATTTTACATAGTATTATATATATATATATATATATATATATATATATATATATATATATATACTTTTTTTATTAATTTTGATAAAATAATATATTAATTTGTTTATTAAGATATCTACTTTTGAAACTTATTTTTAAACTATAATTTTTTTAAATAAAATTTTATATAAATAATTATAGAATTACAATTATTTGGGATGAAGTTCTTGGAAGGTGTAAAATAATGTACTAACCTAATTTGTACTTCAAACTCCTATCCAAAAAGGGATGCATTTTTAGCCCTTATTATTATATAACTATAGATAAGTTGCATTAACTTAAAGGATGTTGAATTGTGTAAGTAGATTGAAATAGTCTATGAGGTAAGGAGAGGTTGACAAGTAGAAGTGATCAAGGGTTTAGGCAAAGGATATATGTCTATAATATTTCTTGATTCCTTTCATGCATAATATACCTTACATATGGGACATGGTTCATTTGTATCCAATTAACATATCTATAGACTTGGAAGCTTGATTTTCATCCAAAAGGTTTTCTAAGTATGTAATATTTGATTTTGATCAATCTACCCTTCTTGAATTTGTCTTTTTACCTCTTCTTGGTGTCAATCGCTAAATAACTAGAAAGAGTCATTTGGTGTAGGAGTTATAGGGAGAAGTCTTCTAACATTAGGATGCATCTAAGGTTTTATGTGAAAAGAGATATTTTCATCACCCTTCCCTTGTCTATAAACATTGTAGGACCTAGTTTTTGAATGTATTATCTGTTAACTTACCTTAATTTGTTGAATGTGTACTTTTACTATCATGAAGTAGGTCATCTCATAAGGAATTTCCTTAAGAAAGATGTCAAGAGATGACAAATGGAGGAGGCTACGACCAAAATTATATCTTTATTGCCAAGCCTTGTAATCCCTCCCTTTGCAAGTGACTATCCCTCCTTGAGTAGATTCCTCTAAATATTACAACAATAATTTCAACAACTAGGAAAATTAGCCATAGTAAATCACTAATGATATTACACTCTTTGATATAAAATGATAAAGGATTGGTGATTAATAGGTAAACATGACCATCTTTCATCCACCAATAGGGTTTAGCAATCAAATTCCTAGGTAAAACATACCTTGGTTAACGTACTAAGAAATTCCTTCTAATTTCACCCTTTCCCACTCATTTCCTCTCACCCAATTTTCCAACTCACTTAGCTCCCTCTTCCTACTCCCCACCATCCTCTTCAATATTTTAGCCATACCACTCTATCTAGAGAAGTCTCTAGCCTTATAAATTAATTTGATATGTTGGATGACGAGGTTGAGCATCCCTTATCAAATGTTTTTTATGAAATTTAATTTTACTTCCTAGAATGTGTGTGGGCTAACCCTTCTCTTGTGCAAAATTCACATCTTGGGGATTATTCAACAAAAAAATATTTAATTTTTTTTTCTTTAGGAAGTAAAAATAACAACAATTCAATTAGAACATTGGTTTTCTTATCTTCAACCTCAAGGTCATTCTTTTTTGATAGAAAATGAAGCTAGGAAGGGGGCATTTCACTTGTTCTTCATTCATCCATTTCTTCCTCTATGGTTAATTTATGTCATAATCCTTATAAGAAATATGTGTGGGTCACCTTTTTGCATGTTAACAAACTTTTTATCATGTTTTTGATTTATGTTCCTAGTGCATTTGTTAAACATTTCATTTTAGGGGATTGGATGAAAAATTTCTTACTGATAGTGGAATTGATTCTTGTTTGGGACTTCAATATGTTTGAGAACCCGCATGACTGCAAATCAAAGGGTAAATTTCCTCTTAGGAATTAAGAAATTAATAATTGTTTTTTTGGAAAAACTCTCTAGGTTATTTGACCCACTTTACAACTATTCCCCTTCTAATCTATCAAAATAGTATAGTTGGAATGATGGTCATGTTGGTATGGATAAACAAACTAATAGAATGAAGAAAGTATATATGAGTATGTTTCTACTTTAATGTTTTCATGGTAAGAAGTTGGTTTTTATTATTCCATGTACACTTCTCTCAAATCACTTATCGGTTTCCTTTCCCTCTCTAATATGCCCTCTCACTCAAGTTTATTTCTAAAATAGCTTTTAAACTAAACATTTCTCACCTAGATTCAAAGTAATGTGTAAACATGATTTAATGGATTTGGGAATCCTACCTGTATCCCTTTAAGATAGTTGGATGGATTTCATGGTGGGAAGTTGTCATCCAAATATTTTTTTTGTGTTACACACTTATAGACATTTGATGTCATGTTAGCATTGGTCTTAGGAAAGTATATAACAAAAGAATATAGCTAAGATAAGATGGAATTGGTCACATTCATAAGAATATGAAAGCTATTAATCCTTAATCCAAGATGAAAATGCATTGAGAAAACTTTGTGTATAAGGTTAAGGACAGGGTTATGCATAAGGGGTCGACCCCGAAATCTATTTATAAATTGAAGGTGAATTGTCTTGGAATCCCAATGAAATATGTAGAAGTATACATGGCGAATTCCAATTATTTTTCTCCAAAAAATTTCAAACCGTGGCGAATTGCAATTATTTTTCTCCAAAAAATTTCAAACCGTGGCAAATTTTTTTGTGTTTGGGGCCATGAATATCGGTTTGCAAACTCTAAAAATGTATGGTAAAATTAAAGGATTTAGGCCGACAAGAAAGGCTTTTAGCCTTTACGATTTATGACGATCGGTCTGAGACGTAAAATTCGATTGGTTGTAGGCATGCCGATCGACTACATACATGTCGATTGGTTGTAGAGATGTCGATCGGCTATAGACATATCGATCAGTTGCAGCCATGTCGATCGGCTACAAAAATATCGATCGGTTGTAGCCATGATGATCTTCGAGGAGGCATAAATTTTGCTTCGGAGCTTCATTTTCAATTTTTTTTTAAAACCACCTAGCTTGATGAGATCTACTCAAAAAACTAAGTAAAATCCTCAAAAAACCATTTGAAACTAATCAACATGTTTGCAACCGATCGGTTACAGACATGTCGATCAGTTTTAGATATATTTTTAAGGATTTTACTTATTTTTTTGAGTATATCTCGTCGAGCTAGGTGGTTTTAAAAAAATTGAAATCGAAGCTCTGAAGCAAAAGTTATGCCTCCTAGAAGTTTCCTCGCAAAAGTTCACCTCTGCAACCTGATCGGGTTGCAGAGGTGAACTTTTGCGGGGAAACTTCTAGGAGGCATAACTTTTGCTTCGAAGCTCCGAATTCAATTTTTTTAAACCACCTATCTCGACAAGATCTACTCCAAAATCTAAGTGAAATCCTAAAAAAACCATCTGAACCCGATCGACATGTCTGCAACTGATCGGTTGCAAATGTGTCAGTCGGTTGTAGACATATCGATCGGTTTAAAATATTTTTTTGGAGGATTTTACTTAGTTTTTTGAGTAGATCTCGTCGAGCTAGGTGGTTTTAAAAAAAATAATTGAAAATGAAGCTCCGAAGCAAAAGTTATGCCTCCTCGAATTTCCCTGTAAAAGAGCACCTCTACAACCGATCAACATATGTCGATCAGTTGTAGATATGCAACTGATCGACATATGAAGATCGGTCGGTTGTAGAGATGGAGCCGATTGGCATATATCGATCGGTTGCAGAGGTGCACTTTTGCAGGGAAACTTCTAGGAGACATAACTTTTGTTTCGAAGCTCCGATTTCATTTTTTTTTTTAAACCACCTAGCTCAACGAGATATACTCAAAAATATAAGTGAAATCCTCAAAAACCATCTAAAACTGATTGACATGTCTGTAACCGATCAGTTGTAGATGTGTCAGTCGGTTGTAGACATGTCGATCGATTTCAGATGGTTTTTTGAGGATTTTTTTTAGTGTTTTTAGTAGATCTAGTCGAGCTAGGTGATTTAAAAACAAAATTGAAAATGAAGCTTCGAAGAAAAAGTTATGCCTCCTCGAATTTTCCCTACAAAATTGCACCTCTATAACCGATCGACATATGCCGATCGATTGCAAATATGCAACCGATCGGTATATGACGATTGGTTGCAGAGACTAATCGATTCCAGAGATGCAACCGATTAGTATATGAAGATAGGTTGGTTGTAGAGATGCAACCGATCAGCATTTAACGATCGCTTGTATCTCTACAACCAATCATCGTATGTCGATCGGTTGTATCTCTGCAACCGATCATCATATACCGATCGGTATCTATTCAACCGATCAACATATGTCGATCAGTTGCATAGGTGCACTTTTGTAGGGTAACTTCTATTAGGCATAACTTTTGCTTTGCAACCTATCAGCTTATGCCAACAAACATGTTTGTGTGACCGATGGACGAATCCTGATTGACACCTCTGTAATCGATCGACTTATGTCGACAAACACATCCCTGCAGCTGATTGAAGAATTTTGATTAACACCTTTGCAATCGATTAACACCTCTGCAACTGACTGACACGGCCCTGCAACCGATCATCTTATGCTTACAGACATGAATTTGCAACCGATTGGCTTATGTTGATCATCTTGCACCGATCGACACTCCTCTACAACCGATCAACAGATACTACTCTTCAACCTTGTCAAGTTTTTCGTTGTTTCACAACGATGTATGTTTATTGGTACCCACTACAATATATATACGGTAGTATATGAGGCGATTTGGGCAGGAAAAATAAAATCATTTATTATTTGAAGGCGAATTAGGTGGGAAAATCAAAATCATTTATAATTTTAGGTCGAAGAATTAAAATAAAAATATTGTAATTATTTTCAATGATAGGCGAATTTACCCCAAAAAACTTCCACCCCGTAATTTTCGGGCAAATGGGCCCCAATGAAAGGATCCAAAATTAGCCTTTTCAAAAGTTTAAAAATCCTAAATAAAGCCAATTTACGATATTTCGTGCTTATGCATAACCCTGGTTAAGGGGGCTTGAATCCATGCAAGACTAAATTGGACAAAAAAATGAGATCATATTCTAAATTCTATCCTAGCTATCTAAGGCATAAAAACGTAGTCCAAAAAATATATATGCATATGGAAGATGGATCTTTCCTTTCTGAGAGCTATCACATTGCATATGCTTTCTCCAAATAATATGCTAGCCTTTTTTTAAATAGTCTAGGGATGACATGCACCCTATTTTGACTAGTTATGTGGAATATTGTATTCAAAAACTCATTCCTCACATATTGTCCAAGTCCTTAGAGAGTTTCCTTTTTGTTGAAGAACTCAAATAAGAACTTTGAAAAATAAAAAGAGCAAGATAATGAGAATGGATGAATTATCCATGAAATTTTATCAAAAAATATGGTCAATTCTTGGTAATAATTTCCATGTGTTGTATTAATATTTACTACATTCTCTCTATGAAATGATTCTACACTTTGGAATGGTTTAAATAACTCTATTGATCTAGTGACTAAAGGCTTAAGATGGGTGATGGAAACTGAAGAAAACAATTCTATTTGGATGGATACTTGGTGTGATAGAAAACCACTCAATCTATATCTAATTTTGAAACCTTGGATGAGATTGCTTCAAGATAAATATGGTGATAAGATTTCAAACATTTTGTACAAGGATCAGGAATAAATATACAAATGGAAAGATCTTTTTACAAGTATATAGGACATTGATGCTAGGAGGCAGTTGAGTAGAAAGATAACAACATTGATTATTTTAAGGGGAGCCAAGGATAAATTGATTTGGGAGTTGAATAGCTTAGGAGAATACACAATAAGAAGTGGATATAATGTAAAGCACCAACAAAATATGAATATTGCAATAATATAGAGAGATATGGGATAGTCCAATCATTCCTCAAGTCAAAATATTTGTCTGTTTAGTATGTCATAAAAGAATTTTATCGTGGGATAACCTTATGAAAAGGGTTTTTCATGGCCCCTCATAATGTGTTCTTTGTAAAAAGGAAGAGTATAGACCATCTCTTGGGATATTTTTCAATAGTCTATAAACTATGACAATGGATTCTTAATATGTTTGGTAAATGCATGGTGTTGAATGGCATAATTGAAGAATGGTTAAAACAATGGCAAATCACTTTTAAAAGTGAGGCCTTACAAATAATTTGGGATATATCAAAAGATAATACTTTGGATTGTGTGGCTATAAAGGAATAGAAGAATATTTAAAGAAAAAAAAAATTATATAGAGGTAATGAAAAGAAAGATATGTTTAGCCATAGAGGAGTCTAATCCAACCCTATCAACTCACCCAATTCCTAATTTGGAAGCAAAGAGCCTTGATAGATGGAGTCAAGTCATCAAATGTAATTATGATGTTGGGTATAGGAGAAACAAAAAGAAAGCAAAGAAGATAAAGTGAAAACCACTAGATGTGGAGTTGGTCAAGTTGAATTTTGATGGAGCATCTAAAGGAAATCTAGGACCAACAGAAGGAGGAATAATTAGAAATAATAGAGGAGATATTTTATCTCATTATGCTTTCAATAGTGAATTTAAGACAAATAATGAAGTTGAAGCTTGGGTGGCTTTAGAAGGGTTAAAAATATGTAAACAAATGAAATGGAACATAGTATGGATGGAAGGTGATTCACTCATAGTAATAAATGTAATTTTGAGGAAAGTAAAGGCTTCATAAAACATACAGGAGATAATTATGGAAATTCAAGATCTTGCTAAAGAGTTTGAAGAAATTAGGTTTACACATATGTTAAGGGAAGGAAACAAATGTGTATATAGGCTAGCCAATAGAGGGGTTTTAATTGAGGATTGTGAAGTTAAATTCTCTTTTCCATAGTTAGAGGAAGTAGTAAGTTTAGCTAAAGTTGACAAGAAAATGTTGATTACCTGAATCAAATAATGAATAAGATTTACTTTAATGTTTTCCATTGGTAATATCTACTTTATTTTATAATATTAATGTGTTTTCATATAAATTATTTATTATAATTTTTGTGGTTGTAGTTATGCTTTAGGAAGGAAACTAGCAATCATAATTTGTTAAAGTGGACTATGATAGTGTGATGTTTTGGAAATATTAATCTACTAAGATGCAATGCATAGATAGTAGATGTGAAGTTTTGGTATTGTGAAGGCTACTATAGGAAAATGTTAAGAAGGATGTTGAATTCTAGAATATTTATATTCATACAAAAAATTAAAAAAATCCAGAAAATGAAAATCAAGAATTTAAACATTTTATGTAAAATAATGTAGGCTTCTAGCTATAACATCTCAATTGAGATGAGAAGTGAATCTATTTGTAAACTCTCAAGCTCTAAATAAGAGAATTGTGATTTGTCAAGTGTGGGGGACCCAAGTACAACCCCTTGTTCTCCAAAAAAAAAAATCATATGTTGTATAAGGAGACCCTCGATAATGGTTCTTTTGTCTCCTTTAACAACTAAGGATTGATCAAATTAATCACCAAGAGCTTTGATAAAGAAAATATTTTAGGATGACACCTCATAATATTGCTTAACATCTCCTATTAGATTATTATAAAAGCTTTGGCAATTTGTATTAGACCTATTGCTAGAAATATAAGTGGAGAACAAAGCAAGTCAATCTTTAAAGCTTGGAGATCGTTGAAAGTCTAGAATAGGATGTAAAATCCATCTATTTGGTGTTTTCTTTAGCCTCTTCTAAGGGAAATCAATCATATATGGATAAATGAATTGAACCTCATCTGAAAGTAGATCCAAGGAAGCTATATATTGGATAAGCTCGAGTTAGATTTGAAAACCTCTTAGTGGGCATTCGAGTCCAGCTAGGATGCTCTTTTGGCAAAGATATATTTCAATAAAGAAGATGGCATAATATGTTGGAATTTTATTTTAAAGGTTTTCAGTTGGTTGGGATTTGAGGAAATATTTTGCCATCACATCTTCCCTGTATTTAGTGATGTAATAACTCACATTTAGGTCAATGTTATTCTCTCAAATATCTTCAAATTATAGTGATCAATTAGACAAGGGTGCTCTATTGACCCTCTTCTTTTTGTTGTTATTGCAGATGCTTTGGGATATTTATTGAAGATAGCTCAATTTGAGAACCTTTTCTCTAACATTAAATTTCCAAATACAAGATTCGTTGTTAACTCTCGTTTTGTGGATAACTATATCATATTCTTGCAAAAGTGAAAGGAGGAGCTCAATATGACCCATAAATTATTATAATCTCTTTTGTGATGTTTCTAAGTCTAGAATTAATAATGTTAAAACTAAGGTTTTATTTTCCTCATCAAACCCTCAACTAGACAACTTTTCTACATTGTAGAAGGTAATCCCTCATGGGAAAATTATTAGCTACTTGGAAATTCTATTTGATATTAACATCTCTTTAAAACGTATATGGGATTTAGTCAATAATTATATGTAGAAAATAAAAAAAATTAAGTTTGGTCTAAAAACTTCTTCGACTTAAAAAAAATACAAACTTTTAGAAGTGTATATCAAACATTAACATAGACAATTCATCGGTACCTTTGGCCCAAATGAGTTGGATTACAAGGAATGGTGGGTGTCTTGAGGAAGTTATGTATTGACCCAAGGTAAAAGGTCCCATTGGGATCCTAGAGCTACTAGTAATCTAACACGATTATAAATAAACTTTAAAATTAATCTTTAAACAAATTAAATTATACTACTGTTACTTTCTTGTTGACATGAAATGATTAGTATCTCTCCCCCGCCTAATTAACTGACGAGCAACATGCAGACTAATTTCTCCCCACCTCCATCAACACTCATAGAAAACAAATGTGTACTTATATGTTTTGGAGTTTACGTTTCTTATGACAAACAACTTATGGCTACATATTCATGGTGTCCCCCTAAGTCCCTTAAAACCATGTGCTGGGCTTTATCCATGTCCTCCTCATAGTTTCCATAAAAATTTTACAGATCCATCTACAAAGACAAGACATTTCGTTCCAACAAAACCATTCTGACAAGGCTGCTGACTCTGACTAATATAATTAAAAGCGGAGTCACTTCACATAAGTTAGTTATAAATTAAAAAAAGGGCATGTGAAAGGGTGCAAGTCCTAGCGCCGATCACGGCTTTAAAACAGGGAGAACAATCTTTTGTACGAACCACTTTTCCAAAGCACAGGTTTTTGTCTCGTGACCGCATCACCGCGTCTACGGAGGCTTTTTGGTTTACTGGTATTTTAGGTATTCAGATTTTTCAGAAAACATCGACACTACAACAATTACATAAAAAAAATGAGGAGGCAGTTAGTTACTTCTGTTCGTTGTGTTACCTCAACCACCATAGAAACTAATATGGATATTTTATTTTATTTTTTATTTTTGAAAATGTTAAGATTATACAATATAATATTATGGTGTTAATATTGTTCACAAGTTAAAAAATAAAATAAAGTGGATAAAGAGTAAAGGATCATAACTCAATATACATAAGAATATAATCTAATAACAACAAAAATATTATAGTTATATCTTGTTCCAATGTGGAAAACTTGTTATACGAAAAAATTCTAAGCATGTCTTCCGTGATATTTTTTAAAGTCTTCAAAGAAGAAATAGAAGTAATCAAAACTTGAACTTGCTCATCATTTTTATTTTTATTTTTGATATATAGAAGCAATGGTTACAATCACGATTTTTAGTAACTACCAGCACAACTGGTAGGGTTCAAACTATACTTCCACCGTCTCGGTACATGGTAACCCGACGTGAGATGGGGACCGCCGAACGCACAGGGGTTGCACCGTCGTCATCAATCTGGCGCACCACTCAGAGGAATCGGATCTGGCTCTGGACTACTGTCTGTGCATGGGCAAGCCCGTGCGATTGGAACCTAGGTCTCCTCTTGGTAAGCGCCCCAACTTACCAATCCACCTAGACCCACTGACGAACTTGCTCATCGTTGTTAACTACCTTCATTTTAATTTCTTGTTGGATTATAAGTCTCACATATAAAATAAAAAATTAAATCTATTAAAACAAATATCCTATCACAGATATGCATGATCTCTAACTTCTCCATTTTAAGGAATATTAATATATACCCAATTGATATGTAAATATTTATTAATAATAACATGGTCGAAGGTGTTTATTGTTTAATCACTGGTTAGATATTATATGTAGTTAAACAACCGCTAAGGTAAGTATAAGGTTGTCGGCCAAATGTTGGCTGTGAAGAGGCTGTGATGAATAAGGAACGTTCGTTCGTTATGGACATCTTTAAAAAGTACTCAATTTAAGCTGTTTGTTTTGAGTGAAGAATAATTATATTAAACAAACCAAAATCAAAGTTAGAGGGATAGAGTCACATTAGTTGGCTAACAATTATAATGTCTCACCACCATACCGCAGAGATCGTTTTCAAAACTCGAGCACCAAAAGTTTTTCAATTATGGTCGGAAACTGGAAGGTATGATTAAAGACGCGTCAATTTATTTCGAACTTTCTTTGAAAATATCATTTGCAAAATGGAATGTTAAATTCAAAATGCGAAGGTGTTCTATTTAATTATTTACGTTTTTAAAAAGAGGAATTTATAATATGAGATTTTTTTTTCTTAGTACTGAGTAGTAAGTGAACTCAAATAATTAAAAAGAAAACAAGAAATTAAAAATGAAGTAGCTTATAAGCTATGAAAGGGATTTGTTTTTTTAATCAAAATATTAATCTATTAAAATAGATTTTAAGAAACTTAGAAAGGTCCAAGGTTCAAATTGTGGTATGAACAAGTGTGAAGGGGTGGATGTGTGTATGGTTATGTGTTCAACCACTATTGATAAGCTCAACTCTAACCCTTATTAGAGATCATGGTTGAGATGAAGATGCCTAGCGTTGAGCATTGTTAAGTGTTTCTCACACTACCCTCAATAAAAAAAAATAGATATAGAAAAGAGGACACTTATGGTAAGTTGAACAAATATATGAGCTATATCTAGATAATGTAAAAAATAAATAAAAATAATGCAAGGTAAGTGGATGATAAATTGAGGGAAAGGATTATAACTTTTAGTTTTACATAGTATTTTATTTTATATATATACATTTTTTTATTATTATTAATTTTGATAAAGGAATAATTAATTTGTTTATTAAGATATTTATTTTTAAACATATATAATTTTTTTAAATAAAATTTTATATAAATAATTATAGAATTACAAATATTTGTGATCAAGTTTTTGAAAGGTATAAAATATTGTATTAACCTAATTTGTACTTCAAACCCTTATCCAACAAGGGATGCATTTTTAGCCCTTATTATTATATAACTATAGATAAGTTGCATTAACTTAAAGGATATTGACCTATATAGATAGATTGAGATAGTCTATTGTTGAGCAAGGTGTTGCAAGAAGGTTGTCATTGTTGTCAACACAGGCAGTTAGATCCAAGGATGCAGTGGGTAGACAGATCAGAAGTCATTCAGATGCAGAAGATAGAAAAAATTCGAAGAAAAAGACAAGTTAGAAAACTGTCGCGATATCGCGACATGTTTTCTGTCGCGATTTTGCGACAAGTCGGAAGAGAGAGAAAGTGCAATAAGAAATGTCGCGATATCGAGACGAAAGTGAGGAGAGAGAAAGTGCAGCCAGAAATGTCGCGATATCGCGACGAAAATGAGGAGAGAGAAAGTGCAGTCGGAGATGTCGCGATTTCGCGACGGAAGTAAGGAGAGTGAAGGCGC
Source organism: Wollemia nobilis (assembly GCA_028583015.1). Classification (NCBI taxonomy): domain Eukaryota; kingdom Viridiplantae; phylum Streptophyta; class Pinopsida; order Araucariales; family Araucariaceae; genus Wollemia; species Wollemia nobilis. The sequence goes on from JAQPPZ010003577.1 coordinate 345,112, forward strand.
AAGTCAAACTGTCGCGATTTCGCGACAAGTCGGAGGCCAAGAAGTCAAGTTGAGAAACTGTAGCGATTTCGCTACATGTTGACTTTTCACTGGCAGAAACCGGGAGAAAGTGTTAAGTGAAAAAGTTGTAGCAATTTCGCTACAAGCTACAAAGACCAAGTAAAGGTGTAGCGATTTCGCTACAAGCTGCAAAGGCACAAAGTAAAGGTGTAGCGATTTTGCTACGAGTTGCAAAGAGACGAAGTAAAGGTGTAGCGATTTCGCTACGAGTTGCAAAGGCACAAAGTAAAGGTGTAGCGATTTCGCTACGGGTAAAAGATGCGCAAAACAAAGGTGTAGCGATTTCGCTACAGGTCTAAAGTGCAAACATCAAAGTTGCAGCAATCATACTTCAAGTCGAAAGTGTAAGGCACAAGTCAAAATTTCTCAAGAAGAAGTAAGTTGGAAGCACAAGGCAAAGTTGTAGCGATTTCGCTACTGAATGAAGCACAAAATGTACGGAAGCCGAAAGCATCGCGATTTCGCGACAAAGATGAAGATGACGTCAGCGAAAGCTGAAAGTGTCGCGATTTCGCGACAAGGTGCGAGAAAAGCCGCCAGAAGCCGAAAGCGTCGCGATTTCGTGACAAAGATGAAGATGACGTCAACGAAAGCTGAAAGTGTCGCGATTTCGTGACAAGGTGCGAGAAAAGCCACCGAAAGCGTCACGATTTTGCGACAAGAATGCGAATGATGTCAGCGAAAGCTGAAAGTGTCACGATTTCGTGACAGGTTGCGAGAAAAGCCGCCAGAAGCCGAAAGCGTCGCGATTTCGCGACAAGAATGATGATGACGTCAGCAACTGATCAAAGTGTAGCTATTTCGTGACAAGAACGGAGGCAAAGCTGTCAACGGCCAAAAAGGTTGCGATTTCGCGACGACAAAGCCAAGGAGGTGTACGGACACAAAAGTGTCGCGATATCGCGACGTGTTGCTATTTCACAGAAATAAGCTACGGGAAGGAGAAGAAGGTGGTAGAGGAGTTTGAGGCCGATAAGTTTGAATCGAGGCCGATGATTTTTAGGGTTTGAAGCCGACAGTTGCTAGGGCTTCATAGTGGACGTCGTTAGGGTTTCAAAGCCGACAATTGCTAGGGTTTTACAACGGACATCTTTGAGGTCTTGAAGCCGACATGTGTTAGGGTTTTACAATGAACGTCGTTAGGGTTTCAAAGCCGACAATTGCTAGGGTTTTACAGTGGACATCTTTGAGGTCTTGAAGCCGACATGTGTTAGGGTTTTACAATGAATGACTTTAGGGTTTTAAAGTCGACACTTATTAGGGTTATTACGGTGGGAGTTTTTAGGGTTTGTAGCCGACAATCACAAAGGTTAATCAGCCAAAAAAATTCTAGGGTTTCATGTTGACTTCATTAGGGTTTGCAGTCGACGTCTTTAAGTGACAGCCAAAGATGTTTGATATGGAATTCTCTTCTATAAAAAGGGGGTCTGTTGCGAGGTTAAGAAGTGCAATAGAAGTGAAAGGTGCGAAACAAGTTCACGTGAAGCCGAGAGCAAGTCGTTTCAATCCAGAGAGTGAGAAAAGTGTTAGTTCTTTGGAATGGCAGTATAGAGAATATAGTGATGAGATAATGTGTAAGTGCGAGAAGGGTGATTGCATCAAGTTCGATTGAGGAAAGTGCAGAGTTGTAATTCGGATCTGTAGATCGTGAAGTGCATGGATGATAAGAGCGCGATATGCAGAAGTCGTGTTCTAAGTCCGAAGTGACAGTGCGCAGTTTATAGAAGTAATCGATAAACTGAATACGACAGAGAGCGCAAAGAAATATAGAGAAGCTATCGGATAGTGCAAATCATTTTGCGTAGAAGTAGCAAAATGCAAACATACAGCAGAATGCAGAAAAATGACAGATCGTGAAAATTAAGGTGAAAGTTTTATTTTGCAATTTTTATTATTATCTTCCAAGTTGTAGCTTGGCATAAGGGGTTGGTGCCTCTTTCCAGTTGGTGCTGGTAAAATAGGAGTTGGTGCTCCATTCTGTTGTAGCAGATAAAGTTAAGGGGTTGGTGCTCCTTGCAGTTGGTGCTGGTAAAGGATTATGTAAAGTTGTAGCTTTGCATTGACTGGATTTGGATGGTAGTCCAAGCAGCATTTTTGAGGAGTAGCCACATTGGTGAACCTCGTTAAAATCGTCGTGTTATGTGTGATGCTTTCTTGATGCATTTAGTGTCTCTTTTATCTCGCTTTAAACTCGTCACTGGTTTTAAAATCATATGTTTTAAAAATTTTAAAGAACACACTGATTCACCCCCCCCTCTCAGTGTCATTGTGATTACAACAGTTGGTATCAGAGCCAGGTTCCTGAACAGGATTAAACAGCTAAGGTGATCTTGGAAGTTATGCAATAGAAGTGAAAGGTGCGAAACAAGTTCGCGTGAAGCCGAGAGCAAGTTGTTTCGATCCAGAGAGTGAGAAAAGTGTTAGTTCTTTGGAATGGCAGTATAGATAATATAGCGATGAGATAATGTGTAAGTGCGAGAAGGGTGATTGCATCAAGTTCGATTGAGGAAAGTGCAGAGTCGTAATTCAGATTTGCAGATCATGAAGTGCATGGATGATAAGAGCGCGATATGCAAAAGTCATGTTCTAAGTCCGAAGTGATAGTGCGCAGTTTACAAAAGTAATCGATAAACTAAATACGGCAGAGAGCGCAAAGAAATATAGAGAAGTTGTCGGATAGTGCGAATCATTTTGCGCAGGGAGAGGTTGACTAGTGGAGGCAATCAAGGGTTTAGGCAAAGGTTATATGTTTATAATGTTTCTTGATTCCTTTCATGATAATATACCTTATATATGGGACATGTGTCATTTGTATCCAATTAACATATCTATAGACTTGGACAATTAATTTTCATCCAGAAGGTTTTCTAAGGATGCAATGTTTGATTTTGATCAAGCTACCCTTCTTGAATTTGTCCTTTTGCCCCTTCTTGGTGTCAATTGATAAATAACTAGAAAGAGTCATATGGTGTAGGAGTTATATGGAAGAGTCTTCTAACATTAAGATGCATCCAAGGTTTTATGTGGAAATAGATATTTTTTTTGTTTTTTTCCTTGTCTATAGACATTGTAGGACCTAGTTTTTGAATGTATTATTTGTAAACTCACCTTAATTTGTTGAATGTGTGCTTTTATTATGATGAAGTAGATCATCTCATAATAAATTACCCTAAGAAACATGCCAAGAGATGATAAATGGAGGAGGCTACAACCAAAATCATATCTATATTGTCAAGCCTTGTACTCCCTCTCCCTTTGCAAGTGACTATCCCTCCTTGAGTAGATCCCTCTAAATCCTACAACAATAAGTTTAGAAACTAGAAAAATTAGCCATAGTAAATCACTAACAAGCTTACACTCTTTGATATAAAAATGACAAAGGGTTGGTGATTGATAGGTACACATGGTCATCCTTCATCCACCAATAGGGTTTAGTGGTCAAATTTCTAGGTAAAACATCCCTTGGTTAAGGTACTAAGAAATTTCTTCTAATTTTATCCTTTCTCACCCATTTTCTCTCACCAAATTTTCCAATTCGCTTATCTCCCTCTTCTCACTCCCCATCACCCCTACCATCCTCTTCAATATTCGGGCCATAACACTCCATCTAGAGAAGTCTCTAGCCTTATAAATTAGTTTGACATGTTGTATGACAAGGTTGAGCATCCCTTATCAAATGTTTTTCTTATGAATTTTAGATGTATTTCCTAGAATGTGTGTGGGCTAACCCTTGTCTTGTGCAAATTTTGCGTCTTGAGGATTATTCAACAAAACAAGATCTAGATTCCTTTTCTTTAAGAAGTAAAAATAACAATTCAATTGGAACATTGGTTTTCTTATCTCCAACCTCAAGGTCATTCCTTTTCATAGAAAATGAAGTAGGGAAGGGGGTATTTCACTTGTTCTATCCATCCATAACTTCCATGGTTAATTATGTCATGATCCTAGTAAGAAATATGTGTGGGTCGCCTTTTTGCATGTTAACAAACTTTTTATCATGTATTTGATTTATGTCCCTAATGCATTTGCTGAAAATATCATTTTATGGGATTGGATGATAATTTTATACCTGATAATGGAATTGATTCTTGTTGGGGACTTCAATATGGTTGATAACCCAAACTAATACAAATCAAAGGGTAAATTTCCTCTTAGGAATTAATGAAATGGTAGTTGGTTTTTTGGAGAAACTCTCTAGGGTTCTTTGACCCACTTTACAACTATTTCCCTTCTAATTTTTCAAAATGGTATAGTTGGAATGATGGTCATGTTGGTTTGGACAAAGAAACTAATAGACTTAACATAGTCTACCTGAGTAAGTTTCTACTTTAAGGTTCTTTTGGCAAGATGTTGGTTTCTATTATCTCTTGTACACTTCATTTAAATCAGTTATCATTTTCTTTCCCTCTCTAGTATGTCCCCTCATTCAAGTTTATTTCTAAACTAGATTTTAAACTAAATATTTCTCACTTGGATTCAAAGCAATGTGTAAACATGTTCAATAGGTTTGGGAATTCTACCCCTATCCCTTTATGATAGTTGGATGGATTTCATGGTAGGAAGTTGTCATCCACTGAATTATTTCTTTCTTGCACACTTATAGACATTTAATGGCATGTTAGCATTGGTCTTAGGAAAGTATATAACAAATAAATATATCTAAGCTAAGATAGAACTAGTCACATTCATAAGAATATGAATGCTACTAATCCTTAATCCAATATGAGAATGTATTGAGAAAACTTTGTGTATAAGGCTAAGGGCATTTGAATCCATGCAAGACTAAACTAGACAAAAAAAGAAGATCATATTCTAATTTCTTTCTTAGCTATCTAAGGCATAAAAATATAACCCAAAAATTATATATTCACGTGGAAGATGGATCTATCCTTTCTGAGAGCTATCACATTGCGAATGCTTTCTCCAAACATTATGCTAGTGTTTTCTAAAGAGTTTAGGGATGACATGCACCCTATTTTGACAAGTTATATGGAATACTATATTCAAAAACTCATTCCCCCCATCTTGTCCAAGTCCTTAGAGAGTTCCTTAGAATCCATCGTAGACATATTTCTAGAAAAATATGAGTGGGGAACAAAGCAAATGAATCTTCAAAGCTTGGAGATTGTTGAAAGTCCTAGAATGGGATGTAGAACCCATCCACTTGGGTTGTTTTCTTCAGCCCCTTTCGAGGGTAATAAATCATATATAGATAAATGAATTAAGCCTCATCTGAAAGGATATGCAAGGAAGCTCTATATTGGATAAGCTCGTGTTAGATTTGAAAACCTTAGTGGGCATATGAGTCCAGATAAGATACTCTTTTGGCAAATATATATTTCAATAAGGAAGATGTCAGATTATGTTGGGATTTTATTTTAAAGGTTTTTAGTTGGTTGGGATTTGGAAAAAAAATTGCCATCCCATGTTCCTAATGTTTAGTGATGTAACAACTCACATGTAGATCGATGTTATTCTCTCTAATAGCTTTAAATTATAGTGATCAATCAACAAAGGGTGCCCTACTGATCCTCTTCTCTTTATTGTTATTCTAGATTCTTTGGGGTATTTATTGAAGATAACTCAAATTGAGAACCGTTTCTCTAACATCAAGTTGCCAAATGCAAGATTCGTTGTTAACTCTCACTTTGTGGATAACTCTATAATTTTCTTGCAAAAGTGAAATGAGGAGCTCAATATGACCCATAAATTATTATGAGCTCTATTGTGATGTTTCTAGGTCCAGGATTAATGATGTTAAAACTAAGGTTTTCTTTTGTTGATCAAACCCCCAACTAGGTAATATTTTTACATTTTGGAAGGTAATCCCTTGTGGGTAAATTGTTAGCTACTTCGATTTGATATTAACATCCCTTTAAGAGGTATGTGGGATTGGATCCCGTTTATATTTATAAAAAAAATTAGTTTGATCTAAACATTTCTCTGACTAAAAAATATAGATTGTCAGGTCTTGATAACTTTTTATCATTAGTACTCCTAAGCTTGGTTGGATTTTAGAAGTGCATATCAAACATTAACATAGATTATTCATTGGTACCTTTGGCCTAAATGGGATGAATCATAAGGAATGGTAGGTGTCTTAAGGAAGTTATGTATTGCCCCCAAGGTTAATGGTACCATTGGGATCCGAGATCTACAAGTTCAAATCTAACATGAGCTAAATCATTTAGTCCTCTCACAAGGATAAATGGAAGAATATACCATGGGAAGATAAGGTTTAGAACAAAAAGCATTTTCCAATCAATGGCTTTAGTCCTAAAGGGGACACTCCATTGGTATGTCATTGGACTCTCGTCTAGGAGACCCAAGTTCAACCCATGTGGTGGGTGTGTGTGTGTTAAAAAGAATTAGTGGCTTTATGCCCCTTAAAAATAATTGATCATCTTGGGGTGATATTACTCCTACACTTGCTTGGAAGCATGTCTCTTTAAGAATAAGTCTCAACATTGGTTGCTTTAGCTTATGTTGGAATATAATGGTTATTTTTTATAAAAAACCCTTATCCCTCCATCCCAACTTCAAAGATTTATTTTTTCTTAAGGAGGGATTAAATATTATTTTTGATATTTGAAAACTTTAGAACTTAGAATAAGAAGTCCATGGTTCAAATCCAATGGGGGTAGAGTTGTACACCATGTTTACATAGCTAGAGTTTGGTTGGACAAGCATATATTTAGTAAACAACATCCCCTATGAGGATCATCCCATATGGCCTATGGACTTGTGGATGTTAAAAACTACTTTACTTTTCTTTGCTTCTACGACTATTTAACCTATGATTTAATTCTCTTGAAAATTGTAAAAACTATCCATAGCTTGCCATCTTACTAAAGTTTGTATTTAAGAAAATTTGTGTATTAGTTCCAAGAGAAACCATATTTAAATTAGGTATATCTATTGCAAATATCTTGTAGGACTGGCACTGGTCAAATGTCTTGCACCTAAAATATTTTAATTCTAGAGTTTTATATCACTGCTTATTGTCACCTTTTTCCCTTGCATCTAGACTAAATAGAATGGTAGGTGATTTTTTGAATAGGAATGGGTCCATCTTACACCCACGGTCCAAAAATTCAATGTCAAAGCTAAGTATCAAAGTTTAGGTTGGTGTCTACTCTATTTAAAGTTACAATATTTGCTACTCTATCCCCATTCTTGGATGGGCAACCATTTGTTTCGTTTGCTCTAATTAAGAGTTTATCTCTCATCTTTTTTGGTTCTATAAGTTTATTTCAATCATTTGGTCCCATATTGGTTCAATCTTTCCCAATCTTCAAATCTCATGGAATATTATCCTTTTTAGTTTATCCAATACTATATTTGAAAGTCATTTGTGGGAACCCTATAGATTGATAATTATTAAACATATATGAAAGTAGAGACGTCAAAGCATGCTTATTGGTTGATGCCTCCTTGGGAGGTGTTTTCATTGAACTTACTTTTTGATTTGATTTTATAGCTATCTAGAATTCATAGGGATGTGCATGGTCTAGCTAATAGTGTGGAGGCAACAATAAATAAGTGAGAGTGTCTCCACCATTAAATAGACATAAGCTGCATATAAATGAAAAACTAGTTCAAAACTGGTAGATCAATTAGGAAGGTTTTCAACCTTAGTTTTAAAGATCTAGTTAACAATTAAGCAAATAGATCATATGACTTCTATGATGACTACATCGCTTAGAAACAATGGTAGAAATTTTGTTGGGAGCCCTTTTGTCAAATGATTAATATCCATCTTAATACTCTTGTAGCAATTTTTTGCTATATTTTTTAGTTAAGAGATTAGTCTTGAGACTGGTTCATATCATCTTTTTTAACTATTGGTGTACAATTAACTCTCTTGATAAACTTGCTATTGTATTGTAATATTTTGTATTTGACTAATGAGAAATGATTTTGGTTGTTCTTCTAAAAAAAATCCATATTATTAAGTATTGTCAGGGCCATAACATTCCATATAATTAAAACATATTTTTATATATAATTAATTTTTATAAATATTTGCACTTGGGAAGAGAAAACTAGGGCATCAATTGGGTAGGTGAAGAGATTTTTGGTTGTTGTGGAATTGAAGACAAGATTGTTGCCCCAGGAGGGCCCAATGGGGACACCTCTGGATCCTCTTTTAGAGAGACATAGTTCTTTTGCAGATTTGTTAAAGGATAAATCTCCAACAGAGACTGAAGAAGCACAAAAAATGCATTAAAAATGCTCTTTACGACTGCTGGAAATAGATCAACATCTCAACGAGTTAATGGATGCTTGCCACAGTCAGAATCAAGGCCAAATATTGTCATTGAGCAAAGGATGGTAGAAGAAATAATTTTATATAGAGCCAATCATGATTTGATCTATAAATTCATGGGTATTCACCCTACCCTAAATTTTTTGCATTCCTGGGTCCGACAAAACTAGGAGCCTCTTGGTGAGTATTCTTTGTGGTTTATCAGCAATGGATATTTTATTGTTAGTTTTTCTTCACTTGTCGATAGAAATAGGGCTTTCAAATCAGAAAAGAGGAATCATGGTCCGACAGGATTATTTGTTCAGCCCTGGAGAGTGGGATTTGATCCTCGAATTGAACCCACTATTGTCCCAATTTGGATCCATTTGTATGCACTTCCAATGGAGTTTTGGAGTGAGCAAGTATTGGAAATTATCGATAATTCCCTTGGAAGACATTTGGGTGTTTCCAAAGACACAATGGAAGGAAACACAATTGTTTATGCTAGATTATGCATGGAAATGGATCTTAGCCAGCCTTTGCCGGTAGAGGTTGAACTCGAACTTGCAGGACTATCTTGGATTCAACAACTGGATTATGAGGCATTGCCCTTCAGGTGCAGAGTTTACCACAAATATGGGCATTTGGCCCGATCCTGCCCAAACAATATGAACATAAAAATGGAGGCTCCTCTGGGAATGTCAAATCTTCCTAAGGAGGGTAAGTCAACAATCAATAAAGAAACAACCAATATTTCTCAGGGTAAAGAAGCACAGGGAGATGGTTTTGAACAACCCAAAAGAAGGAGAAGGCAAAAGAAAAAATATGGTAAAGAGCAAACCCAACTCAAGCCCTCCAATAGGTATGAGATCTTCAAGACACTAGTGGACCAGGAAGAAGAACAATTCATGGAAGGAGTGGATGGGAATAATAAAAACAATAACAGCCATGTTCAAGCCCCTCTTTCACCTCCTCCCATCCTAGAGCAGGTAATTGAGTACAGTGAGTTACCACAATCAGATATTGTAGGGGCATTGATAGTGCATAACCAAGAGCAATCGATAATTAAGGATGTCATCATGGGTATAGCAGAAAAGAATAGAGAAAGGCCAACTCTAGGGATAACTCAGGTGGAAAAGAGATAAAAAATATCAGCTCTCAAGGAGTGGGTAGAAAATCAAATAAGGAATTGATAGCAGTTCAAGGAGACAAACTGATCACTAGAGGATCGGTGAGGCCAATAGATTTTTACTACTCTCAAGGTAACCAATGATTATACAATCATGGAATGTTAGGGGTTTAAATAGTAGAACCCATCAATATATTGTTCGAAGACTCTTAGAAAAATGTAAAACATATTTTTTGCTTATCCAGGAGACAAAAATATCATTGGATCTTATGTGTAAAATAGTAAATAGACTTTGGAGGGGTGTTGGTCATATGGAAGTGGCTGCCCAAGGGGCCTCAAGGGGGATAGTTACTTTTTGGAACTCTCTTGAATGGATGACAATAGAACATATAGCTTGGAGGGGTGTCCTCACATCACATTTTAGGAACAATGTGATAGCTGAGCAGGTTTTAATCATAAATTTTTATGGGGCTCAAAACCTAGATGGTCAGATGCATCAATGGAAAGTGGTGCATAACATGAGAGTCTCAAGGGAGGAGTTAGACTGGATTGTTGTTGGGGATTTTAATGCTAAATTATCCTCTAGAGATCAGGAAGGGGGAACCCCAATTTTAGACCCAGGGGATCGATTTATGATTGCCCAAGTCCATGCATTACACTTGGTGGATATTAAATGCCCTAGAACCAACTATACTTGGACTAATAAGAGGAGGGAGCCACATAGCAGGAAGGTGAAGTTAGATCATTTTTTGGTTTCAGAGGAGGCATTTGTGAAATGGAATATAAAATTTTAGATTTTGGAGGGTCCAGTTTCAGATCACTTTCCCATTTTGTTGGAAGGGGGATCAAGATAGTGCAACATCACAAACCATTCAAATTTGAAAACTTTTGGTTACAAAAAGAGGAACTTCAAAAGAAAATTCCATAATGGTGGGAAGAGGGCCACCCAACATATGGGACAACAATGTTTAGATTCCACAAGCAACTTCATTATGTCAAGGATCAACTAAAACAATGGAGGTGAGCTAACAAGACAGACTTCCAGGTCCAAAGAGCTCCATTGGTGGCCAGATGGGATGAGGTTCAAAAACACTTTAGGGAAGGAACAATTATAGAGCAGCTCAAAGAAGAGGATGATGCATTGCGTAAAGTGGTTGAGGACATTGACAACCAAGAGGAGATCTACTAGAAATAGAGAGCAAGAACCACTTGGTTATTAGAAGGTGATAAAAATACCAAATTTTTCCATCGGGCTGCCTATGCTAGGAGACAGACGAACAACATGGAAACTCTTCAAGATGAGAATGGACACTCCTTTGATACAATTCCAGGTATGCATTTCCATTCAATGGATTATTTTTCTAAACTATTTAAGGAAAGTATGGTGCAAGATGAAGAGGCTCAAAAAGAAGTTCTTGTTGTCATACCCTCTATTATCTCTGAAGAAGAAAATCAGGCCCTACTTAAACCCATTGATAGAGAGGAACTGAAGAAAGTAGTCTTTGGAATGAGCACCGAAAAAACTCCAGGTCCAGATGGCTTTCCAATTGAGTTTTTTTAGGCCTTCTGGGACAACTTGGAGGAGGATGTAATGGTTGTTATAGAGGAGTCCAAAGGTAGTAAAAGAATGCTTAAAGCATTAAATCATACTTTCATTGCCTTAATTCCAAAAGGGGAGGAGGGGGTGCATATTTCAGATTATAGACCTATTGCCTTATGCAATGTCATATATAAAATAATCACAAAGGTAATGGTTGAGTGGCTAAAACCTCTTCTACATAGCATTATCTCCTCAGAGCAAGGGGGTTTTGTAGAGGGCAGGTAGATCTTGGATGGTGTGGTTCTAGCTCAGGAGGCAATCCATTCAATGCAAAAATATAGTAATAGGGGAATGTTCATAAAATTGGATATGTCAAAGGCTTATGATAGGGTGGAGTGGAGCTTCTTGTCAAAGATGATGGCAGCCTTTGGTTTCTCTCAGGATTGGATAGAATGGGTCATGAGTTGTGTTTCTACTTCGACATACTCAGTGTTAATCAAGGGCCTTCCCTCGCAACCGTTTGGAGCTACTCGAGGCCTTCATCAAGGAGATCCTTGTTCCCCTTATATTTTTCTCATATTGGCTGAAGGTTTGGGTAGACTCATCTTGAGGAGAAGACAACAAGGTTTGCTAACAGGTATCAAGGTGGGTGAGGAAGTTTTGACTCACCTACAGTTTGTGGATGACACAGGATTGGTGGGAGTGGCCAACTTCAGGGAAGCAAGAATGATTAGAGATACACTTAATGTCTACCTTAGGGCCACAAACCAAGTCATCAATGATAAAAAATCCAAAGTGGTCTTTTTCAATCTTGATCAAAGGCTTCAGGATAGAATTTTAGAGATCTTGGGATTCACGAGGACTTCTCTTCCAAGTGGTATACTTGGGGGTCCCTTTGCATTTTAAAAAACTGAAAATAGATATCTGGAGGAATATTTTGGATTGTATCAAGGAAAGAATTAATCATTGGTCTCACAAATGGTTAAGCTATGGGGGTAGATTAACCTTTTTGTAATTAGTCATTCAAGCCATGCCAATTTATAAATTTTCTATCCTTGCTGCCCCACATACCATATGGAAAGAGTTGGACAAGATGGCTAGAAAATTTTTATGGGGAGGAGTAAAAGGAGAGAGGAAATGGGCCTTAGTAGGTTGGGAGAAAGTAAGCCAACCCAAGGTAAAAGGAGGTTTGGGACTGAGGAGATCAAAGTTAAATAATAAAGCTTTGGTTGGAAAGCTTTACTGGAGGTGGATTTCCCAACCAACTTCTTTATTCAATAGAGTTTTAACTAGTAAATATTTGGGATAGGTAAACCCAAATGAGGTGGGTCATTTCCCTTTGGATGGTAATGGGTCCTTAGTGTGGTAGGCTCTAAAGTTAGGATCTCAGGTAGTGAAATATGGATTATTTTGGAAAGTGGGGAGAGGGGAGAAGGCACGATTTTGGATAGATTCATGGGATCAATACCCACCTATCATTGTTGAATTCCTAGAACTGCAACCAATAAAAATAGCCATGGAAACTAGGGGTTGGGTCAAAATTAAAAGTTATTTCAACACTAGTCAGCTAGGGGATTATAAGTTTAAGCAGTTTAAGAAGTTGGATGAGTGGCCAATTTCAATCCCTTCGAAATTGACACCCATCATGACTAAAATCTTGGCAAAAATATTTCTCACAGGTAGAGATGAGGAGGATGAATTAGCTTGGGGCTATGGGAGCCTTGGTGTCTACACAGTGAAGGATGGATATGATAAGATCCTTCTAGAGCCTCCTCCTCATGCATATCAGGTTGAGGATTGGAGAAATATTTGGCAATCCAAGGGTTGGCCAAAGTAAACTTTTTGCTAGTAGTTCATGCATAATGGAATTCTTACTTTTGATAATCTCAGATATAGGGGAATCATTGGTCCATATCAATGTGTTTTATGCTACAAGAGTGAGGAAACATCTGACCACTTGATGTTTGAGTGCCCATTCACACGCCAGATCTAGGAGAGATGGTTTTTATCTTATAAAATTTGAGTTAATGGTGATTTGAATCGGACTAATATTTGGGAAATATGGAAGAGGGGTAGATTTAAATCTAAAGCTCTTTGTATCGGTTGGGAGCTTGGATTAAACTTCATTTGGTGGCAAGTGTGGTTGGAGAGAAATGGTAGAATTTTTAGAGAAACCTTTTCATATTTAGATGGAGTTTGGTAGGTCATTTGGAGCAAAGTCACAGAAACTATGGTAGTGTATGCTAAAGAGGAAACTCAGGTTGTTATAGGGACAATGGAGAAGGAAGTTGAAGTGCAAGAGGGGTAGGACAGAGCTAGTTGGAAACCACCCCCAAAAGGTTGGATTAAAATTAATACTGATGGAGCTACAAAAGGCAATCCAGGTAGAGCTGGAATTGGAGTGGTTTGCAGGAATCATGTTGGGACAATGCTCTATTGGGAACTGCAAGGCCTAGGAAGGGCCACGAACAATGAAGTGGAAGCCTTAGCTATCAAATATGCTTCTATTTGGGTAGTAAAACAAGGTTACAAGAGGATAATCCTAGAATCAGATTCTCAAATAATGGTAGGAGCTTTGGATTGCATGAGGAACTTTGCTTTGAAGACATGGAGGTTGAGGATTCTTGTCACTCAAATTAAGGAATTGTGGAGGGAATTAGATGATGTGATTCCAGTTTATGTGAGTAGAGATCTAAATAAAGTGGTAGACTTCCTGGCTAAGATGGGTACTGAGAAGGAGGTAGGGGTTCAGTGGCATAGTGACATGGCTATTGAGGATGAGATGATTAGGCAGGTTGGTGAGCAAATCCAGTGTTTAGCTAATTTGGACAACCATTGTAGAAATATGGTTTAGGAGATTTGGCTCCAATGTAGATCTTCTTTTACAGTTGTAAACAGGTGAACAACCATTGTAGAGATATGGTTTAGGAGATTTGGCTCCAATGCAAATCTTCTTTTACTATTGTAAACATGTGTTCTCTTTGGCTAAGGTTGGGAGAAGTCTCATCCCAACTTGTAAATGATCTTGTTTTAATATAAGTTTTTCAAATTATTTTTTGAAAAATAAATATTCGTACCAGGTACCTTACTGGTAAGTTTCCTTAATCCTCAAAAGGAGGTCCGGGGTTCAAGCTTGGTGGCCAGCGCTAGATACCAAAAAAACCCCTTGGCTAGCCTAAGGGGTATACTCGGATGGGGCAGGCCCCGTGGAACGGAAAGTCCTGGTCCCTAGGGGATACGGGGAATGATTTTCCTTGATTAAGGTTTGATTCGCACCAGGTATCTTATTGGAAAGTTTCCTGAATCCTTAGAAGGATATTCGAGGTTTAAGCATGGTGGTCTATGTCGGATACAAAAAAAACCCCAGCCATCCTGAGGGGTATACCCGGATGGGACAAGCCTCGTGGAACGAAAAGTCCTGGCCCCCAAGGGATACGGGGAACAATTTTCCTTAATTAAGGTTTCAATCCGCACTAGGTACCTTACTGGCAAGTTCCATCAATCCTCGAAAGGAGGTCCGGGGTTCAAGCTTGGCGTTCTACGCCAGATACAAAACCCCCCCGGCTAACCTGGAGGGTATACCCGGATGTGACAAGCCCCGTGGAACATAAAGTCCTGGCCCTTAGGGGATACGAGGAACAATTTTCCTTAATTAAGGTTTGACCCCCAAGGGCTAGGTGGATTGGTAAGTGCAGTGTGGTTGGGCACTTACCAAGAAAAGACATAGGTTCAGACCTTGGGGGAAGCCTACCCTTTGCAAAGGTAGTAGTCTGCTTCAAATCCTTTGAGTGCATGCCAGACCGATGACGACGATACAAACCCCGAGCGACTGATGGTCCCCATCTCACGTCAGGTCAATAAGAACAAGACAAATAAGTTTGTTGGGAGCAATCCCTATAGTTTGAACCCCACACTTACTAGTTATTAAAAATAGTGACTGTAAACAACTCTCCTATGTAATCATTTTATTTATTTATTATTATTTATAAATATTAAGATTTTAAACCATTAAATTTATACCAACAACAAATGTTTAGATATACATATAATATACACATATTTTACATCCTTCCCAATTTGGGGAATCAGTTATATTCATTATCATTTTTTTCTATCAAGCAGGGTTCGAATCTTAGACTGCCTCTTATAACTTCTGTGGAGTCGTTTACGTTAACTTGGCCTGAGATGGCGACTGTCGGTCACTTAGGGTTCATATTGTCGTCAGTCCAACGCTTACTCAAAGAAATCTTGGCCTGAGATGGCGACTGTCGGTCACTCAAGGTTCATATTGTCGTCAGTCCAACGCTTACTCAAAGAAATCTTGGCCTGAGATGGCGACTGTCGGTCACTCAAGGTTCATATTGTCGTCAGTCCAACGCTTACTCAAAGAAATTGGATCAAACTACTATCTTTACAAATAGTTGGCTTCCCTAAAATTTGAACCTAAAAATGGATAGCCATATAATTTCTTAATCTTTTTAATATTACCAAATACATAGCCTTTTTAATCAGTTCGATAATTTCGCATCGTTATTTAAAAAAAAAAAAATCGCTTCATTATATTTCTTTTTTAAATAGTCGGCAGAGCTTTTAAAAAAAGGTTGGTTTACCCGCTATAGATGTCAGGAAGGAGAGACGGAACAGGAAAAAAAAAAAAAAAATGCTGCCATGGGCCTTCTATAAGCTTTTTGACTAGAAAAGGCTGAACATGTCCAGATTTGAAAAAGATAAACGCCTCTTGTTGTGTTAAAGGCACTTATAAAGTAATAAAAAGCTAAGAGTCAAATGGTTAAGTGGAAGTCTGACGGACACGGCAGATATTTACTTTACGTAAGGTGGGATTGGACTTTACAATTGTCGTTCAAATCCCTTGAATTTGTAAGGTCGATGGAAACATAACTTTAATGTCAGATTCATTGTCACCTCAAAATGGGGGATGGGGACTATATGTCCCAAAGTAACGAGGAAACGTGTTTCTTCAAATTTTCAAACAACTTTCCGAAAGTTTGCGAGTTGATCTCCTTTAATTGCGGGACAACATGTTACCTTCCCTATCTTGAAAGAAAGCAGTAAGAGTTTTCTCTTATTTTGAAAACAAACTAAATTTTATTATAGGGGCAAAGGGTGGGTGGGCCTAGTGCTGCCATCACTTCCACTTCTTCTACCCTCTTTAGACTTGTGTGAGCCATAGACTTACTTTACATCTGAAGCGGGAAAAGCGGAGTGAGCAGTGAGCTGTGAGGCACCTCAACTAATACTTATGGGCATTCCCACAGCTTGAAAAATCATCTCAAAGTTCATACCTTTGAAAAAAATACTCATACTCAGCAGTGAGGAAATATGATGGACTGGTTTGCCTGGTTATCCGAGACGGAGTTGGAGCCTTCTCTGGTTTACGAGTATGGGCTCCTGTTCGCCCAAAACGAGGTGGAAGAAGAAGACATGGCGTTTTTTAACCATGATTTTCTGCAGAGCATGGGCATTGGGGTCGCCAAGCACCGGCTGGAGATTTTAAAACTGGCAAAGCGTGAGAGGGGAAGAGCTCCATATGCCCACAGACTCTTGGCTTCTCTCAAGAAAACTAACCGCCGGGTTAGGAGGTTTGTGCACATGTGGTTAGATAAGCCGCAACCCGTTCTGTGCCACGTCTCCTCCAAGGTATTTTCTCCCACGGTTTGTAAGGGTCGTGCTGTGGCGATGAAAAATAGGTTGTTGGTTGCGAGCCGGGCAGATTCAAAGAGTCCCCTGAAATTAAGAGGGGCTGCTGCTCCAGAGAGGTCTTATAGCACGAGAACAACTCCCACCAAGGACAACCAGGTTTTGCCTGCAAATAGTCCTGATATTTGGTGGGCCTCTATGTTTGAGAACCTCAAGCCCACTTGAGAAAGCAGATTTGTATAGCAGAAGTTTGATATGGGATTTGAATTTCATTTTGATCTCTAATTTGTGTTGTAGTGTAGACTGAGTGTACTACTAGTGTTAGAGGAATAGAGAAAGCCCTGATGCCTTTTGATATTATGAGGCTAAATTTATCTGTACTGATGTAATCAATTGTTTTAAGGCTAAATTTATGTTCGACATTGTGGCTGCAGAGAGATGGACTAGAATTTTTTTTTTGTTTTTTTAATATGATATCGAATGATCTTATGTATGTATAAGACTTGAGATTATAAACATATTACAGAACATCCACCAAACGAGCTTTGTTGATTAAGCTCTGGACTCTCTTATTTTGGCTAGTGATCAAAACCCGCCCTGTTATTTTGACTACCGATCTGTGGAGGATTAGATTAGTTTATAATTCTGGATTAGATAGCTATGGTCCTTTCTGGCTCTCATTTGTCTTTTTCGGCCGGAAATGGTCATCCTCTTTTATGCAATTGTAGAATTAATGGGAACAGACAAGGACATAATCCGAAGGTAACATAAAATTTATGTAAATTAAATGTAAGATGGGCACAGAGGAAAAATATGTTGATCAAAGATTCATTCCTGGGTATTGCGATTAAGGAAATGCAACTTTTCATTGAGGTGAATGCTGTTGTTGTTTGAAGTTGGGCCAAGTAGTTGCTGTCAACTACCAAAACATCTACTTTTTAGTAGTTATAAACACGCTATAGAAAGCGATCTACCTGAGGTATTGTTTCTGTCAAGATGAGTACTATTCACAGTTAAGGTATGATTCTATCTTTACACAGCCTTCTCAGAAGGTGAGAGTATCTTTCACATTTAAGGTTTGATTATCTCTTTACACAGCTCTCTCAGGAGGTGAGAGTATCTTTCACCTTTAAGGTTTGATTATCTCAATAATTTTGTTCATGAGAAAGCAAGATGGGCAAAATAAATGGTTCAAAGGACAAGATGAAGTTCCAAAGATTTATCAAAAAAACAACTGACATGTTGGTATATTAATTTTAAATTAAAAAAAAATATATTAAATAAAAATAGGTAAAAAAATCAACTGTTCTCTGCAATAAGGAGTGTTGTAAAACCTAAAGTGTTGATAAATTAATGGTAGAAAGCAATGTTTATCTCAAGGAAAATGTCCGAGTTCCATTACGTTTTGTAGAGGAATGGGGAAGAAGAATTCTATAGAGGTGATATGAGTATAATCCTTTTTCGTAACGACTATTTCACTGTTGTTGAGTTCTGGGGATATAATTAAATTTTCTGAAGGGATTTTATATTTTTATTACGAATCTGGCATATAAATTTTGATTCATAGATGAACTTCTATGGAGTAATGGATCTACATATTTTATTTTCTAATGTAATTGTGATGCTTGAATATTTTTCTAGTTTATGAATTTTTGTTGGAATCTTTAGTTTTAGTAGAGAAAGAAAACTTACTTCTTATGCTCAAATGATCTAGTTTGTTATTTTTTTTGTTGTTGGAATTTTTAATTTTTTTTTTTTTTGGTAATTAAGGGACTATATCATTAAAACCGGGTTTTAGAGGTTGACCCAAAACCTATTACAACATTCATCATAATGCTATTAAGGACTATATCCTTACTGAGGACAGTCTGTCCACCGGTACTATTGTCTTTCATAAAACTAACAACCGAGAGGGCATACAACCTTTTACATATATTACCAGCAAAAAGAAGCTTCGAACAGTTATACCCAACTGTTGTACATATATCCGATCTTCTAATCATGCCAATAAACATAACTATTGCATATTTCAAACCAAAACAAAAAGGACTTTATCCTTAACACATAGATAAAACCAAAATTGTCGTCGGATGGAGCAAAGCATAGAGAGTTGGCAGGGCGTTATTTCCAAATGAAAACCACATATGCTCGCACCTTTGCTTGCGAATAAAATTCAAAAATTTGGCGGGATTTTTATTAAACTTCGTGACTTTGCTCCTTCCTCTCCAGGTCCACGAATCTGTCATTCTTGGCAATCATATTGGATAATTTCAACCACGTCACTTGGAGCCCCATGATCCCAAGTGACAAGCCCGTCAACATCCACTCCTATGTTAGCCAACCTGTCTGCTGCTTTGTTGGCCTCCCGAAACACGTGATGGGCCATTCTTTCTCTCCTAGCCTGATAAAATATCCTTGCCTCTTCCATGACAGTTTTGATTCACCACGGGAGATTTTTCTCATTACTTAGGAGGTTTATAATGTGCATTGAGTCGCCTTCAATAATTAGTTTGCCCTCTATCTCCTGAGCCAATTGGAGACCTCTCCACAATGCTCTCGCCTCTGCCTCGTTATTTGTCCTTATCCCTAGCTGCTCAGAAAAAGCCCTGACCATTCTTCCTTCGTGGTCTCTGACTATTCCACCCGCCCCTGCTTTGCCCGGGTTATCCTTTGCAGCCCCGTCGAAATTGAATTTGAGCCAACCAACCGGAGGCGCAGACCACTTGACACCTATTCTAGGATTGGGTCTGTTAGGAGCAGGGTCTTCCATCAAGGTTAATTTCAAATATTGAGCAATCTGGGTCTCATTAGGAGGCGGAACATGGGCTTCAGGGGAAATAAGACTAGCATTTTCTTTGGCAAAGGTGAGGATCCTAGAAATGACAGTGGGGGGATCATGGCTGGACTCGTGAAAAGCTCTATGATTACGCTCTAACCATACCTTCCAGAGAAAGTGGTGAAGACAGACCTTCCACATGAACCTAAGTCTAGGGCTTATGAAAGGACTTGGCCATTGGTCAAAAAGTTCAACAATGGTAGCAGGTCTGGCCCAAGAAATACCGAAGGCTTGAAAAACTCCATATAGAATGCTCCGAGAAAAAGAACAATCCAAGAAAATGTGAAGGACGGACTCCCAATTGTTCCTGCAGAGAAGACATCGGTTAGCAAGAATCATACCTCTCTTAATCATGTTGTCGATGGTGAGTATTCTTCCTTGGATCGCTAGCCACGAGAACACTGCAATTTTGGGAATTAAATTCTTGACCCACACCTGTTTAGTCTGGAGGATGGGATCCTCAGAATCTATCAATAATTTATAGGCGGATTTGACTGAGAATTGACCACTTTCAGTTGCAGCCCACGTGATCCTATCCTCTCTTGGCCTAGTAGGTATGAATTGATGATTCAATATGCCTCTGATTTCTTCAGATTCAACATCATGACCTGGGATTCTAATTTGTTTCCACAACAGTCTTCCACTGTCCTGGCTGATAAAGTCAACAACTTTCCTTCCATAAAGTTCATCCGTAAGCCTTCTGATCCTAACAAGGTGAGGAAGCTGAGACAAAGGTTCCTCCTTAGCCCACCTGTCATCCCAAAAATTTATCTTCTGTCCGTTCCCTAACACCCATATCAGACCTCTCTGAATGATCTCTCTGCTACTGAGAATCACTTTCCAAAAAGTTGATCCCTTGCTCTGAATATTGTCATCGAGGAAGTCAATATTTTGGAGATATTTCCTTTTCATTATGGTAACCCAATCATTCTCCTCATTTGTCAAAAGACGCCAAGCTTGCTTGGCTAGCAGGGCATTGTTCATATGGGCAACTCTTCTCAATCCTAAACCTCCATTTTATTTTGGCCTACAAACTTTACTCCAACCTACTAAATGAATTCTCTGCTTTTCCTCCGACCCGGACCAAAGAAAGTTCTTCTGCAGGTGCTCAATCTTCTGATGAATCTTGGTTGGAGCCTTAAACACAGATAAGAAGTAAACTGGTATGCTTTGTAAAGAGGCCATGGTGAGAGTAAGTTTTCCTTCCTGAGATAGAAGGTGACCCTTCCACCCAACTAGCTTCTTCTGAATTCTTTCTAAGACCTTGTCCTACATGGAATCTCTCAGAGCACCAAAAAATAGGGGAAGGCCTAAATAAGTAGTAGGAAGGGAAGCTAAAGCGCATCCAAGAATACCTGTGATCCTGCCCTGACGTTGGATAGGAGTATTCAGAAAGTACAATTTACTTTTGTTAAAATTGACCTTTTGACCAGCCACATCTTCATATAGCTGGAGAAAGTGTTTGATCCTCTTAGCTTCCACCATGGATGCCTGAGTTAGTATGAGAGTATCATCAACAAATTGTTGATGGGTAACAGGGCTGGTACGTGAAGTGGCTTTAATTCCTGATATTAGCCCTGCATTGCATGTCGCTTTAATTGTTCTGCCTAGTGCCTCCACCACTATGATGAATAACATCGGACTGATGGGATCACCTTGTCGAAGCCCTCTGTGGCTTTGAAAATAACCAGCAGTAGTGCCATTAACCAGAATCGAGAACCAGGCCTTTGATACGCACTCCTGAATCAACTTGACCCACTGAGGGTGAAAGCCAAACTTTAGAAGTACCACAATGAGAAACTCCCAATTTATTCGGTCAAAAGCTTTGTTCATGTCTAATTTAAGAGCAAATACTGCCTTATTAGTCTTGCTTGCAGTGTGCAACGCTTCATGAACAGTGATTACTCCATCCACAATTTGTCTCCCCTGCATCGAACTTCCTTGACAGGGGTCAATGATTAGGGGCAAGACTTCCTTTAACCTGTTGGCCATTACTTTAGTTAAAATATTATAAGAGACGTTGCATAAGCTGATGGGCCTAAAATCTGCCATAGTCTTAGGGGTGGGGCCCTTAGGAATTAGAGCTATGAAAGTTGAATTGAAAACCCTCGAGATGTGTTTAGACACCTGAAGCTCCCTGATGGCAGAAGTGACATCCTTGCCCACAATGTCCCAAAATACCTGATAGAAGCGAGGAGGAAAGCCGTCCGGGCCAGGGGCCTTATCAGCCTGCATACTGAACAGAGCTTCCCTGATCTCTTCATCAGTGAAAGGAGCCAAAAGCTTCTCGTTAATGCCCTCATCAACAATACTAGGAATAAACTGGAGGAGGGAATCCTTAGCTTCTTCCATACACTGGGATTCTTCACCGAGGACAAAACTAAAATATTTAACTGCTTCTTCCCTAATCTCGACCAAATCTTGAGTTTTTGATCCATATGATTTTGTCAATTCTCTGATTTTATTGTTGCTCCTATTTCTCAGGGTGGTTGCATGGAAATTTTTTGAATTAGAATACCCCTCTTTTAACCACAGTGCCCTGGATTTCTGCCTCCAGTAAATTTCCTCACAGGCCAAAATGTTGTGAAATTCTTGCTAACTTATTTTTCTCCTCCATTCTCAAGGCTTCATCATATTCACCATTTTGAATCTTATTGTCTATGTCCTTCAGGCTTTCCCCCACTTTCTTCTTGTTTTCAAAAAGGTTCCCAAACACTTCCTTATTCCAAATTCTAAGATTTTCTTTAACATATTTCAATTTTTGAGCCAGTTTGAATGTAGAGCTTCCCTGGGCCGGTTGCTGCCACCATTTGTTTATGTTTTCTTTTAACTCGGGGTGCCTAATCCACATGGACTGAAATCTGAATGGTTTTTTAAAAGAGTTTGCTTTTGGTACCTCCAAAATGATTGGGTTATGGTCTGATGCCGCTTTAGGGAGGGCTTGCAAGATGGAGTCACCAAACCCAGCCTCCTTAGATAAGAAAAATCTATCAAGCCTTTCCTGGATAAGTTGACTTCCTATTCTTCGGTTGCTCCAGGTGTACTTGGCTCCTCGTAGTTTCACATCCATCAAAAAATTTGAATTGACAAAATTGCTAAACTCGTCCATGCTTCTGGTTGGAAGCCCAACTCCTCCCTTTTTATCAGTGGGGTATAAAGGTGAGTTGAAATCTCCTGCCAAAACCCATGGAACACCACTGAAGGCTTCACTTAGTTTACTCAAGAACTCCCACAACAAAGCTCTTCCTTGAGCTAAGGTAGGGGCGTAAACATTAGAGAAAATCCATGAACTGTTACTATCAAAATTGTGGAAAAGGACACTCAAAACCCTATCGTCGTCTTGAATAATACTGCCTTCAACCACCTTAGGATCCCACAGAAACATGAGACCCCCTGACGCTCCTCTAGCTGGTTTGTAGACCATGTTTTCTTGACTCCAGATCTTTTTTGCAATAGTTCTAGACTGGGCCTCGTCTGTTTTAGTTTCTTGCAACATTAGGATTGTTGGATTATGTTCCTTTCTTATGGAACTTACCACCCTTTGCGTGGGTATGCCATTTAGGCCTCTCACGTTCCATGAAAGAACCTTCATTTGGATTGTTTAGGAATTCTTCCCCTCCCCCTCCCTTGGGGAGGTTTTACTGATTTGATCTCTTCCTAGGAAGGACTAACCTGTTGGATCAGAGTTTTTTGTTTGCCACTAGCAACTTCGTTCTCCATTTTTAGTTTGTTATGCTCTGCATTGGACATTCTCCCCCGCATTTTCTCACTGCCAAAATCTATTGGGGATTTCGTAGTGCTTTTGGATTTCTTAGGGCTAAATTGGTAAGGGATGAGTTGCTTAAGGACTGGGCTTCCACATTCCTCAGTCCTATGATATTCTACCACATCTAACCCTGAAACTAAATCTTCTTGCTTTTTCTTATACTCTCATGAGTTTTGGTCTGGCCCTTCCGAAGGAACTGGTTTTTGATGGTCTTCCATATCGACGTCTAAAATCTTCTTCTCATTCTTATGACCTCCATGGGAATGAATTGTCTCTTATGTAGTAGTTGATTGACTTATGGTAAGAATGCTAGGAAGAGGAGGTTTCTTCAAATATAAGTCCACTTGTTTTCTTCAAATATTAGGGTTTATTTTCCCCATTCCCATATGTCTTGAGGGACTGACAATGGTAGGGTTTGAAGGAATTTCTGTTTTGAGTAGAGAAAGAAAACTTATTTCTCATACTCGAATGTGCACGGAAATGGATCTATCTCAACCACTTCCAAAATATTTCGAAATACATTGGATGAATCTCTCCTACATAAGAATGTAGAGAATGCCATGCTTATGACCATATGTATTAGGATTATCTTTTATTAAAATTAAAAATAAAGCAATCATAAGCAGAACATGATAAGGGTGCACCAAAAAAGTAAGCAATACAAATAGAGAAATATCATGATAGATTCCAACAGTTAGGAAGGAAATCAAGAGAAATGTTAAAGCGAAAATACAAAGTAGACACAAAATGCTTTCAAAGTAATTTTGTTTTAAACATTTCTATTTGGAATTAGAAGGTGAAGTTAAGGATACTAATCTAAACCAATTTGAGAAAGATGTGCTAGAATTGTATGAGGTCAAATCAAGATCCACTCAAATAAAGAGACTAACATCCCTAAAAATTAATTGAAACATGACTATAATCAATAATGGATGATAACCTTTAATTTCTTCTTTGTATCTTTACTTTTTAGTCGTAAAAAAATGTCTTTAAATACTAATAAAAAACCTAATGATTTTTTTTTTAGTGCTATTGGAAATCCTCATGGACAATACAAGTTGAGGAAGTAGTAATGGTTGATGAACATCAAAGAATATTAATAGATTTTTTTTTGGTTGGATAATAAGGGGTTGTACTCGGGTCCCCTACCCTTGATAACTTACATCTCTCTTCTTTAGAGCTTGAGAGTTTGGAAATAGATACACTTCTCATATCAATTGAGATGCTATAGCTAGAAATCTACATCATTTTACATAAAATGTCCGAATTCTTGATTTTCATTTTTTGGATCTTTTCAAATTTTTGTATGAATACAATTACTCCAGAATTTAGCATCTTTCTTGACATTTTCCTATAGCAACCTTCACAATACCAAAACTTCACCTCTACTATCTATGCCTTGCATCTTAGTAGAGTAATATTTCTAAAACATCACACTATCATAGTCCGCTTTACCAAATCTGAATTACTGGTTTTCTTCCTCGCTGAAGTTATTGCCCTTCATTGCTCTTCCTATCATTCGAACCCTAGTTGGAAAATATTTACAATTTTGTTTTTCATGACTTGAAAAATCATCACTGCCCTTGTTTCGAATGGTTGACTTCACAGTATCGTATCTCCCTCAATATTACTCAATTTTTAAAATTCTGACCAAGTTGGTCTAAGAATCAGTTGAATCGGATAACTCTTCACGAAGATATGGCTCCTAAAAGATGAGCCTTTTTTTAGGAAAAACTCTAATTCTTCGCACTTTACAATTTTGTTTTTCTCATTGTAAGTAGCCTTTCACGCTCCTTCAACCTTCCTAGCCTTTCACTCAAGATCTCAGCCTTCTGTTGTATCTCCTTCAGCCAGCCTAGCCTTCCACGCTCCTTCAGCATTATTAGCCTTCCACGTTCCTTCAGCCATCTCAACCTTCCACCCAACATCCCAACCTTTCACTGTAGCTCCTTTAGTCAGCCCATACTTCCACGCTACTTCAACCAACCTAGCCTTCCATGCTCCTTTAGCCTTAACACTCTAAAGATCAACTCATCATTCAACCTTCCACGCTCCTTCAGCCTATAGCCTTCCATGCTCCTTCAACCTCCAGATTTGTTGATCGTTAAAGCACCAGATCATTTGCTAGGTCCCTTAGGGGGAAACCCCCTCCCCCCCCTGTATTTATATTTTAATATTAATAAACATTAAATAAAGGAGAACCACACACTATATTAGGTATACAACAATGATCCTAGAAAAAACAAAGAATGAAAGAAATTTTAAGTTGGCTATAGACTAGAAAAAATAGGTTAATGACATAAAATTTTATTAAGTTATACTTGATTAATCCTATTTACTTTAGCTTTTAATTCTTCAAAATGTGGTAGTTTTCTCATGAAATATTATGGGTTTAGATATCAAACACTATTGGATTTTAAGCCAAACTATCTCAGGTCCTAATATAATTAAGCCACAAAATCTCAGGTCTTAATAGTCAAGAGTAGAAATAAATACAAGAGCAATAGATGTATATACTGACCAATATAAATTATAATAACATTCACTATAATATCAAAGTAAATGACAAAAATCATTCATGTACAAGCATAAAATATACTTACAATAATATTATGTATACAAGCTTTATTATGAATGCTTGCTATGGTGATCATTACAAACCATTTTTCCACTTACATTGTATGGAGCTTTATCTCCATAATATAGACATAGAAATATGACTCTTCAATACTTGACTATTTCACTCCTCACATATTCGGGAGTTGTAACCTTTCCTATTCTTGTCCTTTGGCTTCTCATCTTGCCACTTGTATACAAGACTCTTCACTATCTACTTACATGCACACTTAACTCGATGACACTTGCATGCATCTACATGACACTTACTCTTCTACATGCACTCCTAATACAAGACACTTGTGCACATCCTCACATTGCATATTTGTACACTTACATACATGACACTTGTGCACTTTATCTCATTACACTTACTAACATGCATGACCCTTATGCATATCCTACATATTACACTTACATGACACTTGTGCACTTTCTCTCATTACACTTACTTACTAACATGCATGACCCTTATGCATATCCTACACATTACACTTACATGACACTTGTATATATCCTACATATAGACACACACATAAATATAAATCACTCATCTAAACTATAGAGTCAAACCCTAATCTATTATATTTTTACATTTGTACAATAAAGATACCATGGGGGCATATTTGCATGTACCAAATAATTTAATATTCTCCAACAAACACAGACAAAAAGTTAGTCATTCATTTCTTGGTAAGAAGAAACCATATGTTGTATTTGATCCAAAATACAAAATTTGATGTTAAGAAGTTGTGAGCTCTTGGTAAGAAATTTAGAAGAAAGGCATCATGGAAGGAATTAAATCTTTAGGTCAATTGGGAATTTGGGCTTGGTTGGAAAACTTTAATTTTCTTATCTCATAACTTGTTTTTAACTAAAAGAGTTTCAAGAACTGTTCAAATTTGGAGAGAATCAAGAAAAATAACAATGGTTTTTAATGTCTACACCTTTATTTATTTTGGTAGCAACTAAGGTATGGATTTCGTATTAAACCTCAACTGTATCTTATAATGTCCGAAACCTTAGGTGAAGTTGGAATTCTGGGTTTTTATGCAGTTGAAGGTGTTTGCCTGGTTAGTTATTATGCAGGGTCTTCATAGTAAGGCTCGTCTAGCTAAATGGATGCTTGCATCAGATGCTTGTTCCAACTTTGGAAAGTGAAACAATTAGAAATAGGTATATTAAAATCCTCTCCATTCCAATAAAGGAAGGAAGGAAGGTAGGCAGGTAGAGGCAAAATTATCTACCATGGATGTGGTTGGTAACTTTCCCATTCACCTTGATTAAAATTTTGACTCAAGATGTCCCTTTAAAATCTTAAGGATTTTTAGCAACCCCTTTCCATCTAGAGTAAAATAAAGAGTGATGACACATGAGATATAAATGATACCTTTAGAAACTCATACAAATAATCAAGATTAGATCACATCGATATTATGACCAACAATCAAATCCATTATTTTTAATTGGTATGAATGATGTAGCGATTTTGCTTTCAGTTGATATGAATGGTTTTTTAATTTTTAATTCATAAAATTAACAATGTGATGGTTGATGTGAATTGATTAGAAAGTTTTTTTAAATGATATTATGTATGTATATTTGACATGAGATTACAAGGGATATTATCAAATATTGAGCGACTTGAACACAAATACCTCCCTATTATTTTTGCTACTGATCAAACCCTCTTTTGTGTGGGGTAATTGATTACTTTATAATTTTAGAATAGTGTGCTTTAAGATAGGGGAACTATGGTCCATTTTGGATTCCATTGTTTTTTTTTCTCATTTGGAAATGGTCATATTATTCCCAATAATTGTCATGCTTGAAAGATGCATCAATGTAAACTTTTCAATGGAATTAAATACATTCGATTTGAAGGATGATTAGTGATTTATAAATTTATAAATTCCTCCCTAAACTTCATTGTTTGTCTTTTCATTTTCATTTTTTGTTTGTCTTACATACATATACATCAACTTGGGAATAAAAAATTACAACTACTACAAGAAGCTGATATTCTATTTATATTTTAGTGAAGAGAGATTTGCCTTACATCTTTCTATGAAGGGGTAAGTTCTTATTATATGAGTCATGGATTTTTACCTTTTTGGCAAGGATCTTATAAATAATTCTAGTAGACAAGAATCATAGAGAATTTTTACAACTTTATATATGGTCATTTTTTGATTAGTTGGTGAACGGGTTTTGAAAGGGCCCCAACACTTTTACAACCAAAAGATATATCAAGGCAAGCTTAGAAGAGAATTACAAAAAGAATAAAATAAACTACATGATATAAACATGTAATATCTTAGCAACAACACTTCAAACTATAGAGACAAAACAAAGAACGACACAAAAATAAACAAACCAAGAAGAGTCAACTTGATGATGGAGAACCCGGTCCTCTTATAGCTCTTTCTGCCCTCTCCATCACCTCCTTGGAGTTGAGGGCAATGATATTCCTCTTAACATACTTTAAGTAGATATATGATTCATTGACGCTATTAGTGTTGCCCCCTATGACTATTTTAGCAAGTTGAGTGGGAATACTGAGAGGAAGCACTTAAACTTCAAATTATGATTCACCATTCCTAACAGGGGTCCTTAAAGAAGAAATAAAAGTCATAGATTTCATGTGAGCCCTAAAATTATCTTACCTAGAGTTTGGCACACAATATTACATGTTATTGGATGGAACATATCTACCAACTAGGAGAGAAACGGTGTGATCTAACATGATCTTAAAACACTTAGAGACTGGGCATGCACAAGAAGTAAAATATTCCCTTAAAATATGTTGGAAGCTGTAATTATATCTTAACACACGAAGGTTAGCCTTGAAGAACTTAACAAGAAAAACAATGAAAAGAAGGTTAGTCCGCATTAAACCCCAGCTGTCTCTCATAATTTTGATGAGGCCCACCAAGTCAAGCTGATTGGGTTTGCATGGTTCCCAACTAGGTTGGATGACTCATCATAGTTGGATGAAATGATGTTAGTGTTTCTAATAAGATCTCCATATTATTTTAGAGGCTTTTGTTACTATACAGGATAACTTATTAGAAGCAACAATTAAGCCAAAATCATTACACAACCAAGTGGAGAAAAAACATCGGGTCTAAAATGACTATATACTAGAACATCTTATAGGAAGAGGCTGATATATACTTATCATAAACTATTTAGTCACCATTTCTAGGTTGAGGAGTCTCTTTATTTTCTACTTATAGGAGATTTGGAGGAAAATGTATTTCCTAGACTTTGAGATCTTCTTGAGAAATTCCCAAGTTGGCCATAATATTGACAACTTGGTTGTCTTCCCTAAAGATGTGATTTATCTAAGAGATTTCTAAGTCTTGAATACTCCTTTGAGCTGATGCTATCATATTCTCTATACTCTAGCTAGTATCTTATGAGCCCTTTGCATAGTTGATTATATTAAGTTTATCACCCTTTATCATCATTTTTATAATATTCAATTTCCTTAGTAATAGAGACCCTTGGAACAAGGCTCTAATTTTAGTAAAGTGGCTAGATTGAGTGCCCAAAACTTTTACATAGGCCATTATAATCATTCCTACATGGTTTTTGATGACCCCATCTGCACCTGCCTTACTAGGATTTCCTTTTGATTCTCCATTGAAATTCAGCTTGACCCATTCTATTGGAGGCACTATCCATATTATTTGTGATTGAATTGAGGGGTTTGACTGAGTAGAGTGCTTAAGGGCAATAAGAAGGCCCCATTGAGTAGCAATCAAAGCTTCCTCATTGTTTTTCCAATTATCCTTAAAATCAATGCTTTGCACATTTTCAATAAGAGCTACATGTATTTTTGTCTTTGTGGATTTGCAATCTCTCCTTATGTATTTGAAAGCTCTATTGTTCCTTTGTTTCCATAGTCCCCAAAGGGTGTGGGAAAGAAAAAATTTCCAAAGGGATTTTATCCTTTTGTTGTTAAATGGGGGATCCCATTGGAGACACAAGTCTGCTATATTATTTGATAAGACCCATGATATATTGAACTTGTTTAAAATCAATTGAAAGACATCCATCAAATATGGACATTTAAGGAATATATGTTTAACACTTTTCCAATTATGTTTATAGAGATAACAACTATTGGGGATTTCCAATCCTTGTTTGTGGAGATTATCAATGGTGAGGATCTTATTCTCAACCACTACCTAGTAGAAAAATATTATCTTGGGAGTTAAGTGCTTGAGCCATATATTTACCACCAAGAACCATGCCCATTCCTCACCTTCCAATAAATAGTAGGTGGATTTTGTTGTAAATTGCCCTCCCTTATGCATTTTATAGAATAGGGTATCCTCACTTATCTTTGGACTTCGAATCATGAATCTCAATATTTTGTTAAGTTATGAAAGAGCTTCCCTCTTGTGCTGATTCAAGCCATGGAGATGGATTGGTTTCCATATTCTTCCACCTTCATCCTCTAAGATAAAGTTAGAGACCAGGCTACCAAATTCTTGGGAAACAAGAGGATCCAAGGGATCCAAAATTTGGTTATTAATCAGAGGGGCTTGTTGAAGCTAGCAGTCCTCCAAAAAATCTATGTTTCTCGCATCCCCCACCTTTCATCTCACACCTTTTAAAATAAGGGATTTGGTTTTATGTAAGTGGTTCCAGAGGTAGGATCCTTTGGGAGGATTTTGTTATTCCATAATATTTTTCCCATCCCTAAGGTATTTAGCTCTAATAATTTGGGTCCATATGTCCTTATTTTCAGTAAGTAGTTTCCACAATATCTTTGTCATAAGGGCTTGATTCATCCTATGTAGCTTCTTGAAACTAAGACCCCCCACTTTCTTTCATGAACAAAATTGATCCCAAGCCAACAGGGCTAACCTTCACTTTTCTTCCAATCCTTATCAAATAAAGGATTTCTAAATTTTTCAATATTATCACAGATTTTGATGGAAATTTTGAAGAGGAACATGAAATAGATCGGGATGTTTTGGAGCATAAAATTGACTAGCTAGGCTTTCCCAAATTGGATCAAGAGGACCCCTTTCCATCCCACTAATTTTATCATAATCCTTTCAATCATAGGATCCCATAATTTGGTCTTCATACTCCCTTTGAAGAGGGGCATTCCTAGGTAGGTAGAAGGAAAATCCCTTATTTCACAACCAAAGATTCTTTCTATTCTACCTTGCCTTCTAGGGGGAGTATTAAGGAAGAATACTTTACTATTTTAAAATTAACTTTTTGACCTACTAACTTTTTATAACAACATAGTAGGAATTTGATCTCCTTGGCTTAGGGGACCAAAGAGGAGGTGGCTTAGATAGTGTCATAAAAAAATTGCTAGTGTGACATAGGGGATAGAGTAGTAGCAGGTTTGATACCATCAATGGAACTACCTGAAGTGGCAATATAGATAGCCCTTCCTAGGGCTTTTGCTATAATTATGAAAAGGTAAGGGGAAAGGGGATCCCCTTGTCTTAACCCTCAATGGATCTTAAAATATCCTACTACTACTCCATTACCAAATACTATAAACATGGTAGAAGAGATGCATTCCTTGAATTAGTTAATCTAATCTTGATGGAACCCAAACTTGATCATGACTTGAAACAAGAATTCCCATGATACCCTATCATAGGCTTTGTTCATATCCAATTTCAACAAAAGATCAACCTTGCCACCCGTGTCAATGGAATGGATTACCTCATGAACTATAATGATCCCATCCAATATTTGTCTCCCCATGACCAAGCCCCCTTAATTAGGATCAATGGTGAAAACAAGGACAACTTTGATCTTGTTGGCCATTACCTTGATGAGAATTTTGTACAAGGTGTTGCATAGGCTTATTGGCCTAAAATATTTGAATTCCTTAGTGCTCGCCACTTTGGGGATGAGCACCAAGAAAGTAGAGTTGATATCTCGAGGAATGTGGTGAGTTCTTTGAACTTCATAGACAACTGCACACACCGCTACACCCACAATATACCAGAATATTTGGAAGAAAATGATTGAGAATCCATAAGGTCTCGAAGCCTTCTCTCTTGCCATTGTAAACACAACTCACTTGACCTTATCTTATTTAAATGGGTTGACTAGATAAGCATTATGATTTACTGAGATAAGAGGAGGATGTTCTGAAGGAGAATATTTAAAACCTCATCATCCACCCTTTCTAACTTTCCACTGAGGTTCCTAAAAAACTTGACCACTTCCTCTCTTATCTTGACTATATTATCAGTATAGGAAGCATCATATTTCAGGACGTCTTTAATATTATTATGGTTATGGTTTCTTAGAGTAGTAACATAGATATATTTGGTGTTTTAGTCTCCTTCCTTGAGCCATAGAGCCCTGGATTTCTATCTCTATAAGGTTTCCTCACAAGCCAGAGTATTATGATAAACACAAAGGAGCTATATTTACTTATCTCAAATTTCTTGAGAGAAGTTTCCCTCATTCACCCTAGTCTCAATTTCCATAGGCTACTATCTCATTTTAAATTTTCTTTGGAATAGATGCCCAAAAATATTCTTATTCTAGTCCTTAAGTTTATGTTTAATGAATCTAAGCTTCCTAGATATTTAGGCCATTAGGAGAGCAATAAACTCTGTCTTCCACCATTCCTTAATGCACTATTCTAGGCCTTTGTTTATGAGCCACATTGCTTCAAATCTAAAGAGACTATAAAATCTTCTTCTATCTATTTGGGAGTCAAATACTAGAGGGTTATGATTTGAGCCAGGGGAGAGCAATTATGATGGCATATCAAAAGTTGTTGATCCCATCTTGTGAGATTAGAAACCTATCAAGTCTTATCTGGATCAATTGGATTTCTAGTCTTCTGTTGTTTTAATTATATTTTACACCTTTTAGGTTGAAATCCATTAGTCCATTCTCAGTAATAAACTATTCAAAATCATTCATACCTTTAAAGAAGTTGGTATTTCCACCATTTTTGTTAGAAGGATATAGGGGAGTGTTGAAATATCCTGCAAGGATCTAGGTCAGATTGTGGAATGCTTTTCTCATTGAAGTTAGTTTCATTCAAAGTTACATCCATCCCAAATAGAAATTTGGGACACAAACATAAGTCAGAACCCAACTGATTTTGGTATCATTGCAATGGAAGAAAATACTAGTTAGTCCATCTAAGGAAGATAATACTTTTCCTTCCACCGATTTGCCATAATACATACACAGGATCCCTCCCAAGGCACCCACAACTGCACTGGAAACAAAATCAACATCTTTCCAAACACATATCCTAATTCTATCTAGATTCTAGTCATCCAATTTGGTTTCTTACAATAACAAAATTTAGGGCTTGAGGTCCTTTCTCAAAGAAGACACTAGCATATGTTTAGAGAGGGCATTGAGACCTCTTACATTCTATTAAAAAATTCTCATTTCTATATTTGGTTGGAAGCTTTTTCCACGTAGTTTTAGGATCAATTGAGTTTTATTCACCACTTCTTTGGTTGTCTCCCTTTATCTAATTTCATGCTAAGATGGTCTACCATATTTTATATCATTTCCAACCTCTGAATTTATTTTCCTTGAACTCCTAGTGATTCTATTTGGACTCCTATATTCCCTTCTTAATTCTAGGGTTTTAGGTGAATCATCCTGAGTCTCATTATGTTCCTCCTCGATAGAGGTTTATTTTTAAATTGTTGCTCATCTTTAGGATTGTTCTACTCATGTTCATCTTCAGAAATTTGTGCATCTAGATCTAATCCTTTTGAGGTATTTTATAAAAAATCAATTGATTTTGAATCACTACCTCAATGGAATCGACAAGATCAGATTTGAGGATTTTGCTTACTTGAGGGATTTCCTCCATAATTTCTCCTTCTCTTTGACCTGACTGATTTGATGATGATATCTTCTCTGGGCCAAGGTTTCTTGTATCCTCCATTGGTTTCTCTAAGGCTTATCCTTTTTTCCCTCCATCCCACTTTTGCTACCATCATTGGGGTTGGGTTTACTTTTGAGAAAAATTCCTATTAAGGTACCCTACCCGTTTTCATGAAATACATTTAATAGGAAGATTTTTGTATTCGATAACCTATTTAGAGGTGCCAAACAATGAGATTGATTCGATTGTATTCATGGGAATTTTATCAATATCCATATTCACACAAATACTTGCATGTAGAAGTTGTGATCTAGCAAAAGTTGCAAATTCGATCACCACCAAGTGACCCAAATATCACTTGAACATTGCAAAGATGTCTTCATGCCAAAAGTAAAACGAAATATCTAAAAGTATGATCTATACTGGATCTTGATTGATGCTCTAGGTATGTAGATAACAATATTTTATCCACATTTTTAAAAATAAACTTTGCCTCCCAAAGAACCAGGGTCCTCGTTGAAAGATCTAGTCCAAATCTTCTTCATAGCTCAGGAAAACTAGGAAGAAAATCCTAGGCATAACAACAATATCCATGTGGCCTGATGGTATCTATTTTTCAAATGCCCATATCCTTATCACATCAAGATCTAGGTGTATGTCCATAAAATTGTTGACCAAGCAGTGGTTACCCTGAGCGGTAACCATTTTAGCAATTTCATCTAGAACCACAATTTGATCACCTTTTGGATTCAAGATAAAATTTCCCATAGGGGTTTTCTGATTTCCTTTAATAGCATGAATCCATTTGGCACCTAGATCAAACAAAATATTGCATGCTCCTAGGTCTACACCACTTCCTACACTCAGACCCCACAACGCCTCTATAGTAGATGTTCCCACCCAAAAACCCATTCAAAAATTTTTGTTGGCTTCTCCCATCACAAAAACATAAATTCTATGATCAAACGATTTATTTTTAGTAGAATATCTATTAAAATTCCATGCCATTTGAGTACCATTAATAGCAACAAATAAGCACATAATCTAAAGGGAAAATAAAATTTACATAAATTAAATGTAACATGCACATAGAAGAAATCTATGTTAATCAATTCATTCCACTAGGATATTGCCAATAAGGAAATGCATATTTTCATTGAGTTGAATGCTATTGTTATTTGAAGTTGGGATGATATAGTATTATTTGTAAACCACAAAAATATCTACTTACCATTTTAATATTATTAGAAGTTATAAAATATTGTAGAATGTGATTCAATTGAGGAAGGAAGATGAGTGTTATTCATAGCTAAGGTTTGATTATGGGAAGATGAGTGCTATTCACACTTAAGATTTTATTCTTTCTTTCCATATATTTTTCATTAGGTGAATGTATTTCATAGTTAAGATTTTATTGTCTCAATAATTTTTTTCATGAGAAAGGAAGATGGAGTCTGTCCATCTCTTTCTTTAAATAAATGATTCAAGAACATAATGAAGTTCCAAAGATTTATATTTTAAAAATAATTGACATGTTGTTATATCAGTTGTGGAAAATTTAAAACAAAATATAATAAATTAAAATGGTTATCTACAATGAAATATTGTGAAACCTAAGGTGTTGATTAATTGATGGTAGATAGCATTGTTTACCTTAAGGAAAATGCCAAGATTTATAATTTTATGGGAATAGAACAACATTACATCTTGTATAGGAATGAGGAAGAAGGATTCCATAGAGGTGATATAGATATAATCCTTTAAAAAAATGAGTATCATTATTATTTCATCTCAAATGATGGATGGAACTAAATTTTTAGATGGATTTCATATTTTAATTACAAAGGATTATTCATGAAAGCATGGCATGAATATTTTGATTTAGTAGATAAACTTCCATTGAGTTATGGATCCAAATATTTTGTTTTTTAGTGTAATTATGATGCTTAGATATTTTGCAATACACATTATCTAGTTTGTGTTTTTTTGTTGTAATATCAAGTTTCAATAGAGAAAGATAACTTACTTCTTTTGATTGGATGATCTAGTTTGTCATCTTTTATTGGAATTTTTGGTTTGAGTAGAGAAAGATTATTTTTTATATTATGATTGGATGTGTGTGGAGATTGATTTATCTATCGAAATACATTAGACAAATCTAGTTTGAGGTCAAGTTTTGGATTATGGACCTCTCCTACATGAGTACAAGAATACCATATTTATGACCATATGTAGCAAGATTATTCTCTATGAAAATTAAAAATAAAAATAGGCCCAATAAGAACATGTTAAAGAGTAAGCAAACACAAATAGAGGAAGATCATAATAATTTTCAACAAAACTAAAGGAAATCAAGAGAAATCAAAGGGAAAATATAAATAAGTAGATAAAATTCTTTCAAAGTAAATTGTTTTGATGTACTCATAAATTTAAATGTTGAATTAGAAGGTGAAGTTAAAATAATAATCTAAACCAATTTGAGAAAGAAGTGGGAGAATTATCAAAGATAAAATTAGGATCCACTCAAATAAGGAGACTGACATCCCCACAAAGTAATGATAATGTGACTATAATCAATAATGAATCATAAAATTTAATTTTCTATTCATAATCCTTTCTTTTTAGGAGTAATAAAATGGATATAAATACTAATTTTAAAAAACCTTATAAGTTGTTTTCTATTGCTACTCAAATAATGGAAACCAATTTTCCTCAAAATAAAAATCCTCATGGATAATTACAAATTGAGAAAGTTGTAATGGTTGGTAAACAACAAAGAATATTAATAGGAAATTAATAAAGGGGAACCACACACTATATTAGGTGTATGACAATAATCCCTTATAATTCTAAAGAATGATGGAAATTTTGAGGTAGTTATAAACTAAGAAAAAATAGGTTTATAGGATAAAATTTGATTGAGTTATACTTGATTAAGCCTATTGACTTTAGCTTTCAATTATTCCAAATATGTTAGTTCTATCATGGAACATGATGGATTTAGGTAACAAACCCAAACAAAACGTTGGTCATTCATTTATTGGCAATAAGAAACCATATGTTGCATTCGATCCAAGTACAAAATTCGTTGGTACAAACTTGTAAGCTCTTGGTAATTTTTTTGGAAGAAAGGTATCATGGAAGAAATTGACTCTTTATGTCAATTTGGGAATTTGGGCTTGGTTGGAAACCATTAACTTTCTTAGCTCATAACTTTTGTGCCACTTAAATAGATTGAAGAGTTGGTCAAAAATGTTGAGAATAAAAAAAATAACAATGGTCTTCAATGTCTACACGCTAATATATGACCAACTATATTGTCCCTAATATACCTTGGTTTGTAGGAGAATATTTCAAAAAGGAACAATCGATTAGTTGGATTAGTCATCAAGTCTAGTAAGAAATAGTTAATGAATTTTGTAGCGTAAAGATATAAAACCCTTGGGTTTTGACATAGAGCAAAAATAGTTTATGGGTAGTAATTATTGTATAAAATACTAGATAGGTTTTTGGTTTCAAAGGATTAAATGCTTTACAAATATATTTTATAATATAAAATCCTTACCCAAAAAGGCTCCCTAACCAATTATGCATTCTTGCTTCATGTTGGATTTCACAATACTTCACCTAAATGAATAAAAGTAACCTATCAACTCAAATCATATACGAAAATATTAGATAAATACAAGAAAGATTAATGACACATAAGAGATGAAGGATGCCCTTAGACCCTTATACAAATTATCAACATTAGATTACATTGATACAATGATCAATCATCAAATCCATTATTTTTAATTGGTATGAATGATATATTGGATTTGCGTTTAACTAGTATGAATATTTTTTATTTTTTTGAAATCATGCGATTAACAATGTGATCACTGACATGAATGGATTAGAAAGGCTTTTTTTAATTGATATTATGTATGTATATTAGACATGATATTACAAGAGATATTACCGAATGTTGAGACATTTACACATAAACATCCCCTATCATTTTAGCTACTGATTAAAACCCTTATTTGTGTGGGGTAATTGATTACTTTATAATTTTGGAATTGTGTGCTTTAAAACAGGGAGCTATGATCCTTTTTCGGTTTTCATTATTCTTTATTAGTAAAAAATGGTCATACTATTTCCTATAATTGTCATGCTTGAAAAAATGTATCAATGACAACCTCTTCAATGGAATTAAAAACACTAGATTTGAAGGACAATAAATGCTTTGAAAAATTTGAAATTCCTCCTTAAGTTCATTGTTTTTTTTTTCATTTTTATTTTTTTGTTTGTCTTGCATACATAGACATCAACTTGGAAATAGGCAATTACAACCACTACGAGAAGCCAATGTTCAATCTATATTTTTGTGAAGAGACATCTTTCCATGATGCTGGAATTCCCTCTCATTTCTAGAAACGAACAAAAGCAATCCATCTACTCAAATCTCATATAGAATGTATAAAAAAATAAAATATAAAATAATATAGTGGGAACCTCTAGGTACCATCAATAATCACTATATTATCCATAGATAAGAATCACAACACTACAGTGCATTGGATGGACTAGAGGAGATATTTATATCAATATCAAGTCCCCAAATTACATAAATGAGTTTAATCTAAGTTGATATAACAAGAGGGTTTTAAGGTTAATTATAATTTATAAATAGGTTTAACCATAACAACGTTAATTGTGGCATATGAGGCTTACATAATAAAATATTCCTGTAAAATCAATACATTACACATATTAATACTTGATCCTTCAACGATTTACATTTTAAAATGGTATATATTTAAATACATTGAATGCCTATTTGTGGTATAGCAATCTTCTAATTTATCCTCCACCTAGCATTCTCTATAGTGCATGCATAGTCCTTGTGATGGGTGGTTATACCACACTCATATTGCATGGGCTATGATGTAATAATTCCTAACATACCCCCGTATTACATCATAGTCTTAGCTTTGGCTTTATATTCAACTCTTGGCTCTTGCTTTGGCTCATGGCTCTTTGGATTATAACTTGATGAAATTTTTTAAGGTGATGTTTGAATTTGAAAGAGAAATTCCCCCTAAATGTAATATTTGTACTATAATACTTAGGAGTGTTAAGTTCCACCAATCATGCACTCCAAAAGCACACTTATTACAAATATTTATTCAATATCTAATACTTAAAAATTTAATACATATAATATGTGCATCCTTCATTTGAAGGATGTGTTACCATGGATCCTCTGTTGACTATTGTATGTGCAAAGAGACTGTTGACGTTAATGGATTAGAATTTTTTTTCTTTTTATTATAAAAATATTACAAAACATCCACCAAGCGAGCTTTGTTGATTAAAACCTGGACTCTCTTATTTTGGCTACTGATCAAAATCTACCCTGTTATCTTGACTACCGATCAACACCCCTGCTTTTCTGTGGAGGATTAGATTACTTTATAATTCTGGATTAGATAGCTATGGTCCTTTCTGGCTGGAAAATGTCATCCTCTTTTCTGCAATTGTAGAATTAATGGCAACAGACAAGGACATAATCCGAAGGTAACATAAAATTTAGATAAATTAAATGTAAGATGAGCACAGAGGAAAACTATGTTGATCAAAAATTCATTCCACCTGGGTATTGCGATTAAGGAAATGCACCTTTTCATTGAGCTGAATGCTGTTGTTGTTTGAAGTTAGGCCGAGTTGTTGCTGCCAACCACCAAAACATCTACTTTTTAATAGTTATAAACACGCTATAGAAAGCGATTTACCTGAGGTATTGTTTCTGTCAAGATGAGTACTATTCACACTTAAGGTATGATTGTATCTTTACATAGCCTTCTCAGAAGGTGAGAGTATCTTTCACATTTAAGGTATGATTGTATCTTTACATAGCCTTCTCAGAAGGTGAGAGTATCTTTCACATTTAAGGTTTGATTATCTCAATAATTTTGTTCATGAGAAAGCAAGATGGGCAAAACAAATGGTTCAGAGGATAAGATGAAGTTCCAAATATTTATCCTAAAAAAACAACTGACATGTTGGTATATTAATTTTAAATTTAAAAAAAATATATTAAATAAAAATATGTAAAAAAAACAACTGTTCTCTGCAATAAAGAGTGTTGTAAAACCTAAAGTGTTGATAAATTAATGGTAGAAAGCAATGTTTATCTTTAAGGAAAATGTCCGAGTTCCATTACGTTTTGTAGAGGAATGGGCAAGAAGAATTCTATAGAGATGATACGGATATAATCCTTTTTCGTAACGACTATTTCACTTTTGTTTAGTCCTGGGGATATAATTAAATTTTCTGAAGGGGTATAATATTTTTATTACGAATATGGCATATAAATTTTGATTCATAGATGAACTTCTATGGAGTAATGGATCTACATATTTTATTTTCTAATGTAATTGTGATGCTTAAATATTTTTCAAGCCTCATGATCTAGTTTATGAATTTTTTTTGGAGAAAGAAAACAAACTTCTTATGCTCAAATGATCTAGTTTGTTATTTTTTTTGTTGT
Organism: Wollemia nobilis; assembly: GCA_028583015.1. Taxonomy (NCBI): domain Eukaryota; kingdom Viridiplantae; phylum Streptophyta; class Pinopsida; order Araucariales; family Araucariaceae; genus Wollemia; species Wollemia nobilis. The sequence goes on from JAQPPZ010003577.1 coordinate 385,367, forward strand.
TGGAATTTCTGTTTTTTTTGGTACTTAAGGGACTATATCATTAAACCGGGTTTTAGAGGTTGACCCAAAATCTATTATAATATTTATCATAATGCTATTAAGGACTATATCCTTACTGAGGACAGTCTGTCCACCGGTACTATTGTCTTTCATAAAACTAACAGCCAAGAGGGCATACAACCTTTTACATATATTACCAGCAAAAATAAGCTTCGAACAGTTATACCCAACTAGATCATGACAATAAACATAACTATTGCATATTTCAAACCAAAACAAAAAGGACTTTATCCTTAACACATAGATAAAACCAAAATTGTCATCGGATGGAGCAAAGAATAGAGAGTTGGCAGGGCGTTATTTCCAAACGAAAATGCTCGCACCTTTGCTTGCGAATACAATTCGAAAATTTGGCAGGATTTTTATTAAACTTTGTGACTTTGCTCCTTCCTCTCCAGGTCCACGAATCTATCGTTCTTGGCAATCATATTAGATAATTTCAATCACGTCACTTGGAGCCCCATGATCCCAAGTGACAAGCTCGTCAACATCCGCTCCTATGTTAGCCAACCTGTCTGCTGCTTTGTTGACCTCCCGAAACACATGATGGGCCATTCTTTCTCTCCTAGCTCGATAAAATATCCTTGCCTCTTCCATGACAGTTTTGATTCACCACGAGAGATTTTCTCATTACTTGGGAGGTTTATAATGTGCATTGAGTCGCCTTCAATAATTAGTTTACCCTCTATCTCCTGAGCCAACTGGAGACCTTTCCACAATGCTCTCGCCTCTGCCTCGTTATTTGTCCTTATCCCTAGATGCTCGGAAAAATCCCTGACCATTCTTCCTTCGTGGTCTCTGACTATTCCACCCGCCCTTGCTTTGCCCGGGTTATCCTTTGCAGCCCTATCGAAATTGAATTTAGCCAACCAACCGGAGGCGCAGACCACTTGAAACCTATTCTAGGATTGGGTCTATTAGGAGCAGGGTCTTCCATCAAGGTTAATTTCAAATATTGAGCAATCTGGGTCTCATTAGGAGGTGAAACATGGGCTTCAGGGGAAATAAGACTAGCGTTTTCTTTGGCAAAGGTGAGGATCCTAGAAATGACAATGGGGGGGGATCATGGCTGGACTCGTGAAAAGCTCTATGATTACGCTCTAACCATACCTTCCAGAGAAAGTGGTGAAGACAAACCTTCCACATGAACCTAAGTCTAGGGCTTATGAAAGGACTTGGCCATTGGTCAAAAAGTTCAACAATGGTAGCAGGTCTGGCCCAAGAAATACCGAAGGCTTGAAAAACTCCATATAGAATGCTCCGGGAAAAAGAACAATCCAAGAAAATGTGAAGGACAGACTCCCAATTGTTCCTGTAGAGAAGACATCGGTTAGCAATAATCATACCTCTCTTAATCATGTTGTCGATGGTGAGTATTATTCCTTGGATCGCTAGCCACAAGAACACTGCAATTAAATTAAATTCTTGACCCACACCTGTTTAGTTTGGAGGATGGGATCCTTAGAATCTATCAATAATTTATAGGCGGATTGGACTGAGAATTGACCAATTTCAGTTGCAGCCCATATGATCCTATCCTTCCTTGGCCTAGTAGGTATGAATTGATGATTCAAGATGCCTCTGATTTCTTCAGATTTAACATCATGACCTGGGATTCTAATTTGTTTCCACAGCAATATTACACTATCCTGGCTGATAAAGACAACAAATTTCCTTCCATAAAGTTTATCCGTAAGCCTTCTGATCCTAACAAGGTAAGGAAGCTAAGATAAAGGTTCCTCCTTAGCCCACCTGTCATCCCAAAAATTTATCTTCTGTTCGTTCCCTAACACCCATATTAGACCTATCGGAATGATCTCTCTACTACTGAGAATCGCTTTCCAAAAATCTGATCCCCTGCTCTGAATATTGTCATCGAGGAAGTCGATATTTTGGAGATATTTCCTTTTCATTATGGTAACCCAATCATTATCCTCATTTGTCAAAAGACACCAAGCTTGGTTGGCTAGCAGGGCATTGTTCATATGGGCAACTCTTCTCAATACTAAACCTCCATTTTCTTTTGGCCTACAAACTTTACTCCAGCCTACTAAATAAATTATCTGCTTTTCCTCCGACTCGGACCAAATAAAGTTCTTCTGCAGGTGCTCAATAGTCTGATGAATCTTGGCTGGAGCCTTAAACACAAATAAGAAGTAAACTAGTATGCTTTGTAAAGAGGCCATGGTAAGAGTAAGTTTTCCTGCCCTAGATAGAAGGTGACCCTTCCACCTAGCTAGCTTCTTCTAAATTCTTTCTAAGACCCTGTCCCACATGGAATCTCTCAGAGCACCAAAAAATAGGGGAAGGCCTAAATAAGTAGTAGGAAGGGAAGCTAAAGCGCATCCAAGAATACCTGTGATCCTTCCCTGACATTAGATAGGAGTATTCAGAAAGTACAATTAACTTTTTTTAAAATTGACCTTTTGACGAGTTGCATCTTCATAAAGCTGGATAAAGTGTTTGATCTTCTTAGCTTCCACCATGGACGCCTGAGTTAGTATGAGAGTATCATCAACAAATTGTTGATGGGTAACAGGGTTGGTAAGTGAAGTGGCTTTAATTCATGATATTAGCCTTGCATTGCATGCCGCTTTAATTGTTCTGCCTAGTGCCTCCACCACTATGATGAATACCATCAGACTGATGGGATCACCTTGTCGAAGCCCTCTGTGGATTTGAAAATAACCAGCAGTAGTGCCATTAAACAGAATCGAGAACTAGACCTTTGATATGCACTCCTGAATAAGCTTGACCCATTGAGGGTGAAAGCCAAACTTTAGAAGTACCGCAATGAGAAACTCCCAATTTATTCGGTCAAAATATTTTTTCATGTCTAATTTAAGAGCAAAGACTCCCTTATTAGTCTTGCTTGCAGTGTGCAACGCTTCATGAATAATGATTACTCCATCCATGATTTGTCTCCCCTGCATCGAACTTCCTTGACAGGGGTCAATGATTAGGGGTAAGACTTCCTTTAACCTGTTGGCCATTAATTTAGTTAAAATATTATAAGAGACGTTGCATAAACTGATGGGCCTAAAATCTGCTATAGTCTCAGGGGTTGGGCTCTTAGGAATTAGAGCTATGAAAGTCGAATTGAAAACCCTCGAGATGTGTTTAGATGCCTGAAGCTCCATGATGATAGAAGTGAAATCCTTGCCCACAATATACCAAAAGACTTGATAGAAGCGAGGAGGAAAGTCATCCGGGCCAAGGGCCTTATCAGCCTACATACTGAACAGAGCTTCCTTGATCTCTTCATCAGTGAAAGGAGCTAAAAGTTTCTCATTAATGCCCTCATAAACAATACTAGGAATAAACTGGAGGAAGGAATCCTTAGCTTCTTCCATACACTGGGATTCTTCACCGAGGACAGAACTGAAATATTTAACCGCTTCTTCCCTAATCTCGACCAAATCTTGAGTTTTTGATCCATATGATTTTGTCAATTCTCTGATTTTATTGTTGCTCCTATTTCTCAGGGTGGTTGCATGGAAATTTTTTGAATTAGAATACCCCTCTTTTAACCACAGTGCCCTGGATTTCTGCCTCCAGTAAATTTCCTCACAGGCCAAAATGTTATGAAATTCTGCTAACTTATTTTGCTCCTTCATTCTCAAGGCTTCATCACATTCACCAGTTTGAATCTTATTGTCTATGTCCTTCAGGCTTTCCCCCACTTGCTTCTTGTTTTCAAAAAGGTTCCCAAATACTTCCTTATTCCAAATTCTAAGATTTTCTTTAACTTATCTCAATTTTTGAGCTAGTTTGAATGTAGAGCTTCCCTGGGCCGATTGCTGCCACCATTTGTTTATGTTTTCTTTTAACTCGGGGTGCCTAGTCCACACGGACTGAAAAATGAATGGTTTTTTAAAAAAGTTTGCTTTTGGTACCTCCAAAATGATTGGGTTATGGTTTGATGTCGCTTTATGGAGGGCTTGCAAGATGGAGTCACCAAAGCCTGCAACAACCTTCTTAGATAAGACAAATCTATCAAGCCTTTCCTGGATAAGCTGACTTCCTTTTCTTCAATTGCTCCAGGTGTACTTGGCTCGTAGTTTCACATCCATCAAAAAATTTGAATTGACAAAATTGCTAAACTCGTCCATGCTTCTGGTTGGAAGCCCAACTCCTCCCTTTTTATCAGTGGGGTATAAAGGTGAGTTGAAATCTCCTGCAAAAATCCATGGAATGCCACTGAAGGCTTCACTTAGTTTACTCAAGAATTCCCAAAGCAGAGCTCTTCCTTGAGCTGAGGTAGGGGCATAAACATTAGAGAAAATCCATGAACTTTAACTATCAAAATTATGGAAAAGGACACTCAAAACCCTATCGTCGTCCTAAATAATACTACCTTCAACCACCTTAGGATCCCATAGAAACATAAGACCCCCTGACGCTCCTCTAGCTAGTTTGCAGACCATGTTTGCTTGAATCCAGGTATTTTTTGCAATAGTTCTAGACTGGGCCTCGTCTATTTTAGTTTCTTGCAACATTAGGGTTTTTGGATTATGTTCCTTTCTTATCGAACTTACCACCCTTTGTGTGGGTATGCCATTTAGGCCTCTCACGTTCCATGAAAGAACCTTCATTTGGATTGTTTAGGAATTCTTTCCCTCCCCCTCCCTTGGGGAGATTTTACTGATTTGATCTCTTCCTGGGAAGGACTAACCTGTTGGATCAGAGTTTTCTATTTTCCAATAGCAACTTCGTTCTCCGTTTTTAGTTTGTTTTGTTCTGCATTGGACATTCTCCCCTGCATTTGCTCACTACAAAAATCTATTGGGTATTTCATAGTGCTTCTGGATTTCTTAGGGCTAAATTGGTAAGGGATGAGTTGCTTAAGGAATGGGCTTCCACATTCCTCAGTCCTATGATATTCTACCACATCTAACCCTGAAACTAAATCTTTATGCTTTTTCCTATACTCTCCTGAGTTTTGGTCTAGCCCTTCCGAAGGAACTGGTTTTCGATGTTCTTCCATATCGATGTCTAAAATCTTCTTCTCATTCTTATGACCTACAGGGGAATGAACTATCCCTTCTGTAGTAGCTGATTGACTTCTGGTAAGAATGCTAGGAAGAGTGGGTTTCTTCAAATCTAAGTCCTCCACTCGTTTTCTTAAAATATCAGGGTTTATTTTTGCCATTTCCATATGTCTTGAGGGACTGAAAATGGTAGGGTTTGAAGGAATTTCCGTTTTGAGTAGAGAAAGAAAACTTATTTCTCATACTCGAATGTGCATGAAAATGGATCTATCTCAACCACTTCCAAAATATTTCGAAATACATTGAATGAATCTATTTTGAGATCAAGTTTTGAATTATGAATCTCTCCTACATAAAAATATAGAGAATGCCATGCTTATGACCATATGTATTAGGATTATTTTTTATAAAAATTAAAAATAAAGCAAGCATAAGCAAAACATGATAAGGGTGCACCAAAAAAGTAAGCAATACAAATAGAGAAAGATCATGATAGATTCCAAAAGATAGGAAGGAAATCAAGAGAAATGTTAAAGGGAAAATACAAAGTAGACACAAAATGCTTTCAAAGTAATTTTATTTTACAAATTTCTATTTTTAAGGATACTAATCTAAACCAGTTTGAGAAAGATATGCTAGAATTGCATGAGGTCAAATTAGGATCCACTCAAATAAAGAGACTAACATACCTAAAAAGTAATTGAAACATTACTATAATCAATAATGGATGATAACCTTTAATTTCTTCTTTGTATATTTACTTTTTAGTCGTAAAAAAATGGCTTTAAATACTAATAAAAACCTAACGATTTTTTTTTAGTGCTACTGGAAATCCTCATGGACAATACAAGTTGAGGAAGTAGTAATGGTTGATGAACATCAAAGAATATTAATAGATACTTTTTTTTGTTGGATAATAAGGGGTTGTACTCGGGTCCCCTACCCTTGATAAATTACATCTCTCTTCTTTAGAGCTTGAGAGTTTACAAGTAGATACACTTCTCATCTCAATTGAGATGCTATAGCTTGAAATCTACATCATTTTACATAAAATATCTGAATTCTTGGTTTTCATTTTTTGGATCTTTTCAAATTTTTGTATGAATACAATTACTCCAAAATTTAGCATCTTTCTTGATATTTTCCTATAGCAACCTTCACAATACCAAAACTTCACCTCTACTATCTATGCCTTGCATCTTAGTAGAGTAATATTTCCAAAACATCAAACTATCATAGTCCGCTTTACCAAATCTGAATTGCTGGTTTTCTTCCTCGTTGAAGTCATTGCCCTTCATTGCTCTTCCCATCATTCGAACCCTAGTTGGAAAATATTTGCAATTTTGTTTTTCGCGACTTGAAAAATCGTCACTACCCTTGTTTCGAATGGTTGACTTCACAGTGTCATATCTCCCTCAATATTACTCAATTTTTTGAATATGACCACTCATTTTAAAGCTATTCAAATTATGCACAAGTTGGTCTAAGAATTAGTTGAATTGGATAACTCTTCACGAAGATATGGCTCCTAGAAGATGAGAATTTTTTAGGAAAAACCCTAATTCTTTGCACTTTGCAATTTTTTTTCTCATTATAAGTATCCTTCCACGTTACTTCAGCCTTCCTGGCCTTCCACTCAGCATCCCAGCCTTCCGTTGCAGCTCCTTCATCCAACCCAACCTTCCACGCTCCTTCAGATTTTTTAGCCTTCCACGTTCCTTCAACCATCTCAACCTTCCACACAACATCCCAACCTTTCGTTGTAGCTCCTTTAGTCAGCCCAGACTTCCACGATCCTTCAACAAACCTAGCCTTCCATGATCCTTTAGCCTTGATACTCTAAATATCAACTCATCATTCAGCCTACAGCCTTCCACGCTCCTTCAGCCTCCAGATTTGTTGATCGTTAAAGCACCAAATCATTTGCTTGGTCCCTTAGGGGGAAACCCCCACGTATTTATATTTTAATATTAATAAACATTAAATAAAGGAGAACCACACACTATATTAGGTATACAACAAAGATTCTAGAAAAAATAAAGAATGAAAAAAATTTTAAGTTAGCTATAGACTAGAAAAAATAGGTTAATGACATAAAATTTTATTAAGTTATACTTGATTAAGCCTATTTACTTTAGCTTTTAATTCTTCAAAATGTGGTAGTTTTATCATGAAACATTATGGGTTTATATATCAAATACTTTTGGATTTTAATCCAAACTATCTCAGGTCCTAATATAATTAAGCCATAAAATCTCAGGTCTTCATATCAATAATCAAGAGTAGAAATAAATACAAGAGCAATCAATGTATATACTGACCAATATAAATTATAATAACATTCACTATAATATCAAAGTAAATGGCAAAAATCATTCATGTACAAGCATAAAATATACTTACAATAATATTATGTATACAAGCTTTATTAAGAATGCTTGCTATGGTGATCATTACAAACCATTTTTACACTTACATTGTATGGAGCTTTATCTCCATAATATAGACATAGAAATATGACTCTTCAATACTTGACTATTGCACTTCTCACATATTCGGGAGTTGTAACCTTTCCTATTCTTGTCTTTGGCTTCTCATCTTGCCACTTGTATACAAGACTCTTCACTCTCTACTTACATGCACACTTAACTCTATGACACTTGCATGCTTCTACATGACACTTACTCTTCTACATGCACTCCTAATACAAGATACTTGTGCACATCCTCACATTACATATTTGTACACTTATATACATGACACTTGTGCACTTTCTCTCCTTACACTTACTAACATGCATGACCCTTATGCATATCCTACACATTACACTTACATGAAACTTGTGCACTTTATCTCATTACACTTACTTACTAACATGCATGACCCTTATGCATATCCCACACATTACACTTACATGACACTTGTGCATATCCTACATATAGACACACACATAAATATAAATCACTCGTCTAAACTATAGAGTCAAACCCTAATATTTTATATATTTACATATATACAATAAAGATACCATGGGGGTACATTTGCATGTACCAAATAATTTAATATTCTCCAACAAACACAGACAAAAATTTAGTCATTCATTTCTTGGTAAGAAGAAACGATATGTTGCATTTGATCCAAAATAAAAAATTTGATGTTAAGAAGTTGTGAGCTCTTGGTAAGAAATTTAGAAGAAAGGTATCATGGAAGGAATTGAATCTTTAGGTCAATTGGGAATTTGGGCTTGGTTGGAAAACTTTAATTTTCTTATCTCATAACTTGTTTTTAACTAAAAGAGTTTCAAGAACTGTTCAAATTTGGAGAGAATCAAGAAAAATAACAATGGTTTTTAATGTCTACACCTTTATTTGTTTTGGTAGAAACTAAGGTATGGATTTCGTATTAAACCCTAGCTGTCTCTCATAATGTCCGAAACCTTAGGTGAAGCTGGGGTTTCGGGTTTCTATGCAGTTGAAGGTTTTTGCCTGGTTAGTTATTATGCAGGGTATTCATAGTAAGGCTCGTCTAGCTAAATGGATGCTTGCATCGGATGCTTGTTCCAGCTTTGGAAAGTGAAACAATTAGAAATAGGTATATTAAAATCCTCTCCCTTCCAATAAAGGAAGGAAGGAAGGTAGGCAGGTAGAGGCAAAATGATCTACCATGGATGTGGTTGGTAACTTTCCATTCACCTTGATTAAAATTTTGAATCAAGGTGTCCCTTTAAAATCTTAAGGATTTGTAGCAACCCCTTTCCATCTAGAGTAAAATAAAGAGTGATGACACATGAGAGATAAAGGATACCTTTAGAAACTCATACAAATAATCAATATTAGATCACATCAATATAATGACCAACAATCAAATCCATTATTTTTAATTGGTATGAATGATGTAGTGATTTTGCTTTCAGTTGATATGAATGGTTTTTTAATTTTGAAGTCATACAATTAACAATGTGATGGTTGATGTGAATTTATTAGAATTTTTTTTAAATGATATTATGTATGTATATTTGACATGAGATTACAAGGGATATTATCAAATATTGAGCGACTTGAACACAAATACCTCCCTATTATTTTTGCTACTGATCAAACCCTCTTTTGTGTGGGGTAATTGATTACTTTATAATTTTAGAATAGTGTGCTTTAAGATAGGGAAACTATGGTCCATTTTGGATTCCATTGTTTTTTTTTTCTCAGTTGGAAATGGTCATATTATTCCCAATAATTGTCATGCTTGAAAGATGCATCATTGTAAACCTTTTCAATGGAATTAAATACATTCGATTTGAAGGATGATTAGTGATTTATAAATTTATAAATTCCTCCCTAAACTTCATTGTTTGTCTTTTAATTTTCATTTTTTGTTTATATTACATATATATACATCAACTTGGGAATAGACAATTAAAACTACTACAAGAAGCTGATATTCTATTTAAATTTTAGTGAAGAGAGATTTGCCTTACATATTTCCATGAAGGGGTAAGTTATTATTATATGATTCATGGATTTTTACCTTTTTGGCAAGGCTCTTATAAAATAATTTTAGTAGACAAGAATCATAGAGAATTTTTACAACTTTATATATGGTTATTTTTTTATTAGTTGGTGAAGGGGATTTTTGAAAGGGCCCCAACCCTTTTACAACCAAAAGATATATCAGGGCAAGCTTAGAAGAGAATTACAAAAAAATAACAAAACATACTACATGAAATAAACATGTAATATCTTAGGAACAACATTTCAAACTATAGAGATAAAACAAAGAACAACACACCAACACAACAAAACAAAATAAAACTGACAAGAGTCAATTTGGTGATGGATAACTTGGTCCTCTTGCAGCCATTTCTATCCTCTTCATCACCTCCTTGGAGCTAAGAGCGATGATCTTCCTCCTAACATCCTTTAAGTAGATATTCGCTTCATCGACACTATTAGATGACTATTTTAGCAAGTTGAGCAGGAATACTGAGAGGAAGCATTTGAAATTCGAATTCCGATGCATCATTCCTAGTAAGGGTCCTTCTTAAAGAAGAAATGGAAGTCACAGACTGCATGTGAGCCCTAAAATTGTCTTTCCTAGAGATCGACACATGGCCTTGCATGTGCTTGGATGGAACATATCTACCAGCTGGGAGAGAAACAACATGATCCACCACGATCTTGAAGTACTTTGAAATTGGGCATGCACAAGTAGTCATATATTCCCTTAAAATCTGTTGGGAGCTACAATCATATCTTAACACACATAGGTTAGCCTTGAAGAATTTAACAAGCAAAACAATGAAAAGAAGGTAAGTCTACATTAAACTCCAATTGTCTCTCATACCCAACAAGTCAAGTTGATTAGGTTCGTGTGGTTCCCATCTAGGTTGGACGACCCATCCTAGTCGGATGAAACGATGTTGAGGTCTCCAATAAGATCTCCATCTTATTTCGGAGGCTTTTGTTACTATACATGATAACTTATTAGAAGCAACAATTGAGCCAAAAGCATTACACAGCCGAGTGGAGCAAAAATATTGGGTCTGAAATGATTGTATAATAGAACCTCTGATAGGAAGAGGTCGACCCATACTTATCATAGATTGTTCATTCACCATTTCTAGGTTGAGGGGTATCTTTATTCACTACTTCTAGGAGATCTAGAGGAAAATCTCTTTCCCAGACTTTGAGATCCTCTTGAGAAATGCCCAGGTTGGCCATAATATCGACAACTTGGTTGCCTTCCTTGAAGATGTGATTTACCTGAGAGCTTTCCAAGTCTTGAATACTCCTTCGAGTTGATGCTATCATATCCTCTATACTCCAGCTAGCCTCTTGTGAGCCCTTTGCACAATTGATTATATTAAGTGAATCACCCTCTATCATCACTTTTCTAATATTCAATTTTCTTAGTAATAGAGCTCCTTGGAACAAGGCTCTAGCTTCAGCAAAGTGGCTAGATTGAGTGCCCAACCCTTTCACATAGGCCATGATAATCATCCCTTCATGGTTTTTGATGACCCCACCTACACCTGCCTTACTAGGATTTCCTTTTGACGCTCCATTGAAATTCAACTTGACCCATTCTACTAGAGGCACTATCCATATTGTTTGTGATCGAATTGAGGGGTTTGATTGGGTAGAGTGGTTAGGGGCAAGAACAAGGCCCCATTGAGCAGCAATCAAAGCTTCCTCATTGCTTTCCCAATTGTCCTTAAAATCAATGCTTTGCACATTTTCAACAAGAGCTACACATATTCTTGTCTCTATGGATTTGCAATCTCTCCTTATGTCTTTGAAAGCTCTATTGTTCCTTTCTTTCCATAGGTCCCAAAGGGTGTGGGGAAGACAAAAGTTCCAAAGGGATTTTAGCCTTTTGTTGTAAAATGGGGGATCCCATTGGAGACACAAGTCTACCAGATTATTCGGTAAGACCCATGATATATTGAACTTGTTTAAAATCAAGTGAAAGACTTCCATCGAATATGGGCATTCAAGGAACAAATGTTTAACACTTTTCCAATTTTGTTCACAGAGATAACACCTATTGGGGATTTCCAATCCCCGTTTGTGGAGATTGTCAATGGTGAGGATCTTATTCTGAACCACTAGCCAGTAGAAATATATTATCTTGGGAGTTAAGTGCTTGAGCCATATATTTGCCACCGAGAGCCCTCCCCATTCCTCACCTTCCAATAAATAGTAGGTGAATTTCATTGTATATTGCCCTCCCTTATGCATTTTATAGAATAGGGAATCCTAACTTCTCTCTAGACTTAGAATCATGAATCTCAACATTTTGTTAAGTTCTGAAAGAGCTTCCCTCCCCTGTTGATTCAAGCCATTGAGATGGATTGGTTTCCATCTCCTTCCACCTTCATCCTCTAAGATAAAGTTAGAGACCAGGTTACCAAAGTGTTGGGAAAGAAGAGGCTCCAAGGGAGCCAAATTTTGGATATCAATCAGAGGGGCTTGCTGAAGCCAACAATCCTTCCAAAAATCTATCTTTCTCCCATCCCCCACCTTCCATCTTACACCTTTTAAAAGAAGGGATTTGGTTTTATGTAGGTGGTTCCAGAGGTAGGATCCTTTGGGAGGATTTTGTTCTTCCACAATATTTTGCCCATCCCTAAGGTATTTAGCTCTAAGAATTTGGGTCCATCCGACCTTAGTTTCAATAAGTAGTTTCCACCATATCTTTGCCATAAGGGCCTGATTCATCCTATGTAACTTCCTGAAGCTGAGACCCCCCACTTCCTTTCGTGAACAAACTTGATCCCAAGCCACCAAGGCTAACCTTCGCTTTTCTTCCATTCTAGACCAAAGAAAGGATTTCTGGATTTGCTCAATTTTATCATAGATTTTGATGGGCATTTTGAAGAGGGACATGAAATAGATCGAGATGCTTTGGAGCACAAAATTGACTAGCTGGGCTTTCCCAACTTGGCTCAGGAGGGCCCCTTTCCATCCTACTAATTTCCTCCTAATCCTTTCAATCACAAGATCCCATAATTTGGTCTTCATACTCCATTTGAAGAGGGGCATTCCTAGGTAGGTAGAAGGCAACTCCCCTATTTCACAACCGAATATTCTTGTTATTCTGCCTTACCTTCTAGGGTGAGTATTGAGGAAGAATACTTTACTCTTTGAAAAATTGACTATTTGACCTGCTGCCTTTTCATAACAACAAAGTAGGGATTTGATCTCCTTGGCTTGGGGGACCAAAGAGGAGGTGGCTAAGATAGTGTCATCAACAAATTGTTGATGTGACACAGGGGATAGAGTAGTAGTAGGCCTAATACCATCAATGGAGCCACCTGAAGTGGCAACAAAGATTACCCTTCCTAGGGCTTCTGCCATAATGATGAAAAGGTAAGGGGAAAGGGGATCCCCTTGCCTTAACCCCCTATGGTTTTTAAAATATCTTGCTGTTGCTCCATTCACCAATACTAAAAACATGGCAGAAGAGATGCATTCCTTGGTTAAGTTAATCCAATCTTGATGGAACCCAAACTTGGTCATGACTTGGAGCAAGAATTCCCATGATACCCTGTCATAGGCTTTGTTCATATCCAATTTCAACAAAAGACCAACCTTGCCACTCTTGTCAATGGAATGGATTACCTCATGAACTATAATGATCCCATCCAAGATTTGTCTCCCCATGACAAAGCCCCCTTGATTAGGATCAATGATGAAAGGGAGGACAACTTTGATCTTGTTGGCCATTACCTTGGTGAGAATTTTGTACAAGGTGTTGCATAGGCTTATTGGCCTAAAATATTTGAAGTCCTTAGCACTCGCCACTTTGGGGATGAGCGCCAAGAAAGTAGAGTTGACATCCTAGGGAATGTGGTGAGTTCTTTGAACTTCATAGACAACTGCACACACCTCTGCACCCACAATATGACAAAATATTTGGAAGAAAATGGTTGGGAAGCCATCAGGTCTCGAAGCCTTCTCTCTTACCATTGCAAACACAACTCCCTTGACCTCATCTTCTTTAAATGGGCTGACTAGATAAGCATTATGATGTGTCGAGACAAGAGGGAGGATGTTCTGAAGGAGAAGATTTACAACCTCATCATCCACCCTTTCTAACTTTCCAATGAGGTTCCTAAAAAACTTGATCACTTCCTCTCTTATCTCGACTATATTATCAGTACATGAACCATCATATTTTAGGATTTCTTTAATCTTATTAAGGCTACGGTGTCTCAGAGTAGTAACATGGAAATATTTGGTGTTTCAGTATCCTTCCTTGAGCCATAGAGCCCTGGATTTCTACCTCTAGAAGGTTTCCTCACAAGCCAAAGTATTATGATAATCACAAAGGAGTTGTCTTTCCTTATCTCGAATTTCTTGAGAGAAGTTGCCCTCATTCGCCCTAGCCTCAATGTCCATAAGTGGTCTCAGATCAGATTTTCTCTAGAATAGGTGCCCAAAAACATTCTTATTCTAGTCCTTAAGTTTGTGTTTAATGAATCTAAGCTTCTTAGCTATTTGGGCCATCAGGGGACCAATAAATTATGTCTCCCACCATTCCTTAATGCACTTTTCTAGGCCTTCATTTATGAGCCACATTGCTTCAAATCTGAAGGGACTATAAAATCTCCTTTTGTCCATTTGGGAGTCAAACACTAGAGGGTTGTGATCTGATCCAGCTTTGGGAAGAGCGGTTAGGGTGGCATCTCCAAAGTTGATCAACCCATCTTGTGAGATCAGGAACCTATCAAGTCTTATCTGGATCAATTGGATTTTGAGTCTTCTGTTGCTCCAAGTGTATTTTACACCCTTGAGGTTGACATCCATCAGCCCATTCTTAGTAACAAATTGTTCAAAGTCATTCATACCTTCAAAGAAGTTGGTGTTTCCACCTTTTTTGTCAGAAGGATATAGAGGAGTGTTGAAATCTCCTGCAAGGATCTAGGTTAGATTGTGGAATGCTTTTCTCATTGAGGTTAGTTCCTTTCAAAGTTGCCTCTATCCAAAATAGGAATTTGGGGCATAAACATTAGTCAGAACCCAACTAATTTTGGTATCCTTGCAATGGAAGAAAATACTAGTTAGTCTATCCAAGGAAGATAAGACTCTTCCTTCCACCGAGTTGCCATCCCACATACACAAGAGCCCTCCCGAGGCACCCACAACTGCACTGGCAACAAATTCAGCCTCTTTCCAAACACATCTCCTAATTCTATCCAGTTTTTGGTCATCCAATTTGGTTTCTTGCAATAACAAAATTTGGGGTTTGAGGTCCTTTCTCAGAGAAGACACCAATCGATGTTTAGAGGGGGTATTGAGACCCCTTACATTCCATGAAATAGTTCTCATTTTTTAGATTTTCTTGGGAGATTTTTCCCGCCTAGTTTTAGGGTCAATTGAGTTCCATTCACCACTTCTTTGGTTGTCTCCCTTTCCCTAATTTCATGTTGGGATGGTCTACCATGTTTTTTGTCTTTCCCAACATCTGCATTTGTTTTCCTTGAACTCCTAGTGATTCTATTTGGGCTCCCTTATTCCCTTCTTAATTCTAGGGTTTTAGGTGAATCATCCTGAGTCTCATTGTGTTCCTCCTGGGTAGGGAGTTTATTTTTAAACTGTTGCTCATCTTTGGGATTGTTCTGCTCATGCTCATCTTCAAAAATTAGTACATCTAGGTCTAAGCCTTCTAAGGTATTTTGTAAACAATCAAATTGATTTTGAATCACTACCTCAGTGGAAACGATAGGATGAGATTTGAGGGTTTTTCTTACTTGAGGGATTTCCTCCATAATTTCTCCTTCTTCTCGACCTTCCTGATTTGATGAGGATATCTTCTCTGGGCTAGGGTTTCTTGCATCCTCCATTGGTTTCTCTAAGGCTTCTCCTTTTTTCCCTCCATCCCGTTTTTACTACCATCGTTGGGATTGGGATTTCTTTTGAGATAAATCCTTGTTAAGGTGCCCTACCCGTTGGCATGAACTACATTTAATAGGAATATTTTTGTATTCGATAACCTGGTTCCAGGTGTCAAAAAATGAGACCAATTCGATTGTATTCACGGGTGTTTTCTCCATATCCATGTTCATACAAATACTTGCATGTAGAATTCATGATCTAGCAAAAGTTGCAGATTTAATGACCACTCAGTGACCCAAACATCACTCGATCCCCAAAAAGATGTCTTCATATCAAAAGTTCAACAACAAGCCCAAAATTATGATCTGGACTAGATCTTGATTAATGCTCTGGGTATGTGGATCAAAATATATTATACACCTTTTAAAAAGCAAACCCTATCTCATAAAGAACCAGGGTCCTCATTGAAATATCTAGTCCAAATATTCTTCATAACTCATGTGAACTAGGAAGAAACTCCTCGACATAGCAACAATATCCATGTGGCTCGACAACATCCATTTTTTAAAAGCCCATATCCTTATTGCATTAAGCTTGGGGTGTACACCCATAAAATCTCCAACCAAGCAGTGCTCACCCTGAGTGGAAACCATTTTAGCAAGTTCATCTAACACCACAATCCTATCACCTTATGGGTTCAGGATGAAATTTCCCACAAGGGTTTTCTAATTTCCCTTAACAACATGAATCCATGAGGCACTTGGATCAAACAAATAGTGCACGCTCCTAGGTTCACACCACATCTCATGCTCAAACCCTACAAAGCCTCTATAGTAGACGTTCCCACCCAAACACCCATTCAAAATTTTTGTTGTCTTCTCCCATCACAAAAACATAAATTCTATGGTCAACCGATTGGTTTTTAGTAGAATATCTATTAAAAGTCCATGCCACTATTGTACCATTAGTAGCAAAAAATAAGCACATAATCTAAAGGGAAAATAAAATTTACATAAATTAAATGTAACATGCACATACAAGAAAACTATGCTAATCAATTCATTCCACTAGGATATTGACAATAAGGAAATGCACATTTTCATTGAGTTGAATGCTATTGTTATTTGAAGTTAGGATGATATAGTAGTAGTTGTAAACCACCAAAATATCTACTTACCATTTTAACATTATTAGAAGTTATAAAATATTGTAGAATGTGATTCAATTGAGGAAGGAAGATGAGTGTTATTCATAGCTAAGGTTTGATTATGGGAAGATGAGTACTATTCACACTTAAGATTTGATTCTTTCTTTCCATATATTTCTCATTAGGTGAATGTATTTCATAGTTAATATTTTATTGTCTCAATAATTTTTTTCATGAGAAAGGAAGAGGGAGTCTTTCCATCTCTTTCTTTAAAATAAACGATTCAAGAACATGATGAAGTTACAAATATTTATATTTTAAAAACAATTGACATGTTGTTATATTAGTTGTGGAAAATTTAAAACAAAATATAATAAATTAAAATGGGTAAAAAAATTATTGGTTATCTACAATGAAATATTGTGAAACCTAAGGTGTTGATTAATTGATGGTAGATAGCATTGTTTACCTTAAGGAAAATGCCAAGATTTATAATTTTATGGGAATAGAACAACTTTACATCTTGTAGAGGAATGAGGAAGAAGGATTCCATAGAGGTGATATGGATATAATCCTTTAAAAAAATGAGTATCATTATTATTTCATCTCAAATGATGGATAGAACTAAATGTTTTAGATGGATTTCATATTTTAATTACAAAGGATTATTCATGAAAGCATGGCATGCATATTTTGATTTAGTAGATGAACTTCCATTGATTTATGGATCCAATTTTTTTGTTTTTTAGTGTAATTATTATGCTTAAATAGTTTGCAATGCACATTATCTAGTTTGTATTTTTTTGTTGTAATATCAAGTTTCAATAGAGAAAGAGAACTTACTTCTTTTGATTGGATGATCTAGTTTGTCATATTTTATTGGAATTTTTGGTTTGATTAGAGAAAGATTATTTTTTATATTCTGATTGGATGTGTGTGGAGATTTATTTATCTATCAAAATACATTAGACAAATCTAGTTTGAGGTAAGTTTTGGATTATGGACCTCTCCTACATGAATACAAGAATACCATATTTATGACCATATGTATCAAGATTATTATCTATGAAAATTAAAAATAAAAATAGGCCCAATAACAACACGTTAAAGAGTAAGCAAACAAAAATAGAGGAAGATCATGATAAATTCCAACAAAACTAAAGGAAATTAAGAGAAATCAAAGGGAAAATACAAATAAGTAGATAAAATTCATTCAAAGTAAATTGTTTTGATGTACTCATAAATTTAAATGTTGAATTATAAGGTGAAAGTTAAAATAATAATCTAAACCAATTTGAGAAAGAAGTGGGAGAATTATCAAAGATTAAATTAGGATCCACTCAAATAAAGAGACTAACATCCCCACAAAGTAATGATAATGTGACTATAATCAATAATAAATCATAAAATTTAATTTTATATTCATAATCCTTTATTTTTAGGAGTAATAAAATGGATATAAATACTAATTTTAAAAAACCAAATAAATTGTTTTTATTGCTACTCAAATATTGGAAACCAAATTTCCTCAAAATAAAAATCCTCATGGATAATTACAAATTGAGAAAGTTGTAATGGTTGGTAAACAACAAAGAATATTAATAGGAAATTAATAAAGGGGTACCACACACTATATTAGGTGTATGACAATAATCCCATATGATTCTAAATAATGAAGGAAATTTTGAGGTAGTTATAAACTAAGAAAAAATGGGTTTATAGGATAAATTTTGATTGAGTTAAACTTGATTAAGCCTATTGACTTTAGCTTTCAATTATTCCAAATATGTTAGTTCTATCATGGAACATTATGGATTTAGGTAACAAACCCCGACACAACGTTGGTTATTCATTTCTTGGCAATAAGAAACCATATGTTGCATTCGATCCAAGTACACAATTCGTTGGTATAAAATTGTGAGCACTTGGTAAATTTTCTGGAAGAAAGGTATCATGGAAGAAATTGACTCTTTAGGTCAATTTGGGAATTTGGGCTTGGTTGGAAACCATTAAATTTCTTAGCTCATAACTTTTGTGCCACTAAAATAGATTGAAGAGTTGTTCAAATTTATTGAGAATAAAAAAAAATAACAATGGTCTTCAATGTCTACACCCTAATATATGACCAACTATATTGTCCCTAATATACCTTGGTTTGTAGGAGAATATTTCAAAAAGGAACAATTGATTAGTTGGATTAGTCATCAAGTCTATTAAGAAATAGTTAATGAATTTTGTAGCCTAAAGATATAAAACCCTTGAAAGGGTTTTTGACATAGAGCAAAAAGAGTTTATGGGTAGATTTTATTGTATAAAATACTAGATAGGTTTTTGGTTTCAAAGGATTAAATGCTTTACAAATATATTTTATAATATAAAATCCTTTGCCAAAAATGCTCCCTAACCAATTATGCATTCTTTCTTCATGTTGGATTTCACAATACTTCACCTAAATGAATAAAAGTAACCTATAAAATCAAATCATATACAAAAATATTAGATAGATACAAGAAAGATTAATGACACATAAGAGATGAAGGATAGACCCTTATACAAATGATCAACATTAGATTACATTGATACAATGATCAGCCATCAAATCTATTATTTTTAATTGGTATGAATGATATATTGGATTTGCTTTTAACTAGTATGAATATTTTTTATTGTTTTGAAATCATGCGATTAACAATGTGATCACTGACATGAATGGATTAGAAAGGCTTTTTTTAATTGATATTATGTATGTATATTAGACATGATATTACAAGAGATATTACCGAATGTTGAGACATTTATACATAAACATCCCCTATAATTTTAGCTACTGATTAAAACCCTTATTTGTGTGGGGTAATTGATTACTTTATAATTTTGTTATCGTGTGCTTTAAAACAGGGAGCTATGATCCTTTTTTAGATTTCATTATTCTTTATTAGTAAAAAATGATCATACTATTTCCTATAATTGTCATGCTTAAAAAAATGTATCAATGACAACCTCTTCAATGGAATTAAAAACACTAGATTTGAAGGACAATAAATGCTTTGAAAATTTTGAAATTCCTCCCTAAGTTCATTTTTTTCTTTTCATTTTTATTTTTTGTTTGTCTTGCATACATAAACATCAACTTGGAAATAGGAAATTACAACCACTACAATAAGTCAATGTTCTATCTGTATTTTTATGAAGAGACATCTTTCCATGATGCTGGAATTCCCTCTCATTTCTAGAAACGAACAAAAACAATCCATCTAAATCTCATATAGAACGTATAGAAAAATAAAATATAAAATAATATAGTGGGAACCTCTAGGTACCATCAATAATCACTATATTATCCATAGATAAGAATCACAACACTACAGTGCATTGGATGGACTGGAGGAGATATTTATATCAATATCAAGTCCCCAAATTACATAAATGAGTTTAATCTAAGTTGATATAACAAGAGGGTTTTAAGGTTAATTATAATTTATAAATAGGTTTAACCATAACAAGGTTAATTGTGGCACATGAGGCTTACATAATAAAATATTACAGGAAATTCAATACATTACACATGTTAATACTTGATGCTTCAATGATTTACATTTTAAAATGGTATATATTTAAATACATTGAATGCCTATTTTTGGTATAGCAATCTTCTAACTTATCCTCCAACTAGCATTATCTATAGTGCATGCATAGTCCTTGTGATGGGTGGTTATACCACACTCATATTGCATGGTCTATGATGTAATAATTCCTAAAATACCCCCCGTATTACATCATAGTCTTAGCTTTGGCTCTATATTCAACTCTTGGCTCTTGCTTTGGCTCATGGTTCTTTGGATTATGACTTGACGAAATGTTCTAAGGTGATGTTTAAATTTGAAAGAGAAATTCCCCACCCTAAATGTAGAATTTGTACTATAAACTTAGGAGTGTTAGGTTCCACCAATCATGCACTCCAAAAGCACACTTATTACAAATATTTATTCAATATCTAATACTTCCAAAATTAATGCATATAATATGTGCATCCTTCATTTGAAGGATGTGCTACCATGGATCCTGTGTTGACTATTGTATTGATTGGTTGCCAAATTTTATCTTGCATGTGATGGGAAGAAAGTTGTGTAAGTATATTCTTCTACTTATTCACCTTATTTTGTTTTCCATTTCTTCTATCAAGATCAATATATGGATTCTTTCCAAGTTATCCTTTATCAGAATTTCTTTGATATGATAAATAAGATGTATGTTTTAAATATAGTCTTTAGCAATTTTGTGTACTTGTATCAACCCCTTGAATTATCCCATAACTACCATAAATTTTCCTTGAATAAGAATGTAGTAACCTATTAAGTGCTCAATAGCCTTTAGAGTTGAACCATTAGGGCTCCAAAGCTGCTAAAGTTGTCTAACAAATATCCCTTTGTTTCATATTATGCTATACATTTTGATGATATCACAATGCATATTATCATTTAGTATCTTGATTGCTTGTAGTTCTAGTACACTCCTTGATAAGAGTTTTATGAGATCTTGGGCTTCTCTTGTTCTACACATTGTAATAACAAATAATCTTCTCATAATTAGATCAAGTTTGCAAGCTATACCCTTCTTCTTTAAAGCTCTTTTCACAATAGCACATTCATCATTTTTCTTTGTACCTATGAAAAAGAGTGAAAAATAATTAAATTTGAACATACCATCTTCATTCCAAGAGGTATTAATTTTTTTGGCTTGTATTTATCATATTTGCCTTTGTATTTCAATAGTCTTCTCTCCTGCTAGTTATTTAATGGCTTGGAATGATCAATTGAGCTTTTAAAATCATTGGATGCATTATTTCTTGTATAATTGGAATAATTTGGATGAATTGGATGGATCCAATTTTCTTAGCTTATCATTTATTTGGTTGCTTTAGAGTCATACCAAACATTATTATGTTGTATTAGTTGTGCTTGTGTAACAAACACATGTTCTTCTTATTTAACTTCGTTCTCTTCGGCTACATTATTTTGCTATACCTTTCTCAAATTTAATTTTAATTTTTTTATGATGACCTATCTTGCTGCTGGTCCATCTCTCATGAAGGAGATCCATTTGTAAATATATTATGTCAACATTCCTTCACTATGTGGCCATTTATACCATAAATTTCACACATTTTATGTGTGAAAAATATTTCTTTGTTGTTAATATCCTTGAGAATAATTTCTCTGATTCTAATATCCTTAAGAATTATTTCTCTATTGGAAGTGTTGTTGAGGTCTTATACCTCTTTTGAATGGTTGATTCTATTTTTTATTTGTAAGAAGTACTTGTTCTTCTTTTGCTATATGTGAGGCCTCTACTTTTTGAAGTAGGTTCACCAACTTTTTAAATATTGGTGTTTTTTAGCGATATATAGTGTTTTTAGAAAAACATTATATTCTAAAGGGAGAGATTTTAAAATAATTGGAACTAGTGTCTCGATAGATACCTTTTCTCCTAAATCTTGTACTGATGTTTGTAATTCAATAATTCTCCTCATGAAAGATTTGAGTTTTTCTCCACTCTTTATCTTCAAGTAATGGAGTTGTCTCTAGAGAAATAGAATTTGATTATGATTCTTTACTTCAAAAATTATCTACAACTTCTCCCATTCATCTTTGACTATGGTTGAATTCTAAATGTATGGTTGTACTTCATCTACTACTCCAAAATTATGATAAACCTTACCTTTCTATCTGCCTTGTCAAACTTTGTTTGATATTCACCTTCTACATTTGGATGGATAATGGTTCTATGTACAAATTGCCATACTTAAAATTCAATATGTCTTCTAAGTTTGGTCTTCTGGATAGCATAATTATTCCCCCTCAATAGTTGGAAATCAGGCAATAGGAACTTTAGTACATCACAATCCATATCAAACTTTTACAAAAGTTAAATATTCTTCTTTCACTAAATCAACCTCAAAAAATTATTTTTGATGAGTATATATATGCCTATACTCATGACTTAATTAATGACTCAAAATATGAGAAAATAATGGCTCGCTGGACAAAAAATAATAACTAGAGGGAATATACTTCAAAACATCGTGATTCTTTTAAAATTTTATATGCTTCTTCTTATTTTTACTTGCATTAACCAAAAGGAGTGAGCTTTCTTTTATAGGCTATAATAAGCCTATCCACAAACCATGTGGGATAATTGAATTGTACTTTTTACGACCAAACCCCATGTTCCTTTGCTTCTATATTTTCAATGTCTATCTCCCTAAGAAGTTGCTATACACATCCTTATGTGAATTTATAGTAGATAAAAATTATGTGCACTTATTTGAGGTATTGATTTGGTTCTATTGCTTGTTCAAATCATCAAGATTACCTCTAGACATATGATAGAGTGATTTTAGACTTGCTTGTCAATCGGGTGACCTATGTTTGTATTGCATTATATGTTTATTTTAAATATATTTACTCGGATGATACATATTGTTATAGATCATTCTTCTCTCCTCCTATTAGGTGATTGGTCTATATTATGCAAATGGTTGAAATCTATTCAATGGTTATCATGTGATCTAGGATTGCTAACTATTGAGTCTCTTAAATGTTTAGTGTCCAGTTTTATTACGTCTAAGTATTGCTTTTGATATGTTGACATCCAAGTTTGAGCATCCAAGGTACTTTATCACTTTGCACTAGAATGCAATATTTATTGTGAAAGTATCAAATGGAGAAAGGAGTGGTGATAATCTCATGATATTTAGTGGTTGTGTGGATAACTACTTTTCTGAGAAGTGTCTCTTTCTTTTATTTATACCTCAAATATAGATGTTCAACTAAGTTTATATTATTTAGATGAATGTCAATGTGTCCAGTTGATATTTTTAATTGCATCGCTCCGTTTTTTAAGTATCATCTCAATTTATTTTGAGCACAATGACTTGTTATTGGAGTGATGTCTTCCACATTGTTTCTAGATATTTTTTAATGACATCTTCTTGAAACCATCTTGTCGTTTCATGATCTTGAGTTCAAATTCATACGTATGGATAGAAATGGCAATCTTGCTGCCTCTTAACGGTAGCCCCAATGATGGATTTATTTCTTTTTATGATAGTGATTTTATTGCAATATTTGGAAGATTTGTTGGAAATATTAAGCATATTGAGTTGTCATTGATGTTAAAAGGTTGATGTCAAAGAACTTGGTAATGCAGAAATATTCTTCTATGGTTGGACATTTATTCATGGAAAAATATATCTCAAAGGAAAAGAAATTGTGGTAAGAAAATGATTATAATATTTATTTTTAAATATTATAAGAAGGACAAAGACCCGGAAGAAAATAAGGATTGTAATATTTATTTTTTAAATATTATAAGAATAATAAATGGTTTAAGAGTGGAGACGAAAGTAAAAAAATATTTTAGGGCAAAGGTTAAAAGTTTAAATTATAATATTTAAATGATTTAAATTAAATAAAATATTTAAAAGTTTGGGCAGCAAAGGTTCAAAATGATAAATTATCATTTTACATTTCTAAGTGCCGACGTCGTGAAATCGAAGGGCAAGGACATATATATGGAGCATAAATTATTTGCGAAGTCTAATGAGTGTGCAAGCACCATTCAAAATATTTTGGTCGCAAGTCATTCATGGAGGAAGAGAGGAGAGAAAGGACAAAGGCGTACATTTTTAAAGGATAAGCTTACAATTCAAAAGGGAGTGCGCATGGTGGAAGTTTCATCTAGGTAGCTAGACTAGATGATAGAGAGTCCCTATACTAAGTCGTTGGCAGAGAAGAGGTAGCGGGTTCAAGGCATGATAGGGTCATTTTGGTGAATATTTTTGCTGAGATGGATATAGCATCGCAGAGGCATATTGAAAGGATGATTCATGTGCTTTGGTTTTTGTATGGTCAGCTAATGCGGTAGCCTAGAAATGAGCTAAGGCACAAGACAACAAGAGGTGGCAGGTTCAATTCGTGGCAACTGCAATAGTGAGGGCAAAATTTTTGAATTATATTTATCCTAAGGTCTAAGGTTTTTGAGGGCACACCTTCATCAAAGCAAGTTAAGAGGTATGGTGATATTATTACTTCTTTAAGGTGTTTGGTTGAGAAAATATTTCTAAATCATAAGGTGGAGAAATAAGGATTATATATGATCATTGTTGGAAATATATGTGCTAGGGTTTGAGAACAAGTTGTGCTTCATTGTTGAATGAGATTGGAAACACATGTGCTAGGGTTTGTGAATAAATTGTGCTTCATTGTTTGAATGAATTTGTGAAGTATTTGGGCATTGGTTTGAGTGACATTGAATGTGAATGAGCAAGTGTTAGAAACTAGTTTTGTAAAGAAAATTTGTGCATTATTGTGCTTGATCTTTTAGAGAAAATTTACAAGGAACAAAGGGCAGTTTTGTGAAGCAAATTTATGCACTAGCTTTGATTGATATTGAGATAAATTTGCAAAGGTTATAGGGTTATTTTATGAAGAAATTTGTGCATTGAACTTGAGTTATATTTGGAAATAATATATTGTGAAATTGTATTGCATACATTTTTCTATGTGTTCTTGAACAAGAATTCTGGGTAGAATATGTCTGAAGGACTTTGATCAAAGCATGGGTTATGAGCAAATTTGAGTATGTGTTATGAGCAGATTTGAGTGTGTTATGAGCAGATTTGAGCATGAATTATGAGAATATTTGAGTATGTGTTATGAGTAATTTTGATCATGTGTTAGAGCAAAGTTGAGCAGAGATAAGTGAGAAGATTTGAGCAAGTATTGGGAGAAGAATTGAAATAGGTTTGAGGTAGAATTGAGCAAGTCTTGTGAGAAGACTTGAAGCAGGTTTGAGGTAGAATTGAGCAAGTCTTGTGAGAATACTTGAAGCAAGTTTGAGGTAGAATTGAGCAAGCCTTTTGAGTAGGCTTGGTGTAGATTTAGGTATATTTATGAGTAGGTTTTGTATTTTATTTGAGCAAGCTTTGTGAGTAGGCTTGATGTAGATTGGAGCAGCGAATTGAGAAAATTTTGTTGCAGATTTGAGCAAGCCTTATGTGAAGGCTTGGAGTATTTTTTGAGCAGAGTATTGAGATGGTTTTGGAGCAAACTAGATTTGAGGGAATAGAGTTCTCCTATGCGTAGATGTCCATGAAACAAAGTTGAGGGGTTAGAGTTCTCTTGTGGATAGATATCCACGAACCAAATTTTAGGGGATAGAGTTCTCCTATGGATAGAGGTCCACAAACCAGAGTTGAGGGGATAGAGTTCTCCTGTAGATAGAGGTCCACAAACCAGGGTTAAGGGGATAAAGTTCTCCTGTGGGTAGAGGTCCACAAAATAGAGTTGAGGGGATAGAGGTATCTTGTTGATAGAGGTCCATGAACCAGAGTTGAGGGGATAGAGTTCTCCAATGGATAGAGATTCATAAACCAAAGTAGAGGGGATAGAGTTCTCTTATGAATAGAAATCCATAAAATTGAGCATAGGGGATTGGTGTCTCCTTTGGAAAAAGGTCCATAAACATTGTAATAGGGATTTGGTTCCCAAGATATTTATTGAGAAAATTTATAAGAAATATTTTCTTTATGGATGTAGCCCACATTGGGTGAACCATGTTAAATCTGTGTCTCTCATTGTGTGTTATGATATGTGCATTGCTTTACTACTGCTATTGATGATATTGGTTGATACTACTTTGGAAAGATATTGCAATTGATAACATTGGATAATGTTATTTTGAAAAAAAAAGCAAAAGGTTGTCTTAAACTGTTCACCCCCCATCTTAGTATAATATTGTGTTCTTCAATTGGTATCAGAGTCGGTTCCTTCAAAAAATTCTAACAGCTTGAAGAAAGATCTTACAGGAACACATATGGCTTCTTAGAATGGATCTTCAACAAATAAGGCTCCAATGTTTGATGGGAATAATTATGCTTTCTGGAGTATGAGGATGAAGACTTATTTTATGGTATAAGGATATGATACATGGCAATATGTTGAGGATGGGTTCAAACCTATAACTACTCCTACCACAGATAATTATGGCAAGCAACTATAAGTAAATAATGCCAAGGCTATGAATGGATTCTAAAGTGGATTACGCGAATAAGAGTTTGTGAAAGTTATGCAATATAAATCAGTAAAATAAATATGGAATAAATTGAAGCAAACATATGAAAGAGATATCAAGGTTAAGTTGGCAAAACTTCATACTCACAGGAGAAGATTTGAAGAATTGAATATGAAATATGAGGAAGATATTGCTAAATACTTACTTCGTGTTGATAAAGTTGTTAATACCATGCATGGACTTGTATTTAAAATTGAGGACTCTAGTGTTGCTTAGAAATTATTAGGATAACTCCCTATGAGGTATGATGCAAAGGTTTTAGAAATAGAAGAGATGAAGGATCTCAATAAGTTAACAATGGATGAGTTACATGGAATTCTCACAGCTTATGAGATGAGGATAGAAAAAGATCAAAATTCCAAGAAAGAGGCAACATTCAAAGCTTCAAATAAGACAAAAGATAAGAAATCAGAATCAAGTGATGAATCAAGCAATGATGAAGAAGCTAATTATGTGAGAAGAAATAAGAAGGGCTCAAGAAAACACAAATATATGAATACTATAAAATATTTTAATTGTGGTAACTTTGGTCACTATGCATCTAATTATCCACAAGTTGGAAGTAGTAGTAGTGAAGAGAAACAAGATTATAAGAAAAAGGAAGAAAGAAAATTTAGGTATGAAAAGAAAAATAGGTATGGTCAAGGCAAGCATGAAAAGAAGATTTTTCAAAGGCACAAGAAGAGTTTCTATGTTGAAGAAGCAAGCAGTGCTTTCAGTGACAGTGATGAAATTTTCTTAGATAGTGAAAATAAGAGATTCTATTTTTGGCAATTTAAGAGAAAGAAGACACTTCTATTGAAGATCAAGTAAAAGATGTTTTTGACCAAGTAGAATAAAAATAATATGCTCCTATAATTTAATACCTAGAGGAAGGTTCTAGAAAAAGAAGAAGAAGCCATAGTTTACCTAGAAGAGAAACTTATTGTTGCTCTTAGAGTTTTGAAAAGAGTTAGAAAGAATAACTCTAGATTGAAGGTGAAGAACACAAGCTTATCTGAGAGGGGGGTGAACAATATAAGACCACTTTTTACTTTTCTTTCTCAATAAATATTATGCAATATATCAATGGAAATATCAATAGTAGTAATTAAAGCAATGCACAAATCACCATACACAATAGAGACACAAATTTAACGTGGTTCACCCAATGTGGGCTACTCCATAGAGAAAATATTTCACTAAAATTTTCTCAACAAATATCTTGGGAATCCTTTCTCTATTACAATGTTTATGGATCTTTGTCCAAATGAGACACCAATCCCATAATCAAGTTTATGGATCTCTATCCACTAGAGAACTCCTTCTCCTCCACTCTGGTTGGTGATCTTCTAGAAGAACTACTATCTCCACTGAACTGGCTTATGGATCTCTATCCACTGAAGAATCTTGTCCTCACTCAGAAGGCCTATCCTCACTACCCTGGCTAATGGACCTCTATCCACTTGAGATTGTCATCCTCTATACTTTATCACCTCCAAAGCATGCTCTCTGATATGTCTCAAATTTGTACTAAACATAGTCCTTCAGTCTAGCACAAATCCGCTCAATATTTATCCTCAAATATCTATCCTCAAATATGCACTAAACACAATCCTTCGGTCTAGCACAAATTTATCCTCAATATTTGTCCTCAAATCTATACTAAACATAGTCCTTCGGTCTAGCATAAATATGTACTCAATATCTAACTTCAAATCTGCACTAAACATAGTCCTTTGTTCTAGCACAAATTTATCCTCAAGCCTTAACACAAAGCTTGACTCAAACACAAATCAACTCTACTAGATCTAACCCAACCCTTAACCAAATGTTTGAATAAATTAATCAATAAAATCTACTCTCAAGTCTTCTCAAAGACTTGTCTCAAATTTGCATTGTAAGCTTCCACAAAAGCTTACACTAATCTATCCACAAGTTGAAGAACACAAGCTTATACTGAGAGGGGGGTGAACAGTATAAGACCACTTTTTACTTTTCTTTCCAAATCAATATTATGCAATGTATAGATAGCAATATCAACAGAAGTAATCAAAGCAATGCACAAAACACCATACACAATAGAGACACCACAATTTACGTGGTTCACCCAATGTGGGCTACTCCACGGAGAAAATATTTCACTAAAATTTTCTCAATCAATCTCTTGGGAATCCTTCCCTATTACAATGTTTATGGACCTCTGTCCAAAGGAGATGCCGATCCCCTAAATCAAGTTCGTGGATCTCTATCCATAGGAGAACTCCTTCTCCTCTGCTCTGGTTGGTGATCCTCTAGAAGACTACTGCCTCCACTTCACTGGCTTGTGGATCTCTCTCCACTGAAGACTCTTGTCCCCACTCAGAAGACCTATCCTCACTACCCTAGCTAATGGATCTCTATCCACTGGAGACTACTGTCCTCTCTGCTCTATCACCTCCAAAGCTCTATCTCAAATCTGCACTAAACACAGTCCTTCGATCTAGCACAAATTTGCTCAATCTCTATCTTTGGTCTGGCACAAACTTATCCTCAAATCTACACCAAAATCTGCTCCACAAGTCCACTCAGAACTTGCTCAATCTGCTCAACAAGTCCACTCAGAACTTGCTCAAATATGCTCAACAAGTCCACTCAGAACTTGCTCAAATATGCTCAACAATTCCACTTAGAACTTGCTCAAATATGCTCAACAAGTCCACTCAGAACTTGCTCAAATATGCTCAACAAGTCCACATAGAACTTGCTCAAATATGCTCAACAAGTCCACATAGAACTTGCTCAAATATGCTCAACAAGTCCACACAAAACTTGCTCAAACCTGCTCAACAAGCTCACTTAGAACTTGTCCAAATCTGCTCAATAAGCTCACACAAAACTTAACCAATCTCATAGAAACATAAAGAGAATTGTTAGAGACCCAATATGTTTCAACTCAATGCTCAAACACTTTCTCAACTCAAATCAGAATATAGAATAGTTTGTTTTATGGAACTTGAACAATCACTTCACACACCCACTTGACTAGGCTCAACCAACTCTACTCAACCAATCACTCAAGAAACAACCCTTGCTCACAAACCCTAGTCCAAGCATATAAACATCAACTCAAAATATTTCCAACAATGCTCAACAACAAATCTCACATAACAATGATACTCATGTTATTTTCAAACTCTAGTTCAAGTTCTTTGCACAACAACTCACTTCAACAACAATGCTTATAAAACAATCTTCACATAACAATGATACTCATGATCTTTTGCACAACCCTAACTCAGGTTCTTCACACTACCAATGGCTTCAACAACAATGCTTATAAAACAAGGTTTTAATAACAACTCTTTATTCCAAAAAACCTTGAAGCATTAACTCAAACACTCTCAAAAGGAAACCCTAATCAAGTCCTTTTCACTCCAAACTTATTTTCAGAAAACCAATCAATCAACTCAACTATGGAAGAATGTGCTCATACCTTTTTCTTGATGATGAAGGGATCTCATAAATCTGCCACAACCACAACAACTTCTATGCCAATCTCAAAGAGGTTAGAAGATAAATATTTCTCACAATATAATATAAATACTCAATTACACCTTATCACTCCACCTTTCAAAAACAACCATCAACATACATAAAGTATTTATCCAATAACACCTTATAAACTCCCAACTAATAATAAATTCAACATCCACCAAAATAACTCAAAACCTCTTTAATCAATTTTAATGGCAAGAAGAACTTTAGCAAAAATCAAATCCTCTTTCTTTAAAAACCTTAATAACATAAATCCCTTCTCAACAAAACAATCTTTCAAAAACCCTTTTAACTCCAAATAGCACAAATCAATTTCCAATAAAAATAATCCTTCACAAACCCTTATAACTCCAAATGCAATTTAATTAAAAATAAATCTTCACAAACCCTTATAACTCCAAATGACCCTTTAATAAAACCTTAGGCAATATAAATTTTAATCAAAAAATTACCTTTGCCACTAGTGGGATTCGACCCCATGATCTCTACCTCTACGAGCGCTCTAGCCATGGGCTTGACCACCGTGTGCGCTAGATGCACGTTTGAAAACCAACGAGCACTTCATGCTCCTTCTTCTACACCTAGCACTCAAATCAAATGCAAACAAAAAGCCTTCCTTTGGCACATCCACGAGAATCGAACGTGGGCTCCTCCTTTCCCAATGCCTTCACAAAGCGTGCACTACCAATGGACCACCATGTCCTATGTGGCTCAAACCATACATTGTCCTCTTTTTATCTTCTTCCCTAGCACTAATAAGACAAAGCTCTTTGTCTTCTTCCTCAACGTTCACGATGCAATAAATACCTTCAACCTTTTCGCATGGGAAATAATTCATCAAGGGGTAAGTTTTGAATGCCCCTTTGGGCATTAATTTATACACAAAACCACCATTCAAATTTAGACGTCGATGCTCCTTAATTTTGATGACGTCGGCACTAGCTAAACCTTTATATAATTTATAAATTATTTAAATTCCAATAGAATTTAAATTTTATAAATTATATTTTAAAACCTTTGACTTTAATAAAATTAAAGTCTTCCATGGGGTAAATTTAAACTTGCAACTTGTACTCCACTGATTTGATTTAAAATATTCTGCCACCATGGGTTTAATTAAACCCTCATAAAATATTATTTTGCCAATTTATTCTTCAACTCTTCGCTTTGTTCCTGGTGTTAATAATGGTGTGCTCCATGGTGTTGATGATGGCTCCATTTGTTCACTTTGGCATCAATGATGACTTTTTCACCTTGACATCAATGACAACTAACTGAGCTCAAAATGTCCAACAATCTCCCCCTTTGTCATTGATGGTAACCCAAATTCTTTTAACTGAAAACTTGACCTTTCCTTTGTTCTGCTCCCCCTGGCTCAATGCTCTCTCAAATATCAAATCTCTCCCCCTTTGACATCAATGGCAAAGGGTCACCTTTGGGGCTCGGGGCTAAGAATGAGCCTCTTAGCTTAGCCCCTCCCCACCTTCTGTTGAGGTGGTTAATTCTAGGGTGGGAGTATTTCTACTCCCAGAAAGCATTGTTCTTTACCTTTATCCTCTTTTCTTCTTATCTAAATTTTCTGATTCCTCTGACTATTTCTATCCATGTCCATGTTCCTATTCCTATTCCTATTCATATTCATATTCTTATTCCTGTTCCTATTCATACATATTTTTGGAATGTCTGCTCTACACCACTTTGTTGTGTGACCATCATTGTTGCACTTATAACACTTAATGTTATTATTCCTTGGAGGTGCAAATGTCTTAGGATTTCTCCTAGTGAAGCCATATCCTCTTCTATCATGAACCCTGCAATTCATTGCCTTGTGACCAAACTGATTACATGAGTAGCAATACCCATGGAAAAGTTATATGTTCCCATATTCATGTCTTACATGTGTCCTACATTGTGAAGCCATGTGCCCAAACCTATGACATGAAAAGCATCTTCCATTAAAGTTTCCTTGTCTTGACCTCATTGGTCTCTTGGTCTCTCCCTATTCTGATTGTTGTTCCATCTGTATCTTCTTTGTGCATTGTTCCTATTTTTGTTGAACTCTCTATTGTCCAACTCATCCTTAGATGTCTCACTTTATTTTACACTATCTTCTTCTGAAGTATCTTCATCTGAAGTTTCTTCTCCTCCAAAACTTGAAGTTGACTCTCCTTCCCATTTCTTTTGAATTTGTTCAAATCCAAGACCTATCTTGCTTGATGTAGTCTTTTGTATCTTGATGAACTTATCCAAGTTCTTTGAGCTATTTTTAAACCCTTTCATCTTGATCTTGGAGTCCTCTAAATCTTCTTTTAGTAGTGCCACTTCTTGTGCTAACTTCTCACATTCCAAGATCTTTGCTTCTAACTTATCTTTGAACCTCTTTGCCTTAGCCTTTGATTTTTCTAAATCCTCTATGAGCAATCTTCTCTCTTCATCACATTCTTGAAACTGAATTTCAAGTTTAGAGTGTTGCTTTCTTACCTTCTTTACCATGTCAAGAGCATAGATAAGTTCTCCCTTGAGATCATAACCATCCTTTTCTGAATATTCCTCTATTTTTTTACCTTTGTCCACATCTTTATTTTCTTTTGGCTTGTCTTCTATAGGATCACTTACTTCTTCTTCTAAAGCCATTAGAATATTTTCATCTGGTCCTTCAAGTGCATTCTCATATTCATCATCACTGAAACTATAACCATCCCTTGTACAATCATCTTCAAGATGTCCAAAGTTACCACATCTAAAACACTTGAGAATAACTGGAGTCTTTTTCTTAACTTGCTCTTTTTCTTCAATCATAAATAGGACTTCATCTCTATCATTGTCTGAAAAACTAGCATCACTATCACTTGAGTACTTACTTGCATTATCCGCATAGTAGCTCCTCTTTTGTATTTGAAAGAACTTCTTTCCTTGTCTGCTTTGTCCATCCTTGCTTTTCTTTTGGTGCTTATATCTTTCTGATTCCCTGTTCCTGTGATCCTATTTTTCTTCACCATTGTTGTTCTTGGGTTCTTGACAATCTATTGCAAAATATCCATACTTTCCACAATTGAAACACTTAATAGATCTTAGATCTCTGGATCTTCTAGAATCTTTATCTCTTCTACCATAATTAGCTTCTTCATCACTGGATGACTCACTACTTGATTCTGACTTCTTACCCTTTGTTTTCTTGATTGCTTTGAATGTTGCTTCCTTCTGGGGAATAGGATCTTTTGTTCTTATCTCAAAAGTTGTGAGCATACCAAGCAACTTATCTCTTGTCAAAGTATCACCATCCATTGATACTTCTATAGCAGAAACCTATTCACTGAATATTTTTGGAAGAGTTCTTAAGACTTTATCACAAACATCTGATTCATCAATCTTCATTCCAAGTCCTTGCATATCATTAACAACCTCATCAATTCAAATTAGATAAGCACTAATATTTTCCTCTTCATTCATTCTTAATGCTTCAAATTGTCCTTTGAGATTTCGCATCTTTGCTTTCTTGACACTTTTATCTCCTTCATATATATTTTGTAATTTATCCCACATCTCTTTTGCAGTTTTACAATGCATAACTTTCATAGACTCTGTTCTACGTAAACCTCTCACAAGTGCATTCATTGCTTTTGAATTATAGTGTTGTAGAAGCTTACCTTCCTTATCTGTAGGAGGATTGATTAAGGGATCATATCCAAATTCCACTGATTCCCAAATTTCATTGCCAAGTGCCATCAGGTAGATCTTCATCATCATACTCCAATACATATAGTCACTTCCATCAAATACTGGTGCTGAATTATTTGAGGACACCTCCTTAGGATCCATTATGTTCTTGTTAGCTTTTCCTTCAAGTTGTTAAACTCTTCTGAAGGAACCCACTCTGATACCAATTGAAGAACACAAGCTTATACTGAGAGAGGGGTGAATAATATAAGACCACTTTTTACTTTTCTTTCCAAATCAATATTATGCAATGTATAGATAGCAATATCAACAATAGTAATCAAAGCAATGCACAAATCACCATACACAATAGAGACACCACAATTTACATGGTTCACCCAATGTGGGCTACTCCACGGAGAAAATATTTCACTAAAATTTTCTCAATCAATCTCTTGGGAATCCTTCCCTATTACAATGTTTATGGACCTCTATCCAAAGGAGATACCAATCCCCTAAATCAAGTTCATGGATCTCTATCCATAGGAGAACTCCTTCTCCTCTACTCTGGTTGGTGATCCTCTAGAAGACTACTGCCTCCACTACATTGGCTTGTGGATCTCTCTCCACTGAAGACTCTTATCCCCACTCAGAAGACCTATCCTCACTACCCTAGCTAATGGATCTCTATCCACTAGAGACTACTATCCTCTCTACTCTGTCACCTCCAAAGCTCTATCTCAAATCTACACTAAACATAGTCCTTCGGTCTAGCACAAATCTACTCAATCTCTATCTCTAGTCTAGCATAAACTTATCCTCAAATCTACACCAAACTCTACTCCACAAGTCCACTCAGAACTTGCTCAAATCTGCTCAACAAGTCCACTCAGAACTTGCTCAAATATGCTCAACAAGTCCACTTAGAACTTGCTCAAATATGCTCAACAAGTCCACTCAGAACTTGCTCAAATCTCTCAACAAGTCCACTCATAACTTGCTCAAATATGCTCAACAAGTCCACTCAGAACTTGCTCAAATCTGCTCAACAAGTCCACTCATAACTTGCTCAAATATTCTCAACAAGTCCACACAAAACTTGCTCAAATCTTCTCAACAAGTCCACACAGAACTTCTCCAAATCTACTCAACAAGTCCACTCATAACTTGTCCAAATATGCTCAATAAGCTCACACAAAACTTAACCAATCTCATAGAAACATAAAGAGAATTGTTAGAGACCCAATATGTTCTCAACTCAATGCTCAAACACTTTCTCAACTCAAATCAGAATATAGGATAGTTTATTTTATGGAACTTGAACAATCACTTCACACACCCACTTGACTAGGCTCAACCAACTCTACTCAACCAATCACTCAAGAAACAACCCTTGCTCACAAACCCTAGTCCAAGCATATAAACATCAACTCAAAATATTTCCAACAATGCTCAACAACAAATCTCACATAACAATGATACTCATGTTCTTTTCAAACTCTAGTTCAAGTTCTTTGCACAACAACTCACTTCAACAACAATGCTTATAAAACAATCTTCACATAACAATGATACTCATGATATTTTGCACAACCCTAACTCAGGTTCTTCACACTACCAATGGCTTCAACAACAATGCTTATAAAACAAGGTTTTAATAACAACTCTTTATTCCAGAAAACCTTGAAGCATTAACTCAAACACTCTCGAAAAGGAAACCCTAATCAAGTCCTTTTCACTCCAAACTTATTTTCCAGAAAACCAATCAATCAACTCAACTATGGAAGAATGTGCTCATACCTTTTTCTTGATGATGAAGGGATCTCATAAATCTGCCACAACCACAACCACTTCTATGCCAATATCAAAGAGGTTAGATGATAAATCTTTCTCACAAAATAATATAAATACTCAATTACACCTTATCACTCCACCTTTCAAAAACAACCATCAACATACATAAAGTATTTATCCAATCACACCTTATAAACTCCCAACTAATAATAAATTCAACATCCACCAAAATAACTCAAAACCTCTTTAATCAATTTTAATGGCAAGAAGAACTTTAGCAAAAATCAAATCCTTTTTCTTTAACAACCTTAATAACATAAATCCCTTCTCAACAAAACAATCTTTCAAAAACCCTTTTAACTCCAAATAGCACAAATCAATTTCCAATAAAAATAATCCTTCACAAACCCTTATAACTCCAAATGCAATTTAATTAAAAATAAATCTTCACAAACCCTTATAACTCCAAATGACCCTTTAAGAAAACCTTAGGCAATATAAATTTTAATCAAAAAATTACCTTTGCCACTAGTGGGATTCGACCCCACGATCTCTGCCTCCATGAGCGCTCTAGCCATGGGCTTGACCACCGCATGTGCTAGACGCACGTTTGAAACCAACGAGCACTTCGTGCTCCTTCTTCTATACCTGGCGCTCAAATCGAATGCAAACAAAAAGTCTTCCTTTGGCACGTCCACGAGAATCGAACGTGGGCTCTTCCTTTCCCAATGCCTTCGCAAAGCGTGCGCTACCAATGGACCACCGTGTCCTATGTGGCTCAAACCATACGTTGTCCTCTTTTTGTCTTCTTCCCTGGCACTAATAAGACAAAGCTCTTTGTCTTCTTCCTCAACGTTCACGATGCACGAAATACCTTCAACCTTTTTGCATGGGAATTAATTCATCGAGGGGTAAGTTTTGAATGCCCCTTTGGGCATTAATTTATACACAAAACCACCATTCAAATTTAGACATCGATGCTCCTTAATTTTTGATGACGTCGACGCTAGCTAAACCTTTATATAATTTATAAATTATTTAAATTCCAATAGAATTTAAATTTTATAAATTATATTTTAAAACCTTTGACTTTAATAAAATTAAAGTCTTCCATGGGGTAAATTTAAACTTGCAACTTGTACTCCACTGATTTGATTTAAAATATTCTACCACCATGGGTTTAATTAAACCCTCATAAAATATTATTTTGCCAATTTATTCTTCAACTCTTCGCTTTGTTCCTGGTGTTAATAATGGTGTGCTCCATGGTGTTGATGATGGCTCCATTTGTTCACTTTGGCATCAATGATGACTTTTTCACCTTGACATCAATGACAACTAACTGAGCTCAAAAGGGTCACCTTTGGGGCTCGAGGCTAAGAATGAGCCTCTTAGCTTAGCCCCTCCCCCACCTTCTATTGAGGTGGTTAATTTTGGGGTGGGAGTATTTCTACTCCTAGAAAGCATTGTTCTTTACCTTTATCCTCTTTTCTTCTTATATGAATTTTTTGATTCCTCTAACTATTTCTATCCATGTCCATGTTCCACCATGTTCCTATTCCTGTTCATATTCATATTCCTATTCATGTTCCTGTTCATACATATTTATGGAATATCTGCTCTACACCACTTTTATGTGTGACCATCATTGTTGCACTTATAACACTTAATGTTATTATTCCTTGGAGGTGCAAATGTCTTAGGATTTCTCCTAGTGAAGCCATATCCTCTTCTATCATGAACCCTGCAATTCATTGCCTTGTGACCAAACTGATTACATGAGTAGAAATACCCATGGAAAAGTTATCTTTTCCCATATTCTTGTCTTACATGTGTCCTGCATTGTGAAGCCATGTGCCCAAACCTGTGACATGAAAAGCATCTTCCATTGAAGTTTCCTTGTCTTGACCTCATTGGTCTCCTATTCTAATTGTTGTTCCATTTGTATCTTCTTTGTGCATTGTTCCTATTTTTTTTGAACTCTCTATTGTCCAACTCATCCTTAGATGTCTCACTATATTTTACATTGTCTTCTTCTGAAGTATCTTCATCTGAAGTTTCTTCTCCTCCAAAACTTGAAGTTGACTCTCCTTCCCATTTCTTTTGAATCTGTTCAAATCCAAGACCTATCTTTCTTGATGTAGTCTTTTGTGTCTTGATGAACTTATCCAAGTTATTTGAGCTATTTTTAAACCCTTTCATATTGATCTTGGAGTCCTCTAAATCTTCTTTTAGTAGTGCCACTTCTTGTGCTAACTTCTCACATTCTAAGATCTTTGCTTCTAACTTATCTTTGAACCTCTTTGCCTTAGCCTTTGATTTTTCTAAATCCTCTATGAGCAATCTTCTCTCTTCATCACATTATTGAAACTGAATTTCAAGTTTAGAGTGTTGCTTTCTTACCTTCTTTACCATGTCAAGAGCATAGATAAGTTCTCCCTTGAGATCATAACCATCCTTTTCTAAATATTCCTCTATTTTTTTACCTTTGTCCACATCTTTATTTTCTTTTGGCTTGTCTTCTATAGGATCACTTACTTCTTCTTCTAAAGCCATTAAAATATTTTCATCTGGTCCTTCAAGTGTATCCTCATATTCATCATCACTGAAACTATAACCATCCCTTGTACAATCATCTTCAAGATGTCCAAAGTTACCACATCTAAAACACTTGAGAATAATTGGAGTCTTTTTCTTAACTTGCTCTTTTTCTTCAATCATAAATAGGACTTCATCTCTATCATTGTCTGAAAAACTAGCATCACTATCACTTGAGTACTTACTTGCATTATCCGCATAGTAGCTCCTCTTTTATATTTGAAAGAACTTATTTCCTTGTCTGCTTTGTCCATCCTTGCTTTTCTTTTGGTGCCTATATATTTTTGATTCCATGTACTTGTGATCCTATTTTTCTTCACCATTGTTGTTCTTGGGTTCTTGAAAATCTGTTGCAAAATATCCATACTTTCCACAATTGAAACACTTAACAGATCTTAGATCTCTGGATCTTCTAGAATCTTTATCTCTTTTACCATAATTAGCTTCTTCATCACTGGATGACTCATTGTTTGATTCTGACTTCTTACCCTTTGTTTTCTTGATTGCTTTGAATGTTGCTTCCTTCTGGGGAATAGGATATTTTGTTCTTATCTCAAATATTGTGAGCATACCAAGCAACTTATCTCTTGTCAAAGTATCACCATCCATTGATACTTCTATAGTAGAAACCTATTCACTGAATATTTTTGGAAGAGTTCTTAAGACTTTATCACAAACATCTGATTCATCAATCTTCATTCCAAGTCCTTGCATATCATTAACAACCTCATCAATTCGAATTAGATAAGCACTAATATTTTCCTCTTCATTCATTCTTAATGCTTCAAGTTGTCCTTTGAGATTTCATATATTTGCTTTCTTGACACTTTTATCTCCTTCATATATATTTTGCAATTTATCCCACATCTCTTTTGCAGTTTTACAATGCATAACTTTCATAGACTCTGTTCTATGCAAACCTCTCACAAGTGCATTCATTGCTTTTGAATTATAGTGTTGTAGAAGCTTACCTTCCTTATCTGTAGGAGGATTGAATAAGGGATCATATCCAAATTCCACTAATTCCCAAATTTCATTGCCAAGTGCCATTAGGTAGATCTTCATCATCATACTCCAATACATATAGTCACTTCCATAAAATACTGGTGCTCAATTATTTGAGGACACCTCCTTAGGATCCATTGTGTTCTTGTTAGCTTTTCCTTCAAGTTGTTAAACTCTTCTGAAGGAACCCGACTCGATACCAATTGAAGAACACAAGCTTATACTAAGAGGGGGGTGAACAGTATAAGACCACTTTTTACTTTTCTTTCCCAATCAATATTATGCAATGTATAGATAGCAATATCAACAATAGTAATCAAAGCAATGCATAAATCACCATACACAATAGAGACACCATAATTTACGTGGTTCACCCAATGTGGGCTACTCCACGGAGAAAATATTTCACTAAAATTTTCTCAATCAATCTCTTGGGAATCCTTCCCTATTACAATGTTTATGGACCTCTATCCAAAGGAGATGCCGATCCCCTAAATCAAGTTCATGGATCTCTATCCATAGGAGAACTCCTTCTCCTCTGCTCTGGTTGGTGATCCTCTAGAAGACTACTACCTCCACTGCACTGGCTTGTGGATCTCTCTCCACTGAAGACTCTTGTCCCCACTCAAAAGACCTATCCTCACTACCCTAGCTGATGGATCTCTATCCACTAGAGACTACTATCCTCTCTACTCTATCACCTCCAAAGATCTATCTCAAATCTGCACTAAACATAGTCCTTAGGTCTAGCACAAATCTACTCAATATCTATCTCTAGTCTAGCACAAACTTATCCTCAAATCTGCACCAAAATCTGCTCCACAAGTCCACTCAGAACTTGCTCAAATCTGCTCAACAAGTCCACTCAGAACTTGCTCAAATATGCTCAACAAGTCCACTTAAAACTTGCTCAAATCTGCTCAACAAGTCCACTCAAAACTTGCTCAAATATGCTCAACAAGTCCACTCAAAACTTGCTCAAATCTGCTCAACAAGTCCACTCAAAACTTGCTCAAATTTGCTCAAAAAGTCCACACAGAACTTGCTCAAATCTGCTCAACAAGTCCACATATAACTTGCTCAAATATGCTCAACAAGTCCACACAGAACTTGTCCAAATCTGCTCAACAAGCTCACTCAGAACTTGTCCAAATATGCTCAATAAGCTCACATAGAACTTAACCAATCTCATAGAAACATAAAGAGAATTGTTAGAGACCCAATATATTTCAACTCAATGCTCAAACACTTTCTCAACTCAAATCAGAATATAGGATAGTTTGTTTTATGGAACTTGAACAATCACTTCACACACCCACTTGACTAGGCTCAACCAACTCTACTCAACCAATCACTCAAGAAACAACCCTTTCTCACAAACCCTAGTCCAAGCATGTAAACATCAACTCAAAATATTTCCAACAATGCTCAACAACAAATCTCACATAACAATGATACTCATGTTCTTTTCAAACTCTAGTTCAAGTTCTTTGCACAACAACTCACTTCAACAACAATGCTTATAAAACAATCTTCACATAACAATGATACTCATATTTTTCTCAAACCCTAACTCTAGGTTCTTCACACTACCAATGGCTTCAACAACAATGCTTATAAAACAAGGTTTTAATAACAACTCTTTATTCCAGAAAACCTTGAAGCATTAACTCAAACACTCTCGAAAAGGAAACCCTAATCAAGTCCTTTTCACTCCAAACTTATTTTCCAGAAAACCAATCAATCAACTCAACTATGGAAGAATGTGCTCATACCTTTTTCTTGAAGATGAAGGTATCTCATAAATCTGCCACAACCACAAACACTTCTATGCCAATCTCAAAGAGGTTAGAAGATAAATATTTCTCACAAAATAATATAAATACTCAATTACACCTTATCACTCCACCTTTCAAAAACAACCATCAACATACATAAAGTATTTATCCAATAACACCTTATAAACTCCCAACTAATAATAAATTCAACATCCACCAAAATAACTCAAAACCTCTTTAATCAATTTTAATGGCAAGAAGAACTTTAGAAAAAATCAAATCCTTTTTCTTTAACAACCTTAATAACATAAATCCCTTCTCAACAAAACAATCTTTCAAAAACCCTTTTAACTCCAAATAGCACAAATCAATTTCCAATAAAAATAATCCTTCACAAACCCTTATAACTCCAAATGCAATTTAATTAAAAATAAATCTTCACAAACCCTTATAAATCCAAATAGCACAAATCAATTTCCAATAAAATAATCCTTCACAAACCCTTATAACTCCAAACACAAGTCAATTAAAAATAATTCTTCACAAACCCTTATAACTCCAAATGACCCTTTAATAAAACCTTAGGCAATATAAATTTTAATCAAAAAATTACCTTTGCCACTAGTGGGATTCGACCCCATGATCTCTGCCTCCACGAGCGCTCTAGCCGTGGGCTTGACCACCGCATGCGCTAGACGCATATTTGAAACCAACGAGCACTTCGTGCTCTTTCTTCTATACCTGGCGCTCAAATCGAATGCAAACAAAAAGTCTTCCTTTGGCACGTCCACGAGAATTGAACGTGGGCTCTTCCTTTCCCAATGCCTTCGCAAAGCGTGCGCTACCAATGGACCATCGTGTCCTATGTGGCTCAAACCATACGTTGTCCTCTTTTTATCTTCTTCCCTGGAACTAATAAGACAAAGCTCTTTGTCTTCTTCCTCAACGTTCACGATGCATGAAATACCTTCAACCTTTTCACATGGGAATTAATTCGTCGAGGGGTAAGTTTTGAATGCCCCTTTGGGCATTAATTTATACACAAAACCACCATTTGAATTTAGACGTCGGTGCTCCTTAATTTTTGATGACGTCATCGCTATATAAACCTTTATATAATTTATAAATTATTTAAATTCCAATAGAATTTAAATTTTATAAATTATATTTTAAAACCTTTGACTTTAATAAAATTAAATTCTTCCATGGGGTAAATTTAAACCTGCAACTTGTACTCCACTGATTTGATTTAAAATATTCTGCCACCATGGGTTTAATTAAACCCTCATAAAATATTATTTTGCCAATTTATTCTTCAACTCTTTGCTTTGTTCCTGGTGTTAATAATGGTGTGCTCCATGGTGTTGATGATGGCTTCATATGTTCACTTTGGCATCAATGATGACTTTTTCACCTTGACATCAATGACAACTAACTGAGCTCAAAATGTCCAACACAATTCCTCTCTAGAACTTGTCCAATCTGCTCAACAAGTCTTCACCAAGACTTACCTCAAATCTGCTTAATAAGTCCTCACTACAACTTGTTCAATTTGCTTAAAAAGTCTTCACCAAGACTTGCCTCAATTCTACTCAGCAAGTCCTTACTAGAACTTGTCCAATCTGCTCAACAAGTCCTCACTAGAACTTGTCCAATTCGCTCAACAAGTCTTCACCAAGACTTACCTCAAATCTATATTGTAAGCTTCCACAAAATCTTACTCAATTCAATCTAACACAAAATCCTCTTCAATCACTTAGACAAGCTTCACATAGAATCTTGTTTAATCTCACAAAAAAATATAGAGAATTGCTAGAGACTCAATATACTTCACACTCACAACAATGCTCAATCACTTTCTATCTCTTTCTCAAATCAAATTAGAATATAGAACAATTTGTTTCACAGAACTTGAACTATCACTTCAACACTTCCACTTGACTAGGCTCAATCAACTGTACTCAATAAATAACTCAATGAAACAATCTTTGCTTCAAATCCTAGTATAAGCATATGAAAACTCACTCAATTATTTCCAACAATGCTTGTCAAACAATCTCACATAACAATGATACTCATGATCTTGCACAAATCCTAGTTCAAGATAGTTCTCAACTTCACATAACAATGATACTCATGATCTTTCATAAACCCTAGTTCAAGCATATGAAAGCTTACTTCAATATTTATAATAATACTTATCAAACAAGATTTTTAGTATCAAATTCCATTCCAAAAAACCAAACTCAACAATGCTTATCAAATAATCCTTTTCACTCCAAATTAGCATTCACAACATCCAACAATATTCCACTCATAAGGAAGATATACCTATACCTTTTATTTGATAAAGTTTTGACCTCAAAACCTGTCTCAATCACTATTACTCTCTTTGCCAATCTCAAGGGTTAGATAACAAATTTTTTTTCCTTAATATTTATTTTCAAAAATATTTCACCAAGTCAAAATATCAAAAACTGAATAATGCCTAATCTCTCATTTCAAAACAATATTTATAATATAACTTTATTTCAACAAAATATCTAACACCCTTGGCACACCTTATTTCTCCTTTTATTAATTTTAACCATTCAAAAATCAAACGCAAACACAATACTTTGCATACCCTTTTATCTCCCTTGTATAACTCTTTAATCCCTTTTAAATATGTAATTTCCAACAAACCAAACTTTAAGAAATTAAAAAAAATAATTTCCACTTTTGCAATTTCAGATGCAACAATCAAACCTTAGCAAATGTGAGCGCATACATTGTCCAACTAATCAAAAATGCCTTGACGGGTTTCAAACACACAAACATTTTGCTCCAAGCGCCTTTGCACATCGTGCACCCACCAAGTGGGCTATGTGCCTCCACACAAAGGGAAAGGCAACATCTTCCCTTTGAACCTTCCTCGAAGGTGCAATAAAAACTTCTCCGCTTGCAAAACGAAGACCACGAAGCTCGAACCCCTAACCTTGTTCTTGCAACATCCTAGTGTAGTCGCCGAATGTCAACCATGCTACCAAGTGCCTTGCAATATGAAGTGGACTCCCCACTATTATCCTTTGCTCTGTTTCCTTAAACCTTTCAAAACACATGCAAATACTTCTCTCCTCTTTGCACACGAATTACTTTGGATTTCAATCGATCGCATGGATGATAAAATGAATGAAACTTACCCCTTCTTATATGCATTATGTCATATGTTCAAAACATCGGTGACCATTTTAATTCGATTTATTTAATATTTTATGCCCTTATAACCCTAAACTTTAGGGTTTATTAAATTAAATTATAAACTAACTTATAATTAAATTATAAGTAACTTATAATTAATTTAATAACTCTTAAAGTTAATCAAATTAAATTATAAATTAATTTATAATGAAATTATTATAATTAA
Organism: Wollemia nobilis; assembly: GCA_028583015.1. Lineage (NCBI taxonomy): Eukaryota > Viridiplantae > Streptophyta > Pinopsida > Araucariales > Araucariaceae > Wollemia > Wollemia nobilis. The sequence goes on from JAQPPZ010003577.1 coordinate 429,790, forward strand.
TTTATAATTAATTTAATCTTTAGGTCTCAACCTTAGACCTTTAATATTATAATAAAATATTATAATATTATTTTTCTTGGGCCTTCCTGTTGCTCTTTAGACCTCATCTGACCACCTTAGGGATATTATAATATTATTTTTCTTAGGTCTAGAAGCAATATTTTCTTGCACAACTGACTCTTGACATCCTTCCTTTTGACCTGCTCACTGAAATTGACTCTTGACATCCTTCATTTTGACCTGCTCACTGAAACTGACTCTTGACATCAATGACAACAAATACTGCTCATATTTCCAACAAAAGGCTCAAGTTAAAAAAGATGAGGAAATAAAAGAAAAGCTTCTACAAGATCTCAAAAACTTAAAGGTTAAGGAAAGGAGATTTTAAGAAGTTATGGTTGAAAATTTAGAGGTAAAAGAATTAGAATGTGAAAGATTAGAACATGAAGTGGTTTCTCTAAGGATGGTGGTGTAAACTCAGCTACAAGAGACCAACAAAATGGATTCCAATCACATAACACAAATGCAATAATAGAAGAAAACTACAAATTGATATTCTTCTCATTCCTGAATTCACACCCCCTCTACAAAAGATTACAATCCATCATATAGCAACCGAAAACCAAAGAAACCCTAAAAACATCTTTTTCTAAAACTGCTAAAAATAGATCTTCTTTCTAAAAACTTCTAAAAATAGAAATGAGTCATATTGTGCCAAAATTCAGTGCACACATCCCTCTTACAATAAAAAACCTTACTTCAAAATATTAGGTCTCAAATTAAGGTCTAACAAAAGATAATAAACTTCTAACAACCCAAAAAATCCAAAAAACTCGAGAACCTATTCTAAAAGCTAATTTTGGGATACTAGATGGATGAGTTAGGTACTGAAAACTCTTTTTTTGGAGAGTCAAACCAGTCAAAGATTCTCTTGATGCATAAAACACACACAAAACCGCCTGTTAAATTTCAAGGCCAACGGACGTACGGTTCACAAGTTATGGCTATGGTAAGGTGCATCATTCTTCTTTGGTGAAGAAGAACTCAGCTCCTATGAGTTCAGCTGAATTGAAATCCTGTAGCTTCTGGTAATCAAATTTCTTTAGCTCTGACTCTGAAACCCAAGTGTTATATGAATGTGGTAGTCCTTCCCACTGAACCAGGAATTTATTGTAGCTCCCATGTCTGGTGGTGATCACCTTCTTATCGAGCACCTGTGCAACTTTGTCTTTTTTCTTCTTAGGAATCTATCGTGCCCAATTTACTGTCTCCTGTAATTCACCATCCTCGAAAGTACCAAGATACTGAAATAAATAAAAAACATTAAAAATGGATGAAATATCAAATTCATCGGGTAGCTCCACTTTATAGGCATTATCATTGATCTTCTTCAAAATCCTGCATGGCCCAATTTTCTTAAGTTTTAGTTTGTTATACGTCCCCTTAGGAAATATTTCTTTCCTAAGATGAACCATGACCATATCACCCTCTTTAAACACTTTCACCCTTCTGTGTGCATCAACAAACTCTTTGTAGTGAGCATTACTACTTTGCAATTTTTCCCTTACTAACTCTTGCACTTTCTGGATATGCCCAGCAAATGCTTTTGCATCATCACTAACTTGTTCTCCAGTTGGTAACTCAACCAAATCTAAGAAACCTCTAGGATTTTGACCATAAATAAGTTAAAAATAATATTTACCTATCAACCTGTTCACTGAACTGTTGTATGCAAATTCAGCTTGTGATAAGGATAAATCCCATTGTTTTGGTTTTTCTCCAACTATGCATCGTAAGATATTTTTGAATCTTCTATTCACTACCTCTATTTGCTCATCGGTCTGTGGGTGGTAAGCACTACTGAACTACAGCCTGGTGTTCAAATTTTTCCACAATGTCCTCCAAAAGTGACTCAAGAACTTAGTATCTTGATCAAAAGTAATAGTCTTTGGAACACCATGCAATCGCACAATTTCATCAAAGAATAAGACTATAGTCCTAGTTGCATCATTATTTTTTTGGAAAGCAATGAAATGCACCATTTTTGAAAATATGTCTACCACAATAAAAACTGAATCCTTACCCCTTTGTGTCTTGGGCAACCCCAACACAAAATCCATACTCAGATCTGTCCATGGTCCTATAGGAACTAGTAGTGGCATATACAACCCTATATTTTGTGCATGGCCCTTAGCCATTTGACATACTCTACATCTAGAGACAAACTTGATTATGTCTCTCTTCATTTTTGGCCAATAGTACTTCTCCTCTACAAGAGTGGTAGTTTTGGCTACTCCAAAATGACCAGCCAAACCCCCACTATGTAATTCCCTCAAGATGTTTTCTCTCATAGAGCCATTGGGAATGCATAATCGATTACCCTTAAACAAGTAACCATTATGAAAAAAATACTCTTCAAAAATAGTACGAGACTCACCCCCTACCACACTTTTGCACTGTTGCACAATATTCCCAAAATTCGCATCAGATTCATATAGATATTTAATCCCCTTAAATCCTACCACTTAATTCTCCATAGTGGTCAACAAAAATACTCTCCTAATCAATGCATCAACAACCTTATTCTATTTTCCCGACTTGTGTTTCAGGACAAATGTATGCTGTTGCAAAAATGAAACCCATTTGGCATGCCTGCTATTTAACTTTTTTTGATAATTTACATACCTCAATGATTCATGATCAGTAAACAACACAAACTCCTTTGAGATTAAGTAGTGCCTCCAATGTTGCAGTGCTTACACAATTGCATAAAATTCCACATCATATGTAGAATAATTCTTCCTTGCGTCATTCAGCTTTTCACTAAAAAATGCTACAGGTTGGCCCTCTTGACTTAAGACACCACCAATCCCAAAAAATGAGGCATCACAATCAACCTCAAACACCTTACTAAAATCTGGTAACACTAGAACAGGGGCTTTCGACACTTTCTTCTTCAAGAGTTAAAAACTCTCTATTGCTTTCGTAGTCCATACAAACTCTTTCCCCTTCGTGCACTCAGTTATAGGGGCATCTATACTACTGAAGTTCCTAATGAACTTCCTGTAAAAGGTAGCTAGTCCATGAAAGCTCCTTACTTCTGTTATAGATCGTGGAAGAGGCCATTCCAGAATCACCTTCACTTTCTCATCATCCATCCTCATGCCATCTCTCAATATTACAAATCCCCAAAACACTAGACTATCTCGAAGAAATCTACATTTCTTCAGGTTGACATACAATTTATTCATCCTGAGCACTTCTAACACTAATTTCAAGTGTAACAAATGCTCTTCTTCACTTTTACTATAAATCAATATATCATAAAAATACACAACCAAAAACTTACCATTATATTCCCACAATACTCTCTTCATCAACCGCATAAATAACCTGGGTGCATTAGACAACCCAAATGACATCACCATCCACTCGTACAATCCATATTTTGTCTTAAAAGTTTTCTTCCATTCATCTCCTTATTGAATTATGATATGGTAGGAGCCACTTCGCAGATCAATTTTACTAAAGTATTTAGCTCCAGCCAAGTCATCTATCATATCATCCACTCTCAGCATAGGATACTGATACTTTTTTGTGATCTTTTTTATGGCTCTACTATCCACACACATTCGCAATTCACCATATTTCTTTGGGATCAACAATGCTAGAGTCGCACATGGACTCTTACTCTCCCTAACTAATCCCTTCTTTATCAACTCTATCACTTGCCTACTGAACTCTACATTCTATGTTGGGTTCAATCGATAAGCTGCTTTATTTGGGAGCGTTGATCCTGGAATCAAATCCATGTGATGCTGGATATCCCTTTTTGGTGGTAGCCCATCTGGTAACTCCTCTGGTGTGACATATTTATATTCACTTAACAACTTAGCTACTACTATAGACATAACCACTTCCTCTGTTTCTAGCTTCCTAGCTATTAAGGTATAACAAAATCTAGCATCCCTGATCTCTGCAAGAAACTCCTTCATCGTCAACAAGCTCTCACTCGACCCATCCTCCTTCAGAGGCACAAGAACTACCTTTACACCATACTTCCAAAATTTGTAAGTATTCTTTCTCCCATTATGATTAGTATCCCTGTCGTACTGCCAAGGTCTTCCCAATAGAATGTGATATGCATCCATAGAGATCACATCACACCACACTTCATCCTTGTAAGTGCTCCTAATTGAAAATTTAATTAAACACCTCTGATCTATTGTTACCTCATTCCCCTTCTTAACCCATGAGATGTGATATGGATAAGGATATTTTTCATATTTCAGGCAGCTTATCGGTTGAACCCAACACAGAATGCAGAGTTGAGTAGGCAAGTGATAGAGTTGATAAAGAAGGGATTAGTTAGGGAGAGTATGAGTCCATGTGCGACTCCAGCATTGCTGACCTTGAAGAAAGATGGTGACTGACGGATGTGTGTGGATAGTAAAGCCATAAACAAGATCATAATAAAGTATCGGTATCCTATGTCGAGAGTGGATAATATGATGGATGGATTGGCTGGAGCTAAATACTTCAGTAAAATTGATCTGTGAAGTTGCTACTACCACATCAGAATTCGAGAAGGGGATGAATGGAAGACAAATTTTAAGATAAAATATGGATTGTACGAGTGGATGGTGATGCCATTTGGGTTTTCTAATGCACCCAGTACATTTATGCGGTTGATGAAGAGAGTACTATGGGAATATAATGGTAAGTTTGTGGTTGTGTATTTTAATGATATTTTAATTTATAGTAAAAGTGAATAAGAGCATTTGTTACACCTAAAATTAGCATTAGAAGTGCTCAGGAAGGAGAAATTGTATGTCAACCTGAAGAAATGTAGATTTCTTCAAGATAGTTTAGTGTTTTTGGGATTTGTAATCTCGAGAGATGGCATGAGGATGAATGATGAGAAAGTGAAGGTGATTCTAGAATGGCCTCTTCCATGATCTATAACAAAAGTAAGGAGCTTTCATGGACTAGCTACCTTTTACAGGAAGTTCATCAGGAACTTCAGTAGTATAGCTGCCCCTATAACTGAGTGCACGAAGAGGAAAGAGTTTGTATGGACAACAACAACAACAGAGAGTTTTAAACTCTTGAAGAAGAAAGTGTCGAAAGCCCCTGTTCTAGTGTTATCAAATTTTAGTAAGGTGTTTGAGGTTGATTGTGATGCCTCATTTGTTGAGATTGGTGGTGTATTAAGTCAAGAGGGCCGACTTGTAGCATTTTTTAGTGAGAAGCTGAATGACGCAAGGAAGACTTATTCTACATATGATGTGGAATTTTATGCAATTGTGTAAGCATCTAAACATTGGAGGCAATAATTAATATCAAAAGAGTTTGTGTTGTTTACTGATCATGAAGTATTGAGGTATGTAAATTCTCAAAAAAAGTTAAATAGCAAGCATGCCAAATGGGTTTCATTTTTGCAATAGTATACATTTGTCCTGAAACACAAGTCAAGAAAACAGAATAAGGTTGTTGATGCATTGAGTAGGAGAGTATTTTTTTTGACCACTATGGAGAATGAAGTGGTAGTATTTTAGGGGATTAAAGATCTGTATGAATCTGATGCGGATTTTGGGAATATTGTGCAACAGTGCAAAAGTGCGGTAGGGGGCGAGTCCTGTACTATTTTTGAAGAGTATTTTTTTCAGAATGGTTACTTTTTTAAGGGTAATCGATTATGCATTCCCAATGGCTATATGAGAGATAACATATTGAGGGAATTACATAGTGGGGGTTTGGTTGGTCATTTTGGAGTAGCAAAAACTACCACTCTTATAAAGAAGAAGTACTATTGGCCAAAAATGAAGAGAGACATAATCAAGTTTGTCTCTAGATGTAGAGTATGTCAAATGGCTAAGGGCCATGCAAAAAATACAGGGTTGTATATGCCACTGCCAGTTCCTACAGGACGATGGACCGATCTAAGTATGGATTTTGTGTTGGGGTTGCCCAAGACACAGAGGGGTAAGGATTCAATTTTTGCAATGATGCACCTTACCAGAGCCATAACTTGTGAATCGTATGCCCGTTGTCCTTGAAATTTAACAAGTGGTTTTGTGTGTGTGTTCTGCATCAGGTAAATCTTTGATTGGCCTAAATCTCCAAAAAAGTGTTTTCGGGACCTAACTCCTCCATCTAATGTCCCAAAATTAGTTTTTAGAATAGGTTCTCGAGTTTTTTGGGTTTTTTTGGCTGTTAGAAGTTTATTATCTTTTGTTATACCTTTATTTGAGACCTAATATTTTAAAGTAAGGTTTGTTATTGTAAGAGAGATGTGTGTACCAAATTTGGGTGCAATCCAACTCATTTCTATTTTTAGAGGTTTTTAGAAAGAAGATATATTTTTAGCAATTTTAGAAAAAAGATGTTTTTAGGGTTTCTTTGGTTTTCGGTTGCTATATGATGGATTGTAATATTTTGTAGAAGGGGTGTGAATTCATGAATGAGAAGAATATCAATTTGCAGTTTTCTTCCATTATTGCATTTGTGTTATGTTATTGGAGTCCATTTTGTTGGTCTCTTGTAGCTAAGTTTACACCATTTGGTATCAGAGCAAGTTGGATCTTGTTGAGAGGAGAAGAGAAAAAAAGAGAAAATGAGAGGAGAGAAAAGAGGCTCAAAAAAAAAATTGGCACTCTATGCAGTGCTTGCAGAAGGTTTGTAAAACCTTGGAGACAGAAATTGACACTCTGTGTAAGTTCTTGCAGGAGGTTTTTTATGTAAAAGCCTCAGAGAAAGAGATTGGCACTTTGTGTAGTGCTTGTAGAAGGTTTGTAAAACCTTGGAGAAATAAATTGACACTCTATGTAAGTGCTTGCATGAGGTTTTTTTATATAAAACCTTAGAAGGAGGAATTGACACTTTGTGTAGTGCTTGTAGAAGGTTTGTAAAACCTTAAAGAAATAAATTGGCACTCTGTGTAGTGCTTGCACGAGGTTTTTTTTATTAAAAATTTTAGAGGGAAGAATTGACACTTTGTGTAGTGCTTGTAGGAGGTTTGCTATTTTAAAACCTCGAAGGAATAAATTGGCACTATGTGTAGTGCTTGTAGGAGGTTTGAGATATAAAACCTCAAAAGGAGATTGGTACTTTGAGGAGTACTTGCAGATGTGTGGCACTTTATGGAGAGCGATTATGAGTTTGATTAGAGGAACTCGTAGGAGCAGAGTTCTTTTCAACCAAAGGAGAATGATGCAAGAGCCAATATGTAGAGGGTTTTTTAAAAAGAAGTTTTAAAGTAGTTTTTTTTACTCAAAATGGAATTATTTGATGCAAAATATAAATTGCCGAAAATGGTAATTACTAAAAAAGGTAAATTTTTTTGAAAAAATATTTTTCCAAAAATAGTAATTACTTAAAAAGGCATTTTTGGTTGGAAAAATCAATTTGTCGAAAATAGTAATTTTTATTTTTATTTTTAGGGTTTTAAGCTTTAGGGTTTTCTTTTAGGGCTTCAAGTTTTAGGGTTTTCTTTTAGGGTTTCTTTGGGGATATATATTCCCTTGGTATTGCATTGTAAAAGGAAAAGTGAATCCAGGAATGAAAAAATAAGATATTTATTGGTTTATTTCCATGTATTATAGTTTTTATGTGAATGGAGGTTTTATGTTTTGACCTCTTACAACTAGATTCACATCATATGGAAGTGAAAGATTCTAAGGATAAGCCGCACAGGTTTGGGAAAAGTTTAAAATATTTAGATAAAATTATCAAAGCACAAAGATCTTCATTTATCAAAACAGGACTAGGCTATGAAGAAGGTCAAGAGGTACAAAATGAGGAGTTAAGCTCAAAAGAAAAGGAAGTTTTAGAGGAAGAGATTGAAGAAGAACCGAAGACCTATGTTGATAAGTTGAGGAGTGGAAGCATCATTGAGAAAGAAAACAATGCACAAAAAAGAAACAGGGATCATCACAGAGAAGGCAAAGAAAGGACCAAGAGACCAGATTTTTCAAGACAAGATGAATATTTCTTCCAAGGTCATTGTTTCTCATGTAATTTTTTTGGTCACAAAACTATACATTATAGGATTCATGGCAGAAATGATTATGGCTTCACCAAAAGAAATTTATGGTTATCTACATCATTCAGAAAATACAACATCAGGTGTTACAATTGCAATAATTTTGGGCATAAAGTAAAGTTGTGTAGAACAGAGTTTTCAGAACCTTCAAAGACAAGCAAGGACAAAAATTATCAAAAGGTTCAAAGAGGTATGACTAGAAAAATATGGAAGAAAGTGAAGAAAGGAGAAGAGCATTGTAATTTGGGAGTAGTCTTACTCCCACACAAAAATTGATCACCTCAAGGAGAGGAGGTGGTGGGGGATAAACTAAGAGTCTTATTTTTAGCCCCAAAGGAACCCTTTGCCATTGATGTCAAAGGGGGAGAGTTTTAGTAAGGGGAAGATAAATTAGTAAGGTGGAGCAGATTCTATAAATTAGTAAGGTGGAGCAGATTCTCAGGGGGAGCAGATTTGGTATACAGTAGTAGTAAAAGAAAATATTTTAGAAGGATTTCCATCAATGACAAAGGGAAATATTGAGTATATTGAGTTGTCATTGATGTCAAAAGGTTGTTTCAAAGAACTTGGTAAGGCAGAAAGATTCTTCTATGGTTGGAGATTTATTCATGGTAAAATGTTGGACATTTATTCATGGTAAAATATATCTCAAAGGAAAAGAAATTAAGGTAAGAAAAGGATTATAATATTTATTTTAAATATTATAAGAAGGAAAAAGACTTGGAAGAGAAGAAGGATTATAATATTTATTTATTTAATATTATAAGAAGCATGAAGGGTTTAAGAGTTGAGACAAAAGTAAGAAAATATTTTGGGGCAAAGGTTAAAAGTTTAAATTATAATATTTAAACCTTTTTCTAATTTTCGACATCCTGAAATCGAAGGGCAAGGACATACATATATGGAGCATAAATTATTTGTGAAGTCTAATGAGTGTGCAAGCGCCATTCAAAATATTTTGGTCACATTTAATTCGTGGAGGAAGAGAGGAGAGAAAGGACAAAGGCGTACATTTTTAAATGATAAACTTACAATTCAAAATGGAGTGTGCATGGTCGAAGTTTCATCTAGGTAGCTAGCCCAGACGACAGGGAGTCCTTGTGCTAAGTCGCTATTAGATAAGAGGTCGTGGGTTCAAGGCACGATAGGGTCAGTATGGTGAAGATTTTTGTTGAGATGAATATAGCATCATAGAGGTAGATTGAAAGGACGGTTCATGCACTTTGGTTGTTGTGTGGGAAGCTATCCCACATAGTAGCCTAGCATTGAGCTAAGGCACAAGACAACAAGAGGTGGCAGGTTCAATTCATGGCGGCTGCAATAGTGAGGGAAAATTTTTTGAATTATATTTATCCTAAGGTCTAAGGTTTTTGGGGGCACACCTTCATCAAAGCAAGTTAAGAGGTATGGTGATATTATTACTTCTTTAAGGTGTTTGGTTGAGCAAATATTTCTAAATTATAATGTGGAGAAATAAGGATTATATATGATCAATTTTGGAAATATATATGCTAGGGTTTGAGAACAAATTGTGCTTCATTGTTGAATGAGATTGGAAACACATGTGCTAGGGTTTATGAATAAATTATGCTTCATTGTTTGAATAAATTTTTGAAGCATTTAGACATTGGTTTGAGTGACATTGAATGTGAATGAGCAAGTGTTAGAAACCAATTTTTTAAATAAAATTTGTGCATTATTTTCTTTTTTGGTAGATAAGATACTATAGCATTAATACTGGTTTTTACAGGTTGACTCAAAACCTTTTACAAAAATTAGCCCAGGGCTGTTGATGAACATATCCTTACTAAGGATCTTATATATGTAAAATCTACATGCCCCTAAAGCCATTACATCCAGTAAGGCGCATAGCCTGTTATCAAAAATAAACTTCCCATACAAAATTTTGGGTATACCCCGAGAAAACACACATGCATCATAATTAAAAAAAAGAAATAGACATGGATCCCTTCCTCGAGACAATGGAGAAACAAAAAGTTGCAGACACACATAGCAGAGTACTGAAAAAAACTCCCACAAGCTTTGTATTGATAGTTACTCTTAATAATTCTTTGGTAATTGCTTTCTTTCGTATATGACATGCTTTGGTACCACATACTATCTTGGCCAATCAGCCTTGGAGAAGTGAACCTGCTAGCTATATTTATGGCGGTGGCTATCTGGTGGTCCACATGGCTTTGGTTCGAAGTCTTATATTGCCATTTGTGCATTATTGTGTTTAAGAGTAAATTTACAAGGAATGAAGGGCAGTTTTGTGAAGTAAATTTATGCACTAGCTTTGATTGATATTGAGATAAATTTGCAAAGGTTATAGGGCAATTTTGTGAAGAAATTTGTGCATTGGTCTTGAGTGATATTTGGAAAGAACATATTATGAAATTGTATTGCATATCATTTTTTATGTGTTCTTGAACAAGAATTCTAGGTAGAATATGTCTGAAGTACTTTGATCAAAACATGGATTATGAGTAATATTTGAGTATGTGTTATGAGTAGATTTGAGTATGTGTTATGATCATATTTGAGTATGTGTTATGAGAATATTTGAGTATGTGCTATGAGCAGTTTTGAGAATGTGTTAGAGTAGAGTTGAGCAGAGATAAGTGAGAAAATTTGAGCAAGTCTTGGGAGAAGACTTGAAACAGGTTTGAGGCAGAATTGAGCAAGTGTTGTGAGAAGACTTGAAGCAGGTTTGAGGTAGAATTGAGCAAGTCTTGTGAGAAGACTTGAAACAGGTTTGAGGCAAAATTGATCAAGCCTTGTGAGTAGGCTTGGTGTAGATTTAGGAATATTTGTGAGCAGGTTTTATTTTTGATTTGAGCAAGCCTTATGAGTAGGCTTGGTGCAGATTGGAGCAGTGAGTTGAGCAGATTTTGTTGCAAATTTGAGCAAGCCTTGTGTGAAGACTTGGAGAAATTTTTGAGCAAAGTATTAAGTTGGATTTGGAGCAAACCAGAGTTGAGGGGATAGAGTTCTTTTGTGGATAGAGGTCCATGAACTAGAGTTGAGGGTATAGAGTTCTCATGTGGATAGAGGTCCATGAACAAAATTTGAGTGGATAGAGTCCTATGGATAAGGGTACTTGAATGAGAGTTGAGGGGATAGAGTTCTCCTATGGATAGAGGCCCATAAACCAAAATTGAGGGGATAGAGTTCTCTTATGTATGGAGGTCCACAAACTAGAGTTGAGGGAATAGAGTTCTCCTATGGATAGAGGTCCACGAACCATATTTTAGGGGATAGAGTTCTCCTGTGGATAGAGGTCCACAAACCAAAGTTTAGGGGATAGAGTTCTCCTAGGGATAGAGATCCACAAAATTGAGCATAGGGGATTGGTGTCTCCTTTTGACAAAGGTCCATAAAAATTGTAATAGGGATTTGGTTCCCAAGATATTTGTTGAGAAAATTTATAAGAAATATTTTCTTCGTGGACGTAGCCCATATTGGGTGAACCACATTAAATTTGTGTCTCTCATTGTGTGTGATGATATCTGCATTACTTTGCTACTGCTATTGATGATATTGGTTGAAACTGCTTTGGAAAGATATTGTAATTTATAACATTAGATAATATTGTTTTAGAAAGAAAAGCAAAAGGTTATCTTATACTTTTCACCCCCTCTTAGTATAATCTTGTGTTCTTCAATTGGTATCAGAGCTAGTTACTTTGAAAAATTCTAACAACTTGAAGAAAGATATTACAGGAACACATATGACTTCTTAGAATGGATCTTCAAAAAATAAGGCTCCAATGTTTGATGGGAATAATTATGCTTTCTGGAGTATGAGTATGAAGACTTATTTGATGGCACAAGGATATGAAACGTGGAAATCTGTTGAGGATGGGTTCAAACCTAAAATTACTCCTCCCATAGATAAGGATGGAAAGAAACTATATGTAAATAATGCCAAAGATATGAATGGAATCTTAAGTGTATTACGTGAATCAAATTTTATGAAAGTTATGCAATGCAAATCAAAAAAATAAATATGGGATAAATTGAAGTAAATATATGAAGAAGATAGGAAGGTTAAGTTGGCAAAACTTCAAACTCATAGGAGAAGTTTTAAAGAATTGAATATGAAATATGAGGAAGATATTGCTAAATACTTACTTCATGTTGATGAAGTTGTTAATACCATGTGTGGACTTGGATTCAAAATTGAGGACTCTAGTGTTGCTCATAAATTATTAAGATCGCTTCATATGAGGTATGATGCAAAGGTTTCAATAATAGAAGAGATGAATAATCTCTATAAGTTAACAATGGATGAGTTACATGGAATTCTCATAGCTTATGAGACGAGGATAGACAAAGACTAAAATTCTAAGAAAGAGATAACATTCAAAGCTTCAAAGAATACAAAATATAAGAAATTAGAATCAAATGACGAGTCAAGCAGTGATGAAGAAGCTAACTATGTGAGAAGAAATAAAAAGGGCTCAAGAAAACACAAAGATATGAAGACTATAAAATGTTTTAATTATGGTAACTTTGGTCACTATGCATATAATTGTCCACAAGCTGGAAGTAGTAACAATTAAGAGAAACATAATTATAATAAAAAGGAAGAAAGAAAATTCAGGTATGAAAAGAAAAACATGTATGGTCAAGGTAAGCATGAAAATAAGATATTTCAAAGGCACAAGAAGAGTTTCTATGTTGAAGAAGCAAGTAGTGTTTCAAGTGATAGTGGTGAAAGTTTATCAGATAGTGAAAAAGAAGAGATTCTATTTTTGGCAATAGAAGAGGAAGAAGACACTCCTATTGAAGATCAAGTAGAAGATATTTTTGACCAAGTAGAAGAAAAAGAAGATGCTCCTATAATTGAAGACCTAGAGGAAGGTTCAGAAAAAGAAGAAGAAGCCACAATTGACCTAGAAGAGGAACTTATTATTGCTCTTAGAGAGTTGAAAAGAGTTAGAAATAACTCAAGACTGAAGGCTCAAGTTCAAAAAGATGAGGAAATAAAGGAAAATCTTCTACAAGATCTCAGAAACTTAAAGGTTAAGGCAAGGATAGTTGAAGAAGTTATGGTTGAAAATTTAGAGGTAAAAGAATTAGAATGTAAAAGATTAGAACATGAAGTGGTTTCTCTAAGGATGGAAGTGAAAGATTCTAAGGATAAGCTGCACATGTTTGGAAAAATTTCAATAGCTTTGGATAACATTATCAAAGCATAAAGATATTCATTTACCAAAACAAGACTAGGCTATGAAGAAGTTCAAGAGGTACAAAAAGAGGAGTGAAGCTTAAAAGAAAAGGAAGTTTCAAAGGAAGATATTGAAGAAGAATCTAAGACCTATGTTGATAAGTTGAGGAGTGGAAGCATCATTGAGAAAGAAAAAAATGCACAAACAAGAAACAAGGATCATCACAGAGAAGGCAAAGAAAGGACCAAGAGACCATATTTTTCAAGACAAGATGAATATTTCTTCCAAGGGCATTGTTTCTCATGTAATCGTTTTGGTCACAAAGCTATACATTGTAGGATTCATGGTAGAAATGATTATGGCTTTACCAAAAGAAATTTTAGGTCATTTGCACCATTCAGAAACTACAACATCAGGTGTTACAATTGCAATAATTTTAGGCATAAAGCAAAGTGGTGTAGAACATAGTTTTCAAAACCCTTAAAGTTTAGAAAGGACATAAATGGTCAAAAGGTTCAAAGAGGTATGACTAAAAAATATGGAAGAAAGTGGATAAAGGAGAAGAGCATTGTAAGTTGGGAGTAGTCTTACTCCCACCCCAAAATTGATCACCTCAAGGATAGGAGGTGGTGAGGGAGTTGAGCTAAGAGTCTTATATTTAGCCTTAAAGGATCCCTTTGCCATTGATGTCAAAGGGGGAGAGTTTCAATAAGGGGGAGAGAAATTAGTAAGGTGGAGCAGTTTATCAAGGGGAGTAGATTTGGAATCCAATAGTCATAAAAATAAATATTTTATAAGGGTTGCCATAAATGAAAAAGGGGGAGATTGTTGGAAATATTGAGCATATTGAGTTGTCATTGATGTCAAAAGGTTGATGTCAAAGAACTCGATAAGGCAAAATATGGTTGGACATTTATTCATGGCAAAATGTTGGACATTTAGTCATGGAAAAATATATCTCAAGGGAAAAGAAATTATGGTAAGAAAAGGATTATAATATTTATTTCTAAATATTATAAGAAGGACAAAGACCTAGAAGATAAGAAGGATTATAATATTTATTTTTTTAATATTATAAAAAGCATAAAGGGTTTAAGAGTTGAGACAAAAGTAAGAAAATATTTTGGGCCAAAGGTTAAAAGTTTAAATTATAATATTTAAATATTTTAAGATTTAAATTATTATAATTAAATAAAAGATTTAAAAGTTTGGGCGGTACAGGTTCAAAATGATAAATTATAATTTGCATTTCTAAGCATCGACGTCATGAAATCAAAGGGAAAGGACATATATATATGGAGCATAAATTATTTGTGAAGTCTAAGGAGTGTGTAAGCGCCATTCAAAATATTTTTGTCGTATTTCGTTCGTGGAGGCAGAGAGGAAAGAAAGGACAAAGGTGCATATTTTTAAAGGATGAACGTACAATTCAAAAGGGAGTGCACATGGTGGAAGTTTGATCTAGGTAGCTAGACTAGATGATAGAGAGTCCCTATACTAAGTCATTGGCAGAGAAGAGGTAGCGGGTTCAAGGCACGATAGGGTCATTTTGGTGAATATTTTTGCTGAGATGGATTAGCATCGCAAAGGTAGATTGAAAGGATGATTCATGTGCTTTGGTTTTTGTGTGGTCAGCTATCCCATGCGGTAGCCTAGAATTGAGCTAAGGCACAAGACAAAAAGAGGTGGCAGGTTCAATTCGTGGCAGCTACAATAGTGAGGGCAAATTTTTTGAATTAAATTTATCCTAAGGTCTAAGGTTTTTTAGGGCACACCTTCATCAAAGCAAGTTAAGAGGTATGGTGATATTATTACTTATTTAAGGTGTTTGGTTGAGAAAATATTTCTAAATCATAAGGTGGAGAAATAAGGATTATATATGATCATTGTTAGAAATATATGTGCTAGGGTTTGAGAACAAATTGTGCTTCATTGTTGAATGAGATTGGAAACACATGTACTAGGGTTTGTGAATAAATTGTGCTTCATTGTTTGAATTAATTTTTGAAGTATTTGGGCATTGGTTTGAGTGAAATTGAATGTGAATGAGCAAGTGTTAGAAACCAGTTTTGTAAAGCAAATTTGTGCATTATTGCACTTGATATTTGAGAGAAAATTTGCATGGAACAAAGGGCAGTTTTGTGAAGCAAATTTATGCACTAGATTTATTTGATATTGAGATAAAATTTCAAAGGTTATAGGGTAGTTTTATGAAGAAATTTATGCATTGGCATTGGGTGATTTTTGGAAAGAACATATTGTGAAATTGTATTGCATATCATTTTCTATGTGTTCTTGAACAAGAATTCTGGGTAGAATATGTCTGAAGTGCTTTGATCAAAGCATGGGTTATGAGCAAGATTTGAGTATGTGTTATGAGAATATTTGAGTATGTGTTATGAGCAGATTTGAGCATGTGTTATGAGCATATTTGAGCATGAGTTATGAGTAGTTTTGAGAATGTGTTATGAGCAGTATTGAGCGTGTGTTAGAGCAGAGTTGAGCAAAGATAAGTAAGAATATTTGAGCAAGTATTGGGAGAAGACTTGAAATATATTTGAGGTAGAATTGATCAATTCTTGTGAGAAGACTTGAAGCAGATTTGAGGTAGAATTGAGCAAGTCTTGTGAGAAGAATTGAAGTAGGTTTGAGGTAGAATTGAGAAAGCCTTGTGAGTAGGCTTGGTGCATATTTAGGCAGATTTGTGAGTAGGTTTTATTTCTAATTTGAGCAAGCTTTGTGAGTAGGCTTGGTGCAGATTGGAGTAGTGATTTGAGCAAAATTTGTTGTAAATTTGAGCAAGCCTTATGTGAAAGCTTGGAGTAGTTTTTGAGACGAGTATTGAGCTGGATTTGAAGCAAACCAAAGTTGAGGGGATAGAGTTCTCGTATGGATAGTGGTCCACAAAATAGATTTAAGGGGATAGAGTTCTATTGTGGATAGAGGTCCATGAACAAGATTTGAGGGGATAGAGTTATCCTATGGATAGAGGTCCACAAAACAAAGTTGAGGGGATAGATTTATCCTATGCATAGGGTCAACAAACCAGAGTTGAGGGAATAGAGTTATCCTATGGATAGAGGTCCATGAACCAGAGTTGAGGGGATAGAGTTATCTTGTGGATAGAGGTCCATGAACTAGAGTTGAGGGGATAGAGTTATCCTATGGATAGAGGTCCATAAACTAGAGTTGAGGGGATAGATTTCTCATGTGGATAGAGATCCACAAACTTGAGCATAGGGGATTGGTTTCTCCTTTGGACATAGGTCCATAAAAATTGTAATAGGGATTTGGTTCCCAAGAGATTTGTTGATAAATTTTATATGAAATATTTTCTTCGTGGAAATAGCCCATATTGGGTGAACCATGTTAAATCTGTGTCTCTCATTGTGTGTGATAATATGTGCATTGCTTTGCTACTGCTATTGATGATATTGGTTGACATTACTTTGGAAAGATATTGCAATTGATAACATTAGATAATATTATTTTAGAAAGAAAATCAAAATGTTATCTTATCCTGTTCACCCTCCTCTTAGTATAAGCTTATGTTCTTCAAGATTTAATAGGTTCTTATTGTCTTTAAAGGAACAAATATTTTTGCAAGAGGAACTTATGACCTTGTTTCTTCTTTGTTGGTATATTTATTTGCTTATTGATTACCTAATGCTATTGATGCTTAGATGTTTTTTCTTTTCTTGGTATTTTCATTTTTCCTGGCAATATTTTGCCTTGATGTCTTGAACACCTTAAATCTTGTGTTTGTAGGTTTATATGGAATACATTTTTACCTTAAGCTTATATTCTATCATATTTCTTGTCCTAATATCACTTCTTCTACTATGGTCTATCCTAAGACTTTTCTTAGTAGGAATTTCTTTTTAAAACTTTTGTGGGAATGCTTCATAGAGAGAATGATTACTTATTTATATTGAGGTTAAACCTTGGTCTTTTGCAAGGTTATTTTCCCTGAGACCTCTTGAGGTTAAATAAACTTCTAACTTATCCTCCAACTACCATTGTCCTATAGTGTATGCATAGTCCTTGTGATGGGTGGTTATACCACACTCATGACACATGGGCTATGATGTAATAATTCCTAACAATACAATGTTGGCCTTGGACATAAGTCAAATTACACTTTCAACATCCCCTCATGATATAAATTTAGGGGCCAAGAAAAGAAGACATTAGTAACAAAAATATCTTCACCCCATAATGGATGCTCTAGTGGGCCTCTATAGTCGATACATATCCTTTTAAATCCCTTTTATCATCTAGAATATGTACACCCATATTATGCTCAAATATATGTGGAGATGGATCTATCTCAACCACTTCCAAAATATTTTTAAACACATTGGGTGAATCTAGTTTGGGAACAAGTTTTGGACTATGAACCTCTCCTATATAAGAATATCGAGAATGCCATGTTTAAGACCATATGTATTAGGATTACTCTCTATGAAAATAAAAAAATAAAGCAAACCCAACTAGAACATGATAAGGGTACACCAAAAAGAGTAAGAAAACACAAATAGAGAAAAATCATGATAGCTTCCAAAAAATATGAAGAGAATCAAGAGAAATGTCAAAGGAAAAATCCAAAGTAGAGAAAATGCTTTTGTAAAGCTGCAAACTATGTACATATAGACTATTGCAAACTTGTAAAAAAATTGAAAGTGCAATTCATGTAACCATTTGAAAAGATGAAATGACAAAATAGAATGCTCTCTTTTATTAATTGAATAAGACTCAGTTACAAATAGGTCCCTCTTAGGGATACTCAATTTGATACAAATTTACATAGTATGTGGTCCAAAATAGGGAAAGATGCACTTCAATAGTCCTTGCTTCTCCACTAAATTTGATTATGAAGGGATTACTAGGCCACCTCCATTTCTTGATGTCAATATGATGGATCTTGTGATATTTATCCTTGAAATGCCCTGTAATATACACACAAAGAACTACAAGATAGATTAGTAGCATATGAGACCTCTCGAAATGAGGCTTAACTCTTGAAAAGTATAAATCCTAAGCACATGCATAAAAATTAATAAGAATATGCTTGAAAAACAATGATACTTGAAAGACTGAATGTAAAGAATGAAAATGCTACTACACTAGGTTAGATATTCAATGAAAAGGTTGCTAATCTAATCTAAGGCTAAAAATAATAAAAAGAGATATCAGACCATAGTTGTTGATGCTTAGAGTATCTGGCTCTATTAGTTGTTGATGATGTTGGTGGTGGTGCCTATAGGCTACTATTGAAAATAATTATCGTGGGACAAAGAATCTATTCTCTGTATCTCAAGACTAGCATCAATCAATTCTGATGTTGTGTGGATTAATGTTCTTGGTGCATTCTCTCGGAATGACTTAGGGCAAGGATTAGTTCAATTTCACATTGAATTGAATGCTTGAACAAATAGTCGTTCTTCTCAAAATGTGGAAATCTCCATTGGTGGGGAAGCATGTGTCATGGCACAATTTTGGTAGAACCGTATTATTTGTGAGAGATTGTATTCTTTTGTTCCAAAGTGGCAGCACTTCGTTACCTAAATGCTTATCAATTATCCCCATATTTGCTTGTAAATTTGGGGTCTTAAGTAGACTCCCAAATTCCCTTTTATAGCTTCTCCAAGAAGCTAAGAACAAGATTTGGTTGGGCTAGGGCCATTGCAAGGAAGCTTCTAGAAACTTTGATTTACCAAAACCGTTGTAAATTTGTTAGATGCAACTGATTTTACTCAACTTAAGGAGAACGAGTTTGTTATAGGGTTAGCCACTATCGACAAGCATGACTATGGACATAGTCATTATCATTGTTAGTGGCTAGCCCATGATTGCTCTGATAATCAGTGATGATGAAAGAAACTGCTGATTTCATTAGTGGCTATGACTGAATAGGACTAGACTATCCTATTTGAGTGGTTATAACCACTGCTAGGTCTTGGAAAGGTCTAAGATAAATCATATGACCTGCAAATGTGTCCATATGAGTAGCCTCCTAAACATGACATTTTTTAGGTGTCTACAGATGCCCCTTTTTGAGATGTGTTGTGGGAAAACACAACATTGAGCAAAAATAGATAACCTAAAGCCATATTATAGGTTAATTGGTGTTCATTGATCTAGTCAATGTTAGATACCCCAATCATGAGAAGGGTGCACATCTCTAAATCATTACTTCCAAAGACATGGAAGGCTCAAATTGTGTAAATATTTGGTAGATCTGGGTATAATCAGTTAGGACCGATAGATGGAGTGATAAAGGCTTAGCTCGTTATATTTAATTTTTTACCAACAAAAGGGTAAGCTTGTGATAGTTGTTAGCAATGATTCATAATATGAATGCAATTTACATGATTAAGTATTCAATTATTAATTTTGATTATGAATTCTTTGGGTATGACTACCCCCTCAAGCGACGAGTCAATGACGATAATGACAAGTGATGAGTCGCTTGACCAAGATGATTGATGTGGACAGTTCAAGATGATTACTGTTGTTGTAAGGTAGGTCCTATTACAACTATGAGTTTAAATTTTAATAATAATTGTACATCTCTATCCTGTGGAGCAATTCAACCACAATAGCCTTCTTAGAAAATCAAGATGATAGTAATTCAATTTGACCATATGATGAATCACTATGTTCAATGATTTGATGGAATTTCATAGAGGAAATAAAATGAATACCTCATTCTCGTGGAGTAGTCCGATCACAATGGCATTATTGAGGATTGAATTGAAGACATTTCGATTCATCAATAAATAGTTTGGTTCAATGGCCTTATGTTAATTTACTCATCTTGCCAGATTACATGGAGTGCAAGTCACTGCAACCATCAAGTGTATATTGTAAATAACTGGATATGAGGTGCACTTGAAATTTTGTTTTATTTGATTTTTTTGTTGATTTTATGATTTTTGAAAATTATGGATCAGGGGATATGCTTAAATGTCCATTTTGAAGATCCCTACGGTGAGTAATTAAGGGCATTTATTGCTATTTCTTTGTCGCTATCAAAGTAAACAATGAAAAAATATGAAATTCATAGCCATTGTCACCTTCAATGATCGGGGTTGCCCTAATATGTGCCCACTATCAAAGTGAGCGACTGTTGAAAATGTAAAATATAAATAGAAAAAATAGGGTTTTGCAAATTCATTATTTCTAGCTGGCAGTTGAGGAAAAGTGAGCTCTGAGGGAGGAGAGGTAGATTATGATACATAATGCTACCAAAATTGATCGAGACCATGATGGCCGATCAACCAGAAGCATCCACAAGTGGTGAAGTCGGAGCTCCTAAGGTACCTCTCCATATCATTCTTGTGATTTATGCAATAAAATGAACCTCATTAAGTAATGGGTTAAATCAACCACATTGAACTATCAATAATTAACCTCACCCTTAGTTAGGTTTAGTGTAGGTCATATTAGGTGTGTTTAGGTAATTAAATTGTAAAAGGGAGCCACTGTCGTTGAGGACGACTGGGTTCAAACCCCAACGATAAAAAAATGATCGTTTGTGGTTAGCCACTAATGACGTCAATGGTAGCCATAGTGGCTACTATCGACGTGGGAAATTAAGGAACCTTAGTAATTTTTATTTTTATTTTTTTGAAGTGATTGGCTAATTGATTATGCTTTTGAATTATCCTTGATTACACCTTAGAATTTGACAACTCAAGGGTGAGAGACCAATTTTCTTCTCGAGTTGCTATCCCAATTAGATGATGTACACTAGGAGTGGTTTGGGATGATTAGTCTTAGGTACATTATTCAATTATTGATAGTTATGTTAGATTAGGCCTATCTCATAACCCTAGCCCATCAATGGGAATTTAGGACTAATACTTTCCATATTTCAACTGGTGAGATTAGGCCTATCTCATCTACTTCTATCATATATTTAGGATCTCAATTGATGGTCGTGCTATTGTGTCTTCATCGATAATAACTAGGGATGCAGTTTTCACTCAGGTTTTTTAGGATAGAGCAGCTGCAACATTGGGTGACATTGAACATGGTAGGGTACCTATTGAGTGTTGGTACATGGTGGATGTATTATCTCACCACCAGGCAATTTTGATGCACATTATCTGTAATGTTCTACTATCAGATAATTTAGGAACGAGGTTCCCTTGGAACCTCCTAGACATGCCATATGATCTCCTAGAGTGCACTTGTTTGTTAGGATCCTCAATCCTAACATTATTAGTTAGTATTATTAACCATTTAATTATTATATTATTAACTTATAAAGTGAACCATCACAACTCTTCATAACGTGAACCATCACGTCTCTTCATACGTGAACCATCATTTCTCTTCACCAACATAGCTTTAGGGTAGATATATATATTAGGTTGGCCATCCATATCAAATCATCCAACAAGAAGAATATATATTATTTAGACCCATTGGAGGGATTTCCCAAACCAATGCAAAATGCGATTCATATCTAAAAGCGATTCTTTTAATTTAGATGCTATTTTAATTATTTCTTTATTAAAATTGTGCTAGAACCTTCAGGGTTCTACCATTTGGTATCAGAGCCATTGGGACCCAGTCATGTGGGAATTTCTCAAATATCTTCATCAAATCACTTCTATGCATGAGTATCAAACTCAGTTTGAGGATATCTTCATTAGGGGATTAAAAGAGGAAATTAGAATGGAGGTGACAAGGTTCAATCCCTATACCATGATGCAGACCTATGGATTGGAAAAATTAGCTGAAGATAAAATCAATGCACAACAACGATTAGGGAAACCACTTATGGAAAAATCATCGACCACTTACATCGCTCCCAAACCTATGCATAATGGAAGGTCACAAAGCACTTACACAACCCCCAAATCTAATCAAAATTTATGAATTAAACATCTTAGCTTTGAGGAGATGAAGGAACGACGACCAAAAGGACTCTGTGATAATTGTGATGACCAATTTGGACCCCACCATAAATATGCTACACTAACATTATATTTATTGAAGCAAGTTGATCCCTTTATCTCCATAGAGCAAGTAGATGAGGTAGTTGTGTTCAAAGTGACTGGTACACCTGCTCACTGTAATGAAACAATGAGGTCGATATGCAAGAAGTGATTGATGTACCAAGCAAGGATGAGGTAGACATACCCAAAGTGATCAATGCTAGCCAAACATGCACTCTACAGGACCTACACATAGCTTCCTCACCAATAGTGATTTCTTGCCATATGACCAAACCTATTTGGAATCAACACAGAGTGACTACACACTCCTTCTCTGTTGGCTCTACCAAGGAACCAAAAAAGGATATGAAATAATTACCATCACTTTTGATGCATCATTCTGAAGTATTTGAGGAACCCCAAGGGTTGCCCTCCCATCGTCATCATGATTTTCCTAAGGAAGATTCTACTATTGTTCTTGGCAAACCTTGCTAATGCTTCATCCTTCTTGATATCCCTACCTATGAAAGGATGCCATTAAAAGAGTCCAAGAACTTACACAAATACTTCTTGGAAAACAAAGGACAAAGCTTCTCACTTTGAGCTTTGAGGACAAAGCTCTTTTTAAGGAGGGTGGCATGTTAGGATCCTCAATCCTAACATTATTAGTTAGTATTAGTTAGTATTATTAACCATTTAATTATTATATTATTAACTTATAAAGTGAACCATCACAACTCTTCATAACGTGAACCATCATGTCTCTTCATACGTGAACCATCATGTCTCTTCACCAACATAGCTTTAGGGTAGATATATATATTAGGTTGGCCATCCATATCAAATCATTCAACAAGAAGAATATATATTATTTAGACCCATTGGAAGGATTTCCCAAACCAATGCAAAAGGCGATTCATATCTAAAAGCGATTATTTTAATTTAGATGCTATTTTAATTATTTCTTTATTAAAATTGTGCTAGAACCTTCAGGGTTCTACCACTGTTGGTCAAAATGACCACATCTAGGGGAGTAAGGAGTAATGTTCTTAAAATTTCACTAAGTTTAGGAAGCAATCGCGACAACGAGATATACTAACCTTACAGGCGGAGCTAAAGAATAAAAGTTGTGATGACATGATATTTTAAGGCTAGAAAGCCAAGTAAGGAATAAAAGTTGTGACAACATGACATTTTGAGGCCAAAAAGCCAAGTAAGGAATAAAATTTGTGACAACACGATATTTCAAGGCCAAGAAGCCAAGTGAGGAAGGATGGTCACGACGACGCGACATGTTCAGGCCAAAAATTCAAGTAAGGAATAAAAGTCATGACAACATTTTGAAGGCCAAGGCAGAAATGAAGATCAAAAGTCGTGACAACACGACATTTTGAAGTCCAAGGTGGAAATAAAGACAAAAAGTTATGACAACATGACATTTTGAAGGCCAAGGTAGAAATAAAGGTCAAAAGTCACGACAATGTGATATTTTGAAGGCCAAGGAGGAGCTAAGACAAATGGTCATGATAACATGAAATTTTGAAGGCCAAGGTAGAAATGAAGACCAAAAGTCATGACAACATGATATTTTGAAGGTTAGGAGAAAATCTAAGGTAAATGGTCGTGATAGCACTACAAATTGAAATCTAGGGCAGAAATGGAGGTTAAAAGTTGTGATAACATGACACTTTGAAGGCCAAGGCATAAATGAAGACCAAAAGTCATGACAGTGTGACATTTTGAATGCCAGGGTAGAAATGAAGGCCAAAAGTCATGATAGTGTGACATTTTGAAGGCCAAGGCAAAGCTAAGACAAATGGTCATGATAGCATGAAATTTTGAAGGCCAAGGAAAAATTAAGATCAAAAGTCATGACAACACAACATTTTGAATGCCAAGGTAGAAATGAAGGCTAAAAGTCACAATAGTGTGACATTTTGAAGGCCAAGATAGATATAAGGTAAATGGTCACGATAATGCGATATTTTGAGTAAAATACAACTGGACCATGATGCCTTCGAAGAGATCAAGGAGGATCATTGCAAAAAGAAGATCTTAACCATTTCCTATTGAATTTTCCATTCTCTCCTAACTGCCTCTTTACTTGAATGAGCCTATGGGCATAATGTTATAACAAATTTTAGTTTTTCTGTTATGTAAAACTATTATATATAGGATGAGTGACCTAAATAAAAGATCGGCTCTTAGGTTTTTACAAGGCTATGCATACAAAATTCTAATTAGTTTATAAAAGATCATCCATTCTGGTTTTTGGCTCACTGGTGTCCTAAATCAAGTATGTATGGATTGTTAATTGCTACATAAGGTTAGGTTGAATTTAACTTGTTTTAATTATTACTCTGAATTATTGGAATGGATTTATGCTAGCTTTGAAATTAACTATGCTAATAATATTGTGTTTGAATATATTTACATCAGAAGTTTAGTTTCTCTATTTTGATGTTTCAATTATATGCTTCTCTGTAAAATACTGTAATAGTTGCTTTGTTGTTATCTAATCTGTACCCCTTAATCGACTCTAGCAATAGCTATATTTCCCTCTCTTTATGCATTTTCCTCTCTCTCCATTTTCATAAAATAAGCAAGGAACTAGCCTCATATGGATATTGAATCGGGTAAAATCTATTTTAAGTTGGTCTTTCAATGTTGGCAAAGTTTTGGGCACAAACGTAACCAAAGAAAAATTTTTCTCCAACAGTTTTGGCATGCCCGGTGGGACACAATACCACGTAGCATACACATCAAAATTTTGGTGATTACCTTTGCCCTGTTTATTTTTTTTACATCACCTGGCGACTTCCCCCAAGAAAGGAACCCTATGAAAGCCTTTATCTAGTTTCTGGTTATATACCATCTCTTATGATAACTAGATCTAAAGCAAAAAATTTCTAAGAACCCATTGAGTTCTTCAAACTACACCTTGGTAGCCTTAGATATAATCTTGTTTTAATTGCTAGAACAACTCCTTCATATACTACTAACACAAGATACACAAATATTCTCCCTGTAGCCTCCCCTAGTACTACTACTAGTGGAACTTTAACTCTAGCTACCCATATATCCATAAGATCTGATAGAACTATAATTACAATGGCCACAAATCATCCAATTCTACCACATCCTTTATGGAACCACATAGGCCCCTTGAACCTGGCAGCTCAACACCCAATTTCAACAACCTTTAAAGCATTACCCAGTATGACGGTACTAGGAAGATGACCTATGAGCACTGCTAGGATGTGGTAGTGCTCACCCCGATACATAATATCACTAAAGAAGATGTTATGATTAGATTACTAGTTATTTCCTTGAAAGGAAAAATGCTCTATTGGTATAGATCCCTCAGCAACCAAAGTATATCTAATTTGGACCAACTTGCTGGTAAAATAGTGGAAGAGTTCAATGAACATGCATATCCATTCTCCTTGCTAACTCAATTTATAGTTATCTATAAGCACCCTCAGGAAGAGATAGTCGACTTTAACATTAGATTCAGTCAAACTTGGCAAAGAGTACTTGACGGATTGAGAATGACACATGAATAGTAAATGTATTACTATATGATAAATTTCAACTCATACATAAGTATGGCCATCATGTAGTCCCAAGTATTTACCTTCCAAAAAATTATCAAGAAGCTCAGAAAGTAGTGAAAGACCTAATTGCTATTGGAAGGTTCCATGCAAATATGATAATGCCTATTTTCCTGGATCTACTTCAAGCATCGAATGATCATACCCCCAATCCCAATAAAAGTCTCCCTAAATGGATTGGATAGACTAATATCCTAGTGATGCAAGCACCTCTCACTCCTCCAATGCTTCACGCCATTCTTGCGCTTCCAATAGCAACAATTTTGTCTACTTCAGATATTCCACTTGTAGGTCTACAAGACTTACAAACATCCATGAAAAATCTAAAAAATAAGATGAATTCCATGGAAAGAAGAGAAGAAAAAATAAATTTTTAGCCCAGGAGGTTCCCACAAGTGACAAAATATCAATTCTCCACCAATGATAGAAGCTATGATAAATATAATATGGTTTATGCTAATGAAGAGAGTCAACCCAGTAATGTTTTGACAAAGTCAAATTTGTGGTGCTCCATGTGTAACGATCCTCATGGTGAAACTTCTTGCATGATTCACCAACATCATTTCCAAAAGATAGCTATTGAGAAGGCCAAAAGAACCCTCAAGGGTCAGGTTAATATGATCAGAGAAGAGAATCAAAATTTCATGATGCCTTCTGTTGAACAAGTGGTTGTCTTAACCAGATCAAGGAAGAAACCCTTGCAAGTTAACCCCAAAGAGCTAAACCCTTTGAAGGTTCCTTCACCTGTAAGAGAACCTATTGAAATAAGAAACCCCTTCAAGAAACCTCCCCATAATTTAGATCAAAAGGGAGCAGAAGCTCGTAAAGAAACACCTCAACATAAGGAAAAAGAGATGCAGGAACAAGCTAGGGATAAACTGAGATACCCCTCACTAACTAAGCACCAAATAATTGACGTTACTCAAGGGTACAGGAATAAATACGACACAAGTGTAATAGAGAAAATTTCCAAACCTCTCCCATTCAACATAGTTGAGTAAATGAAGAAAACACCTTCCAAAGAAACTATGTATGAATCTTTGCAACTTTTGGGGTAGATAGACTTGTTGCAAGAATCTTTGATATCTATGAAGAATAAAAATAAGACCCCAACTCAGTTAGATTTTGCACAAGCTAGTTTGACATCCACTTCAAGAAAAAATAGACCTCCTCCATTCTATCTATCTCTTCATATGGAAGGATGGGTAGTTCACAACTGTATGATAGATTCTGGAGCTGCGACCACTATGATGCCCAAGGTAGTATACGACATCATGGGAATGGAATATACAAGGAGAAGTCTTGGTGTCTTGCCGTTGGATGGAACCCTTGTCAAAACTATGGGGGTAATTAAAGATATCCTAATACTTCTTCACATGATACCCCAGCTCACAGTCATACAAGAGGTAGTAGTAGTGGATTTAAATCCCTGTTTTGGTATATGTATCTCTAGAGAGTTCATTGCCAAAATAGGAGGATATCTATCATTAGATTTCTCACACCTAGAAATCCCATTCAAAGGAAAAAGGGTGAAAATATTTAATGAAAAACCTTCGACCTTCCACATTGAAAAACTTGGAGAAGAAGGTAAATCAACAACTACAGTAAATATTATGGTAGAGGAACTGGGAGATTTGGACTTAATGGAAGAAGCACTAAATGTATTACAGGAGGAAGACCAGTTCTATCTCCAAGATTTCAATGCCATGATCAAAACTGACATGGGAAACTAAACAATCGAAAATATCAAGAAAAATAACCCTACTCATCTCCCACAGGTAGACCAACCTACTAATCAACTATGGAAACTTTTTTTGATGGTGCTAGGTGTAAAAATGAGGTAGGATTAGGTATTTTTCTAATCTCTCCAACAAGTGAAGAAAAAGTATTTTCTTACCAGTTGACCTATAGTTGCACCAATAATGCAACAGAGTGAAGCACTCTGCTTAGGTCTCAAGAAGGCTAAAAATATGGGTATCAAGCAGCTACATATCTTTGGGAACTCCAAACTAATAGTGAACCAGGTAACTGAGAAATGTGTAAGAAAGCAACATTACCTTAAGGCTTACAGGAATAAGGTTTGGGACTCTCTATAATCCTTTGAATCCTTGAATCTCAAGGCTATCCCAAGGGAAAAGAACACTCATGCAAATTTTTTGGCTTTTGTAGGGGTCAATTTTTGTCCTATCAGCAATGTCATTTAGAAGTCCAAAATAGCTAGGATAATTTATAGGCCCTCTATGCCATACAGAGATAATTTTTGGCAGGTATTCAAAAATAGATAGTGGACTTCCTCATTCATGAGATGAACTGCTCAAGCAACATAACTAAAGATGAAGAAGATACAAGCATGATCCAGTTAAAGAATAATCACATCCCAAAAGAGCTGGTCACCCTTGAAAGCTTATTTGATAAAAATGATAGGTCAACCAAATATAAAACTAAAGTTGACAAGCACAAATATATAGAAGCTCAAATGGGACCTGATAAATACATCAAGGTGGGAGTAAACACCACATAAGAAGAACTGGAAAAAATCAAGAAATTATGCAAAGAATACCCAGACATCATAGCCTGGACTTATGGTGATCTCAAAGTCTACTCCAAATAAACAATATAGCATATGATCAAACTTGAAGAAGGTGCAAAGCCATTTTTATAGAATCAATGATCGATGAACCTGAAGATCAAAGCCTTGATGAAGCATGAACTGCTAAAATTGCTTGAGGCTAAGATTATTTATCCGATTAAGCATTCAACTTGGGTAGCCAACCTAGTCTCGGTTAGAAAAAAATGGATATATCTAGCTATGCATAGACTTCTGCAACTTGAAGAAAGATTCATTTAAGGACCATTACCCTCTCCTACAGATATATCAAATCCCGCATACAGTAGCAAGAGCAGAAATATTTTCTCTCCTAGATGATTTCTCTAGGTATAATCAGGTGTGGGTTAAAGATGAAGATCAATTCAAGACTACATTCACAACCAAGTGGGGTACATTTGCCTATCAAAGGATTCCCTTCAGATTATACAATGCCAAAGTGAGTTTTCAAAGAGCGATGGAGTTAACTTTCAGAGAACTTCTCAATAAGATAATAGTGATATATCTGGATGATATGATAGTGTTTTGCCATCGAAAAGAGGATCACATCAGACATCTTAGGAGCACTTTTAAAAAATATAGAGAGTTTGGGATCTCTCTAAATCCTAAGAAATCCATCTTCATTGTAGAATAATGAATCTTACTGGGCCATATAATTTCTAAGCTTAGGTTAGCTATACACCCTAATAGGGTGAAAGATCTACTAGAAATTCCTCTACACCCTAACAAAAATAGCCTATAGTATTTTTTTAGCCAAATCAACTTCGTGCGCAAATTCATAATAGATTTTGCATAAATTTTCAAACCCATGACTAAGTTGTTAAATAAAGATGCTAAGTTCAAGTGGATAGACATAAGGAAATAAGATTTTTAACAGATCAAGGAACAAATAGCTCAAGCCCCCATCTTGGTAAACTTGAATTACTCTAGGGGTTTCATGAAGAACACAAGCTTATACTGAGAGGGGGGTGAACAATATAAGACCACTTTTTACTTTTCTTTCCCAAACAATATTATGCAATGTATAGATAGCAATATCAAAAGGAGTAATCAAAGCAATGCACAAATCACCACACACAATAGAGACACCACAATTTACGTGGTTCACCCAATGTGGGCTACTCCACGGAGAAAATATTTCACTAAAATTTTCTCAATCAATCTCTTGGGAATCCTTTCCCTATTACAATGTTTATGGACCTCTATCCAAAGGAGATACCAATCCCCTAAATCAAGTTCATGGATCTCTATCCATAGGAGAACTCCTTCTCCTCTGCTCTGGTTGGTGATCCTCTAGAAGACTACTACCTCCACTACACTGGCTTGTGGATCTCTCTCCACTGAAGACTCTTGTCCTCACTCAGAAGACCTATCCTCACTGCCCTGGCTAATGGATCTCTATCCACTAGAGACTACTATCCTCTGCTCTCTATCACCTCCAAAGCTCTATCTCAAATCTGCACTAAACACAGTACACTTCGGTCTAGCACAAATCTGCTCAATATCTATCTCTGGTCTGGCACAAACCTATCCTCAAATCTGCACCAAACTCTATTCTCAAATCTACACTAAACATAGTCCTTCGGTCTAGCACAAATCTGTTCTCAATCTCTATCCTCAAGCCTTAACTCAAAGCTTGACTCAATCTCAAATCAACTCTACTGGATCTGCCCTAAACCTTAACTCAAGGTTTGAACAAATCAATCAATCAACTCTGCTCTCAAGCCTTCTCAAAGACTTATCTCAAATCTGCCTTGTAAGCTTCCTCAAAATCTCACACTAATCTATCCACAAGTCCTCTCTAGAACTTCTCAAATATTCTCCACAAGTCCTCTCTAGAACTTGTCCAAATATGCTCTACAAGTCCTCTCTAGAACTTGCTCAAATCTGCTCAATAAGTCCTCTCAAGAACTTATCCAAATCTGCTCAATATCTGTATTGTAAGCTTCCACAAAAGCTCACACCAAATCTATCCACAAGTCTTCTCAAAGACTTACCTCAAATCTGCTCAACAAGTCCACAAAGAACTTGTCCAATCTCATAGAAACATAAAGAGAATTGTTAGAGACTCAATATGTTCTACACTTATCACAATGCTCAATTACTTTCAATCACTCTCTTAGAAACATAAGGAGAATTGTTAGAGACTCAATATGCTTCAATTTCAACTCAATGCTCAATCACTTTCTCAAATCAATATAGAATAGTTTATTTTATGGAACTTGAACAATCACTTCACACACCCACTTGACTAGGCTCAACCAACTCTACTCAACCAAACACTCAATGAAACAACCCTTGCTCACAAACCCTAGTCCAAGCATATGATCACTCACTCAAAATATTTCCAACAATGCTCAACAACAAATCTCACATAACAATGATACTCATGTTCTTTTCAAACTCTAGTTCAAGTTCTTTGCTCAACAACTCACTTCAACAACAATGCTTATAAAACAATCTTCACATAGCAATGATACTCAAACCCTAGTTCAAGTTCTTCACACAACCAATGGCTTCAACAACAATGCTTATAAAACAAGGTTTTAACAACAACTCTTTATTCCAGAAAACCTTGAAGCATTAACTCAACACATTCAATAGGAAACCCTAATCAAGTCCTTTTCACTCCAAACTTATTTTCTAGAAAACCAACCAATCAACTTAACTATGGAAGAATGTGCTCATACCTTTTTCTTGATGATGAAGGAATCTCATAAATCTGCCACAATCATAAACACTTCTTTTCCAAGCTCAAAGAAATTATAAGATGATAAACTTCCTCAAAATACAATGTAAATATCAAGACACACATACACCTTATCACTCCATCTTTAAGAAAACATTCATCAACATTTACAAAAATAATACACCACTTACACCTTATAATCTCCCAATTAAAATAATATTCAATGCACTCTTCTTTTCAAAATAACTCAATGCTAGAAGTTCCCTCTATCCTTTTAAAACTTCAACAAATCAATGTGACACAAACACTTTATTAAAATAAAGCTAACACCTTATTCCTCCAACTTATCAAAAATAATTTTCAACTAACAATCCTTTTAAGCAACCCTTTTAACTCCAAAATTTAGGCAACACACAAAAATAATAATCAAAATTTATTACCTTGGCCTTGGAAGGGATTCGAACTCACAATGCAGCCTCAACCAATGCCCTAGCCATGGCTCCAACCGCCACGTGAGCTAGGCACTCGCTTGGGGAGTAAAGAGCACCACGTGCTCCAAAAAGACTCCCTACCTTGCCTAGCAAAAATGTGTGCCTTTCCTTTGGTGCTTCCAACACAAACACAACCACCAAAATGTTGTCACCATATTTCGAACGTAGGTCACCTAGCACCCAAACACTCTAACCATTGTCCTCTTGCCACTAGGCCACGCTGCCCAGTTGGCGCTTGGTAATTTGGTATTGTTCCCTTTAAACCTTATTCGCTAGCGCTAAAACATAAAATTCGCTTATCTTTTCCACATGAGTTCTCACACAATTGCATGCATTAATTTGATCGAGCAAAAGGATAAATGTTAATGCCTCTAAGGCATAGATTTATATATTGATTTCCTCCTCATGCATATACGTCGATGCTCGAATTACCTTCTCACTTTTTAGACGTCGACGCTTTTTATTTTCCTTTAAACTTATTAATTTATAAATTATTTAAATTCATTTGAATTTAAATTTTATAAATTAATTCTTTAAAACCCTTTGGTTTTATTAAGGCCATCTCTCATTGAACACCTTTGTATAAATAATATTTATTTATAAAATTTAAATTCAATTTGAATTTAAATATTTTATAAAATAAATATTAAACCTTCCTTTAGCTTTGCAATAAGCTTCCTTGGGTTTTTATGAAAAACCTTTTAACTTATGCTTCCATATAATATTAAAAATATTATGAAGCCCTTTTATCTTTAACCTCTGCATTGTTCCTCTTGACCTTTGACATCATCAATGGCTTATTCCTGGATATCAATGACAACTTTGACAACTTTATTTCTTGACAAATTCCTTGACATTAATGATGACTTCATTCCTTGACATCAATGACAACTTGACTTAATGACTCAAAATGTCCAACAATCTCCCCCTTTGTCATTGATGGCAACCCAAATTATTTTTACTAAAAACTTGGCTTTTTCTTTGTTCTCCCCTTGGGACATTGCTCCCCCTTGCTCAATGCTTTCTCCTTTTTACTCAAATACCAAATATCTCCCCCTTACTCAAATCTCTCCCCCTTTGACATCAATGGCAAAGGGTCACCTTTGGGGCTCGGGGCTAAGAATGAGCCTCTTAGCTTAGCCCCTCCCCCACCTTCTCTTGAGGTGGTTAATTTTGGGGTGGGAGTATTTCTACTCCTAGAAAGCACTGTTCTTTACCTTTATCCTCTTTCTTTCTTATCTGATCCTTCTGATTCCTCTGACTATTTCTTTCCATGTCCATGTTCCTGTCCATGTCTACATTCCTATCCATGTTTCTATTCATATCCATGTTCATGTTCATATCCATGTTCCTGTTCTTGTTCATATCCATGTTCCTATTCATGTTCCTATTATTGCTTGATTCTGGAATGTCTGCTCTACACCACTTTGTTGTGTGACCATCATTATTACACTTATAACACTTAATGTTATTATTCCTTGGAGGTGCAAATGTCTTAGGATTTCTCCTAGTGAAGCCATATCCTCTTCTATCATGAACCCTGCAATTTATTGCCTTGTGACCAAACTGATTACATGAGTAGCAATACCCATGGAAAAGTTATATGTTCCCATATTCCTATCTTTCTTATGTCTTACACTATGAAGCCATGTGCCCAAACTTGTGACATGAAAAGCATCTTCCATTGAAGCCTCCTTGTCTTGACCTCATTGGTCTCCTAGTCTCTCTTGACCTATTCTGATTGTTGTTCCATCTGTATCTTCTTTGTGCATTGTTCATATTCTTGTTGAACTCTCTATTGTCCAACTCATCCTCAGATGTCTCACTCTCTTTTACACTATCTTCTTCTGAAGTATCTTCATCTGAAGTATCTTCTCCTCCAAAACTTGAGGTTGAATTTCCTTCCCATTTCTTTTGAACCTGTTCAAATCCAAGACCTGTTTTGCTTGATGTAGGATTTTGTATCTTGATGAACTTATCCAAGTTCTTTGAGCTATTTTTGAACCCTTTTAGCTTGACTTTGGAGTCTTCTAAATCTTCTCTTAGTAGTGCCACTTCTTGTGCTAACTTTTCACATTCTAAGATCTTTGCTTCTAACTTATCCTTGAACCTTTTTGCCTTAGCCTTTGATTTTTCTAAATCCTCTATAAGCAATCTTCTCTCTTCATCACATTCTTGAAACTGAATTTCAAGTTTAGAGTGTTGCTTTCTTACCTTCTTTACCATGTCAAGAGCATAAATAAGTTCTCCCTTGAGATCATATCCATATTTCTCTGAATATTCCTCTATTTTTTTGCCTTTGTCCACATCTTTATTTTCTATTGGCTTGTCTTCTATAGGATCACCTACTTCTTCTTCTAATGCCATTAGAAGGTTTTCATCTGGTCCTTCAAGTGCATCCTCATATTCATCATCACTAAAACTATAACCATCCCTTGTACAACTATCTTCAAGATGTCCAAAGTTACCACATCTAAAACACTTGAGAATTACTGGAGTCCTTTTCTTAACTTGTTCTTTTTCTTCAATCATAAATAGGACTTCATCTCTATCATTGTCTGAAAAACTAGCATCACTATCACTTGAGTACTTACTTGCTTTATCCGCATAGTAGCTTCTCTTTTGTCTTTGAAAGAACTTCTTTCCTTGTCTGCTTTGTCCATCCTTGCTTTTCTTTTGGTGCCTGTATCTTTCTGATTCCCTGTTCTTGTGATCCTATTTTTCTTCATCATTGTTATTCTTAGCTTCTTGACAATCAGTTGCATAATGACCATACTTTCCATAATTGAAACATTTAACAGATCTTGTATCTCTAGATCTTCTTGAATCCTTATTCCTTCTACCATAATTTGCTTCTTCATCATTGGATGACTCATTGCTTGATTCTGACTTCTTACCCTTTGTCTTCTTGATTGCTTTGAATGTTGCTTATTTCTGGGGATTTGGTTCCTCTTTTGTTCTTATCTCAAATGTTGTAAGAATACCAAGCAACATATCTCTTGTCAAAGAATCACCATCCATTGACACTTCTATAGCAGAAACCTTTTCACTGAATATTTTTGGAAGAGTTCTTAAGACTTTATCACAAACATCTGATTCATCAATCTTCATTCCAAGTCCTTGCATATCATTAACAACCTCATCAATTCGAAGTAGATAAGTACTAATATTTTCCTCATCCTTCATTCTTAATGCTTCAAATTGTCCTTTGAGATTTTGTATCTTTGCTTTCTTGACACTTTTATCTCCTTCATATATATTTTGTAGTTTATCCCACATTTCTTTTGTAGTTTGACAATGCATAACTTTCATAGACTCTGTTCTATGCAAACCTCTCAAAAGTGCATTCATTGCTTTTGAATTGTAATGTTGTAGGAGCTTACCTTCCTTATATGTAGGAGGATTAATTAAGGGATCATATCCAAATTCAACTGCTTCCCAAATTTCATTGCCAAGTGCCATCAAGTAGATCTTCATTCTCATACTCCAATATATATAGTCACTTCCATCAAATACTGGTGCTGAATTATCTGAGGACACATTCTTAGAATCCATTGTGTTCTTGTTAGATTTTCCTTCAAGTTGTTAAACTCTTCTGAAGGAACCCACTTTGATACCAATTGAAGAACACAAGCTTATACTGAGAGGGGGGTGAACAGTATAAGACCACTTTTTACTTTTCTTTCCCAAACAATATTATGCAATGTATAGATAGCAATATCAATAATAATAATCAAAGCAATGCATAAATCACCACACACAATAGAGACACCATAATTTACGTGGTTCACCCAATGTGGGCTACTCCACGGAGAAAATATTTCACTAAAATTTTCTCAATCAATCTCTTGGGAATCCTTTCCCTATTACAATGTTTATGGACCTCTATCCAAAGGAGATACCAATCCCCTAAATCAAGTTCATGGATCTCTATCCATAGGAGAACTCCTCCTCTGCTCTAGTTGGTGATCCTCTAGAAGACTACTACCTCCACTACACTGGCTTGTGGATCTCTCTCCACTGAAGACTCTTGTCCCCACTCAGAAGACCTATCCTCACTACCCTAGCTAATGGATCTCTATCCACTAGAGACTATTATCCTCTACTCTATCACCTCCAAAGCTCTATCTCAAATCTACACTAAACAATATTCTCTCCAAATCTCTAAACTTTTTATCACAACTCCTCAATCTCTATCTCTAGTCTAGCACAAACCTATCCTCAAATATGCACCAAAATCTATTCTCAATATCTGCACTAAACATAGTCCTTCGATCTAGCACAAATCTATCCTCAAGCCTTAACTCAAAGCTTGACTCAATCTCAAATCAACTCTATTGGATCTGCCCTAAACCTTAACTCAAGGTTTGAACAAATCAATCAATCAACTCTGCTCTCAAGCCTTCTCAAAGACTTATCTCAAATCTACCTTGTAAGCTTCCTCAAAAGCTCACACTAATATATCCACAAGTCCTCTCTAGAACTTGCTCAAATATGCTCTACAAGTCCTCTCTAGAACTTGTCCAAATATACTCTACAAGTCCTCTCTAGAACTTGCTCAAATCTGCTCAATAAGTCCTCTCAAGAACTTATCCAAATCTGCTCAATATTTGTATTGTAAGCTTCCACAAAAGCTCACACCAAATCTGTCCACAAGTCTTCTCAAATACTTACCTCAAATCTGCTCAACAAGTCCACACAGAACTTGTCCAATCTCATAGAAACATAAAGAGAATTGTTAGAGACTCAATATGTTCTACACTTATCACAATGCTCAATTACTTTCAATCACTCTCTTAGAAACATAAGGAGAATTGTTAGAGACTCAATATGCTTCAATTTCAACTCAATGCTCAATCACTTTCTCAAATCAATTCAGAATATAGAATAATTTGTTTTATGGAACTTGAACAATCACTTCACACACCCACTTGACTAGGCTCAACCAACTCTACTCAACCAAACACTCAATGAAACAACCCTTGCTCACAAACCCTAGTCCAAGCATATGATCACTCACTCAAAATATTTCCAACAATGCTCAACAACAAATCTCACATAACAATGATACTCATGTTCTTTTCAAACTCTAGTTCAAGTTCTTTGCTCAACAACTCACTTCAACAACAATGCTTATAAAACAATCTTCACATAGCAATGATACTCAAACCCTAGTTCAAGTTCTTCACACAACCAATGGTTTCAACAACAATGCTTATAAAACAAGGTTTTAACAACAACTCTTTATTCCAGAAAACCTTGAAGCATTAACTCAACACATTCAATAGGAAACCCTAATCAAGTCCTTTTCACTCCAAACTTATTTTCCAGAAAACCAACCAATCAACTTAACTATGGAAGAATGTGCTCATACCTTTTTCTTGATGATGAAGGAATCTCATAAATCTGCCACAACCATAAACACTTCTTTG
This sequence comes from Wollemia nobilis, assembly GCA_028583015.1. Taxonomy (NCBI): domain Eukaryota; kingdom Viridiplantae; phylum Streptophyta; class Pinopsida; order Araucariales; family Araucariaceae; genus Wollemia; species Wollemia nobilis. Next base: position 466,792 of record JAQPPZ010003577.1, read on the forward strand.
CCAAGCTCAAAGAAATTATAAGATGATAAACTTCCTCAAAATACAATGTAAATATCAAGACACACATACACCTTATCACTCCATATTTAAGAAAACATTCATCAACATTTACAAAAATAATACACCACTTACACCTTATAATCTCCCAATTAAAATAATATTCAATGCACTCTTCTTTTCAAAATAACTCAATGCTAGAAGTTCCCTCTATCCTTTTAAAACTTCAACAAATCAATGTGACACAAACACTTTATTAAAATAAAGCTAACACCTTATTCCTCCAACTTATCAAAAATAATTTTCAACTAACAATCCTTTTAAGCAACCCTTTTAACTCCAAACTTTAGGCAACACACAAAAAATAATAATCAAAATTTATTACCTTGCCTTGGAAGGGATTCGAACTCATAGTGCAGCCTCAACCAATGCCCTAGCCATGGCTCCAACCACCATGCGAGCTAGGCGCTCGCTTGGGGAGTAAAGAGCACCACGTGCTCCAAAAAGACTCCCCGCCTTGCCTAGAAAAAATGTGCGCCTTTCCTTTGGCACTTCCAACACAAACACAACCACCAAAATGTTGTCGCCACATTTTGAACGTAGGTCACCTAGCGCCCAAACACTCTAACCGTTGTCCTCTTGCCACTAGGCCATGCTGCCCAGTTGGCGCTTGGTAATTTGGCATTGTTCCCTTTAAACCTTATTCGCTGGCGCTAAAACATGAAATTCGCTTGTCTTTTCCACACGAGTTCTCACACAATTGCACGCATTAATTTGATCGAGCAAAAGGATAAATGTTAATGCCTCTAAGGCATAGATTTATATATTGATTTCCTCCTCATGCATATACGTCGGCGCTCGAATTACCTTCTCACTTTTTAGACGTCGATGCTTTTTATTTTCATTTAACCTTATTAATTTATAAATTATTTAAATTCATTTGAATTTAAATTTTATAAATTAATTCTTTAAAACCCTTTGGTTTTATTAAGGCCATCTCTCATTGAACAACTTTGTATAAATAATATTTATTTATAAAATTTAAATTCAATTTGAATTTAAATATTTTATGAAATAAATATTAAACCTTCCTTTAGCTTTGCAATAAGCTTCCTTGGGTTTTTATGAAAAACCTTTTAACTTATGCTTCCATATAATATTAAAAATATTATGAAGCCCTTTTGTCTTTAACCTCTGCATTGTTCCTCTTGACCTTTGACATCATCAGTGGCTTATTCCTGGATATCAATGACAACTTTGACAACTTTATTTCTTGACAAATTCCTTGACATTAATGATGACTTCATTCCTTGACATCAATGACAACTTGACTTAATGACTCAAAATGTCCAATATTTCATCTTATACATTGTAGGTGAGCAAGAGAGCTAAACCGTAGTGCTCACATAAAAAGGGCCTAAAAACTAAGAAAGGCCCATAGTTTTTCTGAGCGAGACTATGCAAGAATATGAAGAGAATTATAAATATATTAAAAAATAGATCTATGTCGTAATGAAGTCTTTGAAAAAGTTTAGGCATTTCCTTTCACAAAGTAGGACTATAGTTTATGTAGTTCACCCCGATGTTAGAAACTTCATCGTACAAGGGGAAATCAATGAAAAAAGAGCTGGTTGGATGACAAAGATACAAGAATATGATGTAGAGATACATCCAACCAAGCTAATAAAAGGCAGAGCACTTTGCCAAGAGCTCGCAAAGCTAGCTTCACTAGAGTACATAACTTACCAAAATCAAGAAGCAACCTCAAATGATGATCAACCTTTAGAGCAGCTTGACTCAGCCAATGAATTAATCAGATAATTCCAAATTGGAAAGTGCCCTACAGGTCTAAACACTTCATAGAGAAGAAGGTACAAGATCTAGGTTTTGAAGTACACTCTGCTACCCGAGGGGTTGTACAAAAGAAAATTGTATGGATTGTTACTTCTGTGTATAAAGAAAGATAAAAAATAAAATATCTTGGAGGAATTCCATGGAGGCTCATCTTGAGGTCACTACTCTGGAAGGACCACTGCTTCAAAGATCATCAAGACTGGATGTTACTAGCCAACTATCTTCATGGACACTTTTAGAGTAACAAGAAACTGCGAGGAATGCCAGATATACATTGGGAGAAACATAAATGCTTCAATACCTCTAAAATATATTCAGGTTGAAGAAGATTTTCAATAATGGGGATTGGATTTCATTGGAATAATAGAGCTCAAATCATCCATTGGACATAAATACATCCTGATAGCTACTAACTACTTTACTAAGTGGGCGAAAGCAATACCCACTAAAAATGCTGACCAGGAGGTTGTGATGGAATTCATAGAAAGTTTAATCATGAAGATTTGACATTCTAGATGCATTGGTCACTGATAATGGCTCGTATTTTTTAGGCACCAATATGATTGAATTTACATGTAAATATGGGATTTACTTGAAAATATCCTCAAACTATTATCCATAGGGAAATGGATTAGCTGAATCAATGAACAAAAACTTGCTCAAGATATTTAAGTGAACTCTAAAGGACAATAAGAGGAGTTGGCACTATTTGATAAACCAAGCACTGTGGGCCAATAGAATAACCATTAAGAAGTCTATAAACACATCTCTCTATTCCATGGTCTACAATAAATAAGCGGTTCTTCCAATACAGAGAGATGTCAACTTTAAAATTGCTCAATCAAACTAAAACAAAGGAGGCAAAACCAATGGAGAACATGTTGATCCAACTCCTACAGTTGGAAGTATAAAAGGAACAAGCCTACAACCATTGTCAAAAATATATGGTCACCACAAAAAAATGGTTTGAAAAAAGACCACTCTGAGAAACGTCAAAGTGGGAGACTTGGTCCTAAGATGGAATGAAAAGAAGGTGAAATCCAAAAACCATGATAAAATCAACAAATTCTAGGAAGGTCCCTTCGAAGTAATAGAAGCAAAGCAAAAAAACTCTTTCCAGCTGAGAAGCGAACAGGGTTAGGTTCAACCCATTCCCGTCAATAGCTTCCATCTGAAGCTATACTATAAGTAAGGGTTTCCCTCGTATGTATTTTATGTAAATATATCTTCTTTCAAAATCTTCAATGAAATTTGTCATGATGGTGCAACATTTCAGTGCTCATAGGCCTTCTCAATGAAAATTGTTATGATTTCAAGATATCTCAATGACGGATGGCCACTCCAAGTGAATTTGTCACGATGGAACAATATTTTGATGCCCACAGATCTCATCTATGAATATTATTGTGATTTCAAGATATATCAATGACCGATGGCCAGTCCAAGTGAATTTGTTATGATGGCATGAAATTTGGGCACCCACAGGCCTCCTCAATGAATTTTTTTGTGATTGCATGACATCTCGATGATCGATGGCCACTCCAAGTGAATTTGTTGTGATGACATAATATTTTGGTGCCCACAGGCCTCCTCAATGAAAATTATCATGATTTCATGACATCTTGGTGATCGATGGCCACTCTAAGTGAATTTGTCATGATGACACGGCAATTTGGCACGCACAAACCTTCTCAATGAAATTTGTCATGATTTTATGACATCTCAATGATCGATGGCCACTCCAAGTGATTTTGTCATGATGGCACAATATTTTAGTGCCCATACGCCTCCTAAATGAAAATTGTGATGATTTCATGACATATCGGTGATCGATGGCCACTCCAAGTGAATTTATCATGATGGCACCACATTTCAACACCCATAGGCCTCCTCAATGAAAATTTTCATGATTTCATGACATCTTGACGACCGATGGGCACTCAAAGTGAATTTTTCTTGATGGCATGACATTTTGATGCCCACAGACCTCAATTAAATTTTTCATGATTTTGTGACATCTCGACAGCCAATGACCACTTCGAGTGAATTTGTCATGATGGCATGACATTTTGACACCCACAGACCTCCTCAATAAAAATTGTCATGATTTCATGAAATCTCAGTGATCGATGACCACTCTGACTAAAATTGTCATGATTTCATGATATTTCGGTGCCCATAGGCCTCCTCAATTAAAATTGTTACGATTTCACAAAATCTTGATGATTGATGGCTACCTCAGAGTGGATGAACCTTTTGGTAGGAAAAGCAATTTTCTCAAAGTTTTAAAAGGCCCCACTTTTTAAGGTAACATTGTACTAGTTTATTTGCCAAGAGTAGAAGTGACACCAATTTATTGGCCCAATATAGCAGCAAAGCAATGTCATTGGCCCTAGCAAAGTGACAATGCATGGCCGTTGGTTTCTTGGAGGTGGCACACAAACCGAAGTATCTAAAAATGTTTGAAATTATTATCGATGTGTGTGCCACCAACCCTTTTTATTGCATGTCACCTTGGCACACGCATGCACATCTATTTCTATCAATAATTTTTTTATCACTTTTGCCTCTGCATTTCTTTTCCTTCTGCTCGCTGTGCACACTGCTTTCTTAGAAAATTCTACAACCCTCTACTAAGCTCATTATTGGTATATTTTATGTCCAAAAAATAACATGCAACCATGATGGCTTCAGAACCAGCTAATACTAAAGGAAAATGCAAGTCGACCAAGAGTGGAAGCGGTTTTGTTGATCCAGACATCCACATCACCGATACCAGGGTGACATGGAAATATCCAAGGTGAATTCAAAAAGACATAGCAGCCAGGGTCACCAAAAATGTGATACCATTGTATCCTAACATGTTTTTCTACCATGCTCTACTTTATTGGTACATCTACCCCTAGGTTCATTCCTGCCCCAAACTAATTAGAGAAATGGTATAATTCTATGACATCAAGCACATGATTATGAAGGACACCAAGGGGGGAGTCATTTTTACGCTCAATGTTGATGTAGTTAGGGCTACCTTAAGCTATGGCAGAAAACCTATGGTAAATCCCATTCCTTTCAATTCCATTAATTCAGCAAAGTTTTATACCAAAACTCCAAATATCAGATTATTCCTGCAAGAGCATTTGGTAGACCCTCTCCCTGAAGGAACCATACCAAAATCCTTGATTTCACTGTCCAAATTCAAGGACAAGGAACTATTTTCAATGCTAGCCATGGTGGTAGGGATAGAAACAGATATGCAGGTCTATGGATGGTAGGTTGCAATAGCACAATGCATGTCCAACCCTAAGTTTTATGATGCTTCATGCTTGGACTCGAACAAAGTTCCACTCTTCTTTGATTGGCCTACATACCTAGTGTAGCAACTGCATGCAGGCCTTTTTTAGCTCTAGAGAGATGACCCTAATGCCTTCAACTTTTCTTCCTACCTGGTGTAGATTTTATTTTTCTTCCAGGCAACAAGTTTAAGTTTCATATCCACCATGACAAAAGACCATAATGGAGTCCTATCTGTGTGTGAGTGGATGCCTCTCCTTTCAAATTCAAAGTCATATTACCATTTTAATATGGAATTTTTGGGCCTTGTATTGAAGCTCATGTATGGCACCATGCCAAGGATCCCCTAGAAGATGTAGGATACTTTGTAGCACATCCATGCAGAGGAAGGGGATTGGTTTATTTTGAGACAGGGAGTGGTCATTAGACTACAAATTCACAAAGAAGCCTTTTTTACTGCCATATTATATCACTAAGCGATTGTTCACTCTAGAATATGTAAGGCAAATTGAGTTTATTAATAGTAAATTTGACACAGGCATTGGTAAAATAGGTACCTACCTCACGCCCTTTCAGTTTAAAGGTGTATCAGTGTCAAAGAAATGATACCACGAGCAAATTTATCAAACTGTGAGAAATCTAAAATTAGTAGAGTTACCACAAAAATGGAAGTACAACCCTACAGATAAATTTTCTCAAAGGCAAGCTACTCTTAATAAATCCTCCTTAAAAAAATTTCATTCATCCATTAGGCAAAGTGATAAACAAGGCAGGAACAATGAGGAAGACCAACCTTTAGAATGGCACATTCAAAATATGTAGCCACTGCCTCCGTGACATGATTTCTATGAAAACTTGGTAGATTGGAGCCCTGATGTCAACCCAACCCACAAGCTGGATAACAAGACCATCGAAAGGATGAAGAAAAAAGGGAAATATTGGGATCATGCTAAAATATTAGCATGGTGGCAAATGAGATGTCGCATACAAACATTTTCTAGGTATGGGACAAAGATTGATAAAGAATTTTCTAAAAAATATGATACCAACCACGAAGAATGGTCCAAAAATCTTATGGATAAACTCCCTCAATGGCATCCCCATCAAACCCACTGAAGGTAAAATAGATGCCAACAAAGGCAAAGGGAAATAGATTGCCACTGAGAAAATAGAAGTCCCTAAAATGAAGCCTCGTAGCTTCATTTACCCTTGGGAATCAGACACAAAGTATGATGATGATGCTCTCCTCATCCATAGGAAACAAAGAGTAAAATCAAGAAAGCGGAAGGCTGAACCAATGAAAGAAAATGGATGAAAGAAAAGTAAACAAGCAGAGTCACACTCTGAAGAAATAGAGTCACGGTCTGAAGAAACAAAAGACTCTCAACAAGAGATGAAAGAACATGAGGAAACAAGGGATAAACAAGAGATAGAAGAACAGGAAGAAATGGGGGAATCTTCTGAGCACCAGGAAATAGATAGCTAAGAGTTGGTCGATACAGCCAAGAAAACCATGTTAGGGTAAAAAAGTAGTATTTAGTTTTACCATTAGGTTATTCCATTATTTACTTTGTTTTACCATTGCAAATATCTTTAACTATTACTTATGCTTAATGGTATGAATGATTATTCACATTGTAACATGAATAATATTTGTTAGTAGTTAGTGTTATATCCTAAGGTTGTTAGCTACCTTAGGGGGAAGGCTACCTATTCATGTTGTTTACTACCTAAGGGGGAAACAATTAATTAGGCTATGAATAGCCTAAATCATATGTTATTTAAACTCTATTGCATTTCAATAATCAACTAATGCTTCAGGCCTAATTATTATTTGTATCCTAGATTTACCAACATTGGCATTAGAGCTATGAACTAGGCAAGGCACACATTGGGCAAGGCGAGAGGAAGTCTTATCGTTCCAGGCATGTTTCAAGGTGGCATCACACGAAACATCTTGGTTTGATTTTTTTTAAGGTTGTGTTGATTGTTTCGTTTAATTTATTATTTCCTAAGTTTTTTGTGTTTCAATTAAAAATTGGACTGGACCAGCGACCCACAGTCCATCCACGTGAGCAAGAGATCCATGTGGACCAGCGACCCATAGCCCACCATCTGAAGGTGCAACCTCTAATCGATGATCAAAGAGGAGCCTCCAACCTCGACCAGAGGGCAAGAGCACCCTATGATATAAGAATTGATGAACATGACCTGAATCAACCAATGGATAGGGACAAACAAACCAAACTCGATGTAACCATTGACAAATGATCCAATGTGGACCACTGATTGGACAGACCCAATAGATGATCTGATGTAGACCACTGATCAAACAGACCCGATAAACATCGGATAGAGTTTGATAGTACAGAACCAACATGACATGGAAACTTGGCATCATAGATGTTGGACAACATCCGACCAGATTGAAACCATGCACAAATTGCACTCACCTGACCTCTGCATGCAAATTGAAGGTTATCCTGATGTGGCATGTGGATGATAGTAAAACCAAGGAAGGAGGATGATGTGGAACCTATGTTGATTGGTGGACATGTGGCACAGGGATGCTGACATGGCAGATTCTCGGGCACACCTACGTGGCATGAGGAGGCTTACTTGGCAGATTCTCAGGTGCACCTACGTGGCACTTAGACATTGGGCCTCCAGGTGGTCGACATGTCAAATGGTAATTGGTAGGTTTCCTAAGCAAAAGGTTTATGGGTGATAGATTACCTATAGAATATCATTTCTAAAAGGGGGCGTTTGTGTTTTTAAACACCAAAAACCTCTCTTCCTTGTGGATGTGGGACTAAAAGTCCCACAACATAAATTTTCCCACTTGGATGAAGGCTAAGACTTCAAAGTGAAGGTGGTAGCCTTCACTACCCGTCAGGTGGGTTAAATTGACTTGCAGGAGTGCTAGTTGGAGGCCTCAAACCTGCAAAGTCATGGGTTCGACTCTCAGTGGAGTCGAAGCAATACTATTTTTTTAGTAAAATTTTCTAAGGTTTTAAAATTTAATTTTTTTTTTTTGTATTTTTTTTAGTATTTTAAATTAATAATTTAATCATATTTTGAATTAAAATTCATTTTTTTAACAAATTAAGTGTTTTTTTCAAATATGTATTTTATTAAGTTATTATGCTAGATTAAAATTAAAATTATGCAATAAAATTTGAAAAATACAAGGCCATTTTTTTTGCAAATTTCTAAAAAATGTTGTTTTTTTGTTTTCTCCAAAAGAGGAGCTAAGAGACAAAAACCAAAGCACATTTTTTTTTTGCAACAAATTGAGATTTGTAACACTTTGCTCAAATTTTTCTAATATTTTTTTGAGAGTACAATTTTTGTCTCATGAGGAAGAGGCCTTGGATTCAAAATGCTCTTTGTCGTCAAAGAGTTATAAGAAAGAGGAACGAACTTCGACGACAAACAAGAAGATTTTTTTTTCATCGTATGCTTCGAGGGCATAGAAGAATTTTATCTCGTTTTAATACTTATACATATACTTGGAAGGATTTGGACCGAAGCTATGGTCCCATGAGGATTAGGGAACCCTTTAATCCTGATGCCCCTCCAATATTTGAGTATTGAAGCCTCAAAGGGTCCACTAAAACCAAGTCATTTGTCGACTGGTTCTGGAAAGCCTTTCAAAATCTTGTCGTGTGTCGACTTGTCTTGAAAGGTGAGCTACTTTGTTATTTTTTGCAAAACCAAGGGGGGATAATTGATCTTTGATAAATTGTATTTTTGCAAAACCAAGAGGGGATAATTGATCTTTGATAAATTGTATTTTTGCAAAAATTATAGCACAAAAGGGGGAGAATTTGAACTTCAAAAAATTATTACTTTTTTGCAAAACACAAATACATATTTTGTTGCAAAAAATAATAATTAGGTGCATTTTCGATATTACTCGACACCTATATTAAAAATTGGCATTCCTAAATAAGGTGCATTTTTGGTTGCATCCGACACCTTAGTGATAAAAATTTTGTGGGCACTCTTTGATTATTATTGCATTTACTTTCTTGTTTTTTGCAATAAAAAGTTATCAAAATCAAGAGCACCAAAAACCCAAAATTTCACAATAATTTGTGTAACTCATTGCATATATTTAAAAGCCAATTTTTATTTATATTCTCTCCTACATAAAAATCCCTAATTCACTCTTTTTTTTGGCTTAATTCCCTCAAACTAACTATCCTTCTTAGGGAGGGTTTTTAGGCAGGAGCCATTAAATATCACTAAAGAGTGAATTATATCTAATTTATTCTTGTTTGGCTTAAATATCCTCAAACTGATAAATCCTTCACAAATATTTGTCATGTAGGTGCCATTAAATATCAAGTAAAGAGAGAAATAAAGACCATATTGGAACCATTCTAGAACCTTCATCATGAAAACTATCAACAAATACTTAAATGATACACAATTGCTTAAAGGTCCTAATTTTTTAGCATGGAAAACCAATATGAAACAAATAATTACTATAGAGGAAATATGAGATTTAGTGGATGGTACTGATTCAAGATCCAAAACAATAGGAGCAGATCAAAAAGCATGGGACAAAAAGAACAATCATCTTCTCATGTTGATTCTCCTAGCTATTTCTGATGAGATTCAACCTCACATAAGTGAAGCTAAAAATGGTAAAGATGCATGGGATGCACAATGGTAAAGATGCATGGGATGCACTTTGTACCATTTTTGAAGGTAAGAATCAATCGACTATTCTAAACCTTCAAAATCAATGTCATACACTCCATATGAAGTCGGGAGAATCAGTAGAGCTATTTCTTTGCAGAGTTGCAAAACTTAAGTCAAAGCTTAATGATTTAGTAACCAAAGTAGAAGATACTATTCTAACTTTAGTAATATTGAGGGCTCTTCCAGAATCCTATAAGATGTTAATAACATCCCTTAATGTATCTCAAAAAATTGTAACCTTTGTGGAGTTAGTGAATTTTCTTCAAACTAAGGAGGCAAATCAACTCCAAAGTGATGAAGTGTCAAAAAATCCACTTTACACAAACAAATAGGGTGGAAAGAAGAATGATAAATTTAAAAAGGAAGGATCATCTTCAGGATCAAGAGATAAGGGCAAACAACCTCAATATCAAGGGAGGTATTGCACACATTGAAAAATGGACAACCATGACACCAACCGGTGTTGGTTTAAAAACAAACAAGACAAGGACAAAAATAAGCCACAGAAGAAAAATAGACAACAAAAAGGACATGTTGCTATTAAAATTTTTGATTCTGATTCTGAAAGAGCACACAAAGTGCTTATAACCCATACAACTTCTACACAAAAGGATTATGTTTGGTACATTTATTCAGGTGCAAAAAAATACATGATGGGAAACAAGTAGTGGTTTGAGACATTTTTGGCATGAGAAGGAAAACCAGTAACAATTGTTGATAATAAGACCTATCATATCCAGGGAGAAGGTAGTGTCATTGCTTCCCTTCTAGATGGAAAATGCCATATTCACAATGTCCTTTATGTTCTAGGATTGACAAACAACTTGTTGTCAGTTTCACAAATCTTGGATACAAATATGGTTTTCAACTTCATAGTGGAAAATGGACTAAAATGTTGCTATATCACCAAGCAAGGTAAACACGTAGCAACTGGTTCTTTCAAGAATGGATTTTTCACACTAGATGTTGTTTCAACACCTCATGTTTCCATGAGAGTCAACACGAAGAAGGCCACTTCTCTTTGTCATAAGAGATTTTGGCATATTAGTAAAGGGTATTTATTTGATCTAAGTAAATATCAAATGGTGAAGGGACTTCCCACCATTTCATCTACATTGCCCATATGCTTGGATTGATTAGCAGACAAGCAATGTCAAGTACCATTTGAAGCTAGCTCTTATAGAGATATGAAACCATTGGAATTAGTGTGCACTGATTTGTAAGGTCCCATGCCACCAAGTTTTGGAGGCAAAAGGTATGATCAGTTGTTTGTAGATGATCACTCATGAAATATGTGGGTCTTCTTTATTCAACTAAAATCTGAAGCATTTTCCTACTTTCAGTAGTTCAAGCAACTAGTTGAGAAATAGTCTGGATTTTACATAAATACCCTCTACTCATATCGAGGGGGGGAATATACCTCAAATGAATTTTCTTCATTTTTGAAAATACATGGGATCAAAGGACAACTAACCACAAACTATTCTCCATAGCAAAATAGAGTTGTTGAAAGGATAAATCGTTCCATCATGCTAACGGTTTGCAACATGGTTAAAGGTGCAAATATTTAGCAACACTACTGGGTAGAAACTATCACAATAGAAATATATCTTTTGAATAGGGCACCCACAAAAGCCCTTAAATATATAACTCCACAAGAAGCATGGAGTGGTGGGAATCCCTCCATATCTAATCTAAGAGTTTTTGGGTGTAAGGCATTTATGCATATACCTAAAGAAAAGAGAAAGAAACAAGATGAGAAAACCTTACAGTGCATTTTCCTTGGCTATGATGAATATTCTAAAGGGTATCAATTGTATGACCCTATAATAAAGAAAATACATGTAAGTAGAGATGTGGTGTTTGATGAGGCTTTCACACCTGACATCACATCCATTGTATACCTGGAATGTGAGGAGCCACAGAAAAAAACTCCTCCACCTTAGAAAAAGGTGTTGAAATGGTATACAAGTATGATGAGAGATTAAAAATTGAACTCACCTCCTGATCTTACTCTGAATCATCCTTGAACTCGTAGCATGTCTCGATAGAAGAGAGCAGAAGTATCACCCTTAGTTGATGATCTTTGCTAACATTTTGAAGATATTTATATAGATAGAGAGATTGATAGTGGATAAGACATGGAGATTGATGATGAGAGGGTTTATATATCTTCATATGACGAACATGAACCCTCCATGGTCAAATAAGCACTTAGTGAGCCACAATGGAGGGCAACTATGGATGTTGAATATAAATATCTCATTAAGAAAAATACATGAATGATGTTTAATTTAACTTCAGGTAAGAAACCCATTGGCTATAAATGGATTTACAAAATAAAATACAAGGCAAATGGAACCATTTACAAGCATAAGGCATGCATTGTGGCAAAGGGCTATGCTCAAAAGGAAGGCATCGATTATGAAGAGATATTTGCACCCACTACAAGTATGACCACCATTCATATTCTTTGTGCTATGGCAGCATAAAACGGATGGAACTTTTATGAAATATATGTAAAGAGTACCTTCCTAAATGGTGATTTGAATGAAGAAGTATACATGACTTAACCACAAGAATTTTTTGAGGAAGGCCATGAGAAATAAGTTTGCAAACTAGTTAAATACTTGTATGGGTTGAAACAAGCCTCTAGAGCATGGTATATAAAGATAAACAATCACCTTCTACAACATGGATTTAAGATAATTCCTTTAGATGTAAATTTCTATGTTAAGAAAATTGGATATGAGATAGTGATACTTGTACTCTATGTGGATGATTTGATCATAACCGACAACTCAAAGACATTGATAGATGTTGTGAAGAATGACTTGAGAGAGTCATTTGATATGACAAATTTGGAACTTCTCCACTATTGTCTTGGTCTGGATATTGAATAGAAAAAGAATTACCTAAGGGTAACTCAAAAGAAGTATGCCAAGACACTAATAGAAAAGTATTGTATGACTGATTGCAAGACAAAAACAACACCGATGGAACAAGGGCTTTAGTTGTTACGATACGATGATTCACCTCAGGTATATGACACACTTTATCAGAAAATGATTGGTATCCTTATATACCTAATAAAAACTAGACCTTATATCATATTTACTATGAATTATCTTTCTTGGTTCATGCAAGAACCAAAATTTACTCACTAGAAAGCAACAAAACGTGTTCTCCACTATATCCATGGTAATGTGAAGTATGGTTTAGAGTATAAGAAGAATGGAAAATTATTCTTACATGGTTTCATGAACTCTGACTATGTTGGGTCAGTAGATGACCGAAATTCAACATCTGGATATGTTTTTCATCTAGGATCCATGTCAAATTTGAGCTATTCAAAAGTACACTATGTATTTTAAAAATAATGTAATAAAGGGGGAATGTTAGGGTAAAAAGTAGTATTTATTTTTACCATTAGGTTATTCCATTATTTACTTTATTTTACCATTGTAAATATATTTAACTATTACCTATGGTTAATGGTATGAATTATTATTCACATTGTAATGTGAATAATATTTGTTAGTAGTTAGCGTTATATCCTAAGGCTATTAGCTATCTTAGGGGGAAGGCTACCTATTCACATTGTTTGCTACCTAAGGGGGAAATAGTTAATTAGGCTATGAATAGCCTAAATCATATGTTATTTAAAATCTATTGCATTTTAATAATCAACTAATGCTTCAGACCTAATTATTATTTGCATCCTAGATTTTCCAAAAAATCCCCCTTTTAGAAGAAGCCCAAGAAAAAGCTGCAATTGAGGTTGGCAACTCGAGCTTGAAATAAATCACAAAAATTTACATAGAAGCTCTAAAGAATATGCTAGAAATTGGAGATGACAACCCACCAAAAATACCCGGTATATCTCCTATCAATCTCGATACTCCTCCTTCTTCTCCTAACTCCAAAAGGAATTCTCCCTCCCATTCTATAGGTTGATTCAATACCTCTCCACCTTCCACTCATCATACCTCTCCACCTTCCACTCATCATACTTCACAGTCACCACCACCAGCCCAAAATGATCCAAGAGCATCCTCGACGGCCCTCATGAACCCCCTCACAGAGCAGTCAAGCTTGGATACCTCTCTAGCCACTATTCCATTTCCTTATACAACCCATCTCCAAAGCTTCCAAACCATTCTCACCTCTTCATCATAAAGCAACCCTACCATTTCCAAGTTGAAAAAATTAAAGGCAATTTTGAATGTTGCTTCCTAGTTGAAATCATGTAGTACTCAGAGGTCTACATCTATAGCCCACACAAAATAAGAGATATTCCTTGACCCAATTAGCATGCAGTGTTCCACCTTGAAAATGACATCGCTCATTCAAAATACCGGAGAGATGACCCTAGAGGACTACCAATATGGGATAACTACATAATATATCAGTCAGCTACCAATGGAGGACGAGTGTGCAAAATCTCAAGCCCACATGGGAACCATATACCTGAACTCTAAATACTACAAAAAGAAGTTCTTCAAGGTTGAGCAAGAAAGTGTTTAGAAGAGGCTTTGAATCAACAAAAGATGATCAAAAAAGCCTTAAAAAATGAGGCAAAAAAGTGGGAGCTAATATTCAATGAAGCAACCCCATAAAAGAATAAAGCTACCAAGGCCGAAGAATAAATACAACTACTGAACTAGCAGGTTGAAGACCTCAAGAAGTAGATTTAAGATAACACTAACAAGAACAATGGGCTATCTAAAAAAAAGGCCAGAGTAGTAAGAAGAGAAATGATTGGAGGTATCCAAAAAAGGAGCATGAAGGCAAGGCCCACCTTGTCATACCTGGTCAATATTAAAGAAATGTTGGGTCAAGTGGAAGATGAATTTGATAAATCTATCAATATCCTAAAAACCAGGTTATCTGCAACAACAAATATTCAAGCCTTGGTAGAAAGTATGCAAGCAATACTCATATATAGAACACAAGATGAAAAATGGTCCCAAGCCAAGCTTACTACTAGGAAATTTTTCAAGAGGCACAAGTTGGTGATAGAAGCTGCCAAGCTAATGTAGGAACTCAAGGCAGAAGCTAAGGCAATTTTGAAACATGTGAGCATAGCAAAAAATTATGGAATGCCTAGCTTCTAGAAAAAGGATTCAAAATTCCTAGCAGAAGATCAGTTGAAGGCTTCCTGGGAAAGTTTTGTAGGATATGAGTCAGAGATTGACAGCTGGGAAGAGTTGTTTTAGGAAGAACAAATTTTTAGTATAGCTCAAGACATCATGCAAATGAACTCCTAATTGCATGAATTATATATGAAGTCAAAAGTCCTATCGTATGATAAGGTTGAGGAATTGAAATATTTATATCTAACATTTAAGAAGACTTCAGATACAAATGAAGAGACCTGGAGAAGAGCCTGCACCACCTAAAATGAAGTCACCCAAGAAAAGGACAAGCGGAAAAAACCTAAAAAATCCTCAAGAAGTAGTTTAGTAGCACCTAGATAATATGAAACAGAGAAATCTACAAAAGAAAATACTCTAGATGAATGATTACACAAGGAGGAAAGCATATTTGTTCTTGGTATTATTCCCCTTTCTCCCCTTCTTTTCTTAGTTGTTCTTTGACTATATTTCCCAATGGATAAAGGTTCTAGTTTCTAACATTCTGCTGATAGAATTACCCTAGGAGGTGCCAATAATGTTGGTCAAAATGACCACATCCAAGGGATTAAGGAGGAATATTCTTAAAATTTCACTAAGTGTAGGAAGTAATCATGATAGCGCAGCATACTGACCCTACAAGTAGAGCTAAATAATAAAAGTCATGACAACATGATATTTTAAGGCAAAAAATCCAAGTAAGGAATAAAAGTCGTGACAACATGACATTTTGAGGCTAGAAAGCCAAGTAAGGAATAAAAGTCATGATAGCACGACATTTCGAGGCTGAGAAGCCAAGGGAAGAAGGATGGTCATGACGACGTGACATGTTGAGGCTGAAAAGTCAAGTAAGGAATAAAAGTCGTGATAGCGCGACATTTTGAAGACCAAGGCAGAAATGAAGACCAAAAGTTGTGACAATGTGACATTTTGAAGGCCAAGGCGAAAATAAAGACCAAAAGTTGTGACAACACCACATTTTGAAGGCCAAGGCAAAAATGAAGGACAAAAGTAATGACAACACGACATTTTTAAGGCCAAGGTGGAGCTAAGATAAATGGTCATGATAACGCGACATTTTGAAGGCCAATGTGGAAATGAAGACCAAAAGTCACGACAGCATGACATTTTTAAGGCCAAGAGCAAAGCTAAGGCAAATTTTTGTGATGGTGTGACATCTTGAAATCTAGGGTAGAAATGGAGGCCAAAAGTTGTGACAATGCAATATTTTGAAGGCCAAGGCAGAAATGAAGACCAAAAGTCGTGACAACATGATATTTTTAATGATAGGGTAGAAATGAACGCTAAAATTCGTGACAACACAATGTTTTGAAGTCCAAGGTGGAGCTAAGATAAATGGTCATGATAGCACAAAATTTTGAAGGCCAAGGCAGAAATGAAGACCAAAAGTCATGAGAATGTGACATTTTTGAAGGCCAGGGTAGAAATGAAAGCCAAAAGTCATGACAGTGCAAAATTTTGAAGGCCAAGATAGAGCTAAGACAAATGGTCGTGATAGCACGATATTTTGAGTAAAATATAGCTAGACCATGACGCCTTTGAAGAGATCAAGGAGGATTGTTGCAACAAGAAGATCTTAACCATTTCTAGTTGAAGTTTTCGTACTCTCCTAACTGTCTCTTTAATAGAATGAGACTACGAGTATAATGTTGTAACAACTTTTAGTTTTTCTGTTATGTTAAACTATTATATATAGGATGAGTGACCTAAAAAAAAGATTGACTCTTAGGTGTTTACAAGGCTATGTATACAGACTTATAAAAAGTTAATAAAAAATCATCCATTTTTATTTTTTGCTCACTGGTGTTCTAAATCAAGTATGTCCGGATTGTTAATTTCTACATAAGTTTAGGTGAATGTAACTTGCTTTAATTCTTACTCTAGATTCCTACAACGAAGTTTTGGTAGCTATTATATTAACTCTACTAATAAACTTGCATTTTAATAGATTTACATCAGAAGTTTAGTTTCTCTATTTTGGCAGTTTAATTATATGCTTCTTTGTAAAAGACTATAATAGTTGCTTTGATGTTATAATTTGTACCCCTTAATTGACTCTAATGGTAGCTATATATCCTTCTCTTTATGCATTTTAATCTCTCTCCCTTTTCCTAAAATAAGCAAGGAACTAGCATCCTCTAGATATTGAACTGGGTAAACTATATTTTAATCCAATATTTCAATGTTGGCAAAGTCTTGGGTGCAAACATAACCAAAGGTAGATTTTTCTCCAACAACACCACACAACAGCCATTGATTATGGCATACAAGAGTGCACTGTTGGCCCAGCTCTATGATGAGCTATATTGAATTACACAAAAAGGGTGAGTAGGATTGGCATGCAAACTACTGCTTCATATCTGGGGGTGGGAGCACATATAGATAGATAGACCGAGTAGATTACCTCTAGGTATAGTGATGTTAGTAGTAGATGATCAGTGTTATGCTGCATGATGGCCACGAGAGGTAGAGACGCATTAGATATGATCTCATGCTAGGTATAAAGATCATTATATGATATCATTAATAGGATTTTAGGCCAACCAGGTTATATGGAGACCTTATTTAGACTGTCCTACATGGTAGGAGGTAGACATGTATCTAGACCGAGTTAGGCATGATATATGGGTTATTGGGCACCACAGGAGGGTGAGGGAGTTATTCCACTTCTCTTGAGTGACTAAGTAGTTTGGGGTCACATAGGATGTGCTTGAGGACCTAGTCCTCTATCACCATCAAAAGGTAGAGATATAGTTTCCATTGCCCCAGGTCATAAAAATGATATAAGAGGTAGATCATACTATAGACTATACGGGTGCAACAAATCCTAGGACCACCATAAAGTATGATACTTGGTGGACTACTCATCTATGGTAGGGTGGTGGTAGCCTAGGTAGATCTAGAGACGATGCAACTATTGAGGGTGATGATGATGGCCTCATGGGTGATGAGTGTGTTGTATGATAGAGGGTGAGTGGGGCCAGGTTATAGGGCAGGTGGAGGAGACGCATGGTGAGGATAAGGGGGAGGAGGATGCCTTAGATGATGAGTTATCCTAGCTATGATCTCAGGTGCATAGTCTACAGGCACAGCTGTAGACGGTTCAGAGGTAGATTATAGAACAAGATACATATCTCACTATAGTGTAGAGCCATTTGAATTTAGGGCAATGAAAGTCGTAGGGCTACATAGAGGAGAGGACTACTCTAAAGGCTCAGGTAGATTCAACTTAGACCAAGATAGATTAAGTCATGAAAGATAAGGATATCCTATGGTCACAACTGGAAGTGAGGGATGCCTTGATAGATGCCAGTAATGTTGATAGGGATGTTATTAATACACATATGGAGGTTGCATCGATTGCTCAGGCCACACCATCTACTCTAGTCACTCAGGGACTAGTAGGATTAGGTGCAGATGTAGAGATTAGGCACTTGAGGGGTTTCTTAGATTAGAGGGTAGCTCATATGGGAGCTAATACTTCATACATAATTGCTCTAGATGCTTGGATTGATGTAATAGGTGGCACTTTACTAGAGTGATCTACAACAGGGGGTTCCCATCAGAGTAAGCGATGTGAGTCTAGGTAGTCCTCAATGCAGCCCAATCATAGGTCTAGTATATGATATGAGCGATCAGTGGGTACTAGATCTAGATAGCCTCATAGAGATAGAGTAGAGGATGGAGGTGACTTTAGGCATGCAAGCCTAGTTTGATATGTCCTAATGATTTATATCATTTTTGAGTGTAAGATATGATGACCTACATAGTTTTAGCTTGTAGGAATTTGTGTACCTTATGTGCTTTTGACACACATATATATGATACTCTATTTTATGGTTCATTGTGTGTATTATGTCATTGCTTTTATTGTTCATGTGATGCAGTTATGGATTCATGCTTATATGATACTTTCATTATGCTACATGTATGTAATGTATTGATGACATGCACTAGCTAGATGATAGATGTATGTGATATATATGAGTAGATGCACTATTATGTATGCTTATATGGATGCAATGGTGAATGTTAAATGCATGTTTAATTTATTTCATTTGTTTATGCATTTAATCTATGTGGATATGGATGACAGATGATATGTAATGTAATGCATTAATTACATGAGGATGATCAAAGGTAAATGAACCTATATGATTTAGTCACTTAAAACATAAGAAATGCATCTAATATATATTTAACAAACTACTGGATGACACCACAAAATTTATTAAAATCATGAATGAAAATGATAAATCTTATCATAATAAATAATCATTTAAGGATCCATATGTAATATGAAATGACCCTATAATTTTTCATGAATTAAAATATATGCACAAAATAGTCAGTGGCCATCTAAATATCATTGCTGATATTCGTCTAGTATCTATACTATTTCATGAAAATCCCTTAATAAATAAAATTCCGTAAGAAAAATGGTGATTTACTGATGAGATGATTTGTTGCTATAGGGGATTTTTGAGGTTTTTCATGAGACTCAAACACTGTAGTTGATTAATCAAAATATGTATAATGACTACACAAGTCTTCTTAAAGATAAAAGTTTTGTTAGGAAGACCAAGATATTCATTATCCCTGTGTGCAAATGAATATATTAGATAAAGCATAAGACTACCTCATTGCTAGGAAGGATTCATTTAGATCATTTTTGTAATGAGGATCACCATATGTTCATCCCGATCCTCGATTTGGATGCAGTTGGATTAGACTACTAGGTGATACAAGCCACTTAAAGCTAGCTCAACTGTAAATTTCTTAGAACTACCCCATTTCTATGTGGGATTCATTCAACCCATTGCTGTAATGAATATCATTCAATGGTTTTTGAATACTAACCATTCAAGGTATTCAAGCTCTTCACCCCCTTATTTTATTTTCATTTATTGGGATACTTGCTCATGCTTAGTGATGACAATCACTATTTATTCTATTTTTTTTTTCTTTTGGAGTAAGATATTTGCTTAGTGATAAAAATCATTGTTTATTTTGCTTTGCTTTGATCTGCGTGAAGAACACAAGCTTATACTAAGAGGGGGGTGAACAGTATAAGATAAAACTTTTCTCTTTTCTTTCCAAAGAAATAAATTCAAATAATATCAATGCAATAATGAAACAATGCACAAATCACCACACACATAAGAGATAAAGATTTTATGTGGAAACTCTCTCTTGAGAGAAAACCACAACAAAATATTTCTTATATATTTTTTAAATAAATTTCATGGGCACCAACCCACAGGAGACACCAATCCCCTATACAAGTTCATGGATACCAATCCACATTAGACACCAATCCCCTTGCTCAAGTTTGTAGAAACCAATCCATAGGAGACACCAATCCCCTTGCTCAAGTTCGTGGAAACCAATCCATAGGAGACACCAATCCCCTTGCTCAAATTTATGGACACTAAGACACAGGAGATACCAATCCCCTTGATCAATTTTGTGGACACCAATCCACAGGAGACACCAATCCCCTTGCTCAAACACTTGCTCAAGTCTACTTCAAAACTTGCTTACAAAACCTTCTCAAATCTGCTCTAAAACATACTCACAAAACCTACTCAAATCTGCTCTAAAACCTTCTCAAATCTGCTCCAAAACCTCCTCACAAAACCTACTGCTCTAAACCTACTTACAAAACCTTCTCAAATCTGCTCCAAAAATTGCTCACAAAACATGCTCAAATCTACTCCAAAACTTGCTTGATAATGGTATCAAGTTCTTCACCTTTTCCTCAGTTTGCTTTCCACTACTAAAAGCAATTCAAACATATTCTACCCATAATTATTTTATCTTCATGAACATATAGAGAATGATATGCACTAATTTAGTAAGCTTCAAATGGCTAATATATTCTTCACATTTATTAATTTTGTCACTTCCACATATCTCACATTTATTACATTTTAAAGGTAGCTCAAGTCTAGCTTAGATAATTACTTGTGTGTTGAATTGGAGATGCTAATACCTTGCTCTTCTTCCACTATCATGTGTACCTTTCCTTCTTCTTGAAATGATTGAATTGTCCTTCCTTTTTAATTGAATGCTTGGGTGAATATGTGCACTTAATATTCTTTGACACCTTGACTTGTTTCAAATCTATGCCCTCCAAATCTGCCTCAATAATGATGATCTTCTCATGCATGTGCTTTTAAAATCTGGTCAATAATTCTCTTTTTCCCTTATTGATTTAAATATCAAATCAATCATTTTAAACCCTTATCATTTCTTTTAAAAATATACATAATAAAGCTTAAAAATAACTCCTTATATCTCCCTTTTAAAACTTATAAAATAAAGCTTTATTCTAACAACATGACCCTTATATCTCCCTTTTATTAATTTGCAAAAATTACAACTTTATACTAACATCATGACCCTTATATATCCCTTTTATTAAATTGCAAAAATGAAGCTTTATACTAACACCATGACCCTTATATCTCCCCTTTTATTAAATTTAATAAAAATTAAACTTTATAATTACCTTGCACAACCACGAATGAGATTCGATCCCCTGACCTCTAGAAGCATAGAACTCTAATACAGGCTTGTCACCAACTGAGCTACCATAGTAAGTGAAACCAAAAGGTGTAAGAAAATATTAAACTCCTTTGTTGCGCTATCTCAAACTCTCCAAAAAAATGGTCATCGAATAGATTTGACACTTTAACCTTCTACACCGTAGTGCTCCATGTGAGCTAGGCAATTGACTGGACTACCCCAGTGGATAAAACCAAAGGGATACGATATGATATTTTACTTCATCTTTGCGCTACCTCGAAAAAAAAAAACCACAATAAAACAAGCATCGAGGGGATTCAACCCTTGTACCTTTTGCACAACAATGCTCCATGCGAGCTAGGCAACCAACTTGGCTAACCCAGTGGATAAAATCAAATAAATGAAACTAAATATATGGATCCTTCATCATATTGTTGCCATCGAATTTGTGCTCCTCTCCTCCTTCATCTTCTACTCGCTGCACTCTCTCACACGAAGGATAATCGAATTGCATACCTTAGATAAAGTGAATTAATGGACTTATTAATATGCTTTTGTCTTTCATGCCCAAGGATTTCAGCGTATTATTTTTAATATTTGAATTTTCAAACTTTATTTTGTATGGTGTGCTCAAGGAGTCGGCCCATGTAGATTTAATTTTTAACCTTCTAAAAATATAAACCTTCCACTTTATTTAAACTTTTATATATTTAAATGGAGGTTTATATTAAAATATAAACCTCCATTTTTAATATTTAAATATTAAATAATATAAAATCACATTTGAAGATATCTAACTTGAACATTAATGAAAATTCAACATTTCATCCTTGAAGATATTTCTGCTTTTGACATCAAAATTTTATTCTTGAAGATATTTCTACCTTTGACATCAATATTTCATCCTTGAAGATATTTTTGCCTTTGACATCAATGACAACTCAATATTTCTAACAATCTCCCCCTTTGTCATTGATGGCAACCCTACAATGAAACTGACCTTTACTGAATAGGATCACAAGCTGCTCCCCTGACAAGCTACTCCCCCTTACTAAAATTTTCCCCCTTTGACATCAATGGCAAAGGCTCCTTGAGGCTGTAAGATAAGATACTTGACAACACCCCCTTACTCCCTGCTCTTATTCAGATGTTCAATTATGATATGGGAGTGAAACTTCCAAATTACTATGCTCCTCTTCTTGTTCTATTTTATTTCTCCAAACTTTGGAGGTCATATTATTTTGAACATATTGACTATTCTCCTTCTTGCTTGACTTCAAAAGTTTAGGGAACATTGTTCTACACCATCTAGTTGTATGCCCAAAATTATTACATTTGTAGCATATGATGTTGTAGTCCATGAGAGGTGCAAATGAATTGAAATTCCTCTTGGTGAAGCCAAAATCATTCTTAGCACGAACCCTGTAATTTGCAATTTTATGACCAATTTGGTGACATGAAAAACAATAACCATGGAAGTAATATTGAAACCTGTCTGATTGCCTTGGAGGATATTTTTGCATGGTTATCTAATTGTTGTTTCTATGATGGACTTTGTTCCTTGATGATGCTTTGTTTTCTTCCTTATTGATGCTTCCACTTCTCAATACATCAGTATAGGTCTTAGGTTCCTCTTTAATCATTTTCTTTGATGACTCTTTTCCTTTTGAGCTTGACTCCCCCTTTTGTTTTCTTTGACCTTCTTCAAAACCAAGTTTAGTATTTATAGTCGAATATATCCATGTTTTGACAATATCACCAATGATTTTTATACATTTTCCAAACCCGTGTAGCTTATCATTAGAATCTTCCACTTCCTTCCTCATAGAGACAACATTATGTCTTTAACTACTCAACCATACCTTCTGCAATTCCTTTTGCCTCTTCAAATTTAACTTTCAGGTCAATGAGTCTTATGATAACTTTGCCTTTGTATTCCCATCCTCTTGTACTTGAGCCTTCAATCTCGAATTCTTCTTTCTAACCCTCTTCAACTATTCAAGAGAAATAACAAGTTCCTTTTATGTGTCAACAATGGCTTCTTATTCATTTTTTGAATCTTCTTCTTCTTCTTGGTCTTTGACAACAGGAGCATCTTCTTTCTCTTCTATGGCAAAAAATAGGATTTCTTCTCTTTCACTATTTGAGAGACTTTCATCACTGTTGCTAGAAGAACTATTTGCTTCTTAAACATAAAATCTTTTCTTGTGTCTTTGAATGATCTTCTCATGCTTGTTTTGACCATACCTATTTTTCTTTTCAAGATACAATTTTCTTTCTTTATTTTTCTTATATTCCTTTTCTTCTTCACTGCTACTACTTCTAGCTTATAGGTAATTAGATGCATAGTGACCAAGGTTACCACGGTTAAAACATTTCACAGAATGCATACCTTTATATTTTCTTGGACCCTTCTTATTTATTTGCACAAATCTAGCTTCTTCTCCACTGCTTGATTCTTCACTTGATTTTGGTTCCTTATTATTTGTCTTCTTTGAAGCTTTAAATGCTTATTCCCATTTGGATGTTTGATCTTTTTCAGTCCTCATATCATAGACTGTGATAATTCCATGTAGCTCATCCATGCTTAAGATTTTAATATCCTTCATCTCTTCTATTGCTAAAACCTTTGCATCAAACCTCATGGGAAGTGACCTTAATATTTTTTGAACAATATTAGAGTCTTCAATATTTTCTCCAAGTCCACAAATGGTGTTGAAAACCT
This sequence comes from Wollemia nobilis, assembly GCA_028583015.1. Taxonomy (NCBI): domain Eukaryota; kingdom Viridiplantae; phylum Streptophyta; class Pinopsida; order Araucariales; family Araucariaceae; genus Wollemia; species Wollemia nobilis. Next base: position 491,059 of record JAQPPZ010003577.1, read on the forward strand.
CATCAACTCGGAGTAGATACTTGGAAATATATTCCTCATATTTCATATTTAAGTCTTCAAACTTCCTCCTGTGGGTTTGAAGTTTTGCCATTTAACCTTGTCATATCCTTCATATGTTATTTGTAACTTGTCCCATATTTCTTTTGTTGAAGTGCATTGCATGACTTTCACAAACTATAATTCACATAACCCGCTTAATACTACATTCATTTCCTTGGAATTATTTTCAAATAGTTTCTTATCATCTCTATCTGTAGGAGGAGTTGTAGGTGGTGTGAACCCATCCTCAATGGATTTCCATATATCATAGCCATGTGCCATCGAATAAGTTTGCATTCTTATGCTCCAAAAAGCATAGTTAGTCCCATAAAACAATGGTACCCTATTTGATGAAAATATTCATGGCTAGCCATGTGTGTTCTTGTAAGATCTTACTTCAATCTATTAGGCTTTCATGAAGAAACTGTATCTGATACCAATTGAAGAACACAAGATTATACTGAGAGGGGGGGATGAACAATATAAGATACCAATTTTCTCTTTTCTTTCCAAAGAAATAATTTCAAATAATATCAATGCAGTAATGAAACAATTTATAAATTACAACACACATAAGAGACAAAATTTTACATGGAAACTCCATATTGGGAGAAAACCACGACAAAATATTGCTTATATATTTCTTCAATAAATTTTGTGGGCACCAACCCATAGGAGACACCAATTCCCTATACAAGTTCATGGACACCAATCCATAGGAGACAAAAATCCCCTTGCTCAAGTTCGTAGACACCAATCCCCTTTCTCAAGTTCATGGACACCAATCCAAAGGAGATACCAATCTCCTTGCTAAATTTCATGGAAACCAATTCATAGGAGACACCAATCCCCTTGCTCAAGTTTATGGACACCAATCCATAGGAGACACTAATCCCCTTGCTCAAGTTTATGGACACAAATCCATAGGAGACACCAATCCCCTTGCTCAAGTTTATGGATACCAATCCACATGAGACACAAATAACCTTACTCAAGTTTTTGTACACTAATCCACAAGAGATACCAATCCCCTTGCTCAAGTTCATGGACACCAATCCATAGGAGACACCAATCCCATTTCTCAAACACTTGCTCATAAAACCTTCTCAAATCTGCTCCAAAAATTACTTACAAAATCTTCTCAAATATGCTCCAAAACCTACTCACAAAAACTGCTCAAATCTGCTCCAAAACTTGCTTACAAAACCTATTCAAATCTACTCCAAAACTTGCTCACAAAACTTCTCAAATCTACTACATAACCTGCTTATAAAACCTGCTCAAATATGCTCCAAAAAATTCTCATAAAACCTACTCAAATCTACTCCAAAACCTGCTTGATAATGGCATCAAGTTCTTCACCTTTTCCTCAATTTTCTTTCCACTACTAAAAGCAATTCAAACATATTCTACCAAAAAATATTTTATCTTCATGAACATATAGAGAATGATATGCACTAATATAGTAAGATTAAAATGGTTAATATATTCTTCACATTTATTAAGTGTAATAGCTTAAAATTGACCCATGTCAATTTAACTTAGGTCAAACATATACAAGAATTAATTAAAACCACTTGCTAACCTCTTGCCTTATTTTTTGCACCCACATTAAGTCAGTTTTTAACCTCTTGATGATATCAACTCTATTTGACTAACATCGAAAGTCCAATACAATATTGAACCTAAGTACGCAATATCGGATGTCCGATATCAACCAAAATAGAAACCACCCAGAACAACAAAATGATAGATTTTGTTGCAACCTATTTTGTTTGTACCTGCCTAACAACACAAATATTACGATATTGGTTCACTCGATATCGTCCAGATTGGGAGAAGTTACAACTCCCTTTGTTTTTAGCCCAACCCCTCTAACCTACCTAGCCTATTTAATCTAGGCATTCCCTCCCTGGATTCCCCCTGACCCTCTGACTTCTTAGCTAGTTTTCAGTAATTCTCGTATTTCTTAGCATTTTAGTCTTTTTAATGTTTATTGCTTTCTTGCAAGTTTGAAGATCCAAAATTATGCATCAGTGGATACTATATGATATCGGACATCCGATATCACTCAAAAACATCTGATCCTACCCTGTAACATCTAATTTGGTCTATAGACTACTTGGGGGCATCTAGAGATATTTGTTTGCATCTCTTAATTTTTGTTTTATATTTTAAAGATTATACCTATTGTTTATCATCTCATTTTAGCATAAAATTTTTGTTTATCATATCAGGAGTTCACCATCATTGCATTTGCATTATGTTATTTGTATTTACCGTTTACATTCCTATTTTTTCCTTTTAAACATTACACATAATGAGCTGTATATGATCTAATTCATGCTTAATTAAGTTTGTATCGATGTTTCAAGCTTCTATTTTTATGTTAAACTATGAAATTACAATATTTTGATCATATCGACTCTACTGGTATGAGATCGGACCTACTGATATGAGATCAAACATCTGATATTGCCAAAAAAAGTTTGATATTGCCTACAACAAGCAAATATACTCTATATCAAATGTCTGGATTGAGTAAGAGTGTCCAATTTCTTTCATAACTAAGCACTACATTTATTTACCTTTTGTAATTCACTATTTGTTGTAGTCATTTGAATCGAAATTGCATTTAGTATAGATTAGTTGCATTTGGCCAAACTAGGTAATTGTAAGTAAAGTAAAAGAAAACATCCAAAAAAATCCCAACCTAGGCATGAAAACTACCATATAAATATTTCCTATTGAACCCACCCAATTCGTAAAAAAATCACCAAAGAGGGCACGACCTCAAGTGCCGCTCCTCTAAGGTGTAGACCTACCATTTTTCCATTTCCCTTCTAGACGCGGATCCATTAGCCTGAAGGAAATGAGTGAGAAAATTTTAGAGCTACATTCTTTGGTGAACCCGACGTGAACTACATAGGCATAATTCTGATTTATAAAAATATAAAACATAAAAAACATAAAACACAAGAAAAATTCAAAAATATCATTAGTCAAACTTACATATTCTAGATTCACTACTTAGATGTTAGATATCAACATAGGAAGAGTTGTAATCATAGATGCTAGAGCATTATTATCTACACAGGAAATATATCTAGTGGTTGAAAACTCTAGTATTCCATCTTATAAACAGAGGACTAAACTTTGGAAGAGACTCAAAATTATAAAAGCCAACACATCAAGACTTAGCCAAATTAAGAGATTCGACATAGCTAGAATATTGGAACCCGATAACTCTTCTCACTAATTTTCTATTAAAAGATCATGTGAGAGGTGGTTAGCAGATAAGAGAGTCACCATTTCTTCATTTGTGCATACTTTTGAAGATTATCTTTAAAATTCTATAATAGTACACATATTTCTAGCACACATAGAGGATCAGAAGATAGTCTTGGAAAACAAAAGAATATATCACAAAACTCCTAGGACAGTCCATTTTTGTGAGTATTTTCACGAAATATATTTTTATGCTCAAGACTCTAAAATTGATAGTATTACCATAGCCCATTTTGTCAAATTCTTAAAAGTAAAATTTCAATTTGAAGAAGAGCACTATATGAATCCTGAAGAACTTGAGCCTATTAATGACATTTATAAACTATTTTAGGAATATTAAATCTATTATCTAGAGTATTATAATTTTTATTTCTACTTTCTTTTCAAAAATAAAAACACAAAAAAAAACCAAAAACAAAATATAATATATATTCCATGGATATGCAAAAATCTCCTTCCATGTTCATTCGGTTAGACTTATCCAAAGCTTATGACAGAGTGGATTGGCACTTCCTTATCAAAGTTTTGAGGCAATTTGGTTTCTCTAAGGATTGGATGGATTGAATTATAGGATGTATCTCTTCTATTTCCTACTTAGTTCTTATCAATGGCAGGCCTTCTTAGTCATTCTCAGCTTCTAGAGGTATTAGGCAAGGTGACCCGCTATCCCCTTATTTATTCATCAATCTTGCTGAATGCTTGGGTAGGACTATAACCAAAAAGATGGAAAACAAGACCCTTGAGGGAGTTACCATTGCTCATGGAGCTAGACCTATCTCTCATCTTAAATTTGTGGATGACTCTACTCTTTTAGGTATAGCTACATTTAAGGAAGCTTCTAATATTAAGCAAATCATTTGGTATTTTTCTAAGGCTACTGGGTAGTTGATCAATGAAGACAAATCTAAAGTTGTTTTATTTCACTGCTCTGCTAGATAGGAATCCATGGTCTTCGATAAATTAATATATAAGAAGACCTCCCTTCCAATCACTTATTTAGGTATTCCCATAAATATTCAAAGGTAGAAAAATAAATATTGAAATTGGTTGTTGGACAAAGTCAAGAAGAAAATTGGAAAGTGGACCAACAGGTGGATTTCTTCTAAGGGTAGAATCACCTTGGTAAAATAAGTCCTTCAAGCTATTCCTATTTATGTTTCTTCCATTTTGAATATCCCAAAGCTTGTTCTTTGAGAATTGGATCAAATCAGTCATCATTTCCTTTGGAGTGGTACTAAGGAAAAAATAAAATGGGCCTTGGTGAAATGGGATACTTTATGTCTTCCTAAGAGTGAAGGGGGGTTAGGATTTTGGTCTTCTATTAATAATAACAAATATTTAGCTGCTAAATTATATTTGAGGATGTTGCATAACCCCAATGCTCTTTGGGACAATAATCTTCGTGCTAAATATGCTGAGAACAAAAGTCCTGAAGACCATGTTCGCTATCAACTTCCTACCAAAGGTTATCCCATTTTAGTAGTTCTTAAGACTGGTGAGGATTTGATAAAGAAAAAATTATTTTGGATCATTCATAATGGTCAACAGGTAAAGTTTTGTACAAATTCTTGGGATGGTCACAAGCCTTTGATAATTCAGTTTCCCAATTGGAGGCCTTGGATGGAGGAGCTTCACCGAGCTAATTGGATAAAGGTGGTTAATTACTATCGATACCATACTAGTAATTCAAAGGTTGGTAGATATTGGATCCCTATTGAGGACTTGCCTATTCAAATCCCAGAAAGGCAAAGACAAGATATCCAAGGCATCCTTCATATGAGATCCCTCTCTTGGTCCTATGAAAAAGATTGTTTTGGATGGAACAACACTACTAAGGGTGAGTATTCAGTTGCTCAAGGCTATTTGAACTTATGCCATAATAATCCCAATCATTCTTCTAAAAAAATTTCTCGATTATGGGCTCAAAAGCTCTGGCCTAAGGTGAGGTTCTATAATTGGATTTTATTGCATCATAGGGTGCTTACCGGTGAGCAACTTATGAAGCGTGGTTTTCATGGCCCTTTTAGATGTGAAATGTGTGAAGAGAATGTAGAAACTCTAAACATATTTTTATCGAGTGTACTTTAGCCTCTGAGCTATGGAGGAGAATGGCCACTTTACTTGGCTTACAATGGTCCAATTTTTTTACTTTTGAATAGATTTGGAGGGATTGGCCTAATCAAGAGGGTGTTGATCATTTTATTAGGCAATTAGTTTGGATGGGTTCTACCATTCTTCTTTGGAATATTTGGAATGAAAAGAACAACTAAATTTTTAATCAAGATAGGAAGGATATTCACTATATTTGGCAAAAGACCATAGCCAACTTAGTTGAATAAGTCCATCAACTCCCTAATCACCCCCAAAACTCCCACCAAAGATGGGATCAAGTGATGCAAATATTTAAGATTAAATCTTCTAAGGGCAACCAACTTAAAGGGAATGTGAGTATTAGTAATATGGATAGGACAAGAAATTGGCAACCTCCTCCTAAGGATTTTGGAAAAGTCAATACTGATGGAGCCTCTAGAGGGAACCCTGGAAAAGCCAGTGTGGGAGGAATTGGTAGACTTTCAGATGGCTCCCTGGTTTTTACTTTTGCTGAGAATTTGGGCATTCTTTCCAATAACCTTGTTGAGGGGTATGGTATCCTCAAAGGCCTTCAGGATGCTACTAAGGTTGGTTGGGAAAAGGTGTTAGTTGAGTTTGACTCTCAACTTGTGATTAATATCTTGAAGACTCCTTCTAAGAATCATAAGGTGGATTGGAGAATAAAAAAAATTACTGAGAAGGTTCAATTAATCTAGATGGGATTTTTGAAATTTGATTACAATCATGTGGTCTGAGATCAAAACAAGAGTGTTGATCCTTTAGCTAATTGGGCTTTGGACAAAGGTGATCTTACTTGTTATGGCCACCCTCCTAGATGGTGGGCTTCTCAAATTAGGGAAGCTCTTCTTTCTATCATTTATTTGGATGGCTCCAGTTTTGAAGGTACCTAGTTTCTTCTTGCTTTTTTTTTTTTTTTTTTTGCTTCTCTTTGGTTCATTCAATTTTTTTTAGTTCCCTAGCTCATTCTATTATTTATTTTGTTTCCTCTATTGATTCTTTCCTTAATAGTCTTCTGGTCTAGATAGGTCATTGTTATGTTCAAATATATATATATATATATATATATATATATTTTTTTTTTTGTTTTTTTTTTTTTGTTTTTTAAGGTGGGTGGGTTCTTTTGTTTTGTTTTGTTTTTGTGTTCTTTGTGTTGTTCTTGTGTTTTTGTTGTTTTGTGTTTTTTTTTATTTTTATGTTTTTTGTTATTGTTCTTATGTTTTTTTCGTTCTTGTTCTTGGGTTTCTCTTTGTTTGTGTTAATTCATGTTTTTATGTTTTCAGTGTTTTCAATGTTTTTTGTTTTTGTTTATTGTCTGATGTTGGTTGTTTTTAATTTTTATTTATTTTTATTTCTTAGGTTTTGGTTGTGTTTATTTTTCATGTTTTTTTTGGGTTATGTCTTTGTAGCGTTCTATTGTTTTTGTCTTGTTTGTGTTTTGTTATGTGGTTTGTGTTGTGGTTTTTTTTTTTTTTTATCTTATTGTGCGTGTTTGGTTGTGATTTTTTTTTTGACACACTCAAGGAGCATGTTTTTTATTTTATTTTATTATTTTTGTTGTTATTTACTTATTTATTTACTTATTTTTAATTTGGTTTTATATGTTTGTTTTCTCCTTGAGTATGTCAAAGGTAGTAGGCCAGGTCCGAGTCCTTGGAATTTTTGGCGGAATGGATACCCCTGCCTCCTTGGGTCTTACCCGAAAGTGGCATCCCTTTTGGGATGTTTTCTACAAATTAAATATATATAATATATATTTATATAGGTATATATAACATATATACCCAAGAATTTAGAACATATATATATATATATATATATATATATATATATATATATATATATATATATAACGAGCCAGATCAAGATGATAAAGCAAGATGCCTAGAATTTTGAGAAATGGTAAAGAAATAGAATATGACGAGCCAGATCAAGAAAACCTTGATGATAGGGTAATTATTAAAGATGATAAACTCACATAACAAGGTGAGGAAGATAATATAAAAGGGGAAGAAGAGGACAACGACCATAACAAACCTGTTGTAGATTCTCAAGGTAATGTCAGCTTTAAATATGTCCAACAATTTACTGATTTTCTAAAGAATAATATAGATGAAATAAATCATGTGATAAAAATAGAACATTTACTTCCAATGGCAGATTATTCCACAAAGACCACTATAGAAGCTGCTCTTCGATTACGTGCAAAACCAATGACATACATAAATAGAACAAATTAAGATCAAGCAGGTCAAAACGACAATCAAAACATAGATTTGAACACTCAAAAATTAGCAACACAATCAAATTCCAAACAAAAACAACATTCTTCTTCTTCTCAAGCTCCTAATAAACAAATATCTACATCACAAAAGGCTAAGAAAACACAAAATGCCAATCATTATCAACATAAAACTCAACAAAATATAATTCCATACAAAATTCATAACACTGTTCCCACAAACACCTTACATAATAGCATTTCTATTGGAAATCCTTATATGACAACACAACCATATCATCAAATGCACAACAATATGACAATACAAAATAAATTTAGTGAGCAACCACAAGGGCTTGAAGCCTTAGTTAAATATTTAGCTTCACATCTAGATCAGATAGATCCTTATCGTCCCTCATACAATTATAGAGAGATGTGTAGTCAACCATTGGATCCTATCATTGTTGCTCAACCTTACCCCAAACATTTTCCCATGCCAGTGTTTCCGATATATAAGGGAATCGAAGATCCTATTGAACATATTCATATGTTTAGGATAGTTTGTCATGATATTCCTTATGATGATTTATTGTTGCTAAAGATATTTCCTAAAAGCCTCGGAGGCATGGACCTAGAATGGTACTATCAATTACAAACTAATTCCTTGAGAAACTTTGAAGAGACAGTGAAAATATTCGTTCACAAATTTAGTGCCTACATATAAAGGCATGTCACTATTAAGGATTTATATAATCTAAAACAAGGGAAAGATGAAAGCTTTGCTGAATTCCAAGCTAAATAGAGATAACTTCTAGGAAAATTGCATTTTGCCTTACCTCACCGAGAGATGTTGAAAATATTCATTGGTAATTTAAAAGAACAATCATCTTATGAACTTGCTATAGCTACAACAACCTATTTTGATCAAGCTATAGAATTTTCAAGAAGGGTATAATATGCCCTTATTATATGAAGAGAATTAAATAAAAAGGATGAGGATAAATCTTCTAAAAACCAATATAAAAATAAACAAGTAGTGGGTGATGGAGTCACTGATAGTAGAAAAAACTTAAACATCAATACTAATGAAGCTATAAAAAAATTTATGTTAAAGATTCCTGATAAACCTCTAAGATATTTTACAAGATTAAATCAACCCTTAAATTTGATCTTACCCCAACTATTAGAAAAATATTTAATACGGTTGCTAGAAATACGACAACCAGATACCACTATAGTTGGATATAGGGCTTATATGCATTGTAATTTTTATCAAGTGGATGGAAATTAAACCAATTCTTGTAAATGATTGAAACATGTCATACAATATCTAATTGATAAAGGTAAAATGGAAGTAGAACAATTTCCTTCAAACAATAATTCTCAAAATAATACCCAAAAACAACCAACTCAAAATGCAAACCAAAATTTGGATATTTTCCAACATCCTCTACCAAAGCATGGTAAAGAGGTTGTGAATCAACTAGAACATCATAATGTTCCTCCTTTAACCTGATATGTGGGAAAAATTAGTAATTTCTTACCCCATTAAAATTTTTAAACTTCTTATGTGCCTACTCAATCTACGATCACACTTAGGACAATACAATATTTTTAATTTTCATCTTCAAAAGACACAAAAAGTAACACAAAAAGTGAAATAGAAAGTGAAATAGACATCACTTCAAATAATTCAAATAGTTATGAAGATGAGTCAGATCCAATTATTCCTATCATAAATTTAATAGTTCCAAAAGAACCATTTCCTAGAAGAATGACCACTCACCCTTCATCTCAACAAACACTTTCAATTGAACAAGCAGTGAATGCTAGACCCCACTTTGGTAACTTACAAAACAATAACATTGTGGGAATTATTGGAGCCATCACTAGAAAACAAGCCCAAAATAAAAATTCTCAAACATAAACTCAAACAACAAATGAAAAATCACCTCCATTTGTGTTAAGAGCACACACAAAGGAAAATAATATATCAAATCCACAACAAAAACCTCATGACATTAATGAACAATTAGCCAATATCACAGCTAGAATTTCCATTTTAGACCTCATAATAACTTAAGCTATACATAAAGAAGAACTAATGGATACTTTAAGCAATATGATGGTACCTCAAGATATAGAACCCAATGCTGTGGTTAATGCTATAATTTCCCATGGGACAAATTACATAGAATTTCAGGATAAGGACATTCTTCCTCAAAGCATGTATAGAGATAATCCTTTATACATTACAACATTAATTAGGGATATAGGTATCAAAATTTTCTTAATTTATAATGAATCATCACTAAAAATATGCACATATGATTTTTTTTCAAACGTTTGGATTTAGAAATGAAGATCTAAAAATAACTAAAATGATTATCAAATATTTTAATGATGAAACCCAAGAAACTTGTGGAGTATTGTCAATCCCATTGCAAGTTGGTCCAATAATTTTGGATATGACCATGTTTGTTGTATCTTGCCCTACATAATACAACATCCTTCTAGGTTGACCTTGGATTAATGCAATGAGAGCAGTACCTTCTACACTACATCAATGTGTTAAGTTTGAGTTTAAAAATCAATTGGTCACTATCCATGGTGACCCTAGACCATTTGCCATGTGTGCTATGGCAGAACCAATAGGAGTCCCATTTTGTCCTGCTATGACTTCAAAAAACCCTATTTCTCATAAATATCCTCCTTCACAAACCAAACCCACATCATATGGTACCCCAACTAAAATAGATAAACCTTCTACTTCATATCCTCTTTCGGATGAAGTTTTATCGGATTTATCTTCAATACTCACAACTTCAAAACATACTAATTTTACTACCCAAGATTCCCTTGTTTTATCCCAATTACCGCCATCCACTAGAATTATGGGCTTGCCAAGAAAATTGGGAAGTATATATCATATAGGGAGTTATGCTTTGATCTATGCAAGGTATGATCTTGGTAAAATTAATATTCAAATGAGTTTCAAACTCGACCAAAATGGATTTTCTAGATGTTATTTTTACCATAGATATGTGAAGTCAAAATTAATGATGTGTAACATGGGTTATAAAGGTAAAGGTTTTGGACCTATTGAAAATGGTATACATGAACCTTTAGAAATAGAGGAATGGCCTGCCCGATGCGGTATTGGTTATATTCCTACAAAAACTCAACCATTCCCTTTTGAGGATGATGACCAGCTAATAACATATCAAGAATACTTGGCACATCAAGAATATTTTAAAACAAGTAAGAGGATACATTCTTGTAACATGTTATCAATAGAATATCCAAAAATGATTGCTTCCCTAGATGAATGTTTAGAAGGAGATATTTTTCACGATATTTCTATTGAAGAAATTTTGAGAAATGGATTTTTCTTTGATGGTTCTATACCATGCATAGCCCATGTTCAAACAATAACCCCATAGGAGGAATTAACTAAGTTAACCTTTTAAGAATTATAATAAATGGGTGTATCACCCACTCCTCCCAAATTTAAAAGAGATTTAAAAATTATAGTAGAATATGTTCTACAAGTCAATATTGGGACAAAAACCAATCCTCGCTTGGTTAAAATTGGGACTGAATTACGTGAAGAAAGACAAAAACAACACATTGTATTTCTCATAGAATATGCTAATGTTTTTTCTTGAACATATGCAGATATGCCTGGCCTAGACTCTTCTATGGTCATGCATCATTTAGTGGTGCACCCAGATGCAAAACCTGTAAAGCAAAAACTTAGAAATATGCATCCCAAAGTAGAATTACTAGTTAAAGATGAATTACAAAAACTTTTGGATGTTGTGTTTATCCAAGCCATTATTTATGCTAACTGGATATCCAATGTTGTCCCAATAACCAAGAAAGAGGCCACCAAAATCAGAGTATGCATATACTTTAGAGACATCAATGTTGCATATCCCAAGAAAGATTTTTTGCTTCTAAACATGGATCATATTATATATTTTACAGGTGGGAGTGGAATGTTATCCCTTATGGATGGTTTTTTTGGATATAACCAAATATGAATAGCTCCTGAAGACCAACCCAAAACTTATTTCATTATACCTTGGGGAATTTTTTGGTGGAAAGTAATACCCTTTGGTTTAAAGAACGCAGGTGCAACTTACCAAAGAGCTATTATGTATATCTTTCATGATATGATGTATGATATTCTACATGACTATGTGGATGATATCATACCTTGATCAACTAAGGATGATCATATTGATAATATAAGAAGAGTGTTTGATACACTAAGGGAATATAAGATTCTCTTAAACCTAAACAAATGTGTATTTGGGGTTAAATCTGGAAAGTTGTTAGGAGTTATTGTTTCTATGTGTGGTATAGAGATAGATCCCATTAAAATTAAGGCTATCCTTGACATGCCACCACTTAAAAATATATCAAAATTAAGGATTCTGCAAGGAAAACTTACTCTATCCATCTCTTCATTGAGAAATTGGCAGATAAAACCCGACATTTTATTAAATTACTTAATAAAACATCTCGTTTCAATGGGATAATGAATGCCAAAAAGCATTTGAAGACCTTAAGAAATATCTTCTTACCCCTACAGTGCTTGTTCCTCCTAGACCAGATTGTCCTTTTGTTTTGTATATTTATGCTTCTGAGCTTGCACTTGGAGCAATTTTAGCTCAACTTAATGATGATAATAAAGAATGAGCCACTTGTTACATAAGTAGAACATTAATAAGTTATGAAACCCGTTATACACATGTAGAAAAGCTTTGTCTAGCACTTCTATTTTCTACACAAAAATTATGCCATTATATGCTTAGTCAAATGATATTTGTTATTGATAAATTTGATCCATTAAGGTATTTGATGAGTAGACCTTATTTATCATGATGCACAACTAAATGGGTTCTTGCACTAAGTGAGTTTGAACTCACATTTATTGGCCAAAAATACATCAAAGGTCAAATTATAGTCAATCAACTTGTTGCTGCTCCTCTTGAATATACTCATCCTATAACCATTGAATTTCCTGATGAATGTCTTAACCTAGAAGAAGATCATTCCGAGTCATGGTCTTTGTATTTTGATGGAGCTAGATGTATGAGTGATGCAGGTACAGGTATTATATTAATATCTCCACAAAAGCAAATTATTCCTTTGTCATTTAAAATTCAATTTGCTTCCACTAATAATAAGATAGAATATGAAGCTCTAATCCTTGGGTTACGAGTGACTTTAGCTCTAAAAATTAAAGTTTTATTAGTCTTTAGAGATTCTCAACTCATAATAAATCAAATTAATAATGTTTATCATACACGAGATGAGAAACTTCGTCCCTATAAATATTATGTTCTAAAACTTATTTCTTTATTTGAGAAAGTAAATTTTGAGGCTATCCCTCATACTAGCAACTGTGATGTAGATGCCATGGCTGCTACTGCCTCTTTATTACCTTTGGAATTAGATGATGAATATGCTACAATCATTATTCACCAGCTCCAAGATCCAGCTTCATCTAAGTCTTGTCTAGAACCATTAGATGTATTTTTGATTAATGAGATAACTCCAGAACCTTGGTATATAGACATATTTAAATTTCTCCGAAAAGGGATTTTCCTAGAAGGATTAGATATAAACCAACATAGATTATTACATAAGTGAGTTGTCCACTTCATAATTACTGGAAATACTTTATATAAAAGGTCTTTTGAAGACATTCTTTTAAGATGTCTCAATTTAGAAGAGTCTAAGAAAGTACTAAGTGAAGTCCATGATGGATCTTGTGGAGGACATTTTAGTGGAGGTGCCATTACTAAAAAGCTCCTAAAAATGGGGTACTTTTTGCCTTCCATGAAAAATATGCCAATGATTATGTGCATCATTATGACAAGTTTCAAAGACATGCAGACCTTTTTCACGCTCTTGCTCAAGAAATTCAAGCCATATTTTCTCCTTGGCCTTTTTCCAAATGGGGCCTAGACATCATTGGTAAAATTAATCCTATATCTTCAGATGGTCATAAATTCATCATAACAACAACAAAACATTTTACAAAATGGGTAGAAGCTATGCCACTAGCTTCTTGCACAAGAGTCCAAGTATCTAAATTCATGTTTAATAAAATTATTTGTAGATTTGGAATTCCATAAACACTCATATTTGATAATGGAATATGATTTCAAAACAAATACATTAAGAAACTTTGTCAAAAGTATAAAATTCAACATCAATGGTCCACTCCATATTATCCACAAGGAAATGGTAAAGCTGAAGCATCTAATAAAACCTTAATTAGGATTTTAAAAAGTTTAGTTAATAAATCAGGTTGTGATTAGCATATGCAATTATATCCCACCTTGTGGGCTTATCGAACTAGTGTTCATAATCCTACAGGTTCTTAACCTTTTGTCTTGGTCTATGGTGCTGAAGTAGTTTTTCCATTTGAGTTAGAAGTTCCTTCTTTAGCTCTTCTACTTCAAGATGTTGAAATAGGATATGAATATAGTGCTGACAGATTAAGTTAGTTGGAACTTCTAGATGAGAAGTGCCTTCATGATCTAGAGAATCTTCACACTTACCAAGATAAACTAAAAATATCATATTCAAATAAAGTTCATAGTCGATCTTTTGAAGTTGGTGATTTAGTACTTAAAGAAAACCAGAAAAATACTAATGCCAAAAAATATCTTAAAGGTAAATTTCAACCTAATTGGCTTGGACCATTTGTTATCACTGCTAAATTTGGATTTGGTGCATATCACTTGGCTACTTTTGATGGAAAAGACCTCAAAGAGCCAATGAATGTTATGCATATAAAAATATATTATGCATAAAAATTTCCATCATTGTATATAATTGTAAATAACTTCTTCATCGTTCAGTTTGCAATTATCATCAAATCACAAAAACACAAAAAAAATAAAAAAAATATGAAAAATTTCCAAAATTATGTCAAATTATGTTTACATTATTCTGTGATGTTTTCCAAAATTCAAGTTATCTTTTACTTTCTTTTAGATAAACTCAAAATTCATCTTGAACCAATCACTTAATTTACATCTTTATGAAATTTTGATTTTGTCATTCTGATTAGAAATCTCTCTTGAATCGAAATCACTATTACTTCACTAAATAAAATTTCGAGTTTTGGGAACTCGTCTTGCTATTTCTTGAACCAAAAACATATTTTCACATTTTAAAATGATTTTTGCAAATTTCAAAAATGATACTACATAGTAGTCTTAGTTCCTTAAGCAAAAATTTTCCCTTTCTATCCTATTATGGGCATGGTCTAGGATACTAAGAATTGGAAAAAGGACAAGCTCCCCCCTACCCGAATAAAATCCCCTTCTCCTTGTCTAATCTGAGCAAGAATTCCAAAAAATAAAAAGTAAAAGCAAAAGAAAATAAATGAGAAAAGAAAATAATAAGTAGTCTTACTACAAAAACTATAAAATCCTCTTGTTCACAAATAAAATGAACAAGAATCCCTACACAAAAGAAATCAAAATAAAAGAAGGGGGTATTGAGCTTGAATCCCTGGAATTCCTCAGTTATTTGAACACCATGGGGTGATCCTCATTACAGGTTTGGTGGCATCAAAATGGCTTGACAATGGCAGTATTATTACGTGTGGTGACATGTCTATCACTTTAGTGGTCTTATTTTGTATATACCAATGTCCACTTGTGGATTAACTAACTTTTGGTGACTTGATTTACATAGTAGTTCAGTACAATTGCATGCACAAAATCATGATAAAAGAATCTTTCACTTGCATACACATTGGTTCATAAATGTTAGCTTGCATCATTACCTTACTCAAAATCAGTAAATCAATTTCACAAGTACACACATTTGATTCTCGAGAAATTTTTGTATCGTTATGTGAATCAATATGGATAATGAACGCACATATCACACACATTGGTTCTTGATAAATTTGAATTTGTCCTTGAAATAATTTAAAATATTTCTTTAAAATTTTGCTAGAATACATTAATTAGTAATCATCCCTATCACTTAATTTTAGCAATCACATATATATAATGAATTTAGAAAAAATCTTGAAACATGTGACACGATGATTTGCTTCAAATAAACTTGCATTCTCAAAAAGAAACATAATCATTTTATCATGCATTGCATTTTGAATTTGCGATGACGGTATAAATCCTAGTAATAAACTGCTTCAAACCTCACACTAGGAATTCTATGCCTAGCGCAAGTCATCCTTCCCAATTTTTAATGCTTAAACCACTTTGTTTTCTCACAAAAATAATCTTTATCAACATATTTTTTGAAATAAAAATTTTCTCAAAAATAACATCAACATATTTTTCATCATCATAAGCCTCAAGGTCAAACTTGAGCCCACAATAATTTTTGTATTAGCAATACAACACTTTCTCATAACAGGATATGCTTCATGACCTAGCGAGCATTTATCTCCACCAATGGTTAGATAACAACACAACATCCTTTGAGATTCATTTCTAATCCATCAACTTTATCATCACATAAAAACATCTTTTATCTTTCAAAAACACTTTACAAAAATCTTTTATTTTATGTTAAGCATGATCAAAAACAATATTCAAAATCAAAGCATGATTACAAGAAATTCCATAACACAAACCATCATAAGAAAATCCAATAAATCAACCCATAAATCAAATCATACAATGGTACATAGATAATGAGGATATATATATATCTCAAAATATGTGTACAAAATGAAGTCAAATTGGTATGCCAAAATCTACAAAATTGACATACTCAGTCACTAAAGGATATAATACAAGAAAATATATACATATATCACCCTCTAGAAGCCCTAGAGCTCTAACAATCGTCATATCCACCAGGGGGTCACAGTGGTCAAAATCCTATCGCCCCAGTAGTAGTAGTTGTCCTAAAGGTCAAGCGAGACACTGATCTCGAGCAGCTTGGAGCCTCATATTCCTTAGGTAATACCTGCCTCTGATCCGCTGGCACAATTACAAACTACAAAACCTTATATAAAGTTATCCACACAACAACCCAAAATAGCTCATCCCTTGAACTACTCCTCCTAGTCTAAGTTACCTGGGAAGATGTCAGAAGATGAGCCATAGCTCCCTAAACCACCTGAGCCCATGCCTGTGTGAGATTTATCTCTAGAGTTTGAATCTTAGCCTTTAGAATCACATCTTCCATATCTAGAGTCTGAATGAAAGTCTTCATACTCACGTTCTCTACCTGTAGAGTTGCCATATTATTGCTCTCTCCCTCCTCTACCATTGTGCTCTTCATGGGTGAGTTAGGTCTCCCCTCTTGCTGAGGAGATACTATCCTCTCCTCCCTAGCTCCCCTAGATCTCTCCCCTATCCCAAGTACTCTCTCCCAACTCATATGGATCTGGTGACCTCCCTTAGTATGAGGCCCCTCTCTCATAATGGGTACTTTGTCCTCTATTGCTGCTGACCAGTATGGTTTCACTACTGAAATACTTGATCGAATGCTTGCTGGATCACACTCTTCGACCTGGTAATTCATGTGGGACAGATGCACGCATACCACTGTGGGTATCTAGCAGTCACCCCTACATCATCTTTGTCTACTATGGCTACCACAACATCATCTGGCTACAGATGCATGAACTGCACTATATTAGGAGCATCGCTCTTTGTAGTAGTATCCTGCATCACCCTAGAAAATGTGACATCCCTAGTCCCAGGAATGTCCTATTGCAATCCAAAATGACGTATAACCCAGTCTATGCAGTGTAGCTCCACCTCTCCCTAATACATCTATAACCAAATAAAATGCCTCACGTGAGCCAGCTCAAACCCATCCTCTCCACATCCTAGTAGCTCTCTCCATGGCCTCCATCGGATGTCATCAGTAGTTAGCTCACCTATTAGACTCCTCGCTATATCGAGGCTAATATTCCCATGGGGCCCTCTACGCAAGTTCCAATAGAACACTTTGGTTCTCCCATATTCCACCCTTGTCAAAGGTAGCCCTACAGGTCTCCTCACTATTATGTGCTCCCAACACCATACCTATAGAAAATAGCTAAGTTCCAAGGCCTTAACCCCATTGTAGACAACATTGTGAAGAGCCTGGTATAAAAACATAAATATATGGGCCCTAGGTAAATCGTATTTTATAATCTCTCATATTAGCAATAACCTCTATGAGGGTTCATGTAGGTGGCAACCACTAAGATGGCACAAAATTAGCCTGATCATTGTATCACTGAATACCACCATCAGTCGAGAGAGCCCAACTGTCTGACCAAGTCTCTCAATGTTGATCTCGCCCTTCTCAAGGATGAAGCTCGAATACCCAGATATATGCTACATCACTTGGCCATTATTACCAGATGTAGATATAAATGCATGTCTGATAGGAACCCTCAATATCCTCCACACATCCTCTAGTGTAGGGTCCATATCCTCTATTGGTAGAAAGAAATAGGAAGACCTCAGATACCACCACTCAACCAGTGCAGTTAGCCTCTAGAATAGCCCTTGTATTTGTAAAAGCAACCAAATATGCCTGTAGACTACCATATATCCACTCCCTATTCTTCAAAATTGTTCTCTATAAAAAAAAATCAACATTAACAACCAATAGTAGTGATTGGATTTGATACTACGATATTAGACCCATTTCGATGATATCAACTTAATATCACCAAAATTGGGCTGATATTATTGATATCGACCCCATTTTGATGATATCAAACCTATTTCAGTGATATTGGCTTATCCGATATCAATGAAATTAGACCAATATTGTCAAAATACGGTTGATATTGCTGATGCATGTCTGATATTGCCGACGTGAATGCGTGACGATAGTCGTGCCCTAAAAATCCAAAATTTGAAAAAAATTAAATACAAAAACTTGAAAATTTTTAATCTAAACAAGTTCAAGATACTTACCCTTACACTCCCCGCCCTCGCTAGCACCTTGTCTACTCGATGTGTGATGTCTGCCATCTTCTCCCCAGAGCACAATTTCAGTAATAGTGACAAATGAAAATGAATTAGGGTTTAACCTAAATTTTTCTTTTTATTTATTTTACCCTTAATTTTCAAATTTTGAGTTTTCCACCAAACACAAAATTTGGTGTAAAAACTCAAAGGGGGTATCACACTTAATAAAATTGACAGTAAAACTTCAAACCTTATTAATTTTTGCAATAAATTTTTTTCTTTTTCATAAATCATACCATATCTTCTTTAACGCATTTTTTTCAAAAATGTGCTAAAGAGGGGGAAAAATGTAATAGCTTAAAATTAACCCATGTCAATTTAACCTAAGTAAAAAACATACAAAAATTAATTAAAACCACTTGCTAACCTCCTGCCTCATTTTTTCACCCGCATCAAGTCAGTTTTTAACCTCCTAATGATATCAGCTCTATTTGATCGATATAGAAAGTTTGATATAATATCGAAATTAAGTGTGCAAGATCAGATGTCTGATCTCGATCAAAATAGAATGCCCCTAGAACAACAAAATGATAGATTTTGTTGCAATCTATTTTATTTGTACCTCCCTAACGACACGGATGTTACCATATTGGTTCGCTTGATATCATCCAAATTGGGGTAAGTTACAACTCCATTTGTTTTTAGCCCAACCCCTCTAACCTACCTAACCTATTTAATCCAGGTATTCTCTCCCTGGATTCCCCCTGACCATCTGACTTCTTGGCTAGATTTCAATCATTCTTGCATTCCTTAACATTATAGTATTTTTGTTGCTTATTGCTTTCTTGTAGGTTCAGAGGTCAAAAACTATGCATTGGTGGATGCTATACGATATTGGACATCTGATATTGCTTAGAAATGCCTGATCCAACCATGTAACATTTGATCTAGTCTACAGACTTCTTGGAAGTATATGGAGATCTCTGTTTGCATCTCTTAGCTTCTATTTTGCATTTTAAATATTATGCCTACTTTTTATCATCTCCTTTTAGGATAAATGTTTTGTTTATCATATTAGGAGTTCACCATCATTGCATTTGCATTGTGCTATTTTCATTTATAGTTTAAATTCCTATTTTTCCTTTCAAAAACTACACATAATGAGCTTCATATGATCTAATTCATGCTTAATTAAGTTTGTATCAATGTTGCAAGCTTCTATTTTTTTGTTAAACTATGAAATTGTAGTATTTTGATCAGATCAGCTCTACTGGTACGAGATCAGACGTACTGATATGATATTAGATGTTTGATATCACCAAAACAAGTTTGATATTTCCTGTAGCAAGCAAATAGACTCTACATCAAATGCCTGGATTGAGTAAGAGTGTCCAATTTCTTTCATAACTAAGCACTACATTTATTTACCTTCTGTAATTCACTGTCTTTTGTACTCATTTGAATCAAAATTACATTTAGTATAGATTAGTTGCATTTGGAAAAACTAGGTGATTGTGAGCAAAGTAAAAGAACATATCCAACAAAATCCCAACCTAGGTGTGGAAACTACCATATAAATGTTTCTTGGTGAACCCACCCGTTCGTCAAAAAATCACCAAAGAGGGAATGACCTCAAGTGCCTCTCCTCTGAGGTGCAGACCTATCATTTTCCCATTCCCCTTCTAGGTGCAAATACATTATCCTGAAGGAAAGGAGTGAGAAAATTTTAGAGCTACTTTAAGTCTGTCGCTTCCACATATCTCACATTTATTACATTTTAAAGGTAGCTCAAGTCTAGCTTAGATAACTTGTGTGTTGACTTGGAGATGCTAATACCTTGCTCTTATTCCACTATCATGTGTACCTTTCCTTATTGAAATGACTGAATTGTCCTTCCTTGTTAATTGAATACTTGGGTGAATATGTGCACTTAATATTATTTGACACCTTGACTTGTTCCAAATATGTGCCCTCCAAATCTGCCTCAATAATGATGATCTTCCTCTTGTATGTGCTTTTTAAATCTGGTCAATAATTCTATTTTTCCCTTCTTGATTTAAATATCAAATCAATCACTTTAAACCCTTATCATTTCTTTTAAAAACCTACACAATAAAGCTTAAAAATAACTCCTTATATCTCCCTTTTAAAACTTACAAAATAAAGCTTTATTCTAACAACATGACCCTTATATATCCCTTTTATTAATTTACAAAAATTACAACTTTATACTAACATCATGACCCTTATATCTCCCTTTCAAATTGCAAAAAAGAAGCTTTATAGTAATACTATGATCCTTATATCTCCCCTTTTATTAAATTTAATAAAAATTAAACTTTATAATTACCTTGCACAACCACGGATGAGATTCGATCCCCTGACCTCTAGAAGCATAATGCCCTAATACGGGCTCATGGCCAACTGAGCTATCATAATTGGTGAAACCAAAATGTGTAAGAAAATTTTAAACTCCTTCATTGCACTATCTCTAACTCTTTAGAAAAATGGGCATCGAAGAGATTCAACCCTTTAAAATTTTGCACCATAGTGCTCCATGCGATCTAGGTAACAAAATGGGCTACCCCAGTGGATAAAACCAAAGGGGCATGATATGATATTTGAATTCAATTTTGTGCTACCTCGAACAACAAAAACCACAAAAGAACAGGTGTCGAGGGGATTCAACCCTTGTACCTTCTACATAGCAGTGCTCCACACGAGCTAGGAAACTGATTGGGCTATCCCAATGGATGAAACTAAAGAAGCACAACTAAATATATGGATCCTTCGTCGTATCCTTATTTCTAAATTTGTGCTCCTCTCCTCCTCCTTCTACTTGTTGCACTCTCTCACTCGAAGGACAATTGAATTGCATACCCTTAGCCAAAATGAATTAATGGCCTTATTAATATGCTTTTATCTTTCGTGCCCAAGGATGTTGGCCCATTATTTTGAATATTTAAAATTTCAAAATTTATTTTGTATGGTCCACTTAAGGAGGTCAACCTATGTAAATTTAATGTTTAACCTTTTAAAAATATAAACCTTCCACTTTATTTAACTTTTATATATTTAAATTATATTTAAATCCTTTGATTTAAATATAAACCTCCCTCTTTAATATTTAAATATTTTATTTAAATAGTAAAGCATATAAAATCACCTTTGAAGATATCTGCCTTGAACATTAATGACAATTCAACATTTCATATTTGAAGATATTTCTACCTTTTACATCAACATTTCATTCTTGAAGATATTTCTGCCTTTGAATTTTCATCCTTGAAGATATTTTTGCCTTTGACATCAATGACAACTCAATATTTCTAACATTGGGATTTTTTTTTTATTTTGTATGAAAGCAAGGAATTTATTTGGGTAGGGGGGAGCTTGTCCTTTTTCCAATAATCAACATTCTAGACCATACGCATGTTACAATGAACAAGTAAAACATTTCTCTTAAGATGACAAGGACCACTTTGTAATGCCATCCTTCCTTGTACAAACTAGGATAGTTAATGTTTAAATTATGATGGGATTTTAAGATATGCAAGGTACTATCAAAACTAGACCTCATCTTCGAAAGTGAAGATATCTTTCTACAAAATTTGAAAATATCACTAGGTATGGCTGAATGACCAAAAAACCTAGTATATACCTTATAGCAACTGATGGGTTGTGTTGAAAAACACAATTACTCACAGGGGATGATGAGTGATGATGATTTATGGA
The DNA here is from genome assembly GCA_028583015.1 of Wollemia nobilis. Classification (NCBI taxonomy): domain Eukaryota; kingdom Viridiplantae; phylum Streptophyta; class Pinopsida; order Araucariales; family Araucariaceae; genus Wollemia; species Wollemia nobilis. The sequence continues at coordinate 513,382 of JAQPPZ010003577.1, forward strand.
TGCATGATTGGCATACAAACGTGGTGTCATTTGTAAGATTGTAAACACAACCTATTCTAATGTGAATGCAATGGGTACAAATGCATAATGCAATGCAATTAAATGAATGCATATGATGCTATACAAAATGTAAATGTTTTTGTGTTTTTGATGTTTTTTTGATGTTGTTTTTGTAAGTTAATAGTTTTTTTTGTAAGTTGATGTTTTTGATGTTTTAAATTGTTTTTAAATTTTTGACTTTTCAATTGTTTTTGGATTTTAATGATTTTATGATTTGTTTTTGGATTTTATGTATTGGGGGAAAGGTATGCTACCTTAGGTACCCCTAGTGCATGTACCACTCAATTAAAGTGAGGAAGGTGCGATACCATTAGATTTTTCACTTTGCTTCATTGATCATGATGTGGATAGTGGGGAAGGTGTGCTACCTTGAGGATCCCCATTGTGCACGTCATTAACTGAAACATAGTTAGTCTACTTAGGAAGAGTAATAGACATCAACTCTCCCTATTGGGGTGTGGATATTTGTGAGTTGCTAATGCTTTGATAGGGTGAAACAAGAAAACTATCTATGCGGAGCTCATTACACTCTACCATATTTTTGAATACTTTCTTGAATGAATAACAGCTACGGATGTCATGCCCATGTATACAATGATAAATACAAAAGAGCATTTCATATTATGACCTAGGTTTTGGTGTTCTAGGTTTGATCTCTAGTAATATGATTGTATTTACCTCATAAATTTTGAAATACGGTTGCAGTAGTCATTAAATGTGACTACTCAATGAGGCAGCTTGTTGAGCTTACAAGGATGCCTCTAACCTTAGGATCACAAATGGGATGATGTGGCCTACATTATGGCAGGCTAAGGTGCTATGGGTGAACTATCTATGGGCAAAGCCTTACTATCAATAAGGTCTTGAACCACATTTTTGAATCCATAATAATTGTGAATGTTATGGCCCTTTATTCAATGATAAAGGCAAAAGTGATCCTCCCTATAACCTTTAGGTTTAGCTCTATCTCAATTTAAAGGGTTTATGTTAGGTAAGGTGATGACCTTAAATTCTTGTAGCTTCTAAAAAATGACTAACATAGACTCGTTTTAATGAAGTTGAAATATGCTATTGGTGAAATGGGTGTGTAGGGCACTTTGATTTAGTTTGATGAAAGGGTTGAGCCATATGTATGTTAATTGCTTGCTTAGGAGGCTCTTCTTGATTTTTCGATGCAAGGGATAAATTACTGACTATTCTTATTTATCGGTTAACAAACTGAAGCTGATTTATTTTGAGCATATTGTATATCGTGGCTCTAAAACCACAACACAAGTGAATATCATGTCTATTTTATCTATGATATAGACAATACTCCTCCTTATATCCCTGGGGTTTTGGACGATTCAGATCTAAATGTTGAACCTCAGGCAAGGTGATGATGTTCGTGATACATAATAAATTGAAAATTGATATCATAGGCTTGGGTGATGGTGCATATGTATGATATTGTTGTCATGGATGAATTTGTGCTTGCTCTTATTGAGGCTTTTACTATTGTTGCATAGGAGGAAGTTCGACCTTAGACGTGGGTTGCTTTTGGAGTACTGGCTCTCAATATAGTACATGATAAATTGCAACATATCATTTTGTTGCTCTATCTATGCCTCTATATTATTCAGAGGATCTTGTGTGCATTGCAAGACTAATAAGGCTCTCATGTGTATTGCTAGTGATGGGTTTGAATCACCATCATCAACTGATGGAGGTGAAAGAGTGGGTGCTAAATATCTATTAGGTAAATACAAATAACCAGTATCCCTCATTTGAGACAATGTGGATGCTTCTTGATGATCCACTTTAAAGAATGTATCCACATACTTTATTTTATGACTCAGTTTAGATTTTTGTTTCACTCTAGAGTGTTGAACCGTGCCAGCTTGAGTACTCTCAATTTGACATAGGGGAGATACCCATTCTTGCTCTTTTGAGGGTGCTACAAGAAATGAGTTAGGTGTAACTAATTTCAAATGCGGTAGCACTTTTGATGTGGCAACACTATTTGATGGTATTACTCATTTTTTTATTGCCTTAGAGAAACTTGGTTCTCTGTTTTGATGTTGACCATTCCCAAAAACTTGTGAGAAGGTGTTTTGGCTTTTAGACAAGTTGTGGATGGATCTTCAACTTGTCAAGGTGATTCTATCTTAGTTATGTCAACTAAGGTTTTATTTTCCTCATCAGGTAAGGTGCTACTATGAATTTTGTTGATGGGAGTAGGTATCTATTGCTTAATGCATGCTCTGTTCGAATGTTTCTTTGTTTCATCCAAATGAATGTTCTGAGACTCGCATGTTGCAGGAGGCTCATGTGGTTCATCAATATTTTTATAATACTTAAAAGGATCGAGATCATTGTGAACCATGTATACTTACCCTTCGTGCATGAATTTAAGGTATTTATGGACAATGGATGGCACACATTCCATGTCCCTCATCCAAGGTCTACCTAACAATATGTTGTATTGCTACTCACCTTCTAAGATGTGACACAATGTAGATATGGTCTTTATCCCAACTTGGATAGGTAGGATTATTGTACCAACTGTAGGGGAAGTGGCATCATTAAAGGCTCTCAATGTGAAAGTTGAGTCTTTAATGTGTGAAGGTGGTAGATTCAGATGTTTCAAAGCCACATCAGTGATGATGTTGATGGACAAACCAGTTTCAATCAAAACTTACTTGTATGAGATCTAATTGATTCTTGCTATGATATGTAGAGGTAAATCAGGTTTATATATAGGGATTTACTTAATTTCATGCTTGTGAAAGGTAATCACAGGCTCCTTATATGATTGAACTAAATTCAATATTTGTAAATATTTTGACACATAATCAACTTTGTTCATAATTTTTGATGATATGGACTGATCAAGGTATATCTTGTACCCCATTGTGATGCTTATCATGCCTATAAAACCCTCATTGCATGGGGTAATGTATACCTCCTTTACATGCTCAAATTTCTCATTTTGGACTTCATGCTTGGGTAGAGGGCCTTTGAATATGTTAGTGTTTTGATTATTGATAGCCAAGGGACTGTTTATTTGTAAGTCATTTTTATCTAACATATTCTAAACCATATTTTTTAATGCAACATAATCTTGGATATCATGGTCATTTTACCAATGATATATGCAATACAAATATTCCCTGTACCCCTTAGGTTTGGGGTGGTTAAGATCTAGAGTGTGGATATCAGGGCCTTAGCCTCACATAGGCAGTTGAAAATAGATGTCAAAGGTTCAAGCAATGGCGTGTAGTTGCGAGGTGGTCGACATTGTTATTTTTGCACCCATTTTTTGTTGCACTATTTGTAGTGCACTAGGCGAGGTTGAGCCTGATAATTTTATGGTTGTTGGCTTCTCTCCACTTTAGGAATATTTAACTTGACCTAGTTGACAGGCATAGGTTTACCCTGATAAGGTTGATTACGTGTATTTTTGTTATTCCATTATTTTTTTATTCAAAGCTTTAGATCTCCTTCTTGTAATTTGATATCTTTGGTCACTTTGGGTTGTGCCAAAGACTTATTGAATGTTGTGTATTGTTGTAGTTGAAGCATCAATGATATATGTTTGGCATAAATTTTTGTAAACATTCAAGTAAGTTCTATTATGGGAATGGAGAATGATAGTTTTACCATTAGTTTTCTCCATCTATTCCCATAATCCATCATTGGCTCATCATCGTATTATCATAAATTAGTCAGGTCGGATAGATTAGTTTTCTTCTTGATGCCAAATAAAAAGTGTTCAAGAAAAGCATTCACTAGTTGTTCGAAGTTAGTGATGTTGTACCTTGGTAATTGATTATACCATTCAATCATTGTTCCTAAAAGGGTAATCACAAATGTTCTTAATAGTAAGGCATCATTTTTTTGCAGTTGGAAACACGAATTCATAAAGCTTGTTACGTGTTCCTGCACATCATCATCACCCTTGAACTTATCCAATATAAGTATTTCATTTTTTTTTTGGATAATATGAACTTGGTATTGATGGACATAAGTGTAGATTGTGAATCTTGCTTAAAGTGGGATTTTGACCAACCATATCTTGTCTTTCAAGAGATTTTATTCTCTCTGTAAGCACTTTGAAAGCCTGAGAAGATATGATTTCTTCCTCTTAAAGAAATTTTTGGGGAGCAGGTGGTGGTAGGTTCCTTTGAACTCAAAGTGTTCAATTGTATTCATCAACTACGTCTATAGAGAATGGTTCAGGATATTACTGGTCCTGATCATCTGGCTCTAATTCTTGATATTGATCATGCTCAAGTTGATTTTGTGCTTGGCGCTATTGTTGCATGGATGCATATTGTGATGTGCAATGAGTGTTATGGTCTACTTGTCTAGCACGTACCTCATGATGAGATATAACACATTTCTCATTATGTTGCTACCTGTACTTACTATGGGGAGGTAATTCAACTTAAGCTAATCAATTTGATCACTCTTTGTGCTCATTTTGATCAAGGATTTGTTATTTTTGGTGGTGTTCATGCAAATGTTAGTGAAGCAGCCTTTTTTATTTTATGTCTTCTTGTTCTAACTCCTCTAAGTGCTCATGCTCCACATGCAAATCCTCCAAATTTTCTTGGAGTATTTGTTCTATCTAAAGTGTATGATACCTATGTGATCGATTTGATCGGTTTATCATATAAGGTCAATGGCTTCACAACTCTATGCGAGGGGTTTTGTTTACCTCAAATTGCACAACAAGGTTGGTAAATATCTTCTCTTAATTAATCAAGGGTGCATTGAAATTACGATATTACCTAGGGGTATGATCCTCATGTAAGGATGTTTTAGGGGTATTGTGTGTTCACCTAGAACACTCATCGTAGGTAAGGACAGGATGCAACTACGTTTCATTTCCTTATTCCATGATGTATTCTTTAGTGGACCCAATGGATTCACAAGGAGTACAATCATGATATATTCTTCCATGCTTGAATGTCCTATGATATGATATTATAGCACCTTCATCTAAGAAATCAAGGTGACAAGTCTTCCACAGTTGGGCAAGAGGTGTACCTCTTTCACCAATACTACGGTATGATAGGTGACATCCTCCATTCTTAGAAGGATTTGGCATTATGATGGGTATGTGAATGGTCATAATACCTCTACCTCACCCCTTATTGGGTTGATTTTACATATCGATGTGATGATATGAAGTAGGTTTGGAAATGCTCTCATCTGGATCATAAGCAAATTTAGTGTTAGTCCTCTTGGTTGGGATTTCTTGGTGAGATCCGTCATGAGTGGTGTTGTCTCCTTTGAGACTACCCAAAGTTCATTCAGGTATGTTATGAGCAGGTGTGTTGCCTCTAGGGTGATCTGGGCCCTTTGGTGCATTGGGTGTGACCTTAATCGTGGACTGAGAGCAAACCCGTGTAGTGACCATAACCTTATGAATTATCTCTTGTGTAAATTTTAAGAAATAAATAAAGTATACAAGGTGATTATCTCATTTAAATTTTCTTTGTATTTCCTAAAACTCATTTTGTGTGCTATGATTTATTGGAAAACATATATTTCTCTTATCATGTTTACAAATTTGTTGATGATACTCTTGATTGTTTAAGGTTTTCACCTATATAATCACAGTGAAAAACTTGGTAATAACATCCAAGTTGCTTATCCACAAAAATATAGAGATAAAACCCATATCCGGTCAGGGATAATAGGTACTACCGATCCTCACCCAGCACACTATGGTTAGTGATACACCCTCTGAAGAGAAGTGTGTGCTATTTTCTATGGATATGATGGTTTTTGGATCAGCCTTCGCCATGGATGGGTGTGAAAAAATCAATATATAAGCCAACCAAGTGGTAATGACTTCCACCATTGGTCTTGATTAGTTGGTTGGATGTGAGAGCCCAATGCAACTAATGTTTACACTTGAAACATGGTGTGTGATTGTTCATTTTATTTCAAGTATAAATTAAAATGCATCAATAAACATACGATGATATTTCAACTACATGCAAATAAAAGTACGTTTTATATTTAGAAATATAGTATAAAAGGATGTTTCAGGTTTAAAAAGATGTAATATAGCTAAAACTATACAACCTTTGAGCAGGCTTCAAGTAGGTAGATGTACAAACAGTTTAAATAGTAGCCACCTCTATGAATAATGGTGCATAGTTGTAACCACTATTCATGGGAGTAGCTAAGATTCCTAGCTACTGGATTCTAGGGCGGCTAACCGAAACATAAAATAATAGTTGATTTATTCTTTAAATATTTTCCTCTGTGAGTTAATTATATTCTACTACCTTTTCAAAAACATAATAGAATAGAAAACAAGGAAATTAGGATAGAACCACTCACAAGTGAGTCCACATCTAAAGAAGAAAATTGCAACTCTAATTTCTTTGTGTTTTCTGGTAGCTGCTAATGATCAGGGTGGCTATGGTGCTAACTACTATCACTCAAAGTGGCTATGACTATTAGTTGTTATTACTTAAAGCGGTTGTACCTTAAATAAGAAAAATAAAGAAAACTCCATTAGCAATCGAAAATGGGGTAGGCCCACCTTGACCGCCACTTGTAAAGCTATAAAATATGTATATCTAAACTATTACAAACTTGTAAATAAATTGAAAGTGTAATTCATGTAACCATTTGAAAATATGAAATGAAAAAATAGAATGCTCTCTTTTATTAATTGAATAAGATTCGATTACAAATAGGTCCCTCTTAGGGATACTCAATTTGATACAAATTTACACAGTATGTGGCCCAAAATGGGGAAATATGCACTTCAATAGTCCTTGCTTCTCCACTAAATTTTATTATGAAGGGATTACTAGGCCACCTCCATTTCTTGATGTCAAGATGATGGATCTTGTGATATTTATCCTTGAAATTCCCTGTAATCTACACACAAATAATTGCAAGATAGATTAGTAGCATATGAGACCTCTGAAAATGAGGCTTGATTCTTGAAAAGTGTAAATCATAAGCACATGCATAAAAATTGATAAATATATACTTTGAAACAATGAAATAATGCTTGAAATACTGAATGTAAAGAATGAAAATACTGCTACACTAGGTTAGAAATTCAATGAAAATATTGCTAATCTAATCTAAGACTAAAAACAATGGAAAAGAGATATCATACCGTAGTCACTGATGCTCAGAGTAGCTAGCTCTATTAGTCATTGATGACATCAATGATGGTGCCTGTAGGCCATTATTGAAAACAATGATTGAAGGATAGAGGCTCTGTTCTCTATATATCGGGCCTAGAATCAATCAATTTTGATGTGTGGATTAATGTTCTTGGTGTAATCTATCAGAATGACTCAGGGTAAGGATTGGTTCAATTTCATATTGAATTAAATTATTGAACAGGTAGTTGTTCTTCTCAAAATGTGGAAATATCCATTGGTGGGTAAGCTAGTATCATGGCGCAATTTCAACAACATCATCTTACTTGTGAGAGATTGTATTTTCTGGTTTCAAAGTAGCAGCACTTTATTACACAAAATCTTGTCGATTGTCCTCATATTTGCTTGTGTATTTGGGGCCTTAAGTAGAATCACAAATTATTTGTTCTAGATTATTCACGAAGCCAAGAGCAAGATTCAGTTGGGCTAGGGCCATTGTAAGAAATATTCTAGAAACTTTGATTTGCTAAAAACATTATGAATTTGTTGGATGCAATTAATTTTTCTCAGCTCAGGGAGTATGAGTTTGTTACAGGGCTAGCCTCTATTGACAAGTGTAGCTATGGACATAGTTTCTATCACTGTCAGTGGCTAGCCCATGGCCACTTTGATCATCAGTGGCGATGGAGGTAGTTGCTTATTTATTCAGTTACTATGGTTGACTAGGACTACATTGCCCTATTTGAGTGGTTAGAACCACTGCTAGGTCTTGGAAAGGTTCAAGATCCATCATATGACTTGCAAAGGTGTCCATATGATTAGTCTCCTAAAAATAACGTGTTTTAGGTGTCTACACTTTCAAATTATTTTTTAAAAAATGTTCTTGCAAATTTCTATATAGAATTAGAAGGTGAAGTTAAGGATACTAATCTAAACCATTTTGAGAAAGATGTGGGAGAATTGTTAAAGTTCTAATTAGGATACACTAAAATAAAGAGACTAACATCCTTACAAAGTAATGGGGATATGACTATAATCAGTAATAAGTCACAATATTTAATTTTCTCTTCATATATTTACTTTTTCATTTAAATACTAATAATAAAACCCTAATGATTTTTTTTAGTGTTACTCAAATATTGGAAACCCAATTTCCTTGAGATAAAAATCCACATGGAAAATACAATTTGAGGAAGTTGCAACGGTTGATAAAAATTAGAGAATATTAATAGACAATTAATAAAGTAGAACCACACATTATATTAAGTGTACAACAATAATCCTAAAAAAAATCGAAGAATGAAGGAAATTCTAAGTTAGCCATAAACCAAGAGAAAATAGATTAATGGGATAAAATTTTATTGATTTATACTTAATTAATCCTATTGAATTTATATTTAAATTATTCCATATATGATAGTTTTCTCATAGAACATTAAGGGGGTTAGATAGCAAACACAAACTAAAAGTTGGTCATTAATTTCTTGGCAAGGAAAAATCATTTGTTGCATTTGATCTAAAATATAAAATTTGATGTTAAGAAGTTGTAAGGTCTTGGTAAGAAATTTGAGAGAAAGGTATCATGAAAGGAATTGACTCTTTAGGTTAATTTGGGAATTTGGGCTTGGTTGGAAACCTTTAGCCTTATTATTTTATAACTTGTTTTCCATTAAGAGAGTTTGAAGAGTTGTTTAAATTTGGATAGAATCAAGAAAAATAACAATGGGTATATTTTACTGCATAAAATATTAGATATATTTTTTTGGTTGGACAACAATGGGTTGTACTCGGGTCCCCAACCCTTGAAAAATAATAACTCTCTTCTTTAGATCTTAATATTTTACAAACAAATTTGATTCTCATTTCAATTGAGTTGCTACAGCTAGATAACAACATATTTTTTCATAAAAAATTGAATTCTTGATTTTCATTTTTTTGGATCTTCTTCAATTTTCTTAATAAATGCAAATATTCCAAAATATAGCATCCTCCTTAAAATTTTCTTGTAATAGCCTTCACAATACCAAAAATCCACCTCTATTGTCTATGCAACTGCATCTTAGTAAAGTAATATTTACAAACTTGGCACTATCATAGTCCGCTTTACCATATATGGATTGCTAGTTTCCTTCTTGAAGCATAAGTGCAACCAGGGTTATGCATAGTGGCGAATATTCACAAATTGGGCGAATATTAGGATTTCCAAAATTGGAAATTGGTGAATATGAGGACCCTCGACGTTGGTCCATTTGCCTAAAATTTTTAGGACCAATTTTTTCTTAGGGTCAATTTGCCATAATATATATCCAAACATAGGCATATTTGTACTCATTGGAAAGCTCTTTTCGAGCCTGATATAATGGTGGTGTTTTTATAAAGTTATAAGGTGATTTAATAGGTCAAAATTTACCCCAAATATGACATTAATTTTTAGGGCTTCAAATACCCCAAATTTTGGTGTGAAGATGATTGATTTGATTTGCTTAGGATTCACCTTGATTTTGATTAGGATTCGCCATTTTTTTACAAGTACATTTTGATTCTAACCCCTTATGCATAACCCTAGTGCAACCACAAGAATTGTAATAAATAGTTTATATCAAAACACATTAATGTTATAAAATACAACAAATATTTCCAATGGAAAACATTGAATTAAATACTAATCATTATTTAATTCATGTAGTCAAAATTTTCTTGTCAACATTAGCTAAACTTACTACTTCCTATAACCATGGAAAAGAGAATTTAACTTCACAATGCTCAATTAAAACCCCTCTATTGACTAGCTTATTTGCATATTTTTTTCAAAATCGATTTCTTCAAATTTTGTAGCAAGGTCTTGTATTTTCATAATTATCTCTTGTATATTTCATGGGGCCTTTGCTTTCCTTAAAATTGCATTTATTACTATTAGTGAATAACCTTCCATCCATAATCTATTCCATTTCAATTTTCTGCATATTTTTAACCCTTCCAAAGCTTCCCAAGCTTCAATTTTATTATTTGTCTTGAATACACTATTGAAATTATGATGGGATAAAATCTCTCTCCTATTATTTCGAATTAATATTCCTCCTGTTGGTCTTGGATTTACTATATATGCTCCATCAAAATTCAAATTGACCATCTCTACTTCTGGTGGTTTCCACTTTATATTATTTATCTCTTTTTGTTCTCGTATACCTAACATCATAACTATATTTGATGACTTAACTCCATCTATCAAGGCTCTACTTCAAGATTAGGAATTGGGTGAGTTGATAGGGTTGGTTTAGAATCTTGTATGGCTAAACAAATATTCCTTTTAAATAACTCGAAATTGTTTTCCTTTACTTATGTTAGATAGTTTTCAAAGGATTAAATGCTTTAAAAAAAATTATAACATAAAATTCTAAGCCAAAAAATCTCCCTAGCTAATCATGCATTCTTGTTTCACATTGTAAATGTTGGATTTTACAATACATCACCTACATGAATATAAGTATAATATCAACTCCAATCATGCAATAAAATATTAGATAGATAAAAAAGAGTGAGGACACATAAGAGATAAAGGATGACTTTAGAAACTCATTCAAATGGTCAATATTATATCACGTCGATATAATGAGAAACAATCAGATCCATTATATTTAACTGGTATGAATGATCTTCTAATTTTACTTTTAATTGATATGAATGACTCTTTTAATTTTAAAGTCATATGGATAACAATGTGATAGTTGATGTGAACGGAAGAAAGTTTTTTTTAATTGACATTATGTAAGTATATTGGACATGAAATTAGAAGGAATATTGTCAAATCTAAAGGCACTCGAACACAAATACCCCATACTATTTTTTCTATTGATCAAAACCCTCTTTTGTGTGGGGTAATCAATTGGTTTATAATTTGATAATAGTATGCTTTAAGATAGGGGAATATGGTCATTTTTTGATTTCATTACCTTTTTTAGTTGGAAATGGTCATACTATTCCCTATAATTATCATGCTTGAAAGACACATCAATGATAAACTTTTCAATGGAATTAAATACATTGGATTTGAAGGATAATCAATGATTTAAAATTTTTTAAATTCCTCCCTAAGATTACTTCAATGTTTATATTTGTGTTTCATTTTTTATTTGTCTTTGCATACATATGCATTGACTTGGGAATAGGTAACTATAACTGCTATGAGAAACTAGTATTCTATTTATATTTTCTTGAAATGAAATTGGTCCTGCATATTTCCATGAAGGGGTGAGTTTTAATCATATGATTCATGGAATTTTACCTTTCTAAAAAGGCTCTTACAAAATAATTTCAATAGATAAGAATCGTGGAGAATTTTTACAACTTTATCTATGGTTAAATTATTAATTTTTAGTGAAATAAACTACGAGCAAGTGCAATACAAGAGCTAGTGCAAGTTGGGAGTAAGAAATAGGTAGTATAAAGCAAAATGTGATCAAGGAATAAGTGCCACTTCTTGTTCTAATTTTTTTGAGCTGAGAGCATGTGCAAGATGAGATCAAGTATGAGCTAGGAATAAATGTGAGTCGATAGCAAGTGCCATCTGAGAGTAAGTGCAAACCAAGAGCAAGTGCAAGATGGGAGCAGGGAGGAAGTGTGAGAAGGAAAGAAAATAGTAGAAAGCAAAGTGTGATCAAGGAATAAGTTTCATTTATTGTTCTATATTTTAAGATATTTTAAAGGATTTATTTGAAGAAAATTTAGGTAACATGGAAATAAAGTCATTTGTGAAAGTCCTTACTGAAATCATGAATGACTGAATTGGAAGTATGTATTCCCTAGCTAGCAATAAGAGGAAGAGTCAATCTATGGAAAACCTTGTCCAGGTAGCAGATTCTACACCATAAGCGATTATCAATGATGAGATGATTGAGCATGATATAATGGTTCTTAAAACCAGAGGGCTAATATGTAAATTTCATGGATATTGAACAAGTTTTTCTGATATTCAAAATTAGATCAAGTGGAAGTGGGGATTGAATTTAAATTACTCCATGAATTTTCTTCCAAAAGTATTTTTCGTCATTATTTTCTCTAGTTCAGAAATAAGGGATAAAATAATAGATGGACACCCATGGTTTAGGGGTAAAGATACATTATATTTAAGACCTTGGAGTGAGAATATTTTTGTGGACACAAAAATTATTAAAAGGCTTCCAATATGGATTAGGCTTTTTGGAATTCTTTATCAACACATCAATAAGGAAGTTTTGAATAATATTGGTAATATTCTAGGTGAATTCATCTAGGATGGACCAACTACTAAGGAATGAAGGCATGTTGTATACAATCGAATATATGTTGCCATTGATATTTCAAAACCTTTATCACAATCGATTAGGATTAAATTTGAATTAAGAAAATGGGATTAACAAGTAGATTATTAAAATATTGTATTTCAATGTCACAAATATCATGAAATTGGACACAAGGCAAGAGACTACAAGTGAAAATGATGAATAGATGGATTTTTTTGGGAATGAGGGTAGCTTCAACTTGAAACAAGGATATCATATCACATGAGAAGCTAGGTCAAATTAAGGATTCTCCACTCCCAAGAAAGTGGCTATAAAATCCCTCTACATCATTAGATGAAAAATATCATTATAGTTCACTCGAATCAATCATTAGAAGAAAAGTATTATATGAGGAATGAGGAAGTACAACATGCAAGTTTAAATATAGAAGGAGCTGAAGGTGTGAAGGAGGAGGGGAAGGCAAATTTTAAAGAAAAGGAAGATGAGGAGGCAAATTTTAAAGCAAATGAGGTGGAGGCGAATATTAATCCAGGTAAATCACCTTTATTCTCCTCAAGTAGAATAAAATCTTCTCCTTATGATAAAAATGAAAGTAGTATCGACTTTAGGGTTTCAAGAGTATTACAATAAAGAAAATCTTATGGAAGATATCCAAGGAAATTTAAGGTTTCCATGCCAACATAAGAAAGTAATGACTATGGAGGATCACCTATGCAGTTTAGAGTTTTCAAGGAAACATAAATAATAAAATTCTAATGAGGCTATTCCTTGCACTTTTGATTCTTTAGGGAAACATAAATATTTAGAAGATAAGTCTCATTATGAAAAATATGAAAAAATAAAAAAATAGAAGAGATTTATGAAGATGAGAGTGTTGGTGGTAATGGAAGAAGGAGAGGAAGGTTATCAAATTTGGAACAAAGAGGAAAATAAACTCAAAAGGATATTGATATGGGAAGCCAAATAAAAATATCATAGGTGTTGACAAGAAGTGGGGCTAAGCCCACTAATAAAAATAAAAAATATTGATGATGACTATAATAGGTTGTTATAGTCCTGAGTTTATTTTAATACAAGAAATAAATTTAAGTAGAGAGGAATATAAGGATGCTTTTAAGAAGATTTGGAAGATGGGTGATTATTTAGAAGTTTTTTCTATAGGAGATTTAGGTGGTATTGCAATAATATGGAACAAACGCAAATGGGATGGGCAATTGTTAGCAAAAAAAATTAATAGGGTTGTTGGATTATTTTGTAGGAAAGAGAAAAACATAAAAGTTAGGGTTGTAAATGTATATGCTCCAACTATAGTTACTTCTCGTGAAAGATGTTGGAAGGAAATTAGCATATTTTTGTCAAATACAATGATGATCCATTGTGATCAATGGATTCTTGGGGTTGATTTTAATTCTACATCCTTTGAAAAAGAAGGGTGGTATTCTAGGATGGTCTAAATAAATGCAATATTTTGCTTCATTTGTCAATTCAAATGAACTTTGGGATGTTACTCCCTCAAGATTTTAATATACATAGGATAATAGACGCATCGAGAAAAATCATATAGTAGAAAGAATGGATAGATTCTTGTTATCCAATAAAATATTGTAAATAAAGTATACAATCTCTTTAGATATTTTATTACAAGTAGGATCAGATCACAAACCCATTACTTTGAATTATGAGTTACCTAATAATGGTCATCCTAAGCCATTTCGATTCTAGTTTATGTGGCTCCAAGACCTTGATTTTTTCCAGATGGTTATTGTAGGCCCAAAATGGCCACATATTTAGTAAAATTTTGTATAATTTTGACTAAGTGAGAATCATCATTCCGTAAACCTTGCAGTACACTTTGAAGTGGAACCGGGTCAGAGGATATGAATCCGATCAACAGTTTCTAAGAGACGATGACTTCAACAGTAGAAAAGTGCATAATAACATCTTTGCAAATGATTGAGTATGTTGAATATCCGATTTCAAGAAGATTCTTTTATTTCTGGCTCTGGATTAGCGCTACCCTCAAATCCATAAAATTTTCAAGGAGATGATGACATCAGTGGAAAAGAAGTGTGGATTGGTGATTCAGAGAATGAACAAGTGTTTCCTTTTCAGAATGAAGACAAGACGAGATGACAAAGTAATGAAAGTGCGGATTTGTGATAGAAGAATTATGTGACTAGGTCTAGACCTGGATTGACGATTATAACACAATGCACTTATTCTGTTTGGAATGAAATCCACAAAAGCTATAAGAAAGAGGTGATGTCATCAATATTATAATGTGGATTAAATAAGATAATGCTGAGTATGATAGAACCTAGAGCAAATTCGATGTTTAGATATCAGAGATCCAGATTTGATATTCTATTGCTTTTGATAAGAGAGATGATGTCATCAATTTTAAAGCATAATGACATTTAGCTTATGCCAGATTGAATCTGAATCATGCGATGAGGAGAATAAATGATGGAGGTTAGGCTGCCAAATATTGGTTTTTTAAAAGATATTGTTGCATCAAAATTGTAACAATCGGCTAGAAGACGAAGCATCAAATATTTTCTAGAAGATCAAACCAGAGGCTGTTACAGATCGACAGTGGTAATTCACTCCGAAGAAGGATCGATAGAAGCGCATGATCTTTAACGGACTAAAATTTAGTTCCACTAAATGATCAACAAGTTGCAGAGACCCCGAGCTGCCATGGCAGACTTTCTTTCAGCGGAATTCCTAGAGTACGGACCAATGAGCTAATGCTAGCTAAATATATTTGTTGTGCTATTAAAACAAGATCTTTTGTATTGCTTCTTGATTATTGTAATTTGAAAAACTATAAGTAGAGGTTGAACACTCATTTTTAAGTGTCAGCTCTAGTTTGCGTTCTCATGCTTGATGTCAGAGTTTGTATTGTAATTTGAAAAGCTAATGAAAGAAGCAATACATTGATCTTCAACTCGAGTTTGCGTTCTCATGCTTGATGTCAGAGGTTTGGATTATTTAATTACATTTCTATAAATACTTTGATGGTTAGTTTATGCCTAATTTTGGATTACTAGCTATTATAAGTAATTGAAATCTACTTTTGAGTTCATTCTATGTTGTTAGGAAGTACATTTCTATGAAATCTAGGTATTTGGTGAATTTTATTATTTGGATTATCATTCCTTGGATATTGAAATTGCTTGCTACGACATTTCTCTATTGTGCTTTAATATATCAAACAATCTGATTTGAGATAAATGTTGATCTGAGTATGCATCTTTAGTATGTTTTTTGGGAGCTTTTTATGGTAGTGCAATGTTGTTAACCTATCCATCCACTATTATCTACATCTCTCTAACCCTAACCTTCTCTTACCCTAAAATCCAAACCCTAAGTGAGCATAATTATGTCAACAACTTGCTAAGTTGACAAGGAACCAACCTACTCTGGAGGTTGGATCGGAAACCCCTATTTTGGTCCATCCAATGTTGAGTGCTAAGTTGTAGCTATCGGGTGCAATCTTGGATAGAAGTAGGAAGATAAACAGCTGCAGTATCGAGTGAAAAATTGGTGCAATTCAGTGCCCAACAATTTTTGGCACACCCGGTGGGACAAGTTCACAAGAAACACAAAACCCATCTAAAGAGTTATTGTTATCTCAACCTGAAGGAATCAAGATTTGGTGAATTTTCTTGACCTTATTAGCGGAGAAAATAAAGTTCACCTAGTGACTCCCTAGTTAGAAGACCTCGAAAAAGTATTGTAGACCAGTACCATTTCATGTATACCAGGTCTTTCAAGAGGAACAACCCTAATTATTTCTTTTATTGTGAGTTACCTCAAAGAGGGGCTATTGTTATCAAAATTTTGGATCAATATTTTATTGAATAAGAAGAGCTTCTGGAATAAAACCCAATAGTTCCCCCAAGAAGACCTGCAACCAGAAATATGGCACAAAATGTGGCTCCTAATCAGCCACTATAGAAGTACCCTAACTGGGATTCAACTGGGCCCCTTAGATTAGCCCAAATGGATGCCATCCCCCAGGCTGTATCTAAGGCAATCCCCACGTATGATGGATTTGGGAAAACATCTTATGAGCACTACCAAGATATCTTGAATCTGGCAGCAATCCACAACATAAAGGAAGAAAATATTATTGTCAAAATTCTAGCCATATCCTTTCGTGGAAAGTTATTGCATTGGTTTAGAACTATGGAAGATAATTCTATCACTTCATGGTAATCATTGGCTGAACCATTCATAGAAGAATTTAATGAATCTGCTAATCTCTTTTCTCTACTGAATCAGTTTACAACCATGCAAAAAACCTAGCAAGAAACTATCTCAGATTTTAATTTGAGATTTAGTAGAACATGGAAGAGAATTCCCCCCACTGCTAGACTAGCTACATGTTTGGCTTATATGTATTATATCCGAGCTCTGGGATCGAATCTAGGTCTACAAACACAACAATCTGGAGTAGAAACCTTCCCCCAATTTTATAATGTAGTTGTCCATGCTGAAAATATCCTAATCAATGTAGGAAGAATTCCCCCCAAAATTGTGTTGCCCTATAACTCAGAAACCAATAGTAGCCAGGATCAATCCACAAAGCCCTCTTACATGGACCCCATTTCTTTACCATCTCCATCTCTACAAATGAATCTAATTCCTCGATCTAAAATTGTATCCTCCGTACCTCCTTTTCCTCCCCTTCCTTCTCAACCTTCTCAAGAATTGTCTGCTATTCTGGATATACAAAATACCTTGAAAACTCTAAGTAATAGAATGAATTCAATGGAAAATAGAGATCAGTAAAGGTCACAATAGAGGATATTCCCATATGTAAACAAATATCAAAGGCCTGGTCCTAGTAATAGTACTGGGGTTAGGGTGAATGCAGCATATGAGGAGTCGAAGTGTTTTGCAGATACCACTCTTGCAAATGTTTGGTGTTTGGTATGCAATGACCCCCATGACTCATAGCCTTGTGTGATGTATCAACACCATGTTCAACAAGCCATGGATCAAGATAAAAAGAATCAGAAGGGGAGGGTTAATATGTTATGGCACCCTGATCAGATCATGGTCGAAAAGGAGTTAGAGGAAGAAATTCCAATTGTTGTTATGACAAGGTCTAGAAAGAAAGCTTTACAAGTAGACCGCAGAAGATGGGACAATTCCAGGTTCCTTCTCAAAAGAAAGCTGAATTCCCCCTCAAAGCAATGACACTTTTCCTATTCCTCGAGCTAGAGGGAAGGAGAAGATAGATAGTCTCCCTAAAAAATTGGAAAGAGAAATGGAAGGAGACAGAATGAGATCCAAAGGTGAGGATCAAGAAAGGCTCAGGTTCCCCTCTATTACCAAAAGATAAATATTAGAGGCAACCCAACAATACAAAAGGAAATATGGTGAGCCAGACTAAGGAATGGAAAAACTATCCCTGACCAAGTTTGAGTACAACATTGTTGAAGAGATGAAAAGGATTCCATCAAAAGCTAGCCTGTATGACACTCTTTTCATTTTAGGCAAGATTGACTTGCTTAAAGCTTCCCTCAATAAAAATCCCCAGAATAGACCGACCACTACCATCCTTAGTATACCATCAAAAAATAAATAAATGACACCTTTTGTTCTAAAGAACAAACCTCCCCCTTTCTACATATCCTTAAGAATGGAAGGATGGGTAGTCCGAAATTGTATGATTGATTCAGGAGCATCAACCACAATTATGCCTAAGGTGGTCTATGAAGATATGGGTATGGAGTATACCCAGTCTTGTCCTGGAGTGTTACAACTAGATGGGACACCTATCAAGATAGTTGGGGTTATTAAAGATGTATTGATGAGGTTGCATAGAGCTCCCGAGGTAACAGTGGTACAAGAAATAGTGGTGGTGGACTTAGAACCCTATTTTGGGTTATGCCTCTCAAGAGAGTTTACTACAAATCTAGGGGGATGTATGTACATGGATTATTCCAGCATGGTAATCCCTTTCAAAGGAAAAAGGATAAGGATAACACCTAAGAAACCAGTTGCTTATCATATTGAAAATATTGAAGAAGATATGTGCAATCTTAATCCTTTGGAGGAATTTGAGCTAGTGGAAAACATCGAGGAGCTAGACATTGAAGATGAGTTCACTTTTAAAGAATATTATAGTCAGTTTGGAACTAGTATGGGTACATACAACATCACAATTGAATTGGAAAAGAAACTCCCTGCTATTTCTAATCAATCCCTAAGAAACAAGGAAACATGGGTTATGCACTTTGATGGTGCTAAATGTAGAAATGGTGTAGGGACTGGTGTGGTCCTACAGTCATAGTCAGAAGGGATAAAGAATTTTGCTTATAGACTGACATGGTCATGTACTAACAATGTTGTAGAATATGAGGCTTTGTGCCTCGGATTGATGCAAGCAAAAAGCATGGGCATCAATATTTTGAACATATATGGTGATTCTGAGTTGATAGTCCATCAGGTAAGGAATAAGTGCAGCAGTAAGTACCATTACTTAAAAGCTTACAGGAACAGGGTATGGGACCTAATGGATTCATTTGATGCCCTAAATCTAAGCTTTGTGCCTAGAGAAGAGAATCTCCTGGCGGATTCATTGGCAATGAATGGAGCTAATTTCAACCCTCCTATAGATTTTGGAACTAAGAAGACCAAGGAAATTAAAATGGTTTTCAGACCTGCAGTGTCGGACAAGCAGATATTCAGCAGGTTTTTGAAAGTGATGAACAAATTCTAGATTTTCTGATAAGAGAAGCATGCCTCTCAACTTTCCAAGAGGAATACTTGGAGGAAATAGATCAGCAAGAATTTATCCAACTAAGAAACAATCATATTCCAAGGGGGTTGGTCACCCTTGAAATTTTATTCGATAATGAAGATAGAAAGAAGGTCGGAGCCATGAAGGTCGATGAAAATATCTATAAATAAGTGGAGGTTAGAATAGGAAAGAAGCTCAATATTGGGATCCAGTGTTCACCTAAGGAAGTAGAAGAGATTAAAACTTTATGCTTAAAATACCAAGACATTGTGGCTTGGTCATATGAAGACCTTAAGGTGTATGACAAAAGGATTATCCAGCATACTATTGAGTTAGAGCCTGATGCTAAACCATTTCGATAAAAATAGAGGTCTGTCAATTCGAGGATAGAAGCCATTATGAGAGAGGAACTCTTAAAGCTATTAAAGGCTAGGATAATATATCCAATAAAATATTCCACTTGGGTAGCCAATTTGGTACCCGTAAGAAAGAAGAATGGAGATATACGCCTATGCGTAGATTTTAGAAATTTGAATCAAGCATCCCTCAAGGATCACTACCCCCTCCCTCATATTGACCAGATCTTACAGGTAGTAGCAGGAGCAAAAATATTCTCACTATTGGATGGTTACTCTGGATATAACCAAATTTGGGTAAAATACGAAGACCAATACAAAACAACATTCACCACAAAATGGGGTACATTTGCCTATCATAGAATGCCCTTTGGGCTGTCTAATGTAGGAGCTACATTTCAGAGGGCCATGGACTATGCCTTTGGTACACTTATAAATAAAGTTATTCTGATTTACCTAGATGACATGACTATGTTTTCTCATGATAAAAATGATCATCTGTCTCATTTGGAACAGGTTTTTCAAAAGTGCAGAGAATTTGGTATTTCACTGAATCCTAAGAAGTCATTTTTTGCAGTACATGAGGGAAAACTATTAGGCCATGTGGTCTCAAAAGAAGGTATGGCCATATATCCAGATAGAATTAGAGCAATTCTAGCTATTCCTTTGCCTACTAATCAGAAGACCTCACAGTATTTCCTAGGTCAAATCAATTTTGTCAGGAAATTCATTTTTGATTTTGCATAGAAAGTGAGGCCTATATCTGAACTACTCAAGAAAAAGGTAGATTTCAAGTGGACTGAGGTTAGGAAGTGAGCTTTTGAGGTCATCAAGCAATCCATTGCAACAACCCCAGTCTTGATAAATCCTAATTTCAGTAAATATTTTATTCTCTATGCTTATGGAGCTGAAGAGAGTTATGCCTCGGTACTCACCCAAAAAGATAATCAAGGGGATGAACACCTTGTGTTCTTTTGGAGTCAGAATTTACATTATTATCATGTAAAATATAAATTTATTGAAAGACAAGTGTTTGTTTTGATGAAGTCACTAAAGAAGTTCAGACAATATCTGGTATAGAGCAAAACCCTGGTGTATGTGGTTCATCCAGATGTAAGAAGTTTTATCTTACAGGGTGACCTAGGTGATAAAAGGGCTGGTTGGATTACTAAGATCCAAGAATATGATGTAGAAATACATCCCACCAAGCTGGTAAGAGGTAGAGCCTTGTGCCAAGGATTGATAGATGCTTTAGCATTGGCAAAAATGATAGCTTGTTAGATAACAGAAGAGGATCAAATAGAGATTGTACACACTGCATATTATGATTGGATTGACCAAATGACCAGGTATTTCCAAACTGGGATCTACCCACTTGATCTGAATCCTTCTCAAAGAAGGATATATAGACTTCATGCTCTAAAATATGTATTACTACCTGAAGGGTTGTTCAAAAGAAACTTGGATGGTATTCTCTTGAAATTTTAGAAGTAGGACCAACAAAAAAGATTCATAGAAGAATTTCATGGAGGGTCAGCAGGTGGTCATAGCTCGAGTAGAGTTATGGCTTTGAAGATAATAAGAGCAGGCTATTATTGGCCTACTATGTTCAATGATGCTTTTAAAGTTACCCAGACTTGTGACAAATGTTAGAGGTACATTGGAAGAACCAGAAATGCTTCATCTCCCCTGAAGCCTATTCAAGTTGAGGAGACTTTTCAACAATGGGGATTAGATTTCATAGGAGTTATAAATCCTAATTCTTTAGAAGAGCATAATTTTATCTTGATAGCTACAGATTATCTTACCAGATGGGTGGAGGTCATTCCTACAAAGAAGGCGGACCAGGAAGTTGTGATCAACTTTATGGAGAATTTGATTTCCAGATTTGGAGTCCTGGAAGCTTTGGTGAGTGATAATGGCCCTACTTTCATAGGATCCAAGTACATTGAGTTTTCCAGAAAGTATGGCATCACTCTTAAAAATACTTCAAATTATTACCCACAAGGTAATGGACTTGCAGAATCTACCAACAAAAACCTATTAAGGATTTTGAGAAAATCTTTGGAAGGTAACAAAAGGAGTTGGCACCTATTTCTCGACCATGCTCTGTGGGCAGACATGATTACTATTAAAAATTCCATCAAAAATTCTCCTTATGCACTGGTATATGGAAAAGAGGTAGTATTGCCAATTCACTTAGATATCCCAGTGCTTAAGCTTGTCAGTACAGAAGAAGAATTAGAGGAGGATCCAGTAAAAACCAGGTTGACACACTTGCTACAATTGGAAGAGAGCTGATTTCAAACATA
This sequence comes from Wollemia nobilis, assembly GCA_028583015.1. Lineage (NCBI taxonomy): Eukaryota > Viridiplantae > Streptophyta > Pinopsida > Araucariales > Araucariaceae > Wollemia > Wollemia nobilis. The sequence continues at coordinate 535,276 of JAQPPZ010003577.1, forward strand.
TGATCATTTTCAAAAGTATTCATCAGACATTAAAGCATGGTTTGATAAAAAGGCCAGGTTCAGAAAACTCCAAGTTGGAGATTCAGTTCTCAGATGGAACGTTGACAAGGCAAAACCAGACAAGCATGAAAAGTTTGATTCCTTTTGGGATGGTCCTTTCAAAATAGTGGAAGCTAAAGAGTCTAATGTATTTTAGCTGGAGGATCCAGAGGGAAACATACAACCAATTATGGTGAATGGTTTTCACCTCAAGCTCTATTATATGTAAGAAGTGAGCTCATTGTAACATATGTATATACATTGTACAAATATTTCCCCTTCCTTTCTACACTTTGTATTTGATTTCTTTTCTGCACTTTGTAATTGGTTCTTTTCAAAGAATTCTTAAAAAAAAAGGAGAGAAGAAAATTTGCAAGAAATGACTAAGTATTGGCCAAATGCATAGTAATGTTCCATTTCGCACACAGTGCCATGTAAAACTCTTCGGAACGATGTTTCACCCTCAAGTCCACATTGGAAAATATGGATTTCCGTGGAGTGGTCTATCAGTTTCTATCCCGCATAAAGAAGGAAAAAGAACAATTCTCTAGGAACCTCTAAAATCTGGAGATAGCCAGAGTGGAATCGAGGTAGAGTGTCGTGCATGCAAGCTTCAAGTACCAAGCGAACTCAGAAGGTTCTTAAGCCATCGGAGCAGAATCAAGCCGAAGCCGAACAACAAGTTCCAATTTGACACGTGGAGGCTAGAGAGTGCTCCCACATTCAATTCTAACAAACTCACGCATGGACCAAAGAGTAGCCGAAGGGATGTGATGAGCTAGCAGCGCAATTTGAAAACTTGATCAATAAGAAGATAGGATGCCACCTTTGAGCCACCCAAGTGAATGATAGAGGGGATTGGAAAGTGTGCCAACAAAGATATCATGCAGTAGCTACATTAATGGTGAAAGATACACGTGCTCCAGAGGAGAGAAGTAATGAAAAGCATACACAAAATCCATTTGGAAGCCCCTTGCATCTATAGGAAGGTAGAAAAGTACAACGATACCTTGGAGAATTTACTACAAATCGGGAGGACAAAGTTTGCTACTGTCAGGATGGCGCCCAAAAGGTCATCCACCGAATCATCAAAGATAGGGACAAGATTGCAGGTTCATGTACATCGAACCAGTCGAGTCGCAGATACAGTGATGACAAGAGTAAGAAGGACTCGCCTAAGGACAGGTTTTGAATTTCCATATTTCGAAGGAAAGCCAAGATGGCGACAAGGTATGATAGCCATAAAATCCTTTTTGTTCTCTTATATCTATGATTCTATACATCACTACCCCAAACTAGTCTCTGCTATGATTCAATTCTATGATTCTAAAAATAGAACAGTCAGAACCCCTGAGGGCACTCCCCTATTCTCTATTACAAAAGATATTTGCTATGAATTATTCGTCATAGGGGTAGGCCCACCCTCAAAGCTCAGACCATTTAGCATAGCAGAGCTAGATAGGGCTTACACTAAAATGATAGCCTCAGAAGAAAAAAAGAGGTGCTAGAAAAATGGCTTCATCTTAATTTCAGAAGGATAAGGAATGAAGACGAAATACCCGAAGTCCCAATTCACATTGATGAATTTGCAAATCCAGAATTATTTTCTATGTTGGCTTGTATGGAGGGTTTGGACTCTAATAGAATGGTTCATGGTTGGAAAATTTCCATGGCATATTGTATTTCTAATGAGAGGATGTACAAGAAATATGCGAGAGAGAGGGGTACCAGAGTAATTTATTTTGATTGGCCAGCTTTTCTCGCTCAGAGGATCCATGAGCAGTTGGTAAACATGAAGAAGGGTGTTGATGCTCCCAGTTTTAGGCATTGCTCGAGTCTGGTGTGGATGTTCTATGCAGCCATAAAAAGTAGAATGCCATGGATTCTGGCTAAGGATAAAACCAGTGATGGAGAACCCTTGCCGGTCTATTATTGGATGGATTATTTGAAGAGCAGTGAGTCCTATTACAGATTCAACTTGGAATTCTTGGAACCTGCCCTAAAAATAATATACAATGAGTGCCCTAGGTTGCCCTCCTTAGCTAAATAAATTTTGAGGAAGGAATATGCTAAGGAAGGAGATTGGTATTTACTAACAGAGGGCACATTAATCAGGTTATATGGTTTCGTAGGTAAACCCTTTCTCCTACCTCACTTTGTCATAGAGAGGCTATTCGCCCTAGAGTATCTAAGGCAGGTGGAGTACATTGACACAAGCTACGGTTCGGGAAGGAAGAAAAAGTCTTTACTTACTTACCACACTAAGGATAATATTATTGTATCTGAGTGGTAGAGCCAATAAATTGATCAATACCTTGACAGATTAGGTCTATTTTATATTCCTCAGAGATGGAGTTATGATCCTGACGATGTTTTCACTACGAGAAATAAAACCCTAAATGGAGACAAGGCCTATAAATTTGAAAAAAGGCCCAGGGCTAATTTTGAACAGGGAAGAAATAATGATGAAACTACTATTTTGGAGTGGAACGTCTCAAATATGGATCAGTTACCTCCATGGTTGGATTTTTACGAATAGATTGTGGATTTCAATCCTGACCATGAGCTCAGTCATCGGATTACAAAGGATACAATTAATAAGGTGAAGGTTAAATCTGCCAAGATGAAGGACACTCCTTCTGAAGAAGAAGTAGCAAAGAGAGGAATACCAGAGGAGAAAGGACCATGGAAGATAACAAATATTGCAGATTGGTGGCATATGAGGGTCGAAATTGGAAAACCCAAATCAAATTTTGGAATGAAAATTGATAAGGAATTTTCAAGAATTTATAATAAGAACGTTGAATCCTGGAGACCGAAGGATGTCAGAGATATAGTATTGATAAGTGAAAAACCCCAGAATGATTCTGAGTCCCTCCTTCCTCTTACACATCAAAATATTTGAATAGAGATGCCAAAAGTTCCTTCGACCATAGCTGAAGTACTCAAAATCTCCAATCCTACCTCTGAGCAGGTGGAGAAGTTTCCCAAGAGGGCTAAATTGACGAATGAAATGCAATACTCCAAAGAGAAAGTTGTCAATATTATGCTAATTGAAATAAGGTCCCCATATTTTTCCCTTGTCCCCACAACATCAATTGAATTACGACCTGTATCTGAGTAGTCTCTACTTTCAAGAGTAGTACAAGAAGATGAAGAGGGGGAAAATTCTGAAGGAGAGATGGCTACTTTTCAATTAGTTTATAGGAGGACTAAGAGGGCCCCAGAAGGAGAAGAGAGAGATATTTCTAAGAAGCAAAAAATGGACATGGAAGAAATTGTTGAAGAGGTAGTTATTTTTGCTACAGAAGGATTAATTGAGCAAGATCAACAGCTAGAAACAGAAGTTGAACAAGAACACCCTACATCGGTAGGTGAAGGTATGGTTTCTAATCCCTCTTCTCCTTTTCATCTCCATGAATCCCCAAAATAATTTCCCTCCCTTTCTAGTCAAGAAGATGTGGTAAATATACCTCCTCCACCTCACAATTCTTCCCTCGTCTCATCAGTAGCTATGGAGGTACAAGTCAGTTCTATTATATCATAGCCACCTCAAAACCCACCTTCCACTTCTGAGATATCCACTTCAATGTCCACCATTATTGCACCCTCATCTCTTTCATTGCCACCATCAATGGGACACTGCGTTTCGAGTTCATCCATCCCTTCTACTATCAGTTATGTACCTATTTCTCTAAATTTACTTGTATCAATAGCATCGGTAGTCACAGAGTCTACCATTGTAATAGAGGCTGTTGTAAATATATCTTCACCCCCACCAACAACAAGTGAATCCAACCTTATGTTTTTGATGCCATTATCTCCTTTGGCTACTGATTTTTCAAAATCTATTACTGTATCAAAAGAACAAGCAGCCACTCAGAGCATAAATGACTATTGGGTAGAGAAACTTACCAGACCTTCCAACAGGATGGTTGTGATAAGAAAAAGTATGTATGTTAACCCTATCACTAGGCAAAGGGTCTCAAGGTCTATGATTCCGCAAGTGAGCAAACCTAAAAATGAAATGACTGCTCAAGATTATAGAGTAGAGGAGATCATAGAAGATGTTGACAAGATTCCTACTGAGGATGAGTTGGGGATAGCCAAGGCTCACTTAGATACCTTTTATGTGAAAGCTGATATAGCCAAAGAGAAGGTAGATAAGCTGAAAAAACAAGTTGAAAATCTTAAGAAGATCCTCAATGATAAAAAAGAAGCAGAGAAAGCTTTGAGAAAAGAGGCTAAGGGTTGGCAGGAAAAGTTTCAAAAGGCTAATGAGTTGAACGACCTGTTAGAAGAACAAAATAAGCTGAATGAGGATCTGGCAAAAGAAATTCAAAATTTAAAGCATTAGCTTTAGATAGAGAAAGCCAAGTCCTTAGTTTTTTCAAAATATTATTTGAAAAGTATAAAGAAGTAGTTGCTTTCTAAATTTCAAGGAAAATGTTTAGGTCTCCAACTCATAATCGACTATCTGAAGGATACCAGCCAATTGCTCTCCACCATTCAAAAGGATTTGGATCAAATCACTGGAGAGTTACAACCTATGGTGATTCTAGCAGAACAAATGTATAGGTTGGTTGGTAGTAGGTTCAGTGATGCTGCTAAACCAATTTCCAATAAGGAATGGAATCTGGCCAGGGTAGCTACCAAAATAGTGGTGAAAAAGCACAGGGCAGTTCAGAGAGCCTGGTTGTTGTTTGATAGGATGGATAGGGGAATTAAAGACATCATTGAAATAAATGAGGAAATGGTTCACGTTGGTTTCAAAGGACTCTGGAAGGAGGATCACAACTTGTTATCTATGGAAGAAGCCCAAAAAAGCATCAAGGATAACTTACAGGATGAGGCTGGAATTGATTCATTGGAAGAGCCACTATCCCAAGAACAAGTTGCCAAACTAATTATGGATTACACCCGCTTAAGAGATCTCATGGAAGATCTGGTGACTAGAGGGAATGCTGCTAATTATGAGGATGTTGGGGAACTACAATATGTTTATAAGAAGCTTAAAGAGACATCAAATCCCTCTGAGGAAGCTTGGAAATAGGCTCTTCAATATTTGGAATCAATGGTCCAGTTGTTTGGAGACACCTCCGATGAGGATAATCAGAGAGTACATGCTCCAAAAGAACAGAGAGAAGAAGAAGGAGAAGATGAGGATGAAGAGGTTGTAGAAGAATGAGAATAATATTGATCAGTTACAAGCCTAGGAGGGGCTCACGCTTAAGTCATTTCATTTCTATTTGTACATATACATAAGTTTTGTATTTCTATACATCAGTTTTATATTTCTATTTTTACCCTGATAATTATCAAAAATAAGCAATAAAGGCATTAAGCCTACAACGTAGCATATTTTGTGTGAAGGCATTCTTTGAAATAAAGCCTTATAAAGGAGGTAGATTTGTGTATATTTTTTGAAGGCAGTAGTCATACTGATATTATGGACACAATCTCTAATTGAACGGGTGAGTTCTATGATGTTTTTGGCATGGTTTCCATATGAACCTTTACCCTCTAGGTAGAATTTGAATTTTCAGAGGGTAGTGTTTGTATGGAAATTATTCCTTAAAACATATCTTCAAAGATAAGTATTTTTTTTGACTCCTAAGGCCCAATGGATAAGACTCTGGATTTGATTGGCTTTGCAAAAAAATCCACCCGAGAGGCGCCAAAATGTAGGCCCAAAATGGCCACATACTTAGTAAAATTTTGTATAATTTTGACTAAGTGATAGAATCATCATTCCATAAACCTTGCAGTACACTTTGAAGTGGAACCGGGTCAGAAGATATGAATCCACTCAATAGTTAGTGAAGTTTTCATGTTTGAAGCGATTTTGGGTGATTTCCCTTCGGCTCTGGAATGATGGCAGATCTCAAATCTGCAAAATTTCCTAAGAGATGATGATGTTAGTGGTAGAAAAGTGCGGAATGGCATCTTTGAAAATGACTGAGTATGTTGAATACCCGATTCTAGGAAGATTATTTTGTTTCTAGCTCCAGATTAGTGCTACCCTCAAATCCACAAAAGTTTCAAGGAGATGATGATGTAAGTGGCAAAGAAGTGCGGATTGGTGATTCGGAGAATGAACAAGTGTTTCCTTTTTAGAATGAAGACAAGATGGGATGACAGAGTAATGAAAGTGTGGATTCACGATAGAAGAGTTATGTGACTAGCTTCGGACCCGGATTGGCAATTATAACACAATGCACTTGTTCTATCTAGAATGAAATCCGCAAAAGCTATAAGAAAGAGGTGACATCATCAATATTCTAATGCATATTGAAGAAGATAATGCTGAGTATGATAGATCCTAGAGCGGATTCGATGTTTAGATATCAGAGATCCAGATTGGATATTCCATTGCTTCTAATAAGAGAGATGACATCATCAATTTTAAAGCGGAATGGCATTTAGCTTATGCCAGATTGAATCTAAATCATGTGATGAAGAGAATCAATGGTGGAGGTTAGGCTACCAAATATTGGTTGTTTAAAAGATATTGCTGCATTAGAATTGTAACAGTCGGTTGGAAGACGAAGCGTCAAAGGTTTTCTAGAAGATCAAACCAGAGGTGGTTACAGATCGACAATGGTAATTCACTCCCAAGAAGGATCGATGAAAATGCATGATCTTTAATGGCCTGAAATTTAGTTCCACTGAGTGATCAACAAGTTGCAGAGACCCCGAGCTACCATGGTGGACTTTCTTTCAATGGAATTCTCGGAGGATGGACCAATGAGCTAATTCCAGCTAAATATCTTTGTTGTGTTGTTAAAACAAGATCTTTTGTATTGCTTTTTTATTATTGTAATTTTAAAAACTATAAGTAGAGGTCGAACCCTCATTTTTAAGGGTCGGATAGAGCGTGTTTGCTTGTGCCATTGTGAATATTCCTGAAAAGCTAATGAAAGGAGCAATACATTGATCTTTGCCTCAAGTTTGCATTCTCATGCTTGATGTCAGAGGTTCGGATTCTTTAGTTGCATTTCTATAAATACTTTGATGGTTAGTTTATGCCTAATTTTGGATTACTAGTTGTTATAAGTAATTGAAATCTACTTTTGAGTTCGTTCTATGTTGTTAGGAAGTACATTTATGTGAAATATAGGTATTTGGTGAATTATGTTATTTGGATTATCATTCCCTAGATATTGAAATTGCTTGCTACGACATTTCTCTGTTGTGCTTTAATATATGAAACAATCTGATTTGAGATAAATTTTGATCTAAGTATGCGCATTTAGTATGGTTTTTGGGGAGATTTTTATGGTAGTGCAATGTTGTTAACCTATGTGTCCACTATTATCTATATCTCTCTAACCCTAACCTTCTCTTACCCTAAAATCCAAACCCTAAGTGAGCATAATTGTGTCAAAAACTTGCTAAGTTGACAAGGAACCAACCTACTATGGAGGTTGGATCATAAACCCTTATTTTGGTCCATCCAATGTTGAGTGTTGACCTGCAACTATCGGGTGCAAGCCTGGATAGAAAGTAGGAAGATAAAAATTCGTAGTATCTAGTGAAAACTTGGTGCAATTCAGTGCCCAACAGTTATTTTATGGTGGGATGAATCAAAATTTGAAGGATCATGTATGTATAGGTTTGTTCAAAAGTTGAAATATTTAAAGGAGCAAATGAAGATTTGGAATGCCAAATATTCTGGTAACATTTTTAAAGAAAAGAAAGAAATTGAATCCAAGCTCAAAAATTTACAAGAGATAGTAGAAATTAATGGAATGGATTGGGATTCTTATATGAAAGAAAAAAATTACTTTCTAATTATCATAATGCATTGAAAAAGGAATCATTGGTTACAAAAATCTTGAGAGAAATATTTCAAGGAAGGAGATAGAAATACAAAAAGAAATCATGCTAAAAAAAAAAAAAATTATGTTTGTCGTATCAAAAATATTTTAACTCCAAATAGAAGAAATATTGAGGACAAAGAAGATATAAGGAAGGAAGCAATTAATTATTTCAAAAATATTTTGTCATATTTTAGGCAAGATAAGGAGGCACAAGAAATTTTTTTACAAAATATTCCATCAATTATCACTCAAGGATAAAATGAAAGCTTTATAAAGAATATATCTATGGAGGAGCTCCATGAAGTATTTTTATCTTTCCATCCTAATAAATCACTTGGTCTTGATGGATTTCTTGTAATTATCTTTCAATTTTTTTGGGATTTATTGAAGAGTGATATGTTATCTACGGTTGAAGAGGCCCAAATAAGGAAGGATATAATAAGTTGAGATCAATGCTACTTTTATTACCTTGGTTCCCAAAAAAGGTGACACAAAATATTTTGATAATTTTCATTCAATAAGCCTTTGTAACATTATTTATAAGATCATTTAAAAAATTATGGTAAATAGGTTGAAGGGCATTCTAGGGTGTCTTATCTCAAAGGAATAAGGTGTATTTTTTAGTGGTAAACAAATTCTTGATGGTATAATTATTGTATAAGAGGCCATACATTCTCTTCATTCCATGAAAAAAATAGGTATGCTTTTGAAATTAGATATGAACAAATTATATGATAGTGTTTTCTAGAATTTTCTACATTTTATTCTCATTAAGTTTAGCTTTGACTATAGTTGGTGTAAGTGGATTAAATGCTATTATAGAATTACAAAATTTTCTATTTTAATCAATGGTTCTCTTGTTGGTTACTTCAAGTAATCTTGTGGACTTCATCAAGGTGATCCACTTTCTCCTTATCTATTCATTATTATAGCAGAAGCATTAGGGAAAGCCTTTTTAAAGGAAAAAATGCAAGGAAAAATCAAGGTATTCAAGTTGTAAAAAATGGTCCCTCCGAATCTTATCTCCAATTTGTTGATGATACTTTTATTTTGGGCCATCCCTTAGTCAGTGAGACCATAAAATTTAAATCAATATTATCATGCTATGATAAGGCTACAAGATATTTATTAAATACTACAAAATCTACTTTTTTTTGTTAATAATGCCCTAGATTTACAATAAATTATTGTGAATATTTTAGGGTTTAAAATTAAAAAATTTCCATCAACCTACTTGGGTATTCCTTTATCTAATAAAGGAAATAAAAAGGAGCTTTGGATCTAATTTTTGGATAGAATTAAAGCTTTCTTGGTAGGTTGGAAAGGTAAGTTCTTAACCATGGCAAGAAGGGTACAACTTATAAATACTACATTGCAATTCATTCCTATTTATATGATGTCACTTTCAAGACTTCCAATAGGTATAACATTAGAATTGAAAAATTCAAAGATACTTTCTTTGGAAAGGTTGTTACAAAAAAATTAGGTTTCCTCTTTGTAAGTGGAATAGGGTTTGCAAAGGAAATAATATTAGAGGAGCAGGCTTGCGGAATTGCAAACTTATGAATTTAGCATTAGGATCAAAGCTTGGGTGGAGATTATTCAAAGATAAAGGAAATAATTGGACAAAAATATTAATTCAAAAATATATAGGTTCTCTTGATGCAATGAAATTATTTAGGAAAATAACTCTACCCAAAGTATTATCAACATGAACTTCATATATAAGAGTTTACAATTAATAAACATATTGGATGATTAGTCAATGATGGGAGCTATACAAATTTTTGGTATGATGCTTAGTTGAAGTATTATCCTCTTATCTCTGACTCAAAATGGTATCCATTGGCTCAAGCATGCCTAGCATGTAAAGTCCCAAAGGTCAAAGACTATATTATTATGAGCAACAACTCCAGATCATGGATTTTTTTTAGTAACCTAGTTAAAGAAGAGGAACTCAAATAAATTGTAGATGAAATAAAAAATATGCTTCAAGAGTTTTATTTACTAATTTTTACATGAAAGGATGAGTTTGTTTAAAATTTATCTAAGTATGGTGGATACTTAGTCAGGTTGGGATATGAGGATTTATAACAATCAAAATTTCCTTCCAAAGATTTTTCTTGGAAGAATGTTTGGTCATTAGAGGCTCTCTCTAAGGCCTTAATATTCCTTTGGTTAGCAGTTCAAAGTAATTTCTTATAGGAGAGAGTCTACAAAGAAGAGGATATAATGAACCCTTTAGATGTGCCTTGTTTGAGAAGGATTTAGAAACATTAGACCATTTACTTATTCATTGTCTGTTTGCTCACACCATTTGGGGTTATTTTTTGAAAAATATGAAATTATATTGGGTAGCTCCATCAACATTGAAAGAGTTGATGAAGTATTGGATTAATTATTTTGAAGCTAAAGCATTATGTATTATTTGGAGGATTGGCCCTACCAATATTTTTTGGAATTTATGGCTTGAAAGGAATAATAAATTTATAAAAAATAAAACTCAAAATCATGCCCAAGTTTGGAACCATATGATTACTTCTCTTGCAGAATATCTACAAGTACGGTGCTTATCATAGAAAGTCTCAATTATAAAAAAAGAGGTGCTAATAACTTGACTATAGGATTTGAACATATATGGAAGAGTCATTTGTGATAATGGAATTAAAACAAAGGATCTACTTCAATCTATGGTAAAATGGAAATATCCAAAAATTGGGTTTATCAAAATTAATTTTGATGGTACTTCTAAAGGAAACCCCAAAAAAGCTAGTGGAGGTGGTGTTTTTAGAAATAGTGAAGGGAAAATTTTCCTCACTTATTCATAATCATATGAAAGTTCAACTAACAACTATGCAGAGGCTAGGCACTTCATACAAGGATTAAAATTGTAGTAGAAAAAGGATGGAAATACATTTCAATTGAGGGGGACTCACAAATTATCATCAATGCTATTAACAAAAATGGATGTGGAGACTGGATACAAAATAATATTATTGTTGATATTCATCATCTATTACTAGAGGCAATATACTAGAAATGTGAGCATATTTATAGAGAAGGAAATTATGTAGCAGAGAAATTAGCGAATTGCGGTGTTGATCTTCATTATAATAAAATCCAAATTTTATAAGGCAACTAGCCAAGTGAGATTTTATCTCTAAATAAAAATGATGTCAAGGAGCTAATTGTGGAAAAATAGCACTTGAAGCAAGTTGAAGAATATATCTAAGAGAAAAATAAATGAAAATTTGTGATAAAAAATATAATGCTACATTTTGGTATTTTGATGGGAGTGGCACCCAATAGAATCCATATATAATTTATTAATTTTTATTATTATTAATTTTAGCAAAATATCTACTAAAAATCCATAGCACTTAACTACCAATAATAGCACTTAATTCAAAGGGAAAATAAAATTAACATAAATTAAATGTAACATGCAAACTGAAGAAAACTATGTTAAACGATTCATTCCAATAGAATATTGTCAATAAGGAAATGGACCTTTTCATTGATTTAAATGCTACTGTTGTTTAAAATTGGGCTAATAAGATAGTTGTTGTCAACCACCAAAACATATACTAACTCTTTTAATGTTATTAGAAACTATAAAAATACTGCAGAATGCAGGTCAATTGAGGAAGCAAGGCAAGTTCTATTCATAAATAAGGTTTGACTATGGAAAGAGAGTACTATTCACACTTAAGATTTGATTATTTCTTTCCATAGATTTATCATAAGGTGAATTTCTTTCATATTTAGGGTTTGATTTTCTCAATATATTTATTCATGAGAAAGTAAGAGAGAGTCTTTTCATCTCTTTCTTTCAAAAAAATGGTTCAAGAATGTGATGAAATTAAAAATATTTATATTTTTTAAAAATTGATTTGTTATATTAGTTGTGGAAAATTCAAAACAAAATATATTAAATTAAAATGGGTAAAACAAGTAATGGCTATCTACAATGAAGTGTTGTGAAACCTAAGGTGTCGATTATTTGATGGTAGAGAGCATTGATTACCTTAAGGAAAATACCAAAATTTGTGAGTTTCTGGGAATAGAACATTACATATTGTAGAGGAATGAGGAAGAAGGATTCCATAGAGGTAATATTGATATAATTCTTTTAGAAAGTGAGTACTTCATTATTGTTTCATCTAGTGGATTAAACTAAAATTTATGGAGGGATTTTGTATTTTAATTATGAAGGATTATTCATGAAATAATGGCATGTATATTTTGATTATGTAGTTGAACTTCCATTGAGTTATGCATCCACTTAATGCATTTTCCAATTTAATTATTATGCTTAGATATTTTATGTGCCACATGATCTAGTTTGTGATCTTTTGTTGTAATCTTAGGTTTCAGTAGAGAAAGAAAACTTATTTATTTTGATTCAATGATCTAGTTTTCCATGTTTTATTGAAACTTTTGGTTTGAGTAGAGAAAGAAAAATTATTTATTATGCTCATATGTGTGTGGATATGGATTTATCTCAACCACTTCCAAAATATATAAAAATACATTAGATAAATCTAGTTTGAGCTTTGGATTATGGACCTCTCTTATATGAATAATGAATACCAAGAATGTCATGTTTATGGCCATATGTATTAAGATTATTCTATATGAAAATAAAAAATAAAATAGTCCCTTTCAAAACATGATAAATATACACAAAAAATAGTAAGAAAACACAAATAGAGGAAGATCATGATAAATTCCAACCAATAAGAAGGAAATCAAGAGAAATGTCAAAGGGAAAATACAAAGAATTAGATACAATGATTTCAAAGTAACTTTCTTTTGATGTCCTTACAAATTTCAATATTGAATTAGAAGGTAAAGTTAAGGATACTAATCTAAACCAATTTGCTAAAGAATAGGGAGAATTATCATATGTCTAATTAGGATCCATTGAAATAAAGAGTCTAAAATCCCCATGAATAAATGGTAATGTGACTATAATCAATAATGAATCATAATATTTAATTTTCTCTTCATAATACTTTATTTTTAGGAATAGTAAAATGGATTTATATACTATTTAAAAAAACCTAATGAAATATTTTCTAGTGCTATTCAAATATTGAAAATCAAATTTTCTCAAGATAGAAATCCTCCCAAACAATTACAAGTTGAGGAAGTTGTAATGGTTGATAAACAACCAATAATATTAATAGGCAATTAATAAAGGGTAACCACACACTATATTAGGTGTATGACAATAATCCCATATAATTTCAAATAATGAAGACAATTTTGTGGTAGTTATAAACTAAGAAAAAATAGCTTTATAGGATAAAATTTTATTCAGTTATAATGGATTACACCTATTGAATTTAACTTCCAATTATTACAAAGATGGTGGTTCTATCATGGAACATTATGGGTTTAGGTAACAAACCCAAACAACAAGTTGGTCATTCATTTCTTGGCAATAAGAAACCATAAGTTGCATTTGATCCAATTACAAAATTTGTTGGTACAAACTTGTAAGATCTTGGTAAGAAATTTGGAAGAAATATATCATGGAAGAAATTGACTCTTTAGCTCAATTTGGGAATTTGGGATTGGTTGGAAACCATTAACTTTCTTATCTCATAACATTTGTGCCACTAAAAGAGATTGAAGAGTTCAAATTTATTGAGAATAAAGAAAAATAACAATGGTCTTCTATGTCTACACCCTAATATCTGACCAAATATATTATCCCTAATATACCTTGGTTTGTAGGAGAATATTTCAAAGCTATTACGAAATAGAAAAAAATAAAAATGAACAATTGCTTAGTTGGACTAGTTATCAAGTATAATAAGAAATAGTTAATGACTTTTGTAGCCTATAGATATAAAACCCTTGAAAGGGGTTTTGTCATGAATCCAAAGGTGTTTATGGGTATATTTCATCTTATAAAATACTAGATAGGGTTTTTTTCAAAGGATTAAACACTTTACAAATATATTTTATAATATGAAATTCTTAGCAAAAATGCTCCCTAGCCAGTCATGCATTCTTGCTTTATTTTTGATTTCACAATACTTCACCTTAAAGAATAAAAGTAACCTATCAACTCAAATCATATATGAAAATATTAGACAGATAACAGAAAGATTAATGATACATAAGAGACGAAGAATGCTCTTAGAAACTTATACAAATGATCAACATTAGATCACATTGATACAATGGACAACCATAAAATCCATTATTTTTAATTGGTATGAATGATATATTGAATTTGTTTTTAACTAGTATGAATATTTTTTTATTTGTTTTAAAATCATAGATTAACAATGTGATCATTGTTGAGCTTTTTCATATGCAAAAAAATGAATGAAGCAATTGAAATAAATTATGAGGAAACAAATTAGGGTTTTGGAGGCTAGGGTAGAGGTCTGGAGAATGTTTTTTCATGAGATACACCATAAGAGAGGATCAGTCTTGTTGGAGGGTCTTTCAACAGTAAGGTTTATGGTCAAGAATAGGGGTTATAGGTACTTTGGTACTAGATCCTCCAAAACAAGGAATCTCATACTTGGATAAGCTATGTGGAACCCAAGATAGCTTTAGTGAAAATAAAACACAGGTAAGGATAATCATAAACTCCATGGGGAAGCAACAAAAGGAGGATGCTTTGTCTAGAAGGGTGAACAAATATTTCCCGTAGGTAAAACAAATACTAGTATTGAAAATAGCAAAGGACTAAATAACCTAGCATATAGTTTATAAGATGAAACACAACCTAGTAGGTAAATTCATGGATTTCAAACCATCCATGTACTTTCTCCACATGTGGATAAGGAAAAAATTAAACTTGGAATGAGAATACGAGTTTCTAACTGTGAAGACAAGAACACGACACTTAAATAAAATAAGGAAATCAAATAACACAATGAAACACAAGATTGCACAAATGGATATATTCAATAAAACGGGGGGGAGCCAATAAACTCCTTTTGATACAATTTGTCCTCAATGAGAGTATTTGATACAATTATTTATAAAAAATGCTAGGGTTCTCCGAAACCCTAGCTACAACAATGAAGTGTCTTTAGATAGTGTGTCCTCGCTTCCAATGGAATGAGTGGGCTTTAGGTATCCGATGTCGGACCACTCCAGCTTCAACAGTTCAACAATATGTCGAATCTGCAGATCTGCATGCACAAAAATGAAGAAAGGGATTAATAACACCTGTGAGGGCTCCACAGTGTGAGACCCTCAGACATCAACAAACCCTAACTAAAAATGGATCAAATGGCATGCGAAATCTACAAATCATGTAACAGAATAAAACCAATAAAGATATACCTTGCTTGTGATGATGCCTCATTTTGTTGTTGCAGTTTGACAATAGATGGCGTGATGCAGCAGGCTCGGATTCACACTTGGCAGGCTCTGATGTGATATTTGAAGGATCTAGTGTGCACCTACAGGATACAACAGGCTCTAGAGAGCACCTGCAAAATATAGCAGGCTCTGGTGAGTGCTTGGCAAGCTCTACAGCGAGCTTCACAGGCTCTACAATGAGCCTAGCAAGCTCGGGAGGGCGCCTACGGGTAAGGGTAAATCTATAGAAGCAGATCAAGGGGTGGCGATGAATGTGGTGGATGGATGGGGGTTGTGACGGCAATGGAGGATGAATAGGGGATGGCTGGAACAAGTAGAAGTCTTATTGACTAGCTAGGGCTTTAGATCTTCAAACTCTATCTCTCTTTGCTTCGCTAGGGTTTCAACAATGACTCCTCTAGGGTACAATTTCTAATCTCAAGAGGGTTGCCGGGGTTTGGGAATTTGGGCAAATGCCCTTATTTATAATCCAACCTAGGGTTTTCTTAGGGTTTTAGCCTTACACTTTTGATCGTGTGGCTAAGATTAAATTAGATCCTAAGGTTGAGATTACTTTTTAGATGTGGCATGGATTAATGAAGATGGACGGTGGAGATTAGATTGGATCGGATGGTTGTGGTTAATTGAGTTTATAAATATATATTTTATAATAAATATATTATAATATAATATAAAATATTATATTAAATATAAAATAATATTAAAATAATCCCAATTGGGTTAGGAAATGGCGGGAAAGGGCTAAAGTGGTGAAATGGATGGCGGGAAAGGTGGAATTGGGCCAAATAATTGGTGGGAAGGTGTATGGTGGACAAGTGGGTGGTGGGATGGTTAGGATGGAGGATTAGTGGTTGTAATTTGGTGTCTACAGATGCCCCTTTTTGTACCATGTTGCGTGAAACACAATATGGTGTAAAAATATGAGACACCTGCTTGGGCTATGGGCACAGAAGCAGCTTCTCTCTGTCGTTGGATTTGAGCACTCAATGTTGAAGACAAAAGAATAAAGAATTTTTGGACTTTTACGTAGCTTACCCCCTCAATTGGCGAATGAGAAGCATCTCACGAGCCAATTGAAAAATAATTTTGTGCATGTTATGAATGATGCGATGAAATGTGATGTGATTGAAATGTGATGTGATTGTAGACGATATGAATGATGTAAAGTGTGATACCATTTTTGCCCCAACGGTGGAAAAAAAGGGGGTTGGTGTGAAATACCATTTGATTGTGGGTGATATGAATGATGTAAGATGTGATACCATTTTTGCCCCAACGGTGGAAAGGGGGGTTTTGTCAAGTGTGGATTTCATGATCATGTAAGATGCTATCCCATTGTGGGAAGTCATAATCAAATTGTGGTTGCCCCAAATTTTGGGATGATTCGATGTGTGTGAAAAATATGCCTACTGGCGTCATTGAGTATGCAAATTATGAAGATGCAGGATGACTGAGTCAACCTAGGGGTCGGACAGTGACTGTGGAAAATTCTTCGCCAATTCCATAATGGAACCAATCAACCTATCGAGGCTTACATGTATTGTGACTATAGTCATATGAATGAGTAATTTTGATATTAATTATCCATGTTTTCTTGCCCCATGGAAGAGGACATCAATGACTGTTGTTGTGCAAATTGTTCTTGACAAGGTTTCACCTAAAATGTGAGGTACCCAGTGTGATTGTGATCTTTGAAAATGAGATAATGATGATAATCATGGTGTCAAGTGTCCTTATTGTAGGCTATTCATCTTACCGAATTGCATGGATTACTATCACTGCAATCACCAAGTTGATAGGATAACCCACTAGATACAAGGTTCACTTATCATGGACTTAACAAGACAAAATGTGTTGTATAATGAGTGATTCATGAAATATGATGGTGGGAGAATGTTTGATGGAGTCATGCAGTGATTTTGTTGATTGTGGAGTTGATTGATTTGTGATTTTGCATTTTGTTGATATTTGTTGCGCTTTGTGGCAGAAATGAATGATTTAGTGGTCAAATCAACTCCAAATTGCATGAAATTTGATGGGATGATGAAGCATATGATGAAGAATTATGGAATGTTGATTTTGTGAAAATTTGACCTTGGTTGCCATGTTTTGTAATGCAACATGTGTTTTTGAAGAATTTGGCTTGTCTTCGCAAAATATGCATGCAAAACTATTTATGTTTTCACAAAATCACATTTTATGATGTGCATGATGTGTGGATGAAATTTGGTGCAAATTGGATGAGGGGAGCTACTATTTTGAGGGCTTTTATCTTCATGCTCTTTTGTTGCTAGGCACGCGGTTGCACCTGGCGTATTCTTCAGGTGCCCGTGTGCGCTTGAGTGTGCCTACACATGTGGTTTACAGGTGTAGGTATGTGCTTGAATGCGCTAAGGAAGGCTATAAAGAGATTTCTGAGTGAACTGTGAGGCTCACTTGTGCGCTTTGGACTTTGAGAAGCTACGTCTGAGGAGTGGAGAGTGATTGGGAGTTTAGTGAGGCTAGTGGGTGTGGTGAACTTGGTTGGGTATTTGTGTGCAGAGGCTATGGCAATGGATGGTCTTAGTGCTGTTGGTGGAGCGGAGGAACCCTTTGTCCCGGTAAGACATTTTGTTCCTTGTGCAAAATTTATCTTTTTTTCTTGTTTTTTTTGGATATAGTATTAATACTAACAAAATGTACTTGTTGTTGCAGCTGAGGGATATTGAGCCTTGACATCGCTTCTCTCCTCTCATTCTGAGGATGAGGAAGAAGCTTTCAGAGGAGGAGTGGGGGCTGTTAGGTAGGGTGGGTTTGGAGGGAGTGGCTAGGTTGGATGTAGTGAGAGTGGATGAGGGGTACCTATCATCTTTGATTGAGAGATGGGATTCTGATCGGGGGACCTTCCAGCTATCGACTAGGGAGGTTACTGTTACTCTTGAGGATGTATACCGCATCCTCAAGGTGCCAGTAGAGGGGGAGAAGGTGGTGGTTGGTCGGGATAAGAGGGTTGAGATGGAGAGGATGTTCGGAGATCGATGGTGGGAGGTCCGGATGGGAGATGGGGGTATATGCTATTTGAGCATGTACAAGGTGAAGGAGTTGGATGCGCTCCCAGCTTTGATCATGTTCATATTAGCGAACATAGTGCTACCTAATAGCACTAGTTGTAGGTTCCCTTGGAACCTATTGGGTTTGGTGAGTGATCTACTCATCGACCCAAAGGAGTATGCATGGGCTCCTGCATTATTGGCCCAGTTATATCGAGAGCTATATGAGGTGACATGGAGGGAGAGGAAGGGGATTGGGTGCAGCTTCCTCCTACAGTGTTGGGCTTGGGAGCATTTTATGGTTGCTCGACCAGAGGGGTTGCCATGTCCGACATGGCAGATGAGGGAGCCCTATGCTAGGCGATGGGCAGTGGCAGAGGAGGTGCAGCCAAGTTGAGAGGTTCATACCGGCCAGTGGTATCGAGATATGTGGTCGGGGTTGATTCAAGCTGATGTGGTATGGAGGCCATGGTGAGGCACTCGATGGGATGGAGATAGGAGATAGCTACATCGGGTGAGGCAGGCTCGATGGTTGGTTGGGTGGAGGGATGAGGAGGTGGAGTACTTCTAGTACTCGTGGGTGTTGAGGTAGTTTGGCTTGCCTCAGGGTGTGTCAGATGAGCCGATGTTGTATCGACATTGGTGAGATGAGGGGATGCTTCCATGTGTAGAGCCATGGTGGGTGCAGATGGAGGATGATGAGGAGATGGAGTTCCTCGATGTAGATGATGTCGGGGTGACTCCTGAGTATGTAGCATGGTTTGGTGCCCAACCAGTATGGGTACCAAAGGTGATTGGTGGTGATGCGATAGTGATGGGGTCGAGGGTGACTCCGAAGAGGATGAGGCCTCAATGATCGATGGGTAGGAGGTAGTCGAGGGGATCAGCCCAATAGGCTCCAGAGATGGGGTTGGTAGAGGAGGAGAGGGAGGATGATGAGGGGATGGGTGAGATCTCTGAGGTGGTGAGGTTGTGGGTGGAGTTGGAGTAGCTTCGTGAGGAGCGTGATGCCATGCTTGAGACTCATAGGGAGTCTTAGGCTACCATAGCTCGATTGGAGGTGGAGCGGGCGGTAGCTGTGGCTAGTGATCAGGCGATGGTCACACGACTTTAGGCAGAGATTTTGGTGAAGGAGCATCGACATCAGATGGACTTGTGATGTCTGTGAGCTAGTGAGGCATATGTACATTCCTTGGAGGATGTGTGTATGCAACACCATATTACATTGTTGGATCCTCCTTCTTCTTCTATGGCTGAGTCATCTAGGCATACAGAGTCTAGGCAGAGTACTAGGCCGAGGGCTCCTACTAGGTCTCAGGGGTCCTCTCATGGACATTAGCTTAGTGCTTAGATGCACTATTTTGTATATGAGCCTTGGTGCTCCCTTGTAGCCTTTTGGCATTTATTGTATATGCGATTTATATATATATATATACATGGCCTTTTATATATTTGTGTCATTTTTTATGTGAATGCTTTTATGTTTTATGCAATTTGTTTTTAATGTTTTATGGATGCTTAATGTAGGCTAATCATGATGTGTATGTATAATGCTTATATGGATGATTAATGCATGTGAAATGACATGAATGGTTTGATGGAATGCTTTATGAATGCCAGCTAATAATTATGTAAATGCATAATGCTTTATATGGATGTTTCATGCAAGCTAAATGACATGTGCTATGGATGATTAATGCAAGTAAATGTATAATGAATCTACACTTATATGAGAGGAATGCATAGTGTTCGAATGATATTTTTATAGTTCAGAAATTTTATTGGCCATTTTTGTTGTCCATTGTTTGGCAATTGGGGGTACCTAATTTGTTGGTATTTTTGCAACTTAATTTTTAATGAAGACATGGGTGTTGATATGGAAGAAGATATGGATGTTGATATGGAAGAAGATATGGATGTTGATATGGAATACTGAAAGGTTTTCAAAGACTCAAACATACTAGTGTCATCAACCAAACTCACTAAGTTGTCTAACTTTCTTTAGGACCAAATGTGTGTGCGAGTGAGGTTCAATTACCAAGTCTTGAGCATGACAATGACCCTATCCAATCAAGCACCAGTGTGTGTGCATGTGAAGTTCATTAACCCATTATGAGTAGATTTAGGCATGACCTATTATGGAGATGACCTGAGGCTAGCCTGTCCTTATGTGCATTCAGAGGTCTCCCTTTTTGGAGGAGAGACATGTCGCCTCGCATGAGTTTACTCCACTTCCAGTCAAGCATCTATAGCCCCGGTGGAGATTCACTCCATAGTCCAATAGGATTGATATTTTAGGCCTTGGGGATGACTACCCATCCTTGTTAGGGGCATGTAGTACGAATCCTTACAACTTTTAGAGATCAAGGGTGGGGGAATTGAACTTGTTAACTTTGTATAGAGCTTTGGGGAATCGGATTCTCAACCGAAGTGTGATGAGAATTTTGACCCTATCCTTACTACCCTATGGTTTTATGTTGATGTTTGGAGCAATTTTGGTAGTGGTGAAAACCACTATTTTTGGACTATGTTGCATGATGGGACAAGCGAGGGATATCTCCTTTTTGCCTTAAGGTGCTACCCAAGTATGGTACTAACCCTCCTTAACTCAAAATGTTCTTAAGATGTGATGGAATGTGATTGGTTCAAGATTGTATTCGGGATCAATGGGCAATGCTCAAGACTTTCTTAGTATGTAAAGTGTGTTTTTGGTCCTAAAGAAAATCGGACATCCATTTGGAGGTTGCTTGCTACACTAGAAATGGCTGAGTGACTGAAAACCTGGGCTTTGTGATTTTGGCATATGGTATTGTTGGCTTATGTATTTTGTGAAAGTTGCATGATTGTTTCAAACTAGGTACCCCCAATTTTTATAACTTGACTTTTTGTTTATGGCCATATCATCATTACTATGCTAGATCTTTGAACATAGGATGGGATGGATGCAAATGTATATGCCTAATGCAATGGAGTGTTGATATGCAAATGGAAGTTGTATAGTGCAATGGAATATGTATGATTTAATGTATGCGAATGCAACAATGCATGAATGCAAAAATAAAAAATGCATGTCAAATGCCTAAATGTAAATGCAAATGGAATGTATGCAATGTGGGAATGCCTATGTGAATGATTTTTTTTTTTAAATATGTAAAAAGCCATGTATATAGACATATAGTGTGTCACTTTTAACAATAGAATGCCTTTAAATGAAGAACATTAAGTGGTTCGGGTTCCTCTATTCCCTCTAAATCGGCAAGTCTATAAGTACCATTACCCACTTTTTGAGTGATTATGTATGGACCTAACCAATTTGCCACAAATTTGTCATGAAGGTGTGGCAAAGCATTGGTGTTTTGTTGGTTCTCTTTGAGGACCAGATCCCCTACTTGAAATTCTCGAAGATGGACTTTAGCATTGTAAGCACGTTTGAGGCGGTCTTGATAAACTCATAAATGTTCTAATGCATTGACTCACCTTTCATCTAGGAGCGTGAGTTGGTCAAGTCGTGCTTGTCTAGCTGTATCATCATCTATGAATTCTTGCAAGGAAACTCGTAAGGAGGGAATCTCGAGCTCAAGAGGCATAATAGCTTCAGCTCCATAGACCAGAGAGAATGGTGTTGCTCCCATTGGCGTTCGGATGCTTGTTCGATAAGCCCAAAGTGCCAACGGGATTTGTGTATGCCAATATTTATGATTTTCTTTGACAAGTTTCTTAAGAATGGCAATTAAGGTCTTATTGGTAGCTTCAACTTGTCCATTTGCTTATGGGTAATAAGGAGTCGAGAAACTATGTTGGATATTATACTTCTCGCAAAGTGCTCGAACATCCTTGTTCTTGAAAGACTTACCATTATCCAAAATTATTTTAGAGGGAATGCCAAAGCGACAGATGATATGATGGAGTATGAAATCCACAATTCGAGGTCCTATCGTACTAGTTAGAGGTATTGCCTCAACCCACTTTGTGAAGTATTCTGTGGCGGTGATGATGAATGTATGTTGTCCCGAAGAGGAGGGTGAGATCTTGCCAATTAGGTCTAGGCCCCATTGTGAAAAGGGCCAGAGACTTTGTATTGGCTGTAAAGCTTGTGATGGTACGTGAGTTAAATTGGCATGTGTTTGACATTATTTGCAATTTTTGACATATGTGCAACAGTCGTGTTCCATTGTGGGCCAATAATAACCCATGCATAATAGGCGCTTTGCAATGGCCATTCCACTAAAATGACCACCACAAGTACCATCATGGGCTTCCTCTATGGCCCTTTGGGCCTCCCCGTGTTCGAGATAACGAAGCAGGATTCCATCATAACCCCGTTTATACAACACGTCACCCAAGAGAATGAAACGGGCTACTCTTTGCTTGAAAGCACGTTTGGAAGACCGAGACATGTCCTATGGGAGTGTTCCAAATTTTAAGAAGGCTACTATTGGGCTTGACCAAGACTCACATGATTCCATATGGATAAAGCAAACATCTTGTCCATATTTTGGGTCAGCGTGCACAATGGCTGCTTTAGAGATTGTTGAGATTATTAGGGGTTGTACCTCTCCTAAGTCATTCTTTGGAATCAAGGATCCAAGAGAGGCCATTGCATCTACAAATCTATTAGTCGAACGAGGTAAGTTATTGATTTCATACCATTCAAATGTTGAGAGCAATTTCATTGCTACTTCATGATAAAGCTTAATGGTAGGTTCTTTGCATTGGTATTCTCCAGTTACCTGTTTGACCACAAGTTGAGAATCCCCAAATATTCGAATATGCTTAATACCCATAGCTATAGCTGATTGAAGACCTAATATTAAGGCTTCGTACTCTACTGTGTTGTTTGTACATGAGAAGTCTAACTTGAACGATAAGGGGATAGGAATCCCCTATGGTGTATGAAAGACAACTCCCGCACCTTGACCTTTCTCGCACTTAGATCCATCAAAGAATAATGTGATATCAACATCTTCCTCGGGAATGACATCGTTGTCTACTTCAGTGATGGAAAATATCGAATCA
The DNA here is from genome assembly GCA_028583015.1 of Wollemia nobilis. Classification (NCBI taxonomy): domain Eukaryota; kingdom Viridiplantae; phylum Streptophyta; class Pinopsida; order Araucariales; family Araucariaceae; genus Wollemia; species Wollemia nobilis. The sequence continues at coordinate 558,542 of JAQPPZ010003577.1, forward strand.
TCTGGGAGCTCAATAATCAAAGGATGATCACTAGGTAGTGGAGCTTCCGCAAGTTGATCGGCGATAACCTGACCTTTAATGGATTTTTGGCTAATAAATTCGAGATCAAATTTTGTGAGTAGCATTATCCATTTAGCGGTACGGGTGTTGTTATAAGTGCGAGACATCATATAACGCAGAGGATTTTCTCTAGCTATGACATAGGTTGTTTGACTTAGCATATAATGGCGTAGCTTCTTAGTGGCCAAGACCACTGCTAGGCATAGCTTTTCTACATAAGCGTATCTTATTTCATAACTTACCAATGTTTGACTAATGTAATAGATTGCTTGCTCTCGATTTTGTTCATTTTTTTGTGCAAGCATCGTCCCTAAAGCAGCTTCTGTGGCTGAGACATATAGATGAAAAGGGACCCCCGACCTAGGAGGAGTTAAGACTGGTGGAGAAGTTAGGTATCGCTTGATGTCCTCAAATGCTTTTTGACATTCATCTATCCATACGAATGCTACCCCCTTTTGTAGCAAGTGGTTAAATGGCCTACATTTATCGAAAAGTTGTGCAATGAAACATTTGATTGATTGAATTTTACCTTGCAAGCTACGCAATTCCTTAATGTTAGTTGGGGGTGTCATTTCCATGATGGCCTTGACCTTATTTGGGTCCACTTCAATGCCTCTTTTGGAGACAATGAATCCTAAAATTTTACCAGAGGTAACACCAAAGACACACTTTTTGGGATTTAACCTCACCTTGTACTCTAGAAGTCGATCAAAAATATTTTCCAAGACATCAATATGTTCTTGTCGAGTTTTAGATTTAGCCAAGAGATCATCGACATAATCTTCGATGATTTTATGCATGTAATCATGAAAAATATAAGTCATGGCTCGTTGGTAAGTAGCTCCTACATTTTTGAGACCAAAGGGCATAACCCTAAAACAAAATGTTCCCCAAGGTGTTGTGAATGTCGTTTTGTGTTGGTCATCAAGATTTATTCGAATTTGGTTGTATCCTGAAAAACCATCCATGAGGGAAAGCATTTCGTGGCCTATGCAGGTGTCGACAAGAGTATCAATGTTTGGAAGAGGGAAGTCATCCTTAGGACACACTTTATTTAGATCTCGAAAGTCATTACACACGTGTATCACCCCGTTGGGCTTGTGAATGGGTACCATGTTTGACAACCACTCAGGATAGTCAATAGGAACGATAAAATGTACGTCCAATAGCTTTTGTATTTCCTCTTTGACTATGAGGGCCATGGTAGGATGCATTCTCCTAAGCTTTTGTTTGACTGGCTTGGCATCAGGATGCAAGGTGAGATTATGGACAACAAGGTCAGGATCAAGGCCAGGCATATCCTTGTAGGACCATGCAAACACCTCTTTATTTTTCTTGAGGAGAGCAATGAATTGCTCTTGTTCATCGGGTGTTAAACTTTTGCCAAGCTTGACAATTTGTGGGTTGTCAGGATCTGAACTAAGGTTCACATCGATGGTATCTTCAATGGACATGTGTGAACCCTCCTCAAGCTGATGTGGTGTTGGGATCAGATTTATGTCATCTAATATGTCATCCAACTTTTCCTATTTATCGTTGCCTAACTCTACCTGAAAGACCTCGGGACCGCAAGTGGAAGGTGATGAGGGTGAAAGTGGTGATGAAGGAGGAATGTAGTAGGCTGAAGCCCTTAGCAATTCCTCGGATAGGATGAACTCCAAAAAGGAGGGTGAGGAGGAAATCTGGTCCAAGTCAATAAGGCTAATGTCAATTGGAATTGGCTTAGCCGAATCGTATGGGTTGCGGAGCGGTGTGAATAAGTCAATAGGGTTCATATTGACTTAGTGGAAGGAAAGATGGCTTGGAAGGATGCATGGATGGAATGATTGGAGCTGAACCGATGTTGAGTTGTGTTATCCCTATAATAAACATGGCATTAACATGAGCAACACATTTTTTTTTGTTGTTTTTTTTTTTTGAAGTATGTACATATGTTACATTTCTTGGCTTATGTGGGGCTCAAAGTGGATTACCAGGTGGGTCCACTTGTTCTTGTGGAAGAAGTAAGCGGAATATGGGATGATGGATGGGGAACATTTGGAGGTAAAACTCTTCCTGTTGGGTGATGGGGACAATGGGATGTGACTCCTCTTCAGAATCATCAGAAGCATTTGACATGACTTCAAATTCTTCATAACTTTCATCATCGAAATCAAAGACAGGATAGGTGAAGTTGATGGGATCATCCTCATCTACTTCATCGATGCGAAGTTCTTGAAGGGCTTGTTCAAGAGAAGATGTTGAGGGTAATGGGTGGATGGGGTGATCTTCATCATTGAGGCTAAGCTTTTTAAAGGCTTGCTCAAGAGAAGTGGTGGAAGACAATGGGGTATAGCCTAAACTAGAATGATCATGGGCACCTCTATATGGGACCTCTAAAATATCATGCATCCCTTGCTCATGGGAACCTAGACCTTGACCTTGCCAATTGAACATGTTAAAGTAGCGAGCGGGAAAATCCTCTATGTTAGGTATATTGGCACGCCTAGGCTCTTGTGGTTCTTCGGGTGGGTTTGCCCTAGTTGAGCAATCCAACCCTCCATAAACAAAGTTAATGCTATTTGGAGCTGCACTCATGTCGTAAACAATGCCTATGGATAAAGAACGGTCTCGGGGACATCCAAAATATTTGGTTGTTGGAATGGCTAGGGGTGTGATGGTGACATCTTGGACCACATATTCACCTATACCAGGATTGGTGATGTGGACTTTGACTTGGGCTGGCATGGTTGATGGTGGGGATTCAGATGGCTCTGGATTGGTTATGGATGGTGGTGAATTAAATATGTCACAATCCGAGAGTTCGACTTGTGAAACATCAGCCGATGGAGTGGGATTAGATGGTGGTGTGGAATTAGAAGATGGTGGGTGGAGTGATGATGAAATAGAAGAAGTGGTTGTAGAAGAAGGGGTAGTTGTGATGTACGATGTGCTAATAGTAGATTGATTGTGACCACATGTACAAGAAGAAATGGATGCTTGAGGAGGTGATGTGATGGGTAGCTCCTCTATGATAGGAGCTTTAGAAGAAGATGTAGATGGATTAGAAGAAGGTGGATTAAGAGATGATGTGGATGGATTTGATGATGGTACCAAGAATAAATGGGTGGAAGGTAACATGGATTCATAAGGATTTGAAATGAAATTACAATACTTAAAAGGTTCGACATCCATGGGGATGCAATGGACTTGTCCATCATGAACATATTTCAAGCATTGGTGGAGAATTGAAGGAACACATTTCATTTCCCTCATCCAAGGTCTACCAAGGAGTATATTATATGCCATGGCTCCTTCCAAGATGTGAAACATGGTGTGCAATGTTCTAGCCCCTACTTCTATAGGTAAAACAATAATGCCAACTGTGGTACACAAAGCATCGTTAAATGCTTTGAGGGTGAATGATGATTTGGAAATGTGGGATGGAGGTAACTTGAGGTGGATAAGGGCAGTGGTAGTAATGATATTGATTGATGAGCCGGTATCAATAAGGACTCTTTTGAATGGCTTTCTATCTATTAGGGCCATTATGTGCAATGGAGGGTCTACTGATTCTGAACTCATTGATTTTACCTCAAAGTCATAGAAGGTAATTGATGGCTCCATGCACGTTCTAACACTCCCTACAAAGTTGTTGAAGGCATTAGAGTCTTGGGATTCTAACTCAATTGACTTGAGTATTTCCATTAAAGCTTCTCTATGCCTAGGGGATTGTTGGATAAGCTCATACACAGAAAGTTTGGCTGATGCCATTTTCAAACTAGTGGTTAACCGGCTGGTTAAGGTTACTGCTGGCCTTATTGGATGAAGGATGGGCTGATTGGATGGATTGGATAGATTTATTGGTAGAGATGGATTTGGTGATGTTTGGATGGGTGGTGGGTTTGAAGGTTGTTGAGCATTTTGTTGATTTTGCCTTTGCCCTCTAGTGACCACATGGACTGCTCCTACAAAGTTTTGGTATTGTTGGACATGATTTACTTGATTAGGAGGTGGTTGTTGATTGTTACCTCCTACATTATGTTGGACCTCCCCATGGTTAGGTAGAGGTGTCTGATATATGCCCAAATTTTGATTTTGTGGAGCTAAGGGGTTATCCACGTTAATGGCCCCTAGGTCTATGAGGTCTTGCACTATGTTTTTGAACATATGGCAAGAATTGATATCATGCCCATTTTGTCGATGGTATGGGCAAAACAAGTGCTCTCTATAATTTTTAGGCCTTTTGGTGGGATCATCGGGCCTAATGTCTGGCAAGGCTAATTTATTGGTCTCATACAACCTTCGAAATATGGATGAATATGATTCCGCTAAAGGAGTGTATTGACATTGGGGTCGATTGAATTGGCGATGGGTAGGTTGTTCCATAGTTGGCATTGTGTTTTGTACCGTTGGTGCTTGGGTTACTGATGGGACCGCATGATAGGTAATTTGTTGTTGCACTAGTTTTTGAGCCATTACGGGCTGGCTCATGACCACTTGATTGACTTGATTAGTTGTGTTAGCCGTTGAGGCTTGTGTTGATTTGGTTTGGCCAGATTGATTATTTCGGTATTGGCCCCTATTTTGCCATTCTTTCTTCTTAGGCTTAATGACACCCTCTTGGATTTTTATCTCCTCAATGACACTAGCCTGTGCTAAAGCCTCCTCAAATGTTCTATAAGTATTGAGATGAAGCATCCAAGAGATGGGTTTTAAGCAACTCTTGGTAAAAAGTTTGATAATTTCTTCCATTGGGAGGGAGAATGGCAACTTTGTTATGACTGCCCTCCAACGGTTTCCAAAATCATAGATAGGTTCCTCATCCCATTGTTTCAAATAATATATATCCGATAAGGACACCTTCTTCTTAATATTGAGGGTGAAGCGTTCCAAGAATAGATCTATCAATTGATCAAAAGTATAAATACTATGTGTAGGCAATTGATTGTACCATTCAATGGCATCTCCCCCTAATGTTTGAGGAAATGTTCAGAGCATAAGAGCATTATCATCACTAATCCAAAAACATACGTGGACAAATGAACTCACATGCTCCTTAGGATCCTCAGTTCCCCTAAACTTGTCAAATTTTGGTACCATAAAATCTGTCGGATATGGTGGTGATGGTATCGAAGGGTGGATTGGTTGATGGATCAGTTGGCTTAATGTGAGATTTTGGCTCGTTATCCCTAGTGAGTTTTGCATCAACTGATCGATTTGCTTTTGCATTGCCTGGAATCTAAGATCTTCTACTAGAATATGAGGACCTTGGATTATGTGATGGTTGGTTGATGGGTTGGATGGTAGATGTTGGGGTGTGACCAACATGGTGTTGTGGAATGGATTGGGTTGGGTATGTGGAGAATATTGATGGTTGAAATATGGGGATGATTGATGAGGATGATGATGGAGAAATGGATTGTGTTGTTGGTTAGTGGTAATGTTGATTGGTATGGTGGATGTGTGGAGTGGTGGTGGATTGGGGATGGACACTATGGAAGATTGAGGGACCCATGCTGAATTTTGATTGGTGAGCAGAGGTTGATTTGGAACTCCTTGGGTCATAGGGTCTATGTAAGCTGATTGTTTTCCTTTTGTTCATTATGAAAGCAATCTATTTATGAGCCCTAATGTATCCGTAAGTTCTTGATTTGACCATGTGTCAAATGATGGGGTTGTGGTTGGATGAGATGATGGGTGGGTTGATGATGATGGATGATTAGACATGGTCATGTTGATTAGGTGAGATGATGGAGATGTGGATGACATAGTCATGTTGGCTAAGTGAGATGATGGAGGTGTGGATGATGATGGATGAGAGGACATGGGTATGGTGCAAGTTGTATTTGATGTTACAACTTGGAAGCTAGGGACTTGTGAGGCAACATTGACATACTCCTCATACAAGGGGTTGGTATAGGTGGATGTGAGATAAGTGTTTGGAACACTTGGGCTTTGTGGTGGTTGGCTCATGGAGGAAGGCATACCATATTCATAACTCGAATTATGATATCCTTGGGCAAGGTAGGTGGTAGCCAATTCAGATTCTTCAAAACCTTCTTGGCTAAGGGGCTCTAAGACATAGTTAGAAGCCTTGTAAATGGCCTGCACTCTATCCATGTCTATGTAGGTGGTGGTTGTCTCCACATTGTGTGAATGTGTCCCTACTTGAGAGTGGGGTGGATGGGATGATCCAGAAAAAGTAGTCTGAACCATATTGGATGGGGCTACCGAAGTAGAGGGCTCATGGGAACTGTTTTCCATTAAACTACTTTGGTTTATTATTTTCTTTTGTTGTCGTGTTAGCACCATAAAGTAGTTAAACCAAAGATTCAAAGCTTTAATCTAAATCACACAAACTAAAAACTTTTTCAGAATTTAAAGTAAATAAAACAATCAGTCCTAGGTTTCACCATGTGTGGCTTACCTTATTCATTAATTATTTTCTCTCATTAATGTGAAGTTCCTTTTAGAATTGTTGGCTTGTGTGTTTTGATGTAACTTAATCTTGTTTAATGAAAAACAAAGGTAAAAACTAAGGTTGGCCAGGGCAACGAGATTCTTGTTGGTAATGACCTCCAAAAAGTTTGCTCAGGGGTAGTCCTATGGTTTCTAGGGCAGATATTGGTGGATGGAAATCACGACCACCGTCACCAAATCTCAAGCAATGGCTGGTGATGAAATCCAACCACTACTATTAAAAATGTGAATCGTGCAAGTATGTGTGATTAATTTTATTAGATCTCTTATTCTCTATGGTGTGCAAACAATATTAAAGATTACTAACTTCACTAATCTAAATCAGAAGCCAACACAAAGACGCAAATTTCACCTAAAGAGTACAGAGTACACCCTTAAAATCCCCTACCTACAAGTGATTAAAATCACAAGAGCAACCGGAGGGTTCATCCACCTCTCTGCCAAAGGGGCCAGCCTAGGGCAGGATTACTTTATGCGTCAAGATGTTGTTCCTATTTAGATATGCAAAATTAAAGTGATATTTAACCCTAAAATGCAAAATCTAGGATGCTTTTCTATTTCATATGCACTCAAAATGCAAACAATCACCTAGATCTACAACTTTAGAACAAGAAATGAATTTTGTGTAATTAAACACACACAAACCCTAAATGTAATTTGCTAAGGATTCTTTCCCAGATTACTTAGTGTTAAACCCTTATAACCCAAAAATAGTGAAAAATAACAGTAGAATATAGAATACGTAAATCATTGAATGGTAAACCAGGGTTATGGGACCTACTTGGAAGCCTTAGCTCTGCTCCAAATTAATGCCAAGCACGGTTGGGAACCTGTGTAGGTGCAATAGAGAACCTATGCAGGTGCAGTAGAGCACCTGTGGTTGTCTACAGATACTTTTGAATGCTCTGCGGATGCTCTCGAACACCTGCGTAATCCCTGAAAATGTTGTAGACTACTTCAGAAACCCTAGCGACGAAATCGGTGACCTCTACGCTTCTAAAAATTCTTGTAATAGATAAAAATAAAATTAAGTTAGCAAGGTAGATCTATTAAATAATGAAACCCTTGTGGGGTCCCACCGTGATCGCCATTTGTGAAGACAAGAACACATGACACTTAAATACAATAAGGAAATCAAATGACCCAAATAAACACAAGATTGCACAAAATAGATATATTCAATAAAATGGGGGGGAGCCAATAAACTCCTTTTGATACAATCTGTCCTCAATGAGAGTATTTGATACAATGATTTACAAAAATGCTAGGGTTCTCTAAAACCCTAGCTACAACAATGAAGTGTCTTCAGATAGTGTGTCCTCGCTTCCAACGGAATGAGTGGGCTTCAGGTATCCGATGTCGGACCACTCCAGCTTCAACAATCGTTCAACAATATGTAGAATCTATAGATCTGCATGCACAAAAATAGAGAAAGGGATTAATAACACCTGTGAGGGCTCCACAAGTGTGAGACCCTCAGACATCAGTAAACCCTAACTAAAAATAGATCAAATGGCATGCGAAATCTACAAATCATGTAACATAATAAAACCAATAAAGATATACCTTGCTTGTGATGATGCCTCATTTTGTTGTTGCAGTCTTGATAGCAGATGGCATGATGCAGTAGGCTCAGATTCATATTTTTGTGGTTGTAGTAGGCTCGGACGTGCACTTGGTAGGCTCTGGTACAAGCTTCGTAGGCTCTAGAGTGAGCCTATGATACAATAGGCTCTAGTGAGCACTTGGTAAGCTCTACAGCGATATTCGTAGGCTCTACAGTGAGCCTGGCAAGCTCGAGAGGGCACCTACGGGTAAGGGTAAATCTATAGAAGCAGATCGAGGGGGTGGCGATGAATGCAGTGGATGGATGGGGGTTGTGATGGCAATGGAGGATGAATAGGGGATGGCTGGAACAATAGAAGTCTTGTTGACTAGCTAGGGCTTTAGATCTTCAAACTCTATCTCTCTCTACTTCGCTAGGGTTTCAACAATGACTCCTCCAAGGTACAATTTCTAATCTCAAGGTTCCAAGGTTTGAGCATTTGCAAATGCCCTTATTTATAATCCAACCTAGGGTTTTCTTAGGGTTTTAGCCTTACACTTTTGATCATGTGGCTAAGATTAAATTAGATCCTAAGGTTGAGATTACTTTTTAGATGTGGCATGGATTAATGAAGATGGACGGTGGGGATTAGATTGGATCGGACGGTTGTGGTTAATTGAGTTTATAAATATATATTTTATAATAAATATATTATAATATAATATAAAATATTATATTAAATACAAATAATATAAAATAATATTAAAATAATCTCAGTTGGGTTAGGAAATGGCGAGAAGGGTGGAATTGGGCCAAATAATTGGCAGGAAAGGTGTATGGTGGACAAGTGGGTGGTGGAATGGTTAGGATGGAGGATTAGTGGCTGTAATTTGGTGTCTACACTAACTCTCTCAAATTGGTAATTTTTATGAAGTTCATCTCAATGGCAGATCAACAAAAAATATTTGAGGGTCATATCATCATGGGCCAACAATACTATTCCTACAACCATGGAAGATGAGATTCAACCTAAGGGTGGAACTAAATGCAATACCAATATGGGTAATATTATTTTCCCTTTCCATTGAATTTTTAAAAGAGGATTTACTTGATGCAATAGGTAACTTACTAGAACATTATCAAGGTAGATCAAGTGAAACATTTTTAGGAGGATCGACAACTTTTTCTAGGATTTGTGTGGAAATGGACCTCAATAAACCTCTTCCAATAGAGATAGACCTAAACATAGAGAATTTTTTTTGGCACCAGGAGCTAGATTATGAGACTATTCCATTCAGATGTAGGGTTTACCACGATCATGGACATCTAGCTAGAAATTGCACAATAGTTAAGTATCATCAACTAGAACGAGAGGAGATAAACATAAATATTAACATGGCAGGACAATATCTTTACTAGAAGGTAAATCAAAAGGAAGGGAAAGGCCTAACAGACTTTGAGGGCTTCCAAAAGTAATCATAAGGCCTAACAAAATAAATTAACAAAGTAATCATTAACAAGGAGGAAAAATGAGAATAGCAAACAATAAATATGAGATATTTAAAAAACTTGGAAGCTTTGAAACAGAAGGGTATTTTCAAATGGAATAATTAGAGGAGGATAATCACCAGATCACATCGAATAATTAAGAACAATACTCCAATGTAGTATCAGGGAACAAGCAATGAGCAGAATCAGACCTATCTTCTCTCATGGAAGAGGATATTCAGCCCATGAGGGAGACCACAGGAGGGGATAGTCTTACCTCATGAAATAGATATGAAATAAGAATATAAGAACAAATAAAATCCTACTTTAGCGATTTATCAAATAGAGAAAAAATAGAAACCAAACCAATCTGTAGGGAGGAAGTCAAACAAGGGAAATATGGAGGAACAAGAAAGAAATTTGAGCAAGAATGAAAGGTAAAATTGATGGCTAATTTCTTCTCTACAAATTCTCAATGATATTAATTACTTGGAATGTGAGGGGTTTAGGTAGCTACCCCAGACAAAAGGTAGTCAAAAACATTATCATGGGTATGAGTCCAGATATAATTTTGTTACAAGAAATGAAAATGCAGGGAGAAGACTTACAAAAACTAAAATGGAGGATGTGTAAAAAAGGAGATATCCTTACTCAATCAACAAGGGGGAAATTAGGGGGATTGACCACTATGTGGAATCATCAACTATTCTTGGTGATAGGGGTAACCTCCATAAGAGGGGTGTTGATGGTTTGGTTACAAAATAGGGAAAATGGAAAAAAAACTAGATTATAGTTAATTTCTATGGATCACATATAATCATATTATAGAGGGATCAATGTACAACCATCCAAATATTCAGAGACAACTACCCAGAGGACCAATGAATCATGGGGGAATATTTTAATGCAAATATTAGAATAGAGGACCAATAAGGAAGTACAACCATGTTGAATGAAAAGGAGAGGTTCTTCTAAGAAATAACATGTCAAATGCACCTAATAAATATCCTAATTGTGGATAGCTCCATAATCTGGAAAAATAGAAGAAAGGAAGGTGAGACAGTCAAATCTTGCTCAGATCATTTCTTCATGGAAGAGGAATTATACCTGCATACAAAGCATCAATGGAGGGTCATGAAATAGGCTTTCTTCATACCATTTTCTAGCAAGCCTTACCATAGAAGAAGATAATCATACAGTGCAAGAACTTTTAATTTTGAGTTATGGTGGCTAAAATATGAGGAGTTAGAGGATCACTTAAAGGAATGGTGGGAAGTAGGGAAACCAAGATTTAGGTTAGCCCAATTCAAACTCCATAAAAAACTAAAATATGTGAGGACCCAACTAAAGGAGTGGATTAAACACAAGAAGGAACTCACTAGAATCCAAAAGAACAAAATTAAGGACAAGAAGGAGAAAGATTGCTTGGGAGATAAGACAAGGAAATATTACAAAATATTTGTTGCAACATGATGCAAAATTTCTTAGGAGAGAGGAAGCTTTGGAGCTAGATTTATATGGTTAAAGGAGGGGGATAAAAATATAACTTTTTTCCATAAGACAAAAACAACTAGAAGATAACTTAATAGAATTGTAGGTCTTAGAAATATGATGGGTAAGGTAAAAACCAATGAGATTGAAATAAAAACTATAGCAAAGCATTACTTCCATACCCTATTTAGTAGCAATGAAAATTTAAATGCAACATGGTAAGAGAAGATACTAGAGGTAATTCCACAATAAATTGAACCTAGACACAATAAATTATTAATGAGGGAAATTTATTTGGAAGAAACATCATGAATCATACAAAAAATGCAAATAGAAAAAATCCCAGGACTAGATGGATTTCCCATTTAGAACTTCTAAGAAATTGTGGGTCAAGCAATGGTGGAGGTGCTAGAGGAAATTAGATGGAGTAAGAAAATGTTAAAAGCCTTGAATCATACTTTTATTACTTTAATTAGGGCCCACCTAGTGAGATAATTAGTAAGTATAGGCCTATTTCACTATGTAATGTAGTATACAAGATATTAACAAAGCTTATGGCGAAAAGGTTAAAACATTTTTTACCAAATCTAATTTCAAGTGAGCAAGGTGGTTTTGTTAAAGGTAAAAAAAATATAGATGGAATAGTAGTGGCCCAAAAGGTGATACACACAATGTTCAAGTAGAAGGACACATGTATGTTTATTAAATTATATATTTCTAAAGCCTATGACAGAGTAGACTGGACCTTTATGCAATGAATTTAAAAAAATGGGTTTTGCAAAGGGATGGAGATACTAGGTAAAAGCATGTACACAAACCACATCATTCTCAATTCTAGTAAATGGAATTCCCTCTCCCATGTTCACAGCAATATGAGGGCTAAGGCAAGGGGACCCTCTTTCCCCTTACCTTTTACCCTTTATGCAAAGGGTCTAGGGAAAATGTTAGAAAAAGGGAGACACAAGGGGAGGCTAAGGGGTTTGAGAATAAGATTTCAAATTGAGGCAAATCACCTCCACTTTTTGGATGATACTGCTCTTATTAGTCAACCCAATATCTTAGTAGTAAGAAACATAAAAGAAGTTTTATATGGGTATATTCAAGCTACTAGGTAAACTTTAAATGAAAAAAGTCTTACATAGTTTTTCAATACAACGAAGAGGGTGAGAGATCAAATTATAAAACTATTAAACTTAATGAAAACTCCTTTACCCATAGAGTATCTAGGAGTACCTTTGTCTACAAATAAAATAAAAAATCAAGGAGTGGAAAGGGTTGATTGATAGACTACAAACTAAGTTAAGAAACTAGACACACATATGGTTAAGCTTGTGAGGAAGGCTTACAATGATTAAAGTTGTGCTACAAGCCCTCCCTGTTTAAAATTTTTCCATAATTCAAGCTCCAAATGGAATTCTAAAAGATATTGACAAACACACATGAATTTTTGTTTTAGTCAGGTGTAAGGGGAGAACAAAAATTAGCACTAGTTGGGTGGGAGAAGATATTCCAACCAAAAAAACAAGGAGGATTGAGAATAATATCAACATCCAAAAATAGTAGGGCACTAGTAAGGAAGCTATAATAGATATGGATTATAGTTTCTAGGGGCTTATGGAGTAGACTATTACAAGCCAAATATTACCCATGAGTGGCTGAGGAAAACATCCCAAGACTCAGAGTGGAAGGAGAGGGATCTACACTATGGAGAGTAATGGAAGCTAACCAGGATTTTATAAATACATACCCATATTGGTAGTTAGGGTATGGAAAGGATGCTCTCTTATGGGAGGATTCATGGAATCAGTCCCAACCAATTATTTAGACATTCCCAAATATGGAGAGTTGGAAAGCAGATCTCTAGGAGGTAAGGTGGTTGAAAGCCTATCACTATATGAAATCATAGAATTAACATGTGCCATATTTACTACAATGGAAACATCCCCAAGAATAGCTAGTGAAGGGGACAAAGGAAATAACCAAAAAATTGTGGAGATATCTCCAAAGACACCTAATTCAGGATGGTTCCAAGAGGGATATACTTGGATGGGAAGGAAGCAAGTTGGGAATATAAAAGGTAAAGGAGGGATACGAGTACCCTATGATATGAGATTTCCCAACACCACTTCCATGGAAATTTGTTTGGAAAAATGAAGGATGGCCAAAAATTAACATTTTCTCATGGTTTATTAACCATGGAAAGTGCTTGATATTTGATAATTTGAGAAAAAGAGGCTTCTATGGGCCTTCCAAATGTGTTTTATGTGGGAAAATAGAGGAGATCTTGGATCACTACTTTTTTGGGTGTTATTTTACTAGATACATATGGATTAGTTGGTGGGGGTAGATGAGACAACATTGGGAAATCTTTGGGAGTCGGGAAAGCTTTTATGAGAAATGGAAACAATGTAGTTTTAAGACTAAAACAATGAAAATGGTATGGAATATAGGACCTAGATTCATATGGTGGTAGTTATGGATAGAATAAAAAGAACACATATTTAGATCATATTAAAAAAAAAGGGAGCAAGTATGGGAGAGAATTATTAGTAAGGTAATGGAAACACTATCTATTAGATTACAAGAGGAAACATACATAGAAATGGAGGAAGTGACTATCCTTAGGAGCTTTGGAATAACTATAAAAGAAAAAACAACTCAGTGCTAGATGTGCAGGTGAGAAATCCTTGAATAACACAAAGTGGAGACCGCATCCCAAAGAGTAGGTGAAGGCCAACACAAATGGGGCTTCTACTAAAATCCTTAGAAAATATGGTTTGGCATTATAATAAGGAATTAGAAAGGAGAAAAAGTGTACTGAAGAGTAGAAGGTATGGAGGAGATAACAAATAATGAAGGAGAAGGAAAAGAGATCCCATTGGTATCAATGATAGCTACAAATCTATAGTTACATAAGCTATGGATAGATATGAAATCTCAAGTATGGGTTAGAATCTTGAATCCAATAAGACCCTTTTAGGTGTTGGGAATTGGGGAGAGAAGGAAGGTGGAAGTAGTTCAAAAGATTTGGAATATTTTTCAAGATGTTTTTATTGCACATATCAAGTGAGAGAAAAATAGGGTGGGAAATTACTTATAAAAATGAGGAAAGGATCTAGAGGAATGGAAATACATGGACTCTCAGATAGAAAACCAGATAAGCTAGTGCTAAATAATCAAATAGATACAATAGGTGGTACAGGTAGATAGTAGAATAGGAAGAGCAGATAGTGATTCTAATGAATCTATCACAATTAGGCTAGGGAGCAATGACCAAAAAGGAAACAAATAACAAGTTATCCTAGTGTTAATATAGATAAGCAAGTTTTTTAGATTACTACCATAGGCTCCTATGTCTTCATCCTCATGCTACTTTGTTTTATTTTATGACATTACTAGTAAACTCAGAGTGGCCAAGGTGGATGGATTTCAAAAATAGAACACACAAAACCATAGGAATTTTATTGAGTATGGCTAGATTAAGAGAAACAAAGCCTCCAACCCACAAAGCAATAGGTATGTCAGACATTATCAAGATGACAAGAATGACTTCAAAATAGTATGAAGATAGATGGATGGTCTAGGGAATTCAAATGAATGAGAAAAAATGAAATTCAACTCATGTATTTTTGATGTGCATAGGTAACTACATAATGGTGGCCTCAGGTGATGTTTTCAATGAACCCACCTATATAATGTTTTTATGGGTAATTTTTGAGCTAGGAGGGATTGGAGGAGGCTCCTCTTTCTCCCTTGTTTCATGTCCAACTCATTTTATTTTGTAATACAACTTCTATTAATATAATTTATTTTTCAAAATTTTAAAAAACAATGTGATCATTGAGATGAATGGATTAAAAAGGTTTTTAAAACATGATATTATGTATGTATATTGGACATGAGATACAAGAGACATTATCGAATGTTGAGGGGTTTAAATACAAACTTCCCCTATTATTTGAGCTAACACTATTTTCTTTGGGGTAATCAATTACTTTATAATTTTGAAATTATATGCTTTAAAACATGGAGTTGTGATCCTTTCAAATTTCATTACCCTTGCTTAGCCAAAAATGGTCATACTAATTCCTATAATTGTCATTCTTAGAAAATGCTCCAATAAAAACCTTTTCAATGGAATTAAAGAGAGATTTGTAGGACGATCAATGCTTTGAAAATTTTGAAAATCTTCCCTAAACTTACTTCATTATTTTTCTTTTCATTTTCATTTTTTATTATATTGAAGACCCATGCATCAATTTTGGAATAGGTAATTATGACAATTATGAGAAATAAATGTTCTATTTGTATTTTTGAGAGAAGAGCTTTACCCTACATCTTTTCATAATGTTGGAAATCAATCTTATTTCTAGAAATGAATAGAAGCAATTCATCTACTCAAATATT
The DNA here is from genome assembly GCA_028583015.1 of Wollemia nobilis. Taxonomy (NCBI): domain Eukaryota; kingdom Viridiplantae; phylum Streptophyta; class Pinopsida; order Araucariales; family Araucariaceae; genus Wollemia; species Wollemia nobilis. The sequence continues at coordinate 573,996 of JAQPPZ010003577.1, forward strand.
ACATGAAAAATATAAAAAATGAAAGAAAAAATAATATAATGGTCATCTATAGGCACCATGAATAATTGCTATATTATATGTAGATATGAATCACAACACTTTGATACAATGGATGGAGTGGATGGGATATTTATACCAATACCAAGTCCCTAAATTATCTAAATGAGTTTTACCTAAGTTAATATAACAAGAGGGATTTAAAGTTAATTATAATTTATAAATAGGTTTAACTATAACAAGGTTAACCATGGCACATAGGTCTTGCATTATAAAATATTATAAAAACTCAATACACTATACAATGATTTCCATAGGTCTTTTAAAGATTACATAATACAATGTTGGCCTTAAATATAAGTCAGATTACATTTTCAACACCCTATCATAATCTAAATTAAGGGGCCAAGAAAATAAGACATTAGTAACAATAATATCTTTCCACCATAATGGATGATCTAGTAGGCTCCTATAGTTGAGGCAAATTCTTTTGGGCCTCCCTTGTCTTCTGGAATATGTCCACTCATGTTTAGAAACTTAGCCGTATTTTTTTGTAATTTTAGAAAACAATTATTGGTTGTATGTCCTTCCCTCTTATAGTATTTGCAAATAATATTCATCTTCTTTGAAGACTTATCCTAGCCCTTGGGACCTGTTGGTCTGAATTTTATCTAATGGTAAGGATTTTGCACCCCTATACCTCGACCAACTTTGAATGGTCTCAAAATTGGAAATTTTGAGACCAATATCTAGAGAAGACCGATTGCTAAGGAGGTCTAGCTAACTACACTTGATAGGGAAAGGTAGAAAAGATAAAGGAAAGAGAGCTAAAGCTAGAACTTACAAGGGATGGGTTTAGCTGCATTAAAGTACATGCAAAACCTTAATACTCAATGAATTCGTACAGATCATCTAACAGACCATCAAATATTTTCCATTTACATTAAGTGCATAGAGTTCAATTATGAATTACAGAATCAAAGAATGCAAAGCATGAAATCCAAAATGTAGAATTGTAGCACATTAATTCATATAACTTTAACAAAAATTAATAACTAAACAAACATACATACATGAGAATTTTTGGAGGCCAGACAATGATTAACTTGTATTATGAACATTTCAACTATTATATGTAGGTTGTATTGGCCAAAGATCCAACCATTTTTACACTTTACACTCTTGCATATATTACCTCCAAAAGAGCCCTCTCTATAGGTGAATACAATTCCAATAAATGAGGTTGACCAACAACCTCTGCTACATGCAATTAAGATACACATTAATGAATTATGGTTGAGCCAAGGAAATTTTAGGCTACACACACCAACCATCATCCTACAACTTACATTTGTCCATTTATTGAAGCACCCTTCATTAGCTGCATTTAATTGTCCATATGACTAATGTACCGATGCCCTAGGGACTCAAAATTATTACATGCACTTGGGGAACGAAAGTTGGGATAATTAATGCAACTTGCAGCTCACTACAAAAATTGTACTCCATGATATATCACTCCTAACTCCTTCAGTGGGAAAATTGATACATGTCAGATGTGCATAGGTGAGTTTCCTAACCAGGTATTAAATTACTCTTTTGCCTCATTCACATTGGGTGTGGTGCCCTCTGACTACCAACAGGAAACTAACATTTCATTGAGATCTGGTTCATCTCCTATGACTGGGTGGGTGTTTGGTCTATTGATGACTCTCAAATATTTCTTACTTCTATGCTTGATGTCGCTTCAAATTGAGGTGGAATTTTTAGAATAATTGAGAAATAATATTCTATTCCAAAGATATAGTTGATACAAACATCACAAGTATTGGAGTGAAGCTTAAGAATTGATTGATTATTCCATGGGATCAACTTTGTATAAATAGTAAAGTTCATCAATGTGAGTCATTGGATTACAACAACTCAACAAATCTGAATTAGTCTAAAATGAGAGTTCACCTGACTGATTGAAGGGTGGTAAATCAAGTAAGACTATCCTAGTAGAAATTAATAGAACAAATATTTATTCTAACACCTCCCTTAAGTGATACTAGGGATGAATATAATAACAGGAGATGAGTCCCGACAATAATTCCTGATGAGGTACTCATGTATAATTAATTCTTATAGAAGATATGGTAAAAAAAAAACACATGGGAAAAACCATATTTCAAGAAAAAGAAGAAGAGGCATGTATTCAGATGGCGAAGATTGTCCTCTATTGAACACCAAAAAAATGAGTCCTAAAAATATGGCCTTATTAGGTACTCATGTACAATGTACTTACATATAGGAGAGATGGTGAAAAAACCACATGGGAAAAAACCATATTCCAATAATAAAAATAACAATAAGAAGAAGAGAGAGGTGAAAACCTCTGTGCACCCTTCTAATGCAACTGCCTAACCCCAAGTTTCTCTCACAACTAAACGTAACGCGGAGAAGGAAAGGATTTGGTGAATATGTCTACAATTTGATTTTCTATGGGAATAAACTCCAAGCATAGATTTCCTTGCTGAATATGTTGTTGAATGAAGTGCATATGAATCTCAATGTGCTTGGTGCACTGATACTCAATTGGATTACGAGCAATATGAATTGTGCTCTAATTGTCACACCAAAGAGTAATAGTTTTATTATGAAGAAGATCTAGAGTATACTTCTATTGACACAACAAAATTATTGAATCTATTTGAGTTATCTAAAACCCAAGAAAGTAATGAGCTAAATCCATATCAGCCATCTCAAATTTCTCAGAAAGGGAGTTTTTGATAGTCTATATGTGAGAAATGGCACTACCAGTGAGTAGTAGATCATACATAGAGAAAAAGTATGGTGATTTTTTCTTCATCTCTCCAAATGTAGACTATTGCATCAGACTCACAATGATAAAATCTTGAGGAAAGAAGGAAGGAGTCCATTTTTTCATACCAAGCTCTAGGAGCTTGTTTGAGACCATAGAGAGATTTCCTGTTGGAATATTTTCAACATTGCCTCATTTGTCCTAAGGTCTTCATCATTATGCTCCAAATAGCATAATTATAATAAAATGGTTGTATAAGGTGGAATACATGGTTTTTGCTTCTCAAAATTTGGTAGAAATATTATTTAGATAAATTCATAATTCAAACAAAATTTCAGGTCATTTGGATCTATATTGATTGATTTGTGTGAATATTGATTTTTTCTTTCAAAATCCTAGATCCAAAATTGTGATAAAAAGGGAAAAAGTAAATGATCACATATTTTTCACCTTTGTAAATTTTATTAAAAAATTTAGAGGGTTTTTAGATTATTGTCTCAGGAATACAAAGTTTAATTTTCAAAAATTTTGAAGCTGTATAGATTGATTTATGTGAAAACATTGAAGTTGTCTCAAAAACACTCTAAGATCTAGAAAGGGCAAAAGTAAATTGATCACATATTTCTCATTTGTGTGAATTTGCTTCTGAAATTTAGTGGATTTTTAGATAATTATATTAGAATTCTATAGGAAAGGAGTGGCTATAAGCTAGGTGGAATATTTATGAGTGGTGGATTGCAGAATGGCCACCATGTATAAAGAATTGGAAGTACCCAAATTCAATGGAGATAATTATGCTATTTGGAGCATAATGATGAAGACCTTCTTGAAGGCTCAAGACTTATGGGATATAGTTCAAGAATGCTATGAGGAACCCCTTGGAGCAAGCTAAAATGTTTGGAGAGAAAAGAGAAGAAGGAGCAGCAATATGCAAATTTCTTAGCTCTTATGGATTTGAGGAGAGGAATGGAAAAGAATGTTTTTCCTCTCATAGCCAATTGTAGATCAGCTACAATGGCATGGCAAGTGTTGAATTATGCTTATGGGTTTGATGAGGACACCCATAAAGCCATATGTGACAATCATGAAGATTTTTTAATCAAGGAGGAGCCTTGATTCCTTGAAGAAGCTTCTGAATTAGATCCTTTTGAAGGAGTTTTTGAAGAGTCTTGTAAAGACTCATATGAAGACATGCTTTGTATTGGAGAATTATTTCTTGAAGAGGAAGACATATTTGAAGAAGAACCTTGTGTTGAAAATATTAAATAATATCTTCATGGAGAAGAGGATGAGAAGGCGAAGGATCCTTGTATAGCTCTCATTGGAGAGAGTTATTGTGAGACACCCATAGTTGCAGACATGTCTTGTAATGGCATGGAAAATTATAATAGTCAATTATTTATTTTAAGAGGAGAAAAATATGAAAAGAAAAATTGTACTAATAAATTTTTTGTAGGAATGACATGCTTGGAAAGCATTCGCATTGATAGCAAAGAGGATGGATGTCTCAATGGAGATACAATTTCTCAAGGACCTTGTAGTGAAGACCACTCAAAAGTGGAAGAAGACTTTGAAGATGAAGGAAGAGAAACACTCAAATTGGAGTGTTCCTTCCTTGAAGACCATCAAAGTGAAATGTATGATGAAGAATGTCTCATGGAGGAGATAAATGAAGAGTGTATTATGGAGAATGCATCTACAATTCTCCTGAAGGAGAATAAAGAAGATGATGATGGAGAAGCAATGTTCATGGATGATCATTGGATTGAAGACCATTCAATTGGAATGGATGTGTGCTTTCTTGAAAGAACAAATAAAGTAATGTGGGATGATGATCCACAAGAAATTTTTTATGAAGAAGATATGGAAGCGATAGACTTCTTGTTTGAAGATTACTCATCAAGGGTGAAGGATGTGTTGTGTGAAGAAAAGAACACACAAGACTCTCTCATTTGGTATATGGAAAGTGAGAGGGAAAATGGGATAGAAACAGAAAATGGAAATGAGATTGCTGATTTTCTTGTCATAATGGCAAAGGAAACATCACTCATGGATGAATATCACTCACTTGGAGTGACTACATTGCAGAAAGAGAGTTGTCTTGAAAATGCAATTATGTATGATTGCTTGAATGAATGGTGTTTCAACACACCAACATGGATTGAACAAAGGAGGATAACTCTTAGTGAAGATTTTATGGTTGATCTTGAAGCACCATACAATGAAGGAGAATTGCTACAAAATAGCTTTATGGGAAGCTCCAAATCCACTCATACTAAAGGTGATGTTTTTATGATTAATGATTTGTTTTTTGTGAGCAGGAATGAAAAGAAAGTTGATTGTCTCATTGAGACAACTTTGATGAAGAGTCTTCTTGGAGAGAAGACAGTGATGGAGAACTTGGGTCAAATGGATTAAAATGATGTGTTCAAAATTCCTTGGAAGAAGGATTCTTGTAAAGTCATTGTTGTGAGAGAATATTTGTGTGAGGAGCAACTTTATGTTGCATATGTAGTTGGTCGTTATATGGCCATATTTATTGTGATCTTTTGTATGGAAATATGTGAAAGAGTTGTATGGTATAATCATCTATGTGAGATGATTAATTGTAAATACTCATGTGGAGTATTATTTAGTGTTGAAGATGTAAAAGAAGATCAAAATGTGAGAGCATGGTTTAAATACCATAATGATAAATATGTAAGAGAGTGGTTGCTGAAAACCACAAGAGGAGATACTTTTGTTGAAGGGGGAGCTAATAAAAAAAAGAAGGCACTCAAGAATTTTTTGGAAATTCCACATGAAGAGTGGAAGGAGTGCCACCATAAGTATTTTGTAAATTTTGATTTCTTGATTCAAGATTGGAGGAAATGTAAGAGAAATATTTTCTTCCAACTCTGTGATGCTTAAAGAACTCTTGCATGAGTGTCTTTAGCATCAAGGGGGAGAATGTTGGAATATTTTCAACATTGCCTCCTTTGTCCTAAGTATTAAGTCCTAGTATTTAGTTTTAGTTTAATGTTTTGATTTACATATTTCTAGTTAATTTGATTAGCATACGTTGAGGTTTTGGCTTGGTTGATAAATGTTTGACCATAGTCCAAGATTAGCATGTTGTTAGGATAAGAGCTATCTTTAAGTTAGTTTGTTGTAATAAGTTTAAGAGGATTTCTCTCAACCACCGTGTCTATTTTTAGTTCTTTCAAGAACTATAAATCTATGTAATGCATTGTTGATCAATAGAATAATTTCACCATTGTTTCTCATTTCCTTAGTCTACAAACAAGGGAGGAGTCTTGAATAAATCCAGCAGGTTGCTCCATAAATATTTATTCCTTTAAGTCTCCATGTAAGAAATAACTTTTAACATCCATCTAAAAAATAGGCCACTTTTATAAAGCAGAAAGTGCAAGGACCAGCTGAACATAATCCATTTTTGCAATAGGGGAAAAGGTTTTAGAATAGTCAATGCCTTCAATTTGATAGAAATCTTTAGCGACCAAGCGATCTTTGTGTTTGTCAATTGTTCCATCAGCTACGTACTTGGTTCTGTAAATCCATTTGCAACAAAATAATTTCCTTACTTTGGGGAGTGGGACTAAATCCCAAGTGTTGTTTTTGATCAAAGAAGAAAATTCATTTTCCATGGCATCATCCCATTCTTTTATCCCAGTGGCTTCTCTAAAGGATTGAGGATATGTAGAAATGGATTGACAGACAAGACCAGAACCCATGGAGTGGCCTAGTCTAGATGAAGGAATATTTTGGAAGTAAGGAGTGGCCTCTTGAACTATGGTGCAGGCCCACTTTGGCATTATGGAAGGAGTAATGGATGGCAAAATATGGAGTTGGAGTTTGAAGTATAGGATCCTCACATTGGTTTTCTAGTTCAAGGATGGGATCTTCATTATATTGAGGCTCAAATATGGGAGATGGCTCTTGAGAGAATGTTGGAAGAAGATGATTAAGGATTTCTATAAGGGAATTTTTCATCAAATTGAACATTTTTGTGAAAAAACATCATGAGTGGTGGGATCAAGGAGCCCGTATGCCTTTATTTCCTCACAATAACCACTCTTGCTTTTTTTGACTAGATCCTTCCTCTTTTTCTTTGGGATGTGTGCCCAGGCAATACACCCAAAAACTTTGAAAAAAGAGACATCAGGTTTTGATCCAGTCCATGCTTCCTCGAGAGTCAAATGGCCAAGAGATTTATGTGGTGTGCAATTTTGAATATAATTTGCACAATTAATTTCCTCAGCCCAAAAAACTGCTAGAAGATCTCTTGAGTGGAGCATACAGTTTGCCATTTCTTTTAAAGATCTATTTTTTCTTTCTGCAATGCCATTTTTTGTGGATTATGGGATATTGAATGTCGATGAATGATGCCATGAGTTAATAGAAACATGGAGAACTAATTACTAAAATATTCCCCCCAATTATTTGTACGAATTTGCTTGATTTTGCAAGTGGCTTGATTTTCAACTAAGGCTTTGAAGATTTTAAAGTGGGATAGAAAATTACTTTCATATTTTAGAAAGTAGACCCATGTTCTTCTTGAAAAAACATCAATGAAGGTTAAGGCATATCTTGCTTATTTGAGAGAAGGCACCAGAAAGACCATCAAGTCACTATGGATTAACTCTAGTGGGGATGAAGTTTTTTGTGAACTACTAGGGTGAAAAGGATCTTGATGTTGTTTCCCTAGAGCACATACAGGACAAAGTTCATCAGTAGAAGAGAATTTTGGAAACCTTGTTGCCATTTCATGAGTATTCAATTCCTTTAAATAGCTATAACTAAGATGTCCAAACATCTCATGCCAAATTTTGCTTTCAAGGTCTACATGAACAACAAAATAGGATGCTCCTAAATATTTGAATCCCTTGAAGTAAAATATGCAAGCTCTATAATCAATGTCACCCTTTACTATAAGGGAGTATGGTTCTTAAAAGTCTATTATCTCAACTCCTATTGGTGAAAATATAGTTGTTTTGCCTTGTGCAGAAGTACAAATATGATAGATAGAGAGAATATTTGTAGCAATATTTGGAACATAGAGAACATTATTTAAATGACCACCATCAATTATTATATCACCTTTTCCTTTTACAGGGATAAAAGAGGAGTCACCCACTTAAATGTTGTAAGTGGTGCATGAGGAGAGAGAAGTGAATGACTCTTTTGAAGATGTCATGTGATGAGTTGCTCCTGAATCTAGTAACCAAAATTTTGATGAAATCTTAGCAGCTCTTCCTTGAACATTTAAGGCCTTTCCAATGTGTTTATTTATGTCTACTTTGTTATCCTTCATTACTGCCTCAAGTTGTTGTAGTCTCTTCCAATATTTTCTCACAGAATGACCATCTTTCTTGCAATGAGTATAATTTATAGGTGATTTATCTTTCTTTTTGAATGTTCCTTTGTAATCTACTAATGCTTTTGATGAGGAGGAAGAGATCTCATATTTTGAAAGCTTCATTTCCTCTCTAGTTAGCCTATCACAAAACTCCTCCAAAGTTGGCATTGTAAAAATTGTTCCAAGAGCATCTTTTGTAGACAAAAAAGTGGTTACAAAAATTTGAAATGCTCCATTTAATTTGGAAAGAATAAGGTATATGCATTCTTCTTCTATTTTATTCTTACCACTACCTTTTAATTTAGTGAGGACTTCTTTGACTTGGTGAGGATATCAACAATAGTGTTGTAGTCTTCAGGAGATAGAGTTGTTAAAGCTGCTTCTAGCTACATTGATATTATTTTATCCTCTTTTTTTCCCAACTCTAAAATGGAGTTTTACGTTCAAAGATGTGAAACCATAATATTTCACTTACATTTGTGGTATAATACACATTGTTTCATACATATTTCCTTAATGAAAAAATATTTCACATTCTTTATCAAATGTAGGTTGTGTTTCCTCTAGCAAATGTGTGAGGTAATTTTGAGAGATGAGGGTGGGGGTGGGGAGTAAGTACAGCACACAAGTGCTGCTATGAGGGTGGGGGTGGGGAGTAAGTACGACACACAAGTGCAGCGAGGGTGGGGGTGTGGAGTAAGTACAGACTCACAAGTCTTTGCACTTGTGTCTTGTACCTCCCCACCCCCACCCTCAAATGAGGGTGGGGGTGGGGAGTAAGTACAACACACAAGTGCGGTGAGGGTGGGGGTGGGGAGTAAGTACAACACACAAGTGCTGCCCACCCTCAAATGAGGGTGGGGGTGGGGAGTAAGTACAACACACAAGTGCAGCGAGGGTGGGGGTGGGGAGTAAGTACAGCACACAAGTGCTGCACTTGGGTGCTGTACTTACTCCCCACCCCCACCCTCAAATGAGGGTGGGGGTGGGGAGTAAGTATAACACACAAGTGCAGCGGGTGGAGGTGGGGAGTAAGTACAGCACACAAGTGCGGCGAGGGTGGGTTGGGGAGTAAGTATAGCACACAAGTGCTGCACTTGTGTGTTGTACTTACTCCCCACCCCCACCCTCATTTGAGGGTGGGGGTGGGGAGTAAGTACAACACACAAGTGCAGCACTTGTGTGTTGTACTTACTCCCCACCCCCACCATTGCTGCACTTGTGTGCTATACTTACTCCCCACCCTCACCTTCATTTGAGGGTGGGGGTGGGGAGTAAGTACAGCACACCCTCACTGCTGCACTTGTGTGCTGTACTTACTCCCCACCGCCACCCTCATTTTTTGAGGGTGGGGGTGGGGAGTAAGTACAGCACACCCTCATTGTTGCACTTGTGTGCTGTACTTACTCCCCACCCCCACCGTCATTTGAGGGTGGGGGTGGGGAGTAAGTACAGCACACCCTCACTGCTACACTTGTGTGTTGTACTTACTCCCCACCCCCCACCCTCAAATGAGGGTGGGGGTGGGGAGTAAGTACAGCACACAAGTGCTGCACTTGTGTGTTGTACTTACTCCCCACCACCACCCTCAAATGAGGGTGGAACTTGTGTGCTGTACTTACTCCCCACCCCCAACCTCAAATGAGGGTGGGGGGTGGGGAGTAAGTACAGCACACAAGTGCTGCACTTGTGTGCTGTACTTACTCCCCACCCCCTCATTTACTTGTGTGCTGTACTTACTCCACACCCCCACCCTCAAATGAGGGTGGGGGTGGGGAGTAAGTACAGCACACAAGTGCGACACTTGTGTGTTGTACTTACTCCCCACCATTTGAGGGTGGGGGTGGGGAGTAAGTACAGCACACAAGTGCAGCACTTGTGTGCTGTACTTACTCCCCACCCCCACCCTCAAATGAGGGTTGTACTTACTCCCCCACCCCCACCCTCAAATGAGGGTGGGGGTGGGGAGTAAGTACAACACACAAGGGTGGGGGTGGGGAGTAAGTACAACACACAAGTGCTGCACTTGTGTGCTGTACTTACTCCCCACCCTGACCTTGTGTGTTGTACTTACTCCCCACTCCCACCCTCATTTGAGGGTGGGGGTGGGGAGTAAGTACAACACACCCTCATTTTTGCACTTGAGGGTGTGTTGTACTTACTCCCCACCCCCACCCTCAAATGAGGGTGGGGGTGGGGAGTAAGTACAACACACAAATGAGGGTGTGTTGTACTTACTCCCCACCCCCACCCTCAAATGAGGGGTGGGGGTGGGGAGTAAGTACAACACACCCTCAAATGAGGGTGTGTCTGTACTTACTCCCCACCCCCACCCTCAAATGAGGGTGGGGGGTGGGGAGTAAGTACAACACACAAGTGCAGCGAGGGTGGGGGTGGGGAGTAAGTACAACACACAAGTGCTGCACTTGTGTGTTGTACTTACTCCCCACCCCACCCTCGCTACACTTGTGTGCTATACTTACTCCCCACCCCCACCCTCAAATGAGGGTGGGGGTGGGGAGTAAGTACAGCACACAAGTGCAGGCATTTGAGGGTGGGGAGTAAGTACAGCACACAAGTGCTACACTTGTGTATTGTACTTACTCCCCACCCCCACCCTCGTACAACACACAAGTGCAGCACTTATGTGCTGTACTTAATCCCCACCCCCACCCTCAAATGGGGGTGGGGAGTAAGTAGAGCACACAAGTGCAGCACTTGTGTTGAGGCTGCACTTGTGTGTTGTACTTACTCGCCACCCCCACCCTCAAATGAGGGTGGGGGTGGGGAGTAAGTACAGCACACAAGTGCTGCACTTGTGTGTTGTACTTACTCGCCACCCCCACCCTCAAATGAGGGTGGGGGGTGGGGAGTAAGTACAGCACACAAGTGCAGCACTTGTGTGCTCTACTTACTCCCCACCCCCACCCTCATTTGAGGGTGGGGGTGGTGAGTAAGTACAACACACAAGTGCTGCACTTGTGTGCTGTACTTACTCCCCACCCCCACCCTCATTTGATGGTGGGGGTGGGGATTAAGTATAGCACACAAGCCCCACCCTCAAATGAGGGTGGGGGTGGGGAGTAAGTACAACACACAAGTGTTGCACTTGTGTGCTGTACTTACTCCCCACCCCAACCCTCATTTGAGGGTGGGGGTGGGGAGTAAGTACAACACACACCCCCACCCTCAAACCTCATTTGAGGGTGGGGGTGGGGAGTAAGTACAACACATAAGTGCGAGAGTAAGTACAGCACACAAGTAAACCTCATTTGAGGGTGGGGGTGGGGAGTAAGTACAACACATAAGTGCGGGAGTAAGTACAGCACACAAGTGCAGCACTTGTGTGCTGTACTTAATCCCCACCCCCACCCTCTTGTGTCGTACTTACTCCCCACCCCCACCCTTGTGTCGTTGTACTTACTCCCCACCCCCACCCTCATTTGTTGTACTTACTCCCCACCCCCACCCTTGTGTGCTGTAATTACTCCCCACCCCCACCCTCATTTGAGGGGTGGGGGGTGGGGAGTAAGTACAAGACACCGTCACTCACCCCCACCCTAAAATGGGGGTGGGGGTGGGGAGTAAGTATAGCACACATTTGAGGGTGGGGGTGGGGAGTAAGTACAGCACACCGTCACTACCCCCACCCTAAAATGGGGGTGGGGGTGGGGAGTAAGTAGAGCACACAAGTGCTGCACTTGTGTGCTGTGCTTACTCCCCACCCCCATTTGAGGGTGTGGGGGTGGGAAGTAAGTACAGCACACAAGTGCAACGAGGGTGGGGGTGGGGAGTAAGTACAGCACACAAGTGCTGCACTTGTGTGCTGTACTTACTAAGTAGAGCACACAAGTGCTTACTCCCCACCCCCACCCTCATATGAGGGTGGGGGTGGGGAGTAAGCACTTGTGTGCTCTACTTACTCCCCACCCCCACCCTCATATGAGGGTGGGGGTGGGGAGTAAGTAGAGCACACAAGTGCTTACTCCCCACCCTCCACCCTCATATGAGGGTGGAGGGTGGGGGAGTAAGCACTTGTGTGCTCTACTTACTCCCCACCCCCCACCCTCATATGAGGGTGGGGGGTGGGGAGTAAGTAGAGCACACAAGTGCTTACTCCCCCACCCCCCACCCTCATATGAGGGTGGGGGTGGGGAGTAAGCACTTGTGTGCTCTACTTACTCCCCACCCCCACCCTCATATGAGGGTGGGTGGGGGTGGGGGAGTAAGTAGAGCACACAAGTGCTTACTCCCCACCCCCCACCCTCATATGAGGGGTGGGGGTGGGGAGTAAGCACTTGTGTGCTCTACTTACTCCCCACCCCCACCCTCATATGAGGGTGGGGGTGGGGAGTAAGTAGAGCACACAAGTGCTTACTCCCCACCCCCACCCTCATATGAGGGTGGGGGGTGGGGAGTAAGCACTTGTGTGCTCTACTTACTCCCCACCCCCACCCTCCGAGGGTGGGGGGTGGGGGAGTAAGTAGAGCACACAAGTGCTTACTCCCCACCCCCACCCTCATTGTGTGCTATACTTACTCCCCACCCCCACCCTCACGTGAGGGGTGGGGGTGGGGAGTAAGTAGAGCACACAATGAGGGTGGGGGTGGGGAGTAAGCACTTGTGTGCTTACTCCCCACCCCCACCCTCATATGAGGGGTGGGGGTGGGGAGTAAGTAGAGCACACAAGTGCTTACTCCCCACCCCCACCCTCATATATGAGGGTGGGGGTGGGGAGTTACTTACTCCCCCACCCCCCACCCTCATATATGAGGGTGGGGGTGGGGAGTAAGCACTTGTGTGCTCTACTTACTCCCCACCCCCACCCTCATATGAGGGTGGGGGTGGGGAGTAAGTAGAGCACACAAGTGCTTACTCCCCACCCCCCACCCTCATATATGAGGGGTGGGGGTGGGGAGTAAGCACTTGTGTGCTCTACTTACTCCCCACCCCCACCTCATATGAGGGTGGGTGTGGGGGAGTAAGTAGAGCACACAAGTGCTTACTCCCCACCCCCCACCCTCATAAGCACTTGTGTGCTCTACTTACTCCCCACCCCCACCCTCATATGAGGGTGGGGGTGGGGGAGTAAGTAGAGCACACAAGTGCTTATGAGGGTGGGGGGTGGGGGAGTAAGCACTTGTGTGCTCTACTTACTCCCCACCCCCCACCCTCATATGAGGGTGGGGGTGGGGGAGTAAGTAGAGCACACAAGTGCTTACTCCCCACCCCCCACCCTCATATGGGGAGTAAGAACTTGTGTGCTCTACTTACTCCCCACCCCCACCCTCATATGAGGGTGGGGGTGGGGAGTAAGTAGAGCACACAAGTGCTTACTCCCCATATTAGGGTGGGGGTGGGGAGTAAGCACTTGTGTGCTCTACTTACTCCCCACCCCCACCCTCATATGAGGGTATATGAGGGTGGGGGTGGGGGAGTAAGTACAGCACACAAGTGCTTACTCCCCACCCCCACCCTCATATGAGGGTGGGGGGTGGGGAGTAAGCACTTGTGTGCTCTACTTACTCCCCACCCCCACCCTCATATGAGGGGTGGGGGTGGGGAGTAAGTAGAGCACACAAGTGCTTACTCCCCATATGAGGGTGGGGGGTGGGGGAGTAAGCATATGAGGGTGGGGGTGGGGAGTAAGTAGAGCACACAAGTGCTTACTCCCCCACCCCCACCCCTCATATATGAGGGTGGGGGGTGGGGAGTAAGCACTTGTGTGCTGTACTTACTCCCCCCACCCCCACCCTCATATGCTTACTCCCCACCCCCACCCTCATATGGGGAGTAAGCACTTGTGTGCTCTACTTACTCCCCCACCCCCACCCTCATATGAGGGTGGGGGTGGGGAGTAAGTAGAGCACACAAGTGCTTACTCCCCATATGAGGGTGGGGGGTGGGGAGTAAGCATATGAGGGTGGGGGTGGGGGAGTAAGTAGAGCACACAAGTGCTTACTCCCCACCCCCACCCTCATATATGAGGGTGGGGGGTGGGGGAGTAAGCACTTGTGTGCTCTACTTACTCCCCACCCCCACCCTCATATGAGGGTGGGGGTGGGGAGTAAGTAGGAGGGGTGGGGGTGGGGGAGTAAGTAGAGCACACAAGTGCTTACTCCCCACCCCCACCCTCATATATGAGGGTGGGGGTGGGGAGTAAGCACTTGTGTGCTCTACTTACTCCCCCACCCCCCACCCTCATATGAGGGTGGGGGTGGGGAGTAAGTAGAGCACACAAGTGCTTACTCTCCACCCCCACCCTCATATGAGGGGTGGGGGTGGGGAGTAAGTAGAGCACACAAGTGCTTACTCCCCACCCCCACCCTCATATGAGGGGTGGGGGGTGGGGAGTAAGCACTTGTGTGCTCTACTTACTCCCCACCCCCACCCTCATATGAGGGTGGGGGGTGGGGGAGTAAGTAGAGCACACAAGTGCTTACTCCCCACCCCCACCCTCATACAAGTGCTTACTCCCCACCCCCACCCTCATATGAGGGGTGGGGGTGGGGAGTAAGCACTTGTGTGCTCTACTTACTCCCCACCCCCACCCTCATATGAGGGTGGGGGTGGGGAGTAAGTAGAGCACACAAGTGCTTACTCCCCACCCCCACCCTCATATATGAGGGTGGGGGTGGGGAGTAAGCACTTGTGTGCTCTACTTACTCCCCCACCCCCACCCTCATATGAGGGGTGGGGGTGGGGAGTAAGTAGAGCACACAAGTGCTTACTCCCCACCCCCACCCTCATATATGAGGGTGGGGGTGGGGAGTAAGCACTTGTGTGCTCTACTTACTCCCCACCCCCACCCTCATATGAGGGGTGGGGGTGGGGAGTAAGTAGAGCACACAAGTGCTTACTCCCCACCCCCACCCTCATATATGAGGGTGGGGGTGGGGAGTAAGCACTTGTGTGCTCTACTTACTCCCCACCCCCACCCTCATAGGGAGTAAGTAGAGCACACAAGTGCTTACTCCCCACCCCCCACCCTCATATATGAGGGGTGGGGGTGGGGAGTAAGTAGAGCACACAAGTGCTTACTCCCCACCCCCACCCTCATATGGGGAGTAAGCACTTGTGTGCTCTACTTACTCCCCACCCCCACCCTCATATGAGGGTGGGGGTGGGGAGTAAGTAGAGCACACAAGTGCTTACTCCCCATATGAGGGTGGGGGTGGGGAGTAAGCACTTGTGTGCTCTACTTACTCCCCACCCCCACCCTCATATGAGGGTGGGGGTGGGGAGTAAGTAGAGCACACAAGTGCTTACTCCCCACCCCCACCCTCATATGAGGGTGGGGGTGGGGAGTAAGCACTTGTGTGCTCTACTTCTCCCCACCCCCACCCTCATACGGGGTGTGAGGGTGGGGGGTGGGGAGTAAGTAGAGCACACAAGTGCTTACTCCCCACCCTCACCACCCTCATATGAGGGTGGGGGTGGGGAGTAAGCACTTGTGTGCTCTACTTACTCCCCACCCCCACCCTCATATGAGGGTGGGGGTGTGAGGGTGGGGGTGGGGAGTAAGTAGAGCACACAAGTGCTTACTCCCCACCCCCACCCTCATATGAGGGTGGGTGTGGGGAGTAAGCACTTGTGTGCTCTACTTACTCCCCACCCCCACCCTCACACCCCCACCCTCATAGGGGAGTAAGCACTTGTGTGCTCTACTTACTCCCCACCCCCACCCTCATATGAGGGTGTGAGGGTGGGGGGTGGGGAGTAAGCACTTGTGTGCTCTACTTACTCCCCACCCCCACCCTCACACCCCCCACCCTCATAGGAGGGGTGGGGGTGGGGAGTAAGCACTTGTGTGCTCTACTTACTCCCCCACCCCCCACCCTCATATGAGGGTGGGGGTGGGGAGTAAGTAGAGCACACAAGTGCTTACTCCCCCACCCCCACCCTCATATGAGGGGTGGGGGGTGGGGAGTAAGCACTTGTGTGCTCTACTTACTCCCCACCCCCACCCTCATATGAGGGTGGGGGTGGGGAGTAAGTAGAGCACACAAGTGCTTACTCCCCACCCCCACCCTCATATGAGGGGTGGGGGTGGGGAGTAAGCACTTGTGTGCTCTACTTACTCCCCACCCCCACCCTCATATGAGGGTGGGGGTGGGGAGTAAGTAGAGCACACAAGTGCTTACTCCCCACCCCCACCCGAGTAAGCACTTGTGTGCTCTACTTACTCCCCCACCCCCACCCTATGAGGGTGGGGATGGGGAGTAAGTAGAGCACACAAGTGCTTACTCCCCACCCCCACCCGAGTAAGCACTTGTGTGCTCTACTTACTCCCCACCCCCTCCCTCATATGAGGGTGGGGGTGGGGAGTAAGCACTTGTGTGCTCTACTTACTCCCCACCCCCCACCCTCATATGAGGGGTGGGGGTGGGGAGTAAGTAGAGCACACAAGTGCTTACTCCCCACCCCCACCCTCATATGAGGGAGGGTGGGGGTGGGGAGTAAGTAGAGCACACAAGTGCTTACTCCCCACCCCCACCCTCATATGAGGGTGGGGGTGGGGAGTAAGCACTTGTGTGCTCTACTTACTCCCCACCCCCACCCTCATATGAGGGGTGGGGGTGGGGAGTAAGTAGAGCACACAAGTGCTTACTCCCCACCCCCCACCCTCAAGTAGAGCACACAAGTGCTTACTCCCCACCCCCACCCTCATATGAGGGTGGGGGTGGGGAGTAAGCACTGTGTGCTCTACTTGAGGGTGGGGGTGGGGGAGTAAGTAGAGCACACAAGTGCTTACTCCCCCACCCCCCACCCTCAAGTAGAGCACACAAGTGCTTACTCCCCACCCCCACCCTCATATGAGGGTGGGGGTGGGGAGTAAGCACTTGTGTGCTCAAGTGCTTACTCCCCACCCCCCACCCTCATATGAGGGTGGGGGGTGGGGAGTAAGCTACTGTGTGCTCTACTTACTCCCCACCCCCACCCTCATAAGCACTTGTGTGCTCTACTTACTCCCCCACCCCCACCCTCATAGTAAGCACTTGTGTGCTCTACTTACTCCCCACCCCCACCCTCATATTAAGGGTGGGGGTGAGGAGTAACAAAATCTAGCTCAATATGAGGGTGGGGGTGGGGAGTAAGCACTTGTGTGCTCTACTTACTCCCCACCCCCACCCCGCACTTGTGTGCTCTACTTACTCCCCACCCCCACCCTCATATATGAGAGGGTGGGGAGTAAGCACCTGTGTGCTGTACTTCCTCCCCACCCCCACCCCTGCACTTGTGTGCTGTACTTCCTCCCCACCCCCACCTTGCACTTGTGTGCTCTACTTACTCCCCCACCCCCACCCCTGCACTTGTGTGCTCTACTTACTCCCCACCCCCACCCTCTCATATATGAGGGTGGGGGTGGGGAGTAAGTAGAGCACACAAGTGCGGAGTGGGGGTGGGGAGTAGTAGAGCACACAAGTGCTTACTCCCCACCCGGGGGTGGGGAGTAAGCACTTGTGTGCTCTACTTACTCCCCACCCCCACCCTGCACTTGTGTGGTCTATTTACTCCCCCACCCCCACCCTCATATATGAGGGTGTGGGTGGGGAGTAAGTAGACACACAAGTGCATGGTGGGGGTGGGGAGAAGTAGAGCACACAAGTGCTGCACTTGTGTGCTCTACTTACTCCCCACCCACACCCTCATATTGCAGCACTTGTGTGCTCTACTTACTCCCCACCCCCACGCAGCACTTGTGTGCTCTACTTACTCCCCACCTCCACACTCATATGAGAGGGTGGGGGTGGGGAGTAAGTAGAGCACACAAGTGCTGCACTTGTGTGCTCTACTTACTTCCCACCCCCACCCTCATGTGCTCTACTTACTCCCCACCCCCACGCTGCACTTGTGTGCTCTACTTACTTCCCACCCCCACCCTCATGTGCTGTACTTACTCCCCACCCCCACCCTCATATGAGGGTGGGGGTGGGGAGTGCAGTAAGTAGAGCACACAAGTGCAGCACTTGTGTGCTCTACTTACTCCCCACCCCCACCCTCGTGTGCTCTACTTACTCCCCACCCCCACCCTCATGCAGCACTTGTGTGCTGTACTTACTCCCCACCCCCACCCTCGTGTGCTCTACTTACTCCCCCACCCCCACCCTCATATGTGCAACACTTTATATGAGGGGTGGGGGTGGGGAGTAAGTAGAGCACACAAGTGCTGCACTTGTGTGCTCTACTTATTTGTGTGCTCTACTTACTCCCCACCCCCCACCCTCAATTGAGGGTGGGGGTGGGGAGTAAGTACAACACACAAGTGCAGCACTTGTGTGCTGTACTTACTCCCCACCCCCACCCTCAATTGATGGTGGGATGCACTTATGTGCTGTACTTACTCCCCCACCCCCACCCTCATTTGAGGGTGGGGGTGGGAAGTAATGCAACACACAAGTGCTTGCACTTATGTGCTGTACTTACTCCCCACCCCCCACCCTCAAATGAGGGTGGGGGTGGGGAGTAAGTACAGCACATAAGTGCAGCACTTGTGTGCTGTACTTACTCCCCCACCCCCACCCTCACCCTCATTTGAGGGTGGGGGTGGGGAGTAAGTACAGCACACAAATGCTTGCACTTATGTCTTGTACTTACTCCCCACCCCCCACCCTCACCCTCATTTGAGGGTGGGGGTGGGGGAGTAAGTACAGCACATAAGTGCAGCACTTGTGTGTTGTACTTACTCCCCACCCCCACCCTCAAATGAGGGTGAGGGTGGGGGTGGGGAGTAAGTACAACACACAAGTGCAGCACTTATGTGCTGTACTTACTCCCCACGCCCACCATCATTTGAGGGTGGGGGTGGGGAGTAAGTAGAGCACACAAGTGCTACACTTGTGTGCTCTACTTACTCCCCACCCCCACCCTCATTTCCACCATCATTTGAGGGTGGGGGTGGGGAGTAAGTACAGCACACAAGTGCTGCACTTGTGTGCTGTACTTACTCCCCACCCCCACCCCGGGGTTGGGGAGTAAGTAGAGCACACAAGTGGCTGCCACTTGTGTGCTATACTTACTCCCCCACCCCCACCCTCAAATGATGGTGGGGGTGGGGAGTAAGTATAGCACACAAGTGCAGCCACTTGTGTGCTATACTTACTCCCCACCCCCACCCTCAAATGATGGTGGGGGTGGGGAGTAAGTAGAGCACACAAGTGCAACACTTGTGTGCTCTACTTACTCCCCACCCCCACCCTCAAATGAGCACTTGTGTGCTGTACTTACTCCCCACCCCCACACTTGTGTGCTGTACTTACTCCCCACCCCCACCCTCATTTGAGGGTGGGGGTGGGGAGTAAGTACAGCACACAAGTGCTGCACTTGTGTGCTGTACTTACTCCCCACCCCCACCCTCAAATGAGGGTGGGGGTGGGGAGTAAGTACAGCACACAAGTGCTGCACTTGTGTGATCTACTTACTCCCCACCCCCACCCTCATTTGTAAGTACAGACACACAAGTGCAGCACTTGTGTGCTGTACTTACTCCCCACCCCCACCCTCAAATGCAGCACTTGTGTGCTATACTTACTCCCCACCCCCACCCTCATTTACTCCCCACCCCCACCCTCATTTGCGGGTGGGGGTGGGGGAGTAAATGAGGGTGGGGGTGGGGAGAGTAGAGCACACAAGTGCTGCACTTGTGTGCTCTACTTACTCCCCCACCCCCACCCTCAAATGAGGGTGGGGGTGGGGAGTAAGGGTGGGGGTGGGGGAGTAAGTACAGCACACAAGTGCTGCACTTGTGTGTTGTACTTACTCCCCACCAAATGAGGGTGGGGGTGGGGAGTAAGTACAGCACACAAGTGCTACACTTGTGTGCTCTACTTACTCCCCACCCCCAAATGAGGGTGGGGGTGGGGAGTAAGTAGAGCACACAAGTGCTGCACTTGTGTCTTGTACTTACTCCCCACCCCCACCCTCAAATGAGGGTGGGGGTGGGGAGTAAGTAGAGCACACAAGTCGTTGCACTGTGTGTCTGTACTTACTCCCCCCCCCCCCCACCCTCACCACCCTCAAATGAGGGTGGGGGTGGGGAGTAAGGGTGGGGGATGGAGAGTAAGTAGAGCACACAAGTGCTGCACTTGTGTCTTGTACTTACTCCCCCACCCCCCACCCTCATTTGAGGGGTGGGGGTGGGGAGTAAGTAGAGCACACAAGTGCTGCACTTGTGTCTTGTACTTACTCCCGGTGGGGAGTAAGTAGAGCACACAAGTGCTGCACTTGTGTCTTTGTACTTACTCCCCACCCTCATTTGAGGGTGGGGGTGGGGAGTAAGTAGAGCACACAAGTGCAGCACTTGTGTGCTCTACTTACTCCCCACCCTCATTTGAGGGTGGGGGTGGGGAGTAAGTAGAGCACATAAGTGCTGGGGGTGGGGAGTAAGTAGAGCACACAAGTGCAGCACCCTCATTTGAGGGTGGGGGTGGGGAGTAAGTAGAGCACACAAGTGCAGCACTTGTGTGCTCTACTTACTCCCCACCCTCATTTGAGGGTGGGGGTGGGGAGTAAGTAGAGCACACAAGTGCTGGGGGTGGGGAGTAAGTAGAGCACACAAGTGCAGCACTTGTGTGCTCTACTTACTCCCCACCCTCATTTGAGGGTGGGGAGTAAGTAGAGCACACAAGTGCTGCACTTGTGTGCTCTACTTACTCCCCACCCTCATTTGAGGGTGGGGGTGGGGAGTAAGTAGAGCACACAAGTGCAGTACTTGTGTGCTGTACTTACTCCCCCACCCCCACCCTCAAATGAGGGTGGGGAGTAATTAGAGCACACAAGTGCAGCACTTGTGTGCTCTACTTACTCCCCACCCCCACCCTCATTCATTTGAGGGTGGGGGTGGGGAGTAAGTAGAGCACACAAGTGCTGCACTTGTGTGCTCTACTTACTCCCCACCCTCCACCCTCATTTCTCAAATGAGGGTGGGGGTGGGGAGTAAGTAGAGCACACAAGTGCAGCACTTGTGTGCTATACTTACTCCCCACCCCCACCCTCAAATGAATGAGGGTGGGGGTGAGGTAAGTATAGCACACAAGTGCTGCACTTGTGTGCTCTACTTACTCCCCACCCCCACCCTCATTTGAGGGTGGGGGTGGGGAGTAAGTAGAGCACACAAGTGTTGCACTTGTGTGCTGTACTTACTCCCCACCCCCCACCCTCAAATGAGGGTGGGGGTGGGGGAGTAAGTACAACACACAAGTGCAGCACTTGTGTGCTATACTTACTCCCCACCCCCACCCTCATTCATTTGAGGGTGGGGGTGGGGAGTAGGTAGAGCACACAAGTGCTGCACTTGTCTGTACTTACTCCCCACCCCCCACCCTCATGAGGGTGGGGGTGGGGAGTAAATGCGACACACAAGTGCAGCACTTGTGTGCTCTACTTACTCCCCACCCCCCACCCTCAAATGAATGAGGGTGGGGGTGGGGAGTAAGTAGAGCACACAAGTGCTTGCACTTGTGTCTTGTACTTACTCCCCACCCCCACCCTCATTTCATTTGAGGGTGGGGGTGGGGAGTAAGTAGAGCACACAAGTCTGCACTGTGTCTTTGTACTTACTCCCCACCCCCACCCTCTCATTTGAGGGTGGGGGGTGGGGAGAAGTAGAGCACACAAGTGCTGCACTTGTGTCTTGTACTTACTCCCCCACCCCCACCCGAGGGTGGGGGGTGGGGGAGTAAGTACGACACACAAGTGCAGCACTTGTGTGCTCTACCTACTCCCCCACCCCCACCCTCGGGTGGGGGTGGGGAGTAAGTACGACACACAAGTGCAGCACTTGTGTGCTCTACTTACTCCCCACCCCCACCCTCAAATGAATGAGGGGTGGGGGTGGGGAGTAAGTACAGTACACAAGTGCAGCACTTGTGTGCTGTACTTACTCCCCACCCCCACCCTCAAATGAATGAGGGTGGGGGTGGGGAGTAAGTACAGCACACAAGTGCAGCACTTGTGTGCTGTACTTACTCCCCACCCCCACCCTCATTCATTTGAGGGTGGGGGTGGGGGAGTAAGTAGAGCACACAAGTGCAGCACTTGTGTGCTCTACTTACTCCCCACCCTCCACCCTCATTCATTTGAGGGTGGGGGTGGGGAGTACAATGCACACAAGTGCAGCACTTGTGTGCTCTACTTACTCCCCACCCCCACCCGAGCCCTCATATATGAGGGTAGTACGGCACACAAGTCGTTGGAGTACAACACACAAGTGCGGCACTTGTGTCTTGTACTCCCCCACCCCCACCCTCATTTACTCCCCACCCCCACCCTCACTTGTGTCTTGTACTTACTCCCCCACCCCCACCCTCATTGTGTGTTGTACTCCCCACCCCCGACCTCATGTTGTACTTACTCCCCACCCCCATATGAGGGTGGGGATGGGGAGTAAGTACGACATGAGGGTGGGGGGTGGGAAGTACAACACACAAGTGCTACACTTGTGTCTTGTACTCTCCCCACCCCCACCCTCATGTTGTACTTACTCCCCACCCCCCACCTTCATATGGGTGTGGGGAGTAAGTACAACATGAGGCCGGGGGTGGGGAGTACGAGACACAATGAGGGGTGGGGGTGGGGAGTAAGTACAACATGATGGTGGGTGTGGGGAGTACGACACACAAGTGAGTGTGGGGGTGGGGAGTAAGTACAACATGATGGTGGGGGTGGGGAGTACAGCATATAAGTGATGGTGGGGGTGGGGAGTATGTACAGCACATAAGTGCAGCACTTGTGTGTTGTACTCCCCACCCCAACCCTCATGCTTGCACTTACTCCCCACCCCCACCCTCAAAATAAAAACCCATTTCAAATCTGTTATCCATGGATAACAGATTTGAAATGGGTTTTTCTTAAAACCCAAGTTGGCTCTTCGTTTCGTTGAAAAAGATGCCCCGGTGATGAAGATATTTAATTTTAAATATTTAGTTTAAATTTTATTTTATTTAAAATTTAAATTAAAATATTAAATTAAATTAAAAGGGCCGACGTGTTACTATTTCATGGCAATAAGCTATAGGAAGGTGACGAAGGTGGAGAAGAGTTTGAGGCCGACAAAGTTAAATCTGGGCCGACGGATTTTAGGGTTTGGCAGCTGACAAATTCTAGGGTTTCTCAGTCGACGTTCTTCTAGGGTTTGTTTCTAAAATTTCTTCTATAAAAGCAAGGGTTCTTCGAGTTTGAAAGATGGGGTGTTAAGATAAAGTGCAAATGCGAGCATAGTGTTTGTGAAAGTGAAGTTCGTGTTGAGCAGAGAGCAAGTCGTTTCGATTCAGAATGAGAGCGAAGTGATAGTTCTTCGGAGTTGCAATAAGGTGTGCGTTGCAATGAGATAATGTGCGAAGAGCGAGTAGAGTGACTTGTGCGAAGATAAGAGCGCGATGTGCAGAAGTTGTGTTCTAAGTCTGAAGTGACAGTGTGCAGTTTATAGAAGTGATTGATCATCTGAATGCAGCAGAGAGTGCAAAGAAGTACAGAGAAGAGGTGGAATAGTGCGACTCATTTTGTGCAGAAGCAACAGAATGCAGAAAAATAGCAGACCGTGAAAATTGAGGTGAAAGTTTTATTCTGTAATTTTTATTATTGTCTTCCAAGTTGTTGCTTGGATTAAGGGGTTGGTGCCTCTTTCCAGTAGGTGTTGGTAAAATAGGAGTTGGTGCTCCATTCTGTTGAAGCGGATAAAGTTAAGGGGTTGGTGCTCCTTCCGGTTGGTGTTGGTAAAGGATTATGTAAAGTTGTAGCTTTGCATTGACTGGATTTGGATGGTAGTCCAAGCGGTATTTTTGAGGAGTAGCCACATTGGTGAACCTCGTTAAAATGTTGTGTTATGTGTGATGCTTTCTTGATGCATTTAGTATCTCTTTTATCTGCTTTAAACTGCTGCTGGTTTTAAAATCATATGTTTTAGAAATTTTAAAGAACACACTGATTCACCCCCCCTCTCAGTGTCATTGTGATTACAACAATTGGTATCAGAGCCAGGTTCCCAATTTTGGCTAAATCAGTCAGGGTTGATCTTGGATTAGTACACAATGGCTAAGAAGAATAGATCCTCATCCAAAAAGGCATCCCAGTCAGTTTCAGTTCCTGTAGAAGAGAAATTTGAACCGAAAAAGGTAGAAGAAGTGAATCCTGAAGTCTGTGATGAAAATCTTGAGGCTGAAGTAGATTTTGAAGGAGAGTTGATATCTGCACTTGAAGAGTGGAGTATAGAAAAGAAAAAGAACAAAATACTGTCCAAGAAATTGGAAGAATATGGGGATGAGATTGAAGATCTCTTCCTACAAGTTCAAAAGGCCAAGAAATCAGAAGAAGCCTTGAAGACACACTTGGATAATAAGAATGATGTATACAACACAAGTGAAGAGGAATATAAAAAGGTTATTGTTGATCTAAAGCTGCAAGTAGAACAGAACAAAAGGATTGAAGATATTCTTAGGTCTCAGATCAATGAGAAAGAGACTGTATGCTGCCAACAAGAAGAAGAGATTGTTTCATTGAAGAAACAACTAAAAGAGGCCAATATAAATCTTAAATTTGAGAAGAGCATAGAGTTGCTAGATACAATGATAAATCAACAAAGAAGCTCCACAGCTAAGTTTGGTCTTGGATATGAAGCTGAACAACCTTCATCCTCCAAATATGCGGAGAAGAAGAAGTCCTCGGTTGAAGGATTGAAACAAGAAAATTCTGAAGCTGAATCCTCAAAAGGAAGAAAATATCAAAGAAGATCTACAGCAAAGCAACCACAGCAAAAGAGGTTCTCTCACTCTCACTCTTTTAATAATAATGCTTTTTATGGCTATTGTTCTAAATGCAACCACTTTGGTCACAAGGCAATTTATTGTGGACTGAACAATAGATCAAAGAGTTATCTTGATAAAAATACTTCTATTTTTTTGAGTGAACACCACTGTGCAATGTTTTAAATGTAATGGCCATGGGCACATAGCAAGGTTTTGTTCAAGCACTTACTGTATCCAATCTAAGGCAATACCATAGATTTCATCATACACATAGAATGCAATACGGACAGGGAATAAAACATGTGCAATGTTTTAAATGCAACGGTCAAGGGCACATAGCAAGGTTATGTCCAAGCACTTCTATATCTAATCTAAGGCAAAACCCTAGATTTCATCAGACACAAAGAGGACAACACCGACAAGGAACATATCATGTGCATAAAAGAAAAGAAAATAATCATCCATCAAGAATGCACAAGAGACAACCCCACAAGAGAAATGTTCAAGTTCACGAACAGGAGCAAAATAGGGATGTTGTTGAAAAACCCAAGCCCAAGTTCAGGAAAGTGTGGAGAAAGACAGAAGAAAGGAAATTGTGTCTCCTTGGACTGAAGGAGGCTACTCTGCCATTGCTCTAAGCAACTCCGGGTGGCACATCCTCGGGAGGAGCAATATTAAAGTTTTATTTTAATGCTCCTATGTATTTGTCTAGGTATCCGAGGATGAAAGGTAAGCGATCGGGTTAATGTTGTATAGTTGTTAAAGTGTGTTTTTCAGTTTATATAGTGGTTTGTGGAAATGCCGTGAAGTGTGGTGTTTAATTTGAGAGTTGTCACCATTGGTAGTTTTGAGATATGTCATCTGTTGTACTTGTTGATGATTCTTAATACCACTTGTTCAAAATTATGAATCATAATAGTCCGGATAATTTGCTCAACGAAAGAATGCTTGCCCTAGTTGTGTATTTGTGTTTCGAGCAGCATGTATTTGTTTTTACTCTTTGATGTGAAGATTGCCAGATATTTCATGACACCTTGGTGAATATATTTAATTCACAGACAGTTTTGTTTTAACTATTGATTTAATGCCAGTCCAAGGATAAGAAGCTTGAGGCTGAGTAAGGTGCACTACGGTTGGCCATAAAGTGTTTGACAAAATGTCGTCTTTCGACATGCATAGTTGAAAGTAAGAGTTGGCGATAAAATTGCAGTCTCTGGACAAAAATTGGTACAAATGTGAGTCACTTGTCAATTAAGTTGACAAAAGTGAAATCAGCATGTTGAATGGGAAGATTGAAGAAAAAGTTTTTTTAATGAGCGACCGGATGATTTCCAGCCTGGTGATGAATAGTTGAGTTGCTTTCATAGTGGTTGTTTTGATCAAGTTAATGCTTTTCTTGATACATGATTTGGGCTTACTCCATTGAGTTTGATTTGAGCAAGTTATTCTTTGCCTTGGTGATTTATGTTGGTGGTTGTCTTGTTCAAATACCTTTGGAAGGAAAAGGATGTCTACTAGTTTCCTTTTCATGTAGTGATTGGTTGAATGCTTCAAGGTTAATCTTGAGTTGAATGATGTTGGTTAAACCTTGTCTATAAGCATTGTTGCTAAAGCCCTAATTGGTTGAGAAAAGATGTTGGTTGTGTTGTGGTACAGTGTTTGGTACTTGCATAGAGTTGAAAGTGGATTGAGGTAGCCTGCTTTGGATTCTCACTACGAGAGAGAGACAAACAGCTGTCATTGGGTTCAAGCTTGTTGAGAATATATCCAAGATGCATGGTGAAGTTGTATGCAGATGTTGCTGGCATTGCAGAACAAAAAGTTGGCTATATAAGATTATTGTATGCCTTCACTAACAGTGGACAAGTTTGAGTTTGCAAAGCAACAGAGGGTAATTGCACAGAAGACAGTGGTTCAGTCATGTTCTTACACATGTTATATTGGTGAAGTTGACGGTGATGGTGTCATTCACTGGTTATTGCTGCTATTCACATTGTTGATTTTATTGATGCCTATTATGCTTATCATGATGTTGTCAATCAGTGAAATGAAGTGGTCTTGGACTCGGGGGGAGCATTTGTGTATTTTTTTTTCTTCTTGTTCATGCTTGGAATATTTGCTAATTGTAATAATTTGTGTCTAAGAATATTGTGCATAGACTCGGGGGAGTCTGCGACGGCCCTTTGGTATTATTGTCAAAGGGGGAGAAGATTTACAGGAAAATTGCACATGTGTTGCCAACAATTCCAAAGGGGGAGATTGTTGAGCAAAGTGCGACAAACAGTATTGTCATTGTTGTCAACATAGTCAGACAGATTTATTGATGCAATGGACAAGAGTTTATTGAACGACAAGGTGCAGCCAAAGTACAATGGATAGGAGTTCGGTGTTGAGCAAGGTGTTGCGGGAGGATTGTCATTGTTGTCAATACGGTCAGTTAGATCTAATGATGCAATGGACAGGTAGTTCAGAAGTCACTCAGATGCAGAGGATAAAGTTCAAAAGTTAGTCAGATCATGAGTCCTTAAATGATAGATGCACAGAAATAGAAAACATAATTCAGAATGAGAAGAAGAAGTCTTCAGAACCTGAGATGTCAAGAAGCGGAAAGGTTTTTTGTGAAAACCAAGGCAGTCAAAATAAAAAGTTTTATTTAAAATCATGGATAACAGATTTGAAATGGGTTTTTCTTAAAACCCAAGTTGGCTCTTCGTTTCGTTGAAAAAGATGCCCCGGTGATGAAGATATTTAATTTTAAATATTTAGTTTAAATTTTATTTTATTTAAAATTTAAATTAAAATATTAAATTAAATTAAAAGGGCCGACGTGTTACTATTTCGTGGCAATAAGCTACAGGAAGGTGACGAAGGTGGAGAAGAGTTTGAGGTCGACAAAGTTAAATGCGGGCCGACGGATTTTAGGGTTTGGCAGCTGACAAATTCTAGGGTTTCTCGGTCGACGTTCTTCTAGGGTTTGTTTCTAAAATTTCTTCTATAAAAGCAAGGGTTCTTCGAGTTTGAAAGATGGGGTGTTAAGATAAAGTGCAAATGCGAGCATAGTGTTTGTGAAAGTGAAGTTCGTGTTGAGTAGAGAGCAAGTCGTTTCGATTCAGAATGAGAGCGAAGTGATAGTTCTTCGGAGTTGCAGTAAGGTGTGCGTTGCGATGAGATAATGTGCGAAGAGCGAGTAGAGTGACTTGTGCGAAGATAAGAGCGCGATGTGCAGAAGTTGTGTTCTAAGTCTGAAGTGACAGTGTGCAGTTTATAGAAGTGATTGATCATATGAATGCAGCAGAGAGTGCAAAGAAGTACAGAGAAGAGGTGGAATAGTGTGACTCATTTTGTGCAGAAGCAGCAGAATGCAGAAAAACAACAGACCATGAAAATTGAGGTGAAAGTTTTATTCTGTAATTTTTATTATTGTCTTCCAAGTTGTTGCTTGGATTAAGGGGTTGGTGCCTCTTTCCAGGTAGGTCTCGGTAAAATAGGAGTTGGTGCTCCATTCCGTTGAAGCAGATAAAGTTAAGGGGTTGGTGCTCCTTCCAGTTGGTCTTTGGTAAAGGATTATGTAAAGTTGTAGCTTTGCATTGACTGGATTTGGATGGTAGTCCAAGCAGTCTTTTTGAGGAGTAGCCACATTGGTGAACCTCGTTAAAATGTTGTGTTATGTGTGATGCTTTCTTGATGCATTTAGTATCTCTTTTATCTGCTTTAAACTACTACTGGTTTTAAAATCATATGTTTTAGAAATTTTAAAGAACACACTGATTCACCCCCCCTCTCAGTGTCATTGTGATTACAACATGGGGGTGGGGAGTAAGTACAACACACAAGTGCTGCACTTGTGTGTTGTACTTACTCCCCACCCCCACCCTATATGAGGGTGGGCTGCACTTGTGTGCTATACTTACTCCCCACCCCCACCCTATATGAGGGTGGGCTGCACTTGTGTGCTATACTTACTCCCCACCCCCACCCTCACTTGTGTGTTGTACTTACTCCCCCACCCCCACCCTCATAGAGGGTGGGGGTGGGGAGTAATTACAACACACAAGTGAGGGTGGGGGTGGGGAGTAAGTGCAGCACACAAGTGATATGAGGGTGGGGGGTGGGGAGTAAGTACAACACACAAGTGAGGGTGGGAGTGGGGAGTAAGTACAGCACACAAGTGCTACACTTGTGTGTTGTACTTACTCCCCACCCCCACCCCTCACTTGTGTGTTGTACTTACTCCCCAACCCCTCACCCTCACTTGTGTGTTGTACTTACTCCCCACCCCCACCCTCACTTGTGTGTTGTACACTTGTGTGATGTACTTACTCCCCACCCCCACAATATGAGGGTGGGGTGCTACACTTGTGTGCTATACTTACTCCCCACCCCCACCCTCAACCCTCATATGAGGGTGGGGGGTGGGGAGTAAGTACAACACACAAGTGCTTGCACTTGTGTCGTTGTACTTACTCCCCACCCCCACAATATGAGGGTGGGGGGTGGGGAATAAGTACGAACACACAAGTGTTGCACTTATGTCGTTGTACTTACTCCCCCACCCCCACAATATGAGGGTGGGGGGTGGGGAGTAAGTACAACACACAAGTGCAGCACTTGTGTCGTTGTACTTACTCTCCACCCCCACCCTCATATGAGGGTGGGGAGTAAGTACAACACACAAGTGCTGCCCCCACCCTCATATGAGGGTGGGGGTGGGGAGTAAGTACAACACACAAGTGCTTTTGAGGGTCGGGGTGGGGGAGTAAGTACAACACACAAGTGCTGCATATGAGGGTGGGGGGTGGGGAGTAAATACGAGCACACAAGTGCTTGTAGGACCCTTATATGAGGGTGGGGGTGGGGGAGTAAGTACAGACACACAAGTGCAAAACTTGTGTGCTGTACTTACTCCCCACCCCCACCCTCATATGAGGGTCTGCGGCAGACTTGTGTGCTGTACAAATGAGGGTGGGCGTGGGGAGTAAGTACGACACACAAGTCTTGCTGGGGGTGGGGAGTAAGTACAGCACACAAGTGCAACACTTGTGTGCCGTGCTACTCCCCACCCCTAGCAGCACTTGTGTGTCGTACCTCCCCCACCCCCACCCTCATAGCACTTGTGTCTTGTACTTACTCCCCACCCCCACCCTCATATGAAGGTGGGGGTGGGGAGTAAGTACAACACACAAGTGCTACGAGGGTGGGGGTGGGGAGTAAGTACAGCACACAAGTAGTACAACACACAAGTGCGGGGAGTAAGTATAGCACACAAGTGCGAGCACTTGTGTGCTGTACTTACTCCCCACCCCCACCCTCATTTGAGTAAGTACAACACACAAGTGCTGCACTTGTGTGCTGTACTACTCAAATGAGGGTGGGGGTGGGGATTAAGTACAACACACAAGTGCGGCACTTGTGTGTCTGTACTTACTCCCCACCCGCTGCACTTGTGTGCTGTACTTACTCCCCACCCCCACCCTCATTTGAGTAAGTACAACACACAAGTGCAGCACTTGTGTGCTATACTTACTCCCCACCCCCACCCTCATTTGAGTAAGTACAACACACAAGTGCAGCACTCATATGAGGGTGGGGAGTAAGTACAGCACACAAGTGCAACACTTGTGTGTTGTACTTACTCCCCACCACCACCCTCATATGAGGGTGGCGATGGGGAGTAAGTACAGCACACAAGTGTTGCACTTGTGTGCTGTACTTACTCCCCACCCCCCACCCTCATATGAGGGTGGCGATGGGGAGTAAGTACAGCACACAAGTGTTGCACTTGTGTGCTATACTTACTCCCCACCCCAACCCTCGCAACACTTGTGTGCTGTACTTACTCCCCACCCCCACCCTCATATGAGGGTGGCGATGGGGAGTAAGTACAGCACACAAGTGTTGCACTTGTGCTGTACTTACTCCCCACCCCCACCCTCATATGAGGGTGGCGATGGGGAGTAAGTACAGCACACAAGTGTTGCACTTGTGTCTTTGTAAGAACTCAATTAGATCTTTTGAGAGGCCAGCCCTATGTCTTGTAAACATGAAAGTACAATAGGATTGATATAGATTTCTAGGTGTATCTTTGATGGAGTCACCAGGTGATTGAAGGAAACTAGATAGAATTGAGTATCACCAAACTTCTAGCTTATCTTAGATATGGGATAGGGTCCTATCGAGCATGCCAAAAACTATTGGTTAAAATTTTATCTAATTGTAAGGATTGTGTTCCCACAGACCTCGACCAACTTTGAACGGTCTCAAAATTAGAAGTTTTGAGGTCAATATCCAAATAAGATTGGTTCCTAAGGAGTCCTAGCTAACTACGCTTGAGAGGGAAAGGAAGCAAAGATAAAGGAAAGAGAGCTGAAGCTAGAACTTATAAGGGATAGGTTTAGTTGCATCAAATTACATGCAAAACCTTAATACTCAATGAATTCACATAGATCATCTAACAAAACAACACATATTTCTCATTTACATTAATCACATAGAGTTCAAATATGAATTCCAGAATCAGAGAATAAAAAGCATAAAATCTAGAATGTAGAATTACAACACATTCATTCATCTAACTTTAACAAAAATAAATAACTAAACAAACATACATACATGAGAATTTTTGGAGGCCAGACAATGATCCACTTGTATTATGAGTATTTCAAATATTACATGTAGGTTGTAATGGCCAAAGAGTTGATCATTTTTATTCCTTATAATATTACATATATAGCCTCTGAAAGAGCCCTCTCTACAGGTGAATATGATGTCAATAATTGAGTTTAACCAAAAACCTCTGCTACATGCAATTAAGACACACATTAATG
The DNA here is from genome assembly GCA_028583015.1 of Wollemia nobilis. Classification (NCBI taxonomy): domain Eukaryota; kingdom Viridiplantae; phylum Streptophyta; class Pinopsida; order Araucariales; family Araucariaceae; genus Wollemia; species Wollemia nobilis. The sequence continues at coordinate 605,721 of JAQPPZ010003577.1, forward strand.
AAGTGCGACCAAGTCAAGAAAATTTTAGGTTGCACACACCAACCATCGTCCTACAACCTGCATCTATCCATTGATTGAAATACCCTTAATTGGCTGTATTTAATTATCCTTATGAATATCGTACTGATACCTTGGGGACTCATAATACTTGCATGCACTTAGAGAAGAAAATTTATTGGGATAATAAAGACAACTTGCAGCTCATCGTAGAAATTATAATCCATGATAGATCACTCCTAACTCTTTAAATGGGTTATCTTATACATGCCAATTGTGCATAGGTGTATTATTTGACCAGGTATTAAATTACTCTGTCGCATCCTCCACCTTGGGTGTGGTGCCCTCTAACTATTGGTAGGAAACTAACATTTCATCAAGCTCTGGTTCATCTCCTTCGATTGAGGGAGCATTTGGCCTATTGATGGCTCTCAAATATTTTCTACTTCTATGTTTGATGCTGCTTCAACTTTGTGGTGGACTTTTGGGCCAGCCTGTAGTAAGGTCACTCCCTATATTTCTACCCAACACACCTTTCTCTTCTCTCATGATGGATATTTAGGCTTATTCTTAGTAACATCAATTCTTATTCTTCCACATTGATTCAGTTCCTCATCCCCTCAAGGCAACATTTTGAGATCCATGCATCGCTTCACCTTATCCTACTTCTCCTTGGTCAATTTTGGGCATTAATAATGGTGAGGTTTTGGGGTGTTAAATTCAAAAAACCTCTTTTTTTTCTACCCTCCTTTTATTTATTTTTATCCTCTCATGGTAGAGTTTTAGGAGCGCTAAGAGCTTACTGCCTTCCTAATTCTTCGCCCTCTATTTCAACGGGGTAGAATTTTGGGATCTTCTCGGGGTATAGGGATAGCCATTTCCTACTCATCTTAGTACTTAGCTAAATTTTGATACACGTCACGTAGACCTTTGGGGGTGTTTCAAGGGGAAACCATATCCATTTTTCTGCTTGACACTTTTCTTCTTCTTTCTTACAGTAGAACTTTTGTGTTTGCCCCACTTTATCATAAGCATAAGGTGGGTGTGCAAAAATCACCCATAGGACCCTATTTCTTAGCCTCCTTAGATTTGTATTCTTTTGCACAAGTCTGCATTTGTGAAGTACCACCATAATTCCTTATTGCTATATGAAAATAAACTAGGACAAATAAAATCTTATTAAGAGTAATTGGTTTGTTATTCCAACATAAGAATCATATGAAACAAGAGGTTCAATATTTGAAAAGAAGAAGAGAGATTAAGGATAATTTTTGCACATTCTCCATCATATTTATTTTTTCCTCTATAAGATGCGATATATTATCTCAATGTCTTAAATCCTGTACTATAGTCATAAATATTATCAAACTCAAACTATTTAAGAGAATAAAACTCTAATTCCAAATGATTTACTTTAGTTTTATTTAATTTCTCTTGCCACATTGTACCTATTATAAAAAAAATTTTATGGGATCCACCTTCCCTTTTATTTTTCTTTTATGTTTTATTTTATAATTTTCATTTATATTTTATTATTTCTACTCTTTAGTGAAAAGTTCAAAGTCATTTTTAAAATTTTCTAGATTTCTAATCTTGCATGTGTGGAGGCAAATAATGCTAAGGATCACATTTTGCATCTACCTCAAGTCTTTGAATTTAACCACTCTACTTTGCATTTAATATCCACATCATAAAAATATATAGTGCAAATATTATGCATGATTTCTTACCACAACTCACTTTTTAATTAATTAAAGTTAATTTGAACTATATGAATTTAAGTTGATATGACCATGCATTTAATTTGCATACCTTAAATGCTTTATATGTTACCTTGGTGTCTTATTTTAAATTTACTAATTTTTCAAGTTCTCGTTTGGCATCTTGTGCTATCAATACTTTTCACTTACCACATTCATGCTCACTAGATTGGGAAAGGATCAAACTATCATCGACGCGCCTATCATTAATGACACAACAATAATGGATCTAGAAATTTATGTGAAGGACTTATATGATATTCATCAAAAGTGAAATAATATCTTTTAAAGTAGGGGTAGTTATAGGGATGACTTGGAGTACTTAGAAGCTATGGAAAATATCATGGAGTCAAGATTTCCAAAGATAAGTACTCGCCACAATTTTCAAAATTATGCATTTGTGTAATGAATACTCCAAAGAGTGGACTTATCAAAAAGATAAATAAGGAATTTTTTTTTGATAAGTTAATTTTTCATTCAAAAAGGTTTTAATAGGAGGCTCCAAAACCTGCTTACAACCATAGCTTAAGGATGCTAAAAAAAATAGAAATAGAAGAAAAGAGGGAGATGCAGTTCCAAACAGGAAAGAGGAACAAAGAAAAAACATTAGAGAATAAGGTCCCACATAAGGAATCTCTAAAATCAACTAGAAAATAAAGGAAACTAGAGAAAAAGGCCCTATGCAGGGAAGCCCCAAAACCATCAACTAGAAAAGAAAGAAAAATGTTACTCCTCACCTACTTCAACATCTCCATCCTTTGCGATATCCTTTACCTCATCCTTGGTGTTTGCCTCAGATGCCTTTGTGTCCTCCAGAGTTACCTTAGTGAACTTTACATGAAAAAATAGGAGATGTAAGGAATTGCGAGGATATGTGAGAGAGTCTTCCAAATCATTCAATTGGGAAAAACCATTTTTTAGATTAGAAATACCAATGGAGGTAATTTTGATGATGAACTACTACAGAAGCTAAGCTGTAACATCATGGTCATCCTTGTTAGAATCAATTTCCATAATTTTAAGCTTATCCTGAATGAAATTGTTTCTCAAGTGATGTAAAAATATTATGGTGCCCTTGGGTTCCTTAGACTTAATTTTCTTCTTCACAAGAAACCCTTTGACTACCTCCACATCCTCTCTCTACTTGGTAGACATGGGTTGGGAATAGTTAGAGGATGAGGTTGAGCTTGATTTAACCTAGCTAGGGCTAGGTTTTCCTTTAGGATCAACATTCTGGGTGGCAGGAAGGGTTATGCCATAAGGGCAATGGACCAACCAATGATTGTAGAAAAAATTAAATAGGCCTTGGTGGGAGGGGAGGTCATATCCCTTATTCTTTTTGCAAGCCTCTATGGAATAACTGATAGAATTCAACATGAACTGAGGGATGCTAATAGGGTTGACATCCCTGAAATGGTTTACAAAGGCGAAATGGAAGCTACATAAAATTTTCTCAAGATCATCTACTATTATGTACTCCATGATGTGATTAATTATCTTGTTCCACATGATGGGGAGATTAGCACGATGCATTCCTGCCTTTGCCTACTTGTAGAGCTTACTTTGGTCCTTGAATTCCTTTAACTCGGCTTCCCAATTATGCTTTTCATGATGAATTGACCGTCCTTTAGAAAATTGCCCAGTGAGCTCAACAAACATTTTGATGTCAATTAAATAATACTTGTCACGAATATTGACCTTGCCCCCATACCAACATTCCAGAATTGTTGTAGTAATATCGAGCTCATATCCTAAAAATTTATATAAAAAAGGGGATAAAACCTCTCTCAGCAAGGATGGCCTCTACAATGGGATCCAACTCCAAGGTGTTTGGCTCGAAAAAACTCATTTTGGATCGATAGAAGGGGCTCTTATTGAAGTAAATGGTGGAGGATTGAAGGAATGGTTCAAGAAGATAAATAAGGAACTTGAACAACAAGCTACTAGTCATTTTTATAGTGAAGCCTTACGACCATTAATAGACTCTCTCATAAGAAATCAATCATTTATTATAATTAGTACAACTAATCATCTGCAAAGAAATATGAGATATTTGGTGAAATTTTGAAGGGTTGGAGAGTGAATGAGAACAAGACCCCCTAAATAGAAAATAAAAGATATGTCATTTTGAATATTTGACTCAAAGTAAGATATGCCATGGCCTAGTTCCATAGGCTTATGGATGAACAAAACACATTGATTTTGTTTTGTCCTTAAAGGAGTTAAATTTGATTAGGCTTATTTCCATTTGGATAGTCTATTTAGGAAGATTTAAGAATTCAAAATTTCTAGAGCCCTAGAGAGGATAAAATTCCACATGATTACCTTTCTTTTATAGATATCCTCTACACAGAAACATACTTAAGATTAGAAAAATTTCCATTTTTAACTACCCACATAGACCACTTATACATAATTGTTTTGGAAATATTTGGAAAGAAAGCATGGAAAATAATAATTTTTTTAATAACCTTCACTATGTTTTTTTTCCCTATATTTATTCTTTATTAAAAAAATATTCTTTCCCTCACTTCTTTAAGGAAACTAGGAAAGATTTGTAGCCATATGTTGGCTTATTTATTCAAGCCCACCATACATACATTAGACTCTCAGACTTCAAAGAGAAGATCCATTTGTTATCTAAGTGTGTTCCAAATAACATACTACTCAAAGAGGTAGCTTATCAAATGATGGGTGGTTTTAATGGTTACATTAAAGAAATTTACTAGTCCACTTCCATATGTTTTCCATCATTTTTATTTTTTCATTGGAAATTTTACCATAGGAAATTTGGGACATTGTGAATATTTGGAATCAAGATCTTATAAAATTTAGTTAGAATATGTATATATCAAATTCTATGACATGAAGGATTTTTTAAGTGGCATTTAAGGTCTATCTAGAAGACCTAGTAATTTGAATGTACATTGGGGGAATTCAATGAAGACCTTTCGAGGGACACACATTATTGGGTAGAAATTATAGAAAGGAAGAAGAAGAAGAAGGGTGCTTTGAGGCATGGCATAGGCAATTCATGTCAATATCTATCCCAACTAGGCACTTTGACTTCTTTGGAAATAAGTATTAAGTTAAAGTAAAATATTGAAGTCCATGTGGGATAGTTATAATAGAAGATACTTCTATATAGACAAGGGAAATTCTTAAAGGAGTATGTTTATTTTGAGAATTGTCTAAGTGTTAGTAGTAGGATACTTGTAGGAGAAAATATCTATAAAGTCTTGAGCCTTTTGCGGTATAGAGTCCATTTGGTAGAAGAGATTTATTTAACAAGCCAAGGAAATTCTAAGAGGAAAGTATTGTCCTTGGAGGAAAGATATATGTCAAAATAAGTGCTTCTGATAGGAATAAGCCTTTTGATAGAGGAAAAATTTCCTAAGGAGGTCTAAGTAGATCTTTTGGAAGTAGAAATTAGAGGAGCATAGAATAAAACCATGGATAATATCGTCTTTTAAGCCTTACTATCTCAAAATATCATAGGTCCCAATATAAAGAAGCCACAATATTACAGGTCAAAATATCAATAATCAAGAGTAGAATCGTATATATGAGCAATAAAATATATATCCAAGCCAATATAATAATGAAATAACATTTATTTGTAATATAAAATATGAATGTAAAATAACCAAAATAATTTATGTACATGCTTGAAAAATACTTAACATAAAATCACTCAAAATTTATAAACAAACTTTATTATCAATGCTTGTTATGTGGTGATTGCTACAGACTGTTTTACCTTACATTGAATGGAGATTTATCTTCATAATATAGCCATAGTAATATGACTCTTTAATACTTATCTATTACACTCCTCACATATCTAATAGATGCAACCTTTCCTATTCTTGACCTTTGGCTTCTCATCTTGCCACTTGTATACTAGACTCTTCACTCTCTTCTTACATGCATACTTTAACTCTATGACACTTGCACACTTCTACATGACTCTTACTCTCCTACATGCACTCCTAATACAAGACACTTGTGCACATCCTCACATTACATATTTGCACACTTACATACATGACACTTGTGCACATTCTCTCAATACACACTTGCACTCTTACTTACATGACACTTGTGCATTTCTTGCACATTACACTCTTACATGACACTTGTGCATATCTTGCACATAGACACATAAAATATAAATGTAAATCACTCATCTAAACTATAGACACAAAATTTCATCTATTACATATTTACATTTGTACCATAAAGATACCATGGGGGTCCATTAGCATGTACCAAATAATGTAATATTCTCCAACAATCCCCTGTATTATGTTATTTGGTTATTGAAGACTTTAATCTTCAATATTTATCTTCGATCTTCAATTTGCTTCCTTCAAAATTTTGTCTGATTCTTTAGCATACAATCCTGCTTGAGATCCTGCAGGTTCTTGTTGTGATATTTGCTTTTGATCTATATCTCTTTTAGCTTTCTTCCTCTTTACTTTCTTAATATTATTCTTTTGTTTCTTTATTCTATTCTTTTTAGTCCTGGTCTTGATCTTGCCTTGTCATATTTTTGAAGTATTTTCTCCTATATTATGATTTTCTAGAATATTTGCAACATTAGTATCATAAAAAATCTTTGAAGAATGAATATCTTCATTGACCAAGAGTTTTACTGTAAGAGCTTTGAATTCATTTACTTTTGATGTTTCTTCTAAACATTGAATTTCATGAATTTATTGAACTAAGTTTCCTTTTTTATTTTCTTCTCTAAATTGTAGTTGATGTTGTTGTTGACGACCATATTGATACTAAGGCGGATATTGACATTGTTGGTACTAAGGTTGAAATTGATGTTGTCATTGTTTATTATATTGATACTGAGGTTGATATTGTATTTTCTGAATTGTTTTATTCATTTGATTTCCTTAATTATATCTACAAAAATTTATATTATGACCCTTTCTCTTACATATATGATAAAATATTGAATTCCATTTAGATTTATCCTTACATGTTGTAGCAATATTGTTTGGTATATTTTCTTTAGATAACAAGGCATTATATTTTATAAAAAGTTTTATATTATTTAAAATGATACAAAGATTATAAGTTGGCTAGGTGCTACAAGCATCACAAGCAAACCAAAGATGCATGTAGCTAGAGCTAGAATCCCACAAGGGTAAGAATACCTATGAAAAATAAAATCTCTTCCCTAGTATATTCAAAATAACCAGAACAAAGAAGTCCTTGGTCCACAATAGTCCACATAATAAATAGAGCCAATATGCTTAGTCTATGTGGTCATCTCTTAAATTCTTAGAATTCCTAGTTTTAAACTTTCTTATGTGAGCTGAAGAAGGATGTAAAAGAAAGCCTTCATTGGCCTTTTTATCTACCAAATGGTTCCACTTCCTAGGAATGTGATGCTAATTAATCTATTCAATTTTTTCCAGAGTCTTATAGAATTGATTCAACAACAATCGAAGCATAATAGTCTTGACCTCTTGTTTTCCAAGAAGAAACTATGATCAACTTATATTTCTCGTGAATTGAAAGGGTTTTGACATTTTCTCTTACCGCTAGAGTGAGACCAAATTTGTAGCCCATCAAATCAGCTACATTATTGGTGGTTTGTCCTAAATTTAGGTAAAATTCAAGAATCTTGGAGTGTGAACCTGACCATAAAACTCCTCCAGTAGCAGCTATTCCATGGCTAGACTTTGAAGCCCCATTAAATAATAGAGCTATAAAACTAACACATGGTTGAGAAGTTAGGTTGTTGGCATCAGAGGTGCTAATTATATATTGAAGATTCCAATTCTTGAGGATGCGTAACTCAAGTCTAGAAAAAGCACTATAATATTACTTAACTTTAAAGTAGGCTCTGACATTTTCTATGATAGCATGCTTTATCTTGTGTATCAAAATTGCATTGTGAGTTTATTTTCCTTTAAATATTCTACAATTCTTATCCATTCATATATACCACATGCAATAATAAGGAATTGAAGACCATAATTTTTTATGAGAGGCTTACCTTGAAAGGATCTGAGGTACTTTTTGTTCCAGCTTTTAGTATAAGGATCAAGATTTAATTTACTTCTAATGCATATGCTAAAGCTAAAATCAAGCGAGATCTAGATCATTGTAGGTTCCTCACATTTAAAAAATAGATGGTCTTGAGTTTCATAGTCTTTAAAGCATCTAGAACAAATATGGGGGGTCAAAATACCTCTTTTAGAGAGGTTTTATTTAGTTATAATTTTATTTTGCTAAACTAGCCATTGAAAACATTTATTTTTGGGGTGATATTTTGACCCCAAATGTGTTTTTTATTTTTGTCAAGAGGCTCACTTCTTTGGAGATATGCACTATCCTTGACTAAATAGTTTCTTGAATAGTTAATTTTACCCCAAATAAGATAGTCTTCATTGGCTGGGTCTTTGGGAAGAATGCCAACAAATTGCTTTTGGACCTAAGACCACTTCCTTTGTTGTTCCATGTCCAATGCATGAATTTGAATCCATTTTAGTTGATTGCATTCCCAAGTGATGATATGGGAAAGTTTATCTATCCCAAGCTAACTCATGAACTAAAAAACTCCTTAGAAATGGGAGAAATTAAGGGCTTGTTACCAAGAATAGAATAATCCCAACACTTGATACTAATACCATTTCTCAAGAACCAAGAGATGTTATCTTTAATGATCCAAACTAATTTAACAATGAATTCTTAAATTTAGATATGCCTAGTTTTTTATGGATACCTTTGAGCAACAACATGACATGATTGCCTTCACCATAATTGTGATTAAGAACCAGCTTCCAAAATATCATTGGATGGTTTATTAAGTTCTATAAAAGTTGTGCCCAAGAGCATTACTCATAATAAAATAAGATCAAATACCTAATCCCCCTTAACAGTTTCCATTTGTCACTTGACTCCATTTGAAAATATAAAATTTCTTCCTATGAGATTGCCTTCTAAGGTATTACTAGTCATTTTATATTTGACTAATTTCTCTACTTCATATTCCTAAAGAATATTGACTAAATCATCAAATGTAGTCTCCTTACTTAGAACTTGTAAAGAAGTAACTAAATGTTTATAACTTTTTAGAAGTGCCCTTAGTGTAACTTGAACAAGAAATTTATCTTCTATTTTTTCTCCTAGAGTTAATAGTTTTACCTTTATATCTGCTACTTTTTGAAGAAAGAGTTCTATACTTTCTCCACTATTAACCTTTAAGGAATATAATTGAGATTGTAAATTTAGAATTGTTGCTTTGTTTTTTCCTTTCAAATATTTTGCATAATGTATTCCATGCGTATGTTGAAGTTTCTTATCCACTCAAGTATGTTTGTATTTCATTAATTATTTCAAATGTAATTAACATGAGTGCTTTTGCATCACTTTCTTCAAATTTTTATATTTATCTTTCATCCTCACTAGGTTTTTTCTTTGTTATGTTTACTATATCCCATAGTTTTTCTACAGTAATAATTGATTTCATTTTGTTCTTCTATGATGCAAAATTTGGTCCTTTCAAAAGTTGAGGTTCAGAAAATTAGGTTTTATTATTTGACATAATGGAACTCATTCAAATTTAATTTTTTAAAATCCTTTGAATTAGTAATACTTTTAACTCCCTATTAGATTTGCCAAATTAAAAAAATAAAATAAAATATTCAAATCTTCAAAAACTTTAAAAACCTTAAAAAACTAAAATCTTGAATTTTTTAACTCAAATCTTTAAAAAAAAATTCAAACTTTCAAAATCTAGAACACTCAAACCTTCTAATCTTCAAAGCTTTAAAATAACTATTGTATTTTCAAACCTTATAAAAAATTAATCTTAGTTGTAATCCTTATCACTCCATAACTAAAATATAAATTCAAATTTTCAAAAAATAACTTTTGAAAAATTAATCAAGGTGCATAAATAAATTTCAATAAACTTTAAAGTGAAAAACCTTATAACTCCACCTAATATTTTTCAAAATAATTCAAATTTGTTTTCCCTCCAAAAAATTAATATTGCACCGAATGTGGGAGTGTAACGTATGAATGTTACCTGTTATGGCCAATAGATTTATCACTTCTATTAATGTTGTGATATGTCAGGTGTTGGTCAGCATGCCACATTAAATCCTTATTCGTCCAACACTAATATTTCCTAATGATTGGAATTCCTCATTCTCTCTATTTTGAAGAAATTATTTTGCATTCTCTTTTTTCTCTCAATTTCCTGCCTGGTAGCACATCCAAATGCTATTTTTTATCTTGTCTTTGGTGGTAAGTTCTACCCTGGTTCTCATCTCTAGTGGAAATGGTAGTATATCCAAGTTCTACTTTGGTGCTCATATTTTGTATCAATGATAACATATTTGAGTGATACTTTGGTTCTTGTCTCTAGAGTAATGATAATACATTTGAGTGCTACTCTGGTACTCGCCTCTAGTAGCATATCCAAGTTGATGGGGGTTATTAATGCTTATCTTTTAATTCATTTTTGTTTGTCTAGGATGGTGTCCAAGGCTATATACGATAGATGATATTTATTTTTCTATAGTTCAAAAATTTGGGCACTTTCTTTTCTAATGGGAACATAGATTCATAATGTCTTTGCAGGAAGTAAACTTAAGTAGCACTCACTTGCAAAATGGAAACCTATTTAATTATAAAATTTAACTTTGCTAAAGGAAGAAATAAACTAATATACACTTTCTAAATTGAAATGACATGAAATGCAAGTTCTAGAATGAAAATAATAGAATTGACAAATGCTAAAAATTAATGTTACTGAAAAGAAATGCTAAAACAAGAATTTTAATGCTAAAAACAAGAATTGAATGCTGAAAGGAAATTGCATTAATATAAATAAAATGTACAAGAAATAAGAAGTTCAACTAGCTGAAAACAACATGAAAACATGCACACATGAAAACAAGGAAAAAATAGAGTATTTACAAGTTTGCATCAAATTGATAGAAAAACAACTTTTTGACAAAACAATCAACAAGCAAAAAACTACAATTTGTGAAAAATGTCCCCCTACTAGCCCCAAGAGTGGGCTTTTGCTCCTAGGTCTATTATAAGGATTAATATATTAAGTCCTAAGATCTAATTAGCTAATCATTCACAAAATACTACTTTGAAAAGAAACTACACTTTATTGTCTAAATTTGCTATTACAAAAAAACTACTAATAAATTCTTGAAGTCCTATTGTTGATTCCTATTTGTCTATTATTTTTCAACGTAGGTAGGTGGGAATATTTATACAAATTCTTCCACTTTATTAGCCTATAGTTGAAAATTACAATTCAATATCTTTGTTGTCAATTTATTATTTGCTGAGTTGTCAACAAATTATGTCTAAAATTGGGACATTATTTTGTTTGCAACTAGCTAGCCTCCTTTTCTCACTTCTAAATATTGTGGAAAAGGATTAAAATAAATTGAACATGATTGGGTATGATTATACATGTGCTATCTTGATTTCCTCCCTTGGAAAACTAGCTAAAACATGAATTCAGCCCTTTTTACAACATTTTCTACAACTACTTTGAAACATTCTATTGAGCAAGCTGTCAAACATAATTTCTTGGAACAGGTCATGTTGAGTCACCTTTGGATGATTGGTTATGTATTCCCTTGTTTGTTCCAAGCTCCCAAGGTGATTTCAACCCTAATTTTGATGTGCTTCTTCAACCTCCTATTATCCTATAAGTTGTTGCTCGGATGTTCTAAAGTAGAACCTATAGGTTTTGTTTTTGTAGGTTGACTATCTTGTTTTTGTTGCATCATGAAAGTTTTGATGCCACTTCATATAGAAATAGTTTCTAAGGTGGGAAAAATACTTCTAACATTCCCAACAATTAGATTTCAACAAAAAAACTTATTGATGGCCATTTTTCAACATGTCTTATTTATGTTATTTAATTGCTAAAACCTACAAAATAATCATAGAAAATGCAAAAAATTATCTAAATAGAAAAATAGTATTCCTTTTCATTTCATCATGATAACATTAACAAATTAATGTATAATAATCAAACATTTGGCATTTTAGCTATAATATTAGTCAAAAATGATAGTTTCACATGTTAACAAAGCTACAACAATGAGACATTTGAGTCTCTCAAAATTTCCCCCTACTTAGCTTGATGCATGTCCTCATGCATTTTGATTGGCCACAACAACATTTAGGTTTAGCACCCTATGCAAATTTACCCAAAATTCATGATCTTTTGAATGGTATCCTTTGTTTTTTTGTATTTACACCAACCCATGTTGAAATTTTTGTTCTAGTTTAGGGTTTGAATCAAAGAAATATGGCACTGGTGTGAGTAGAGTGGGTGGCCTAAATTGAAGGCCCATACACTCATGCTTCATTGCCAATATAACCTCTACCATTAATATTGCCCATATGTGAGACCATTTCAACTTTATTGGTGAAATGGGCTCTTTTTTTCTCAGAGATATTGATAGCTCATCCCACCTATTTTAGCATGTTGCAACTGAGTTGTCAAAATTTTCCTTGTAAAATATTTTAAAGTTAACCAAATTTTATTTGATATTTTAAGGTAAGTGTATTTAATTTTTAATCTTTCCATCAAAGAGAAGTGGTGGCTGATTAGGGTTGCTGGGTTGGGCTGGTCATGCCTAAGCATGAGTCCAAGCCCTATTTCTATAGTTTTGCACTACACTAATTCATATTGCTAGTGTGTTTGATTACTTAATATGGAGGTGAAAGCCCTCAGCTGCACATCCCTTGTGTATAGGTGTGGTACAAATTGTACATATTCCACTATCATAAACTTATGTAAATAAAATTCACACAATAATTATATTTGTTCCTCAGGACTGTGCAAATAAGCATCAATAAAGGATTGATCAAAAGATAGGTCATAGGATAAATGAGAGTATATTCACATTACCTTACATCTAAAATTTTTCTCTTTGAGGAACAAGCTGTAGAATCTGGTAGGCCACCTACATTGCACCAATTTGTTCTATTACAAGGTACAAATCTCTCACTTTGGTCTATAGGTCTATAATTTCTATAGTTTATCTCATGTTATGCTCTTCCAATGGTCATAATGCTACAAAATATTCTCCCAACGTATGATAACGGACAATCCATCTTTCTTTGGCTGCATTATGCTCCACAAATGAGATCATATTTGGTTGAGGCATTATCGTTGGTGGGGCACCAGGAACTAAGGGTATTTCAACCTGAAATCCAATTTTTGTAATCTAAACCACATTGATAGATTCTAAAAGAACCTGTTTGACTTCTTTCTCAGCTGGTATTTTTAGTTGTATTGGCTTTGTCTATAATCCTAGAGTTTCCCTTGCTGAAGTATCCTGATCCTAAGCCATTATTTGAATGCTCTACTATTCTAGATATTATCCCCGTATATGTTGTTTTGGAGCTCCTTTCTAGTATTCTCGAGAATCTTCTTCAATTGGACGTTTTAGAGCATGTATTTTTACTATCAGTTTCTCTTGTAAAATTTCAAACTCCAAGGCATTTTCTCTATGGTTAGAGCACTCTACAGCCTCCATGGGCTCTTTTTCTAGCCTACTAACAAATACAATCCCTTCTCCTATATGTTGCTCTTCTGCTAAAGTAGCAACTATGATAGGAGGAGAAGGGGGTGGTTCTTATTCTGAAACAATTTCAATAATTTTGTTAGGAGGTGCCTGAGTGACATCTTGTGCACTCTCATTTTGAATATGTTCTGTTAAATTAAGTAGAATCTTTATTGGTTATTTTTTGGAATAGACTGTATAGGTAAACTTTCTAGCTTTTCCATATTATCCTTCAAATAATATAACTCCTACAACAACTTGCGAGTATATATATATATATATATATATATATATATATATATATATATATATATATATATATATATATATATATATATATATATCATTTTCCTTTATTGTTGCTTTTGCCTTCTCTATCCAAGTTTGATGTTTTTTAATTATTACCTTAGTAGATTTCATAGGGTCTTTAGGTTCTAATTTTTTAGGTTCTTCATATCTTGATGATTCTGAAGAGTAAGTGTATGATTCCATCTCAGGTGGAGAATCTCTCTCCATGGGTTCCTCGGATTCTATAGGGATTTCTATAATTAGATCTTCAAAACTTATCTTCCTAATTTATTTTAGGGGCTCAAGAGGTGTTGTTTATTGCACTTGAGTATTTTCTTGTTGTTGTTGTCTCAAACTCCTTCTGAGACGAGGTGGTGTAGGTACAACCTATTGAGTTCTAGTCTCCTCTTTATCATATTCACAAAAATATCTATAATAGTTTTTTTTGCATGTTTGGTAGATCTACTAAGTGGTTATGACTCTAATTTTTGTGTGCCACTAGGATTCTCAGTTCTCTATTTTCTAGTAGCAACTTTGGTTGTTTTGGGTTGACTTTGTTGCTTTGTCTTACATTCTTCTTCTATGGAAGAAGTAGAATTTCCCTCTATAGATGATGAGCCTTCTTGAATAGCCCATTCTTCTATGTCAAAATAAGATGGTTCCTGCTAGGTAGAGACATATAACTGAGCAAGAATTTTAGTCTTACCTATTCTAATAACTACCATTTTGGTTCTATGCTTCTCCATAGAGCTAGTTTTATATTTAATCTTTTTTTCTCCTTTTGAACTGGTTGAAATAGGTGTTCGTCTATGAGATGAGGATAGGGTTTCTCTATTCCCAAAAATAGTCATACTATCAGATTTAACCCCAAATTTTTCTACCTTATTACTAGTTCCCTCATCCCTATATTTTTGCATATTTTTAGCAAGGGTTTGTTCCTCCCAAGGTTCAAATAATCTAGCAAAGGTCTTAGGGTTTCCTCAAAATAATGTTTGTAGACTATTTTGATTAGGCCATGATGCCTAAATGACCCCTGACCTTCGTGATATCTTTTTTCTATGTCATGCAAGGCTTGGTGCAAATACAAGGGAATGTTAATTTTTACCTCTGGCCTTTGTGCACCATGTTTGAGATGGGTGAGGAGTTTAACATGATGCCTAGATAATATGAAAAACTAACCCTTGTAGGTCAAATGTTGAATGATCTAGGTGGCCACTTCATCCCATGGTTTCTATAGATTGGTGCACTTTACCCCTTTGTAGATGTTATTAATTTATATTTTGGGCTCAATATCCCCATATTCTTGAAGAATTTTAACTAATTCGACAAAAGTTTCCTTAAAGGACTTAACCATTTCTATTTCTTGAAGCGGTAATTCAAAAATTTGGCTAAGCAAGTAGGGTTACCTCTATTCACATCCTATTAATGGTTGCTCTGTTGTTGCAGAGGGTTTTGGTAACTCTGCTACTAGCCCTTCTGAATTTCCATTGAACTTCTATAGAAACTACATCCACTCTACCTACTGAAATATTTCTATGACCTCTAGATGACACTGTAATTCCTTGGTGGTGTTTGGTTCAAATTTAAACTTTTGACCACTCACTGTTACTTGATCTCTCCTTTATTTGTCAACTCTACTACAACTCATAGTATGGCCACTTCTCTACATTTATTGTGTAACACTATTCTATAGTTTCACATTTACAATTCTGGATATTTTATAATCTGATTTACCTTGATTATTTTTTGAATTGGGTTTTGTAGAGCACGATGGGTTTTGAAGCAACCCATATGATGATTTCTAGGTATTCATGCACTCATCATTCTTGAGCATGGTGACCAGCTCCAAAAGATAAAACAAATCCATCTAAAATATCCCATGCACAAAATTTGTGTCATCCCTACGCATTGTTAGGATGCGTGTTTGTTTTTTATTCACCTATAAAAAAATTTCAAAAGTGCAAGTACAGATAGAAGGTGGCGGTTGATAAATTCCACTCATTATGCTAATAAATTCTTTTTTCATTCAAAATCATGGATGGTTGATCATCAGATTAATGGTCCTAGTTTCATGGCATGTTTTATGTGCTTCAAAATTTGTGGCGTCGTCACCCTTAGTTTGTGTTGTCATATTTACCTTGAGATGATGCAATAACATGGCTCTAGAGTGGTGTATGATTACAAGGCTTGATGGGATACTATGGAGCGTACCATTTAAAACACCTCAATTGTCACCATGTGTAGGGTTTTGAACTATGTTGGATTTAGATACCTATTGTCAGATTGAAAAATAGATGCTACAATACCAACCATCGAATGAGGATTGGTCAAATGAGATAACACCTCGGACATACGTTTAATTTTTTTTTAATTTTGAACACGTTCCCTTTCATTTTCTCATGCATACTCAAATTCAAAATTTTGTCTTTTTTTTGTCGTAGCATATCATTTCGAAGCTCTGATTGTTTTGGAACATGGTCTTTTTGGAGCATTTGAATCTTTCGGAGTACCCATCTTGCCATTTTTCATTCTTCCAGTTTTGATTTTTCATGATCAAGAATAGGATAGGGTATCTCTCGAGATGTGCAGTAGAGTATTTCATATTTTACCAATTTTTAGGTAGTTATGCCAAATATTTAATTATCATACATGCAATATCAATGCTAACTATGCATAAAATTCAAGAAACACATACCTTACTATCTCGAAGGCTTATCGTGCATCTCATAGATTACTTTGATGATTTTGTAGGCCTTTTGAAATCTAAAAAATAGAACATTATAAATGTGTAATAAGTAAAATTTCATATAAGGGGGGTATTTTAACAAGGAAAATAAGCCAAAAATTGGTTTTCATGTAAGCCTTAATTCAATAGTGCCTTGGAAAGTTTTTTTTTGCTATTGATATAAAAAGGGAGTTGAAGTACCTAGATCCTTTACACAGAGCTCAAAAGATGTACATGAAATAAAAAGAGAAGATCATACAAATGCAAGATAGCCCTATCTTATTAAAACAAATAAACTTGGGCTAAACCTATAGATGGAGAAGCTGAAATAATATCCCTCTCACTATCCTTCTATTTGACATGGCTTATGGAGTGCTCAATGCTTTACATAACTGATAAAGATACTATAGACACAATGTAATTTAGTGTGCTCAAATCCTTCATCACATGATCCCAATAATTATTCTACTTTATGCTACCCTCTTTATCTGCGAGCTTCATTATCAATTTTTATAATCTCTTCGAATTCCATGGAGGTGTATGACCAGTCCTTGAAATTCTTAGATTTAACTACCATATTCATCATTTTATTGATAGCTTTATTTCCCTCTCTATAAATATGTTTAACTTGACTTTCTTATAGGTTTCCCAAAATAGTCCTCACATCTATAATTATTTGGAAAATTCTAGAATTATTTTTTTTGAAGGGAAGTTATTATATTCTTGGAATCCCCCTCAAGAACAATTCTCCTAAAACCCAAATTCACTACAATTCGAAGGCCCATAAGCATCGTCCTTTCTTCAGCTTGGTTATTTGTGGTAGTTCCTAGATCTTTAGCATATGCAACCACTACCTAACCTCTGTCATTTCTAATAAGGCCCCCACCACCAGCATAACCCGAGTTACCTTTTGCAACTCCATCGAAGTTAATTTTTACCCAATATTTGTGAGGATGTTCCCATCTAGTATCTTGTCTCACCTTATTAATTTTTCCATATTTAAGATATATTTTTTTCTAGAGAGGATCATTGCAATATTTTCCTGGCTAACAATGTTTTTAATACAATCC
Organism: Wollemia nobilis; assembly: GCA_028583015.1. Taxonomy (NCBI): domain Eukaryota; kingdom Viridiplantae; phylum Streptophyta; class Pinopsida; order Araucariales; family Araucariaceae; genus Wollemia; species Wollemia nobilis. The sequence goes on from JAQPPZ010003577.1 coordinate 623,146, forward strand.
TCCAAAAGGGATGTTTTAATCCTGGCATAAATTCCAATTATTCCTTTGGTTTTATTTTTGAACACTCGCCTATTTCTTTCCAACCAAATCCCCTAAAAAATATGTGGAATACATTTTTGCTAAAAAATACTAATTTCTAAGTGCCACTGTTCCCAAATCCTGATTAGAGAACATGGAATAACCCAAGAAACATTTACTTCTCTCATTAACATATTTAGGATATCACAAAAAAAAATCACAAGCTGTAAATAGGTGATCCACTCATTCATCCTCTTTTTTACATAAGATAAACAATTGGAACCACAATCCCTCTTTTGAACATATTGTCTTTTGTGAGGATCTTATTGAGAATGATAGTCCATAAAAATATAGCAACCTTAGGGCTGATGTTTAGCTTCTAAATTATTTTAAGCTCATGTTTCTCTAAGGCTACTTTTCCCAAGACTCTATATCCATCCTTCACCAATTACGGGCCTTGTTGATTTCTTCTCCAAATTATATGATTCTCCTCTGAATATCTACCTAAATAACAACTCCTTAAAAGGTTTTGCAAATATTTACCCGCTGGGTCTTGCATATCTTCCTGCAAGATTTTCTATTCCTGAAAATCACCCATCCATATGAATGGAACCATTAATTTTCTTACCATAGGTTTTGTTTAAATGTTCTTTAATATCTTTGAACTTTTTTATAGTTCGCTAAAGGCTCCTCTTGAATCTAAGGATATTTTCAAAACTCAAATTTGTCCCCCCTTCCTACTCTCCATTTTAGACCTTGACATAGAACTTTCCTGCTATTGATTATATTTTACCAAAAAATAGACCCATGTGGAGGATTAGAACAACTAATAAAGTGGTTTTTGCCCTCCAAGTATTGGTTTTGGGTAATGCTAGCCCATTTCCTTGATGCTATAGTGAAAATCCTCCAACCATGTTTAGCTATAAGGGCTCTATTTATATCTCTTAACTTCCTCAATCCAAGACCCCCATTTTGTAAAGGCTGGCAACAGGTATCCCAAGGAACCAGATGTATATGTTTTTGTATTTAGTACCATCCCATAAGAATTTTTTTTTGTAGTCTTTCTAAAGCCTCTTCCACTTTCCTTGACATCCTTAGGAAAGACATAAAATAAATAGGGAGGCTTTGAAGCATGTGTTTTATGAGTTGTACTTTTCTCATAGAGTATAACAAAGATCCCTTCCAACCTTGAAGTTTCCTATTAAATTTATCAATAAGTGGATTCCAAATTTCATATTTCATTTTGCCTATAAAAAAATGCAAACCAAAATAGGTGATAAGGAACTTTTCCTCCTTACAACCTAAAACTTTAATTATTTGATCTCTTATACTTTCCTCCGTGTTTAAAAACACAATCCTATTTTTTCATAATTTATTTTTTGGCCTGTAGCTTATCCATAAGAATCAAGGACTTTTTTAAACTCCAAAGCTTCTTCCTCTATATCTTCCCCAAGCAAAAAAGTATCATCCACAAACTATTAATGGGATAAAGCTTCACCAATAAAGGAATGTTTTAGACCTTTAATATTACCATCCTTTCTCTTTATTTTCAAAGTTCTTCCCAGGGCATCTGCCATAATGATAAAGATATATGGAGACAATGGATCTCCCTGCTTGACTCCTCTGGTATAAGGAAAGAACCCAACAAATTATCCATTGATCAGGATCAAAAAGTGGGGGTTAGAAATACACATACTAACCCATGCCCTCCATTTTTTATTGAAACCCATTCGCTCCATTATTTTATCTAAGAAAGACCAAGAAACCCTATCATAGGCTTTGGTCATGTCCAACTTAAGGAAAATGCCTAACCCTTTTCTTCTTTGAAGAGAGTGTGTTGTTTCATAAATGGCAATGATGCTTTCAGTAATCTTCTTACCTACCACATAACCTCCTTGATCTTCATTAATGATTGAGGAGATGATTTTTTGCAACTGATTGACCAACACTTTAGTAAATGTTTTGTAAATTGTATTACATAGGCTAATTGGTATCCTACAATTTATCTGCTCCATATTTCTTGGGAATTAGAGCAAGTAAGGTATTATTCTATTCTTTCAACAACTTACTAGATTCTTGGGCTTCTTGGATTGCATTGACTACATCTTCTACAATAATATCCCAATGATGTTGAAAAAACCTGGTGGGAAACCATGTTAGTCTTACAATGACACTGAGAGGGGGGGGTGAATCAGTGTAGCTCTATAAAATTAAATTTACAGCTCTTAATACCGTAGCAATTAAAACTTATTACTAGATATAGCAAGTATAACAAATGAGCATCACACAACACAAGATTTAACGAGGTTCACCAATGTGGCTACTCCTCAAAAATTGACTGCTTGGACTACCATCCAAATCTAGCCTTTGCAAAGCACCAACTTTACAATCAATTTACTAGCACCAACTGGAAGGAGCACCAACCCTTGATTTATCTGCACCAACAGAAAGGAGCACCAACCCTTGATTTACCAGCACCAACTGGAAGGAGCACCAACCCTTGATTTACCAACACCAACTGGAAGGAGCACCAACCCCTGATTTATCTGCTTCAACAGAAAGGAGCACCAACCCCTGATTTACCAGCACCAACTGGAAGGAGCACCAACCCCTGATTTACCAGCACCAACTAGAAGGAGCACCAACCCTTGATTTATCTGCACCAATAGAAAGGAGCACCAACCCCTGATTTACCAACACCAACTAGAAGGAGCACCAACCCTTGATTTACCAGCACCAACTAGAAGGAGCACCAACCCCTGATTTACCAGCACCAACTGGAAGGAGCACCAACCCCTGATGCCAAGCACCAACTTGGACTTCAATCTTGAAACTAGAATATTGACAGTAAGATATCTTTGCTTTTGCAAGACCCTGACCGGTCTTCTTCACCTTTGCGTTCTCTACACACTCTGCTCTCTTTGCATAATCACTTCGCACACTCTGCTTCGTTACAGTCGAACTTCACGATCGTCTTCTCCATTTGCACACTCTGCTCTCTTTGCAAATTTTGTACTTAGCACGATTCGACACAACTTGCTCTCTGTGCACAACAACCGTATTTCATACACATTCCACCCACATTCAATGACATCCACAATTCTCCAAACAACCCTCCTTTTATAAAAATATTTTTTATGATGAAAACCCTAATCTTAGTCGGTTGTAAATCCTAATCTTAGTCAACTTTCATAACAATTGTAAACCCTAATTTTAGTCAACTGTCATCGGTCTTCGTCGGGTTCTCCTTCTTGACTTGTGCTTTTACGACCTATCATGAAATCATGACATTTTTGCTTCTATAGCTTCTTTTTTTGCTGTTGCCGTGAAAATACATGTCACGATATCATGAAACTTTCGCATTCGTACGCTTTCTCTATTCTTTTGTCGTGATATCATGACATTTCTTCCTCTGCAAACTTCGTCTTTTCTTTTGTCGTGATATCATGACACTTCTGCTTCCATAGACTTTGACTTTGCTTTTGTCGCGATATCGCGACACTTCTGCCTCCGTAGTCTTCAACTTAGCTTTTGTCGTGAAATCATGACACTTTTGCTTTCGTACTTAGCTTCTTTGCTTTTGTCACGAAATCGTGACACTTCTGCCTTCGAAGTATTCTTCTCTGATTTTTTCACAAAATCATGACACTTCTGCTTTCGTACGCTTCCTCGCTTTCTTTTGTCATGAAAATGCAACATGTCACGAAATAGCGACACTTTTCAAACTTACTTTCTCTCTCCTATTTTAGTCATGAAAATGCGACATGTCGTGAAATCGTGACACTTTTCCAACTTACTTTCTCTCTCCTATTTTAGTCACGAAAATGCGACATGTCACGAAATCATGACACTTTTCCAACTTACTTTCTCTCTCCTATTTTAGTTGCAAAAATGCGACATGTCGCGAAATCGCAACACTTTTCCAACTTACTTTCTCTCTCTTGTTTTAGTTGCGAAAATGTGACATGTCACGAAATCGTGACACTTTTCCAACTTACTTTCTCTCTCCTATTTTAGTCACGAAAATGCGACATGTCACGAAATCGCGACACTTTTCCAACTTACTTTCTCTCCTATTTTAGTCGTGAAAATGCGACATGTCATGAAATCGTGAAACTTTTCTTACTTGTTCTCTTTCTTCGAACTTGTCGCGAAATCGTGACACTTTTTCTTGCTTTCTCTTTCTCTTCCAACATGTCGTGAAATCACGACAGTTTTTCCACTTGCCTTTTTCTCTTCCAACATGTCGTGAAATCGCGACAGTTTTTCTTGCTTTTTCTCTCTCTTCCAACATGTCATGAAATCGTGATAGTTTTTCCACTTGCATTTTTCTCTTCCAACATGTCACTAAGTCACGACAGTTTTTCCTGTTTTTTCTCTCTCTTCCAACATGTCACGAAATCGTGACAATTTTTCCTGCTTTTTCTCTCTCTTCCAACATGTCGTGAAATCATGACAATTTTTCTTGCCTGTTGTATATGTCGTGATATCATGACACTTTTCTTACTTGTCTTTATTCTTTGATCTTTTGCATATGGGCCACTTTGGTCTTCTTGGAAAATCACTGTACATACTCTGAATAACATTTGAACTCCTGCCTTCTGCATCTGAACAGCTTTTGAACTTCCTGTCCATCGCATCAACGGATCTATCCGACTGTGTTGACAACAATGACAATACTGTTGCTGCACTTGCTCAACAATCTCCCCCTTTGGAATTGTTGGCAACACATGTGCAATTTCCTGTAACTCTTCTCCCCCTTTGACAATAATACCAAAGGTCTACTGCAGACTCCCCTTGAGTCCATGCACAACATTCTCAGGCAAAATTTATTACACTTAGCAAAAATCATGAGCATGAGCAAAAATATAATCAAATACTTAAATGCTCCCCCCCGAGAATGTGATCCCTGTAGCTAGTCAATTCTTGGGAAGTGTGACCACTCCTAATTTATTGCGAAGGTACTCAAAAACTTCCTTGAGCAATGGTTTTGTGAAGATATCTCGCTACTTGATCCGTAGTTGGAACAAAATCCAACTTAACCTCACCTTTCGCAACTTTCTCCTTCAAAAAGTGATACCTGATAGCAATGTGTTTTATGCGTGAATGCATAACCGGATTCTTAGAGATGTTAATGGCACTGGTGTTATCACACTTAACTGATATTGGCTCACTGAAGCTAATACCAAGATCTTTCAGGGTTTGTTTCATCCACAATACTTGCATACAACATGTTGTCGCTGCAATATATTCTGCCACTACTGTCGATAAAGAGACTGACTCTTGTTTCTTACTGTGCCACGCGACCAATCTGTCTCCAAGATAGAATGCACCTCCACTGGTACTCTTTCTGTCATCGACACATCCTGCCCAATCTACATTTGAATATGAAATAAGGGTGAAGTCTTTACCTTTCGGATACCATAACCCATACTCCATAGTACCCTTGAGGTACCGAAGAATCCTCTTCACTGTTGTCACATGAGTCTCCTTGGGATTAGCCTGAAATCGTGCTACCATGCATACTGCCTGCAAAATATCCGGTCCGGTAGATGTCAGTACGAGTAAGCTCCCAATCATAGATTTGTACATGGTTTGACCAACAGGTGGAGATTTGTCATCCTTGCTCAACTTGCAACCTGTCATCATGGGAGTGCTAACTGGCTTACAATCCTCCATTGTGAACTTTTTTAACATCTCTTTCACATATATAACTTGAGAAATAAATATGCCCTTCTTATTTTTATTAACTTGCAACCCGAGGAAATACGAAATTTCACCAATCATTGACATTTCAAATTCTTTCTACATCTTATTTGCTAAATCTTTACACGACTCATCTTTGCTACTACCAAATATGATATCATATATGTATACAACAAGAACAATAATATGCCCATTTTCTATTTTGACATACAGATTACTATCCACCATACCTTTCTTAAACCCTTGTTGAGCGAGATAGTTGTCTAGCCTTGCATACCATTCTCAGGGTGCCTGTTTTAAGCCATATAATGCTTTCTTCAACTTGCAAACCAAGTTGGGATCATCACCAAGTTGGAAATCATCTGGTTGCTCAATATAAACCTCTTCTTCAAGTTTCCCATTCAAAAAAGCTGATTTCACATCCATTTGATAAACTTTGAAATTCTTGTAGACTGCTAAAGCTAGAAACATTCTAATTGCCTCTAGTCTAGCTACTGGTGCAAAAGTTTCCTCAAATTCAATGCCTTCAACTTGTGCATAACCCTTACATACCAATCTTGCTTTATTTCTGAGTACCTGTCTGTCTTCATTCAATTTTTTTTGAAAAATCTATTTAGTCTCGATTATATTTTTATTTGCAGGTCTAGGTACTAACTCCCAAGTTTTGTTTTTCTCAATCTGATCTAATTCTTCATTTATTGCCTTCATCCAACTTTCATCTTTGCTTGCGTCAACAACATTTTTGGGCTCAATGTTGGATAATAGAGAGTAGTAACTTACTACTCTTCTTCTTGTCTGAACACCAACTTTGGGGTCTCCAATTATTTGCTCTCTAGGATGATTTTTCTGCTAGTTGCCTATTTTGAATTTCTTATTTTCTTCCACTTATGAATCACAACTTAAATCATCTAAGTCAATTTTTTGTATCTTTTTCGTTTCATTTTCCTCATCTCCTTCAATAACCTCTTCATAAATTGGGTAGTTCTTTTCATAGCTAATTACTCGTTCTCTACCTTCATCAAATTTAACATCGGCATTGTCCACAATTTTCTTTAGCCTCTTGTTGTAGAATTTGTAAGCTTTGCTTTTTGACGAATAACCAACAAAAATACCTTCATCCGCTCTATCTTCAAACTTACCAAGATTATCTTCAGTTCTTTTGATGTAGCACTTACTACCAAAAACTTTGAGGTATTTTGTTGTTGCCCTTTTACCGAACCACAACTCATAAGGAGTTTTGCTTTTATGTGTTCTCAGCATGTACCTATTTTGGATATACACCGCAGTATGGACTGCTTCTTTCCAAAATATGTCAGCTACTCTACTTTCAGTCAACATAGTCCGTGCCATTTCCTGCACTGTCCTGTTCTTTCTTTCTACCACTCCATTTTGTTGAGGTGTCCTGGCTGCTGAAAACTATCTCCTAATATTGTATTTTTCACAGTACTCTGCAAACTCCTCTGAAATGAATTCTCCTCCTCTTTCTGATCTTAAACATTTGATCCTCCTTCATGTTTCATTCTCAACTTGGTTTTTGAAAATCTTGAACCTTTCAAAAGCTTCTGATTTATGCTTCAAGAAAAATATCCATGTCATTCTGGAATAGTCATCAATGCACAACATAAAATATTTGTTACCATTTATATTTTGTGTTCTCATGGGTCCACATAAATCAGTGTGTATTAGTTCCAAAGGTTTGCTTGTGTAGTACTCTTTTGTTTTGAATGTGACTCTAGTTTGCTTCCCCTTTTGGCATGAAGCACAAATGTTGTTTGTAGGTTTGTTGATGGTGGGAATATCTCTCACTACCATTTTTGAGTTGATTTTTACTAGATTATCAAAACTAATATGACCGAGTCTCTTGTGCCACAACCAACTTTCTTCTTCTTGTCCAATAAAAAAAGCTCCTTCTAAAGTCTCTGAGAGCATGTACAGGTTGCCAGATGTCCTTGATCCAGTTGCTATCAATTTTCCACTATTTGTTTTTCTGAATTCACAACCCTGCTTCTTAAAAACTACTTCATGACCTTTATCACAAATCTGACTTATGCTCAACAAGTTATGTTTCAAACCATCCACAAAAAATACTTCTTCTGACTTAATTTTTCCATCACTAAATTTAACTGAACCTTTGCCAACTATCTTAGCTCCATCATTATTTCCAAACTTTACTGAACCACCTTCATATTTCTGTAACTTCTCAAATTTCTTTTTATCACCTGTCATATGATCGGAGCATCCACTATCAAGTATCCATGGTACATATTTATTCTGTGCTTTAAATGCTGTTTGTACGATTAAGGATTCCTTTTCTTCCTTAAGTCGCTCTTTTTCTTTCCACTCCATTTTGATAGTAGTTTTGGGCTCTTGTTTTGCCTTTCCCTTATCAAGAGCTTGTGCATGTTTTTCGGGAAGTTTTCTATTTTGTCTCATCCTATTTGGTTGAAATTTTCTTCCCTGAAACTGATTTGATGCAAATGTACTACAGTTTCTTGCAATGTGCCTAAAATTATGACAGTTATAACATTCTACTGTATAATTCATCAGAGGAGAAAAAGCATTTCTACTGGTGAAATTCCTTGGTCTTACATTATATTTGCAGTTTGAGATTTTATGTCCATAGCCATTGCATTTAAAACAGAAACTAGAAAAGGGATAATTGAACCTGGGTGATGGTATTTGCCATGTTGCCGTAGGAGCCATAGGTCTTCTTCTTCTTTGATGTGTGACATTTGTGAATCCATCATTGTCAATTCTCATTTCGTGCTTGGCATTATTGCTTTATTTTGCATGAGATATTTTTCCTTGATCAACCTGTTTCTTATCTTCATTCTTTATGGATTCTACATTTCTGGCCTTTGATACATTTGATGATTCTCCTTCAATGAAACCCAGACCAAATTTGATTCCTGTAGGCCTTTGGTCATTTATAATCTTATCCAGCTTCATAGAACTTTCTTCGTGTTTGTGATAGCAACTAATTTTGTGATTCATCTCTTCTATCTACGTCCGTAAACCAACATTCTCTTCTTCTAGTTTGCAGCAATAATCTATTTTCATGGTAATTTGTACTTCAAGATCTTCAGATATTTTCTTGTATTCTTCTCGTTTGTACTTTTAGAATGGTTATGATTTCGTTTGCATCCTCAAGATTTTTTGAAATTTTCTTATTCTTTTTCCTCTCTATTTTCCACTCTTCAAGTGTAGAGATCAACTCACCTTCTAGATCTACTTCAGCCTCAGGGTTTTCACCACATACTTTAGAGTTCACTCCTTCCTTTTCTGATTTTACTTCTTCAAATGCCATGAAAAGAGCTTCACCACCTGCCATTATGTTACTTCCAAGATCACCCTAGTCGGTTAAGCTTGTACAAGAACTTAGCTCTGATACCAATTGTTAGTCTTACAATGACACTGAGAGGGGGGGGTAAATCATTGTAGCTCTATAAACTTAAATTTACAGCTCTTAATACCGCAGCAATTAAAAATTATTACTAGATATAGAAAGTATAACAAACGAGCATCACACAACACAAGATTTAACGAGGTTCACTAATATGGCTACTCCTCAAAAATTGACTGCTTGGACTACCATCCAAATCTAGCCTTTGCAAAGCACCAACTTTACAATCAATTTACTAGCACCAACTGGAAGGAGCACCAACCCCTGATTTATTTGCACCAACAGAAAGGAGCACCAACCCCTAATTTACTAGCACCAACTAGAAGGAGCACCAACCCTTGATTTACCAGCACCAACTGAAAGGAGCACCAACCCCTGATTTATTTGCATCAATAGAAAGGAGCACCAACCCCTGATTTACCAGCACCAACTAGAAGGAGCACCAACCCCTGATTTACCAGCACCAAATAGAAGGAGAACCAACCCCTGATTTATTTGCACTAACAAAAAGGAGCACCAACCCATGATTTACCAGCACCAACTGGAAGGAGCACCAACCCCTGATTTACCAGCACCAACTAGAAGGAGCACCAACCCCTGATTTACCAACACCAATTGGAAGGAGCACTAACCCCTGATTCCAAGCACCAACTTGGACTTCAATCTTGAAACTAGAAGATTGACAGTAAGATACCTTTTCTTTTGCAAGACCCTGACTGGTCTTCTTCACCTTTGTGTTCTCTACGCACTCTACTCTCTCTGCACAATCACTTCGCACACTCTACTTCGTTACAATCAAACTTCACGATCGTCTTCTCCCTTTTGTGCACTCTGCTCTCTTTGCAAATTTTGCACTTAGCATGATTCGACACGACTTGCTCTCTGTGCACAACGACCGTATTTCATACACATTCCACCCACATTCGACCATATCCACAATTCTCCAAACAAACCTCCTTTTATAAAAAAAAAAATTATGATAAAAATCCTAATCTTAGTCGGTTGTAAATCCTAATCTTAGTCGACTTTCATAACAATTGTAAACCCTAATTTTAGTTGGCTATCATCGGTCTTCGTCGGGTTCTCCTTCTTGACTTGTGCTTTTATGACTTGTCATGAAATCATGACATTTCTACCTCTATAGCTTCTTTTGTTGTTGTTTCCGTGAAAATACAACATGTTGCGATATCGCGACACTTTCGCCTTCGTATGCTTTTTCTATTCTTTTGTCGTGATATCATGACATTTCTACCTCCACATACTTCATCTTTTCTTTTGTCACGATATCACGACACTTCTGCTTCCATAGACTTCGACTTTTCTTTTGTCACGATATCGCAACACTTCTGCCTCCGTAGTCTTCAACTTAGCTTTTATTACAAAATCGTGACACTTCTGCTTTCGTACTTAGCTTCTTTGCTTTTGTCACAAAATCGCGACACTTCTGCCTTCGAAGTCTTCTTCTCTTCTTTTGTCACGAAATCATGACACTTCTATTTCTGTACGCTTCCTCTCTTTCTTTTGTCACAAAAATGCGAAATATCATGAAATCACGACACTTCTGCTTCCGTACGCTTCCTATCTTTCTTTTGTCACGAAAATGCCACATGTCACGAAATCGTGACACTTTTCATACTTACTTTCTCTCTCCTATTTTAGTCACGAAAATGCAACATGTCGCGAAATTGTGACACTTTTCCAACTTACTTTCTCTCTCCTATTTTAGTTGTGAAAATACAACATGTCTCAAAATTGTGACACTTTTCCAACTTACTTTCTCTCTCCTATTTTAGTCGCGAAAATGCGACATGTCACGAAATCACGACACTTTTCTAACTTACTTTCTCTCCTGTTTTAGTCGTGAAAATGTGACATGTCGTGAAATCGTGACACTTTTCCAACTTACTTTCTCTCTCCTATTTTAGTCACGAAAATGCGACATGTCACAAAATCGTGACACTTTTCCAACTTACTTTCTCTCTCCTATTTTAGTTGCGAAAATGTGACATGTCACGAAATCGCAACACTTTTCTTGTTCTCTTTCTTTGAACTTGTCACAAAATCGTGACACTTTTTTATGCTTTCTCTTTCTCTTCCAACATGTCACGAAATCGCGATAATTTTTCCACTTGCCTTTTTTCTCTTCCAACATGTCGCAAAATCGCGACAGTTTTTCCTGCTTTTTCTCTCTTCCAACATGTCGCAAAATCGTGACAATTTTTCCACTTGCCTTTTTCTCTTCCAACATGTCACGAAATCGCGACAGTTTTTCCTACTTTTTTTCTCTCTTCCAACATGTCACAAAATCGCAACAGTTTTTCCTGCTTTTTCTCTCTCTTCCAACATGTCGTGAAATCGTGACAGTTTTTCTTGCCTATTGTATTTGTCGCAATATCGCGACACTTTTCTTACTTGTCTTTATTCTTTGATCTTTTGCATATGGGCCACTTCGGTCTTCTTGGAAAATCACTGTACATACTTTGAATAACCTTTGAACTCCTGACTTCTGCATCTGAATAGCTTTTGAACTTCCTGTCCACTGCATCAACAGATCTATCTGACTAAGTTGACAACAATGACAATACTGTTGCTGCACCTTGCTCAACAAACCATATGGCCCCAGAGACTTAGATTCTCCCATAGAGAACACAACTCTTTTAAGTTCCTCCTTAGATATTACCTTGCATAGATATTCATTCTTACTATCATTAACTCCTTTAGGAACATTGTTATTGATGATTTCTATTTCAATATTGTACTTTTTTTTGTTGTACTTTATTTTTTCTTTGCTAAGAAGGTTCTGAAAGAAAGAAATGGTTAGATTTTTAATATCATTTAAATCCTCATACTTTCTTCCATATTCCCCCATAAGGTAGCAAATTTTATTGTTGTTCCTATGTATCATAGTCAAAACATGGAATAATTTAGTGTTTCTATCACCTTCCTTGAGCCACAGTACTATGGATTTTTGTTTTCAATTAATTTCCTCTTGGGCAATGGTATTATGATACTCCATGAAGAGTTGTTTTTCCCTTTCATGCCACTCTAGTTTTCTACCTTCCCTCTCTATTTTTTCCTCTATATCTTGGATATCCTTTTTAATTTTTTTTCTTAAATTGATGCTACCAAAAACCTCTTTATTCCAAATTTTGATTTGATACTTGATGTTATTTAATTTTTGGGTAACTTTGTACATAGTTGATCCTTAAAACTCCTCCTACCACCAAGATTTAATTTTTTTGTAATATGTCGGTGCATATTCCACATGAGATCATACCTAAAGAGTGCTCCTCCCTTCTTCTCCTCCTTTTCCATATCCAAAAAAAAGATATTGTGACCTGATCCTATTCTAGACATACATGTAAGTCTATGAATATTGTTTATACTTATCCAACTATCAAAAATAAGAACTCCATCCAAGCACCTTTGAATTTGATTATCCCCCATATTTCTATTTATCCACATAAACTTACCTTTACACATATCCAGGTCAATCAAATTATTCAACTGAAAAAAATCATTGAATTCTTTCATACCTTGAGTGATGTTAATCCTTTCTCCACTTTTATCCTCTATTCTTAATACTGTATTGAAGTCACCCAAAACCATCCAATGCAAATTAATGAAAAGACTCCTCTAAAAATATAGCTTATTCCATAGTTGGAATCTCTCATGATCATCATTTTGAGCATAAACCCCTATCATTACCCAATAGAAGTTAGTTTTTTTGTTCTTCAATTTGACTGTGTAGAATCTCTCTTCTTGATCAATTAAAGTACCCTCAAAATTCATTCTATCCCAAAATATGCAAATACCTCCAACAGTACCTTGTGTTGGGCTTATGATCCATTCAACATTCAACCAGATCTCTTTTTGAATAATGTCAAGTTTTTTTGTGTCAATTTTAGATTCTTAAAGATAAACAATATCAGATTTTACTTCCATGAGTAGATTTCTAACAATTCTTCTTTTCCCAAGGGAATTTAGCCCTTGCACATTCCAAGAAAGGATTTTCATTTTTTGGTTTTATTTGATGGGATTTTACCCTTAAGCATTCATTATTTATTTGGATCTAATTCTTGTCCCCTATTCTTTGGTACTTTTTTTCTTCTTGTTTAGGGGGTCTTCCTTGCTTTATTTTCCCATAATTGCTTGTATTCTTTGCATTTTTTGTATGTCTTTCTGGAGGACCATTCTCTCCCATTTGGTTACATCCTATTAGAGATTATTATACTGTTGATTGATCTATTTTACCCAACTCTAGTCTTTTGTTGAATCTTATTTGCATACCCTCCTTAAACTACTTTTATTTTTCTATTATGATTATATCCTTATGTTCCTCAAATTGATTAGTTTTGTTCTTTGAATTTAAAACTTGATCTAATCCTTGCCATTCCTCTATTTATTTCATTTTAAACCTCTAAACTCCTTCAATATTATCCTTCTACTATTATGAGTCCATTTGAGTGGATAGGATAGCCTCTACATTTTTAGCATCATCTACTAATATTTCTTCTTCGATGTTCAAATTACTGTGTGCATTATTTGTGCTGACCACAATCACATTTTATTTCTCATTATGTTCTTCATCTGCTTTCTAGTTTGGTTCTTTGCATTTACTTGCATACTCCATTGTATTATTAGGATCATATTGTTCTTCCTTATGATGTATAGAACATCCATTTCTAATTTCACTTCATGTCTCTTCATTTACCTCCTGGATATTGTTCATTTTCTTGTGCCCTTTCTTGTGGGCTAGAAGTTTTCTTTTACATGCTTGTAGTTCTCTAGTTTATTTGATTCTCCTTTTGTTGCCACTTTTTTGTAAATTTAGTTTATCTTTGTGGATGAAATTTCCCCTCCAAGTGTCCAAACACTTTGCATTGCTTACAGTATACCAAAAAAAAATTATATTTAAGTTTTTGTTCCCATTCCCCAAGCATCAATTTGATACTCACTTTTTCCACTTTGTCTTGTTCTAGCTCCACGTTAACACAGACTCTTGCACACAATATTATTATTTTATTATGGGTGGGTGGATCCAAGGTTATAAACTATCCAATTTGTGTTGCTATAACCTTAATAATTTGATAATTTCAATATTCTATAGCCAGATCTGGGAACCTAATCCAGATGGGAACTAAAAAAATTCTTCTTTTTGAGGGTTGAAGCCCTGATGCCAATATTTCAGGAAAACTGGTCTTTTTACCAAATAAAAATGGACCTCACGATAAGGTTACCACCAGATCCTCCTCAATATTGAACCGAATTAAGAAGTATCCCTTTGATAGACCAATAACATTCATTCGCCTTAGAAAGGTTTTCATTGCTGAATTATTCATTTTATTTTGAAAGAAAATTTTGAAAATCACTCTAAATCTAAAGTGGAAGAGAGAGTCTCTTCCATCACATATAAATTTGATTGTGCAAAATATTTTGTAAACTCCTCCTTTGTTAATGGTTTATGGTACACCCTTAACCGATGCCCATTTACCACTAACTTCCTCCTTGAGTCATCAATAGGAGAAAGGTGAACAACTCCATTTTTTAACACTTCCTCAATTTGGTAAGGTCCTAACCATCAATTTTATAAATTGATAGGAAGATAGCAGTAATATTATGCACTTTTTACTTTTCTTTCCAAATCAATATTATGCAGTGTATAAATAGCAGTATCAATAGTAGTAATAAAAGCAATGCACAAAACACCATACACCATAGAGACACAGTTTTAAAATTTCACTAAAATTTTCTCAATCAATATCTTGGGAATCCTTCCCAATTACAATATTTATGGACCTTTGTCCAAAGGAGATACTGATCCCCTAAATTTAGTTTGTGGATCTCTATCCATAGGAGAACTCCTCCTCTAATCTAGCTAGTGATCCTCTAGAATACTACTACCTCCACTGCACTGGCTTGTGGATCTCTCTCCACTGAAGACTCTTATCCCCACTTAGAAGACATGTCCTCACTGCCCTGGCTGATGGATCTCTATCCACTAGAGACTCTGTCCTCTCTACTCTATCACCTCAAAATCTTTGTCTCAATTATGTACTAAATACAGTCCAGTCAATCTAGCATAGCTCTACTCAATCTCTTGCACTAAACATAATCCATTCGATCTAACACAAGTCTGCTAAAAAATATCACTTAAATCTACACTAAACACAATCCATTCGGTCTAGCACAAATCTGCTCAACTCTTGCACTAAACACAATCCAGTCGATCTAGCACAAGTCCACTCAAATTTGTACTAAACATAGTCCAGTCGATCTAGCACAAATTCTCTCAATAGGTCCACTTAGAACCTACTCAAATCTACTCAAATCTACTCAACAAGTTCACTCAAAACCTACTCAAATCTGCTCAACAGGTCCACTCATAACCTGCTCAAATATGCTCAATAGGTCCACTCAAAACATGCTCAAATTGGCTCAATAGGTCCACTCAGAACCTGCTCAAATTTTCTCAACAGGTCCACACAAAACCTATCTAATCTTCTCAATAGGTTCACACAGAACCTGTCCACATTTTCTCAACAAGCTCACACATAACTTGTCCAAAACTACTCAACAAGCTCACACAGAACTTGTTCAAATCTGCTCAACAAGCTTATATAGAACTTGTCCAATCTCATAGAAACATAAAAAGAATTGTTAGAGACTCAATATGTTCTATTCTCAAAACTCAATCACTTGCTCAACTCAATATCATAGAAGCATAAAGAGAATTTTTAGAGACTCAATATGTTCTATTCTCAAAACTCAATATCAACTCAAAACATAATACATAATGGTTTTTTTTATGGTACTTGAACAATCACTTCAAACATCCACTTAACTAGGCTCAATCAACTCTACTCAACCAATCACTCAAGAAACAAATCTTTCTCATAAACCCTAGTCTAAGCATGTATCATCCAACTCAAAATATTTCCAACAATGCTCAACAATAAATCTCACATAACAATGATACTCATGATCTTTTCAAACCCTAGTTCAAGTTATTTGCATAACAACTCACTTCAACAACCATGCTTATAAAACAAGGTTTTAAACACAACTCTCAATTTTAGAAAACCTTGAAGCATTAACTCAAACACTCCACTCAACCAATGGTCTCAACAAAAATGCTTATCAAACAAGGTTTAATCACAACTCTCAATTCAAAAAACCTTGAAGCATTAACTCAAACACTCCACTCAACCAATGGTCTCAACAACAATGCTTATCAAACAAGGTTTAATCACAACTCTCAATTCAGAAAACCTTGAAGCATTAACTCAAACACTTTCAAAAAGGAAACCCTAATCAAATCCTTTTCACTCCAGACTTAATTTTCAAGTAAGCCAATCAACCAACTCAACCAAGGAATAATTTGCCCATACCTTTTGTTTGACAAGGAGTTGATCTCATAAATATGACACACTCACAAATTTCTCTTTTCCAATCTCAATAAGGGTTAGAAGACTTCAATCAAATCACAATACAAAATACTGACCCAAAATACACCTTATTACTCCAACTCAAAAATAACATTCACCATAATCTGCTTTAAATGGAAAAACCCTTATACAAAAATAATGCTCAAAAGCCTTAATAATAAATTAATAAGACTTTAATAAAACTCCTTATTACTCCTAAAATAATAAATCTCAAGTATCAATACCTCCACAATAATCCTCAATAAACATTCACCATAAATTTCAAATATCAAACCTTCCACAATAATCCTCAACAAACATTCACGACAAATTTTATGCCTTAATGTATAAAAATAATAATCACTTATGCACCCTTATTCCTCCAACATTAGGCAACTAAAAAAATTTAAATCAAAATTAAATACCTTGTCCTTGGAGGGAATTGAACCCTCAACCTCATCTCACCACAAGTGCCTTAACCATGGCCAAAGTCGCCACACGAGCCAAGCTCTCGCTTGAGATTAAAGAAGCACCACGTGCTTCTTAATATCACACCACCTTTCACCAATAAAATGGTCATGCACCTTGGGCACCTCAAACAACACACCAAACAATGCATGCAGGGATTCAAAATATCAACCACCTTGCTGCCAGCGCCTTTGCACTTTCCCAATTACCACTAAGCCATAATTGCCCAATGAAACTTGAGGATGAAACCTTCCTCCTCTATGTCTTTCGTTGCCATGTTTTTGTAAATCACAAGCTCTATTTTTCGCATGCCACCAATTTATTAATTCAAGCAAGGGTAACTTTCTAATGGTTTTGGAAAAGTATTTATATTCATTATATTTTATTTGGACACATCAGCGCTAGATCCTCCATGACGACGTCGACAGAAATATATAGGCTTCGAAAGCCTTTTTCTTTAAACCCCAACTTTGGGTTTAATTTACTTTAAACTTTGTGCTTTGAAATATTTTTCCCTCCAAAACCCAACCTTAGGGTTTTATAAAAAATAATTAATTGTCCTTTGTAAATAAAATAATATTATAATTAAAATTATAATAATTTATTTGGGTTTTCACAACCTTGGATAAATATTATAATAAATATTATAATATTAAATCTTTCCATTGCTTTGGATATATTTTCTTCCAAAGGAGAACTGAACCCATTTTTTGAACCATTCTTTTGGGTGTAAAATAAAAATATTTTAACCCATTACAACTTCCATTTAACTTTGCACTTAAAATTGAGAAGAACTATCACTGACATCTTGACATCAATGACAACTTTGGCTTAGGGACTCAAAATGTCCAACAATCTCCCCCGTTGTCATTGACGGCAACCCACATTCTTTTTACTGAAACATGGCCTTTATTTTTATTTTGCTCCCCCTGGGACATTGCTCCCTGGCTCAATGCTCTATTAGATATAAAATCTATCCCCATATCAAATCTCTCTCCCAATACACAAATATATCCCCCTTTGACATCAATGGCAAAGGGTCACCTTTGGGGCTTGGGGCTAAGAATGAGCCTCTTAGCTTAGCCCCTACCCCACCTTCTTTGATGTGGTTAATTCTAGGGTGGGAGTATTTCTACTCCCAAAAGTCATTGTTCTTTGCCTTTATCCTCTTCCCTTCTTGTCTAAATTTTTTGATTCTTCTGATTGTTTCTATCCGTGTCATCATTCCTGTTCCTGTCATCATTCCTATTCCTATTTTTTTTCATGTTCTCATCCATATTCATATTCTTTTTCCTTTTCATGTTCCTGTTCCTGTTCCTATCATAATTCTTATTCCTACTCCTAACCATGTTCATGTTTATATTCTTGTTCATATTCTTTTCCCTGTCCATACCTGTTTTTGGAATATTTTCTCTACACCATTTTGCTATGTGACCATCATTATTGCACTTATAAAACTTAATGTTATTATTCCTTGGAGGTGCAAATGTCTTAGGATCTCTTCTAGTAAAGCCATATCCTTTTCTATCATGAACCCTGCAATTCATTGCCTTGTGACCAAACTCATTACATGAGTAGCAATACCCATGAAAAATTTATCCTTTCTCATATTCCTCTCTTTCATGTGTCCTGCATTGTGAAGCCATGTGCCCAAACCTCTTTACATGAAAAACATATTCCATTGGAGCTTCCTTGTATTGACCTCAATGGTCTCCTATTCTGATTGTTGTTCCATATATATCTTTTTCGTGCATTATTCCTATCTTTGTTGAACTCTTTATTGTCCAACTCATCCTTTGATGTCTCACTCCCTCTTACATTGTCTTCTTCTGATGTATCTTCATTTGAAGTTTCTTCTTCTTCAATATTTAAAGTAGAATTTTCTTCCCATTTCTTTTCAACTTGTTTGGAACTAAGACATATTTTGTTTGTTTCTCCTCTTTGTATCTTGACTATTTTATCCACACTTTGCACTGTTTACATACTTTTATAGCTTATTCTTGGATTCTTCTACATATTCCTTTAGTAGAGCCACTTCTTGTGTTAACTTATCACATTCCAAGATATTTGCTTCTAACTTATATTTGAACTTCTTTTCCTTAGCCTTTGATTTTTCTAAATCCTCTATGAGCAATAATCTTTCTTCATCACATTCTTGAAACTAAATTTCAAGCTTAAAGTGTTGTTTTCTTACATTATTTACCATTTCAAGGGCATATATGAGTTCTCCCTTGAGATCATAACCATTATATGCTGAATAATCCTCTATTTTTTTACCTTTCTTCACATCATTACTTTATTTTGGCTTGTCTTTTATAGGATAACTCACTTCTTCTTCTAATGCCATTAGAATATTTTCATCTGGTCTTTCAAGTGCATCTTCATAGTCATCATCATTGAAACTATAACCATCCCTTGTGTAATCATCTTCAAGATGTCCAAATTTACCACATCTAAAATACTTTAGAATAATTGGAGTCTTTTTCTTAACTAGTTCTTTCTCTTCAATCATAAATAGGACTTCATCTCTATCATTGTTTGAAAAGCTAGCATCACTATCATTTGAGTACTTACTTGCATTATTCACATAGTAGCTTCTCTTTTGTCTTTGGAAGAACTTCTTTCCTTGTTTTCTTTGTCCATAATTGCTTTTCTTTTGATGCCTATATCTTTTTGATTCCCTGTACTTGTGATCCTATTTTTCTTCACCATTGTTGTTCTTTGGCTCTTTACAATCTGTTGCAAAATGTCCATACTTAACACAATTGAAACACTTAATAGATCTTAGATCTATGGATGTTCTAGAACCTTTATATCTCTTACCATAATTAGCTTCTTCATCACTGGATGACTCATTGCTTGATTCTGACCTCTTACCCTTTATCTTCTTGTTCACTTTGAATGTAGCCTCTTCCGGAGGGATATGATATTTTGTTCTTATCTCAAAAGTTTTAAGCATTAAAGAATTTTTTGTTAGACAATCACTATAAATTGATGTTTCTATAGCAAAAACCTTTTCACTGTACCTTTTTGGAAGAGTTCTCACGATCTTATCACAAGCATCAGATTCATCGACCTTAATTCCAAGACCTCTCATCTCATGTACAAGTTCATCAATCTTACTGAGATAGTCACAAATATTTTCATCATCTTGCATTCTTAAGTTTTCAAATTCTCCTTTGAAATTTTTGATCTTAGCTTTCTTGACACCTTTATCTCCTTCATATATTTTATACAATAATTCCCACATTTCTTTTGTTGTTTTACAATCCATAACCTTCATAAATTCTGATCTATGCAATCATTTTATAATTGCATTCATAGCTCTTTAATTTATATGCATTAGAAGCTTACCTTCCTTATCTGTAGGAGGATTGATTGCTAAATCATATCCAAGTTCCACTACATCCCAAACTTCATTTCCAAGTGCCATCAAGTGAAATCTAATTATCACACACCAATACAAGAAGTCACTTACATAAAATACTGATACTATATTATTGATGGACCTATCACTTTAATCCTTTTGATTCATTATGTTCTTGATCGCTTTTACTTCAAGCTATCAAACTCTTCTGAAGGAACCCGCTTCGATACCAATTGAAGAACACAATATTATATTGAGAGGGGGTGTGAATAGTATAAGAGCACTTTTTACTTTTCTTTTCAAATTAATATTATACAGTGTATAGATAGCAATATCAATAGTAGTAATAAAAGTAATGCACAAAACACCATACACCATAGAGACACAGTTTTAACGTGGTTCACCCAAAGATGGCTACTTCCATGGAGAAAATATTTCACTAATTTTTTCTCAATCAAGCTCTTGGGAATCCTTCCCAATTACAATATTTATGGACCTATGTCCAAAGGAGATGTTGATCCCATAAATATGGTTTGTGGATCTCTATCCATAGGAGAAATCCTTCTCCTCTGCTTTGGCTAGTGATCCTCTAGAAGACTACTGCCTCCACTACACTAGCTTGTGGATCTCTCTCCACTGAAGACTCTTGTTCCCACTCAGAAGACCTTTCCTCACTGCCCTAGCTAATGGATCTCTATCCATTGGAGACTCTATCCTCTCTTCTCTATCACCTCAAAATATCTATCTCAATTTTGTACTAAACATAGTCCAGTCAATATAGCACAACTCTACTTAATCTCTTGCACTAAACACAAGCTAGTCAGTCTAGCACAAGTCTACTCAAAAAGCTCACTCAAATATGCACTAAACATAGTCCATTCAGTCTAGCACACATTTTCTCAACTCTTACACTAAAAAAAATCCAGTCGGTCTAGCACAAGTCCACTCAAATCTGCACTAAACATAGTCTAGTCAGTCGAGCATAAATATGCTCAATAGTTCCACTCAGAACCTACTCAAATCTGCTCAACAGATCCAATCAAAACTTGCTCAAATATTCTCAACAGGTCCACTCAAAACCTGCTCAAATCTTCTCAATAGGTCCACTTAGAACCTACTCAAATTTTCTCAATAGGTCCACTCAGAACCTGCTCAAATCTACTCAACATATCCACACAAAACCTGTCCAAATATTCTCAATAGGTCCACATAGAACCTGTCCAAATATGCTCAACAAGCTCACACAGAACTTGTCCAAAACTGCTTAACAAGCTCACACAAAACTTGTTCAAATCTGCTCAAAAAGCTCACATAGATCTTGTCCAATCTCATATAAACATAAAGAGAATTTTTAGAGACTCAATATTTTTTTTACTCAATGCTCAATCACTTTCTCAGCTCAAATAAATCTCATAGAAATATAAAGAGAATTGTTAGAGACTCAATATGATCTATACTCAAAACTCAATCCCTTTCTCAACTCAATATTATAGAAGCATAAAGAGAATTGTTAGAGACTCAATATGTTCTATTCTCAAAACTCAATCACTTGCTCAACTCAATCTCATAGAAGCATAAAGAGAATTGTTAGAGACTCAATATGTTCTATTCTCAAAAATCAATCTCAACTCAAATAAGAATATAGAATGGTTTATTTTATGGTACTTGAACAATCACTTCATATATCCACTTGACTAGGCTCAATAAAATCTACTCAACCAATCACTCAAGAAATAACTCTTGCTCATAAACCCTAGTCCAAGCATGTATCATCCAACTCAAAATGTTTCCAATAATGCTCAACAAAAAATCTCACATAACAATTATAATCATGATCTTTTCAAACCCTAGTTCAATTTCTTTGCATAACAACTCACTTCAACAACCATGCTTATCAAATAAGGTTTTAAACACAACTCTCAATTTCAAAAAACCTTGAAGCATTAACTCAAACACTCCACTCAACCAATGGTCTCAACAACAATGCTTATCAAACAAGGTTTAATCACAACTCTCAATTTAGAAAACCTTGAAGCATTAACTCAAACACTCCACTCATCCAATGGTCTCAACAACAATGCTTATCAAACAAGGTTTAATCACAACTCTCAATTCAGAAAACCTTGAAGCATTAACTCAAACACTTTCAAAAAGGAAACCCTAATCAAATCCTTTTCACTCCAGACTTAATTTTCAAGTAATCCAATCAACCAACTCAACCAAGGAAGAATTTACCCATACCTTTTGTTTGATACGGAGTTGATCTCACAAATCTACCACACTCACAAATTTATATTTTCCAATCTCAATAAGGGTTAGAAGACTTCAATCAAATCACAATACAAAATAATGACCCAAAATACACCTTATTACTCCAACTCAAAAATAACATTCACCATAGTCTTCTTTAAATGGAAAAACCCTTACACAAAAATAATGTTCAAAAGTATTAATAAGAAATTAATAATACTTTACTAAAACTCCTTATTACTCCTAAAATAATAAATCTCAAATATCAATACCTCCACAATAATCCTCAATAAACATTCACCATAAATTTCAAATATCAAACCTTCCACAATAATATTCAACAAACATTCACCATAAATTTCATGCCTTAATGTATAAAAATAATAATCACTTATGCACCCTTAATCCTCCAACATTAGACAACTAACAAAATTTAAATCAAAATTAAATACCTTGTCATTGGAGGGAATCGAACTCTCAACCTCGTCTCACCACAAGCGCCTTAACCATGACCAAAGTTGTCGCACGAGCCAAGCACTCCCTTGAGATTAAAGAAGCACCATGTGCTTCTTAATCTCACACCTCCTTCCGCCAAGAAAAAGGTCATGCGCCTTGGGTGCCTCAAACAACACATCAAACAATGCACGCAAGGATTCGAAACATCAACCACCTTGCTGCTAGTGCCTTTGTGCTTTCCCAACTACCACTAGGTCACACTTACCCAATGAAACTTGAGGACGGAACTTTCCTCCTTTATGCCTTTCGTTGCCACATTTTCATAAATCACAAGCTCTCTTTTTGCATGCCATCGATTTATTAATTCGAGCAAGGATAACTTTCCAATGGTTTTTGCAAAGTATTTATATGCATTATATTTGCTTTGGACACATTGGTGCTAGCTCCTCCATGATGACGTCGATGGAAATATAGAGGCTTCGAAATCCTTTTTCTTTAAACCCAAAATTTGGATTTAATTTACTTTAAACTTTGCACTTTGAAATCTTTTTCCCTCCAAAACCCAACCTTAGGGTTTTATAAAAAATAATTAATTGTCCTTTGTAAAACAAATAATATTATAATTAAAATTATAATAATTTATTTGGGTTTTTCACAACCTTGGATAAATATTATAGTAAATATTATAATATTAAATCTTTTCATTGCTTCGGATATATTTTCTTCCAAAGGAGAACTGAACCCATTTTCTGAACCATTCTTTTGGGTGTAAAATAAAAATATTTTAACCCATTACAAATTCCATTTAACTTTGCACTTGAACTTGAGAAGAACTATCCCTAGCATCTTGATATCAATGATAACTTTGGCATAGGGACTCAAAATATCCAACAAAGTCAGCATAGTGAGAATCAAACACCAATGCCCAATATCTTAGTTCAAATTTGCTATGCTTTATGTGACTATCATGCCACATCTTTTTTTTTTTTGGATGCTTTCTATTTGGTGAATTACCACCAATCGAAACTCATCCCATATATTTAGTTGCAAAAATCTATCCATTTGTACCTATGACAATTCAATATCAACTTCCAAATATGTATAAAGTGTTATCAATTAAAATTCCACTGGGAAAATAAGTTTCTTACAATAAACTAGTTCATAAGGTGTGAAACCTGTAGTGGATTTTCATGTAGTGTTATATGCCCAAACAACTTCTGGTAATTTATTCATCCAATTCTTCCTATGAGTGGCCATTATTTTTTTTAAGATACTTTCTAGTTTTCTATTAGTGACTTCTACTTGAAAATTTTCTTGAGGGTGGTAAGGTGATGACTTCCTATGTTTGATCTCATATTAATTAGTAAAAGCTTCTATGACTTTGGATTCAAATTGAGGCTCGTGATTTTTGGTAATAGATCGTGGAGCTCCAAATATTTGAAAATTTTGGGAATATAGAAAGTCAACAACATTCTCTTCATGAGCATGTTTAAAAACACACACTTCAAACCACTTAGTTATATATAATCCAAGCATACTAGAATATGTACATTCCCTTGAGAAGGTGGGTCAATGGGTCCGATAAAATATAACCCCCATATTTCAAATGGTTCTAAAACCACTTGATCATATAGAGTCATTCCATTTGTGGGTGTTGGTTTCCCCATTCTTTGGCATGCATCACAATGTCGTACATACATTTTCACATCCTTATGAAGATATGATCAATAATAACCAATTCTTAAATTTTTTCTAATAGTACTCTTTACTAAATAATATCCTCCTAATGGTTTATCATGATATGCACATAGGACATCATACACCTCATCCCATCAAATACATCGATGTCATATGTAATCAAGTACACATTTGAATAATAGACCATTTATCCACTTAAAGGATGAGCTTTGTTTTATCAATGTTTCTTCTCCTTTGGGGTAAAGTGAGAGGAATTTTCTTGTTGCTAAATAATTAGAAATATCAACGAACCATGGTGATGTTACTATTTGTAAACACATTTTCATCAGGAAATGCATCCTCTACCAATTCATCTTCTCATATGTTGTTCAATATAGACAAGGAGTTAGCTACTACATCAAATTTCCCTGGTTTATCCACTATAGTGATTGTAGATACCAAAAACTGGTCATTCACAAAGCCACATTTAACACCCCACATCAAATCCTGCACAATAAAATTATATGCCTAAGTTTAGATTTAGGTATATAAATCCTACACATTATCCTATTTTCCAGATTTATTAAATCTAGAAAATCATCCTAGGATACCTTGCCTACCCACTAGACATGTGTCCTAGCCACCTCACCAGCATCCCTTGCCACATCTCATACACCCTTGTCCCCTTTATCCCTTCACATGGGGAAACCTTCCACATAGCACTCCACTTGTAGCCACATCACCCCAATTAAGTGAGACACCCTGGGTGAGTCACTCTAACTACCCCCTCCATTTGGCAGCCCAGGATTACCACTTGGCAATCCTAGCTTACCACCTCTCATTTCCCTCTAAAATCCTAAGGAGCCTATAAAATAACCTTAAGCTGAGAGGTATCGTTTCGTAGCAATCTATCACTCAACCAAAACTGCATTTCTGTGATTTCATAGTCAAAACCGCATCTGCATGGTTTACCCATTGCTCATGCACATTTTTCCAATAACCACCACATGCTCGTGTTTTCTTAGATCCGAACACAAGCATGACATAACCGATCAATAAATTTCATTTTTGTAGTAAGGCATCCTTAATTTATTTTCTTTGTTTTTGCATTACATGTTTTCTCTAGTTAGGGTTTTATAGCAGTATTATTTATTTTTATTTATAGGTGCTACTAAACCTTATTTGGTTTTTATGTGTGTAGGAAATAGGTATCTTGGATAGTTGCTAAATCTGGAGTGGTCCTTACATTGGATACCAAATCCCACTCACTTTTTGGAGCTATAGCAGAGGAAGAAAGAAAACTAGTTGATTTGTTCGGAGAAGTCCTATTTTATGATTTGAACACTTGTATCATGCATTGTAACATTGAACCCAATATACTTGGGGTAATTCAAAAGAAACCATTTTAAAATTGGGAGATTCAAATTCCCTTGTTTAATACAAGAAGAATTATTCTTTATTTTGCAAAAGTGTTCTTTTTTGCATACTTGTTTGGTGTTATTTCTTTTGTTACATAAAATAGCGATCACGGTGGGACCCCGTAAGGGTATTATTTTTTTCCTTACATAAATTACCTTACTAATCTATGTTTTCTATGGTTGCAGGTTTTGGGAGTTCAAAGCACATGAAGATTAGATATCAGGATCATCAGATTTGAAACCTATTACTGATTTGGCCTTGATACTATGAAATCGTGCACCTACAGTTTCGAACCTGAGGAACCACATACCTACGGTGGACCACCTAACAAAATGCACATAGGTGGTTTAAGCACTGTGATACTACGGACCTATGGTGGAAGTGCACTAGAAGGAGTAGTGAAAGTAACACAGGTTTGTACCCCTATAACCCCTTTTTCCTCTATTTTTTTGTTTTTAGCATTGCATATAGGCTAGGTTAAAGGTCTATGTCATGTGTGGATCTTGTTTGCATTTAGGTCTTAGGATAGATATATTTATTTTTCATAAAAGCATTCATAAAAAAATAAAAGGAAAGAAATAAAAGGATTTGTATTTTCACAAAAGGTAATAGAGCATATGCATAACTAGGTTAGAAATAACTTAGGCACATTCGAGATTCATGCATGATTTACCTCTATTCTATTGTTCAATCAAAACCGTACACCTACAGTTGAGATTTCCCAAATGCTCACATGTGGTTGGTAAACCGTGCAAACACAGTTTATTAGAACCAACCACCCACTTGCGATTTAACCCTGACAAAAAAACTTTACCAACTCTCACTTGAAATTAGCAATCTCAGCCCCTGATTTGAATTTTTTGCTATTCTCTATTTCCTATTTTTTGCATTAGGTATAAAAATATAATTGCATCATTATTTGCATCACATAATAAGCTAAAAAAGCCTAACACACTCACTTAAACATCAAAAAAGGTTCGACTTCATCACCAACCAAGGTGGACCTAATCACCCACCCCAACATATTATTACCTTGTTTGTGACCAAGGCCAGCTCTAAGAACCATCATAGCTTGGAAAATAGCACACATTCCTCTTCGAAGGGTGAATTGTTGCCCAAGTGAGACTAGGCAAGAACTGGTAGGACTGTTTCCCCTCATAGATTATGGGTTTCATCTCCATAGTCTGATGGGATTCACAATCTTGACTTCATCATCGAATATGTGTGTGTGGGCGTACGGGTGAAATCCTAGATTTATTTTAGGGCAAACATTTTGCACATCAATTTTTCCTTTTTTTCCAAAAACTTTAAAAACTCTAAAAAAATAAAAAACTTGAAAAAAATCAAACTCTGCACGAAATTAGGAACAAAAACCTTTCTTGTTTGTTTACTTTGAGTGTTGTTTTTTCATTGTGTTTCCATCACGCATTCACACACTTACACTTGCATTTCACACATCATCACACATTAGCGTATGGTAACGACCCATGGTTAAGGTAAAAATTTAACACTAATTCAGAGTCAATTGTCCTCCCCTATGGATCCATCTCAGGCTAGTCAGGTCCCTAAAACTTTGGTGGTAGGGTAAGGTAGTGTAGTTCCTGCTATGTCCTAGAACTTAAATGCAAGGCCCTCTAGTAGTGCCCCTATTTTGGACAGAGATATTATCCATAGGGCTACCCATACTGCTATTCCTGATACTCCTAGGAGTGAGCCACACACACCAATGGATGGTTGTGTCACACTTGTAGACATGGACACCATTAGGATGTACCTAAATTCTACTAATATTATTTTTCCATAATTTCCACTACATACCATCCCATCTCGCACCATGCCATAATTACATCAATACTCTACCTCCACACACCTATAGCAATTCAACCCAACCTTTATGAATTTGCTTATTGAGCCAACTATTGCCACCTTGGCTAGTCACCCATCATTATCTAGTCAACCACCCATAATCTTGCCACATCAAAACATCATTTGTACCAACCCCCTTTATGAAGTTCCAACCCAGGTTGCTTCACAAGTCCTCACATCCATTCCATACCAACCCTACGGGCCTCACACATACTATCATCCCTCATTCGATGGCAATACCTTTTGCCACCTACCCCCACATACACCTATTAACATGGTTGCCTTGCAACGAGCCCAATCGTCCACCTCATATGTGATTGTTCCCACATAATCTATGATTGCCATGCAATGTGATTGTTCCCTTTTTGAATAATGCTAACCATAGCATTAATCTTGACCTACAATAGCATTCACAAAGGATTTATCAAAACCCACCATCAACATCTCATCAAACTCACACCTTTGTCTAATATCCATCTTGGGTATTGCAACCCCAACCACTACCATAAAAACTAACCCACTTCATCACATGTATGCTAACTCATCAGGTCAACATGCTATCATATCTTCATCACATCATAAACAATCATATTATCATGCATTTTAGTCTAACATCCCCCATCATCTGTATTCCACATACAATGTACAATATTACCAAAAACAACAAGCAAATCAAGGTTTTAACCCTATGGAAGATCCTAAGTTCTAGTTTCTATAGAACCAAATTGATAGCCTTGCCATGTAGACACCAGGTTTGCAGTATCAAAATCCCACATTAAGGTAACTACTCAATCACCCGATCTATGCTTCGGTATCCACACTACCTTATCTAAATAATTTTAGATGCCAAATTTTGATACATTTAATGGGGATGAGGACCCCTGAGAGCATGTGACTAGATTTGATAATGCGTGTTCTAGGATCAAAAATAATGATGCACTCATGCTTCACACCTTTCCTCAAACACTTGGGGGAGAAGCCTAGGATTGGTACAACCACTTACTACATCAGAGTGCTTATATTTGTGAGCAATTCATAGACCAATTCCTGGAGAAATTCACCATAAATTATAGGAATAAAACCACATTGACCTATCTACTTAGTCTAAAGTAATACAATGATGAATCGATCCATAATTTTGGAAACTGTTGGAGGGCGATTATGATAAAATTACCATTATACCTCCCCATGACAGAGCTAACAAGAATTTTCATGAAGAGTTATGCCAATCCCATCTTTTTTTTACTACAATTGTAGTAGTATAGAACATTTGATGAGGCACTCACCCAGGCCAGAGTGATAGAGGAAATAAATATTCAAGAGGGTGAGATCAAGCCTAAGAAAAAAGAGTGGAAAAATAAGAACAAAAAGGGGAATAACCACAACTAGTGCAATGTTTCTTAGGTTAATCAGATTGTCTTGGACCAACCTTCAAAACCAAATCAACAAGCCCAAGTCTAGATCTAACAACCTCAACATCAACAACAATAACCGCAACATTAAATTATCAAGTGGTTCCACCCCCATGGTAGGTATAGAACCAAATGCAACCTGCAAAAAGGTAATAGTGTCATTTTAGATCCAAATACAATTACACACCATTACAAGAACCCTACTCATCTATCATTTAAAATTTGTATGTGGCATAAATTTTCATGTTGCGATAGATCAAACCCAAAGAACCTAGCAAGATAAAATTAAAGGTCTACATAGATCACTTATACTACATCTATCATTGGAAAAAGGGCATGATGTCAAAAATTACTATGAGTTTAAAGGTATTGTGTAAGATTTATTAGAAGTGGGAAAGGTCAAAGTCAATAATCCATTAGCCCAACCTAATCAAAACCTTGCGATATACCAAACACCTTTACCCTATCATGAGGTAAATAAAAAAGTAACAGGAGTGTCAACTTCTATAGTTCCTCCCAACCAAGTTAACTATGTGTCTTAACTATACCAAGGCTTTATAGTGGCTATCAGTGTGGTCACCCATAAACAAATACAAGTGAATCACACAACCCAAGCTCCTGTAGCACAACCTAGTGTGCCTATACAACTAGGACCATCCATTCCACATCCACCCATCCATAATACAAGTCATCCATCTCACCCCATCATCACACTAGGAAGCTGGTTAACATAGAGTTTGAAAATAGTATCAGAAAAACTATCAATTTATGAGCTAATACAATAGTCTCCCCCACATCATGATTCATTTATGGAGATTCTCAAGTCCATTGAAGTGCAATAAAAATACCCTAATGCCTTCAATACCTTTTTGAGGAGTGTACAAAAATGCATGGAGCTCTCAATAGTATTTTATGACTTTGAGGAGAAGAGTGTATCATCATATTTACCATATCCTCCATTACACATAGTCATTCATATTGATAGAAAGCCATTCAAAAGGGTACTTATTGATACCAACTCCTCCCTCAACCTCATTACCACTCCCATCGTCAATCACCTTAATCTACTATCATCCCATATCACATCATCCACCTTCACCTTAAGGGCCTTTAATGAAGCTTTATGCTCAACTATGGATAACGTAGTTCTACCTATCACCATGGGGTGAAGACTATCCATGTACTCTTTCATATCTTATAAGGGATCATGCAATACAACATACTTCTTGGATGTCCCTAGATCAGGGAGATGAAGCGTGTGCCCTTGATATTACACCAATATCTAAAATATGTACACGAGGGTAAAGTACATTACATCCAAGAAGACACTAAGCCATTAAAATATTACAACTTGATATCAAATTCTTTTGAGCCACTACTTCCATTCAGTCACTCATCATCCGAAACACTCCCACTAACATCACCTCATCAAAAGCCCCCATACTAGAGGAATTTTTGATAGTTTATACTACTTTTTCATCCAGAAGCAGCAACTCTAGTCAACTCTCATCCACCACATTTTATTTTTCCATCGCACCTAATCATCATGCTAACCAATCACCAACTTCATTAGCCACACCACCCACTTCACAAATGCCATTCACATTTTTAGATCAACCAACTCCATCAAATAACAACTCAATCAATCCTAATCCACCTCAAACTTCACCATCCATCATCTCACAGATAGGATCACCTATCTGATAGGAGCCATTACCTCCACCTGAACCAAAAGCTACCACTAAAGCACCCTTCTCATCCACTGAGCCATACACATTCCAATAATTCCAAGTTGTAATCCATCTCGTCAATCCAATAATTTGTGAGTACATTGTTGAATATGTCACAGTTACACCACCTATTGAGTCAGTCAGAGATTACAATCAACCATGCGACCCACCTTTAGCTATAGGTGCAGTGTATAGAATGGGTTCCTGACTAGACATGATAAATTTTATATATGGGGGGGTAGTTTTATCATCCGATCCACCTCCTCCTAATGAGGAACTCTTATAATATTTTAATGCCAATTTAGAATATCTATCCAACCTAGATTTCTCTTTACAATATTTTTGCAGGGTAAACTGGTAGGAATACAGACTTGGATGAAATGATTAGGGTCCACATCACATTTTTGAGCTTGAATACTGAGAAGCACATGATTGCTTTGGCATAGGATACATGCCTTATACCTCAAACTCTTCTTTCGAACATACCTTTTAACAACTCAATCTTGAGTGTGAAGAAGAGGATGAAGAGAGTGATTATTGCGATGATTGTAATGATACTGATGATGAATACCTAGACCCTCACTTGCATCTCATCTAAATGGGAATTTCTAGATATTTTATTACATACATTCATTATTGATCATATTCTAGCTTATTACATATCTGATGAAGATTTTGGGGATTATATCTCCAATGAGTATTTTGGGGAGTTCCAATAGATGGAAGCAAATCTAGATTGGATCATTTGAATGTTTTATGGTCCCTAAGAATATGTGGCCCCTCCAGAGCACATTAAGAGATATGAGTGTTATATCAAAATGTGTTCCATAGATCACACCATATTTTGCTTCAACGAGGATCATGAGTACCCTGAGCTAGTTTCGCCACCACCACCTTGGCCACTCCTACAACATCACTATTCATCCACATTAGATCCGTTACAACCTAGAGAGAGCGATCCATCATTCCTCAAATTGCAACCACCTCATTTCCACCAATTTAGTATGATATTTTTTTATTTTTCACCCCACTCCATAACCTGTACGATTTGGCAAATCTGATTTCGATCGATGCTATCCTTATCACCATAAACATGATTTAATCCCCGTCATCCATCACTAAATTTATCCTATCCAAAGAGTTTCTATGAGCTTCAAATGCTTACATACCACAACAACATTCATCCTCATCAAATTCAATTTTTCATACTAAAGTAGAGGAGGCATCACCTAAGTTATTTGAGCATGTGGAGGATGATAACCATATCCTACCAACTACACATTAGTTGGAAGAAGGTTCCCATATACTTATCTAAGAATCTATTGATGTGAACCTTAGCTAAGATGCAAACAATCCACAAATCATAAAAATTCTAAAATATTTGTCCACATAAGAGAAAGAGTGTATGATCAATGTCTTAACAAGGAAGAAAGACATATTTGCATGGTCATACAAGGACATGTTTGGCCTTGATCCCAATTTGGTGGTCCACAACCTTACATTAGGATCAGATTCTAAGCCTTTCAAGCATAAACTAATAAAACTTCATCCAAACATGGCATTGGTTATCAAGGAAGAGCTACAAAAACTACTGGACATGAATTTCATATTCCTAATTGATTGTCCAAATTGGCTCTCTAACATGGTACCCGTTTGCAAATCGAATGGGGGGTACATGTATGCACTAAATTTTGAGATCTAAATAAAGTGTACCCCAAGGATAATTTTTCACTACCTAACATTGATCAATTGGTAGACTCTTGCGTAGGCCATGAAATGCTTTCATTAATGGACGATTTCTCAAGATACAATCAGATTCAAATTATTCCTTAGGACCAACACAAAATGATATTTACCACACCCTAGGGGATTTTTTGTTACAGGGTGATACCTTTTGGCATTAAGAAAGTAGGAGCTACTTATAAACATGCCATGATGTATATCTTCCATGAATATATGCATAAAATAATTGAGGATTATGTGGATGATCTAATTGCAAAATCTTAGACATGTCTTGAACATAGTGATGTTCTAGAGAAATTGTTTGATTGATTGCTTGAACATAAGGTAAGATTGAATCCTAAGAAGTGTGTATTTGGTTTCAAATCAGGGAAACTTCTAGGATTCATTATCTCCAAGCAAGGCATTGAAGTGAATCCTAATAATTTCAAGGTCATCATCGAGATACCACCTCAAAAAAATCTAAGAGAGTTGCATAGTTTACAATGAAATATTCAATCTATTTGATGATTCATTACACAACTCTTAGATAAATACATACCTTTCAATCACTTGCTATATAAGGGGGTGAAATTTTATTGGACAATTGAATGTAAAGAGGCTTTTTATAACATAAAGAAGTATCTAGATTCACCACAAGTTCTTATGTCACCTCATCCAGGAGTCCCTTTTCACCTTTATATATCTACAAAAAATTTTACACTAGGGACAATGCTTGCATAGAAAAATGAGAATCACAAGGAGCAAGAAATTTATTACATTATTTGGACATTATTAATTTATAATACAAGATATGCTTATGTCAATAAGTTGTACTTAGCAGTGGTTTTTGCCACTAAGAAACTCAAACATTACATGCTTGTTGGGCTTCAAAAAAATCCCAACTTAATTCACACCCCTAATTTTCAAAGAAGACCAGTGGTTTAGGTGATTGTAGGGTATAAGGTTAGTCCTTAACAATTGAAAATCATAAATCATGACCTAAAAAAAAAATTCTCCAAGTCTGCCTTATTTTCACCCAAATGATCTTCCTAAGATTTCCCTAAATCAACTGCAAAGTGTAAAAGGCTTTTAAAAACTTTTTTGTCCTTCCAAAATATTTTTTGATTCCATCCATGACCATTCCAAGCTATCATTGATAGAATCAAGTTTTCATAACATAATCGCTCATTAAAAATCCTTTTCATCGATCCTATCAGCGATCAAAGTCAGTCATCAATGATAAAATTATATACCAAATTTACCCGTTGCTCATCCAATTCTCCAGTAACTAATATCATCCTTGATAGCCTTTTTCATCAGTGACAAACTAAAACTTAGCCTTAAAGTCAAAATATACCATCACTCTTACAAACAACCATCGTAAATCCTATCCGTGACCAAAGATAGACATCGACGAGCAACCAATTCCATAAATACAATGTCGCTTGTCAAGGTTCTTCGTCACTAATTGAATTATCGACAAATATTTCTCATTAGTGACTATGCCAAGACATAAAAAAGGGATAACATACATCATCAAACTTTTAAGATATTGCCATTGATCCAATCAATGACTACTCTCCCTAATCAGTGATAGTCAGTTTCAAAGCCAAGACAAGGGTCTTAGCAATCTAAACCTAGCAAGTCCTCCTCTTGATGAAATTTTATCAAGCAAAGTTGTTTTAAAGATAAATTCATCGCTCTTGCAAAGTCTTGTTAGTGATCCACATCCGTGACCATGACACCTATCAACGATAGTCTAAAACTCTTTCAAAATCGCTATCGCTCTTCAATGATCCCTATCATCGATTCAAAGTCAATCTTATCAGTGACAGTATTGTTCATCAATGACAATATCCAAGGTTAGGATAACTCATTTCTAGTCTAAATATTTATCATTGATTCAATAAATTAAGCATCTTTCTCATAAGTGATCACTAAAATGTTTAGTATATGAATAACCATTTTTTCTCTTGTAGAAATCTTATCACTATTGCATCAGCGATGATGAGTCTTCATAAATGACAAAGTATTTTGAGGATATACAAAGGTTTAATTCATCATGGTCATAGGTATTCCCCTTCCTAGCATGAGAGGATAAATTAAAATGGTAGCCTAATTATGTTTCAAAGTCTAATAATTATCATCATGGATAGCAAACTAGACTTTGCTCATCCATAATTGACAATAGAGAAATATTAGTGAATAAGTCTGGTCATCATATTTGCAGAAGCATTATCATAAATTTGATTGGTGACAACCTCATACAATCAGTGATAATGTATTCCCACCTATTATTGTCACTCATAAATATTTCCCATCACTGATTCAATCAAAAATAGACCAAGGTGAAATGCAAAAAAGGATCAATGGCCCTAGACCATCCTAGACAAGATTGATGAAGCTTGTTCAACATAGGAAGATGTGTGACTCATTGTTTAAATACTGATAGATAGTATGGAC
This sequence comes from Wollemia nobilis, assembly GCA_028583015.1. Classification (NCBI taxonomy): domain Eukaryota; kingdom Viridiplantae; phylum Streptophyta; class Pinopsida; order Araucariales; family Araucariaceae; genus Wollemia; species Wollemia nobilis. Next base: position 658,530 of record JAQPPZ010003577.1, read on the forward strand.
CGCCAATCATCCCATGAACTAAAAGTGAAAAAATCACAAGATGTCTTAAGCATAGTCTATATCTTTGAAGCAGACAAATATTGACCAGATCGTTCATGACAAGTTTCAAAATTATGGTTGCATCAAAATTCAATAACCCAAAAGAGTAATATAATGCCATCGTCTCAAGACCACTCAAAAGGAAGGCAAGAAAACTGAGTGAATTGGGAATTTTTTTGAAGTAGAGATCACTAATCCATGTGAATAAAATATTTCACACAAGCTAAAGTCCCTGAACTATACCAAGAAAATCAAGGTCATGAAACAAGAAACTCGAAGGATAGATTTAATGCAGATCCAAGATAGGCAGATCTACTCGTATATACAGAGCATGATGTTGTTGTTGTCAGTGGATAAAGTGGACTATCTCTATGTAGCTTTAAATAAAGAAGGTAGACATGACAAAAGAATCAATAGTAAATACAGGTAAAATCATAAAAAAAATCATGATCATGAAATACTATGAGCAATGCATAAAGTCTTTGTGTAGAAGATATAAAATTTATAGTAAGAAGAAGAAAGTGTCCAAAAAAAATATTTTTTGTGATTCAAAAGGATAGCAGTCCCTTGAAAAAATGTATTTACAAAGGGATCACCTCGATGGAATGTAGTTATGGAAGTGTGTCTTTATAGTCACTCCTACCAATCTGCACACTTCTATATCTCATTTTCCATTCTATCTTTCCTCTCTATCCCCCTCTCCCCATCCTTCTAGGGCTTCTTATCATAAATTATTTCTAGCCTCCACGTCCAACCACCACCATTTCATGTACACATTTCACCCACTGTTTCCATCTTGCCTTATCCATCATATTTTTTCTTTTCTACCTTCACCATCACATTGGATCCCCCTATGTTCCATTCTAAAAACATACCTACGTTAGTTCTAGTCAAATAATATCTAAATATGAGAAGGCAAATGACTAGGATAATAGGAATTAACAGGAATACACTCATATTGCCTTTTTGCATAAACTCAATAATATATTCAAATGCCTGGCTCACCACTATTAAGAGTCCCCTTAAAATTAAAATTTGAACAGATAAACCCAAATAATAGACAGATCAGCCTTAGATAAATAAGTAGCCTAGCAATTTTTTTGATAGTTGGAATCAACTGATTCTACTGTAACAAACTCAAGAAGTAGAAATGATGCTCGATCATGAAATTTTTCCAAGTGGCAACCTCTAAACCAAGAATCTGTAACTAATTTAGGATAACCCAATTATAAAAGGATTCAAGGTAGTCAGGCTTAAACATCAAGCAAATCGTGTAGCAAGCTTATGTGAGGTATTCTAAGTGTTTTTTCTAGGTTTTCGTATCTTCTCTATTTTTCTTTGTTTTAGCTATTTTCTCAAGTTCATCCCACCCTTGTGGAGGTGTTGCCAAAAGTGATACAGTATGTCTAAGATGATTTCCAAAAAATTTTCCAGAGATCTAGAGTCTATATATCACTACTTTTAGGATAGTAGATAGCAGTTCCCTATTACGTCATTTGAACAGGGTGACCAGTGTATTTTATTATTCAGAAAAAATATGAGCATTCTGTTAGGTTCATTCATTGTAAAGAACTCGTTCTGAATGTAATACAAAATTATATAGTTCTCTCTTTTTGGAAAACTTTTTTACAATGTGTGTTTGTTATCTTGTCTATATATTGCATTATTTGAACATGTAGATAATGTTTCTTCACTGATTAAAAAGTTTGTGTTTATTACAAAATTTGAATAGGTTGTAATTTATCAGTCTCTCTTTATCTTTTTGTTCTCTATTATATGAATAATTAAAATTGCTATGATAGCCCAATGGATAAGACACCGATCTACCTTTAATAACAAATGCTTGTATCATATGCTTGGTCAATAATATTTCATTGCTTATTTTTATCTGGTTCAACTGGTTTTTTGAGAAACATTACAGAAGCTCATATTAGGGTGTCTAGACCTTGCCTGTTTAGCTTCCAAGTTATCCTAGGATAAAGTGGTTAGTCAACTAGATCTCACATATCTGCTTGTGGGCCTCCAAGGATTTGAAGAACGTGATAATTTATAAGATATTCAAATATTTCCACAATAGTTTTTTGGTGACGTTGACGGGGATCAAACCTTTTGTGTGTCATTTTCACCATTTTTAGAGGGTTTATCTCTTATGACAACTTGTTTTTTCAACACCACAATTCCTTAGAATTTAATTTTTGTCTAATAAATTGTAATCTTATAAGAGCCTGTGAGTTCTGGGATTTTCAAAAGCTTGTCTAAGAGACTGAGGAAATTTTAGAGCTAAGCAATCTTGGCTTGAGTGAGGTCCTTCTTGTACTAAAAGTATTGGCAACTCTGAATGAATCCAAAATAATAAGGAGGATCTGACCTGGTACACACCAGACATAGTGATAATGAGCTCTTCTCTGTATTTGAAGACCCAGAAGCATTTACCCATACCAGCAAGAGCCTAGTCCTTAAAAATTTGTTTTATCTGAGTAAGGCTCATACAGTTAGTAATAAGTCTAGTAAAAAACTATCCCTATAAGCAACTCTGTTGTTAGAAGTTCCATAGTCGATACCCCTTTCATCATTATGGCACAACAAAATCAGAACTTGCAAGTATGGAGGACTAATAGGTATAGACCTTTCCAACTACCTCAAAATTTGTATCCCTTGCCAACCAAAGTTCACAAATACTTACCTAATTTCTAAGGCAACATTGATATCTCCATAGAAGATCATATCAAAATCTTTCTACATGCATTAGACAATCTAGAGGTTGAACATGAGGATGTAGTTCTCAGACTATTCTTACATACATTAGAGGGTGATCCAAGATATTGGTTCAATTATCTCCCTATTGATCAAATTGTTGATTTCCATACTATGGAGGGAATATTTTTAAAGAACTATGGGGAAAGAAAAAATGAGTAGTCTTTATTGATAGAGCTCATGTAGTAAAAAAGAAATAAAATGAGTCCGTAGAAGACTTTAATAGATGGTTTTTAAAAATTAGAATTGAGATTCCCATTACCCTGAGACCCACTGATCACCAATCCACATGCTTCTACAAGAATGCCTTCTATGGAGAATTTAGTTATGAGTTAAGACAACATAGGACCAACACCATTGATGACTATATGGAATAAGCCCTATAAATAAAGAGAAACATGTTGGATACTGGGAAGATGAAGCCATACACCTCAGTCAATTTCCAACTAAATGGAAAGGAAACCTAAGAAGGTTGGGTTCACAATGTTGAGGAAAACTGAGGTCGACCCTCTAGAAATACTATCCAACCAATTCACCAAAATGTTTAATACAATTAATAATAGGCTATCTAGAATTGAGAGGGATAAGTCTGTAATTGATGAGAAACCAACCCAAATGCAGATTGATAATAGACCCCAATTTTTGAGGAACTTTAATAGAAATTAGACAAAAAATAATGGGGAAGAAGGAAGTAAAAATAGAAATAATGGCTAGAAAAGGAGAGAAGGCCCAAAATATATGAATACAGTTCCAAATCCCATAGCCTCTACCAACAATGTCTCGACTTCTGATACCCCTGTAGCGAGTGTGATGCACCCCATAATCTATTTGATTGTGCAATCTATCTAGAGGCACATCCTAGTGATGATATAGATGAACAATCAGACAAATAAATAAGAATAAATATCTATTGGACTAAAGAATATGAAGAAAGGGAAAAACAATTTGAAAAAGAGATGGAAGAATTACCTAATTAAAAAAAACCCAAAGCTATGGTCCTAGAAAATTTGGAAATCCTTAAAAGACCTCAGGATGATAGATATGAAATGATGAAACTAGGAAAGATCACTCCAACAACTAAAGAGGTAGAAAGCCTAGAAAGAATGCATGCTATTAACCTAAGAGGTCAAATAGTGCCTGATAGGATACTGATGCAGTTTGACAAACTCCAAATAAAGATAAATCTGCCAAGAAGCATAATAGTGGTAATCATCAAGCTACCTTTAAAGTTGAAACAATAAATGAAGCTAAAAATTAACCAGAGTCTGACAAAAGTTCTAAAGTAAAAAATATTGAATTTGACGCAGGCCAAGAACTAGCTAAACAAAAGATAAACATCACCTTTGGAGATTTAATGACTATACCCAAGTACAAAAATCATATCTATTAATATTTTGGTTTGGTTGAACCATCTCATAATCATATATGCAATTTATTAGTAGTAGAAAAGCCCAAAACCATTCCTAGAAATACATCGACAGTCAGACCTTTCTATATATCCTTAAGGTATAATTCTAATTTTGGGGAATAATATGTAATTCATAATTGTATGTTAGATAATGGAGCATCATACAATGTCATGCCTAAACAAGTGGTAGATCAGCTAGGTCTAATATGTACCAAAGACTCTCCTCCAATATCTATTATGGATAGTATACAAATCCTATGTACAGGAATTATTATAGGATTACTTATCTATTTAGACCAATACACAAAGAAGGGCATAGTCATGGATGTAGTTGTAGTTGATGTAGATCCATTTTTTTTGTTACTACTGTCAAGACATTGGGCAAAAAAGTTAGGAGAATCCATACAAATAGACTAATCCTATGCCACCATTTCCCTTATAGCTAAAGAACATCGTACCCTTAGGAGAGAACCTTTCCATAGGTATTCTATCGAGCTTAAAAAGTCTAAAAATACCACTATCAACTTAGTCCAGTCGTTTGAGGAGAAAGAGATAGGGGTATATTCTATCTAGCACTCCCTCTTCTTAGTTGAAGTACCAAATGCAGTTGATATGGACCCACAGATAGCTATAGAAGTTGACACCGAGTCCACAACGATTTTAACATCATAAATGTGGACTCTCACATTTGATGGGGCTAAGTCACACTGTTGGAAATATTAAACATAATGAGTTGTCATTGATGTCAAATGTGCATAGTCATTGATGTCAAAAGGTTGATATAAAAATAATGCAAGGCAAGGTTCATCTCAAAGTACTTGGGATAAAGTTCTAAGTAATTGAATAAAAAGTTTGAAGACCCAAGTTTAAGACCATGGTTCAAAAGAAAGCTAGTTTAAATCACAAGTAACTAAGGCTTAAAAGAGATGATATTATAATATTTGGGACAAAAGGTAAGAAGCCCAAAGGTTTAAAATGTAAATTATAATATTTAAATCTATTAAGATTTAAAATATTATAATTAATTTAAAGGTTTTAGGTGCCAAAATCATGGAGGGCATAATAATATTTTAAATATTCAAAAGAGCCAATGTCTCCTTTAAGTCTCCCAAGCGTATATTAAAAGGTGGAAAAAATTTAATTTGAAAAAATGTTAGTGCTAATTTTTGTGTGATTGATGTGAAATTCGTGACGTCCTTCATGATTTGGTCGTGGTATCATGGGAGAAAAGACAAGGGACAATGCACATTTTGAGGTAAATTTCATGAACAAGGAAGGAAGATAGCAAAGCAAGGTCTCATCTAGATAGCTAGCCCAAACAGTAGGAACCCTTACGCTAATTTGTGGCAGAAAGTAGATCTCGAGTTCAAGATATAGCGAGGGCATCTTGACAAATATTTTTTACCATAGATTATGGATAATAAGGTGTGCTTGAGCTAGCCTAGCAGCAACCCAAGCGATGCCAAAGCACGGGTAGGTAGGAGGTGTTGAGTTCGATTCTCACTCGCAGAAATTTTGGTAAGCGCAAAAATTTAATTTTTTATCTAAGGTTAAATTATTAGGAGGCATAAGTCGTGTTTGGTAATTCTATGCACTATTTGACTTAGGCAGTCATAAGGTCAATAAGTGTTTTTATTTTAACAAATATTTTAGAAGAAAATAAAAAGGGAATTTGCAATCTTTTAAGGTGTTATTTTTTATATGCGAAAGTGAGGAGTAATAAGGTGTAATTAGTGTTTTGATATTTTTGATATATTGTCTTGGCACTTTAGAAAGGAGAAATAAGGTGTAATTTAAGTCTCTTGATATTTTGTATTTTGGCACACCTTAGAAAAGAGAAGTTTGAGTTTTTAGTCTGAAAATTCAAAGCTTTATCTTTACAAGACTAAAGAGAAATTATAAAGTATGTTTGAGCACATCTTTGAGGAAAGGTTTTGTGATTGTTTTGAAAAGAAGATTGGAAAATATCTTGAAGTGGCTAAAAGGAAATTTATTTTGAAACAGGTTTTAAGGGCACATCTTCATCAAAGCAAATTAAGAGGTATGGTGATATCATTCCTTCTCTAAGGTGTTTGTTTGAGCAAAATATTTCTGAATTATAAGGTGGAGAAATAAGGATTACATATGTGAATTGTTGGAAATATTTGAGCTAGGATTTGTGAAACAAATCGTGCATGATTGATTAGTAAAATTGGAAACACTTGTGTTAGGTTTTTAAAAGGAATTGTGCATTCTTGTTGAAATAATTAGTGAAGAATTTGGGAATTGGTGTGAGTGACATTGAATATGAATGGGCAAGTCTTAGAGACCAATTTTGTGAAGCAATTTGTGGATTATTGTGTTTTGATCATTGAGAGTAAATTTGCAAAGAATATAAACCAATTTTGTGAAATGAAGTTATACATTAGTTTGATTTGATTTGAAAGGAATTCGTACAAAGTAGAGATTGTATTGGATGAATGCAAGATTTGTGAATGTGAATAACATATTGGGTATTTGATAGTACATATCATTCTCTATATGTTTAAGAGGTTAAAAGAATTCTAGGTAGAATATGTCTAAACTGCCTAGTTGAAGAAAGCATTTATGAAAGATATATAAGCATTGTTTGTATACAAGTTTTGGGAATATTTGAGAAAGTTCTATGAGGAGCATTGAGACATATTTGAAGTAGGTTTAAGGCATATTTGAGCAAGTCTTGTGAGAAGAATTGAAGCAAGTTTGAGATAAATTTGAACAAGTCTTGTGAGAAGACTTGAAGAAGATTTGGGCAGAGATAGAGAGTAGATTTAGACATATTTGTGAGTAGAGTTGGAGCAGATTTATCCTAGATTTGTAATGAGGTTTGGATCAAATTTGGGCAGAGATAGAGAGCAGGTTTGAGGTAGATTTGTGCATGTAATATGTATAAGTTTGGATAGATTTGTGAGTAGAGTTAGAGCAGATTTGTACTATCTTTGTAATAAGGTTTGGTGTAAATTTGGGTAGAGATAGAGAGTAGGTTTGAGGTAGATTTATACATGTAATATGTGCATATTTGGATATATTTGTGAGCAGATTTGTTCTATACTTGTGACGAGGTTTGGTATAGATTTTAGACAGAGTTGAGAGCAGGATTTAGAGTAGATCAGATAAGAGGGGCTAGAGTTCTCCTATGGAGAGAGATCCATAAACTAGAGTAGAGGGGATAGAGTTCTCCTGTGGAGAGAGATCCAAAAACTAGAGTAGATGGGATAGATTTCTCCTATGGAGAGAGATACACAAACTAGAGCAGAGAGGATAGAGTTTTCCTATGGAGAGAGATCCACAAACCAAATCAAATGGGATAGAGTTATCATGTGGAGAGAGATCCACAAACTAGAGAAAAGGGGATAGATTTATCCTATGGAGAGAGATACACAAAAAGGATCAAAGGGGATAGACTTATCCCGTGGAGATATATCCATAAACTAGAGCAAAGGGGATAGAGTTCTCCTATGGAGAGAGATCCATAAACCAAAGAGCGGATAGAGTTCTCTAGTGGATAGATATCCATGAACCTGAGTATTGGGGATTGAGATATCATTTGGACAGAGGTCCATAAACATTGTAATATGGAATTGGTTCCTAAGAAATTTGTTGAGAAAATTTATAAGAAAGATTTTCTTCATGGACGTAACCTACATTGGGTGATGATGAGAACCATAAATGCTCATTTTATATACACTTTTAAGGGGAATCGTTACTAGTTTAATTAGCATTAGAAATGTATTTTTATATAAATTATGCATATAATTGATATAAAATCCAGTATTATGTTTAACTAGTGTTTTTAGTGGAAACTGTGTATAACTGTAGGTTTTGCTACTAATCTAGTGTTTTTTAGTCTACATCCCACTTGGACCTGGAATGCTTCTGCTTCAATGATTCTAAGAAATATTGATAAGTCACATTACTCTTCAAGCAAGTGCCTTACTCTTCTAGCAGGTGCCTTACTCTTCAAGCAGACACCTTACTCTTTAGGAAGGTGCCTTACTCTGACCAAGTCAATAGGTAGGCACCTTACTCTAACCAAGTCAATAGGAAGGCACCTTACTCTTCAGGCAGACATCTTACTCTTCAGACAGGTGCCTTACTCTGACCAAGTCAATAGGTAGGCACCTTACTCTGACAAAGTCAATAAAAAGGCATGTTGGTGAAGAAGTAGGCACCTACTTGTGGTGCCTTACTCCCACCTTGATCCCATTGAGAAGATACACCAAGCCATCTTTGACTGGTTGACCAATGATCTAAGGAGGTTATTGCACATGAAGACAAAGGAGAAATATTTTAATCATGCACTAGTATAAAAATAGAATAAAACACTTATTATTAACCGATTGGTCGGTTGACCTTGTAAATCTTCTTAAAACATTATTTTTAGGATGTATTAATTTAGGATTTGTTTGTTACGTACACCTAAATATTTTTATATTTATCCTTATGGTGAATGAACATACTTTAAAATAGCATAATAATACCTATGTATGAACCAACTATAACTAATCATGTTATGTGATTAAAATAGATTGATTTATTATTATAACGAGATCTGGTTGTGCTTTATATAAAGACACAGGCCAAACGAATGGGGAGAGAATCAATTACATAGAAAGTTATTTCATTTCATTTTTTGTATATTTTATTAAGAGTGCAAATCCTCTTATTTTCTTAAAGCAAGCTCCATGTAATTAGTCGAGCGGACTATCTGCGGGAGCTTGGGCCCACTCCCTGCAGTAGTCCTCCCCTATTTTATTTTTGTATTTGTTTTCTATAGATTAGATTTATTGTTTTATTTCCTGATTTCTTTTAATTTAGTTGTGTGTTTTATTTTCCTGCATTTTAATTTCCCGTACTTTTATTTTTAGCACTTTAATTTTAGTTCATAATTTATTTATTTATTTCTCTGCGCTTTATTTTATTTGGTTTGGTTGAAATTAAAATGCATAAAAATTCCCCACAAAATTAAATAGGTACAGAAGGATTCATTTCCCCACACTGCAGGCATAAACTGTGCATGACACTCATAAGTTTACGGACTTACTGGATTGATAATTTATGAAAGAGAAATGACTATTTTCTAAAACATAATTTTTTCTCACCATTTTGGCACCGTTGTTGAGGAGTGTCAAAATTGTAGTGTTATGATTTACAGGTCAATTAAACTGTCCATTCAACCTGTAGATCTTCTACCTAAGAAGTGTGAGTCCACCAAGGGGCTTTTCACAAGGCCAAAATAGTTTTCAGCATAGTCAGAGCCAAATATTATAGGTAATAGTTTAAATTTACTAGCCTCCTAGGTAATTATGGGAATGAATTTGTTGTACCATATTAAGTGTAGAAGTAGGAATAAATTGTGTTGTTAGGCAATGAAGGAATTCCATCACATTTCGAATGGTTTCAAGAAATCAAAGAAATAGCACAACCCAGGTCTGATGTAGTTGAAAATATTTAGGGATGTGTTTTTATATAGAAACCATTGGGAAATTATGCCTCTAGAAGCTTAGTTTTAACAATATATTTTTTTTTAGGCTTGACGCTTTGCAACATACTGACATATTCTTTTAATATTGCAAGAAAAATGATAGAGCTAAAATTTAAATAGAACATCTTTTTATGGAGTATGCTTTTCACTTGCAACCTGGTGAATCAGAAACTAGCACGTGTTTTTAAAATACTGCTATGCCATGTTTTCTCCAAAATGCCAACTCATAGATAGTCATTTTCTAGCCTTCACATTTTACCATTACGTTGAAAGAGTTTGGTTGTGATGCCATGAAGGAAAATACTCTTCTCATGCTACAACATATCAAACTAGTTGATAAAGAAGGAGATGATTTTTAGAAGACTAGTTTAGATGTAGGAATGGGGGGACCCCACCTTCATCATTGCCACCAACAACACAATGAACGTTGTTTACAGTGTTCATGAATAAAAAATCTCTTCTGCTAAAAAGGCTCCAAGTTAACATGTAAATTGGAAACAAAGCTTTATTTTTTGCTACTGTTATAAGAGAGTATTCTCTTTCCCTAGGACCAACCTGTTCTAGAAGGGGAATGAGAAATCTCCAACCGATAGCTAAATAAAGTAGGGGAGGAGCCTAAAAGTAATCAGATGTCAATTATCTACAAGAAGGCCACATGGTGCCAGAGCATGATAAATCATATGAATGGAGCTCATAGTGGTAAAAAATAAACAACACATGGTGATAAAATAATGAGGCACAAAGATTAATCCCTGCGATGCATCCAAAGAGTTAACACTTTTAAAAATGTTAAAAGCTAGATTAAAATATTTTTATATGTGTTGTTGATGAGGAGCTTGGTGTTTAAAATATTTGGAGCTATTGGTTGTCATAAATCCTCTAATAGTGGTATATGGGACTGAAAAAAATTTCACACCAAGATGCATAGTTACCTAGCTAAACCCTTCAAAGATATTAATTACAGCCTACATAGCCTCCACTTTATAATGCACAGTGCCAATATTACAGTTTTTTTTATGGTAGCATTTCATTTTGTTAAAATATGTGGGAAAAGAAAATACAGGGAAGACAGAATCTCACTATGGTGGAGGAGAATGCCAAATTTGCAAAGATATGGTGAGGATCTGAAATCATGGAGAAGTTTGTTGTCATAGTGAAAAGAGTTCATTATTTCTCACAAATAGTTTGGTGGAGAAGATGTTCCAATACACAGCACATTCAACCAAATTCCCAGGATGGATCATTGACAGTCCTCCAGCTTGGCCACCTAATTTTAAAAGTCACCAACTCCAATTGTTGTAGTTTGAATTTTTGTTCTTTGATGCAGATGATAAAAAAAATTAGTTAGAATTTTATTTTAATGCCTTTAGTTTAGGTTTTTTATGTTTTGTAGGACAACATGAAGTGCGATATAGACAAATAAGGAGATGTTAGTGAAGATTTTGTGAAGTGATATTTATACGTGAAGTGACATCAACATGGGGGAGACCCCATACCATACCAACAGTTTTCAAGAATACGTCTTGATCATCAGGAAGGTGCCTTTCCAGAAGGTGTCTTACTCTTCAAGAAGGCACCTTGGTCAAAGATACCTTATTATTTAAGAAAGTGCCTTACTCTTCAGTAATACACCTTGGTCAAGGGTACCTTGTTGTCCATCAGTGAGGACGCTTGACTTTTGTTTAAAAGTATTAAAAAAAATGATGAGGCACCTTGATGCCATACAGTAGAGGCGCCTTGATCATTAATTAAAAAAAAAATTAAAAAAAACATGGAACATGTCCTGCTTAGCATATTATTATTTTTTTTTACTTTGTAGAAAATCATGAAGCACATGCAAGCTATAGGCATCCTAAGAGCTAGGGCCTAATAGGCACGAATTTCATGATTCCTATTTTTCCTACTTTCATGTGTTACAGGTGAAATGGCCTGATTGTATAAAAAATAGGCATCTTGGGAGACAAGGCCTAAATCGGCTTAGCATCCATGCACATCCAAGTTTTTTTTAGGAGGTAGAAACTTGAATTTTTCCATCCAAAGGAGATAGTCCCCATATAGACATGGACATGGATGTTAATTTCCTGCAAAGGGAAGAGGTACCCACCTCTGTGTTTGGACAAAGTAGATGCTAATGCAGTATGAAAAAAGAAAAAAATTGGATGGCCTGATCAAATTTGCAAACATTAGATGCATCAGTAACTACTCACTTTTCAACACCAAGAGGGCACCTTTATTTCATGTATTCTTGGGCATTTTGATGTCGTGCATTCTCAATATCATGCATTTTTTGGTGCATTGGCCCTATTGACTAAGAGGTGCTTATTTTATGTGGTGAATCTAACAACTAGGAAGAAGAAGAATTTTAAAAGAAGTTGCATGCCTTCCTTGAGAAGAGAGCTGTAGATCCACTTTATACCTATAAGTTCTTAAACTTCTCCTTGGGATGAGGGTGTATGTTGTTCGATATGGGACCTGATGTTCAGAGGACTACAAACATGTTTCATAGAGGGACCTATTACTGGTAATGAGGGCATCACCAAATTAAGTGGGGGAGGATATGGGTGAACCTAAATCCCTGGCAAGTTTAAAAAAAGAGAGTGGTAATATATGGTTACGATGCTAGATTTGTTAAAGTCCACACCTACAGAAAGAATACTTCAATGGGATAACTGGGCCTCGTTGTTATTTGCTTGAGGAGAACACCATAGAAAGAATGCCATGATTTATTTATTGTTCTCTATGGTGGTTATGATTTGGTTGTTTACCTGTATTTTGATGGTTGATCATGACGTGTTGGAGTAGCAATGCTCAGAGGAAGAGCAATAGCAATAATTAGTGGTGTGGATGATGAAGGTAGCAAGACAGAAAAATAATAATAAAATAAAATTCTCTAAATGCACCAACATCACAAAAATCTCATTTTTTGGAGCACCATTATTACAGGAAACATGAAGATATTTCACACCATCGACATCATACACATCAGGTTCTATGAAATTCACCCAGGTATGTATTGAGTTTTTTGTTAATTATGTGTACAGTTATTTTTACAATTGTTTTTATGCTAATACTAGTATATGCCCCCATAAATTCTTTGTCAAAATATCCCAGTAGAGTTCAGTCACATGACATGCCTCGAGTATAAAAAAATCATTACCCCAGGAACAATTGAAAAAAAAGCTATGGCATTTGCGTGAATAGATTTGGTATTGTTTCATTGCTACATCATGACAATGGTAGCCAACATGAAATTTGGTCTCACCAAATTCTATCATGGATTATGAGTTTGATTCCTAGCGAAAGGACAAACCTCATAATTTTCTATAGTAGTCATGATTTAACTATTTGGTCGTGGTGGACCTATTTCTGACTTCTGTTGGTGCAGTAGTGCTCAATGGAAGAAAAACAGAGATGTTGAAGACAATTATAAAAATAAAAATAAAAATAAAATAAATAAATAATTTGGGGGGTTGTTTTCACAAGGATGTGACAATATTTAGGCATGGGGGGATGATGAGCACCAGAAATACTCATTTTATATACACTTTTAAGGGGAATCGTTATTGTTTTAATTAGCATTAGAAATATATTTTTATATAACTTATGCATATAATTGATAAAATCTAGTATTATGTTTGACTGGTGTTTTTAGTGGAAAATGTATATAAATGCAGGTTTTGCTACTAATATGGTGTTTTCCAATCTACATCCCACTTGGACTTGGCATGCTTCTACTTCAATGAGTCTAAGAAATATTAGGAATGTGCCTTACTCAATAGGAAGATGTCTTAATAAATGTGCCTTACTCTTCAAGCAAGCTCCTTACTCTAACCAAGTCAATAGGCAGGTACATTACTCTGACCAAGTCAACAAGAAGGCACCTAACTAAAGGTGCCTTACTCTTCAGGCAGACTCCTTACTCTTCAAGAAGGTGCCTTACTCTTTAGGCAGGAACCTTACTTTGACCAAGTCAACAAGCAAGTGCCTTACTCTAACCAAGTCAACAGGAAGGTGCCTTGATGAAGAAGTAGGTGCCTACTTATGGTGCCTTACTCCCACCTTGCTCTCATTGAGAAGACGCACCAAGCCAACTTTGACCAGTTGACCAATAGGCTAAGGAGGTTGTTGCACATGAAGATAAAGGAGAAATATTTTAATCATGAATTATTATTAAAATAGAATAAAACACTTATTATTAATCGACTGGCTGGTTGACCTTGTAAATATCTTAAAGCATTATTTTAAGATGCATTAATTTAGGATTTTTTTGTTATGTATACCTAAGTATTTTTATATTTATCCTTCTAGTGAACGGACATACTTTAAAATAGCAGAATAATATCTATGTATGAACCAACTGTAACTAATCACATTATGTGATTAAAATAGATTGATTTGTTATTGTAATGATATCTGGCTGTGCTTTATATAAAGATGTAGGCCATACAAATGGGGAGGGAATCAATTACATAGAAAGTTATTTCATTTCATTTTCTATATATTTTATTAAGAGTGCAAATCCTCTTATTTGCTTAAAGCAATCTCCATGTAATTAGTCGGGTAGACTATCTATGGGATCTTGGGCCCACTCCCTATAGTAGTCCTCCCCTATTTTATTCTTGTATTTGTTTTCTGTAGATTATATTTATTGTTTTATTTTCTACTTTCTTTTACTTTAGTTGTGTGTGGACCGCCTTTCAAAATATGCTCACTTTTGTGCCCTTGCCCATCCTTATAGAGCATCCATTATTGCACAAATGTTTATTGACTCCATCTTTCTCATTCATGGCATGCCCACCTCCATTTTATCTGATCGTGATCCCACCTTCACTAGTCATTTTTGGCAAGAGTTGTTTAAGTTGCAGGGGACGCAGCTCAAAATGAGTTCAGCCTACCATCCACAAACAGATGGTCAAATAGAAGTTGTTAATAAATGATTGGAAACCTACCTTTGCTGCTTTGTCTCAGATCATCCCACTCAATGGGCCAAATGGCTATCATTTTCCAAATGGTGGTACAACACTTCCTATCATACTACAACCAAACTCACACCATTTGAAGCAGTCTATGGGCACGTTCCACCTATGCCTTCTTATTACATTCCTGGTAGCTCCAAGGTCCAGGATGTCAACAACACTTTGAGTCAACACACCGAGGTCCTTCACCAAATGAAGCAAAATTTGAACATGGCCCAGAATTGGATGCACCAATAAGTTGATTAGCATCATTCTAAGCATAGTTTTGATGTAGGTGATATGGTCTTACTTCGCTTGTAGTCGTACAAACAATCATCCCTCCAACTTCGTAAGTGCCAGAAGCTTGCTAAAAAATTCTATGGTCCATACCAGGTTCTACAAAGGATTGGCCCCATAGCTTACAAATTGGTGCTCCCACCTACTTCCAAGCTTCACCTAGTTTTTCATGTCTTTTCTCTCAAGAAATTTGTGGGCACACAGGTACAATTCAATCCACACTTCCTGAATTGGATGAAGAAGGCTCCATATTACTTGAACCTGAGTAGTTGTTGGATCATCGAGCTCACACTCTTCACAACCATACCATTTCAGAGCTCCTGGTTCAGTGGCATGGGCTTCAACCTGAAGATGCTACATGGGAATCTCTCCACCAACTCCAACAACATTTTCCTCATTTCATCTTTGAGAACAAAGCTTCTTCAAGGGGAAGGACATGTTAGGATCCCATCCTAACCCTTAATGTAATAACTTCCATAATGTAATAATTCCTAAATAACATGGGTAGTACCCATGATTAATATTTTGTAATGTTCTAAGTTTTAGCTTATATAGTGCCTATGACAAATGGCACCCTTTTTATGTAACACATGGTAGATAGGTTATGTAAGGTGGCCTTGTGCATGTAATTCGAGTGGCATTGTGCATGTAATTCGAGTGGCACTATGCATATAATTCGGGTGGCATTATGCATGTAATCCAGGTGGCATTTTGCATGTAAGCCAACCATGGAAGGGAACTCTTTAAATACCCGAGAAGGCACCAATGTATTCATATTTTTGCAAATTAATGAAGTATTGAAGGAGGTTGCCCCCTCGAAGAGGCCTGCGATTCTATCTTATTGTGAGATTGTTCCTTTATGCAAATTTATGTTATAATGTGTAATTTTTTCTGAATATTAATATGATGTTTATGTGAGTTTATTTCCAAGAAATTGTGTGAGAGTGTGTTATTTGAGTTTATTTTATAGCAGGATCCTAAAAAATCCCCTTATGTTGTGTACCTTCTCCCTCTCCCTTGTAGGACAAGCCTTAGATTGGTATAACATGCTACCATGGCATAGCCTTTATACCTTTGAGCAATTAGCAAACACCTTTTTAGAACACTTCTCCATTAATATCAAGAAGAAGATAACCTTTTCAGATATCTATGCCTTATGACAGGTTGACGACGAACCTATCACCGAGTTTGTATCTAGATGGAGAGCGATCATCCATGATCTCACCCATAGCCTCCCTACCATGGAGCTAGTGACACTCTTTTCCAAGAGTTGCCACAAACACATCTCTACCTCTCTACAGCTTCACCAAAGCCACACCTTCGAGGAAGCCATTTCACAAGCAAAGGTTATCGAAGACATTAAAGTCCAATCTAGCAAAATTAAGTTAATATCAAAGCCTAACTACAATTCAAACTTTCATTTTAATAGAAACACACCCAACCAACCTTATCCTCGACCTCCACAAACCAACCAAGTGGCAGTTGCTACCCTAGCACCAGCACCAAGCCCACCACCTTATGTTCCACAACAACAAGTATTCCAAACCAACGTGCCTCCCCCACCTAGGCCTCAACAATCTCATGGCATGCACCCACAGGGTCCACAACGTAACCTTACACCACTGTTCAAACCCTTACCAGCCCTCTTCCATAGGTTACATGAGGGTGGACATCTCCTTCTACCCAAAATTCAACCATTAGATCCAAATATACCTAAGCCTCATGGATACAATGAGCAACTCTATTATCCATACCATAGACAATGTGGCCATGACATCGAGTCATGTCGCTCCTTCCATGCTCAAGTGCAGGACCTAATTGATAGGGGTACCATTCAGGTATCGAACCCTTTAGCCCCACAAAACCAAAACCTAGGGATCTTCTAGAATCCTCTACCGAACCATAGAGGAACCAATCCCCAAAGACCTCCAACCAATCCTCCAGGACCACCTCACCAAGTGAATAGTGTCCAATGTGATCCTCCATCACGTGGAGTAGTAGGCATGATAAACCTTACCACACGGAACCAATGATACCCATCACATCAGACCACACCTATTGTCTCTCCACCTACCCAATTTACATCACCATAGGTCTCCCAAACTCCTAGCATTGTACCACCTCCACCCCAAAATGTGATTACCATCCATGGTAGCCTCACCCATCAACTACATAACACCCCCACACGATTATCCATTTTCGACCTCTTACAACAATCTCAACCCCACCATGAGGCATTGAATGATATTTTACGGTCTATAGATTTAGAAATGCATGATACAAATGCATTTGTAAACTTTGTAGGGAACATCCCATGATGCCTTCAGCCATCCATTAGTTTCCATGACCATGAGATAACAGAACTTGTAGGAGAAGGAGCGGATCCCCCTCTCCACATACAAGCCAATATCAATGACATCACCTACAAGTGGGTCCTCATTGACATGGGCTCATCCATTAGTATCATATCCATAATAGCCCTACATCATTTACATATACCACCAGCCCATTTTTCCACACCTTCCCTCGACCTACGAGCATTCGATGGTTCTATGAGACCTATCGTAGGATCCATAGTCCTACCTATCCGAGTAGGTATCCATACCATTTCCATCCTCTTCCATATAATCCAAGGGGAGATGCAGTACAACATCCTCCTTGGTCACCCATGGATTAGGGATATGCAATGTGTCCCTTCCATGCTACACCATTGCCTCAAGTACATCCACAATGGACTTGTCCATTGCATCCTAGTCGATGGGGACCCTTTTAAGTTCTGCAACATCATAGATCTCCCACCTGCACCTTCCTTCTCATCCATGCAACTCTTCCTGATTTCTTCCCATCAGTCAGTTGAAGCATCGACATCCTCTCCTACATCCACCTCATTACCCCAATCCTCATCAAGGACACATGCTTCAGTGTCAGCACCTTTAGCACCATCATCAGTAGTGCCTAATCCCACTACCATACCATTCTTGCCTCCCATATTATGGCCACCATCACCATCCCAACCTTCATCCTCTACAAAATCACCTTTGATACCGCAACCACCATCACCACCCATATCGCACCCTATCACTCCACCTCAATCATCCTCCTCGATGAAAGCACCTATCCTCCCTACACCATGCACACCTCCTCTTCCTTTTCATCCATGGCCTAGGTCATTCACTTCCCCGCATCATCCAATACCCACTCCACCACCTTCACAATTCCCATAGGCCAATCATCCCATACCAGCTACCACAGCCGAATGCCATGAGTGGGAGCAATGAGCATCTCACTTAGATGACCAATTACTACACCCTTCTACTACTACTATTAGAGACTCTCAAACTTCACCATCATCATCTGAATCAGATTCACCACCTCATTCACCAGAACATGCGACACCATGCATATCTATTTTTATGACAAACTTAGGTCCAGGGGATTACAATGTGTATGATGCTCACATATGTCCACCTATCATCCAATCCACAGACCTTTGCACCCTCATACATACAACTAGGATCTCCCAATAATCATACCAACTTTGTCTACATTAGAGTTGATTCTTCACTCCCACCTATAGTATCTCCACCACCACAATCTAGCTTGTGTGGTACAATCGATCACTTGGCTAATCCTTACTTTACCTTACACTACCTTTAATACTTCCATTGGCATGGGTTTAGACTAGGCTACTATGAGCAAGGGTTATGTACACCCATTAACCCTCATGTCCAATCCCCTACCGACAAATCTGGCTTAGGTTATCACCCAACTGTCCATACGTTAGAAGATGAGCTCCAAGATTTATCCCTACATCCTTCCCTACTTTCGACACACACCTTGGAAGAATATATTGATATGGACATTCTAGAGGATACCTCCTCACCTAACTCCACCATTATAGTCCCCTATGATTTCTTTCAAGAGCCCTCCACATCTGACACCACATCATCATGTTGTGTCGATGAGTTGACAAACCAATTCACTATACTATCCTTAAACATGCACTACCCAGAGCATGACATGGCATCCCCACCACCATCATCAACATACTTAGCTCCATTCCCACCTATACATCGACAACTTCAATGAGCTGCCACTCGACCATGATCTCCACCAGTCATCCTACACCCTCCTTTAAGCCTTTTAGGATGCTCACAGGTTGTCGAGTTGTCATCACTAGACTCTTCACCACCTACATCCCCCACAACATCAATTAATATGGTCGAAGTGGATCTCTTCTCTCCACTATGATACACACACCAGTCGACACGAGATGATACACCAAACCCCAACTTCATCGATCTCACCCACATCTCACCCATACCAACACCCCAAGATTTCCTACTCTCACCACACGTCTTATGTGCTGCAAATGCTCCTTCATCATCTATACCACCTCACATACCATAGGTGCACCACACAAAAATTTACCTAGATGATGAATATGAACTTATCGAGGCCATCGATGACCTCCATCTTATTCCAATTCTAGAATAATTATGTGATGGTTCCCACATGCTCATTGAGGAAACCATTGACGTTGACATAGGTGATGATCCTAAAACCCCTCACATAGTTAAATTAGTTACTAGCCTCTCACCCGAGGAGTGCATCCTATTCACAAATTTCCTTTACAAGTATATTCGAGTCTTCACATGGTCATACAAGGATATGCCAAGACTCGATCCCGCCCTAGTAGTCCACAATCTTACACTAGATCAAAATGCCAAACCAGTAAGGCAAAATTTATGATGCATGCACCCAACCGTTGCATTACTAGTAAAAACTGAGCTCCAAAAGCTCTTAGATGTAGACTTCATAGTACCCATAGACTATCCTGAATGGGTCTCTAACATGGTCCCTGTACCCAAGCCATCCGATGAAGTTCGTGTCTGCACATATTTTCATGATTTAAACAAAGCTTATCCCAAAGACAACTTCCCCCTACCTAACATCGACTCACTCATCGATTCCATCATAGGCCATGAGATGATATCCCTCATGGATGGATTTTTAGGTTACAACCAAATCAAAATCAACCTTGCTGATCAACACAAGATATCATTCACAACCCCCTAGGGGACCTTCTACTACAAGGTCATGCCATTTGGCCTTAAAAATGTTGGGGCAACCTACCAATGCACAATGACCTACATCTTCCATGATTACATGCATAAAATCATGGAAGATTATGTAGATGACCTCATTGCTAAATCCAAGAAATGCTCAGAACATCTTGAAGATCTCCATCGGATCTTTGATCGCTTGTTAGAACACAATGTCCACCTCAACCCAAAGAAGTGTGTCTTTGGTGTTACCTCAGGAAAAATCCTAGGATTCATTATCACCCAATGAGGCATTGAAGTTGACCCTAACAAAGTAAAATCCATCACCGAGATGCCCCCACCTACTACCTTGAAACAATTGTGAAGCCTCCAGGGCAAAATCACTTCTATTCATCGATTCATAGCACAACTATTAGACAAGTGCAAACCATTCAACCACCTCTTACAAAAGGGAGTAAAATTCAAATGGGATGATAACTACCAGCAAGATTTTGATGACATCAAAACTTACCTTACTTCACCACTAGTTATGTCACCCCCACACCCACAACTACCACTCATCCTATACATTTCTGCTACAGATTTCATGCTAGGTACACTTCTAGCCCAAAATAATGCGCTCGACAAAGAGCAAGCCATTTACTACATAAGTCACACATTAGTTAGCTACGAAGCTAGATACGGGTACATGGAGAAACTATGCCTAGTTGTAGTATTCACCACCCAGAAGCTATGCCATTACATGCTCAACCATACAACCTTTGTCATCGCCCGAGACAATCCCCTCCATTACATGATGAACAAAAGCTACCACAATTCCCACACAACTAAGTGGATCATGCTTCTAACCGAATTTGACCTCGAATTCATTTCACAAAAGTCCATCAAAGGGTAGGTCATAGCAAACCAACTTGTAGAAGCTCCCTTGTCTGATGACCAACCTCTCCTCATTCAGCTCCTGGATGACTCCATATTCCACATAATAGAAGATGAAGAATATGTTGAACCAGAAATGATAGCCGACTTGACACTATTCTTTGATGGCTCCCGATGCATGCATGTTGGGGGTGTAGGCATTGTATTCTTCACACCTGAAGGTGAACCACTCCCCTTTTCATTCAAGTTGGACTTCCCTTGTATGAACAACAACGTGGAATATGAAGCCCTAATCCTCGGATTGAAATAGGTGCATTCCATGCATATTAAATGCCTCCATATCATAGGTGATTCCCTTTTAATAGTAAACCAAGTGCAAGAGATCTAGAAATGCAATTGCCTAATCCTCCAACAATACAAGCACATTGCACAACAACTCCTCTATCGATTCGAATGGTATGACATCGAAGTCGCGCCATGATCCTCAAACCATTTTGTAGATACAATGGCCTCCTTAGGATCATTAATCCCATAAAATCCAACATCAACAACCACATCCATGACAATTCATACACTCACTCAATCTGCCATATCACCCACATCTCCTAAATATGATGGTGGCATTCATGTGGTCGATACCGAACCACATGACCCATGGTTTGTGCAGATCAAATATTATATTAAATTAGGATTTCTACCATGCGACTTACCCCATGCTCAGTATCGAGCATTCAAACAAAGAGCAATCCACTACACATTGTTGGGGGACATCCTCTATCACCATAGCTATGATGGCATGCTCTTGCATTGCTTAGAACCTCATGAATCTCAGTGGGTTGTACAAGAAACCCATGATGGTACTTGTGGTGGTCACTTCAGTGGCATGGCAATCATGAAATGCATCCTTCGCATGGGATACTATTGGCCAAAAATGGAACATGACTATTGTGAGTATGTGAAATATTGTATCAAGTGCCAACAACATGCAAACCTCACACATCTTCCATCTCAAGCACTCCAACCAATTCAATCCATGTGGCCTTTCTCCCAATGGGACCTAGATCTTATTGGACAAATTACACCTGCTTCCTCAAGTAATCATAAGTTCATCATCACTGCTACAGAATACTTTACAAAGTGGGTCGAAGCCATCCCACTTGTCCAAACCATAGGAGCAAAGATAGCAACATTCATAACAGATCATATCATATGTCACTTTGGAATTCCTTCCCAAATCATTTTTGACAATGGGAAATCCTTTAAAAACAAAACCATCCGAGCTCTTTGCAACAAGTTCAACATTCAACATAGTTTCTCTACCCCATACTACCCATAGGGTAATGGCTAGGCAGAGGCCACAAACAAAACAATTTGCTCCATCCTACGCAAAATAGTAGCAAAGTCACATCATGATTGGCATAACCAAATACCCCTAGCCTTGTGGGCATACCATACAAGCATCCGTACCCCCACTGGGGCAACCCCATTTTCACTTGTCTATGGGGTAGAAGCTATCATGCCCCTTGAGCTTGAGATACCTTCCCTAAGGGTATCCATGAAAGAATTCATTGATGATGACACCGCCCATCAAGCCCGCTTAGATCAACTTACACTCCTCGATGAACATCGCATCCATGCCATCGAGCACACATGAGTTTACCAAGATCACCTTCATCATGCCTACAATAGTAAGGTACATCAACATGAATTCCAAATTGATGATTTGGTTCTCAAATAAAACCAATAGATCACAAGTCAGCCTCACCAACAGTGAGACAAGTTTACCCCAAACTGGTTGGGCCCATTCATCATCACACACAAATATGGTTCAAGTGCCTATCACTTGGCTAATCTTGAAGGCCTTGATGAACCTGAGCCTATTAACATTTTGCACCTTCATGCATTCAATGCCTAACACACATAGGCATTCACTATCACAAGTGGTACACACCGCTATGCACAAACACATCACTCACTAGGCACATCATGATAAATGCATGTCTTTTTACTTTAAATATTTTACATGTACTTTCTCCTTTATGTCATTTTTATGTTGCTGGTATCTATTTTCCTTTTTGTAGGATCTACATCATCTACAACCACACCATTAGTAGCAAGATACGATAGCATCTACATACATCATCATGCAGGACCCTCCACCACCACAGCCTATACCGATCACATCGACTGACCTAGCCCGACCACCAGTCACCCCTCATACTAGGTGATCTTCCCATTCCTCACATTCAGACCATGACACTCCACCCCGATGCCTTTCACCTCACCATCGAGGTTCATCTTACTCACCCCATTCGAGAGACAGCTAGGTCACCCTATCCTCTTTTGATGAAAAGGAGGAAACATCCCATCCCCGAACACAAGGGTCTCCTTCTCATTTACCTGAAGATACTAAGAACCCTTATTCACCAACTAATTCCCCCCACCACCCTCTAGGAGCTTACTACCCTCCTAATAGAGGATACACTCCCCATCCAGCCCATCCTTCATGCCTACCAGTCCCACTCCCCAATGGGGAGTCTTCTTACACCCAAGCCTTGCAAGCCCACAAGCTGCCCAAGCTGGCCATGTGCACATGCCCCCATCCCATACGTGCCACCATCCAGAGCCATCTCCTATGCCACCTATCCTTAAGACACCACCTTCACCACTATGAGGCTTACCTTTCCAGCAAGCTTCCCAATCCCCAAGGTCATTCCACTCCTCCTCATCATCATGACCTCATCCATTTTCCCATGCATACCAGGCCACTCCATACACATTGGAGTCCTGATCACCACCTTCCCCGATACTATCACCTCCACACCATGACATACAACATCTCCTTTCCCATATCAAGGCTCTTGAGCTACAAATGAGCCATTGTCATTGTCATGTTCATCCACACTAGTCTCCCATGACCCATGCATCATCACCTCCACGCAGATCCATTCCCCAACCTCAGATTTGACCCACATCAGACTCTCGACCTACACCTCCACTATTGGACCTCCCTTCATCCGCCTCCTATTCACCTCCAATAGAACCTTACATTTACCCCATGCCTATTCCATTCACTCCATTATCAAAAATATTTTATCACCTCATGCATCAAGGCCTTCTTGACTTACCAAAAATTCAACCCATAGACCCCTCGCATCCTAAACCACATAATTACCATGAGAGCCAATATTGTATCTATCATCATCAACCAGGTCATGACATTGAATAATGTCAATCATTAGAGAACCTGGTGCACAACATGTTGAATGGTGATCAAACTCCATCACCTGAATGCTCCATCCCATTTAGCCAACTTTTGAGTCCTCCACACCGCATCATCCCTAGAACTTTACCACCATATGAAACCTTGATAATGCCAACTCGCTACATTCACAACATCTCCAACTACACCAACCACCGAAGTCCAAGTCATACCATCACTTCACCATCTCATTCCCGACCTAACCCATACCACTTCACCCATCAGTAGTTCTCATATTCTTCCTTCTTTCTTCTTCTTCTTCCTACTTCCTCGCATAGTTGTATGGTCATGCTTCGAGTGGCTACATACCTACGTTGATCTATCCCCTCTTCTTCTATCATCCTTTGACTTTGGTAATCCCCTTATCTTGTTGGTTGCCAAAGACTACTTCTTCTATTTTCTTCTAGTTGTACATTCCACCTTCATTCCTTTCCTCTTTTTGACATTACTACATGCATCTAACATATCATAGTTTATGCACCTACTACACACACACCCCACATGTTAGGGCAACCATTATTATAGCATCACACTTTTTGTCATTATGATACACCATACTCATCTATAAATAAATTTTCCAAACTTCTCCTTCTACACTTCATAAGTTTCCTCTTGTAGATATTGCATTCCCCCACTTGCATCATTTACATTACACCCATTGCACATATCCATATATTTTTCATGTTAATTTCATTTTAAGTTTGTACATTCTTCCTCCAAAAAATATGCCTTCAATAGGAGTAATACATGCACTTGTTAGCATCACCACCTGGATGTCCATTCCCCCTTTTCAAGATTAGGGTATACATAGGTGTCATGTTTAGCTTTGACTACTTACTAGTTCAGTCAATCAAATGTCACCCCTAGCTGATAGGTTTTACATTCTTCTTATGGTTCTTTAGGCTGGTTCAACTTCTCTCATGGACCATTCACAATAGGTTACACATTAAACAAATTTTGAGTCTAGGAAATATGACACCTTGAGTAGATGTCACCATCTAGAGAATGGTTTCCCTACTCATCCTATCACTTGCATGGTCAACATACGACCTAGGGATAAACAAAGGGATAAGCATAAGCAAAAGTAAAATAATGGGGCAGAAAACAAAAGCCAATGCCCATACAAAATAAAGAAAAAAGAGAATAGAAAAAAAGAATAAAAAAAAAGAGCACCACAATAAATAGGTAAACAATAGATGAGGGGCGAAAAAAAAAGGAAAAGCCTCCTGATATCACCCATGTTATGCTTCATCACCTTTGGTCCTTAGGTTCAACATAACACCATGGGATGATTTCCATCACTAGCAATAGGCTCCAAGAGCCTGCCTACCAGTGGAATAGTCTTACAAGTGGTGATATATCTATTACATTAGCTACCCACTTTTGTATAGATCATTATTCATGTATGGATGAGCTAGCTAGTTTGGCCATATCTACAATGGGTTAATCCTACCTCCTTCAAAATGGATAAATGAACCTCACTCATTTACACACATAGGTCCATGACATATTTTGAACCAGTCCGATTAGTTATGAGTTGCCACATAAACTTGCATAGTTTTGGAGTCCGAGATTTGATTGCCAAAACTACATTGGTCAAAGCCATTACATGTCCCCTATACCATCCTACATCTCTGAGATCATGGAATGGATCACATCCACATAGGTACATGTAACGATACAAGTGCTTCCTTTATGCATTTTAGTACTCCCATACATGCATCTATGTTACACATATTTATTACAAAGATTAAATCATTGCATTTACATTACATGCTTCACATCAAACATTACATCAATGCATTTATCCTACATACACTATCTCACACTACATCATCGCATTCCTATTACATGCATTCACTACAAATGGCATTTCACATTATATCACATCACATTGCATTCAAAATACAATCATGCAAATCTATTCTACAGTATATTCATACTACAGAACGATAATAGATCTAAACCATAACACACATGCATATCCATTCATTATACATACCTACAAATTATGTTATGCTATCTATGCAAACATAAAGAGAACACATTTCAAAACCATAACAATAACACATGTATATATAACAGCCAAAATATATAAATATATATATATATATATATATATCATCCATCAAAAATACTCGTAGGCTACAAACTAGGACCATGCCCATCATCCATCATCCAAAATGCCCATAGGCTACAATCATCAATAAACCTAACTACCACCAGGAGTCTCCCCACATCCCTCATGACTCACCCACATCTCTACAGCTCTGCTCGACTCCACCCTAGCCCCTGAAGCCTAAACCATAGTAGGTGGATCTCACACCTCAACCCTAGCACCCACCTACTCCACCAAAGTAGCACTACACTAGCTATGATGAGAAGGCACCCACACTCATGATCATGACTCATCCTAAGACACCACCCAACTATAATCAAGAAGTGTGATCCCATGCACCATCATAGAAGCCTCACACAATGACCTCTTAGTAGACTCTACAGCCAATAGACCAGTAAACCTCTCAATAGCTCATCCTCCTCTTATATACTACTAGCCATATATGACCTCATCTACTCCACCTCTACCTTATACCTCTCCTACCCGTGAAGCTTAGTCTCCAAATAACAAACTCTATCCCATAGCCCTCGAGCCTCCTCATCCACATCCTACCTCTCTTGGACCTCAAAGAGAATCTCCTCCATATCCACAAACAAACCAATATCAATGGTGTCATCCACACCACCCATAGTAACAAATCCACCCCCCTCCTCCTCCATCTACCCCCCCACACCCCTCCCATGGCCATCCCACCCTCCATAGGATCTACCTCAATGGTCATAGGAACCTCCCCCACTCCCACTCCCTATGTACTCGATGCACCACCCAAGCATCATCGAGACCATCATAGAGGAACCTCTCTCTCACCACTAACTACCTCCTCTAGCCTAGCTCGAGTCCCCCTACCTACTCTCCTCTCTAGTGGAGGTACCCCACCACCAGGTGGCACCCATCGATCAATAACACCTCTACTAGGCTCCCAACTCTACATAGACCACTAGGCCTCAAACTTTGGTGTAGTCCCAACATTATCCACATCTAGGATAACCATAGGTGGGTCACTCTCACCAACCTAAGGTAGCACCACAAGATGCTCTCCTCTATCACCCCATCATCTATAATATACAATAGGAGCCCCTAGAATATCCTATTGTAATCCAAACTATCACCTCACTCGATCAAACTAAAAATACTTAGCCTACCGAGTATATCTCCCTACTAGCCATCTACCCTGATGAATGGCCCACAACTGCTCACCATCCTTCTCCCAGGTCACCCCACCCAACCAAGGCCTCCACTTAATATCATTAGGTGTCAAGTCTCCAAACTTGACCCTCCACAACAAAGGATCACCCTCATGAGGCCTCTTAATCCCCTTCTCCTCATTAGTACACCACCTCAAAGCATAGGGTAAATACTCCTTACCCTCAACATGGGTAGGGTGAGGCAATAATGATGGCCTCTCAATGGATATGTGCTCCCATGCCCATACCTATAGCAAGGGAGTCCAACTCAGACCCTTCCATCCAACATGCACAACATCGTGCAACTCTCTATACACCTGAGCCAATAGTGCAGGTACCCATGCAAACACAACACTCCGCTCTACCATGTCACTCACCACATCCAACATGTTCTAGGTAAACAATACCCTAGAAGTATTAGGTAATGCATAGGTAGATATCATCATCATCACTACACACTGACGATTAGATATCTTCTTCTTCAGCCACAACCACTCATAATCCATCTTCCAGACATCTATGTCCCTCCACCCCTCACCAAAGAAGCACTCCAACACAACATCCTTACTATTATCTAGTGTTGCTCTAACTGGAACACCCTCAATAGGTAATTTATAAATCAAACATCCTCCAATGTAATTATCATTTCCCTAGTAGGAAAATGAAAAGTGTTCCTATCCATGTCCCATCACTCACACAAGGTGGATACATATGCCCTATTGGCATGTATACTCTTACACTCCCATACACCTCTAAACCATATGGCATCCAACCATGCCAGATCATCAACATTGTTCATCAACTCATCAAAATCACTCTTCATATTTCGTACACGATGACGAGGCTCGAGCATCTTCACCTATTCATCCACAAACAAACACAATGAAATATACATTAGTCATCAATACAATGATGCAATCCAATAAAACTCCATGAATCAAATATACAAATTAAACTATTTAATTTGACACGCACTTCGAGACATAAAATAGTGCACAATTCACATATCAAAACATATCAACAAAATAGTCACATATTTGGATACCCATTTTGCCATTTCATGGTAAAAGTTTAAACAAATGCGAAAAATAGTACATATTTGGCTTCCAAAAATCAAATATAAAATTACCCACATACCCACTATGGCACGAAATTCAAAACTAAGTCAATCCATCAGACATACAAAAACAAAATATATTTTTGAATACCCATTTGCCCACTTAGCGGTAAAAATGTCGACAAAATTCAAAAATAGTATACAAATCAGCACGGAGTTCAAGGTCAATCTTACCACACATACATCCAAATGGAACATACACCAATACACACAATATCAAAATAATAGTCACATTTTTGAACACCCATTTGCCCACTTCACGGTGAAAGTTCAAACAGATGTTGAAAATAGTGCAAATCGGGCTCCCAATAACTAATTTCAAATTTAACACTACCTACATCTTGGCACGTAAATCAAACACATGCCAAATGAAATCATCTACAAAAATAAATAATATTTTTGGATACCCATTTTGCCCTTCTACGATGAAAGTATCATCGATTTCTAAAAATAATATACCTACGGTGGAAAACTTAACAGTCAAAGTTTACCAATTTACACCCAAAAACAACACATTCAAAAAACATGCCAAACGAAGGCAGAAAAATATAACAGTCGCACAAAGGGATACCCATTTCCTACTTTTATAGATAAAATTCAATAACATTCCAAAAATAGTACACCATTGCTCCAAAAATGGATGGTCAAACTCTATAACTACTCTACCCATTACCCGGTCAAACTGGTGCGAAAACAAGTCAAACCTAAAAATAAGTTACATTTTTGGGTACCCATTTGGCTAGTTTTACACTATGTGTTCAAATTTCAATTAAAAATTGTAATTTTTTTTAAAATGAGATGAAAACCTCCCCCCTAATTCACATTTCTCTAGAAAATTAAAAAACAAAAAATGAGGCAAGTAGAAGCACTTACCGATGGATCCCCACACCTATTGCTAGCTCCAGGTCATCCTCTCACCATCTTCTCATCCGAACTCATCAACCATCATGTCCACATGTCGTCAAATACTCCTTCCACACGCTCTCCATAGCTCATCATCATCAAAATGAGCCCCTCCCAACTCCAAATTGCCTTAAAAATACCTAAAACCCTAATTCACCCCCACCCCATGATTTAGGCCCAATTCACCCCCCACCCCATGAATCAGGATCCAATTCACCCCCGCCCCATGAATTGAGCATATGACCCCCAAATCCAATCAAATTCATTCCAAAACCCTAGGAAATCATGCAAATTTCTTCCAAAACCCTAGGAACCCTCCTAAACTATCCTCTCATCTACTTTTTCACCATTTTTCATCATGCATTGGTATTCTATCAATCGTTGCATCACCAAATCACTACATTCCATTCACCTCATTGTTGATTCCTCGTTTGAGGGGGTATTCATATCCAAAGTCAGCTTTGCATGCAACCAACAAACCAAAAATCCAAAAGCATGGATATCACATCTGTCTACAAAAATTTTGTTGAAGATTATCTTACGATTATAATCTCAATCCCAACCAGATATTTGTTAAATCAAGAGAGTTGTGCGTAACAATGGAGAGGTCACTTTGGCATTCATGGTACACAATGAATGACACGGTTGACTAATTCAATGCAACATTTGGAGGACTTCACTCTAGCATTCATGGTACACAATGAATGACACGTTTGAATAATCCAAATATTAACTAACTCAAATGGTTTGACACTTGTCACCATGTGCTCATCAATCAATCAACAACAAATATTTGAATAGGCATTTGTTCTATTCATACTTTTGGACCATGCTGAACTAGTCGTAAAAGCAAAGCAGTCAAAATTTGCCTACCCCAAGCAACTAGTATGACATCAAAAATGTCATACGAACTCAACAAAACCATCGCGTTGCATCCGCAATCATCCATTTCCATTTACCGATATTGTTTTCATTCCATTTTATCTCTTTCCTCTTCTCTTCTTCTCCTTCCTCCTTCTTGGCTATCGATCAATGTTGTATGGTCACGCTTCGAGTGGCTACATACCTTTGATTGGATTCCATTCTCCTTCTATCCCTTTTCCTCTACACAAACCCTTCACATTTTTGTATTAAACTGTATTTCACATAGTATAGTACAAAAAGGGGTAAAATGTAGACACCTAAAAGTCGCACATTGCTATACCTACGTACTTGTAGATCCTTTTGGACACTTGTAGGTTTACATAGGCAATCCTAGATACCCCTAGGCTATCGTAGACCAATGTAGACTATTGTAGATCCTCCTAGACATACGTAGACTATTGTAGATATGCGTAGACATGCGTAGACTACCATAGACATGCGTAGACTAGCGTAGATCACCATAGATTATCGTAGCATTGCATAGACTTCCACACACCACTTCACTAGTTTTTAGGTCCAAAACCCTAATAAACTACCTAAATCACATCATAAACATCTTCCATGCATCAAAAAACCATCCACCAACCTCCTAAGGTGATACAAGACTCTTTTATACTTAATTGAGGCCCCCACGGGGCTATTAATTGGCAAAAGTATTTATTAAGTCAATTCTTAAATCTAATTTTAAGTTGACTTCACTTAAAGTTCACTTTTAGGGCTAAAAAGGTTAATTAGGTCCTTAATCCCTAATTACCCCTAATTACTCCCTCCCACATGTGTGTGCACTAGGTTAGTTAGGATATTTCTTAGGAAACCCTAACCTAACCCCACATCTAACCTAGAGTTGACTAACCCTAGTTAACCCTAATCTCTCCTCACACATGTGTGAGGATGAGATATTTCCTCAAGGGAATGTGAGGAAGCCACCTCACAAACCCTAACCTAACCTTCATGGGATCTCACCCTAGGGCTTAGTTCTCCTAACTACCCCCCTACACCTTGGGTTTTCTTATAAATAGTGGGCCCAAACCCTCATTTATCTCTCTCTCCACTTATGTCCAAAGTACAAAAACTCTACCAAAATACGTACAGAAGCATAACAAAGTAGATCTGAACCTACACAGTAGCAATACAACACCAAAGGAACCTCTCCACCGAAGGGTTTTTGAAGAACAATAGTTACAGTCTGATTCACCCCCCGCCCCATGAATCCGGCACCAGTTCACCCCTCGGGTGGCGAATTGGGTTTACAGGTCCCAAATCAGCTCAAATTTGGGAGGTAAGCTTCATTTTGCAATTTTATGAGGTTCTGCATCATTTATTTCAGTTTTTATCATGTTTTTATAGTCGATTTGTCTTTCTTACTATGGGGCCTGACTGAGGCAAGCCCCCCAACGAACTAACCCCTTTTTGTAGGTTTATCCTAGAACCAAGGAGGGAAACAACTACAAACTACAACCCCACGGTGGTACGCAAGCCCATCTACACTGAGGAATGCAAAAAGAAGGCATCAGGCCTATTGTAACATTTGTGAAAAGAAAGGAAAAAGGGGAATTCTCCCTATTTGTAACCTATGCAAATCTTATCATGAATAAAATACATTTTTCTGAATAGCATGTGTCTTTAATGTGTTGTTAGATCAAATGTAATCTTTTGGCCATTTCATTAATTACTTTAGATTTTACCATTAGACCTTTTAATATTATAATTAAATATTATAATATTATATTTCTTGGGCCTTCTTATTTCTCCTATAGACCTTATATGGCCACCTTGAATATTATAATGGGAGTATTATAATATTATTTCCCTTAGGTCTAGAAGCAATCTTTCTCTTGCACTGATTACTGAAACTAAATATTGACATACTTCCTCTGGCACTGCTCACTGAAACTGACTCTTGACATCAATGACAATAAATCTTGCTTATATTTCCAACAATCCCCCCTTTGTCATTGATGGAAACCCATTTACATTTTACCATTTCTTTTACCTTTTCCTGTTCTACTCCCCTTGAGAAATTGCTCCTCCTGACTGAATGCTCTACCCCTAACTCAAATCTCTTTCCCTTTGTTATCAATGGCAAAGGTCCATCTTTGGGGTTTAGGACTAAGAATGATACTCTTATCTTAGCCCCTCCCCCACATCCTTTTGAGGTGGTTAGTTATGGGATGGGATTATAACTACTCCTAACTTTTCTCGTAAGTACTCAAAAGTCTCTTTCAGAAGTGGCTTAGTGAAAATATCTGCAATCTTCTCCTTTGTAGTAACATATTCCAACCTGACATGTTTATTCATCACCTACTCTCTTAGAAAATGATACTTAATAAAAATTTGCTTTATCCTGGAGTGCATCACTGGATTCTTTGAGATATTTATAGCACTTGTATTATCACACAGTATGGTAATATGATTATCATGTTTTATCTTGAAATCCTCTAGAGTTTGCTTCATCCATAATACCTGTGTACAACTAGAAAATGTTGCAATATACTTTACCTCTATTGTAGATAAGGATATTGATGCCTGTTTCTTACTTAACCAAGAGACCAAACAGTCTCCAAGAAATAATGCTCCTCCGCTTGTACTTTTTTTTATCATCAATGTTGTCAGCCCAATCTACATCTGTATAAGTTGAGAGTGAAACTGTCACTTTTTGGATACCAGAGCCCAAATTCCATAGTCTCTTTTAGATACCTGAGAATCCTTTTTACTCCTGCTACATGTGTTTCCTTGGGTGCTGTTTGAAACCTTGCCACCAGTCCCACTGCCTACATCATATCTAGTCTTGTAGTTGTGATGTACAATAAGTTGCCAATCATAGATCTATATAATTTATAATTTTCCTCTAGAGATTCATCATATTTACTTAAATTACATCCTATAACCATGGGAGTACTTACTGGCATGCAATATTATAACGTAAATTTCTTTAGCATCTCTTTTATATACTTGGTTTGTAAAAAAAATAATCCTTTCTCTTATTGTAAAATCTAAAGTCCAAGAAAGAAGTACAACTCACCAATCA
Source organism: Wollemia nobilis (assembly GCA_028583015.1). Classification (NCBI taxonomy): domain Eukaryota; kingdom Viridiplantae; phylum Streptophyta; class Pinopsida; order Araucariales; family Araucariaceae; genus Wollemia; species Wollemia nobilis. The sequence continues at coordinate 691,965 of JAQPPZ010003577.1, forward strand.
TAGACATCTCAAATTCATTCTGCATGCTCTTTGCAAATTTTTGACATATCTTATCATTTTTCCCCAAAAAATAATGTCATCCATGTAAACAACCACAATTAGTAGATCATTCCCTTCATTTTTAATGTATAAGTTAATGTCCACTATTCCTTTCTTGAATCCCTATTCCTGAAGATACTTATCCAATCTTGAGAACCATGCTCTAGGAGCCTGTTTTAGACCATACAATACCTTCTTCAATTTGCATACATAGTCTGGTTTATATGTTAGTATGAATCTCTCTAGCTGCTCAATATAAACTTCTTCTTCTAGAACACCATTTAGAAATGTTGACTTAACATCCATCTAATATACTTTGAAGTTTTTAAAACTTGAGAAGGCTAAGAATATTCTTATAGCTTCAAGTCATGCAACTAGAGCAAATGTCTCATCGAAGTCAATTCCCTCAACCTGTGCATAACCCTTGCACACTAAGCTTGCTTTATTTTTGACCACCTAACTATATTTATTTAGCTTGTTTCTAAATACCCACTTGGTGCCAATCACATTTCTGTCTTTTGGTCGTGGAAAAATATCACTAGTCTTACTTTTTTCTATCTGATCTAATTCCTCATCTATTGCCTTAATCCAAAACTTATCTTCACTTGCTTCATTGAAGTATTTTGGGTCAATTTTAGATAATAAAGAAAAATTTGTTGGCTGAGTTGATGTTTTTACCCTTCTCCTTGTCTGTCTCTCATCTAGATTCTCGATGATTAGATCTTTTAGATGATGTTTCTATACATACCTAGATGGAGTATTGGGAAGAAGTCTTTGTGTTTATTCCTCTTCTTCTTCTTCTAATTCCTCACGAAACTCTTCTTGACAGTTTTCATCTTCCTAATACACAATTTCTTGAACTAGCTCTCTTAACCCTATCTTCTCATCAACTGTTACATTTATACTTTCTACAATAGTGTGTGTTCTTTTGTTGTAGCATCTATATGCTTTGATATTATTATAATAACAAATAAAAATACCCTCATCACATATTGGGTCAAACTTTCTCAATTTTTGCTCCTCCCGTCGTATGTAACACATGGTTCCAAAAAATTTGAAGTATTTTATAGTGGTTGGTCTTCCTATCCAAAGTTCATATGGAGTCTTGTGATTATTTACTCTCATTTGAGTCATAGTGATGATATGCACTATTGTGTTGACTACTTCCATCCATAATCCATCTAAAAGCTTTGACTCATTTAACATAGCTCTAGCCATATTCTTAATAGTTCCATTTTTCCTTTCAACTACTCTATTTTGTTGAGGAGTTTTTGCAGCTGAGTATTCTCTATTGATTCCATGTTTTTCACATAAATATACAAACTCATTTGAGGTAAACTCTCCTCCTCTGTATGATCTCAAACACTTAATCCTCTTGTCAGTTTTATTTTTGACACATTATTTAAATTCCTTGAATTTGTCAAATACTTTTGACTTATCTTTCAGGAAAGCTACCCAAATCATTATGGAGTAATCATCTATGAATAATATAAAGTAGCTTTCACCTTGAATACTCTGTATTCTGGTAGGACCACATAGATCAGTATGTATTAGTCTTAATGGCTCAGATGATATATATCCCTTTGATTTGAAACTTGTTCTAATTTTCTTTCCATGCTGATAGGGTGCACAGATTGTGTTTTATGGCCTTTTTAGCTTGGGTAAATCTCTGAAAACCTGTTTATTGCTTATGTTGACTATGTTGTCAAAATTTAAATAACCCATTCTTCTATTCCACAACCAACTCTCATCTTCTTGTTATAGAAAACATATTTCTCCTTTAATCTCACTAAGCATATAGAGGTTGTTTGGAGTTCTACTTGCATTTGAAATGACTTTTCCAGTTTTTGACTTTCTTATCTCACATTTATTTGGGTGAAATGTAACCATATGACCTTGATCAAAAATTTGGCTTACACTTAGCATATTGTGTCTTAACCCTTTGACATATAGTACATTTTTTATTCTTATGTTATCTAAACTCAAGGTTCCTTTTCCACAAATCTTTGTTGATCCATTATCACCAAAACTTATTGATCCTTTATTATTTTCTTTGAGTACAAGAAATTTATATTTGTCTCCTATCATGTGTCTAGATAAACCACTATCAAGAAACCATTGTTCTTCTTTATCCTAAGAATGAAGATCAATTTGAACTAACATTGATCTAGCTTTTTCATTCCCTTTTCTTTCTTTCCTAATTGTTGAAGTTGTATTCTTTTTACTTGACTTAGGAAATACCATTTTGAACCATCTAGCCTTGTGCCCAATATTATTGCACTTATAACACAAAATTATTATCCATAAGTGGTGCAAAAGAATTGAAATTTCTATTTACATCCTTTTTAACATAACCAATGTAATGTACAACTCTATGACCATATTTGTTACATGAAAAGCAATAGCCATGGAAGATATTATGTAACCTATTTGAATGCCTTGGAAAATATGATCAAGTGCTCCTTATTTTGTTGTAATTAACCTTTGTCCATGGTTCTTCTTTGCTTTCTTCTTTTCTTATGTCTTTTCCTTTTATATTATAAGTCATTTGCTTATTTTTATTTGAAGTCTCTACTTTTTGAAGGCTTAATTTCTCTATCTGTTCCCCAAAATTTATATCTTATAGTACCTTGGTCTTTTCAACTTCATTCCTTATATAAACAATTTTTTCTTCTAATATTTCACATTTTTTTTCTCTTTCTCTTAATAGATCTATCATATCATGTTCAATCTTCTTTCCCTTTTCTACCTTTATCTTGAGTTCTATGAGACTGTAGAAGTTCTATCCTTGCTTCTTCATCCTCTTGAATTAGATATTTCAAACTTGAGTTCTTATTTCTAACATTTTCAAGGTTCCTGATAGTAGAAAATAATTCCTCTTTTATGTCAAACATTATCTCTTCTTCACTCTTTTAAGTCATGTGTGTTTTTGATGGATCTTCCTCCAAGTTGTTAGTCTTTTTACGGAGAGACCCGATCTGATACCAACTGAAGAACATGTGCTTATACTGAGAGGGGGGTGAACAATATAAGATAAAAAAATTTACTTTTAAATCCATATGATAACATCAATAGTATTAAAGTAGTAATCATTACACAAAGTATCACACACATGACAGCCATGATTTAATGTGGTTCACCCAATGTGGGCTACTCCACAGAGAAAATATTTCACTAATATTTTTGCAAAAAATATCTTGGGAATTCTTTACCTATTACAATGTTTATGTATCTCTATCTAAAGGATACATCAATCCTCTAATCAAGTTCATGAATCTCTATCCATAGGAGAACTCCTTCTCCTCTGCTCTGGTTGGTGATCCTCTAGAAGACTACTACCTCCATTGCTTTGGGTTGTGGATCTCTATCAACTGAAGACCTTTGTCTTCTCTACCCTAGCTAATGGATATCTATCCACTGGAGACTACTGTCCTCTACTCTATCACCTCCAAAGCTCTACTCAATATCTATCTCAAATTTACACAAAACACAGTCCTTCGGTTTAGCACAAATCAGTTCAAAATCTATCTCTGATTTGCACTAAACATAGTCCTTCGGTCTAGCATAAATCCACTCAAACTCTATCTTTGATCTACACTAAACACAATCATTCGGTCTAGCACAAATATGCTCAATCTCTATATCTGGTCTGGCACAAACCTATCCTCAAATCTGAACCAAACTCTATCCTCAAGCTTTAACACAAATTTTGACTCAATCACAAATCACCTTTGCTAGATCTACCCCAATCCTTAACATAAAGATTTAACAAATCAATCAATCAATTCTGCTCTCAAGTCTTCTCAAATATTTACCTCAAATTTGCATTGTAAGCTTCCACAAAAGCTCACACTAATCTGTTCACAAGTCTTCACCAAGACTTGCTTCAAATAAATTTTAAAACTTGCATATAGAACTCAACTCAATTGTTTCCAACAATGCTTATCAAAAAATCTCACATAATAATGATACTCATAATATTTCTCAAACCCTAATCATGCATATGAAGGCTCATTCAATATTTCCAACAATATTTATCAAACAAGGTTTTTAGAATCAACTTTCACTCAGAAAAACCTTTAACGATCAAATTCAACAATGCTTATCAATCAATCCTTTTCACTCGAACTTAACATTCACAACATCCAAAAATCACTCACAAGGAATATGTGACCATACCTTTTGTTGATGAATAATTGACCTCATAACCTATCTCAGTCATAATTACTCTCTTTTCCAATATCAAGGGTTAGATGATAAAAAATCACTCTAACACTCCCTCAAAATATTTCACAATTACAAAAAAATAATTAAACTCAAATACACCTTATTACTCCATATTGAAATTAGCATTCACCAAAAACATACATAAAAATAAATCTCTTATTACACCTTATAACTCCACCTTAAAATAAATCAATCCACAAAAAAATTAAATAAAAATAATCATTTAATTTTATCAACCTTATATCTCCCTAAGCTCAAAACTATACCACACAACCTTAGGAGCCAAAAATTTATTTTTTAATAAAAATTTAGTACCTCTCAAAGTGCTCTCGGTGAGATTCAATCCTGAGTTGAAGTTCCTCTAGTTCTTTAGACACAGCTACCTAGCCGCGTGAGCTAAGCGCTCACATGGGAGGAAAAAATACCCACGGTGCTTTATCTTTTTCCTTGGCACCAAAATCCAAAAGGGATTTGACATCCTTAGTGTAAAAACCTCACGACTTTCCCTGCTATGAATCGAGCGCAACACCTTGAATTCTTGAAAGTGTTGCCAACTACCACTATCCCACCTGGCTAGGTGGTGACAAGGCTTTCAAGCCTTGTTGATTTTGACCCTTCGCAAACTACCAAAAAGAGAAGCCAACATAGAACTTCTTCATTCTTTCGATTGTCAAAAATATTGCACACACCTTAGCTTAGGATATTTAAATTAATTTGATCATGGATGATTTTTTTTAAATCCACTTAGGCATTTGGTATTTATACCCATGCCTCCAAATGCATTGACGTTGGCGAAGGAGAAAAGGATGACGTCGTCACATTAACTTTACCTTTATAACCCTAACCTTAGGGTTTATTAAATTAGATTATAATTAATTAATAAAAATATTATTACAATTAATTTATAATTAGTTTAATTACTTTAGGTCTTACCATTAGATATTTTAATATTATAATAATATATTATGATATTATTTTTCTTGGGCCTTCTTATTTCTCTTGTAGACCTTATCTGACCACCTTGAATATTATAATGGGACATATTATAATATTATTTTCCTTAGGTCTAGAAGCAATCTTTATCTTGCACTAATTACTGAAACTGACTCTTGACATCCTTTCTCTTGCACTACTCACTGAAACTGACTCTTGACATCGATGACAACAAATCTTGCTCATATTTCCAACAGTTTCTAACACAGAAAACTCCATTGTTGATCACTTCAATCACCTCATACGGACCCATCCACCTCTGCATGAATTTTCCCTTTCACTTTTGGAACCATGAATCATATAACAGTGTCCAATCTCCCTCCTTAAATCATTTTGGTCTTATGTGGTGTTCATACCACATTACTCTTTACTTTTGCATTATTTTTGTGTGACGTAGCATGTCTTTCCTATATTCATAAAAACTGATTTAGTTGGTGAATACATTCTTTTTGTGTAGCATCTATATTTATATTAAGCTCTGCAGTAGTCTACAAAGTTTTAATTTCAAATTTGATTGCATCATTGCATTTTTCTCGTACACAAATTGAAATGGTGTAAATTCGATAGTTGATTTCTATGTAGTTCGATATACCCATACTACTTTGAGGAGGTATCTCTACCAATCCTTTTTTTGTTGTTGCATTGTCTTTGTCAGAATGTTCTCCAACTCTCGATTTGTAACCTCCACCTACCCATTAGCTTGTGGATGGTTTTGGGTATTTTTGTTGTGCCAGATCTAGAATTGTTGCATCAGTTCCTGAATCATGTTCAAAGTGAACTGAGTCCCTTGGTTAGTTAAAATCTCCCTAGGAACACTAAACCTAGTCTAAATAAATTCATACAAGAACTTTTCTACATTATCTTCCTTTGCATTCCACAATACCTACACTTCAACCCACTTAGTAACATAATCAGTACATACTAAAATATGCCTCTTACTATTATATTATGGATTGAGAAGCCCAACAAAATCCATCCCTCATTTATCAAATGGTTCAATATGAAAATATGGCTGAAGGGGTATTTCATCTCATGGAGTCGGTTGACCCATTATTTGACATTGATTGCAATTGACATACTTTATTGCATCTTTAAATAATGAGGGCCAATAATACCCTATTTGTAAAAATTTAAATGCAGTTCTTCTACCTACAAAATTTCCATCACATAGTTCGTCATGACAGGATTTTAAAATTTTTGTGGTTTTATTTTTTGCAACACATCTTCTTATGACTTGATCAGGGCTAGTTTTAAATATGCAACTGTCATTCCATGAAAAAGCTACTCTTTTCAATTAATATTCGAGCTTCTAGGGGAGTGAGTGCAGGGGATACTTTATCAGTTTTGAGGTAGTTGGCCATATTGGCATACCATGGTATATGGTTATCAAGAGCAAAGAGATGCTCATATAGGAATCTATTCTTAGTTGTAATGTTATTGTGAGAGATTAACCTGATTAGAAAATATACAACAACGTTATCCTTATTGGGTTTGTCTACAATAGTCACATAAAATTCCTACAGGAGTAATAGCCATCTAATAATCCTACCACTTACTATTGGATTTTTCATTAGATATCTAATGGTTGTATGTTCAATGTGTACAAAGATTTTATAGCTTATGATATAATGGTGGAATTTATTAATGGCATGTACAACTGCTACGAATTCGTTTTCTGTGATAGTGTAATTGATTTTAGTTCTTGTAATATTTTTACTGACATAATATATGGTATATACTTTGTTTTCTTCTCTTTGCCCTAGTTCTGCCCCTATAGCATCATTGGATGCATATACATAAATGTGGAATGGGAGGTTCCAATTTAGACCTTTAAGCATGGGAGCATTTTCCAGTTTTTCTTTTAAATTTTGGAACACTTGCTCACACTCACTTGTCCAGACAAACTCAACATATTTGGTTAACAATGTATGTAGTGGCTTGGAAATTTTACTAAAATCTTGTATAAATCATCAGTAATACCCAACATAGCCTAATAAAGTTTAGACATCTCTCTCTTTTTTGGGGGTAGGTAGTTCTTTGATAACTTTAATCTTTCTCTTATCTACCTTTATTCCCTTAATCGAAATGTGGTGTCCTAAAACTATCCCTTCCGTAATTAACATAAATTATTTTTCATCACTTAAGGATAGGTTTATTTCTTTATAGAATTGGAGTACTCTCTACATATTAGCTATAGATTATTCAAAAATTTCATTGTACATGATGAAAACATCCATATAAACTTCTACAGGCTCTCTTACCATATCCAAAAAAATACTAAGGACTATTCGTTGGAAAGTTGCAAATGCGTTACACAACCCAAATGTTAATATATGGTAGGCAAAGGTACCCCAAGGATAGGTAAATGTGGTCTTTTCCTAATCCTTTTCCCCTATATGGATTTGATTTTAGCCACTGTACTCATCAAGGAACGAAAAATATTTTTGTCCTACCAGGGTATCTAGGACTTGGTCTATAAATGGTAGGGGAAAATGGTCTTTTTGGGTGGCCTTGTTTAACATCATATAGTCCACACAAATCCTTCATTTGTCATTTTTCTTAGGTACCACCACCAAATATGAGACCCATTGACTATCTGAAATGGGATAGATGAATCCATCAGATAACAATTTTTGTAATTTAACTTTTACTATTTCCTTCATGGTTGGATTCATCTGCCTTTGGGGTTGTCTTATCAGTCTTGCATCATCCTCTAGGTTAATCCTATGAGTGCATACTTTGGGTGCAATACCCCTCATGTCTTTATAATTCCAAGTGAAAGCAGTTTTATGTGTATTTAATATTCATTTCAACTTATCTTCTTGAATGGATACTCATACAAGTTCTATTTCAATTTGTTTAACATGATTTTCTCTACTACCAACGAGTGGGGAATCCATAGGAGGGTGTAAAGGTTCACCTTGGAGAAAGTTCATTATAATTTGATCTTCATCTATTTTTTCCTCTACTTCATATAGAACCATCACTTGTTGCAACATAGGCAAGGCATCATCATGTACAAATTTAGAATTAGGCTCTCCCAATTCAATGGTATATTGTGCATGAGGATAAATGACTAAATTTTTAACATGTTGTCCATCGAATATCATCATTTTTCCAATACTACAACTTATGTAGGTGTCATTTTTTGTCATCCAAGGATATCCTAATATGACTGGATAACCATCCAATCCTGATTTTGACTTCATAACTAGGAAGTTTGCTGGATATTCCCATGCATCTACAGTATCAATTATGTATTTCAGCATTTCCTTCAAGAGTACCGTAGACCAATCCACCAATTATAAAACTATTTTGTTGGACTCATTTCTATTAACTATAGTTTATGCATAGTTTTATTTGACATAATATTTATGGTTGCACATAAATCTACCAACATATTCGGTAACCTCAATCCTGCAATTTGAATTGTTAAGATCAAACTTCTTGGATCAGAATATTTTTTGTGATAGGTGTTCCCTAACATCAAGTCAGCTAACTGACCTACCACATGTACTACATTTAACTATTGTCTTTGACCTAGTATTTTACGACATAATTCTTTAATGGATTTTGTATAAATAGGCACATCTCTTATAGCCTGATAGAGGGGAATTATGACAGTAAGATTTTTCAACCCTTCCATTATGTCAAATTCTAGTTGCATCATTTTTTTGGGTTCTTGTAACCTTTTGGTAAGGTGGAACCCCTTCATTGTTGGATTTTTCAATAGTTAAATTTTCTTCCATCCCCTCTACCAGAGGTGTTGATTCTTCTACTTCTAATTTTATTTCCTCTTCCTCCACTATTAAAGGTGTTGGATCTACTCCTACTTCTCTATCTGATCTAAGTTTTATTGGACTTTAATCTAATAATACATAGGATACATACTCGTGTCTACATGATACATTGGTTTATTTGTCTTATTATTATTATTTGGATTTGGGGTTGGTTATGTCGATAGCTATTATGGATTAGAAGTAGGTGGTGCCAACAAACTAGGCTACAATGGGGCTTGTGTTGTTACCTGTGGTGGTGAAGTCCATGTATTATAATTTTACCACTATATTCTAGCTTGTTGGTATGGAATCCATGGATAAGCTGTTTAATGAGTTGGTCCTTGGGTAGCATTCAAGGTGGATGATCCCACCACATCATATTGGGTGTTTAAGCCTATCCTTGGTTCATAAAATTGGATCCCCCATAGGTTGGTACTACTCTTTGCATTCTACCTCCCACAAGAGACTATTTCTAGTTTCTCTAAATACCCACAAAATAAGTTTCAGCTAATTCTAGTTCCTCTTTCATGTTTGTTAACTTTGGACACAATTTCATTTTGTGATCCATTTGATAAATGGCACACACTCAGACCTTGTTTTTCAAACATTCATTCTTTGGATGTTTCTTCCTACATCTTGGAAAAAAAAATGCCAATGCTACATTAGTTCCTTACTTCTTTTTTTGAAGCTGGAAGGTATCTAGTTGGATTGCAAGAGATGATAAAATATCACTCTTCATATCTTCCAGCAAGGTACCTATTTCTGCTTTTGATACGAAGGTTGTTGTTTTTATTTTACTGGTGATGGGTTTACCTTTTTTCCTAGAGTAAATTTGAAAATATTGTCGAATATCTAACATTTGGGCTTGGTAAATGTCACCTCTCGCTAACAAGTTTAAGGCTTCTAAAGATTCATTTATGAGACCCCTTAAGAATATACTTATCAAAGATTTCTCACCCAATTTTGCATGGGGTGAACATTGAAGATTAAAATTAAATCTATCCCAAAAATCTTCCAATGACTCTTCCTCACTCTATGACATATTTAGGACTTCCTCTCTGGCATCCCATGCCCTACCGAAATCCTGGTATTTTTCTAGGAATATTTTCTTCATGTCCTCCCAAGTGGCAATTTTTTTTCCCTAAATCGATAAACCAACATAGTGTTGAGTCATCCAATGTAGAGGAAAAAAGTTTTAATTTTTGGGCATCAATTTTATAATCCACTAATCTGCAAAGAACATCAAATTTAAAAAGGAATAGATCAGGATCTTCCATTGTTAGTCCTCGAAAGATAGGAAGGTGTGCAGGAGGAATATGTTTCATTTTAGTTTCTTCTCTAGATTCTTTAATTGGAAAGTCAAAACTAGTGGAAGCCTCATCATTTTCAGCCATGGTTTTAGATGATGTAGGTGCTAAAACAAATGCTTCTACAGTAGCTAATAGTGCTTCACGCTCATTTCTTGTATCTTCAAATAATAAATCTAAATCAAAACCTAAGGTAAACCACCCTTCTAATGTTTTCCATCTTGAGTTTTTAAATAAATTTTATCCAAATATTAGATTAATATGGCAAGGTGTGTTAGGTGGAGATGATGGTCCAGCAACAGGAAGTGTTTCAGATTCTTCAGAAGGTATTTCAGAAGGTTTCAAGATGACTTCTACTCTCTTAATAAAATTTCCATCTGGTCCTCTTGGTCTTGGTGGACTCATGCATTCTCAGGTAGGGGATCTACGGGTAAGATAGTTTGAACAATTATTTTTAGGTTGACTAACCTATAGATCCTAAAATAGTACAATTGGCACTCCTTGGAAACAGTGCAAAAATGGTGAGCATAAAATGGAGTTTTATAAAGCAGTTATTTCTTTTCCATTTAATTATCAATCAAAGTACCCAGGTGTTGTAGGTGAGTTGGAGAGGAGAGGGTAATCCTCCAAGGGAGGTCCTAGGTTCAAATCTCCACCCTACCAAAAAGCTGAATTGGGTATCCAAAATCCAATTGATAATGTTGGTGCGGGCAGGGGTCGAGTGCGACTCCCGGGTGACTTTGATGGTGTAGACCCCCCTTTTCGTGGTCTCTCAGACCAATGCGGCCCCATAAGGGGTTTTTCTCTTAAAAAAAAAAAAAAATTATCAATCAAAGAGTTTGTAAACTTGCAAGTATTATGCACAATATATGCATGCAGTAGTTGGAATATGAGTCTTATTTATAAGTTGGTTTTGTGGGGGAATTTTGTTCGTGTAGTTTTATTTTTTACACAAACCAATTACACTCTAAGTGTAGAAAAATAATTGCAAGTAAATAAATAAGCACACAACTGAAAGAAACTGCAGGAAGTAAATTTCTCACAACTGAAATTAAAATGTTGAAAAAAAAAATGACTAAAATGTAAATTGTTGAAATTAAACACACAACTATAAATAAAATATATAAGCACACAACTAAAATAAATAAATCATTTAATAAACACAACTAAAAATAAATAAAGCAATAAATAAAATAAATAGGGGAGGATTACTACCTGGAGTAGGCCCAAGCTTCCATAGATGATCCACCTATCTAGTTACGTAAAATTCACTCTTCCAAGGACACGCAAATGAGAACACTAAAAAATTTATTAATAATTTATGCAGTACAAAAAAAATAATAAAACTTTTCAGATCTATTTTCAAGAATGGTCTACATTCTTATACAGAACGTGACCTAATCATGTTACAAAAAATAGTTTGTTCTAATTTAATCATAAGTCATGATTCGCTACGATCAGTTCGTGTACAATTACAATTAAAATATATTAAAAGATTAGTCATATCTAAAATTAATCATGAAAGATAAGAACGGTGCTCCCTTATTTTACATAACAATTATTTCTAAAATTTGTGTGGTATTTTGCAGAATAAAGGTACTATATACCCATTGGATATAGATGCTTGCCTACCATCAGGATATATGTACCTGCCTATCGTTAGTATATAAGCATATACCTACCATAGGTATATAGGCACCTGTCTATCGTTGGGATGTATATACTACAAACTATTGGGATATAGGCATCATAATATAGGTGTCAGCCTATGCCCAGGATATAGGTGTTGGCCTACACCTGGGATATAGGCACCAATCCTTAGTAGGCTTTAGGTACCCACTTAAGGCACCACAATATCCTTAAAGATATTCATCATTCCTTAAACACATTATATTTGTCGTACACATGTGGGACCTCGACTAAAAGATGTGAAAAAGTAACAAAAATCTGCATCTACACACATTTTCCACTAAAAATACCAGTCAAGCATAATACATCACTTTCCATTAAATACATGCAATATTTACACAAAAATGCACTTCTATTGTTATACATGCCATACAATACCCCTTTTAAACATACATAAAAATAAGCATTTTTAGTGCTCATTAATTTAGCATTCAAGGAGGTCATGCCCACTACATTAACAAGTAGGGCATTCTAGGAGAAATACAACAAAGAATTATTGGCACAACCATCCCCATCACAACAACAAAGAGATAAGTCAAAATGATTTATCATCTGAAGGCCTAGAAGCTCTTAGTATTTATGGCCCTATATCTAGAGACCTCAAAGATGTTTTTTCTAGTTGTAGATGGATTTTTATTGCATAGTAGAGGATAACTTGTAGGCCTTATACAAAGAGTTTTTAAGGGAAAGGGTCCTCCTCCTAGTTTATAAAAAAATCCATAACTGTATTGTAAAGGCATCAAGATTTGTCTGCTCAAGCCTAGTATCTAGCCTTGTGGGATCTTTCTTACACCCCCTTATTTTTGTTGTAATAAGTAGAGCTCAAAACTTGAGCCATTGTATAAGAAGCATTAAACCCTTTGGACTGCATACCTTATAATGCTTTATGGCATATTAATGGAAACAATGACTAATTTCACTCTATCCTCCTTTATTTAATGTGTTTTCTATTCCTAGAAATGTGTTTGTTTAGTTTTTTTCATTCTAGTTATTAGTCGATAGATCCCATGTTTACTTATGGCCACTTATTATAGTTGAAAGTAGGGATTTTAATTCTTGGTGCATCACCCATGTATCTTAGGTTTTAAATTATGTAATTTTCTTATTATAGTCGATAGATCCCTACAAAACCCCCTAGCCTCAGCTCATGGAGGCCTTTGTATGTCAAGAATTAAGTTTGAAAAGGATCTGACCTTGATTAAAAACCCCATAAGTTGTCCCATCGGTAGTCTTTTTTCCATGGTGCTTCTTGTTTTTTTGCTCTACACAGGCATGGGTGCCTCTAGCTCATCAGGTTTTCCATCCAAATAGGCAGGTGCATCCAAATACAACAACACTTACCATTCCTTCCAAACTTGCAATGACATATTTACTCACCTTTCCATCACTAATTTAGGATTTTCTTGGTTCCATTTCATTATATTTTAAGCATCTATAGACTTGTTAAAACTTAATTATTTTATCATATTGATTAATAATTTTGAAAAACCAAGGAAAAAAACTTGATACAAGGGCAAGGAGTCACATTCTCATGCCTTTCTAAACCAATGGTATTATGTACTAAAAATTATCCCTTTTTCGTATTACTCCAATAATGTACATCTAAAACCACATCACACACTCTTGATTTTCCAAATTATTATAGTTAGTGTGTCCAGACATGCATACACACACACATATGTGTGATAAATACATGTGTGTATGCAATTAAAATCATATTGATCAAAACACTTCCCATTCATTTGTCAATCGAATGACTAGATCATTAATAAATAACTTTTCACTATTAATTTTTTTTAGGTTTTTTGTACTTCCTATTAAATCTATTTAAAATATTAAGCATAGTAATTATTTATTGTATAAGAATACTAACATTCAACAACATGTCAAATTAAAATTATCTTCTCATCATCAAAATTTTATTACTCTATGTCATAAAAGATTAGTAATTAGATCCCTTTTACCTTAGAGTAACTTCCTCTTGGAAGTTATTTGAAAATTTAAAGACAAAGGTTTAATTTCTATTATATTTTCTCAAGTGGAAGAATTTATTTGAGTAGCGATCCCATTGAATCAAAATATAATTGTAGAATTATATTCCTTAACTACTTCTTTTATTCAAGATATGTAATCATGGTAATTATCCCATCCTTGACCACCAATAAATAATATCAATCAAGTACATAGAATTGATTAGTCACATGCTTTCTAAGAATATATGCATGAAAGGAATTGCAAATACAAGATAAACTAGGTTACATAGATAACTAGTAGATAATAGGTCCAATTCTTTCTAGAATTTTAATTTATGCATAAATCATGGTGCAATATTTGATACTTTTTAAAACCGAAACAAATATTGTAGGATTAGACTATGACAAACACATTATCTCTAATTTAAAAATTTATCTCAATCCTTTTAACATCAACATAATGTTTGTGTCTATATTGTTCTTATTTAATGTGTTGTTTAATGATTAGCACTTGAATTTCTATTTATTCAAGCATCTTAGGTCTAATGATAATGCTATATTTGAATTCATTCTAACTTCGAGTATTTCTATGTGGATGTCCATACAAAGGCTCCTCTAATACCATTCCTAGAGAACTATTATTGTAGGTAAATTCCACCAAACCTAGATACTACCCACACTATTCAAATTGTTACACTATATATTATCAACATATCTTCTAGTATTATATTTACTCTCTTAGTTTACACCATATTCTCAAGGTGATAAACTATATTAAAGTTTATTTGATTTCTTGGAGCATTATGGAATATTTTCCAAGATCTTGATGTGAACAAGGAGTCTTGATAAAATATAATCCTTTTAGGTACTCGATATAATTATGAGTTACACCACCTCTTTGGATTCAAAAATATAGTTTATCAACAAATACTTTAGTTAGTCAATATATTATCACAAGGATAATATCATTTAATATTATAGTCATAGGTAATCATGTTATGAAGTCCATGGACACAACATACCACTTCCATTCTAGGGTTTCATGGAAAAATAAACAACCTCTATGATGTTGGTGTTTAACTTTTACATGCTAAGAATTCAAGCATTTTTTTAGAAATGAATTGTATCCTTCTTTATTCCTAGCCAAAAGAAGAGTTCGTTTAAGTCTCTCTCTCTCTCTCTCTCTCTCTATATATATATATATATATATATATATATATACATGCTAAGAATTCAAGCATTTTTCTAGAAATGAATTGTATCCTTCTTTATTCCTAGCCAAAAGAAGAGTTCGTTTAAGTTTCTCTCTCTCTCTCTCTCTCTCTCTCTCTCTCTCTATATATATATATATATATATATATATATATATAGCTTACAAAATATGACATAAGCTATCCTATGATCTTGATATATCACTAACTATCTCAAATTACTCGATTAATGTATTCTATCAACCCCTTTAAATCAACGTATTTTATCCTCATATAAAAAATTCTTTTAATCTTGTCTCTATTTACATATTTTGTAAGGAAGGTCTTAATGACTTCATAGTTAATAGATGATGAAGTAATTTGGTTCCACCCCTTATATTAGAACCAAAGGATGACATCTTAGTTATGTTAGTTAGCACTAGAAATAGTGTATTAGTGTCATAGTGGTTAGCATGCTACATAGATATTTTTCTCAAATAAATATATTTTAGCCTTATATAATGCTATAAGTCTCACAATATAAATACGGTGGGAAACTTTTTATAATAAAAAATATTCACCTTTGGTATTGGTGCATAAGTGTTTGTGTACTATTATTTAATACTTTAGTGTTCATAATAAGGTTGAGAGTAGAGTGATTCATATAAAATATGTATACTCCCTATTAATTCTTCTAATGTCCAACATTTAGTACACTAAGTGGAAATTATTCTACAAAAATAGAGTTTAGGTGGTAGTTTTTGTCCTCTCTAATTGTTTAGGTCATTGGATGGGTTGGACTAGATGGTTAGGACTATTATGCCTCACATGAAGTGATAAATATGGCTAGTCCCAAGAGTGTGAGGTTCGGCTCTACTGGGGGTCTTTGATAGTTTTTACAAGGCTAACTCCTTTTAAAAGTTGATCTTAGTACACTTGTCCTACTCTAGCATAATCTAAAAACTTGGAGGGAAAAGGGTTAGAAAATACAGAAAATAAAAGAACAAAAAGGAAAAACCTAATATAACGAAGGTGATATGCCAAGATCAATATAAGATCCCCTTACACAATAGCCCTGGGTGTAATGCACTGATAAAGTGAATGCATCCTCTTCTCAACATATAAGTGTAGATAGACACACATATATAAAGGAAATGGGACAAGAAGAACCAAACACTTGGAACCAAATAGTCATAGGCCTCTAGTATGTATATATGAATATAAAACCATTACAAGATTATCCTGGAAGCAAGGGTTTAAGGGAATTCCTGCAAGATCACTTAGGAATATGAGTACTACAAGGGAAAATAAAGGGAAAGTTATATGAAATTTATAACTTGTCAATATTTACAATTCTAAGAAAAGTTAAAAAACAATGAGTTTCCCTACAATATTTTCAAAAATATCTGACAACTTCAACTACTTTTTCTAGGGATTCTAAGGACTTGAATGAGAGCACCATCTGCAATCAATTTTTTAGGTCGATTATTGTGATCGCCATGCCTTTGTGTTCAATAGATCACCTACTTTCTTGGATTGCTAAGCTTAAATGACAATAGTAGGTGATCCTTACTTCTCTTAATAATGGTTCATCCCCTAGGATATTATGCACCATTATTTTGTTAGCTTAGTTTGGTTCTTTTTTAAATTTGATGCATTTTTGTATTACACTTTGAATTTTGGCATTCTTATAGTGTTTTTAGATCCATATGCAAGATATCGATTGTTTGTTGGAACTTTATCCCTTTGGCCTATAACTTTTCAAGAATTTTGTGATTGAACTAAATATCTTGTCAAAAGTATTTTGAGAAAGATTCTTCTTTTGTTCTTCCATCAAACCTTTTTAGTGTTCCTTCTTGAGAGTTCCTTTTATACTCTATCTTTAATTACTTTTTACTTTTATTTCTTCATAACTTATCAAAACCTTTGATTGTTAAAATTTATTCTTTCTTCATGCTAGTTGGTCGTCTCTTCCACTTTTTTCCCCTTTAAAAGAAGTTACACGTGGAAATTTAGAATTTTTTCCTTTCTTATCGACTTGAGACTTCTACAAAAGAGTGATCACCTCTGTTTAGGACTTTTATGTCTTTCTCCATCTTACCTTTATCTTATATTTTATTTGATGCCAAAGCCTTTGAGTATAGTGAGAAATCACCATAGTTTTGGTCACTCATAGGGGCCTTCTTGCTTGTTGAAGGAGAACTCAAAATAATCGCATTTATCCTTTGGTGTGGGTTCAAAATTTTATAATTCCTACAAAAAAAAAAACACTTGGTTTTATATCAAATGAGTTCTAATATTTGCAAGTAGATTTTACGGCCTACTCCATATTACATGAAATTTGGTATGATGCTTTGCTCTTATCTTTATCCCATTTGAAGGCCATATCATTGACTTAAAATTTTTGTGGAGTGCCTTTTTTATCAAACCATTTTTTGACTCCTAATGTTTCAATAACTACTCCCCAATTTCTTTTCTTAGTTCTTCAAGCTTTAATAACTCTATCATTCTTATCATCATTGCATCATTTTTCTACAATTTTAATTGATGTAGTAGCTAAAGTGTGGGTAATTCTATGGAAATAGGTTTATTGGATTCTTTTCCATATACTAGATCATTTACGGTACATGTTAAGGGTTTATTTGGGGTGATACATTCCACCCATAGAGCCCTCTTAATATGAAGGTTCCACTATCACTGATTTTTCAAGCCAATTCTTTTTAGAATTCTTAGCAATTTTTTATTCATATATTCTTCTAGACAATTACCTTACGAATAATAATTTGAAGAAGCCTTCAAATAGGCACCATGATGGAATGCAGAATGAGAAATTTTAGAACCTATAATTTCCTTAGCATTGTTTGTGATTATTGCATTGGGGACACCAAACCTAGTTATGATATCTTCTAAAAGCCCTTTGATTACCTTCTCAATAGCTTCTTTTAAGGGACTAATTTGACCCATATAGTGAAATAGTCTATAGTAGTAAAGATCCATTTGTACCCCATACTATATGGTGGGTTGATCATTCTTATGAAATCAAATCTTCATTAAGCAAAAGGTTCATCTAAATATATGAGCCTTAATGGCATATGCATATCTTTTCTTTCTCCTAGTGTAGAATTTATATTTGTCACAATTTATAACCCAATGATGGGCATCTAAAAAGATATTGGGCTAGTAATATCATGCTTTCATGATTATATTGGTTGTTGTTTGGTCTGAGAAGTGTCCACTAAATATCCTTGATGAAATTATTGTAGCAAGGATTGTGCTTGTTCCTTTGATACGTTGAAGCAATAATCCATCAAAATTTTGTTGGAATAATATTCTACTAATTAATGTATAATGAACATTCTATAACTAGAATTATCTCTTTGGGATCTATCCATGTTAAGGGGGTACCTACACCTATTTGCATATATTCAATCATTTTCTCTACCCAGTATATTTTCTTTTCCTCATTTTCAACCAAATATTTGTCTAACTCTACTTCCTTATTGCCATCATCTGAATAAGTTTTTCTTTGACCATATCTTCATCCAATCTCTCACAAAGTGTTCTCCTTCTAACCAAATTTATGGGTTTAATTTCCATATCATATTCCAAAATCTTAGTAATCCACATGGCCCTTTTTCACTTATTTTCTTACCCATTATGTATTCTCTAACACTTGAATGTATTACACAAGCAATGATTTTATTTCTCAAAATAATTTGCTTGAAATTCTTCAAGCCTCTAACCAGAGCATATACCTACTTCTCAAAAAGGTTATATTTATTTTCATACACTTTAAAAGTATGGCTAAAAAAGGCTATTGAGCGTTCTTGTTGGTTTTAATCCTTTTGTGTCATTAAAGCTAATATGTTAATATCCCATCCATATGCATAAATAATAACATTCTTATCAAAAATTGGGTTGACCAATATTGGAGCTTCTGTAACGACACTTCTTTATTTTCTAAAATCCTCCTTTCTTGCCTTTATCCATATGAATGGTCAGTAATTTTTATCATAAGCGTTATAGGTTTGATGATAGCTACAAATTCTAGGATGAACCTTCTAACAAAATTTATCTAGCCAAAGAAATATTGTAGTCCATTTTTATGCCTTGGTAATGATATGTTAGTGATGGCTTCAATTCTATCTAGATATTAGACAATACCATCCTTTGAAACAATTTGCCTTAATAAGTTTCCTTAAGGTACACAAAAGATACATTTATTTGGATTGAGGCATACCCCAAATTCTTGATA
Source organism: Wollemia nobilis (assembly GCA_028583015.1). Lineage (NCBI taxonomy): Eukaryota > Viridiplantae > Streptophyta > Pinopsida > Araucariales > Araucariaceae > Wollemia > Wollemia nobilis. The sequence goes on from JAQPPZ010003577.1 coordinate 711,417, forward strand.
TCACTAAAAGATATTTTCTAGGTATTCCAAATGATCCTATTTTCTTTTATAGAACATTGTGATATGATCTCAGTAGATCAATAATATAATATTTATCAGGTCATGGAAAACAATATCCATAGATATTTGGAATTTTTCTCCAACATTAGATAACCCAAAAGTCATTTTTTGATATGCAAATGTTCCCTATTTTGTAGTAGAAGTTCTCTTGTTTTTATTCTCTTCTTTTATCCACACTTGATTAAAACCATAAAACCCATCCAATAATGAAAACCTTTTGAAACTTATAATTTTTTGGAGGATTTGTTTGATGCAATGCAAAAGATAACGATCTTTTAGAGAAGCCTTGTTCAAATTCCTAAAGTCAACATATAATCTTATCTCACCTTTTTTATTTATTACAAGTACCAAATTAGATACCCATGTGGTTTTTTGATCGGATATATGATCTTTGATTCAATTAGCTTGCATAGTTTTTCAAATGAGAGGCTCAAGTTTTGGATTAATCGAAATTTTTTGCTACCTCACAACCTTTGCCTTAGAATATAACTCAATTGTGTGTTGGATAATATATTTATTATATCCATTGAGGTCCTCATAACTCTATATTATTTCTTTGTACTTTTGGCATAGCTTAATAAGAGACTCCTTTTCCTTTTGTGTGGCTACTTTACCTATTTTTGACACTTTTCCTAGAGCCACTTCTATCTCTTGGTAATATTTCTTATTAGTAGTAATTCCCTATTTTTATTTAAAACCTATCATCTAGACTAAATAGAGATTCCAAGATGATCATTCCTTTTGGTAACTTGTTGGATTTTAACTGGGTGATCTAGTCTTTGTATGTTTCCTCAATTTCTAGTGTCATTTATTTGACATACTCATCTACTTGCTAAAAGAATCAAATGATTAGTTTGTCACTTTTAAAAATTTCTAATTCACTTCATTATTAGGGATGACTATTCTTATCATTATCTTTTTTATTATACTAGAGAAATTGGTAACTCGTTACAAATTTATATGCCTCTTTATGGGTTCGAATCTCTTTCCTTTTCACTACTATAACCTCCAGTTGCGTCAAGTAAACCTTTTACATAGTCGGCTATGCTGATGTGACATGCCCACTGGTACTATGGGGCTCGATGGATTGGAACCCTGGTCTGTGTGCTCCTACAGAAATATTTTGACCATTGAACCAAGCCCTCGGATCTAGTCTTATTATTATGTTTACCAATTGATGATTTTGGATTAAATCATCAATTGGGTTAGATTGTGATCCAACCACTTTCAACATCCAAATTTTGATCCCTTAAGATGACCCTAATAGCAAAAGGTTCAAAGTATTCAACCAGATTCTAAATCTCGTGTCTGTAATATTTTATTAGCTTGGTTTTTGCTAAGCATTGCATTATTATTTTATAATTAGTTTAATATCATTTAATATCTATAGAATCTTGATTTCTCTCTTTTTTGTCATCTGAAGACCAAGGACTAGAGCTTTATAATCAACCATGTTGTTTGAACAAGTAAATTATAATTTGTATTCCTATAATTATTTTGATCCCTCTAGTAAACTCAAACACACACCATCATCAACCCATTTTCTACTTCTAGCACCATAAAAGTATACTTCCATAGCCCAATGGATTTCTCTTACCCTTTTGATATTTTAGGTATAGTCATGCCTTCTTCCTTAATCATGTATATTCCTATAACATTTTATCTACATATTTCATCAAGTTTAGGATTGTACCTATCTAAAGCCCATTAATTTATCAAATAATTTGAATCGATAGGAAGAATTTTCGTATCAAATACCTTCTTCAATTAAAATTCCTCTATGGAGTTATGTTGCTCAATATTTAGTTTGACTAGTAGAATTGATTCTACATGGTGGGCATTTAGAGGCTCTATGAGTATTTTCATATTAACACTATTTTAATCACTCAGTAGTAAGTTTCCAATCCAAGGATAGGTATCCATTTATCTTATTCATAAACTCTCTTGATAGACAAATACCAAAAGTATATGGAAGCTCTATTACTGCTAGGTCCTGATATATGGTCATGCTCGAGAACTCTTATAGTACTAGGGGAAGTTTTTTATCTTCAAAATCCTGGACTAGTGTTCCATCTAATTGGACTATACCTTGATCATCTAGAATATAAATTAATCTCAATGCAGCAACTACCCCTTTTAGTATGATTGAGTTACTTGCTCTAGAATTAATCATAATTTGTGGATCATCTTGTCACCATGGATCAAGGTTAGGAAGAATGGTCTCAGTTTTTCTTTAGTTACTTTTGAGGGGGATACTTTCAGTATTGTGGATGCCTCATTGTTATCTAAAATTTTTTAGTCCTTTATTGCTTCTCCCAAATGCTTTATATTTCTAGCATAGACTTCCTAAATAGATATAGCCACAATAGAATTTTTAAGGTGCTTTAAATGATTTTAGAGAGTGCACATTTTGAATGGGATGTTGCATCCATAGGTATCAAGCTCTTACTACTACTATTTTATGGGGAAATATTACTTGTACTAGTGTTAACACATGTTGAATAGGTCTTTTTCTAGATATATTGGCACTTGTAGGATCTATGTTGTTTTTGACAAGAGATTCTATCAAGATCTGGTGGATTCCTTTGCATGTTGTTCCTCTCTTAACTAATTTTATTTTGGAATTAGTTATGTAGAATTTATATGGCTAGGTCCTCATAATTTACTTTTCATCAGATATCATAGACATATCTACTTCAGTACAAGATATTAGGATTTTTTTAAGGGTATTCCACTTGTATGAGATTGATGGTTGTTCTGAGTTTCTATTGTGATGTTGTTGGATGAAAGAGCTCAGGTTTTTTTTATATTCCTTTGAAATCCTTTCCAATAGGCTCTCAATTGTATTTACTTTAGAATCATCATTAGCATGCAAAATTATAACAATAAATGAGTTGGAGATGACAAATATGGATGGTGTTGGTTGAGAGGATATTTCCCGGCTACTCTAAATATGTTGGCATGGGGATTTATTATTGTAGAATAGGGGTATTAGAGTCCTAGGGGGTAACTTTCCAATTTTTATCAAGCCATTTTTAGCTATGACAACTATTCCATAGGCTTTTGGTAAATATTTCTCCATTTTTCCCTAATCATGATGGATATCTTAGAATCTAAAGCTCTTAAATAGTAAATAAATGTTATCATTAAGAGAGATCATATATCCAAAGGGATTCTATTTATGGAATCTGGAATTAAAGACCTTCATAGCCTCCATGGGATCTCCTTTTATAATTGACAACTATTCCAATAGAGACACCACATCTGCCTTCTATATGAATATTTTAATGAATAGGGTGATGAATTGGTCCTAGTTAGATATCAAGCCAGGTTGTAGTGCAAGATACCATTCTTGAGCTCTTCAAATACAATTAACAATATTAGATCCATGTTTTGCTCTGATATATTATGTAGCATGCACAAGCTCTCCATGTGGTTTAAATGCTTGATCGGATTAGTCAGGTCTTCCCTAGTGAAATATGAGAGTGATTTAAAAGAATCTAATATCTCCTCACATACTTTATGCAAAGCAAAATGTACTAGGTATCTCTATCATTCTAGGAAAGGAATGTTCTAGGAAGTTGTGGAGCATCCATATTCTAAATTCTAGCTCTTCTTCTTCATGGAATGGTATCAATTGGTTGAAGCAAATCTCATAATTGTTTAGTAGCAAAGGACCTAGTAGTAGATCTCTCATTAATACACTTTTAGGTCCTTTGATTGGAATGGATTTTCCAGGTGAATACAACTTGTGCTATGAGAGTAGATAGATTAATGTCTTCACCAAAAATTCAATATAATGTCTTTCAAAGTGTCTTCTTTTAGATGTTCATTCTAGAGCACAATCATTAGGTGATTTTTTTAAGGTGCTTCAACAAGAAGAATAGGCAAAAACCCTCACTAGAGTTAGAGCCTAACTTATTCTTTAGTAGTGAGATCAATGATGAATCAATGGGGTCCCACCAAGTGTACCATTAAATTTTTGTCCTCATTGATTGTTTAAGCCATCAAAAAAGTTGGACTAGATAGTAAAGACTATCACATGAAGCAATATAATAGGGCCAATCTCAAGAGGATGGGGTCTGGATCTATTAGGGGCCTTCAATATGTTTTATAAGGATATATTTTTAATATGTAAACTTGAGTTCACTTGTCCTACTAAAGCTTAATCTAACAACTTGGGGGGAAAGGGGTTAGAGAAATGTAGAAAATTAAATAACAAAAAGGAAAAACCTAATCTAATGGAGGTGATGTGTGAAGATCAATATAATATCCCCTTGCATAATAGCCCTGAGTGTTATGCATCGACAAAGTGAAATATTTCTCTCCTTGATATATATATAAGTGTAGAAAGACACACACAAATAAAGGAAATGGAATAGGAAGAACCAAACACTTGGAACCAAATAGTTGTTGGGGACTAGATCTAGTCCTTACACTTTGGGTGTTGTGACCATCTGCATGTGGTTTGTTGGGTGTGTCTGGTGCCCATGTCATGTGTGGATATCTAGCCTAATAAATCTAAGGAGAATGGGATGTGGATCCTTTGGATGACCTATAGGGTTTTACCAAGTCCAACTCTTTGTTTGGATGTGGTCTCTAATGCATCATTGTATTCCTAAGTTGACCTAATTTTTTGGGCCTTCAATGGGAAAAAGGGTTAAAAGGAAAAATTAGTAAATGACTAAAATTAGAATACCAATTAAAGTAAACCTACTCTAAGGAGGCAATGCACCAAACATATAAAAATTCTTGCATCATGATGGTTTGAATGAACACATGCATCATAGTTTACAACATGCAAGAAACATGGTTTTTCCAAACACAAGTTGCACTGAACAAACATACATATGAACGAGGAAAAAAATAGAAATAGTCATAGCTTCTCATATATGTAATTACCAAACTACATACATGCTAGATATGAGGCTCAAAACTAATCAACTTGAATGACTTAAGGTTCAAACTAAGTTTTAGTACAAAAGAGGATGAAGGAAAAGCCCATACGAGACCAGATACTAGACATAGGTATGGCTAGATTTTAAATATTTTACAATGAGAAATAAAGAGGTATTTATATGAAGTTGAGAAAATTTACCCCTCACAATTTGTGTAGGAATTAAAAATTATTCATTCCAAAATTGCTTGGGCTACTCAACATTAATATTGAACGATCTCTAAGGCCTTAGGGAATTGTATCCATAAATATTATTGGTAGGTTGGCATGATGGGACTTTCATCATGTCATCAATGCTACCTTATGTTGGATATCTCCCATGATAAGATCTTTGGGATCCTTCTTCATTAATATCTCAGGTTAGGTATTGCTCCTTGGGCTACGTTTCATGTTGTCGCTTTTAATACTCTAGTTTTTGCCTTAAGGGCTATGTATAGTTATGAAGTGTTAGAACCAAAACCATATCATCATTCCTTCGTTTATGTTTGATCGTTATTGGTTGGCTTGGTCATTTGGTGATGATTGACACCTTGCTTTGTTTTTTTCTAGTAACCTTACCTCAAACAAAGTCCTTTCACTTGATTTATTCAGGGACTTAATTCTCACATTTTTATATTATTTTTGTCCTAGGAGAGGCACCCTCCCTCATCAATGTGTCATCTCCTAATGGCTCCATTTTTCTACTCCTTGATACTCCTCTTCCACCGTAGACTTTAGGTAGACCTTGTGGGGACTAGTAAGCCTACAAGTTTAGGGAATGTGTTATAGTAATAAATATTTTGAGTTTTTTTGTTCTTACCTATCCTTTAAGTATTAATATTACCATATAATAGGAAATGAGCTCATCTTGCCACCTCCTATTTGGTCACCTTGAATCCTAATTCTCATATAAGGAATGTACGTCAATCCTTGAGGCTTCTCCATGGCATTATCTTATAACTGAACTAGGGATTTGGGAACACTCTTAGACATGGATAAGGGCTAGACCCATGGTCTCTCCTATCCAATGAGAAGAAAAGGCCAAAGGTCCTAGATGAAACAAGTTCTTGTTAAAAGTGGATCCTCTTAGATTTCATAAAAAATGCTTAGAAACTCTATTGAATAAAAAATTATACCTTAGTTACCATCAAAAAGGCTTTTAAACCATCACTTTATTCTAGTTTGGTGGGTCAACTAAACATCAGGGTGTGGGCAACTTTAGAGTTAGCTTTAGACTATGGTAGAAACCTATCCTTAGTGATGCCTTTGATAGAATTTTAACATTATCTTATTTATAATTAGATAAGGTTGATGGATTTTGTACATTGTCTCTCCTCAATTAGTTTTGAACAACTTTCTAATCAAAATTACCTTCTTTTAGAAACCTTTACTTGGCATAGTGAATTTTCACTACAATAGTCATAGACCTCCAGTATGTATATATGAATATAAAATCATTATAAGGTTATGCTAGAAGTGGGGGTTTTAGGGCATGCATGCAATACCACTCATGAATATGAGTACTACTATACAAGGGGAAATAAAGGGAAAGCTATATGAAATGTATAACTTGTCGATATTTACAATGCTGAGAAAACTACTATATATAGATTACAAAATAGAGAGATTTTTCTTCCAATATTTGTAGGAAAATTTGACAACTTCAACTACTATTTCTAGGGATTCTAACTTCAACTACTATTTATAGGGATTCTAAGGACTTGAATAAGAGCACCATCTACAATTAATATTTTAGGTAGATGACTACAATCACCATACCTTTATCTTTAAGAGACCACCCACATTCTTGGATTGCTAAGTTTAAATGACAATAGTAGGTGATCCTTACTTCTCCTAATAATGGTTCATCCATATATATTTAAAATTCCCCATGGGATATTGTGCACCATTATTGTTTCTCTACAACTTGGTTTGATTCTTATTTAGAGTTGGTGGATTTTTGTGTTACACTTTAAAATTTGGCATACTTCTAGCCTATTTAAATCCCTATGCATGATACTAATTATTTGTTTTAACTTTCTCCCATTGGCTTATGTCCAAACCTTTCAATACTTTTGTGATGGGACTAAATCTCTTGTAAAAAGTATTTTGTAGAAGAATCTTATCTCGTTCTTCCATAAGACCATTTAGTGTTCCACTTCTTGAGAGTTTCATACTCCACCTTTCAAAACTTTTTGAATTTTATTTCTTCATAACTTGTCAAAACCTTTGGTTGTCAAGAGTTGTTCTTTCTTCATGTCAGTCGGCCCTCTATTCTACTTTTTCCTTGCATATTGAAGTATATGAGTTCTAGTTCCATAAATTTTACAAGTATCAAGCAATTATAGATGAAAGGACTAACTAGAAATTATATCATGTAGGAACTATTTTATTTGGATATCTAGAAATAATTTTGGATGAAATTTTCTCATCTACTACAAACATGGATCAAAACACACCTAGAATTACAAAATAGGTAACCATTAAAGTAAAACAGACACCATAGAAACTATAATATCTAAGGAATAACATCATTTATTGGGCTATAGCCATCAGCCTCTGGGTAGAGAGTACATTACAAAGTTACTTGATAGAGTGAGCATTGTAAGGGTGCTTATCCATTGATTTCATTGATTCTATATTCAAAAAATAAATTAGAGGGACATTTATTAAAATCCTTTTGCTATAGATTAAAGTTATGCTTATAGAAAAGGAGTGTCACAATATTCCCTCCTCTAGTAGTGATTTGGAAAAGATGCTAGTGGTATAAGCTTCTAAAAAGGTGGTAAAATCAATAAACGACTATAAGGGTAATGCATATCACTCAAATATAGGATGGAAGATGGAAAATATGATAATAAATTAACTAGGATATGGTGATACAAAGAATGGAACAATTTGAGGGAAGAGCAAAAATTAAAAATGGTAGATGGCAACAAAAAGTTGAGGGGAGGAATAGCTTAAAGTAAGGTTAAAAACAACATACTTAATGTCATAGATGAGGTGCTTAAAGGGTATAGAAATTATTAACACAAAATATATGATAGTTTTGGTAATATCTAGATGGCTTATGTTAAGGTGGACCAAGGAATTAAGGAGGCTATTGAAGAGGGATAAATCAATAACACCAGTTTCTTGTCAAACTCTACTAAGACTCTAGTAGGAAAGAAAAGAAAGATAATTGAAAGTGGCATTGAAATCAATGAAAGTAAGGATAAAAGAGCCAATAGAAATGATATTCTTCTCAATGGATCCATCCCCCACACCATTGATAACTTAAAAATACCAATTCCATATATAACAAGGAAAACATTATATTTCAATCCACTATATAAGATAAAAAAACTATTAAGAATTATTGGATGAAAATTTTAACAATAGAATGATGGTTGTTTAGCTATAGGAGGTGTTAAGGGAGAAATTATTTAATATCAAATTACTTAGGTGCATAGGAAAATATCCAAGGATTGAATTATAAAATTAAAAATAGAATAAACTAATGAACCAAAGGATAAGGTGCCAAAAGTAGCATCAAGATCCTAGTTTGAAAGAGTTATGATGACATTAAATGAAACATCTCAAGCATCATTGAATATCTTTCTTGTATTTGTGAAAGATATGAAATATGCTCAAGAATATATTTTTATATTGGATAGTATCTAGTAAAAGATATGCATCATGGATGAAGATACCATGATTTAGGAATTTTCTATTGTGGAATGGTGCCCTTCAATGGTATATCATATTTATAGAAGAGAATACCCTCACATGGGAGAAGATTAAAGATGTCTTTACTGTTAATTTTCATTTCCCCAAGATTAGAATTAAAATTCTCAATAAGATGAGGGAAATGATGCAACACATTGATGATTTAGTGGATGTGTTTAATAAAAGATTCAAATCCAACTAGAGAAAGCTACAAAAACCATTGATAGAAAAATAAAAATTTGAGTGGTTTCTTTCTAGGCTAAAACTATCTTTAACAAAAGAAATCAATAGTAAAATATTTGAGACATATATAAAATACCTATAATTTCTAATTAAGTTATAACTATGGATTTGGCATTAGTCGATATGTCATGGATTGAGCACTTAAAAAAGCTCCCTAAATAAAATTGAAAAACAAAAATTAGGATAATAGTAAATAACCAATATTTAAGTATCATAGATAAATTGAGAGATATGGTGCTTTAGGTGTTAAAAACATCTCCATTTGCATATTCTCAAATGATCACTTGACAAGTGTAGCCTATAATAATTATAGATATAGGATGGGGGAATTATAGTACTTGCCCTAATTTTGGGGTCTTGATCTCATGCATCTTTCTAAGGTTGATAATTGATCAAAAAGAAGAATGAGACAAATCATACTTATATTTTCCAACTAATATAACTCCTTTTCTTCCTATCCTAAGTTGTAACTCAGCAAACCATGTAAATAGAGAATATCTAATCATTGTGTGCCCTCTAATATTTGTAAATCTTGACAAACATGAAAGGAATATCATATTTGTAATATTAATGTAAAATTTAATCAAATTAATAATGATTTTAATTCTTTGGAAGACCTTAAGGATAACATCCAAAGAAATAAGAGGGCCTTTATGGCATCCCACAACCATCATCATAACTAGATTCTTTTTCTAGTATGCATGCCTATCAATAAGCCTTACTAGTGGTGCAAATCAATCTAGTTTATTAGTCTAATCAAGTGGTACCACAAATATTTAAAGCCAAAAACATAGTAGTTTCTTAAAACTTATATACTACCATAGCATCAAGCACTACTACCTATAACTAAGTGGAACTAGTCACCTACTATGGGGCAGATAATTTGGCATCTCCCAAACCTTGGGTGCATCCCAAAAACCCTGTCCCAACAACAATGCAAAGGTTAAGCTTTGGGTGGATTTTTTGGTCCCAATTTTTTCTTTGCCACTCTAAAAGTTCCACCCAAGAAAAGGAGTATATAGGGGCAAATATTTTGGCAGTCAAAAAATTAGGGTGGATCCAAGAAACCCCTCCCTAGATTGGGTAAAATTTTGGAGAGATCACAAGGGTGAAGCAATACTAAAATATCGTTCGAACAAATAAGGTGAGATGAAGAAGTAGGAAGCTGATAGTGAAAGGGTGTGCTCCAATGTCCTACCATGGGTAAATCAAATGCCATAGTAAGTGGAAAAATAGGAGAAGTCGTGGGCTTCCTCAAAGCTTGAACCCCCACCCAAGGTGAATACTTAGAATAATGGGGTAGGAAGCTAAGGCAAGATTGCATTATGAGTCCAATACAAAATATATACCATGCATAGAAGTGAACACCTAGAAAAATCAAGAATCGATGCAGATTGGAGAATCCAGGAGCTCGCTATAGAGTCTAATTTGAAAATCTCAAGAATTCAATTTCTCGCCAGTCCTTGTAGAACACTATGTCCAAAAAGGAAGTAGGTTGTAGACGGCGTTAATGCCCTAGCTATCCTATCCCTAGGTATGAATGTGTAAAGTACGATAATGTTATCAGATGTAAAAATAGACTAAGAAGTTAGATAAATATATTCAATGCAACCATTCTGGGTGATGCAATATGTTCCATTAGGGGTAAAGGATTCACAAGATATTTACAAAATCTAACTACTCACTGCTATGATGGCACCTTATTAATTAAACTCTAACTATCTGGTAAAAGGAGGGGGGTTTCATGTCTATAAGTAGTAGGATGTAATGTATTTTTAGGGTCAGCTCTTGACTATTAAAATTTATATGTAAGACTTGAAGCATACTAAATACAAATGAACTATTTTCTAGCCTTCAAGCACTTTCATGTATGTATAAACATTATGATCATTTATTTCAACTAAAATTGGTGAATAAATTAGTTTTAATTCTACATTCTATATTTTACTGTTTGTTCATTAATTCTAGAATTCACAACCAAATAGTAAGTGTTGAATGATGTTGAAATGTGTTGGTTGGTCTATTATATGGTTCAAGAGTATTTTTCAATTCTAATATTACATGTATATTGATGTGTCTAGCCCATCCCTTTATACTTTGTGGTTTTAAATTAGATTTCCCTCTTTCCCCTTTTCCTTAACTCAAACAAAAGTGGTTAGAACCTTTCAAGGAACCGGTCTACTCTGGATATTGGTCCCAAAACTTGCATTCTTATAACCATTCAATGTTGGTTGAATTTTTGGGTACACAACTCCTTCCATTAGACAGATCTTTGAACAAAAATTTTTGGCATGCTCGGTGGGACACGAAAGTTTCACATCTTGAGCACTTTAGAGTTAGGTGATTCTCTACTATACTCAGTCATCCTCCAATCACCTAGTGACTCCATTCATGTAGTAACCTAGAAAACATTTTAAATGTGATTATTTCATATTTACAAGGCATAGGTCCAGTTTATCTAAATAACCCGTTGAGTTATTTGAGCTATCTTTTGCAATAAGTTAGTCACCTACCTCTGTTGAATCTGTTTCACTCCTAGCTCTCTCAAAAAATCAAGACCATAGTAATTCAAAATTTTAGGAGCCTCTTATCTCTTCAAAAGTAATGGCTTAAAATCAGAATCAGAACCAAGGATACCCAAACTAGGACCATACTGGTCCTCTCAACCTTACCAACCAAAATACCATTTCCTCAGATGCCCTTAAAGCCCTACCTACATATGATGGTATCAAGAAGACAACATATGAACACTGCCAAGATGTAGCATCTTTGGTTGTTGTTCATAATATCTGGGAAGAATATGTCATGATCAGATTGTTGGTCATCTATTTAAAATAAAAAATTCTATATTGGTACAAAACTCTTCCCAATGGGAATATTACTTCATGGGCAAACCTAGCAAGAAAGCTATAGAGTTCAATGAAAAAACTGACCCCTTCTCTTTTCTTACTTAGTTCACTTTCATACAAAAGCATCCCCAAAAAGAAATAGTTGACTCCAATATCTGATTTAGTAGGACCTAGAAAAGAGTTCCTGATGGTCTTAGACCTACCAATGAGCAGGTTGTGTATTACTATTTGAGAGCTTTCAACTCAGATCTGAGTCTGATGATAAGATATTCTAATGTCCTTACATTTATACAAAAATTTTAGGAAGCCATAAAAGCTGAGAAAATCCTTATTGCTATTGGTTGGCTATCGCCTAAACCCATAATGCCTATTTTCGTAGATCTTTTTCAAAATCAGTCATAGTCGGTCTCATCAGTACCAACTTACCCTACAACATCTTTTCTAGTAAACCTTCCACACTGGCCAATAAAATCCACAACACTGGTCCTACAAGCAATACCTATGTTGTCAGCACTCCCTACTCCTCCCACAGTCCCAACACTTTTGATACCAAACCCACAAACTACCCTCCTACTAGATATGTAGAATACCATGAAGAACCTCACCAATGAAATCACCTTGATGAAAATAAGGGAAGCAAAAAGGAACTTCCAACCTAGAAGATTCCCATATGTGGCCAAAGATCAAGTTGCATCTACAAGTAAACCTCCTAAAATATCAAGCACCATCCTTACAATGAAGAAGTGAAACCCTCTTCTTCCATACCTTAGTCTAATTATTGGTGCTCCACTTGTAATGATCCCCATGGTAAAAATACATGTATGATGCACCAACATTATCTATAAAATGTGGCTATAGAAAGAGCATAGAAGGCTTGAAAAGGGTATATTAACATGATTAGGGAAGGTGAACACAATTTTATGATACCATATGTTTAACAAGTTCCCATCCTAACCAGATCTAGAAAGAAATAATTACAAGTGCATTTGGAAGAGCTGAATCCCCTAAAAATCCCCATTGATGTCAAAGAGACTAATGAGACAAAAAGGGATATCCCTTAAAAAGCCTCTATTCATAGGCCAATCTCTTAGTATAAAAATAATACCGCATCTAATGTAATGTAATAAAAGAGAGAGGAGACATAAGAGGAATCCAGGGATAAACTAAGATATCCATCCTTGATGAAGTGATAGCGGATAGAAATGACTCAAGAGTACCAAAGCAAGTATGAGTCATTCCAAAGAGACAAAGAAAGGTAACATGTAGCCTCCACCTTCAATATCATCGAAGAATTAAATAGGACACCTTCAAAGGTCAGTGTGTATAATGCTTTGCTAATCCTCAAATAAATTGATCTACTACAAGCAGCACTTAAGCTGATAAAGAACCAGAATAAGATAACACCTGAGCAGAATCTTATCCAAGGGAGTCTTGTTATGGGGGTAGGTAAAAAATAGCCTTTCCCCTTTTATTTATATCTAGAAATGGAAGGATGGTACTACACAATTGTATGATTGACTCCAGAGCTACCACTACTGTCATGCCTAAGGTTGTGTGTGATGTCATGGGCATGGAATATACCAGAAGTTGTCCTAGTGTATTACAATTAGATGGAACTCTGATCAATATTATAGGAGTCATCAAGGATGTCCCCACAATGTTACATAGGCTACCCCAAGTCATAGTTATACAATAAATCATGGTGGTAGACCTCAAGTTCTACTTTAGAATGTGCTTATCAAGGGAATTTACTACCAACTTGGGAGGATACCTTTCCCTGGACTATTCTCACATGGATATACCCTTCAAATGTAGAAGAGTGGAGATTTAATCTAAGAAACCCTCTTAATTTCATATAGAAAAACTAGAAGAAGCAAGTCAGTAGGATAATATAGTGGGCATAATTACTAAAGAAGATCTAATGGAAGAAGTTCTAGAGGAAATTTAGTCTAAGGATCAGTTTTTTTTTAAGGACTTCAATGCTATGATAGAAATTGGGATGAGGACTTACTCCATTCAGAAGCTAGAGATAAAAGAATTGGAAAAATTGACACCCACATCAGATTAACTATGGAAGTTGTATTTTTATGGGGCAAGGTGTAAAAATAGTGCAATAGCAAGAGTGGTATTAATCTTGCTCACAGGAGCTCAAAAACATTTCTCTTATAGAATCACATGGATTTGCACTAACAATGCAGTAAAGTATGATAATTTATGCCTTGGATTAAAGAAATTTGAAAAACTTGGAATCAACCAACTACAAATATTTAGATATTTTGAGTTAGTGATTAATCAAATCACTGAGAAGTGTGTAAGCAAAAAACATTATCTCAAGGTATATAAGAATAAATTTTGGGACTTATTGGAGGCCTTTGAGGCCCTGAATATTAAATCCATCCCCAGAAATAAAAATACCCATGCTGACACCCTGGAAACCATGGGAATCAATTATTACCTTGTGTTAAACATCATACATAGGCCCAAGATAGTAAGATTGATATACTAGACTTTTGTACCAGATAAAGACATTTTGGTAGGTATTTGAAAGTGACGAATAGATAATAGATTTTTTAATCTAGGAAATGAATTGCTCAACTAGACCTATGGAAGACGAAGATCAAGAGGAATAAGAGGAACAATTTCTTCAGCTAAAGAATAACCACATACCAAAAGGTCTAATTAATTTGGAGAGTTTGTTTGACAAAAATGATCATCCAACAGGTCATATGATTAAAATTGATGCTAAGTGATCCAAGGAGATTTCAGTGGCCTCAGGAAAGAATCTAAAACTAAGCATGTATTACTCAGAAGAAGAACTGGGTTAGATATAAGAGCTGTGGAAAAGGTATGATGATATATCACCTAGACATATGATGATCTCAAGGTTTATAACAAGAATACTATTCATCATACCATTGAATTGGAATCAGACGCAAAATCAGTCTGGTAGAAGCCAAGGCTAGTCAACCCGAATATTGAATCCCTGATGAAATAGGAACTCTTGAATTTGCTTAATGCTAAAATAATATACCCCATAAAGCATTCTACCTGGGTGGTAAACCTAGTTCCAGTCAAAAAATAATGAAGACATTAGGCTCTATGTTGACTTTTAAAGCCTGAATAGAGTCTCTCTAAAAGACCATTATTCCTTACCATAAATTGATTATATAATACACACAGTAGTAGGAGCATAAATATTTTATCTGCTTGATGGATTTTTTGGATTCAATAAAATCTAGTTCCGAGATGAATACCAATATAATACGGCCTTCACCACCAAATTGAAAACCTTCGCTTATCAACATATGCCATTTGGGTTGTCTAACGCAGGAGCCATTTCTCAGAGGGCAATGGATATGGTATTTGATGAACTAGTGAATAGAGTGATCGTCATCTATCTAGATGATATGACTATATTTTCTCACAAAAAATATCATATAGAGCACCTTACATAAGTCTTTGAGAAATGCAGGGAGTTTGGGATATTACTCAATCTAAAAAATCAATATTTTTCATGCAAGAAAGAAAATTATTGGGACATGTATCTAAAACAGGGCTTACTATCGACTCAGATAGGATAAAAGCTATCTTAGATTTACCCCTTCCTATGAATAAAAAGGAAATTTAGTCTTTCTTTGGACAAATCAACTTCATGCGAAAGTTTATTTCTAATTTTTCTCAGATAGTTAAATCCATTATAGAGATGCTTAAGAAAAATACAGAGTTAAAATGGATTGAAGGGTAATGAGATTCTTTCAAAAGTATCAAAGAAGCAATTTCATGAGCCTCGATCCTTAACAATCTAGATTACTCCAAGGATTTCATTTTATATGCATTTGGAGTAGAGGAGAGCTATGCTATAGTTCTCACTCAAAAGGGAGAAGATGACAATGAGAGGCCAATCACTTTCCTTAGTCAAACCCTACAAGATCATGAAGAGAAGTACAATTTTATTGAGAGGTAGGTTTATGCCATTATGAAGTCCCTAAAGAATTTTAGGCACTTTATTTCTCAAAGTAAAGTCCTCGTGTACGTGGTGCATCTAGACATCATAAGTTTCATTATACAATGGAATCTAGATGAGAGAAGAATGGGTTGGACTACAAAAATTTAGGAGTTTGATATAGAAATCAGACCAAAAAAGTTAGTAAGAGGAAGAGTGCTCTATCATAAACTAGTCCAATCTATAGTTGTGCAACCTAATATGTATATAAAGGAAGGAAACCCCATGAGGTAGGAAGAAATGTAGATGTCACCAATGACCTGGATCGCTCAATTGATGCATTATTTTAATTCTGGGAAATATCCAAAAGGATTAATAGCATCTCAAAGGAGAAGATATAGATTACAAGCAAAAAATTATGCATTTATCAATAATATCCTATACCAAAGGAACTTTGATGGAGTATTCTTGAGGTGCATACTACCAAAAAAGGCTGAGATGATTCTCGAATAATTTCATGTTGGATTCTTAGGAGGGAACTATTCTAACCAAACCACAGTAGCCAAGATTTTGAGTGCTGGATTTTATTGGCCATCTATTTTCTTCGATGCATTCAATTTTGTACATGCATGTGATAAGTATCAGATATTCATTGGGAAAACTAAATATTCTACCATGCCTTTACAACTAATAGTAGTAAAGGAATCATTTCAGCAATGGGGATTAGATTTCATCAGTGTCATCAATCCAAATTCATTAATCAGTCACATGTATATCCTCACAAAAACTAACTATTTCACAAAATGAACCGAAGCAAAATCCACCAAGCATGTTAACCAACAAATGGTCATTGCTTTCTCATAAAGGTTAATAATTAGGTTTGGAGTCCCTGCCACTGTTGTATCTAATAATGGTACACATTTTATAAGCACCAAAACCATGGACTTTGCTATAAAATATGGCATCTACTAGAATGCATCTTCAAACTATTACCCATAGGGAAATGGTCTAATGGAGGCTACTAATAAGAATTTACTAAGAATAATCAAGCAGAGCATAGAGCATAATCCTATAATGTGGCACCTCCTTCTTGATCGAGCGCTATGGGTGTTGGACTTTTAAGCAAGTTTTGTTGTCATTGATGTCAAAAGTTGTCAATAGGTTGTTTTAGTTTCATCATCATTAATGTCATCGGGTGGTTTTTTCTAAAATGCAAGAAATGGGTTTAAAATAAAATCCCAAGGAAGGCGAAGCAGGTTTAAAAGGCAATAATAATATTATAATATTTAATATTATAATATTCCAGGTTACAGGTTGTTATGAAGAGAACAGGTCCAAGGAGTTATTAAAAATAATTAATTCCTCGAAATACCCATTGAGCTATTTGCAAAATATTTAATTTAATTTTTTTTAATTAAATTTTTTTAACCTAAGTTAAAATTTTAATTTAAATAAATTTGGGCACCAAAGTTAAAGGTTATAAATTAATTTATTAATTCAAATTTTTAAATTCAAAATAAATCCGACGTCGAGCGTAAAAGGCAATGCATGTATAAAAGGGAGTTAATTTTTTAATTAACCCTATCCATGCATTTTTTGAATACCAAAGTCTAAGCCAAGATCATGCACTGCTTGTGGTGAGGAAGAAGAGATTTCACATTTATAAAGGCTTTGGAGGGTATAAGAATGATTAAATGTATGTGGTGTGACTAGAGCATACTCATAATGTTGGTTAGTACAGTTGGTGGCCAAGGCAGTGTTTCAGATATTCGCTATACAGAGGTTGGGGTTTCAAATCCCCGCACAGTCATTTTTGAGAAGGAAGTTGTTTTTTTTCATTCACCAAAACTTGTAGAGGTAACAAGAAGGAGAACACTTGGTTTAGTACTTGTGTGGTCATGTGGCCCAATGGTTGTCTAGCTTCGGCTATAGAGCAGCAGAAGTACCAAGGTCTTGTATTAAAAGCACAACCAAGGTGTGCGCTATTAATTTTGCATGTGGGCCAAGGTGTATAAGGTAAGCATTAAATTTTTATTTAAATTTTAATTTGCACCAAGGTTGGGAAGTGCATATGCATTAAGGCCACATGAGTTTTAGATAGCACCTTGGGAAAGTAGGGAGTCATAAGGGTATTTGAATTTTTATATTATTTTGTGCTTTGAAAAATTAAATAGAGGTTGGAGTAATAAGGGTTAATCAAGGGATTAATTTTTATAGGTTGAATATTATCATTGAGAGTTTATAAGGTGATTATAAAAGAACTTGGTCTTCTATATATTGATTAAGTTGGAGTTGATAAAGGAAATTGTTTTTTATGTG
The DNA here is from genome assembly GCA_028583015.1 of Wollemia nobilis. Classification (NCBI taxonomy): domain Eukaryota; kingdom Viridiplantae; phylum Streptophyta; class Pinopsida; order Araucariales; family Araucariaceae; genus Wollemia; species Wollemia nobilis. The sequence continues at coordinate 729,475 of JAQPPZ010003577.1, forward strand.
TTGAGAGATATTTTGATAAGTTTGGAGATAATAAGGTGTACTTGAGTCTTGTTAATGCTTGTAATGGTGAATTAATTTTGAGGGAAATATTTGAGTGAAGATTTTTGCTATCTAACCTTGAAATTGGAAAAGAGGAGTTGATTGTGATTGAGATAGGTTTTGAGGTCATATGGTAAGACCCCAAGGTCTTACTATAAAATTATTAACAAATTAATGTAAATGTAATCGCAGGCCACTCAAAGGGGGCTCCCTTGTAATCGCTTTGCCACTATAGGGGGCTCCCTCCTTAGAATCTATGGTTATTATTATTCTTCTTGGATGATTTGATATGGATGGCCAACCTAATATATATATCTACCCTAAAGCTACGTTGATGAAGAGACATGATGGTTCACATATGAAGAGACATGATGGTTCACGTTATGAAGGGTTGTGATGGTTCACTTTATAAGTTAATAATATAATAATTAAATGATTAATAATACTAACTAATACTAACTAATAATGTTAGGATTGAGGATCCTAACATCGGATCTCCATCAAAACAAAAGGTATGGGCATATCATCCTTATGAGTGAAATTTTTTTTGGTTGAATGTTGTGAAATGCAATTTGGAGTGAAAAGGATTAGCATTGTTGGAAATGTTGAGTGAGTTTTAATGTACATTATTTATGGATGTTGAAAGACCATGAGTATCATTGTTATGTGAAGTTGAGAACTATCTTGAACTAGGGTTTGTGAAAGATCATGAGTATCATTGTTATGTGAAGTTGAAAACTATCTTGAACTAGGGTTTGTGAAAGATCATGAGTATCATTGTTATGTGAATTTAGAATCATCTTGAGTCAAGGTTTGAGTTCCATAGTGTGAGTTTATTGGAAGTATAGTGAAACACTTGGTTAGGATTTGTAAGCAAGTTGTATTTCATTGAGTGAATGGTTGAGTGAATTTGGTTGAGCATTATTGATTGAAAGTATTGGAGTGATAGTTTTGTCAAACAAATTGTTCTTTTTCTAAATTGATTTGAAAGAGAGTTTAGAAGTGATCGAGTGTTTTTATGAGTGTGAACCATATTGAGTCTCTAACCATTCTCTATATGTTTCTGAGGTTAAACAAGATTCTGAGTGAAACTTGTTTGTGATATTGAAGAAGTTTTCTGTAAGAGATTAATTTGAGTTTTGTATGCAAGTTTGCAATTGATTTGAATAATATTTTGTGAAATATTATGAGTAGATTTGAGTAATTCCTAGAGGGGACTTAAGAACTGAGTTGAGTAAGCTTTGGTGAAAGCTTAAGGACAGATTTTTGTGAGCTTTTGTGGAATATTACAATCATATTTGAGGTAATTCTTGGTGAATACTTGTTGAGTAGATTGGACAAGTTCTAGGGAGGACTTGTTGAGCATATTTAAGGTAAGTCTTGGTGAAGAATTGTTGAGCAGATTAGAAAAGTTCTAGGGAGGACTTGTTGAGTAGATTTGAGGTAAGTCTTGGTGAAGACTTGTTGATCATATTGGATAAGTTCTAGAGAGGACTTGTTGAGCAGATTTGAGGTAAGTCTTGGTGAAGACTTGTTGAGAAGATTGGACAAGTTCTAGAGAGGACTTGTTGATCAGTTTTGAGGTAAGTCTTGGTGAAGACTTGTAGATATATTTAAGGCACGTCTTAGATAAGACTTGAGAGCATATTGAGAAAGTTATTGAGAGGACTTGTGGATATATTTGAGGTAATTCTTTGATAATACTTGAGAGAAGAGTTGATTTATTGATTTATTCAAACCTTGAGGTAGATCTAGTAGATTTGATTTGTGATTGGATCAAGCTTTGTATTAAGGCTTGAGGATATATTTGAGGATAGATTTTGGTGTTGATTTGAGGGTAAATTTGTGCCAGACTAGAGACAGACTTATGAGAAAGATTTGTGCTAGATCGAAAGATAGTGTTTAGTGTAGATTTGCGATAGACTTGTGAGCAAGATTTGTGCTATACTGAAGGATAGTTTTTAGTGCATATTTGAGATAGATTTGTGAGTATATTTGTGCTATATCTAAGGACAGTGTTTAGTGAAAATTTGAGATAGATATTGAGTAGATATGAAAGTAATATTTGGAGGTTACAGAGTAGAGGATAGTGGTCTCTAGTGGATAGAGATCCATTAGTCAGGGCAGTGAGAACAAAGGTCTTCTAAGTGAGTACAAAGGTCTTCACTGGAGAAATATCCACAATCCAGTGTAGTGGAGGTAGTAGTCTTCTAGAGGATCACCAACCAGAGCAGAGGATAAGGAGTTCTCCTGTGGATAGGTTTCCACAAACTTGATTAGGGGAGTGGTATCTCCTTTGGATAGAGGTCCATAAACATTATAATAGGTAAGTATTCCCAAGATATTTATTGAGAAAATTTTAGTGAAATATTTTCTTTGTAGAGTAGCCCACATTGGGTGAACCACACTAAATTGGTTTCTCTATTGTGTGTGATGGTTTATGCATTGATTTGATTACTGCTATTGATATTTCCATTGATATATTGGATAATTTTTGTTGGAAAGAAAAGTAAAAAATGGTCTTATATTGTTCACCCTCCTCTTAGTATAAGCTTGTGTTATTCAATGGGTAGATAGAATCACATTTAAGAAATCACTAAAAACATCACCCTATGCCCTGGCATATGGAAAGGAGGCAGTTCTCCCGATCATATTGGAGCTCTTGGATCTCAAATTCATGAGTGATATAGATGTGGAAGAATTCTTGGCCATGGAGAAAAGATCGGTATAGCTGATGCAACTAGAAGAAGAATGTGAGAAGGCATACAATAACCTATGTCATCATCAAGATATTGTCAAATGATGGTTTTATAAGAAATCCATGACAAATACATTCTTCAAAGGTGATATTGTCTTGAAATGGGATGTTGATCAAGAAAAACCAAGCGTTCATGACAAATTTGACTCTTTTTTGTCAGGCCCATATTTATACAAAGTTGTAAACATTCGAATGCATACCAGCTATAGGATATTGAAGGAATACTACTCCCAATTCCTGTAAATGGTTAGTACCTTAAGCATTATGCTTAGTCTGGATCATGATCTAGATTGTATATATGTATATATTCCTTTCCCTTGCTGCTTTTTATTTCTTTTTTAGTGTTGTTGTATAAATTTTTTAGAGCATGTCAATTTCTCATCCTCTACCATAGTGTTTTTTTATTTAAGCATGCACTTAGCTTAGATGATAAGATGTCAGTCCAACAGAAGTTAAGCCAAAGAGAAATCCTTTGCAAACCCAAAAAGCTAAAGTAAGAAGCTAAAAAAAGGTGGGTTGGGTAAAGATATGGTAGGAAGCATCATAATCATATTAAACCAAAACCTACCTATCACAGGTAGATAAATGGGAAACTAAGAGCCCCGACGTAATCTAAAAAGTGTCACTCTGATGAAGTAGAAAAAAATGGGTGGGGTGGAAAAATGGGACAAGCAACGAGTCAAAGAATTCTAAAAAAAATTTCCTCATGCTAAATTCCACTATAATCAAGGGATGGGCAAATATTTGAGATGGTGTCCACTTCCTAAAAATTCCTTAGTTCTACCACAAAGAATATCTACACCTAAGCCTATCAGAAAACCATTTGTCCAACTACCTCCAAAAGTAGACACATGTGATGACCACGTTGTGCCAATAATATCATAAGAAACACCTTTCCCTGACCCAATAATCATAGGTTACATTCATGGGGAACATAAACCACCACTTCAATGGTAGTGGAATGATTTAATTGCTGCCAAACTAGTTTGCATACCAAGAGCATCAAAAGGGTAACAAATTGAGAAGTAAATTTTACCATGTGGTTGATCCTTATATAAACACAACAATATTGTTGTTAAGATCGATACAAGTAATGGGTATGCCACCTAAATTAAAATATAGGATATCATAAACAATGAATATTGATATTAATCTACTTGTATCCAATGGAAATCCGGTGAATTACGATGGCACAATGATCAAAATAATTCTAATTTGAGAATAGCATCCAAATATCATCGTGCTAGGCTAACAAAAGCAACATATATAGCCATGTAATTGGCTAGTGGTTCACCTCACAAGGGAAATCCATACGGACTGATTGTCAGAATAAAACATTTTTCAAGAATATTTTTCATGGTTTGAGAAAATTCCCTTTAACGATCTTGATGAACGCCCCAATTGCATTTCCAACCAGGCACTATATTAAGGTAATTTGGTAGGTTAGCTTGCTTCTTTCCCTCTATTCATTTTTCTAATGCAGTGCTTGGAGTGACAAAAAAATCTCATGAAAGTCAAAATCGAGGAGGATTTTTGATTTCTTGTGGCCACCCATATTTGGAGAAAAAATCTCTATAAGGAGAATTTCAAGTCTAAAAATTATGAGGGAAAGGGCAAAATAACCATTAGGGGAAAAATAATAATTACTCATGAAGCTACAAAAATCATGGTGATAAAATTCTCCAGTAGCCCAACGGTCCTCTCCTATAAAACTCGGCTAAGTACCTATACGTCATTCCAAATTCATCCTTACCCTGAGTTGGTTCATGTCATTGTATAATTTTATGATGCAGCCATTGGTGTAGTTCAAGATAAAGAGGGGTGGGTATTATTCTATATACATGCTAACACCATTTGAGAGATATTTCTTCCCAAAGCCTCTATTGCACATGAGTCTCAAGGAGCATAGCCAAGAATCATAGATATGGATGAATAGTAGGACCTGCTATATAAGTATGGCCCTAAAAATTAGGTGAATGAATCCCTTGGAAGACTACCAAATGACTACATGGAGAGCACCTGATCAATAAGGGATTTCAAATATGAAGCCCAACCCATTATGTCCTTGTTAGTTGTCCTATTGCGTATCCCATCAGATGAAACTGTGCATCCACATCATATGGTGATGATGTACGCTATTTTATGGGACTTCAACTCCATAAAGCTTGATTGGGTGTATTTCTTGTCTAGGAACATACAAAAGTAGTTCACGGACTATCAAAGCAAAGATAGCCAAGAATTTTGGTATGTGTCACATTTGGCCTAGTTGTTTTTCTATAGCATACCTCATGATAAAAACACTATGTAAATCCAATATAGGGATGAGAAGGAATAGGTACATCTGGTTGTAGACTGGAAACATACACTCGGGAGGAGTAATTCCTATCTAGAGTTCAACAAGAAATTTTTGGACCCCACCCTTACATGCATTTACCAAGTATGTTCACGATTGTCAAGTAAAGCACATGATTTATTGAGAACCAAAACACAATATATTGGATATTGGTACTTCCTGGAGGAGAGAATGTGCATCAGACTATATGGTTTCTCATAATTCCTATATTTACTTCCATTATATGTGATGGACTAGATATTTGGTATGGAAGTATACTGATAGATCTATTTCATTGAGTAAAAATGACGACTTGGGACAAAGAAGAAGGGAATTTTCCCATAGTAAGTATTGTTTGGACCTATCCTTCTACCAAAAAATGAGGATGTTTCATTTTATAAGCTTGATGATAAATTATCTATCCTATGTCTCTCTGTGGTGCCACCCAATAGCATTATGACCATGATAATACTCTAAGAACTAGGCTTGAGGATAATGTGAAGCCACGATAGTTCAAAAATCAAAATAACAAGGCTAATGAAGAAGTTTTAAAGTATATTAACCTATCAAAGGATGAAATAATACCTCTAACTAGGCTCAAAATGCATAAGAAACCATAAAAAGGGCTTGTTACCCATATAAGAACATGTTTAATCCCAAAAAAGATACCACTCAATGGAAAAAATCATCTTTGATCCAAAAAATAATTCGGAAAAGGAAATGGAGGGAGAGTAAAATTGAGCAATGGTGGATTATGTGGTATGAGTGGGTGATATCAAGAAATTATTCCCAAGAAAAATAGATGGATAATTCTCCACCAATTTTAACGTCAACTACAAGACCTAGAAGAAGAAAGGAGAGGATCTCACTTCAAAAGTCTTAAGAAATTCAAACACAACTAGCCCCAGGTAAAGTATGAAATATGAAAAGGAATATGATGAATAAGAGGAGCAATAGGTCCAAGTACCGGTAAGCCCATCAATAAAGGAAGAAATGAGCAAGAAGTCTCACCTGTGGAACCTCCACCAAATATCATAATCACTAGATTGGCCAAAACTTTTGGGGTAGAAGCTTAAAAATCCCTTGCATCTCTACCTCAAAAGGTTGAATCAAGTAGGAAGAGAAAATGCTACCCTAGTCTTGTTGAGTTTCAATCTCAACAAGCCACCTCTCAAAGTATTGAATATAGAAGGAATGGTGGCCTCAAGAAAGATCCAGAAGTAGGAGTTATTAGTGAAGGAGCCTCTGAAAGTGATGCAAGAGCGAGATATGGTTGAAATAGTGGATCCCATTCACCATATCCTCACTGAAATCCATTATTAGAAACCATAGAGTATTCCCCTACTTTGTCCAAACGTAAACCACAAGGGTAATACCAGCCATATCCCACATGATACCTCTACTTCCCCCTCGCCACCAACATATATCTCCCAATAAATCACTTAAGTTCCCATCACCTATGCCCACCCTCAATCCTTTAGTCATGACATCTACTCTACTTCAATCCCCATATATGATGATACCTTTTCCTAGAACACCCTTGCAAAAATTTTCTCAATCCCTTCTACCTCAACCATCTACAACATTTCCAAATTCAAAACACTTAGACAAGATAATTAGTTCATGCCAAACCCGCACCTTAGCATCTTGTCTAGTGACCTCTCTCCCAGCATTCCCAACTACACCACTTCTCCCACATGTCACAGAAGAGGAGTTTCTAGAGGTCTATGCTATAATAAATAACATACAAGATAATCAAAAAATTTGAGATGATCATCAATGGTAAGAGCTAGTAGATGAACAAGCACCAATAGTTCCCATGATGCATTTCGAGTTTGATCCAATAGAAGGAAAAATGCATGAAATAACCATTTTACCAAAATTCAACAAATCTCTTTTAGAAATGGGGTGGAAGGAATGGTATTTCTAGGCGAGCACTAAAATTATTTTGAATATCCATAGGGCTTGGATCCTTTAAAATTTACATATGCAGGCCAACACACTATTCTGGAAAAATAGCAATGAGGAAAAAAAATATAATGTTGTGAGGAAAAAGATTAGAAACCTTAAATATCAATTCAAGTGAGAAAAATTGGAGTAGCAAGCTCTGGAGCAAAAGGTGAAGGAAATCCAAGATGCCTTAAACAAATCTCCCTCTAGGAAGGTGTTACAAAAAAAGTACGAGGAGATCAATGCATTGAAAAACAAGTTGCAGGCCACCTAGGGATCATTTGAGAAGTAGGATGTCAAAGCTCAAGATAATTTGTAGCAGTTGGAGAAGTCCTTGAATGATTATTTGAATGATATGCAAAGAGAAAGAGATACACCTCACGAAGCAATAATTTCAAAAGTCTAGATAAGTGAAATTAGACATTTCTATCTGGTCAAAATAAGAGAGGTAACATTAAAGGTGTTACCCACATTTGCGTGGAAGTTATAAGACAGTATATCAACTTCCATAAAGGCAGAGGTGAAATTAGCCAACAAAGAAAATGTGGTGCAAAGCATGGGCCCTCAAGCCTTGGTGATGAAAGTAATTTTTTGAGGGTGAATCCCATCTTGTTGGATTGTTTAGAATAGGAAATAGATCAAACCAAGACCTAAATGCAAAAGTTACTTTTGGTTATAGACCTATACTATGAAGGTAAAGAAATCCATGTTGCATTGAAGAAGGAAGTAGAGAAGATAAACATGATCAACATCATAATTAGAACACTTGGTTCTCTAGGGTTTTGGGATAGCAGCAAGTAGTTTCATAAAGAGCATGAACTCATCAATCAGTTTGAGGTTCTATAGTAGGATGAAAATGAGATTGCTAAACTAGAAGAACCGATGGTATCAGATAAAATGTTGAACGTCATCTTAAGGCTATCCAACCTTTGTGCCAAAATAAAAGAAGTAGCTAAAAATTATTGTGACCTTTCCTACAAGGATCTTTGTCAGTTAGAGGTCATCATTGAGCAGATTAGAAGTGCTCCCCTCCCTACTAATGAAATTTGGGAGCACACGTGCTAGAACCTCAAGATTCAAATCCCTGTGATGGCATTGTCCTAGATTGAGTCTTTTGGAGGGTGAGAGTAGCAAGGAGCCTAGCTAGGAGGATCGATAAGAATTTAAAAGGAGTATGAAGGCCTCTTCAGGCCTGGTGTAGTTTTTTTTTGTGTTATGACTCTGTAGCCCAATGGACAGTGACCAGGGTTCATTATTTTTTGTAACTGATGTTTTGGTTTAAAATTTTTATCAAGGCATAGAATTGCTTTTGCCCTTTCTATCTAAGTTCTCAATTTTTTTATCAAGTAAAAAACTCCTAAAAGTCACCAAGAGTGTGGGGCAGAGAATTGGGCATCTCCCAAACCTTGGGTGCATCCTAAAAATCCAACCCCGATAACAATGTAAAGGTCAAGCTTTGAGCGAAAGTTTTGGTCCCAACTATTTCTCTGCCACTCTCAAAGTTCTACCCAAGCAAAGGAGTGTATGGGGGTGGAGATTCAGGCAATCAAAAAATTGAGGCAGATCTTATAAATCCCACCCTATATTGGGTGGAATTTTTAAGAGATCGCAAGGGTAGAGCAATCCCAAAATGCCCCTGAACAAATAAGGCGGGTAGAGAAGTAGGTAGTCGACAGTGAAAGGACATGCTCCAAAGTCCCACCCTGGGTAAATCAAATGCCATAGCGAGTAAAAAATAGAAGAATTTGTGGGTTTCCTCAAAGCGCAAACTCCCACCCAAGGTGAATACTTAACATAATGGTATGGGAAGCTAAGGCAATATTGTGTTATGATTTCAATCCAAAAGATTTGCCTTGCACAGAAGCGAACACCTGGCATAATTAAGAATCGATGAAGATTGATGGAGAATCTAGGATCCCGCCTAGAATCTAATTTAAAAATATTAGGAATTAAATTTCCCACTAGTCCTTGTAGAGTGTTGCATCCAAAAGAGAAGTGGGTTTCATATGGTATTAATTCCCCAACTACCTTGGTCCTAGGCATGAATGTGTAAATTGTGGTAGCATTGTTAGATGTAGAAGTGGACTAAGAAGTTAGATATATGTATTCAATGTAGCCAATCTAGGTGATGCAAAGATGTTCCATCAAGAGTAGATAATTCATAGGATATTTATAGAAGCCAACTACTCACTACTACGGTGGTACCTTATTAATTAAACTCTGCTTTTCTGGTAAAAAGAGGGGGTCTCATGTCTATAAGTAGTAGGATTTAATGTTATTTTAGGGTTGGCTCTTGGCTATTACAATTTGTATGTAATAATTGAAGCCTACTAAATACAAATGAACTGTTATCTGGCCTTCAAGCACTTTCATGTATGTATAAACATTTTGGTCATTTAATTCTGCTAAAATTTGTGAATGAATTAGTTTTAATTTTGCATTCTGAATTTGTAGTGTTTGTTCATTAATTTTGGAATTCGCAACCAAATACTAAGCATTGAGAAATTTATTGGTTGGTCTGTTATATGATTCAAGAGTATATTATTTATGTTTTAGTTCTGATATTACATGTATCTTGATGTGGCTAATTTGTCCCTCTATACTTTGCAGTTTTAAATTAGATTTCTCTTTTTCCCCTTTTCCTTAACTCAAAAAAAAGTGGTTAGAACCTTTCAAGTAACCAACCTACTCTAGATATTGATCTCAAAACTTGTAGTCTTGTGACCATTCAATGTTGGTTGAGTCTGTGGGTGCACAACTCCTTCCATTAGACAAATCCTCGACCAACACCTACCTTCAATACCTAGTGCTAACATTAATCATATTTTTATAGCATTACCATATTCATGGTATCAACATACTAGACATTATTACCAATGTTGAATCACATATTGATGGCATCAACATACTATACATTAATACCAATGATTACCTTAATGTAGACTGAATATCTCAGTAATTTTACCAAAGTGGTGGTAAAATATTAAGGTAATGGAAAAAGTAATTGTGGTGGAGGAAGAGCAAGCAATTGAGGGTGAGATCACAATAGATAAATATATAGGGTTGGTAACAACCATGTAACTAATACTTAGATGTTGGCATTGTGAAGCACACAACTATCATTATATGGAATACCCACACAATACCAATATTATTTTTAAATGTGACTTCTATAAAGAGGTCAACACCCACAACTAAGTGGACTATCCAAGATAATTGTAGTACATGAAGATAAATAAACCAACATTTATTGGAGTAAGGGATAATCCCAACCATATCACAAGCCACTTAAAATATATTTCTATTATTATAGATGAAGAAGAGGGTAGAGCATTCAGTTTGGAAAGTAAGAGGACGCCTAACAAAATTAAATTAACGCCAATAAAAGCAATATAATAAAAAAATAGACACGGTGGACAACATTACTAATAATGCTAGTATAACCATAAAATATAGTTCTAATAATAATCTAAAATATATATATCCAACTATATAGATAGTGGTACTAATTAAAAACTAGATATCTTAGTCCTAAGATTCATTCAAGTATAATGAAACAAAATTAACAATGGTCTACCAAATATAAGATCTCAAGAACTAGAGAATACCACTTGAGGACTACCAAGTAGTATCAACGAATATTGGAATTTGAGGAAAGGTATATTTATATTGACATGCATCAACATATATAATAGGTCTAATGTAGGATTTATAGTATAGGAGGTAGTTATTATCAAAGAAATAACTAGGGTATGTTGAGGTGCATAGCTCTTAGAAACGTAGAAATAATTTGAATTATATTATAATCATAAGCATAGATATAGATAAACCAACACTAGATGAATATGGTGTCACCTATGATAAGTAGCAAAAAAATATTTTAATGGGAAAGAGAATTGAGATAAATTTTAAAGGATAGATCATGGAGAAAGAAAACAATATAGATTTATGCATAAATTGAGAACTTTTTGATGAAAACAATCATGATAGATATTATTGCTAATGTCAACATCATCATTAGAGTAAATAGATGCAAACGGGAATTCCACCACTCAAGCCTCCAAGATAGAAATTTGCACTAGTGTATGGTCATATTATCAAACTTGATGGCATCATGGAGGATATAGAATCAAATATTCTAGAAATTACCTCCCAAGTGGATTTTTATATCATTGACATAGTAGAGGAGGATTCATTACTATACACAGCCCTCTTAATTATAGAGTGTATCATGGATAATAATAAAATACTTGATAGCAAAAATGAATAACTAACTCTAAAAAGATTAAGAAATACTAATATGTTTCCCTCAATACAGGTATGGGCAGTGCCTTCCTTGAAGATATTGAACAAGAAACAATATTGGGTGATGAAGAAATTAAATACCTATATAAATTTTTATATGATTATAATAGGGGATTCTCAAGCTAATTATGTTCAACCAATCAATTATGGATATATAATCTAGAGGAGTGAATCTCCATATTCTAAAATACAATGATTCAAGGTGGATATCAATTTTAGGTAATATAAATACCATTAGTTAATATCCTAAAAATACATCTGACCACAAAAATATACAAAGCTAAAAAATTATGCAAATTGGGGAGATAAGCACCAACAACCTATCTCCCAATATTTTAATGGACTTGGGGTATTATTAAAATTCTTAAAATAACTAAAGGAGATAATACTAGAACCCCAACAAAAATACAAACCTTACATATTGGATAGAAATATTTCTCATTTGTTCGATGCATTTAATACCAAATAAATTGGATGGAAAGAGATTGATATATTAATGACAATGCTTTATAGCTCCAAAAATATCATAACTCTTGATACATACAATGGAATGACCAGTCCTAGAATGAATATAAAATTATATACATCCATTTAGACCAATGCAAGAATCACTAGTCCAAGAACATGGGTATAATGATTCTATTGTATTCTTGGAATCATGACTAGGTCTTGGTATGTTAAATAGGATTATTTCCATAAAATATGAAACTAGGAGGATATGAGCCATGAATTTGTTCATAATTTTGACTCTTATATCCCAAATCCTAAGACCATGATGGTTCTAAAGGTGATCAAGGAATTTCTCTTCATGAATGATGATGCCACCAGAGAAATATTTTATACCAAAATAAGAGAGGAAATTCATAAAAGGAAATAAATAGTCAAGGAAAAATATTATATGCTTATAAGGAGGATATATTTGCCTAGTCTTAGACTATCCAAGACCATAAAGGAGAAGGCACCAATAAATGATGAACATCCCTTGGACATAAAAGTGGAAATTAAATAATATTAAATGAAGGTAGTATAAATTCAATACTAAGACCTAGAAAAGTATCTTCATAAACCATTAAAGTAGAATTTGGTTAACATAAAAATTGAGGTGGAACATAAGTTGCCAAGATTGAGAATGTTTTGGTAAAGATGAAGTAAATAAAATAATATAAATAATGACTAAATATTAATATTTATGCACTTGGGCTTAATTCCTTGAACTGGTGGTCAAATCTTATCGTTCACGATACCCATAGAGACATTAATGCATCTTTAAATCTCAAAATTATTAAATTTATTGACAATTATACCTTGATTTCTGGTTGTTACTCCCTGCTTGATTTCCATCTCTGCAATTATCTTTCCATTCATCTCCTGATGACTCCCATGGTTGATCTTGATTTCCACTTTGAGTCTAAGTCCCTCCAACTAGATGCTCTTATTGACGACATCTTTTTTTATCATGAGCTTCTACTATTTCTTCAAAAATTTGCTGGGCACGACAAATATTTGTCGATGAAACTTACTTGTTCATAAAATGAGGGTAAAATCATCGTCAAGGACCTTTATTTTCAAATAAACATAAATATTTTGGCTAAGGTCATTGATATTCCAGATGATGGAGAAATTATTCTATGAGAGAAACACTCCATGGTGGTCGAGTTTAACTAGTTTAGGGACAAAGGGGAAATATTAAGTCACAATAAAGGAGGTATTGTTCAAGAATCCCTTCCAAAGCCCTGGGACAAGGTGATGATCACTATCCTACAGTACTTTATTGTGGACGAGCCTAACACCCCTTTGAGGATATTTCATCTTACTTTCCTCAACCACCTCCAGGGAAAGAAGATTATCAATATTCTTGAATATATGTTCAGGTCGATAAAAATATTTTTTCTCAATTTCTAGAAGGGATCATCTTCATGCCTTGATTTCCAAGGGCTTCACTTAATCCTTTTTAAACATATGGTCCACAAGGAATCTTAAAGGGTTCTTGTCATTCTGCTTTTGGATCTTCTCTGGAAAATCCTACAAACACTAGCACAAGTGGTAGCTCCCTTGATGGTATTCCTGAGGAGAGAATCCTGGTGAGCCCTCCTCAATCCATCAACTAGATGCTTGAGTATGATTCTCCTATCAATGATGGTTTAATTGTTTCTAAGGTTGAGCAGTAGCATCGCTTGTCTAGGACCAAGACTTAGATGGGGAAAGGTAAATACCATTTAATCATTGAGAAATATAGAGACATATTTAAATACTTAACCCCTTATCCTAAATTTAGTAGGAGATAAGAACCCTCTGCTAGGCCATCAATGCTAAAATTATCTAAACAGGGCAAGAAATCCAACTCCAAAGAGAAACTAGGTATCTCCTTCATCACCAGCCTCAATCATCTTCAAGATCTCAATGATGTTCTCAAAGCCTTGACTAGGGAACCCAGGATGATCTTCTCTCTCCTTCAGTAGGTTGATGTCATCCTTAACAAATACAAGCTCTCTTCTATGATTACTCAGAATGACGATCTGTCTTCCCCTACCCTGGGTGATTCTAATTAAAGGATATGCTTCTTGGGTCTTGCTTCATCTATTTTATTTTTTGGTTTCCATTGAGTTTTGGCTTTGGTTTTGTGTACCATATTCTTTATGGAGATCCTCCTGGTCAAAATTTCTTATGTTGGTTAGGTGATTTTCTCCCTGTTTTGGAGAATTCTACCTTCTATTTTTTTGTTTTCCCTATGTAATAAGGTTCGGGGACCCTTTCAAAACCCCTTCCTCCAATCAATTAAAAATATATTTATGCCCTTGATATTAGACCAAAATAAAATGATCAAGGAAGAACTCAATATTATGCACATAAAAACCCACAAATACACCAAACCTATTGAATAAACATCCTATATATTAAACCCAAATGTCAAGTTAAAAATGAAAGCATAAATTCATAAGATATTGGAGATAGGAATTATATTACCTATCTACAACATATAATATATTAATTCAATGATCATCTAGAATAAGAAGAGAAGAGAGGTCAATATCTATTTAGATTTTAGAACCCTAAACAAAGCATCATATTATATCTTCTAGCTATAGTGTTCAATGGTTTAGTGTGATCCTCATTCAAAATATCAATACAAGAGACATTAGAATCTATGTATATTTCAAACCCCTAAATAAAGCTTGTGTTCCATTTTCAATACCTTTTATAAAAGAGGCATTGGAAAGAATAGTAGGTAAAAAAGTACATTCATTTACTAATAGATTCCTTAGATATCACTAGGTCAAGTTTACATAGGAGAATATGTCCAAGATTATATTTGTAATTGAATGGGGTTCCTTTATGTATAATGTGATAATTATAGTTTAAATAATTCACCTCTATGTTTTCAAGGATTATAGTAAATGCCTTTAAAGAATTTATTTATGATTTCTTGGAAGTATACCTCAATGACTAGACCATATATAGATTATTGAAGAACCACATACAATAATTGATGTTGATATTTGGAGATTGTCACTAACTTAAAATATCATTTGATATAACAATATATTTCTTTGTGATGCCATATGCCATCCTACTCAAGCATATAATTTGTAAGGAAGGCTTAATGGTTATACTTACTAAGATTATAGTGATATTAAATCTCTAGGTGCCAATGACCCAAAAAGGGAATAACATATTTTCTTGGCATGAATGGATATAGGAAATTTATCAAAAATATGCTAGCATTACATGGCCAATGTATGAGTTACCAAATAAAAACACCAAGGCATTGTAGTCTAAAGAGTGCGATGTGATGTTAGACACTCTAAATAACAAGCAAGGGAAGGCACCAATCCTAATTCCATTACTACAAGAAATAATTTCAAGTACATATAGATGTTTCAAGCAGGGTTATGCACAGGGGCGAATTTCACAATTTAGCATGAATATTCAGATTTTCACAATTTTAATTTTGCGAATTTTGGGACCATAGAGGTCGGCCCATTCGCCCAAAAATTTTGGGATCAAATTTTTTAGGGTAAATTCACCCCGTTATCATAAGGTTTCCCACCTAATTTTCGCCTTAAATTTATTAAAAAAATATCCCACCCAATTCACCCCTTGTACCCCATTATATATAGCTAACCCTGACAGCTACTCTCATACAATTACAACATTAATTTTTTTGGATAGTGAGCGATACAAAGTAGACGACTGACACAACACGACTGACAAAATATGACTGATAGAAGGCAATTGGTAGAAGGTGACTAGAAAATGACTAGTAGAAGGTGACTGAAAATATGACTGAAGAAGGTGACTAGCAAAGGTGATGAAGGTGACTAGTAGAAGGTGAATGGAAGAAGGAAACTGGTAGAAGGCAATTGGCAAGGCAACTAGCAGAAGGTGACTAGCAGAAGGAACTAGTAGAAGGTGACTAGAGAAATGCAACTAGTAGAAGGTGACTAGAGGAATGAAACTAGCAAAGGTGAGTAGTAGAAGGTGACTAGTAGAAGGCAACTAGCATAAGGTGACTAGCATAAGGTACTGGAAGAAGGTGACTAGCAGAAGGTGACTAGCATAAGGTGATTGGTAGAAGGTGATTGTAAAGGTGATTGGAATAAGATGACTAGCATAAGGTGATTGGTAGAAGGTGACTAGCAGAAGGCAACTGGCTTAAGGTGAATGGTTAAGGTGATTGATAGTAGTTGACTGAAATACAATGATTACCATTTATCGGTAAGTTTCTTTTACCATTAATTTTCCTTTTTAATATTTTGTTCATGGACACTCAATAAGGAGGTTTTCCTATTTATTTGGGTACCAATCTCAAGACTGCTTGGGATAGATATTATATTGTCTCTAGCAGTAGTTCTCTTTTTTACCAATTATTTTCATTTTTAAAAATGATGTTCATTGTTCATGTTACTCTTCTATTCATACAGGTAAAATATCACCTATTGGAAGTGGAAAGAAGGGAGGCCAGTCTTCCGATAAAAGGAGTATCCTCAAATACTTTCATAATATTTTGAAATCTAGTCAACCATCAACATCTGCACAAACTGAAGGTATGAATGCCTTTACTTACTAACTAGTTAATTTTTGTACATTGTTAATTTTATATATAATATCTTCATTCATAAAGAAGTGTGCTTTTTGGTTGATGGCTTTGTCCATGGTTTATCTATATTTTTTAATAGAAGGTATACTTTTAAATGCCATAATGATAATGACCCTACTATTGACACTAGTATTATCTCTACAGAAAACATTGTTGACCCTGATATGCCTCCACTTCCACATATCCACGTTAATGAAAAGTCCATAGATGAAAATATTCTTAATCAAATGGAACAACAACATGAAGAGATTCCTGAATCTAACATGCCAAGTGGAAAAGAAAATAATAGTTCTTATGCAGTCCCTACTTTCGGAGAATCTTCTTCTAAAAAACATAAACGTGCAAGGTTATCTAGGTGGACAATTAACAGATCATTTCAGCCTGATTGGATATCAGAATTTCCATTTATTGAGCCAGTGCTGCTAGAGAATAGTAGTGAGGAAATAACAGAATTGAGATGCATAATTTGCAGTTGGAAACATGAAAAGGATCATAGATTGCAAGTTAAGAAAGATACAGTAGAAAAACATTGTGGAAAGGTTTATATCAAAACAAAAGAAGGTGATCGACCAATACCAAAAAATTATAGGTGGAAGGATGCATCAGAGTGCGCACATATAAGATATGTGTAAGAATATGATAAAGAAATGAAACAAAAGCAAACTTTGGTTGAGAAAGGTGCAATGATTCAAGCCCAATTTTGAAAAATGAATAAGTTAACTTTAGCTTCAAAAAGTTTGCAGTTTGTTGTTGTATTCACTATTCTTAAAAAGGGTAGACCTATGTCTGATTTCATTGATTATAAATCTCTATTTCGACTAGCTGATGTGCAGAACTTACCCAACGCCCATTGGTCAGATCGAAGTGGTTGGGAAATGGTAAAATATCTCTCATTGGTTGAGCAGGATGACCTCAAAGAGAAAGTAAAAAAGGCCAAATTCATTTCACTTTCAATTGATGAGGTGACTATTGTTGACAACACATCTTGGATTTGCATGCATGTTTACACATTGGAAAATCATTTAAGGCAACCTCATTTACTTGGAGTATGCAAGATGGTGGAAAATTGCAATGCAGAAAATATTTACAATGTTGTTGTAACTAGTTTAAAGGAAGTAGCAGGAATGAATGAAATGGAAATAGCCACTAAGTTAATATGTGTCAGAGCTGATGGTGCTGCTACAATGCAAGGACACAGGAATGGTCTTTGTGTTAGACTACAAACATATGTTACCCCATATTTGATCCCTATTCATTGCATGGCTCACAGAATGAATCTTGCATACAAAATTGTGGATACATTTACAAATGTTGCGAGAGTGGAAGAGCTTGTCCATGAAATTCATGATTATTTTTTGCGTAGTCCAAAAATATTTTTAGAGTTTCAATAGTTTGCACTAGGAGTTACTGAAGGTAAAAAACTGTTAAAAGATGTAGATACTAGGTGGATTTTGATGTATCAACCGACATTTAGAGTTTTCAAAGAATATCAATCCTTGATAGGGTTTATGTATGCAAATCGTAGGGTAGTTGATAAGGCTAAATATTTACTATTTTGAATGAGTGACTTTGAAACACTTCTCACATTGTGTGGTATTCTTCCAATGTTGGAAGAAATGAATACTTTGATCAAAATTGCACAAGAAAGATCGATTTATATTGTAGATTTCATCAAGGTGAGAAAACAAATTTGCATGCATATTGATATGATGTACGCATCTGGTCAAAGTTTTATGGATCCCATGTTTGAGAGTTGGAGAGCATTAACAAACATGAATGATCCTCAAAACTTTTTGAAGTTCAATATAAATGATCATCTATGTATTAATGTCCATGGAAAGGAAATACCTTTATATTATTTTGGTCAATGAATGGATATAGCTACAAATGAAGTTGAGAAAATGCCCATAACCTACAATAGATTTCATGTAGTTGTACATGATACAAAAATTAAACTGAAACAAATAGTAGAATCATTGACAAAAGAAATAAGAGATCATTTTCAAAGAGATGAATTGCTTGAGGCTATGGGTGTGGTTAATCCGATGTTTTGGGATCCTTGTAATGAATACCAGATTATAAATGGTTTGTTTCTCAAATACATGGGTATTCTTGCTAGCCATTTCAGTAAACGTGTGGTAGTCAATGGTATTGAAATCAATGGTATTCTCAACAGAGATATTTTGACAAAACAATCAAACTATTTTGGAACAACAATGTCTACTCAAGTTTCACAACTCTCTAACCATCATGAAACAGGTTCTATTTCACGTTTGTGGAGAAGATTACATCCCAGTAGTATCTTACAACATACTATGAGTGAATATTTTCATTTATATGAATTATGTCAAACGATGATTTTAGGATCTATGGAAGATGAAAGGGTATTCAATGCATTATCATATGTAAAATCTAAAGTTCGAAATAGGTTGGACAAAAATTTGGAAAATTGTTTGAGAGTATATGTGTCGACCTATGAGGTGGAGAAGTTTCCTTATGAAAGAGATTTGTCATACTAGAAATCTATGGCAGAGAGAAGAGGTGTAACGAATACTAAGGATGATGAGGATGATGGTAACACTGATCAGATTGTGATGACAAAAATTTTGGGTATGAGTGCAGATGATTTTGTACAATCTGAAAAGAGTTTGTTCCAGCTTCTAGCATTATGATGCAAGGATGCTTTCATTTGATTTGATTTCACATATTATCATTTGATTTGATTTCACATATTAGAATGAAAGGATGCTTTCATTTGATTTGATTTGATTTCAGCATTATAATGAAAGGAATATTGAGATTAAATTATAATTTGATACATGTAATTTTGATGTCATTAATCATATAATATGATATTAGAAATGCCATTGGATACTCTATATAATTTTGATGTCATTATCATAAAAATAATAAAATCCATTGGATACTTTGTATAATTTTGATGTCATTAATCATATAATATGATATTAGAAATGCCATTGGATACTCTATATCATTATGTATATTTGAATGAAATTGGATTATTTGATTATACATATGTTGATTAGAACACTGCATTATCTTTTATATCATAAATGTGTTATTGGATATTTTGTATATCATTTTACATAAGCAAAGTAAATATTTGTGCTGCATTTCCAGTCATTTCAAATTATTTTATAAAACATAAAAGAACATTTTATTGCATCCACATAATTCAAAATTACTTAATGCATCAACACAAATAATCAAAACATAACAATATTTAAAACAAAATTTCAAAAATATAATACAAATATTTTGGAAATTGTCTCTTTCATTGATTTCAAAAATATACCATTCTTTTACAATTTACAAAAAATATATGCAACATTTTTTGTTTCTCCTCAAATAAAAAACAACAAACTTCTATTCTTTTTGCATGGTGGCTGAAGTTCCAGCTGCATCTATCTCAATATCCTTGGCTTCCAATGCACCAGCCCTAACCAAAATTTTAGTTGTAGTGTTGATCCTCGATAACAATAAACCTTCTTCCTTCATTGGATCTTCTTTAAAAGGTGCATTCAACTCTTTCTCATTTTCTTTCAATACAACCTCCACATCCAGGCCCTTATCTTTGATAAACTTCTTCAGCCAATTATTTTCTCTAACAGTGTATTGTAACCTTTTCTTCACTTCAATAGCATTATTAATACTAATTTTTGTAGTCTTGATCAACGTTTTCATGGCACTGACTTGTTGCTTTAAGTGCTGAAAATTAGACTGCAAAATACAAGTGAAAAAGGTTAATATTTATAAACAAAATATATTTAAGAAAAAAATAATTTTTTAGTTAGATGTAAAACTTACATCAGTTGTAAGTCTTGCAGTTTTTGCAACTGCTACTTTCTTCTGATCTAGTGCCCATTCATTGAAATATGCTTGGGCCTCTACATTGAGGTTTTCCAAATGATTCAGAACAATGGCCAGAACTTCATCAGTGTATGTAGACTCGGCCTCCACGGTGCTAGATTCAACTTTATGTAGCAAAGCATCGAGCTTTTGGGGCTCATTCTCAACCTTTGAAAACAACTCCTTTCTCTTTGAAAAATTCTTATATCGGCCATTTATTGCTTTTATCAAAACCTTGGCCCGATATTCCCATTCTTTCAATTTATCAATATCTACAAGAAGACTATTATGAACTGTAGCTTTACATCTATTAGCTAATAAAATATTTTCTAAAAAATTTACTTTATCATCATCTGTCAGATGATGGGCGATGACTTGCTGGGGGGAAGAGGAAACTCTAATGGCATCTGCTTCAACATTATCTTCTTCATCATTGCCCTCATCCTGAAGCATATCACTTGTCTTTAATGGGAAATTTTTAGGATTCATATCCTGATAAAGAAAATCATCATCTAGATTTCTCGAGGGCATTTGAGATGCACTCTCAACATTTGAGAAATTCTCTAGGGTTAAAATTGGGAAAACAGAAACATTAGATTGGGACACAGTGTGTGTCTGGGAAACACTTCTTGTATCATGAGGCGATGGTGTGAGGAATATTTTTCCATGCATGCGGGATTGGTTCCTCATCGGTGGTACCTATAGTGGATGGACAGGAACTTGTTGTGTTGATGGTTGTTGCTACGTTTGTGGTTGGGCAGATGGTGGAGGCATATTTTTTTTAGTATTTTGAATGTAACAAGTGCATCTACAAAATTTCACATGAAAATATAAATTAAATCTTGTGTAAATAACAATATCATAAAAAGAGATTAATTTTAACCAAACATACCAGACTCAGACTCTACAGTCGTTGATGATGCAACCATTTACCCTTTCTCTGAAAAATATTTAAAATACATCAAACTAAACATAATTTTAAATCATTAAAATACATCATTTAAAATAGTACTTTTGAATAATAAGGTTACCTTGTGGGTTGGAGGTAACTTCTTCGACGTCGACTGCAACACTTCCAGAAGTAACAGGAGTCGCAGGTGTATGTTGAATCTGATCACCATGAGACCTCACACATTTGGAGGGAGTTACTGGTGATGACTATGACTATATGTCAGAATCAGCAGATACTTCTTGAATCCTAAATGTGGCATCCCTTTTACTAGAAGATTGAGATGCTCTTCTCTATTTTCAAAACAAAATTAGAAAATAACAAGATTGATTGAAAAAAGAAAACAAAGATATTCCAAAAAATAATTTTACCTGTATTTCATTCTCAGTCATACCAATAGCCAACAAACTTGGGTGCAATGTAGTGGGAGGATTGCTTTGTTGAATATTGAAGTAAGCTTCATGAAAAAGACAAAGAATAAAGTTATTGGTTGTCACTGTATATGAAGATTGAATTTTTTGGGCACTCAGAAGGTCCTATTTCAGGCAGTTGGAAATGTGGGTGGACCAGTCAAATATTCCACCACCAATACATCGAATCAATAAAGACAGTGCCCAAAAAGGCATTTTTGTAGGTCACCCCTACAAAATAAGCCTTGCCTAGAAAAATTCAATGCAAGCATAAAGAAATTTGTCTCCAACGTTGGAAATGTTTAAGCCCCTTTTGGACTTAGAAGAATTAGCTAAAAAAAAGAGAACATTATTAGAAAACAAAAAGTACAATAGGGAGAACAATATTAGAGAATGGAAACTACAATACATCAAAATTTAAGATAAATAAAAACTAAATTTTAAAAATATACCTTTCAAATTATCTGAATGAATAACATATTTTGATGCTAGCATTGATTTGTCATCTTCGATCAAGGCGTACTGGTTGTTCACCAGTACACCATCCAAAAATGGTAGCCCTATTAGTCACTGCACATCCAAGGGTTTAACAAAAAATACAATATCCTTGTTATCCACTTTGATCATAACAGTGGACACATCATGGTTGTAACAACTAACGATCCGTTGCATCAGTGGAACATTAATGTTCAACTGTGGCATCTTCATTACACCAGCAAGTCCAGAGGTGTAAAGCCATTTCGAATCTCTTCCAGGAGTGCTGAAAATGTTCTTGATGTTGGGGTAGTAGAAGCTCCTAAAATTCACTTTGGAAGGTAGAGGAGAGGAAGAGCTAGCCATTTCTAAAAACACGCAGGAAAATGCTCTGAAACACCCAGGAAAATGCTCTGAAATACCCTAGAAAACACTCTAAAAACATCTAAAAATACTATGAAAACCCTCTAAAAATGCTACCAAAACCCTTTGCAAAACCCTCTAAAAATGCTCTGAAAAGCATCTGAAAAGGCTCTGAAACCATTGTGGAAAATGCTCTAAAAATGCTGGAAAAAGCTCTAAAATTGCTCTGGAAAATGCTGTGGGAAAGGTGAAAAATGACCCTGCATATCTATTTATAGAAGTCTGCATGGTGGAAGTTAATAGATGCATGACACATGGTAGAGGAGATGACACATGGTAGCTTCTTATTGATGATATTTGGTGGTCACCATTTGCCAATCGCCATCTATCAGGTGCCATCTACCACTCACCATTTTCTAGTCACCATCTACCACTCACCATCTACCACTCGCCATCTACCACTCACCATATTCCAATCACCATATACTACTCACCATCTACCAATCACCATATGCAGTTGCCATCTTCCACTCACCATATACCAATCACCATCTACCACTCGCCATCTTCCAGTCACCATCTACCACTTGCTATTTTTCAGTCACCATCTACCACTCACCATCTACCACTCACCATCTGCCACTCACCATATACCACTCGCCATCTACCACTCGCCATCTACCACTCACCATATACCACTTACCATCTACCACTCATCTTCTACCACTC
Source organism: Wollemia nobilis (assembly GCA_028583015.1). Lineage (NCBI taxonomy): Eukaryota > Viridiplantae > Streptophyta > Pinopsida > Araucariales > Araucariaceae > Wollemia > Wollemia nobilis. The sequence continues at coordinate 752,752 of JAQPPZ010003577.1, forward strand.
ACCTTCTACCACTCACCTTATACCACTCACCTTCTACCACTCGCCTTCTACCACTCGCCATTAAATTTTTTTTATAATTCTTTTCCAAAAAATCAAAAAATTGCCATATTTTGATAAATTTTCTACAAAATTTTGAAAAATTTACCCCAAAGTTTATACACCATTCACCTAGATTCACCTCGATTTTATAATTACTTTTTTGGTACTACCCCTTATGCATAACCCTAGCTTCAATAATATAGACTGGTGTTATCTTATCCCAACCAAGGGAAAATATTGTTCATTAGGTCGTATTTGTAATTCAAAAATTACTGTGAGTTAAACTAAATACTCTAACATAGATAGGGGAGCACCAATAATGGTATATGCCCTCCAAAAATATGGACATTAACTTCAAGCAATTCCTTTTGTATTATACACTTATCACAATCTATTAAAATACTTAATTAACCAACTAGTAGTGAAGGGCAATATTTGTATATGGTTACTCTCTTTGAGAGGTCCAAGGTTCAAACCCCACGCAGTATGAGAGGACTGGGATCCCTCATAAAAACCCGTGTAAACTCATTGAAAAAATATTTGTAGATACTACTATTTTAGGAATTTAATTTCAAAACTATAGTAAATCTTGGTATATTATTGTAGCATAGATTATCTAACTAAAATTAAGAATGGATAAGAAGAATTCCTAATATACAAAAGGGTTATGTAGTGCTAACATTTTCATATTACAAGTGGCACCAAAGGCGTTAGAATATATAACAAAATTCCTAGATATTGCATAGTTCCCCAAAGCGTTAGATAAGCTAGAAAGAAATAGATTACTAATAAAATATTTGTTATACATAATTATATATGGTCATTTATATAATATGTGGAATAAAAGGTGAATAAATAAGTGGTGTTTTCATACGAGCATAGGATATAATCTGGCAATCACATGAATTGGTGATAGAAATATATTTATTCGAAGAGCTAGCAACTAAAAAAATATTCAGGACAAGGTTATCATAATCTTCTATATTTATAAATATCTATATATTTATAAAAAATTGCAATTCTTGTCAATGTGCGGGGAATCCTAATCATAAAAATGATATGCCACTTAATTAAATATTTCCATTATAGGTATTTGAGAAAATGACCATATTTTTTGGTCCCGTCAATCCAAAATGAAAAACTTTTATGCTAAGTTCATCGTCATTAGGATAGAGTATATAACAAGATGGGCTAAAGTCATGCCAAAAAGAAATTTCACTATATAAGTATCAAAAAATTTATTATGTGAGAACATTATAATGAATTTTACTACTTAAAGATAATAACGAGAGGCTAAGAGACTCATTTGGTTAATGCCACTATAGATTAATTTTTAAAAATGTTCATGATCTAGCATAATAGAAGCTCTCCTATCATCCCTAAGCAAATGGAACCATAGAAGCTTTTAGTAAGGTTTTGAGAACAATGTTAGATAAATTTTGCATATAAAGAACTCATTGGGATAAATAATAGTAGTATTTCTTTAGGATTTTTACACAACCTACAAGAGGATAAATAAACTATAATAATTCCAACTAATATATGGATTGGAGGAAGTATCATTATGAGCTACACGGTACCAAGTCTAAGTATTATAATATTGCATGAATGGTCAACCTTAAATCTTTGTAAAAAATATTAATTAAAATATTAGAAACGGATGAGGTGTGAAGAGAGGTATCCTCCACCAAGTGCAAGAGACACTATAAGAAGAAGTCTTGACACTAATTTATAATAGTTGATACAAGCAACATATAAGGAAGCTAAAGATTAGATGGTTTCAACCACATCAAGTGGTGAAAATACATTATAATTATGTATTAAGATCAACATATTAAATGGTCAACCCTTTAAAGTGTTAGTAAATTGAGCAAGATTTAAGCTTTATCTTCCTCAAGAATAGACTAAATAAGAGAAATTTCACAAGGCACTAGAGGGAAATATGGTACAGGTAAAAAAAGTTGAATAGCAAAAAGGAATAAGTTTTTCAAAGAATGATAATGATTGGGAAATAAGCTATAAAAAATTATCAGCAAGAGCTAGAAAATAATGACAACATAATTATAAAGGGCCAAAAATTTCCTAAAGTGATGGAAGCATAAGAAAACAACTAATTAAAATAATAAATTAAAAACAAGAAGTACCTATGTAAATAATAATCCAATGTAAGAAAATACTTAAGTTTGGATAATACCAATTAATTAAAAGAAGGATAAAATATAGATGTAGCACATCAAAAAAAGGAAATAGCATATCTAGTATAAGGGTTACATGGATGCATATAAGAGAGGTGAGTGCACAATTATAGAAAATGGAGTAGACACACCTAAGAAGGTGAGGATGCATCAATAATGGTAGCATGAATAGAAGAGGTGGAAAGAACTTACTAGTGAAGAGATGGCATAGATGTAAGGGGTGGTGAGGCCTCATCAAGAGGAGAATAAATGGTGGTATAAATAGAGAAACAAAGGAAGGATAATATGGGTAAACTAAAATTTAATTTACCTTTGGATGAGGTAAATGATTTAAGTTAGGAGAATAAATAAAGGATTAAAGGATCCTCACAAAAGTAGAGACTCATAATCAATGAAAGCTTGTGTCATCTAATAAATTAAGAAAGCTACAATCTAAAGACAAAATTTGACTAGGAAAAATATACTTGTGTAGTAAAATAAATACTTTACATCTCTCGCAATCATGAAATATTGGATGAGAATAGAATTTAATCCTAGTTAATCTCAAAAAATTGGAAGGATAGTGCTAGGAAAGGATAAAATACCATGGAACCATAAATCAAAAGGACATAAATATTTTAGATGATGCCAACAATTGGCACCAAAGGAACAAGTTAATTGATACCAAAGAAACTTTAAAATAATTTGATGCTAACGGTGGATATGGAATTGGACATAAAGAACAAGATAAAAATATATGTTACAGGCATCATGTCCAAAACTTATATCTAAGGATAAAATCAAATTGGATAGTTAATATAGTAGATGAAATAAATATTGGAGGATGATGCCTAGGTCCTGAGCTCAACCATAGAAAGATGTAAGACAGTTAGTAATCAAATATGATAGCTAATACATTTTTTCAAGAGAATAGTTGTATTCAACCTGGGATATGAAAAATGGATAGAGGATTGATATGAAAACCTTGACAATATTTATATTTATATCTAAGGGAAATGAGTTGAGATATTTTTTTAAAATTAAATAATTTCTAAGAAACCCAAAATAGAAGCTCATATAATAAGAAACGAGTACCTCTAACACTATTAGAAGGATGTGAGACCACAAGAGAAGGAACTTTGAAACTAATTCTATACATGACATTGGAGAACATTATTTCATATATAGACATACCACATAAATATATGGGAAAGAAATAGATCGAGTAATCATCTAATAGCCTAAGGGTACTATGATAAAGTGATTCCTAATTAACCAATGGTATAATATTCCAATTGGTGATTTTGCAATTATTAGTAGAGCTTAGATCCCAATTTTCTACCTCCAATTGATCCATAAACATATAAAAAAGGATAAGGAAGTATACAAGCATATATATATATATGAATGGGAGAAACACACCATAAATCCCTCCATTTTGAGTTAAAGCAAGGAAAAAATGGAGATGGATGATGATAGTAGGATGAAGTATTGCATGTTGTAGATATGTATTTTTAGGATTAGACCCAAATACTAGAGGTCTATCAGTTCTTTATCCTAGATACATTGCTCTTGATTTTTTGTGACAATGACGACTTATGGATCAATCGGTTTTATCTAATCAATGACCAAGTAGTAGAAATAATGCTAAATATCTATAATCATAACACAATCCAAAATTGTATAGTAAGAAGGGGTAGTAAAAATAAATTCATTGTCATACACTATTACCATAAAGGGTATTTTTCCAATAGGATTTAAATTTATAAAAATAATTGCTAGCATGGAATATATACTACAAATATTAGTGGGATTCAATGACTTCCATAATTGGAAAAATGGCCTATGAAATGGAAATATAGGAAAAGATACATAACATCACCAATGTCTTTCTTAAAAAATTTAGGATGAACATTGAGGAGCTAAAGCTTGTATAAAATAATTATATCTTCAAGTTCAAAATATTTCTAATCCTAGTGTCCATGTACCAGATGTAGATAGTCTCAAAGAAGCATGAAACCATAATTTTGAATCTTAGCCTTATATTGGCATCTAAGTGGGATACTATTTTTAAGAGATACCATAGACAATTTTAAATAATGAATTGATGATATGGAATCAGGATAAATACGTTGATGCAGGGACAAGAGAGGATCCCATTAGAGGTGTATCACAATTTTATACAAAATTATAGGTGCCTCTAGATGACATGCAACACTGACCATAAACACATTTATAAAGTTGATAAACACAATGCTTTGGATTTTTTCTACTCCATGGCCTCAATATTTGTGGGATCTACTCAGACACCATATATAGCCATGATGTGTCCTAAATATTCTACTTTAGTTACCCCAAAGGTGCATTTAGATTGATTAACATACAACTAGTTTTACTGCAGGAGCTTCAAAACCTAATCAACATGTTATAAGTGCTCTTCCCATGCCTTGTTGTAGATTAGTATATCATAAAAATATACTAAGTAAAACTTCCATAAATAGGTTTTTAGAACCCTATTCATCAAGCCTTGGAAATTTTATGATGCATTGGTGAGGCCAAAGGGAATAACCAAAAACTCATAAAGCCCTTGATGGGTTCTAAAAGCTATTTTGGGGATGTCATCCTTGTAAACCTAAATCTAGTGATAGATTTAATTAAGGTCGAATTTGGTAAATTATTGAGCACCATGCAATCATCAATCACCAAATGGGAAACTTATCTTTGATGGTGATATGATTGAGTTCACAAAAGTTCACACATATTCTCCATGACCCATCCTTCTTCCTGACCAATAATAAGGGATCTAGAAAAGGCTTATGCTTGGATGGATAAATCCTCCATCCAGTAGTTCCTTCACCAATTGTTCAATATCATTCTTTTTGTACCTATATGGCTAAATATATAGAGGTTATATCCTAGGAATTAAATTGATTCTATGATCTTCCAACCGACTAGGCAGTAATCGTTTAGGTTCAAGGAAGACCTATTGATTCTTGGTTAAGACAACTGATTAATGAGAGGACTAATATTCATCTCGGATAACACAAAACTACATCTGGTAAAATCTTCCCACAACTACCCAATGACATTTTTGAATTAGTCTTTATATTTGATGGGATGTTATAATATTGGGATTGTAAGTAAGCAAACATTATTTCCATTTATAACTATTGAATAAATAATACAATTGAGTCTTAGAATATCCCACTGGTTACGAAACTAACAAGGTGTGAATAGGAGTAGTTACAACATGGTTACAACAATACTAACCCTCATCTAAATATGTAATAACCCCTAACACATATGCTAACATCCTCCCTTTATTACATTATTTTGCAATACATAGAGAGTTGTGAAACAATTCAAATTTGACACGTGCAAGTGTAGTAGTGAAAATATCTACAACTTGAGCATCGGTGGGAATGTATTGAAGCAGAATTTAGTGCCTTGGAACTTCATATTGAATGAAGTGACATTATGTTTCAATGTGTTTGGTTTCTCATGATGCACTGGATTCTTAACAAGATTCAAAAAACCCTGGTTGTTGCAGAACAACTGGATGGGAGATTTGGATGGATGACCCATACTTGTCAAAATGTGACGCAACCATATCACTTCGCACACAGCTTCACGTGCGGTGCGATACTCTACCTCTATATATGAGATAGCAACCACATGTTGCTTCTTGTTGTGCCAAGAGACAGGACCAAATCCAAGATGAAATATATATCCTGAATTTGACTTACGATCATCATATGACCCAATATAGTCAGAGTCTGTGTATCCTTGCAAGAATAATTTGTTACTCTTCTTGTATTCTAGGCCATATTCCATTGTACCACGGACATAGTGAAGAACACATTTTGTTGCTTTCCAGTGAGTAGTCTTAGTTTCCTACATGAACATCAAAAGATAGTTGACAACAAATACGATATCTGACCTAGTATTAATCAAATATATGAGACTCCCAATCATCTATTGATAGAGAGTACCATATACCTTAGGCGAATCATCATATTGCAATAACTGAAGCCCTGATTCCATCGAAGTTGCCATCAAAATCAGTCATGCGATATTTTTCTAACAGTGTCTTGGAATATTTTTCTGAGACACTTTGATGTAGTGCTCCTTCTAGCTCACTTCCAGACCAAGACAATAATGGAGAAGTCCAAGATATTTCATCTCAAAATATTTACACGTCTCTTTTGCTGGCAGAGATCATAGTTTCTGAACTCCCTTTAATGAGTAGATCATCAACATAGAGTACAAGCAACACTATCTCAAAACATTATTTCTTGAAATAGAGGTTTGCATCTGATGAACATCTCTTAAATCCATGTTGTAGGAGGTGATTATCCATTTTTATATACCAAGCTCGAGGAGCTTGTTTTAAACCATACAAGGATTTTACCAACTTGTAAACTTTTTGCTCTTGGTCTTCCACTTCAAATCCTTCAGGTTATGTCATGTAGACTTCCTCTTGGAGATCACCATTCAAAAAAACACTCTTGACATCCATCTGGTGAACTTTCCACCCATACTGTGCTGCCATAGCACAAAGAACTTGAATGGTGGTCATCTTAGCAGTAGGTGCAAAAGTTTCTTCATAGTCAATGCCATTATTTTATGCATAGCCCTTTGCAACAAGGCAGAACTTATGCTTATCAATTGTCCCATCTACCTTGTACTTGACTTTGTACACCCATTTGTAGCCAATGGGCTTATTTTCATGTGGTAGATCGATAGCTCCCAAGTTTTGTTATTTTTTAGAGACTTATACTAAGCATCCATAGTAGCCTTCCATTGTGGCTTGCTAAGGGCATCTTGTACAGAAGCAGGTTCATGTTCATTCATTGAAGACATAAACACCCTATCATCATCTATATCCATATCCTCTGTTTATCTTTTTGGATCTACAAAAAGTTCCTCAAAATATTGACAAAGATCATCAACCTCAGTAGTCTCTGCTATTGCTCCTTCCTGTCCAACCATACTATGATTACGAGGTCTATTCAAAGTCAAATATAGTGGTGTGGATAACTTTGAGTCTCTGATAGTGCTTGTATACCATTTTGGATTCTTCTTTTGTGGTGTAGAAGAAGAAGAAGAAGAACCTCCAGTATGAGGTGACGAAGGGAACTTCTCATCTTTAGATTCCACAAGATCTAGGTATACATCAGATGTGTTTTGTAATGTGAAAGACTCATCAAAAACAACATCTTTGCTAACATGAATCTTCTTGGTCAAAGTATCAATCAAACGATAACCCTTAGAGTGTTCATCATAGCCAAGAAGAATACACTTCAATGTCTTCTCATCTAGCTTCTTTCTTTTCTCGTATGTGCATAAAAGATTTACGTCCAAAAATGCAAATATGAGAGATGGAGGGTTTTTGACCACTCCATACTTCCTGTGGAGTCATTCCTTTTAGGGCATTTGTGGGTGCCCTATTCAACAAATATACTACAGTGGTGATAGATTCTGCCCAAAATTATTGCCCAAGACTAGATCTTGTGAGCATACAATGAACCATTTCCATGATAGAACAGTTCCTCCTCTTAGCAACTCTATTTTTCTAAGGAGTATAAGCAGTATTTAATTGTCTCGTGATTCCATGTGTAGTTAAATATGCAGAAAACTCTTTAGAGGTAAACTCCCCCCCTTGATCTGAGTGGAGGGTCTTTATAGAAGTCCCGGACTCCTTCTCAACATATTTCTTGAATTGCTGGAAGAAACTAAAGGCTTCAGATTTCAGATGAAGAAAGAACATCCACATATTTCATGAGTAGTCATCCACAAACAACTAAAAATACTGCTTCCCCCCATAACTTTTTGGTGTGAAAGGACCGCACAGATCGGTGTGAATTAACTCTAGAGGTTTCTTTGCTTGTGTAGAGCTCTTCTCAAAAAGTACTCTATGTTGTTTTCCTGCCAAGCAGTCAGAGCACACTGGTAATATGGAATAAATGGAAGGAAGACCCTTTACCATATCATACTTACTTAGCTCAAGTAAGTAGCCAGAACTAATATGCCCATATCTCTTGTGCCATAGGGAAGTTGCCTCCTTGGTATAGACTGTCATGGCAACATGGGGAGTGAATATAGCATCTAAGGCAAATAAGCCATGCTTATATGAAGTTGTTGCAATGTTCTTACCCCTCCTAGTAATAGAACAATACTTCTTGCCATCCTCAACACAAAATTTCACAACCATATCTTTATCCATAATTTGTGTTACTGACAACAAATTGTTCACCAATCCTAGAACATAGAGGACTTTTTCAATCTGACACTTGCCATCAGGAAGAGTGACTAAAATTGTACCCTCTCCCTGAACCTTGTAGGTTTTGTCATCAACAATAGTGGCGGGTTTGCCCTCCTTTGCCTCAAATGATTCAAACCACGATTTTTTGCCATTCATGTGCTTGCTAGCACCAGAATCGACATACCATACAGGATATTTCTGCTTGGATGTTGTGGTAGTCATGAGCACCTTGTATGCCCACTTATAACCTAAGTCAAATTCTTCAACAACAACATTCACCTTGGGTTGATTATTCTTATTTTGTGGTTTATTTTGGCCTTTCTATTTAGGTTTCTAATTCTTGTGCCAACACATGTTTGTGTCATGGTTGTCTTTCTCACAAATTTTGCAATATCCCTTTGTTTGTTGAGGTTGTTTCCCTTTTGAATCTTTGTGAGAATTTTCTCCTTTGAAATTACCCTTCTTCTTATAACCCTTCCTATTGGAATATAGGGTTGTATTAGAAGAATCATCTCTCTGAAGTTGGCGTGCCTCCTCTTCTTGAAGCAGATTTACCAACTCAACAAAGGTTAATTTTCTTTGTGACACCTAAAGTGAGGTGATCAACACCCTGTAATAATTAGGTAAAGCTCTCAATACTACTAAATTAAGGAGTTTATCATCCACAGGTTCTTCCAAAGAATTTAATTTTGCTTTCAACTCAGTCACTCTACATAGAAAGAGTTCAACTGTCTCACCCTGCTTCATACTCAAATTGTGAAGTTGAGATTAAAGGTAAAGAATGGTGGAATCATTATTTCTCTCATAAATAATTTGAAGGGCATCCCATGCCTCTTGACCATGTTCTTTGTCTACAATGTGAGGTTGAAATTCATCTGAAATAACAAGCAAGATGAGCACTCTTGATCTACTGTCTTTCTTATCAAATGCTATTTGATCTGCAGTTGGAGCTATAGCTGGTGTTGATTCAGCTACTGGTGAAGGTCTTGTTGTTGTGCCAAAAACAACATCCTATAAGTCTTCCATGAAAAGGATATCCTTCATCTTGTTTTTCCATGGTGTGCAATTAGGACCTTTCAATAATTGATGAGAATCAGTCATTAACTTTGTAGCCATGGTGAGGGTTCCTTATATCACCAAATGGTCCCCCTTTCTATATACCTTTTTCCAGGCCTTTATACCAAATAAAATACCCACCCTTACATGAGGGAGACTATAGGTATTTTTAGAGATCAAAAAAAATACCCGCCCTTACGTGAGGGAGACTATAGGTATTTTTAGAGATCATAACGATAAGTGGAACATAGGAGATACTGAAAGGGAATTGTCGAGTTGATGGCACCTACCATATAAAGTCATCAATCCTCATGCATGGGGCGTAACTTCCCCTAAACACTTTAGATTTCTAAACATTCGTCAGGATTCATGCCTAAACACAAGAAAGATTAGGGCAGTGGAATGGAGTAAAAAAATAGCAAAATGGTAAACTTATATCTCCCCGACGATTGATAGAGAACAAGCTCAGATGTCATTTTGGCAGTTATATTAGGCAGCGGATATAGTATCCCAATCATGACAGCATTACCTGTAAGAGTGGGCCAGAGGTATCACAAATACCAAACATTGCAGTGCAATAAATTGCACGGATGGGTTTCAATTTTTAGAACTTAGGAGTACTTTTCTTTTACTTAATGAATTAGTGCAAAAAACTTAAGTGCATCATACATCATAAAGCATCCAAAAAATGAAACTTAAGGTGTCGGTTTCCATCGAAAATGCACCTTTTACAATTTGCCAATTTTGAAGAAATTTTGAAAAAAATCTTTCACTCCCCCCCTAGATTTTGCATTTTTGAAAAATTGTGCTTTTTGGGAAAAAAAGCCCCCCTTGCACTTTTGCAGAAAAAAAAAAAATTGGCCCCCTTGTTAAGTTTGAAAATTTTCCTCTTAATGTTTTTAAAAACTTTTTCTAAAGTTTAATTAAATAATTTTTTTCAAAAAAATATTATTTCAAATATTTATTTTTATTTAAAATAACTTTTAAAAAAAAAATTAATTAAACTAATGAAAATTTAAAAAAAAATCATATTAAAAGAAAAAATTAAAAAACTTTAACAAAAAAATATATTTTTTTTTTACCTTTAACAAGGTGCGGGGGGTCGGAGGGAGTCGATCCCTTGACCTTGAGATCCTAGTGCTTGGTCAAAACTAGCCAAGTTGGCTGTTCGGCTAATTATAAAGGGGCACCACCCTTTATTTATTTCGCCCCTGTCAGGCGCTTCCTTCGAAGAGGCACCGCTCTAGAGGCACCACTCGGGTGGTTATGGGGCGCGGCTCGGGGGGGAGGGCAACAGTGTTTGAGACTACTGCTTCAAGCACTATGACAACCTGCAAACACCCTTTCTATGTTCTGAAGCACCTTCTGCAAACAAAAACAATGCAAAATTGAACACTTCTATCTCTGATGACTACAAACCAGGAGCTTACACTGCGCACTGTGACAGCTTCAGAACAGAGAGATTCAAGATATGTGATGATCTGAGGGCTTAGGAAAGAATGTAATCTACCCAAAATGCTTAAAAAATCATGTTAAATCCAGCCATGGCAAGGAAAAATTGTTTCATCATTGCATATGGTAACAAAAAAATCAAGATGTTTCTCTGGTTTTGATGTCAGTTATAGAGGATTCACTCGCAGGTTTAAAAACAACAAAACGGTTATCCCACATGTGTGGGGTAGGCAGCTATGAGGATTTTATAATGGCAAACCCTCACCTTTAGAGGGTGTCTCCTCTTGGGGATACTATGCCCGAGAGAGCGACGGGGCTTCACCCACGTGGGGTCACCTTGGCTACCATGCTGGGGGAGGTTGTCGTCGTTGCTTGCCTCCCATTTCCATAGTCTGATCATGTCCATTGCTTGACCTGCATCACCTCCATTACTATGTGTTTGGTCGATTGACCATATTTTTGGTTAGTCCAGTAGGTCATGGTCAGTCTGGTGTCGAGTCATCGAGTCTATTAGTTTGGGTCACGTCGGTCGAGGTCGGTTCTAGTCCGTCGTCCAGGTCGGTCTGAGTCTCGATCTCAAGAAACATGCCTAATATGCAGGTCCAGCCCTACCTCGGGTAACGTGCCTAATTTATCCCTCGAGTCTAGTCATTCAGTCACAAAAAAACTAGCCTCCTCGAACAATGAGCCTCCTCCATAGCTCTGATCCCATGTAAGTAAGTAAACAGTATTCCCATTGATAACTATTGAATAAATAATACAATTGAGCCTTAGAATAGCCCATTGGTTACAGAGCTAACAAGGCATGAATAGAAGTAGTTACAACATGGTTATAATAATAATAACACTCTACTAAATATGTAATAATTCCTAACACATACGCTAATAGGGATTGCCAATTTTTACACCCTATGTGTGGGTTTTATTGTTGATAGTGAATTGCATCCAAAGTTCTAAAACATTCTAGGATATAGTTCCCAATTTTTGTAACCAAGGGAAAGCTAATAGAATGTCTACTTCACCCACTACGATTGAATAGAGATTAGTTTGACAGTTATAGTCACCAATGGATAGTTGAGCATTTTAGCACCTCCTCATGCAAGTCATGATATCTCCATTAGCAATTAGTACTTGGACTTGTTCACAACTATAAATGAAATAATTTTCCCTTTTTGCAATACTCATATCAATAGAATTATCAATGCTACCTGAGGTTTTTTAAGCCTTAATACTACCATAAATATCACATGTTATGTATCGCAAGATCAAATATAATATATCCACAATATAATACAATCAAGATAAATATAAGAGTAGAATAATATGAGAAAATTAATATGTAAAATAAGGCTTATAATAACTCAAATAACATTCAATAATATGTAGCAATATGAATGTAATAGCCTTAAAGAACATGTACTAAGCATGCAATATAACTTACAATATTAATTGCTCAAAATGTATACAAGCTTTATTGATTCACTTTCAAATCCTAAGGGATAAATCAATGTAAAAAAATATCAGTTGTGACACAAATGACTTATGTTTGAATGCAGATAAAGAATGTAATGAGATGATATTGCATTCAGCATATGACAACAAGTTTGATAATAAAAAGTCATAAAATAAAAAAATTTATAATTGTGATGACTTATTGATTTGATATCTAGACTTTACATCAATAGGACAACATCAAGATCAAGACCAAGACAAATAATAACAAAGCAAAGGGTTGAAGGTAGTATATTGAATATTGAAAGTATTTAAACCAAATAATGTAATACGAGGGGTGTTAGATATATTATATTATTTGGTAAATGTTAAAGTACCCCCATGGTACATTGTACATTTGTAAATATTAGATTAGGGAGTGTGAGTTATATTTCTCTAATGTATGTGTCAATGTGTGAGAAGTGTCCATGTGTTATGTAATAAAGTGTGCAAAGTGTCATGTAAGTAATTCAAGAGTCATATATTTAGGTGTCAAATATGCAAGAGAAGACATATTTCCCTATTCTTGTGGATCGGTTTAGCTGGAAAATGGTTTTGTTTGGTGATGATTTTGGCTATCCTCAACATCTATTGGGTGTGTGGACTACCATTAGAGCAACAACTATGTATGCTATATGGAGGGCCAGGTGTAGTTTGGTCTTCAAGGATGAAGCACTTAGTGCTTTGGAGATTGCTTCTAGGGTTGTTATTGATATCTAGGATCAATGTAGGTTGATGATGAAAGACATTAAAGATTGTTTAGCTCAAGATAAATCTGATTGTTGTATGTCCTTGAGTAGGTTTTTGTAATCTTTGTATCTACAATGTATTATGAATTATTTTTAGTAATATAAGTAGTATTTATTCAAAAATTATATGCAAGAGAAAAGTCACATGATATGTGGTATGATGTAAATCGAAGAGTCACAAGAGTTTTTCATATGCGAGGAATAGGAAAGGATGCATCTTCTAGATATGTGAGGAGAGTAATAGTCAAGTATTGAAGATTCATTTTCTAAGGTTATATTATGGAGATAAAGCTCCATGCATTGTATCATGAAGAATCCAAGAGATTGTATATTTTATTTATGAATAATATTGTGAGTTATATTATTGAGAAATATTGTTGTTATTCTATGAATGTGATTTATTGATATTGGTCAGATAGTTGTATGCTTTAATATTATGATTAATATTAGATCCTAGATAAGGAGCCTGTGAGGTAATCTGGCTAAATAACCATCATAAGATAATAGATAATTGCATTCTCAAGAAAATGATACATATATAGATACAAGGTTAAGTTAGTTATGATCATGTGACATGGTGACTAATAACCAACTTTATATGTACGAGCAAAACTCATTAGCACTTCACTTAACACTATTTAGTACCCTTATCAATGATGTAATAATCATAACATTTTTCCCTTATTATATCAATGCTTAATAGGGGTATGAAATCAACAATTAGTTTAAATTGGGATAGTACGTTACATCACATTTTACAATAGGACTAACCTCGATGTATGATCACACAAGTACATCATCAAGTTAGACTAATGGCAATAATGTTGGATTATCCAAAAAGTGAATAATGACACGTACACTTATTCAAAAATTGAAGTAAGGTATACAACCATATACTTCACTCCTCACAATCACAAATCTTGATGATTATGAACATGCTCGTCAAACTAGCAAGACAACATCATTGTCTCCTCCCACAACATGATCATTGAAAACATCTTGAAGTGTTTCATATTTTAAGAAATATATATTGGTGACCCTCCCTCAATCATGTGACCATAATTAAATATCACTTCAACACACCATATAGCACCCTTATTAGTGATGTAATAATCACAACATGCCCTCTTATCATATCAATGCTCAACAAGGGTAGGAAAACAAAAATTGGACTAAACTGGGATAGTGCATTACATTGCATTTCATAATGGGACTAATCTCATTGTATAATAAAAAGTAAGTAGTATTCACACATGTACATAATCAAGTCAGATTAATGACAACGATGTTAAATTATCTAATAAGTGAATAATGACACATGCACTTATTCACAAATTGAAGTAAGGCATCAAGCCTTATACTTCACTCATGATCACGAATCTTGATGACTATGAACAAAATTATCAAAATAGCAAGACAATAAAATTACCTCCTCACATAAAATGATCATGAAAACATCTTGAAGTGTTGCATATTTCAATAAATATGTACTTGGTGTATCCTCCCTCAATCATGTGACCATCATTAAATATCACTTCAATATTTGACATTGTATCTTCAATAGACACATGGGGCTTGGAAAGAACTTTTTGATGATTATATATAATCATATCTTCCACAATAAGATGGCAAAACTAATTATAAAATATTAAAAAATATTTTTTTTAATATAGAGCCTCAAAACATGTGACATTGGCAAAAATAACTAAACTGACAAGGCAACATCATTGTCTCCTTACACAAAATTATCATTGAAAACATCTTGAAGTATTGCATATTTCAAGAAATTTGTACTGATGTACCCTCCCTGATGCAGGAGCATCCAATGGTGTAAGGGCAATCTTGCATCACCCAAAATATATATATGTTTAGACCCATGTGTTTAATATATATATATATATATATATATATATATATATATATATATATATATATATATATATATATTTAGATCCATGTTTTTAGACCCATGTGTTTAGGCCCATATGTTTAAACCCATATATTAAAAAATTCAATATTCAAGTGAATATTTTCCTAGCCAGGAAAATGAAAAGGAAAATTTCAAATGAATATTTTCTTGGTGGGAAAATGAAAGGGGAAAATAGGATTTAAAAAGGGATTTTTGGATCTGGAAGAAGGGTCTTCAATTGGGCTCCAATATTGTACGATATGGCATTGTAATTTCTGCCCCTTTGGTTGGCATTATTAAAAAAAAAAAAATTCTATTGTGATTTGACTCCTTGGATGGTTTTGTTTGTGTTTGTTCATCCTCATCAAGTGGTATCAGAGTGGGATTTCCTGAGTGTGTAAGCAGATCACCGAACGTGAGGTAGTTTACACCAGGATATGTGGTTCGGGTTTGGAGAAGCCGGAGCAAGATGCCCCCATGAAGGAACTGAGGTGTTGCCAATAATGTCGTAGTGCTAACAGAGGATTTACGAGCTTTGTAGAGGCAATTCTAGGCATTACAAGAAGAGTTGCGTAGAGGGTTTGACCCAAGAAGAGAGGAAAAGAGCGAAGATGAAACCGAAGAAGAGGAAGACCAATTTTAGGAAGAATAAGAGGTAGTAGATCCTGCCCAAGCGAGGTTGTACAAAGCCATATCCCAGATTGGGAAAATGGCAAAGATGGAGGTTTCCACATACTTGGGAAATCTTAACCCAGAGGAGTTGATTGACTGGATCAATGACTTGGAAGAATATTTTAAATATGAAGAGGTGGAATATCCTGACCGGATCAAGTTTGCTAAGACCAAACTAAAGTATCATGATAGAATCTGGTGGAAAGGAGTACAACTTGACATAAATAGAAGGAGAAAAAAGAGGATCACCAGATGGGAACGAATGGTGGAAAATCTGAAGAGGTAGTTTATTTTGATAGATTATGAGTTGGATCTATTGAAGAAGATGCAAAATTTGATATAATCAAGAAATTCTATCAAAGAATACACCGAGGAGTTCTACAAGATCTTAATCTGAACCAACCATTCTAAAGCTAACAAGGAGAAGGTAGTTCGTTACATCCATGGGTTGAGAACCAGTATTCAAGAAGAGCTGAGTCTTGTTAGGATGAGAACCATTGAGGATGCTTACCAGTTTGCTCTAAAAGTTGAAGAGAAGTTGAACATAAGGTTTGAGGGTAAGTAGAAAGGAAGAGGTCATGGAGAAATAACTGGTGGAAGAACATATGGAGGACGAGGTGAGAAGAAAGAAGAAGCTAGCAACAGTCAAGACCAAAAGGGAGATAATGCTTACAGATCCTGTGGTCAGAACAACTACCTAAGAGAAAGAGGTAGATATGGCCAAGGAAATGGAGGAAGAGGGTTTTGTGGAACCTGCTTCAATTGTGGAGAAGGACATCGAGCATATGAGTGTCCAAAACACTAAGAGAAGCCAAATAGGAGGTCAGCAAGTAATTCTAGATTTGTTATTGCAGATGAAGGAGCTAAATCAGAGCACTCTAAGGAGGTAGAGAGGAGAATTTATGGTCATAAGGAGAACCTTGTTGAATGAGGAAAAGGAACCAGACTAGAGGAAGAGCCTGTTTCATACAAGGTGTAAATATTTAGGTAAGCTATGTAATGTTATTATAGATAATGGATGTACTGATAACTTGGTATCTGAAGAAATTGTTACTAAGTTATAGCTAGAGAGAAGGAGACACCCACATCCATATTGGATTGTGTGGTTGCAGAAGTACCATAGGGCATTGGTTAGTTAATAGTTCTTAGTCAAGTTTAATATTGGGAGATACCAATATGAGGTCCTGTGTGATATCCTGCTTATGGATGCTTGTCATATGATGTTAGGAAGACCATGGTAGTTTTACCATCATGCAGTCCATGATGGACATGCCAACACTTACTCCTTAACAAAGGAAGGAGTGCACCATAAATTGAAGCCACTGAAGGAGATGGATGAAAATATATGTAACAGTGCTAGAAATTGTTTGGTTTATGGTAGGAAATTTGTAGATTATTTTAAGCATGAGCATGTGTGCTATTCATTAATTCCTAGAGTTAGGGAAGAACCAAGCAAAGATGTCCCTATAGAAGTCTCAGGTCTGTTGGAAGACTTCTTAGATATTATATCTGATAATGTGCCAGAGGGTTTACCACCCATGAGAAATATTAGCCATCATATTGATTTGATACCAAGAGCTAGTTTGCCAAATAAGGCTACCCATAGGATGACTCCTGTGGAGAATGTCAATAGGAGTACTGGTAAATCACCATTCCAGATTGTATATGGGAGTAGTCCAAGAAATGCTTCTAAGTTGAGGAAGTTGGACAGGGGAGAAAAGAATAGTGTTGAAGCTAAGAACTTTGCAGAGCACCTGAAATATTTGCATGAAGAAGTAAAACAACACATAAATAAAATGAACACTCGGTACAAGACAAAGGCTGATAAGAATTAGAGGTTTAAGGAGTTCCAATTTGGTGATGAAGTCATGGTGCACCTGAGAAAGGAGAGGTTTCCTGCTAAAATATATAACAAGCTAAAAATGAAGAAGTTTGGACCATGCAAGATCATACAGAAAAGAGATTCAAGAAATGCATATGAGGTGGAGTTGCCGATTGGATTGAACATATAACCTATGTTCAATATTTTTTATTTGGTAGAGTATCATGAAGGTGACAGTTCTAAGGAACCAGTTGCAGAGTTGTGGAGTGTTCTGGCATCGGCTCCAGTGACAAAAGAGATAGAGGAAATCCTGGATACCCACATCGACATAAGTACAAAAAATAGGCAGTATGAAGAATATCTGGTGAAATGGAAGGGAAGGCCTATAGAAGATTCGACTTGGCTATCCAAGTTCGAGGTTGACCGCCTTGGTTTTCCTCCAACAACAGATAAGTGAGGTCACTTATCAAACTTACCCCAAGTGTCTGATGCAGGAGCATCCAATGGTGTAAGGGCAATCTTGCATCACCAAAATATTATATATATATATATATATATATATATATATATGTTTAGACCCATGTGTTTAAATATATATATATAGACCTATATGTTTAGATCCATGTGTTTAGACCCATATGTTTAGACCCATATATGTTTAGACCCATGTGTTTAGACCCATATGTTTAAACCCATATGTTTAGACCCATATGTTAAAAAATTCAAGATTCAAGTGAATATTTTTGTGGGCAAAAAAATGAAAAGGGAAATTTCAAATGAATATTTTCCTGGTGGGAAAATGAAAGGGGAAAATAGGATTTAAAAAGGGATTTTGGATCTGGAAAAAGGGTCTTCGATTGGGCTCCAAGATTGTACGATCTAGCATTGTAATTTTTGCCCCTTTGGCTGGCATTATTAAAATAATTCTTTTCTATTGTGATTTGACTCCTTGGATGGTTTTGTTCATGTTTGTTCATCCTCATCACTCCCTCAATCATGTGACCATCATTAAAGATCACTTCAATGTTTGACATCGTCTCTTCAACAAACACGTTGGGCTTGGATTTTTTTTTTATGATTATATATAATCCTATATTCACAATAAGATGACAAAATTAGATATTAAAATATTAAAAACATAATTTTTTTTAATATAGAGCCTTAAAACATGTGACACAGGAAATAATAATTAAATTTTTCCCACATATAGGTCTCCAAAACTTGTAAAATTTAATCTCCAAAAATTACCTTAAGAATTAATCTTTCAAATGATAAAATAGATATAAAAGTCCCACATCTAGGTATCCAAAACTTGTAAAAATTAATCTCCAAAAATCATCTTAATCCTTAATTTTTCAAATGATAAAATTTAATATGAAAGTCACACATCTAGGTCTGCAATAATTATGAAAATTAATCTCCAAAAATCACCTTAAGCCTTAATATTCCAAATGATAAAATTAAATATAAAATTCCCACATATGGGTCTCTAAAAATGATAAAAAATAATCTCCAAAAATTTTCTTAAGCCTTAATATTTCAAATGGTAAAATTAAATATAAAAATTCCACATCTAGGTCTCCAAAAATTGTAAAAAATAATCTTTAAAAATAACCTTAAGCCTTAATATTTCAAACGACAAAATTAAATATAAAGTTCCCACATCTAGGTCTCCAAAAGTTGTAAAAATTAATCTTTAAAAATCACCTTAAGCCTTAATATTCCAAACGAAAAAATTAAATATAAAAGTCCCACATCTAGGTCTCCAAAACTTGTAAAAATTAATCTCCAAAAAATACCTTAAGCCTTAATATTTTAAAAAACAAAACTAAATATAAAATTCCCATATCTAGGTCTCCAAAACTTGTAAAAATTAATCTCCAAAAAATACCTTAAGCCTTAATATTTCAAACAACAAAATTAAATATAAAAGTCCCCCATCTAGGTCTCCAAAAATTATAAAAATTAAACTCCAAAAATCACTTTAAGCCTTAATATTTTAAATGATAAAACTAAATATGAAAGTCCCACATCTAGGTCTCCAAAACTTGTAAAAATTAATCTCCAAAAATCACCTTAAGCCTTAATCTTTCAAACGATAAAATTAAATATAAAAGTCCCACATCTAGATCTTCAAAACTTATAAAAATTAATCTCCAAAAATCACTTTAAGCCTTAATATTTTAAAAGATAAAATTAAATATAATTAATCTCAAAAAAATTATCTTAAACCTTCATCTTTCAAACAATAAAATTAAATATAGAAGTCCCACATCTAAGTCTCTAAAAGTTGTAAAAATCAATCTCCAAAAATCACCTTAAGCCTTAGTCTTTCGTTTTTCCAAAAATCACCTTAAGCCTTAATATTTCAAAAGTCTATACTAAATATAAAAATATGATTTTTTTTACTATTGAGCTTTAAAAGCTGTGACACGACTTTATTTCACCACAAAAACTCCACAAGCATTAAAAGTCCCACATCTAAGTCTTGAAACTTGTAAAAATTAATCTCCAAAATTCACCTTAAGACTTAATCTTTGTCATCCAAAACTTGTAAAAATTAATCTCCATAAATCACCTTAATCCATAATATTTCAAACAAGAAAATTAAATATAAAAGCCCCACATAAATGTCTCAAAAACTTGTAAAAATTAATCTCCAAAAATCACCTTAATCTTTCAAAAGACAATTAAATATAATTAATCTCCAAAAATCACCTTAAGCCTTCATCTTTCTAAAATGAACGATGGAAAAATATAAAACATTGAACCAAGCCACAAGGATCAAGGGGTTGAAGCAACACCACATTAACCAAAATAGAGGTACTAAAAAATAGAAATAAGATAATGGAAGCTAACATAAAAACTACAATATCATATCATATGCCAGAATTTAATTGAGTATAATGGAGAAGCCTTGCTTAAATAGATAAGGAAGATCCACCACAGCCGTAATATCAACAAAGAGAAAAGGATCAATATCCATAGTACAAACATGGAGGTGTGATATGATCCATGGATAAAATATCTCAACCCTCCAAATGTAATCAATGAGTGTAACTCCCTAGGAATGCCAAATATCCCCATAATATCTAAATAAGATAAAAATAAATATCCACACAAAGTGGGTGGGAAAAAATAAACTAAAATAATATAAGAATAAAGTACCTCAGTGAGCATGAGTTAGAGTCTAAACACCAACTCTAACACCACCCCTCAAGTGAAGCTAGGATTCAAAAAGAAGTGGCATATCCATAGTATGAGTCCTGGCAACAAGGCCTAATCAAGGTACTCATGTACAATGTGTATCCAAAATCTCTTAAACCATAAAGAGGGAAACCACGTGGGAAAAACCATTCAGTCATAAGGGAGAAGAATAATAAAGGAATCTGGCCTCATCCACATCCCTCCCCTCTCCCACCCAAAATTTGAAAGGTAAGGCAAGACCCCTTTTGAAAAATAAAGAGGGTCCAAAACTCTCAACTTTTATTTTAAAGGGCTTTTTAAAACTTTTTGGGGTAGGGTAACCCTCAAATACCCCTTTTGAAGCCAATTATGATCCCCAAGGACAACTTCCTTCACCCCAAGCATCTCTTGCAACAAATGAAAATAAGGAGATGGAAAGGATTTAGTGAGGATATCGGTAATCTGTTGTTGAGTGGGAATGTAGTCCAAGCTGATCACTCCATCCCAATATTGAATGCCATGGGCCTCATCAAACCTCTATAAATCAACAAAAATTGCCTAACACAGAATATCCATGCTAGAAGTAGAAGTATGCCTTGAAGGTGGGAGACCTTCAATGAAATATTTTGCCTCCTCAACTATAGTTTGAGCTCATTTAGGCATGAGGGTAGCATGTGCAAGAACCTTTGTAATTGTCTCAACTATGTCCTCATCCTCACTATGATCATCATCAAAAAAACCATCTTCAAAATTAAAAGCAGACAAGGATGGATATGAAGGAGTAGAAAGAGTGGGCTTAGTTGGAGAAAAATGCTTATCAAACTAGACATGAGTTCTAAAAATAACTTCATGTGTATCTAGATCTAGTAATTGATAAGCCCTCATATCCTCACAATAGCAAGTAAAAATGAGTGGGTTGCTCTTTCTATCCAAAGTCATCATTTTATTATTCAAAACATTATCCATGCTTGACTCACAAAAATTTGGAAATGAGAAACATCAGGCTTGGTCCTTGTCCAAGCCTCCTCTGAAGTACCTTCTTGCACAAGATCTTGATGAGGTGTGCAATTTTGAATGTAATTTACGCAATTGACTGCCTCGACCTAAAACTTAGGAGGTAAATCCTGTGAGTGCATCATACAATTTTCCATTTCCTTGAGTGTTCTATTTTTCCTCTCAGCTACACCATTCTGTTGTGGTGTATGTGGGATAGAGTGTTGATGTAGAATCTCATGAAGGACCAAAAATCTAAAAATTCCCTACTAAAATATTCCTCCCATTATCTGTGTGAAGCTTCTTGATGCAACTCAAAGATTGATTCTCAATAAAAGCCTTAAATACTTTGAATGTGGCAAAAAATTCACTCTTGAACTTGAGAAAATATACCCAAGTTCTCCTTGAGAAATCATCAATAAAGGTGAGTGCATACTTAGCTCCCAAAAAAGGAGTAGGAAAAACCATCAAGTCACTGTGCACAAACTCAAGATGGGAAGAATCTCTCTTGGACTTACCTTTGGGAAAATAATCTTGATGTTGTTTACCAAGTACACAACCTGGAAAAAATCCATCAATAGAGGAGACCTTAGGTAATCTAATGACCATATCATGAGTGATTAAATCCTTCAAATATTTGTAATTGATATGACCAAATATCTCATACCAAATCTTGCTTTCTAAATCTGCATGGGCTACCAAACAAGTACCTCCAAGTGAAGAATCAAAACCCTCAAAGTGATAAAGACGTGATCTATGGTGAGAAACTCCTTGTGCGACAATAGATTATGGGTCACTCAAATATCTAATACTAAGGTGTAAACAACATAATTTTACCCCCCTAGGATGACAAATTTGGTATAGGAAGAGCAAATTGGTGGAAATATTTGGAAAATAAAGAACATTCTTAATGCATCCACCATCAACCTGTATGTCACCTTTTCCCTTAACTAAAATGGAAGAAGAATATCCAACCTCAATGCAAGATGTATAAGTAGAGCACAAGGTGGAAAATGTCTCCTTGGATGAATTCATGTGATGAGTCACTCTAGAATCCAAAATCCAATCCTCAAAAATAGCCGTAGATGATTTCTTAAAAGTATTCAAAACCTTGTCCTTATATTTTGAAGGAGTGAAGAATAATTTTTGAATCCTAAAGGCTTCCTCTAAGTCTTGTAATATTTTCCAACACTTATCATCAAAATGACCATTGATTCCACAATATGAACAAGTAACATTTGAACTATTTTTGCATTTGGACTACTTAGGTTTATGATTGGACTCTTTGGAGGATGGCTCTTTTTGATGTGACTCTTTGAGTTTTTGATGAAATGAAGGAGAAAGGTAAGGATTAGGTTGGTACTTAGACTTGGACTTTCCCTTGCCTTTGGAAGTGGAAGTGGAGGATGCAACAAATGCCTTATGTGAGGATGTGTAATGCTCAGTGTTAAGAACTTTGGATTCTTCCCTCAAAAGATTGACACAAAACTTATCAAAAGTAGGTATTTTGTGATCAAAATCCATGGAATCCATATTAGAAAAAATGTGGAGGTAAACATATGGAATAGACCCCTGAGTTTTGATAAGATCACGAAAATACATTCTTCATCCATTTTAGTTTTTCCACTACCTTTAAAAAATGTGAGCAATGATTGAAACTTAGTGAGCAAATCATCCATAGATGGAAAATCATCTAGAGCACAAAGTTCAACATCAAGATGTAAAATTCTCAAAGTGTCCATTTACCCAAATTACTTATCAAGATTCTTCCAAATTTGAAAAGGAGTTCCACAATCATTAAGATGAAACAATAAATTGTCACTCACATGCATCCTAATTAATCCCTTACACTCATATGTTTGGCAATCATGAATAAATTTATGATACTATTTTATAACTTTAGGTAGATATTCTTGCATTAATCTTGAAAACCCTTTAGATTGAATAAGTTCAACATATGTGGCTTTCATATGTGATAGTTATAAGAGTTAAGTGGCTCATAATCCTCTAAACCCATTTTCAATCACAAGAAATAAAATGCAATATCCACAAATATGGTGTTCAAATCAATACCAAGACACCTCACTCAACAAATTTTTATTCAATGCTTCTAGAAATAAGATCCCACCCTCCAAAAATCAAATGTCTTTATAATTTAGGCATTACAAAGAGTATATGATTAGATCTAATTTTTACAATCATTGAAATTTTGTAAATCTGAAAAGAAAAAAAATTGAGTAACAACTTCACAAAACAAATATTTTATAAAGTTATTTTCAAATACACAAAACTGCCAACAAAATATTTTTTTTAAAAATAAATGTATTTTTAGCAAACCTTGTCAGTAACTTAAATATAAATTTGAGTTTAAAATTTGGAAAGAACTCAGGAGTGAAGAAGATAGGTTGCAAATCTCAAAAAACTAGATCTACAACGAGCAACTTCAAATATTGTAGAAAACCTTATATTTTGTGGACTATGTGCAAGAAAAAACTCGCATACAAAAAAAATATGTATACGACAGTGGTCATTGGTGATCAAAAGTGATCGACGACAGTCAAGTGAATAGGATCATCGATGATTCTGCAATTGTTCAAATATTCCACAAAAAATTCAAAAAAAACTTTCAAAAAATATAACCTATCTGATCAATCCCCATAGTTAGAGGGGTCAACCAAGATGCAATTAAGGCTAAAAAATATATATAAGCTCTTCATGAAATAATAAAAAAGAAAAAAAATCAATTTTCTCCTTCTAGGGCTTAGAAACCTCCAATATCCAACTGCAAAACCTTCAACATGATCCAGTTGCATGAAACTCAATAATGGATGTTTCCAACAGTTCTCAAAGCTCTGATACCATGAAAGGAACGATGGAAAAAATGTAAAACACTAAACCAAGCCACAAAGATCAAGGGGTTGAAGAAACACCACATTAGCCAAAATAGAGAGACTAAAAAACAAAAACAAGGTAATGGAAGTTAACACAAAAATTGCAATATCATAACATATTTCAGAATTTGATTATGAGTACAATGGATAAGCCTTACTTAAATAGACAAGGAATATCCACCATAGTTGTAGGATCAACAAAGAGATAAGGATCAAATTCCATCATACAAACAAGGAGGTGCAATATGATCCATGGAGAAAAGATTCCAATCCTCCAAATGTAATCAATGAGTGTAACTCCCTAGGAATTCCAAATATCCCCATAACATCTAAATAAGGTAGAAATAAATATCCACACATAAAGTGAGTGGAAAAAATAAACTAAACTAATATAAAAATAAAGTACTTAGGTGAGCATGAGCTAGAGTCTAAACACCTACTCTAACACTTTCAAATGATAAAATTAAATATAAAAGTCCAATATCTAAGTCTCCAAAACTTGTAAAAATAAATCTTCAAAAATCACCTTAAGACTTAATATTTTGTTTCTCTAAAAATCACCTTAAGCCTTAAACTTTAAAATGACAAAAGTAAATATAAAAAAATATTTTTTTTTGCTATTAAGCTTTAAAAGTTGTGACACAGCTTTCTTTCACCACAAAAACTCCACAAGAATTAAAAATATCACATCTAAGTCTCCAAAACTTGTAAAAATTAATCTCCAAAAACCACCTTAAGCTTTAATATTTCAAAATATAAAATTAAATATAATTAATCTCCAAAAATTACCTTAACCTTCATCTTTCAAACGATAAAATTAAATATAAAAGTCCCACATCTAAGTCTCCAAAACTTGTAAAAATTAATCTCCAAAAATCACCTTAAGCCTTAATCTTTCAAATGTCAAAATTAAATATAAAGATGTGATTTATTTACTATCGAGCTTTCAAAGAAAGTTGTGACACAACTTTCTTTCACCATAAAACTCCACAAGCATTAAAAGTACAACATCTAAGTCTCCAAAACTTGTAAAAATTAATCTCCAAAAATCACCTTAAGCCTTAATATTTCGTTTCTCTAAAAATCACCTTAAGCCTTAACCTAAACCACAAAATTAAATATAAAAATGTGATTTCTTTTACTATAAAGATTTGAAAGTTGTGACACAACTTTATTTCACCACAAAAACTCCACAAGCATTGAAAGTCCCAACAACTTTATTTCACCACAAAAACTCCACAAGCATTGAAAGTACCACATCTAAATCTCCAAAACTTGTAAACATTAATCTCCAAAAATCACCGTAAGACTTATTCTTTCAAAAGATAAAATTACTATTAATAAATCTCCAAAAATTACATGAATCCTTAATCTTTCAAATGATAAAATTTAAATATATAAAAGTCCCACATCTAAGTCACCAAAACTTGTAAAAATTAATCTCCAAAAATCACCTTAAGCCTTAATATTTCATTTCTCCAAAAATCACCTTAAGCCTTAATCTTTCAAATGACAAAATTAACTATAAAGATGTGATTTTTTTTACTATTGAGATTTCAAATTTGTGACACAGAACTTGTAAAAATTATTAGAGTATATTACATTATTTGATACATGTTAGATTACTATATCTTATGTTAAGTGGTTACTTGGGGAAGAAGTAAAAAATGCACAAGTGTCAATGTGCAAGTTGTAAATGTGCATGTAGTCCACATGTACATAAGTTCTAGGTAGAGTAAGGGCCAAGGAAACTATCTTCCTATATAATGGACTCTAAGATCCATTCTTGATTGTAACACTTCATTCTTTGTAATACAAAGTGATATTTCTTTTCTTCAGTCATAATAGTTCTAAAACTATCATTGGTATCAAAGCTACAAAGGGACCTAAAGAAAAGAGTCTGAGAGAAGAGTGGAACTCCATTGCAGACTAAAGGAGGAGTTCCTGATAGAGGAAAATTTGGGATAATTATTGCCATCCGATAACAAGCCCAAAATAAGGAGAGTTAGAGAACTATTTCGGACAACCAAGCAGAGTTGCAAGTTCATCCAATCAAGAGTAGCAATCTAGTGAATCAAATCACCAAGACTACCACCATCTTCAAATGTTCTAAAAGGTAAGCAACTTGGGTGCAAAAGGTTCATTAGTTGAACTCTAGAATTATGGATTATTAGAGGTTCGTTAAGCACCATATTAAAATTAAAAGTTGCAAGGAGTGAATCCATTTATAGGAGCAATAAGGTGAGATCACTATTATTCTTAAGAGCATCAAGCTTGAAGATATTATTAGTGCAAAATTAAACCTCTTGAATTGCACATTAGTTGCATGATTGAGAACTTGGATTCATTCTTACTAAGTTATCCAAGTATATAAATTAGAGGTTAGTGTTGTCTAGTAAGGAAGGCAACATAATTTGCTCTCAAGAAGTTACCTTATCAGATAAGTTAGAGAGCTTGAAAAAGAGACTTTCAGTCCAAAACTTGGTGCAAGTTAAGGTACATTATCTTAACTATTATAGCTAATATTTATAGTGATAAAGGAGCACCATTCTTGTCCTTTAAACAACAATAGAAGGAAAAAATTTATTGCCATTCAAAGGTATTATATCGACCAACATTATACAGCCACCAAGTAGCCACAACATCGATGTCAAGGGGGGTAGATATCTAGGCTCATAATTTGGTGTCTGAAGGTGTATAGAAGCACCAAATTAATACCTACATAATAAGATCCTACAACACATAAAGGGAGACATAGCACTTCGTGTAAGGTAGATATCTCTAATGTTAACCAAGCATAAATTACATAAAATAAATAGGCATATAAGGAATACATTACCCACCTGATCACATGGATAAACTACAAGTGAAAGCTATCATCGAGTGGAGACAAATCGTCAGCTAGAAAAGGAGAAATCGAAGTAACAATCGATTGAAGCTATATCATCTACCAAGAGGGCAGTGTTGGATCATCCTAGAAATGCCATAGCTGAAGTCAAATTTTAGGATACTATAGTTATCTTTTGCTAGAAAACACACAAGCTTGCACTCACTGGTGAGAAGGAAAAAAGCATTGAATCTAAGATTACACAACTTGCACCCTTTGAAGAAGAAATATTGAAGGAAAGGAGACGTTGAAGATGTCCTCACATGCAAGTGACACTTGGTGGATCAAAAGAGAGTGTTACATAATGCCTGTGCAGGGGAGAGCATACAAACATACATAACGCTCATCTTGGAAGCGTTAAAGGTATCTTTCAAAGGAGTGAAAGGTGTAATAATCATTTCAACCAACCGAGAGTATTGAAGACTCATTGACCAACGTTCAAAGAGACTATAATATCTATTTTCCATCCTCACATCCAAGCAACAAATACACCAAGTTTCAAGAGCATCAACATACTACAAGGAGGATTAAGCATTGAAGAAACCTAATGTAACTCTCGAGCGACACTTATCTGACATCAAGAGATATCCAAATTATTTAAAGCACCTAAACTCAAGGAGGAGAACAAAGTATCCATCGTGATCCAGAAAGAGTATCCATACACAGTGAAAGAGGAGCGAACTATATTAAAGGACCGAGGTCAAGGTTACCAAAAGGGTCAAAGCAACATTAAAGAATCACTACCATTGTCATACGTCTGCCATTGAAGGAGAGCAGTGCATAGTAAGACAATGTCCAACATTCATTACTTAGGAGTTGGAACATTATAAAGGTAAGGGTTTTACCTTAATCAAATTGATTTCATTAAGGAGTTATAAGGAGTATAATATAAGTTTGAAACTATTCTATTATTTACCTTGGAAATAATAGCAAAATCAACCATACATTTGAAAGAAAAAATTAAGGAGACTAATATACTTAATAGTTTAATATTTTCAATTAAAAAACCATAGGAGTTATAAGGGTTTCTACTTGGAAAATTAAATTCTATTATTGCAAATATTATTATTTTCTAATATTCCAAATTAGGGAGTTATAAGGTATACTACACCAAAAATAGATTATTAGAATTTAGAAACATTAAACTATTGGATATTAAGGGCTATAAAAAGAAGTTCATCATTTACTTAAAGGAGTTGGAATTATATACTTAAACTTATCTCATACTCATACTAAAGAGACAAAATAAATCCAACTATAGAGAACTTCAAAATTAAGTGCATAGTTCATTAGGAGAGATAAGGTGAAATAGAAGTTGATTATTGTTATTTACAAAACATTACAAAATCAACTCAAAAGGTTGAACATTAGGGAGTCAAATGGGATTCTACTAAATCCAAGAAATCTGAGCAAGATTGATCACACTAGATCACCATGGAACATTGGTACATAGATTCAAGAGCAAGCAAACACATGATTGGAAGCAGATATCTTTTTTGATTCACTACAAAAGAAAAATGAGAAACCAACTACTATAGTAGATAGTAAGACTTATGAAGTAGAGGGGATAGGAAATATTCTAGTTGATCTAATAAATGGAAAAGGGATAATTAAAAATATTTTATATGTCCCAGGATTGACTAATAATATCCTCTTAGTTTCTCAACTTATGGATCAAAATATGACTATTGAGTTTAAGGTTTCCAATGGAAGAAAACAATGTCATATTCTTAAACATGGGAAAAAGGTAGCATTAGGTACCTATATAAATGGTCTATTTGCTTTAGATATTACTACACATTCAACTTTTTCAATCAAGACTTCAGATCTATGGCACAAACATCTAGGACATACCAGTGTATCTTCTTTAAATGAAATGTTCAAATATCAAATGGTTGAAGGAATACCAAGTCTATCTCTAGAATCCACTGCTTGTCCAAAATACTCAGCTAGAAAACAACATAAAATTTTCTTTGAGCTTCGTCAATACAGGACACAACAACCATTAGAACTAATATATACGTATCTATATGGTCTAATGAATGTCACTAGAATTGGAGGACATAAGTACTTTCAATTATTTATCGATGATCACACCAGAAAAATGTGGGTATTCTTCATGAAGTATAAATCAGAAGCATTTAGCTGTTTTAAACAATTCAAACTACAAGTAGAGAAAGAATTAGGAAACACTATCAAATCTCTTTGGTCTGATAGAGGAGGTGAATTTGTCTCAAAATAATTTGATTCCTTTCTGAGAGAAAATAGAATTAAAAGATAACTTACTACAACTTATTCACCACAACAAAATGAAATTGTAAAAAGAAGAAATAGATCTATAATGGAAATGGTTAGGTGTATGTTAAAATAATCTCTTCTCAACCATAAATATTGGGTAGAAGCAGTTAAAACAATTGTATATTTGTAGAATAGACTACCTACAAGAATACTCAGACATGTTACACCAAAAGAAGCATGGTTAGGACAAAAACCAAACATAGAAAAACTAAGAATTTTTGGTTGCAAAGCTTATATGCATATTCCAAAAAAAAAAGGACTAAATTAGATGATAAACTATGGTAGGAATATTTTTTGGGTATGATGATGAATCCATAGGGTACAAAATACTAGATCCAAGTACAAAGAAGGTATATATAAGCAGAGATGTGATTTTTGATGAAAAATACAAGGTCGATGATGAAAAACAAAGTGAAGATACAGAGGTCATATTAACTTTTCCAGAAGAAGAATCAGACAAAATAGAAACACAATCAGAATCACGTGATGAAAGTGAACATATAGAACCATCCATAATTTCCCAAAAGAGGGATCCTATATGGTATAGAGATACACTCAGAGGAGCAAACTTAGAACAAATACCAGATCTTACTACCACCATACCTCAAACTCACAGCCAAACTAGAATGAACAAAGGATTACTAAGTACATCAAAAGAACCAACATCAACACCTCAAGCCCTAAGGTAATCACATTGGAAGGCAACTATGGAATCTGAATATGCATCACTACAAAAGAATAAAATATGGGATCTAGTAGAGTTACCTCCAGGTAAGAAAATAGTGGGTTGTAAATGGATTTACCAAATCAAGTATAAAGCAAATGGAACTATTGATAAGTATAAAGCTCAGTTAGTAGCCAAAGGATATACTAATACTAAGGAAATTGATTATGAAGAAACCTTTACACCAATAGCTAGAATGACTACTATCAAAATAGTTTACACTCTAGTAGCACATCATGGTTGGAAACTTCATCAAATGGATGTTAAAAGTACCTTTCTTAATGGTGACTTAGAAGAAGAAGTTTACATGTCACAACCATAAGGATTTGTTGCTAAAGGATAAGAAAATAAGGTATGACCATTAGTCCAAACTTGTCACGAATTGCTTCTATTTGATATTGGTTTTATGAAAGTTGTTCTACGAGCCCTCCCAGTTGTGCTTTTCTATGGTTTATAATTAAAATAGTTCCAGAATCAGATATCAAATATAACAAATGTAACTAATGAAAGTGGTCAACTTAAATCTTAAAATTTTATATTATATTATATTTTTAACCTTGTGAACTTTAATTACTTTATTCATTATTTTTTTTTTTTTAAGACGTACCACCTTTTTCTATGGTGAAGTCCTCCTTAGAGGATAACTATTGATTAAAATAACAAAAACAAAATATAGAAAGAAAGTCAATTGAACCATTCCAATAAAAAGCTGGATCTTTGCAAGTAGTGCAAAACGGGCTTAAGGAATAAAATAAAATAGAATGTACAGGTAGTGGAATCGTGCTTATGGTGACACGTGCTTATGACCAGTTAAATACTAAATAATAATATATTGAATGCTTAAAATTAATCATTAGCAAAACATAATTAAAATTATTGAATTGAAAAAATTGTGAGGAGATACAACCTTTGTGTCTTTTTTTTTTGTTTGTTATGGTTTAATGGTGTCAATTATAGATGGTAGCATATTAGGTCATTTACTTAGGTTTAGATTTCAATTTTTGGGGCTAGGTATAAGTTTAGGGTGATTTTGACAAAGAAGTAGTTATTGTAATTTTCTGGATTGTAAAACTTGCATTATTGTGATTCGATTCTTGTGTTGTCAGGCCTTTTTTTTTCTTCTTAATTTATTTATTTAGGGGTGAGGGGATGGTAGTCCCTCTCCCATTTTCACAGTAGGAAGGAGACTGAGGCAAGGGGACCTTATTTCCCCTTACCATTTTATCCTTTATGCAGAGGGTCTAGGGAGACAATATGGGAGGCTAAGGGGTCTAAAAATAATTTCTTATATTGAGATAAAACGTCTCTAGTTTGTGGATGATATTGATATTATTAGTCAAGTCAATCTCCTAGTAGCAAGAAACATAAAATAAATTATAGATGGGTATACTCAAGCTACTGGACAAACATTTAATGAAAAAAATCTCAAATAGTTTTTTCAATAAAACAAAGAGGGTGGGAAACAAAATTATACAATTGTTGAACTTCATGGAAACTCCTTTACCCATATAGTATTAGGAGTACCTTTATCTGCAAAGAAAACAAAAAGCAAGGAGTGGAAAGGGTTGATTGATAGACTACAAGCTAAGTTGAGCAATTGGACACACAAATGACTAAGCTTTGGAGGAAGTCTTACAATGATTAATTTATAAACTAGGATTGGAAACAAATTTAATCACTGTAATACTTCCTCCCAAGCTTAGCCATTTGTGTGTCCAATTGCTCAACTTAGCTTGTAGTCTATCAATCAACCCTTTCCACTCCTTGCTTTTTGTTTTCTTTGCAGATAAATGTACTCCTAAATACTATTTGGGTAAATGAGTTTCCATGAAGTTCAATGATGTAAATCCAGTTGTAAGAGGTCAAAAAAAATTACCTCCCATTACATAAAAACTACGGTAAATGAAAATAATATGTAAAACTCTTCATTTACATAAAAACTACAATAAATGAAAATAATCAGTAAAACCCACCATTCACATAAAAACTACAGTTCATGGAAATAAACCAGTAAATAATTTATTTTCTCATTCTTGGATTCACTTCCCATTTTTACAATGCAATACCAAGGGAATATATATCCCCAAAGAAACCCTAAAACTTGAAGCCCTAAAAGAAAACCCTAAAGCTTAAAACCCTAGAAATAAAAAATTTACTATTTTTGGCAAATTATTTTTCATAAAAATTTATCTTTTTAGTAATTATCATTTTCGGCAAATTATTTTTGCGTCAAATAATTCCATTTTGAGTAATAAAAAAATTACTTTAAAACTTCTTTTTTTAAAAACCCTCTAGAGATAGGCTCCTGCATCATTCAACAATGGTATAATTTTGTTTCCCACCCTCTTTGTTTTATTGAAAGAACTATTTGAGTTTTTTTTATTAAAAGTTTGTCCAGTATCTTGAGTATACCCATCTAAAAAAAAATTTATGTTTCTTGCTACTAAGAGATTGGCTTGACTAATAATATCAATATCATCTACAAACTACAGGTGATTTATCTCAATATAAGAACTTATTTTTAGACCCTTTAGCCTCCCATCTTATCTCCCTAGACCCTCTACATAAAGGATAAAATGGTAAGGAGAAAGAAAGCCCCCTTGTCTCAGTCCCCTTCCTACTGTGAACATGGGAGAAGGACTACCATCCCCTCGCCCCTAAATAAATAAATTAAGAAGAAAAAAAAAGTCCTCACAAACACAAGAATCGAATCACAATAATGCAATTTTTACAATCCAAATATTACAAAAGCTACTTCTTTGTCAAAATCACCATGAACTTATACCTAGCCCCAAAAACTGAAATCTAAACATGAGTAAATGACCTAATATGCTACAATCTATAATTGACACCATTGAACCATAACAAAAAAAACACAAAACTTGAATCTCCTCACAAATTTTTCAATTCAATAATTTTAATTTTGTTTTGGTAATGATTAATTGTAAGCATTCAATATATTATTATTTAATATTTAACTTGTCATAAACACGTGTCACCAGAAGCAGGATTCCACTACCTGTACATTCTATTTTATTTTATTCCTTAAGCCAGTTTTGCACTACTTACAAAGATCCTGCTTTTTATTGAAATGGTTCACTTGGCTTTCTTTTTATATTTTGTTTTGTTATTTTAATCCATAGTTATCCTAAGGAGAACTTCACCACAAAAAGTGGTGGTACTTTTAAAAATAAAAAATATATAATAAATAAAAAGTAATTAAAGTTCACAAACTTAAAAATATAATATAAAATAAATTTTAAGTTTGTTGTATTTGATATCTGATTCTGGAACTATTCTAACTTTAGAAATAACCTAATAAATTAGAAATAGGTTTTATTAATTGACCAGCGAAAAAAAATGAAAAATATTATCCACGTTACACTACCAAAGTTTCTTGTCGAAATTGATGAAGTTGAGTTGTTAGTGTCAGAAATTGTCTGGACTTGTCACATGACCATTTTTTAGCCGCATCTGGTTAATGTTTGGTGAAAGTCTGTTGTCTCCTGAAATGCTTTCGCGTTCTAAGCCTCGTACCCAAGGTATGAAAGATAATATTAACACGAATAATACAAGTCTAAAAAATAATATTAACACGAAAGATATTATTAACATGAATAATACAAATAATACAAGTTTGGCGAAAGATAATATCTTTTATTGATTTTCAGTTCTAGCTAGTCTGGACTTGCCACAAGACCATTTTTTAGCCGCATCTGGTTAATGTTTGGTGAAAGTCTTTGTTGTCTGGACTTGTCACATGACCATTTTTTAGCCGCATCTGGTTAATGAGGGGTAATGGTGTTTGTGTAGCTACGTCTATAAGACCAATTTCTAGTTTTATAAACCCAGGTTTATAAAAGGAATAGTTCTGAACGCTGGTTTATGTTTAATTGATTTTTTTTTGTTTTTTTTAATGTAAAAGGTTTGTAGCCTTTCAAAACCCTACCTTTTTATTATTAATAAAAATATTATTATAGTAATAAATAATAATTGATAAAAGGAAGACATATATTTTGTCCTACAGCGCAACACACTACGAAGGTTTGGCTCTTCTTCTCAAGGTTTAAAATTCAAACCACAAGGTTCGCTCGTAGGGGTTTCTCACACTAACCAAATCAAAATAAATAAATAAATAAATAATAATTGATAAAGGTTCAAATTGCGATGAGGGTTCCAGGTTTGGCTCTTCTTAGGAAGGTCCAAGGTTCAACCATGTATGTCGCTATGTGTTAATGCTTTATTGATAAGTCTAGCTCTAGGCCTTAAGAAGAGTCATGTTTGGGATGAGAATGCACACTAACCAAATTAAAAAAAATTAATAATGTAAAAATTTTGATAAAAGGAATAGGTTTTGATAAATTTTGATGAGTTAAATTTTTTGATAAAATAGGTTTCTAGTTAGGGACTACTAACTTAATTGGGAGGGCTCGTAGTACAACTTTAATCACTGTAAGACTTCCTCCCAAGCTTAGCCATTTGTGTGTCCAATTGCTCAACTTAGCTTGTAATCTATCAATCAACCCTTTCCACTCCTTGCTTTTTGTTTTCTTTGCAAATAAAGGTACTCCTAAATACTATATGGGTAAAGGAGTTTCCTTGAAGTTCAATAATTGTATAATTTTGTTTCCTACCCTCTTTGTTTTATTGAAAAAAACTATTTGAAATTTTTTATTAAAAGTTTGCCCAGTAGCTTGAGTATACCCATCTAAAATTTCTTTTATGTTTCTTGCTACTAGGAAATTGGCTTGACTAATAATATCAATATCATCCATAAACTAGAGGTGATTTATCTCAATATAAGAACTTATTTTTAGACCCCTTAGCCTCCCATCTTGTCTCCCTAGACCCTCTGCATAAAGGATAAAATGGTAAGGGGAAAGAAGGTCCCCTTGCCTCAGTCCGCTTCCTACTGTGAACATGGGGAGGACTACTAACTTTAGAATAAATCAAACAAAACGGGTTAGCTAGGTTTATAATTAGAATAGTTTCATCCCAAACATTATTAATCACTAACTAATTTTTCATTTATAAAACCTAGCTAGGTTTATAAAAGGAATAGTTCTGCTTATATAGGGGTAATTACAACTTTGGTAATTTGGCCAACTCATTTTAAAATCCTTGGACAAGGGTATGAGGCTTAGAACTACATTTTCATTGTTAAGGACAGACAAAAGCATTTTAGGAGACAAAAAAGACTTTCACCAAACATTAACTAGATGTGGCTAAAAAATGGTCATGTGACAAGTCCAGACAATTTTTTACACTAAAAACTCAACTTCATCAATTTCGACAAGAAACCTAGCTAGCTTAATAAGGTATAATGCACCTAGAGCATGGAATATAAAAATCAATAATCACTTACTACAACATAACTTCAAATGAAGTACTTCTGATCCTAGTCTATATACAAAAATAATTGGAAATGATGTACTAATTCTAATAGTATATGTTGATGATATAGTGATCACTGGAAGCTCAAAAAAACTAATAAGTGATATTAAAGGAGATATTGAAAAGGCATTTGAGATGACATATTTAGGACTGATGAATTACTACCTTGGCCTAGAAATTCATCAAAATAAAGATATGATTATAATTACTCAATCAAAATATGTTGAAGCTTTACTCGAAATATACAAAATGAAGAATTGTAAGACAAAATATACTCCTATGGAACCGGGGATTCAATTATCCAAGAATGATGAAACACCTTTGGTTTCAACAACCATGTATCACCAATTAACTGGAAGTCTTCTATACTTAACAAATAGTCGACCTGACTTAGTCTTTACTTTAAATTATCTTTTCTGATTCATGCAAGAACCAAGGGAAAGTCATTGGAAATCTACAAAGAGAATATTGTAATACATTAAGAAGACTATTGATTATGGCCTAACCTATATGAAGAATGTTAAGGATTTTTGTCTACAAGGTTACTTAGATTTAGACTATGTCGGTTCTATTGATGATAGAAAGTCTACTTCAAGGTATGTATTTTATCTTGATTTAGGACCTATATCTTGGTATAGTAAGAAACAACATACAATGGCACAATCATCTACTGAAGCATAATATCGTGCAACAAGAGATACAACGTATGAATCATTATGGTTATAATATATACTATCTGACATGGGCATCAAACGAACTCCAACCTTGATACATTGTGATAATCAAGGAGTACTCAATTTGGTTAAAAATCTAATTGTACATGAATGAACTAAGCATATTGAAGCTCAATGCCATCTCATCAGAGAACACTTCTAAAATCAGCATATCAGCCTGAAATACATTCCTACAAAAGAACATCTAGCAAATATCTTTACAAAAGTACTTGGAAGAAATAAATTTCAGACGTTCAGAGATTGGTTATGCAATTCAAAGAAATTTCATACCAAATAATGTAATACAGGGGGCGTTAGAGTATATTACATTATTTGATACATGTTAGATTATTATATCTTATGTTAAGTGGTTACTTGAGGAAGAAGTAATAAATGCACAAGTATCAATGTGCAAGTTGTAAATATGCATGTAGTCCACATGTACATAAGTTCTAGGTAGAGTAAGGGCCAAGGAAACTATCTTCCTATATAATGGACTCTAAGCTCCATTCTTGATTGTAACACTTCATTATTTGTAATACAAAGTGATACTTCTTTTCTTTAGTCATAATAGTTTTAAAACTATAAAAAATTAATCTCTAAAAATTACCTTAAGCTTTAATCTTTCATTTCTCCAAAAATCACCTTAAGCCTTAATCTTTCAAATGAAAAAATTAAATATAAAGATGTGATTTTTTCTATTGAGATTTCAAAGCTATTACACAACTTTCTTTCACCACAAAACCTCCATAAGCATTAAAAGTCCCACATCTAAGTCTCAAAACTTGTAAAAATTAATCTCCAAAAATCGCCTTAAACCTTAATCTTTCAAATGCCAAAATTAAATATAAAGATGTAATTTTTTTTAAAATTGAGCTTTCAAAGCTTTGACACAACTTTATTTCACCACAAAAACTCCATAGGCCTTAAGCCTTGTGAAAATTAAAAGTTCCACATCTAAATCTCAAAACTTGTAAAAATTAATCTCCAAAAATCATCTTAAGCCTTATTCTTTCGTTTCTCCAAAAATCATCTTAAGCCTTATTCTTTAGTTTCTCTAAAAATCACCCTAAGCCTAGACAAAATTAAATATAAAAATATTTTTTTTTTAATAATTAAGCTTTCAAAACTTTAACACAACTTTCTTTCACTACAAAAATTTCAAAAAATTAAAAATCCCACATCTAAATATCAAAACTTGAAAAAAATAATCTTCAAAAAATCACTTAAACCTTAATCTTTAGTTTTTCCAAAAATCACCTTAACCTTAATCTTTAGTTTTTTTCAAAAATCACCTTAAACGTTAATCTTTCAAAAGACAAAATTAAATATAAAAATATGATATTTTGTTTTTTACGAATGACACAACTTCCTTTCCTTTCATCAAAAAATTTTATGTGGCCAAAGCAAAATATATATATCAAAGTTCATGTAAAAAATGTGGCATATTATGAATTCTTTCCTTCTAGAGCAAACTCACAATCCAACCTGTTTAATGGCCTCAACATTCCAATCAAGTGCAATTTTTGGGCGATATCAGCTCTATAGGTTCATGACGTAGTATCACTCTTTATTAGTATAATCGGATGACTAACGTCGGTCTTCAGAAGATAACGAATCCACGTCAATTCAAAAATTCAATGGATCATACAAACAATGCTAATTAAAGTTTTGTTCATTCATTTCGATGACTTCCTTCTCAAAACTGCTTTTCGTACCCAAACAAATCACCACATCAGCATGGCCGGAACATGTTGTCATCACTCCAATTTCTAGCACAATGATGATACCAACAACAACAATCATCGTTCATCATTCAATCAAATGACAATGACATCGTTACCGTTTGTTTGTGATTATTTAAAAAAAATAAAAAATCATTTATACCTTCTTTCACGACGTCTCAATGCATGCTCTTCAACTCTAATTGCGGCATAATGTTACTCCATCTCCTTTAATCAAGCCATAACTCATCTCAATGATTTCTCTAGCATGTGCCTCTGTCACACTCACAAAAATTACGTGCAAGATTAGGATTTGAATTTCATTTGTTGATCTAAATATCTTATGACTCTCCTTGCATGTCTCGCATTTACTATGCATTGTATGATTTCTGTTATATCTTAGATGGTATGCTTCATCAAACAATCCTTACATGGCTAGACAACTCATATTGTTAGAGGACACATATGTGGATGATGTTTAATCACCACACAACCCACGTTCTTGGGCCTAGACGGCCTATGACATTCCTGTAAACGGCCTCTCATGCAAACATTGAAGTGGACGACTCAATGCAAGTAAAAAATGACTTCAGCTCATTTGTTTTGCCAACATGCATTAATATGCTCCATAGAGACTACACTTCACCGGATGACTTATTCTCGATGTTCCACATTTATTTGCACTCCTTTCATTTTGGAAACTTTGTGCACAACAAAAACATCTCTTCTCTTTCTCTAATAACACTTGGAAAGACATCTTTACTCTTCAACACATCTGCAACGAGTGAGTTTCTAGCACAGTAATTCATGAACATCATAGCGTCTCCATGCTTTCTTCATTCAATAGTTTACCATTCTTCAAACTTGCAACTGGTAAAAATTGGAGGAATCCTTGAACAAATCTACAGAATAAACAAAAAAAAGAAATAGACAACAAATGTCTTTTTCAAGCCAAACAAGAATACACAATCTTCTTCACTTAACATTCCTATCAATGCTGAAGCTCATGAACAAGTAGACAAGGCACAAGTCTTTAAATGTTTTTACCTATTGCATTAGGCAAGAATTTACTTTTGCATGCCATGCTCAGCACCAAACTAATGTACAACGAGATTCATTCAACAAGGTTATTTTGACATGCAAGATTGACTTCCTTATGCATCTTCAAAATATATGATCAATCACAATCAATCAAATGACTCCTTAAAATGATCAAGGAGCAATAAACGAGACTGCATGTCAACTTGATATTTGCAAAACAAATAAGAAAAAAAAACTACATTGCTTTGGCATCCTCTAAATTTTATAACTGCTTTGATATGCCACTAATGTAATCCATTCCTGGATTGCTCTTATACCACATGTTAGGATCAACATGATGTTGGACAATTGTATTATCAAGAAGATGATACATATATAGATACAAGATTAAATCAATTATGGTTAGGTGGCATAACTATCAATAATCAACTTTACTTATACAGGTAAAACATTTTAACAATTCACCTAACACCACCTAATACCATTATCGATGTTGTAATAATCCTAACATTAGATGCAATTGAAGAGACCTTAAAAAGGATGGATATAATAAATACCATTTTATTAAATTGGTGTTACATACCCGACACTTGTAACACATCGAGGCATATGTTATTGTAAATAAGTGGACCATGTATCTAGTTGGAAGTGGACCACGTGTTAAGTTAGGAGAGTGTTTGTCATAGCATCATCTATATAATTGCTTTATCATAGAATATCTTTGGTGTCATAGAATTAATCCATTGTGATTGCCTCATCGAGTTGATTGCTTTGGTATATAACACCCATTCACCTTTTCAAGATCCTTACTAATAATGGTAGTCTAGGGTGCCAAAAATTGTCATTTTGGGATATAACCCATTACGATCATCTCATAGAGCTAATCACATTGGTATATAGCACCCATACACCATTTTAAGACCCTTACTAAAAATAGTAACTGCTAAAAATAATATTTCTATTTTTAGTAAATGCATGCTAAGACCCCTTATCAAGCAATGGAGGTTAGGATGAACAACTTGGAGGAAAAACTCTCCAAACTAGATACCCTCATGAAACTGAAGGGTCAAATATCTTCTCTCATCACCATGATAGTAGACTGTTAGCATAAGTAGGACCAAATGAGTTAGGACATTGATGTGCTAAAGATTAAAAATCCAAATTTTGATGGGTCTGTTGAGAATAAACAGATGCTCAGAGAGAGAAAACTATTGATGACCTAAATTTTATAAGGTATTTAATGAGAAAAATACTCAGTGGTAGGGGAAAAATAGAGGCATGACCCCATGACTCCCTAAAATGGACTTTCCAAGGTTTTTTGGAATAGAGCTACATAGTTGGTTGATTAAGGTTGAGCAATGGTATGAGCTTCATGAAACTTTCTTTGGCCATAGGATCTTTATAACTACTTTTAATTTTGATTTAAAAGCACTGCATTGGTATTAGTGGTTAAGAAAACATTGTTTTATTCTTGGGTGGACACAATTTAAGGGAGAACTCCTTTGTTATTTTGGGTTATACAAGATTGAATATTTTACTAGATCATTCACTAAGCTAAGATAAAAAAGCATTGTGCCTGAGTATATCACTACTTTTGAGAAGCTTTCCAATAGGATTGAAGCTCTTCCTACTGAATTTCTCAAGAGTTTTTTATTAGTGGCCTTAAGGAAGATATAAGGACTGAGGTTCAAATGCTTAAACCAACCACTTACATGATAGCCATGGGGCTAGCTAAACTTACATAAAATGGATAGAATGCTCAAAGGAAAACTTCTAGACTTCCTTTATTTTCAAATAGAACTTTTACATCCACCAATAATAACGCTCCATGAGCCCCAATAGTTAAGAGGTTAACACCAAACGAGATATCCAATCATAGAGCCAAGGGATTTTGCTATAGCTATGATGAAAATGGGTCATGGGACACAAATGTAAAACCTAATACCTCTACCTCTTGGATATGAGCAATACTTCAACTTCTTCTAGAGACATAGGGGAAGACTTTGTGGATTCAATAGAAGAACACCGAAATTTAGTGGATGCAAAATGATCAAATAACAGTCAGAAAGAAGAGATTCCCACTATTTCATTGAATGCCATCACAAGAGTATCCACACCACAATGCATGATAGTCCAATGATTTATCAAAGGATATAAATTTTTAATCCTATTGGACTCTGGTAGTGTTGGAGTATATTACATTATTTGGTACATGCTAATGTACTCCCATGGTACCTTCATGGTAAATTTATAAATAATAGATTAGGGTTAAGTCATAGTTTAGAGTGTGAGTTATATTTCCCTTTTATGTAAGTGTGAATGTGCAAGAAATACACAAGTGCCATGTAAAGTTGTAATGTGTAGGAAATGCACAAGTGTCATTTGAGCTAGTGTGAAAGTGTAAGTTGAGTGCATGTGCACAAGTGTGTTGTATATATGAGAAAAATATGTAATGTAAAGGTGTGTACAAGTGTCTTAGATTAGAGTGTGCAAGTTATAGAAGTGTAAGATTCATGTATAGGTGTACATATAATATAGAGTCAAGTGTTCATCAAGTATGCAAGTGTTAATATAGAGTCAAGTGTTCATCAAGTATGCAAGTGTCAAGTAGATAAGCTAAGAGTCATGAGACTTTGCATATAGAAAGGAATGGTTAAGTATCCAAAGAGTCATACTACTATGGCTATATTATGGAGGTAATATTCTATAGCATCACATCACATATAGTCACGATCATTACTATAATTGTAAGATAAAACAATAAAGCTTGTATACATTTTGAGCAATTAATATTGTAAGTTATATTGCATGCTTAGTACATGTTCATTAAGGCTATTACATTCATATTTTTGCATATTATTGAATATTATTTGATTTATTATAAGCCTTATTTAAAATATTAATTTGCTCATATTATTCTACTCTTATCTTTATCTTAATAGCATTATATTATGGCTATATTATATTCTATCATGTGATACATAACCTGTGATATTTATGGTAGTATTAAGGCTTTAAAATCCATCAGTGGTATTAGAGCTACCACTAAAATCTATCCAGATTGATAGAGTTCATTTTAGCCCATATTGTAAATTGATTTTATCTAGTTTGAGAAAGTCGATTAAGAGTCTGTCCACTTTAAAGGTAGTAAGACTCGGACTCTATTTTAAGGTTATATTGAGTAGAATAAGCTAGGGTAATTCTACTAGGTTGAACGAAAACTAGTGAAGAATAGAGGCTTAACTATATTGAAGAATTTAGAGAACCAACTCAGAAGAAATTTGGTCATTTAGGAAAGAGATATCCTAATATTGATATTGATATTGGATTCTCTAGTAAGGAGGAGAATCATATTGAGTTCTTAGGTTTGACCTAAGACATTATTGATTTTAGAAAAGAATTGTAGTAGAGATTAAGCTACAAAAGTGTGATAAGCTTCCTACAAAATATAGAGAAGAGTTTTAGCTTCTAAGAGCAGTATATTGAAAGAAAGATAGATAGCAATAGATTGAAAAACATTCAGAGCTTCCTAAGATAAAATAAAGAAAGCAGAATAGAAGATAGAAGATATATATATATATATATATCAATCTCTAATATATCATTCTTGAAGAAAGATAAAGAAGCACCTAGCTTACTTTATATTGCTTCAAGTATTGGATTAAGAAGATTGATCTTGAAGAAGGATAAAGAAGCATCTAGCTTACTTTATATTGCTTCAAGCATTGAATTAGAATTTTATGAGAGCTATAAGATATTAAGAAGATTCAGATCTTAACATTGGTTTAAAAAACCAATATAGAAGAAATAGGCCCTAAAGGCCGATATTTAAGAATAGAGACCTTTCAAAGAAAGATGTTTGTATAGAGAATATAGAGACCCTTGAAGAATATTGAAAGAGGTTATAGAAAATATATAGAGTCACATACAATGAATAGAAAAAATACCATTATATAGAAAAAGAAAGAAGGCCATATAAAGATGCATATGAAGAAAATTTAAAGCAAGCAGCTAATGATTGAAGGTACATGATAAACTTAAGCAACCTATGATAAAAGATAAATAATAATAAGGCAGCCAATATTGAATAAAATAAATAAGGAAGAGACATCCATACAATCAGGTCATAAAGCAAAGTAACTGCATGAATTCGCAACAAAGGTACAACAACTAAAGAGTTATTATTAAGTATAAAATGTTGTTAGTGAGCTCAGAGAACTACAAAGCAATAGAGCTATGGAATATTAGAATCAACATAAAGATCAACATTAGAAGGAAGTATAAAAGAGAACCAACAAAGAAAAGTATTGGCTGAAGAACTCATATAGAGTTAGTGATTATAGCAAGAGTTAAAATATTAAAATAGTGTAGTCCAAGCAGCAAAGTAGAGTTCCATTGGAAGTCAAGCACTAAGCCAAGGTCTAAGGTGAGCGTTCAGTCAGAAGCCAAGTAATAAGTTGAGTGTTACATCGAAAGCTAAATTGAGCATTGCATCAAAAGGCAAGTGATGATTTGAGTGCTATATCGAAAGCAAAGCCAAAGCACAACGTTGTAAGTTGAGCATTTGAGTGCCAAGAAGAGTGTAACATTAGAAGGTGAGCGAGTGTTAAGGTTGGAAGCTGAAGTCGAGCGTAAGGGAAGGTGATGTGACAGTTCACCTAAGAGTTATAGCAAAAGCCACAAGATAAAAAGCATCAATTGGAGGAGTGTAACACATAAGCATCAATATGGAAGCCAAAGAATTATGACAACACCAATTGAGAGTGAGTTACATTCAGTCTGATCGACACGATTGAGAATCATAACATCTCAAAGAAAGTGAAATATTTACATGTTTACATATGGAATTTGAGAGTTTGAAAGGAGGATAGACCAAGCATTAAAGAGAATTTGAAGGTCACTAAGTAGTGTAGTCAGAACACTAGCGAGCAAGAACATGCACATGCAGAGTTCAATTTTAAAAGGTTGGAGAAATTAGGATTTTAAAGTTTATTTTAATATTTGGAGCTTACTTTAAGTTAATGCGAGGAAGAGTAAGGGTAATTTTTGAGTGAAAGTTTATTAAATTTTTTTGAGTTATAATAAAGTATTTTATAGATGGAGTGATAAGATATTTAGGGTTATTAAAGTTTTACAAAGTTTTTTATAGATCGGAGTCATA
This sequence comes from Wollemia nobilis, assembly GCA_028583015.1. Lineage (NCBI taxonomy): Eukaryota > Viridiplantae > Streptophyta > Pinopsida > Araucariales > Araucariaceae > Wollemia > Wollemia nobilis. The sequence continues at coordinate 797,393 of JAQPPZ010003577.1, forward strand.
AGTACTTTAGTTAATATTTCAAAAAAAATTAATTAGTTTGGAGTGATAAGGATTTTAACTAGTCTATTTGTTTAAAATATTTTTATAAGTTTAAATTTTTTTGAAGATTTTATTTTGGGTTCTATTTTTGAAAAAAATAAAAATTAAAAATTGAAAACTATTGATTTTTTACAAATTTATCTATTTGGGAGATAAAAGGTATTCAACATCAAACTTAGGGAAAAACAAAAATTTGCAAAATTTATTTTTAGTTTCTAAAACTAGGGAGACAAGGTTTACTACTTCATAGGAATTAAATTAGAAACTTTGAATTATTTAAACCTAGGAGTTATAAGGTTTTCTACACCAAAGGTTTTTGAATGAGTTCTACTATGTCTAACAACAAGTTTTCCTTTTTGAGTCTCAACTTATGAAAGGACCAAATTTTGCTTCATAGAAAAACAAAATGAAATCAATTCTAGTTGTAGAAAAAAATTGGGATATAGTTAGTGGAACAAAAATAAAATCTATTGAAGATGCAAGATAAATTCAAAGATATGAATAAGGTGATGCTAGAGAACTTATGTTAATAACATTTGGAATAATTTATGAAATACAACCTTATTTAAGTGGAGTAGAAACTTCTATAGAAGCATGGAATACTCTATGCAAAATATTTGAAGGGAAAAATAAAGCTACTATTCTCAATCTTCAATCTCAGTTATATTCCTTAAAAGTTAATAGTGGTGAAAGTATTGAACTATTTCTTCGAAAGGTAGCAAATATAAAAGCAAATCTATTAACTTTAGGAGAGAAAGTAGAAGATAAATTTCTTGTTCAAGTGATATTAAGAGCACTTCCAAAAAGCTACAAACATCTAGTCACATCTTTGCAAGTTTTAAGTAAGGAAACTACATTTGATGATTTAGTCAATATTCTTCAAGAATATGAAGTAGAAAACTCAGTCAAATATGAAATGACTAACAATGCCTTGGTATCAAAAGATAATACACAAGGTAATATTGCTTCAACTTCAAAATACATATCTAAATGGAATCCAAGATACTATCAAATATGTAAGAAAAAGGGTCATAGCACAAATTTTTGTAAATACAATCAAAGAAATTAGTATCAAGAAAATCAGATGAATATGAATCAAAGTGGTCAAACAAACAAGTCAATACAACAAAGGCAATATCAATCTCAATATCAATATAATCCTCAACGACAATAACAATTTCAGCCTCAACATTTTCAACATCAGTATCCTTCTCAATATCAATATAGTCATCAACAACAACCACAATTACAATATAGAGAGGAAAATAAAAAAGGAAATCTAGCTCAAGAAATTCATGAAATTCAAGAATTAGAAGAAACTATTGAAGAAAATGAATTCAAAGCTCTCTTAGCAAAATTGATAATCAATAAAGATGTATTTCTCTCAAAGAATTTTGAAGGTACTAACTTTGAGTTGCTATAGAACATCAGGATAAAATAAGGCAACATGATAAGACCAAGATAAAAAATAATAAAAAAGGAAGAAGTAGAAGAAGAAGATCATGAAAATTTAGAAAAAAGAAAAAAGAGAACAAAGTAAGCACAGGTCCCAGGATCACTTGAATATTGAAGACAAAGACAAAGATCATAATTGAAGAATAAAGTCTTCAATAACCAAATAATGTAATATAGGGGTGTGTTGGAGTATATTACATTATTTGGTACATGCTAATGTACCCCTATGGTACCTTCATGGTACATTTATAAATAATAGATTAGGATTGAGTCATAGTTTAGAGTGTGAGTTATATTTCTCTTTTATGTAAGTGTGAATGTGCAAGAAATGCACAAGTGTCATGTAAAGTTTTAATGTGCAAGAAATGCACAAGTGTCATGTGAGTTAGTGTGCAAGTGTAAGTTAAGTCTATGTGCACAAGTGTGTTGTATGTATGAGAACAATATGTAATGTAAATATGTGCACAAGTGTCTTAGATTAGAGCAAGTTATAGAAGTGTAAGAGTCATTTATAGGTGTGTATACAATATAGAGTCAAGTGAACATCAAGTATGCAAGTATCAAGTAGATAATCCAAAAGTTATGAGACTTGGCATATGGAAAGGAATGGTCAAGTATCCAAAGGGTCACACTACTATGGCTATATTATGGAGGTAATACTCCATAGCATCGCATCACATATAGTCATGATTATTACTATCATTGTAAGAGAAATTAATTCTTCTTACTTTTGGTTTTTGTCCTTATAAATTTCAAGTGTAAGTAATGCCATATACATTACCATACCCATATCTATAGGTAGGATCATAGAATTTATAGAATTTTCATGTGCTTCAATGAATTTTGACTTTAGATAATTGCCAAATGTTTCAAAGTTTTCATATTTGGCTTCTCTATAGATTGAGTATAAATTCTTCTTCAATTTCATTGATATGTCCTATTGTTCATCAATATTTTCCATCAAATGTTGTATACGAAGTTTCAAAACTTTCAATATTTCCTTACTTTCTTCTATCAAAGCATTCTGATTATTTTCTTCCATGATGAATTTCTTTGATGTTGACTTCCTTATTTATCCAAACTTTTCAAATTCTTTAAATTAGTTCCTTTGAAGAAGAAATCTTTTTTATTTAAAATTTTAATTTTTAATTAATTTTTTGATGTAAAATACCTTGTCTCCGAAGTCTAAATTCAATCAAATAATTTCTTTAATCAAGCAATCCATTTAAATTTCAATTTGTCATCTTCTTATAATTCCCAAATTTAAATTTTTATTTCAATCTTTAATCTCTACTTATATCTCCCAAATTTCAAATTTTAATTTACACTTATATCTCCCTAATTGTAAATTTTACATTCTTTTAGATTTCTTTAATCAATCAAAACAATCTTCAATAATCAATTCATTCATTCAATTATCAATTGTTATCTCTCCAATTAATTATTTTTCACAAATTCTCCTTTAAATGATAATTTCACCCTTACTCCAATAAATTCTAATTTCAATTCAAATTTTAAATAATTTATTCCCTTATAACTCTTATTCATCAATTCATTTTATAGCCAAGTTTATACCTTATAAAATTAAATTTCAAATTGCTTGTATAAAACCTTATAACTCCAACTAAAAATTAGGTGCCCAAATTTTAAACAATGTTACCCCAAATAAGTAATGCTTCACTTAATATTACCCAAAATTTTGTATTGTGTAGTCTGACGTATTCTAGAAATGTTAGGGAAGGGTTTCATTAGGTATTTCAAACCATTTCACCATTCTCTTACTTCCAAATTCTTTTCAAACTTGAGTTAATGTTTCCTCTTTTGCTTAGCTCACTACATTGTGTTCGTCACAAGCTCATATCGTTGCATTCTTCACATGTGTTTGACTTCTTCCAAGTTGTCCATCATTTGGATTCAACAAATTTTAGACATTGAGCATATCATAGACAACTCCAAATTGAACTTCACAAAGGTGCTACACCTTTGTTAGTTCTCTATGCTCAAGCTTTTGCATTCTCTAGACAACAATATCTTTGAACAGACTCTTTGTTCTTATGCTCTCCGTTCCGAATTCTTCATGCATTGGTTTATTTATCCTCTTATCTTCAATGACGATATTTTCAATGAGCTCTATCTCCTCAACATAGTAAAATCTTCAACATTATCTAGATTTTAAACAACATGCAACAATAATATCTTCACTCTTCAAATTTTTAGCAACTCAAATTTTGTCTAGCTTCAAAATAAATTCTTCACAATATATTATGCAATCATCAAATTTTCTAGCTAATCAAAAAATCCTTTCATCCATATAAAATTTCTTCTCACAAAAATCTCATCTAACTCTCTTCTAATAATCAATTTACAATCTTTCAATCAATTTGAGCCACCAACTCTATTCTTCTTCTCAAATGAATCACTTTCTCAAATTTCCTTCACAAATATTCACATCATAATTTAGCCAGAGTGCAGTTTTGATACCATTGATGTCTATTTAGCCAAATTATCTCATAGGTCCCTTATCTAGGATCTAATATTAATCACAATATTCAAGTGTACAACTATATGACCAGTATCAATGAATCACATTGCTAGAATAACAATAATATTTCTCAATAATAGAGCTCACAATATTATTCATAAAACAAATATATAACTCTTGGATTCTTGTGATACAATACATGGAGCTTTATCTCCATAATATAACCTTAGAATATGACTCTTCAATACTTGACTATTGCTCTCCTCACATATTCGGGAGATGCATCCTTTCCTATTCCTCACATATGACAAAACTCTCATGACTCTTCACTTTACATCTTACCATATATCATGTGACTCTTCACTTGCATATTTGACACCTAACTCTATGATCTTTGACTTACTTACATGACACTTTACGTACTCTCACACTTTGCACACTTGCACAGTTTATTACATAACACTTGGACACATCTCACACATTAACATAAATCAAAAAAATTTAACTCACACTTCCTAATCTAATATTTAAAAATATACAATATACCATGGAGGTACTTTAATGTTTACCAAATAATATAATATCTCCAACACCTTGTTGGTTCTAACATTCAACATATCACTCTTTAATAGATCCTAAGAAAATTGAATCAACATTATAGAAATCCATGAGGATCAGGTACCTTGTTAGGATGGAAATAGAAAATTACCTTATGTAGATCCTCCATAAAAATCTTCTTCATCAAGATTTTATTTTGTCCCTGTGTGACAATTGATGGAATATTTTGTAAAATATTAGCTTGAGCCTCCTTATCTTGCCTACCATCTGATAAAATATCTATGAAATAATTTATTACTTCCTTTATTGTATCTTCTTCTTCCTCGATATTTCTTCCATCTAGAGTTAAAATATTATTCATGTGATGAAAATAAAATTTTGTTTTGGCTATAGCATGAAATTTTTTGTTTTATCTATCTCCTACCTTGAGCCATTATTCCCTAGATTTTTGGAACCAGTATGACTCTATTTTCTATACATTATGATGATTAGAAGATAATCATTTTTCTTGCATGTAAGAATCTTGCTCCATTGCATTTATTTCTACTCTCTTACAAATTTTTGAGCTTGGATTTAATAAGACTTGGAATTCTAAATATTTATTTGATCGTTTAGATATTTTATTTTTTGAACAAGCGTGTACATAATGATCCTTCAAATTTTGATTTATCTCACCATAATGTAGCCATCTATAAGAAATCACAGCGTTGGAACCACACAAAGTGAAAGCAAAATGGCTTTAAAAGATCGTTATTGAGTAAATCATAATTTAAGAGAATGGGTTTACGATCTAATCCTCCTTGCAATAAATTTCTAAAGATATTGTATGCTCTATTTACAACCATGCATTGGATGATAAAAAAACATCCAATCCTTTTACTATATGAGTTTTCCCTATGAGTCTATTATCCCATTTATATTAAAAACTTGAAGGAATAATATCCCAAATGCCATTTGAATTGATAAATTAAGTAAAATCCTACATTAATTTACATCATATAGGAGTACCACCCTTATTTTCCAAAGAAGAGAGAACTATGTTGAAGTCCCCTCCCTCCTAAAAAATATGTAGATCACAATTATGAATCATATTGTATTTGACAAAAATATGCTAAGTTCCTTCCAACATATTTCACAAGGAGTAACTATAGTTAAACCATATACATTTATAACCCCAACTTTGATGTTTTCCTCTTCCTACAAAATAGACCAATGATCCAATTAATTTTTGCTTCCAATAAATTTCCATCTCATTTGTGTTTCTCTCACATTGTTACAATACCTTCAAAAAATCCTTAAAAAAAATTGATAGACAATCCTCCATATTCCAAAGATTTTTAAATGCGCCCTTACATCCCTCGCTACTTAATTTTCCTTCTTGTATTAAAATAATCTCAAGATTATAACAATGTACTAATTCCTTAATAACTCTTTTTTTAGGTATCTTAGTCATGCCCCTAATATTCCACAATACCATCTTCATTATCACTTTTTATTTTTATTAGTGCACTTAGCCCCATTTTTTGTTCACAACTATGATATCTATTTTTCCCAAGTTGATATACCTTTGAGTTTTATTTTCTATTTGTTCTTTCTTTGAGGGTCTTCCTCTTCCATTCCCACTAACACTTTCATCTTCATTAATATCTTCTAGTTTTTCATATTATTCATTATGAAACTTATCTTCTAAAGTTATATGTTGTTAAATGCAAGGAATAACCTTACAAACACTTTATTCTTCATGTTTCCTAGAAACCCTAAAGTACAAGGATGATCCTCCATAGTATTTACTTTATTACGCTACCCTAGAATTCCTAAATTTACATGGATATACTGCATATGCTTTTCTTTATTATGAGAATCACTCTATTAGCCTTGCCTTAGCAAAAATGGCCAAGATTACCACTTTCACCATGGACTCTACTATAGGAGTAGTTAGTAGTTACTTGATCAAGGCCAATCAAGTTAGCTTCCTACCACCATTTCTATAGTCCCTATTAACACTCAAGCTTAGGTAGTGGAGTTTCAAGTGCCTCAAGCACCAATTAAGCAAGAAAGTACCTTTATAGGTAAAGAAGAAAAGGTACACCAAGAAATCTAAAACTGCTAATAAGATGTATAAAGATCCATTTAGGAAGGTTGTAGAAGGAAAATTCAAGAACTCTCCTATTGATATAAGAAAGGAAGCAAATTGAATATATAAAATGAGACTCAATAATGACTCATGGAAAATTAACTAAATTTGGACATTAGGGCTTGCAATAAACCTAGAATTACAAGTGTGGAACTACCCCAAACTAGTGGATACATTCACCAGAAATCATGACTAGGAGTGTCAATCATGGGTTGAAATAACTATCTTCATCATTAAAGATAAAATGAATAAAATGTTGAACACTAAAGATAATTCATCACACTAGGTAACTTGCAATCCAAGAACATAAGAGGAATACTACAACAAATTTGACTACGAAATTTGGAAGAGTTATTAAATTTCTAATTAAAGGACTCTAGGGAAGCCCAAGATTTTGATATGCCACTAAATATAGAGTAATTCAAATATGATGTCTAGATGGTCTTGTCTAGGATAGTAATGGTATTGTCAGAGATGGAAAATGTTTTACAAGAAGTTATTAAATCATGTTAGAGGTCAAAATTAGTTGGAATTATCCACATAGAGATGGCCCTTATTATTTTCATCATTATAAAATCACATGAAATGTGTGGTTTCTCTATTATAAGAAACCAACTATGTATAAATAATGAATTTGTATATGAAATCAATGATTGAATTACAACAGTTGGTATTAGAGTGGGTAGAGTCTTCTTAGGTTCCTGCCATGCAGTATTGAGTTCAACGATCATATTGAAGACTAGCACAATGAGCAATGCTAGATCCACATCAATACGTGACACCATATATTCCACATATAGGATCCGAATTTTATCTCAGGTTTCCAATTTGCATGCTACATAGTCGTCATCATCAGGGTCAAGTCAAATAGAATTTATGTTTTATGACTAACAAATGTGTTGGCACCCACCACTAAAGTGAAAAGAGATTAAAATAAATACATTGAACAGTGAAAAGTAAATGGGATTGATTGAATTTTGGATTAATACATTTCTTGGTTTTATTAGGATTCCCATGGCTTTGATTTCAATCTCTTCTTCTTCTTTCTTGTGAGACAATTACATTATACGATTTATACTATAGGTGAATATAATTAATAGGGGAAATAGAGGTAATATTGAAATTATTATAGTGTTACATCCTCCTACACATGACTATGAACCCCTAACTAAGATTTCTACAAGGCCATGATCTAGAGAAAGATAAATTAGACCTTGGCAATGTTGTTCTTTTTCTATAGGTATCATTTTATTGATGAGTAGGTGGTGGGATTACAAATAGTTTTTTTATTCCTTCCCTTATAACTGTTATGGTTTATAGTAGGTAGGAAATTCTATACGATTGCCTCATCCATTTCCCCTATCAAGTTTCTAGTTGGACAGAGCAATGTTGCAAAATTACTATTTGTTACAAGTAGAAAGGTGACAAAATATTCTTATGAGCGATCCTCCTACAATATGATGTCGGAATGACTACTGACCAACATGAGATTCTTGTGGTGCATTTCACATTATCTTGAAACATGAAAATTGTGTAGCATATCATTTGGAATGAACAAAAATCGCATCACATTTTTTGAAGATATATTGAAGGTTATACTAAAGGTTGATTAAAGATTAAAGAAAACAAATTTAAATGATAATGCCTTAGGCAAGTAATTATTAATTCCAAGGTATTAGGTTATTATATTTTGTGTCATAGTGTTATAAAAGAGTCATATAAAACTATAGAGTTATTATTTTTTAAAATTTGTTAATTGAGTCAAGTTATTCTATAAAATTGCATTATCGATGGTATCCTACACCTTTATATAAAGAGTTTTGGTTAAGGAGGTGAATTTTTTTTATTCCTCATGGATAAGAAAATATTGATTGAAAAGTATTATGGATGAGATTTCCATATATGGGAAGTGAAGCTTCAATTGCTTCTAATTCAAAAGGATATTTGGGATGTCATGAACAAAAGTGCACCAACATCACAAATTCCTAAAGAAGAAATAAAATGAGATTTAAAGAATCAAATAGCAATAGAAATGATTGTTTTTGGGATCTCATATGCTTACCTACATCACATAGATCTCTCAAATATTGCAAAAGAATTTTGGGAGTCTCTTAATACTTTGTTTGGTTCACAATAATCAAGTATAAATATGACACTCAAGCAAAAACTATTTAGATTAAATATGAATGAAGGTGATGATATCATCCAACACATCAATAAGTTTTTCTCCTTGATGAATCAACTAGATGGAATCAATGTCAAGATAGAAAGTGATGATGCAAAAGTTATTTTGTTAAATAGCATACCTTCAAGTTATGCCAATATTGTGTTCACATTGAACAAGATTAATCCCACCTTGGAAGATGTAATCTTGACTTTGATTGATGAAGCAAATCAAGTTAAGAAAATTGACTTGATGAAAGAAGATAGTGTATTTTTTGTAAAGATTAAATAATATAATAAATTTTCTTCATTCATGGACTACTTTATGTGCTTCTACTACAAAAAATGAGGGCATATAATGGTGAATTGCATCCAACGTGCCAAGGACCTAATCGATGGAAAGATAAAACTAAATATGGTAGGTTGCAAATGAAGAAAATTATGAAGAATGTGAACTTGCAGCATGTAACAAGGAGTCTCCCCTCAAGAAAGGATATGAGGGGTATCTCTTCTTAATAAATATCTAATTTTTAGTGATTGGTTGTGTGTGTTCCCAATCACAGATGTTGTGAATGGTAGTGTATGTCCCTATTCATAACATTATATGTAAGGATAGTGAGTATGTACCTATCTAGTTATTGGTGATTGGTTGTGTATATCCCTAATCATAGATGTTGTGAATTGTCATATGTGTCCTTGTTCATAACTATTTATGTATGAATATTACGTCCCTATCTGGTTGTTCATGATTGATTGTGTATGTCTAATTATCACAAGTGTTGTGAATGGTCATGTGTCTCTATTCATAACTTTGATAGTTTAGATAGTGTGTTTATCCCTATCTAGTTGTGTGTTGAAAAATCATGGATAGTTGAGTATATCCTTATTTATGGTTAAGTGTTTAGTTAGTGTTCCTCCCATATTTGGATTATGATGTAATAAGGGAGGGTGTTAGAACAAGTTATTATATCATGTTAGAGGTCAAAGTTAGTTGGAACTGCCCATGTAGACATGACCCTTGTGATTTCCATTATTAGGAAATCACAAGGAGTGTGTGGTTGATCTATTCTAGGCAACCAATTATGAATGAATAATGCATTTTTATAATTAAATCAATGATTAAATTACAATAAAATAAATTAGTGCATGAAGAGCACATGGTCCTATTGTACATAATAGAAAATTACCCATGGAATTCCTAGATAGACAATTATATTAAATACATCACAAGCCACATAATAAGGAACTTAAACATTTTAAGCAAGCCAAAAGGTTTAACTACACATCATACCTAGTTTGGATTAGCATGAACTAGAAGAAACATTGGTTACCAAAGCTACAATTAGATTACATGGGCCTAAATGATAAGCCACTACCAATTTAGGAATGCACAAGTGTACCTATAGAGAAGACAAGGAAGCATCATATGACTCCTATGATATAGTGTATCATCCCATTATAAAGGGCATAAATGAAAATGTGCCTAGGTTATCAAAAGAGTGGCAAGGTTTACTTAAGTTAGGAGGATTATCCAATGGATATCTCTATCTTGAGAATAATAAGTCCTTCATAAGGATATTTTGGTTCTCTAGAATGTCAAATTAATTGCCTACTTTTGTGACAAACTACTTGTTCAATTTTGAATGTGTGATAATTGGTCTATGTGGACCTAAAATATTTTGAAGGGTAGAAGAAGGTTACATTCTATGAATCAAATAACTAGATAATGGCTATAACACCTAAATGAGGGGATGTCTTCCACACATTACTAAAAGAATGGTGAATTTTTGTTTAGTACTCCTAAAGGATTTTTGGTCCTATGATTTAAAGAAACTCTTCAAGGAAGAATAAATGACTTGAGGTCTAAACATATTTTATGTACATAAAAATAGATAAGAGAAGCCTAGAATAGGCCAAGTTGGAGGTATCACATGGGTATGAGTACAAGATCCAATAGTGGGTATGCAATTTGGAGATAAATGACTTGCTTCCTTAGTATACCTTCCAAGCAAGAATGAAGAAACAGAGTGATTTTAACCCACACTTCATGATCAATGATTAGATAATGAAAGCTCTAGGGGATTATGGATATTTGGTAAGTATTGACATGGTAGAATATGTGATACAGGATAAAAACTTTAAGATTTCCTATAATCAAGGGCCATTCAAAATTGAATTATCCAATATATGGGATTGTAATCACAAGAAGACGACCAATACCAAGGTCATATGTTGACTAATCAATTGGTCATATATAACTCTATTTTATGTCCCATTGACATTGGTGCTTATTAGAAACATAGTAAAAGAGATAGTTAGAGAGTATCAAATTAAAATGAAATTAGATCCAAAAGGCTCAATGTTGGAGAAAATGTGTACAAGCACAAAGATGACTTTGGGTGAGGGAACACCAACATTATAAAAAGGAGAAATCCCTCAAAATAGTATGTTAGTGCAAATCACTTGTCCAACCAAGGATGAAGCCTTAGTAATGGAGGCTATGAATTTAGAGGCTATAATAACCTCCATTCCTCCTCCCTCTTCCCCTCCTTGTCTTGCTTCCCCACCATCCCCTTCTTGTATTCCCACTTCTATATTCCCATCTACTTATTTTATTCACATTTCTTAGTTCCCTCCCACTTCTTTGTTGTGGTTCCTTATTTATTATTTAGCATAGTCATTGGATCTCTTGGAGGCACACCACCTCCAATATTTAACCAATGCAACACGACTATGACATCTCCCATAACCTTCATTTTCCATTGAGATCACCACCACACAACCATTATTATCATAATTTATGAGTTCTTCCTCATCCCCACTCATATCGACCTTATCTAACACATTGACATAAATGTTTTCCCTAGTGTCAATAACCACATCATCATTCACTACCATCTCCACTTAATTTTCTCTATCTACTATGTCCTTCCATCCATATTTATCACCTAGTTTCATGGCACAAATATTTCATAGAATGATGATGACAATACCAACTTATGCTTTATGGATTGAGTTAGTCTACACCACCCAATGGAAGTAAGCTATCATGAAACTTATTCAAGCACTTATCTAGCAAGTTACTGACACCCAAGGAAGAAATAATATAGAATATATAACTAATTTTGTGAAGTAAGCCAAAAAACGATGAGGGAGAAGTTTGTACAAATTAAAAATCAAGCCCTTAAGATGCCAATAATCATATGAGATCAATTTATTGAAGGTGAAAGCAATATCATCATTGAAAAAGTATTAAAGGACCCTACTAATCCATCTAATACCTCAACCAAATATATCACCAAGATTTTTTGAGTTGGACTTGACTCGAACCGATCTATACTAGATGTTATACATGATAGGTCAACTGCATCCTAGGGCAATAATAAATTTTGTAAAAGTGGTGATAGAGTATGAATCCCATAAGAAGCAAGTGCAATACAATCTATAGTTGGTTAATCAACTTAAAACACATAAATAGTAGCTCTACCAAGATATAGAGGCCTTAAAAAATATGCAACAAAAAAGGCTAGCTATAGAAACAAATAAAAAAAGTCAAAGGTAAACTTACAAATATTAAAAGTGTTATAAAACAATATTTATCATAAATCCAAAATATTTTAAAATATCAAATCATTCATCTACATAATATTCCATAAGTTAATACACACAATAAGGCACATATATAGATAATACCTTTAAGGTAGGACAACACCAATAATATTCCTTAACTAAGGAATAACTCCACTAGCTATCCAAAGATGAGAGGCCACTTTATTGGTAAATATGATTTAAAGAGAATATAAATTATGATTATTATAATGACAATATTCCTTATTTATATACCCATCTTATAATGCTACTTTGGGGAGTTGACTACTAAACCCTTATCCAACTCATTATTATAATATAATCAACCTTAGATTATGTGAGGCCCATGCCACCTATCCATAATACCCATATACAATACAATGTCATATCCTCATATACCTATCCCTAGGTACCATAGCATTCCACCCTCCCTACAAATATTTCATCCTCAAAAAATGAGAAGAAACTAAATAATATGATCTTCTAAGCAATGCTAACAACTAGTACGAATATTGATCATCCATCCATCCAAGTGAAATCTTGATTTGTGGTGGTCTTTGATGATGCCAAGTTGCCATTGTGCCACTTGAATATCCATAACTAATTTATTGGCTCCATGCTTCTTCTTCTTTATTCTAATATTCAATATGATTGCTTTTGTGGTTCTATGATGTCATTGTAGCTTTGGGAACTGTGTGAATGGGGTGTGGGTACAAGGGAAGGAGGTCCTCAATGTATGGATATGAGGGAATGGGTGCCTTTGGAGAAGAATCAATCGCAAAGTGCCATTTTAAAATCTAGAATTACTACACTTTTTCTACCATACTTGATACCTTTTTGACTCCCTTGTAGGTCTATAATAATATTGTTTCCTTATGCCATGCCTCTATAATTATTTTTTTTCATGGTATTATAGGTGTTGATATGCTACAACCTTAACCTGGTAATCTACTTCCTTTGATTCTTCAATGTTTTGTTCCTCTATTTTAAATTCTTCCTCATGCTATTCACTCATTTATCCTTTGTTTGGTGTATCCTTGTTCTCTTCTAATGAAGCTTCCTTGGACTTTGTTGTTGCTTCTTTCTTGGGTTCTACTATTAACTATATTGTAGACTCATTTTTTTATTCCTCTATTGGTTCTTTACCTTGTTCCCTTGCTATAATTTTTTTTCATTCTTGTTGGATCCTTGCTTCTTAAGCTAATAAATATCCTATAGTGTTATCTTGTTTTTCTAGTATGATAATTTCATAAACTTCTTTTGCACATTAACATTAATAGTACCCAAAGAGTACAACCAAGGATAACCAAGAACAATGTCCACATCATCCATTTCAATAGCATGAAAATATGAATGTAAAACATATTTATCCATAGTGATATTCAAATATTCAAAAATTTGAACATTCTCATCCTCAATTTGTATGCCTTTTTTTTTTTTTGCTTGAACATAAAACCTCTTAAACAAAGCAATATTGATAAAATTATATTTTTGCTAGGATCAATGGAAATAATATTTTTTCTTCTTAAAGAATCCATGGACCTGCAAAATAGATTTTTTGATGAAATTAAATCCCTAATTTGATCCTTCTCTTGCTTTTGTAAATCCATAAATGTGGCTTATTCATTCTTCTCACTATTTTCCTTAACATTTTTCTCTTTCTTCTCCTTGAGTACTTTTACTTCTTTTTTCATAGTCTTCATTTTGCTTCTTGAAAATTTTCCACTCTCTTTTTATTTTATTTCTCATATTTTGAATCCTTTATAAAAGTCTTTGATGACACGCATCAGGCTCCATATATTTTTATTCTTTCCCTCAAGCTCTCATACAAATATCCAATCTTTTTAGTTGCACATGCGTAGTTTTCCATCTACTCAAGAATGCTTGTTCTATTTCATTCCAAGTACACATGACATTCACCATAGCAAAAAAAAATCCCCAATATAATATTTCCCTTGTAAAAGGTATAAAAGACATATTGCATCAAAGTGATTTCATCAAATGCAAACTTTAATAATTTCAACCACTCTCTCATGTCAATATTCTCTCTTCTAGAAAAAAATTATTAACTCCATGAGGTCACACCCAAAAAATGATAATACAAACTAGCCTAAACTACTCTTAAAACCCTAAAGTGTAAGGGATACATTGTACTACTTTCATTTTTATTACAATGAGAGATTTTATACTCCTTGAGGAAAATTAAGATCATTTACCTAGAATAACCTTGATCTAATTCACATGCTTTCCTTTATAATTTTCCTCCTCGTATTCCTTTGCACTTTTAACTCTTGAATTTGAACTTGTGTATTATACTTCATCATCCCTTGTGTATATTTATTCATCATCCATTGTTATCTGCAGTGGTGGCTCTCTTTTCTTCTCATAATCTTGGCTTCTGGTTGTGGGTTGGCCTCTTATTAGTCTATTGAGTGAAGTGGCATGGGGAATATTTTCTCTACATCTTTATGGTCTTTAGGGGGAGGACCACGTTTTTTAACTCTTGCAAAAAAGAGTCTCTTGTTGCTGCTTCCAGGATGGGCTTTTAGGGACTGGTTTTACGTCTTTCTTTTTCTTGAAGACCCTTTGCTTATCTATTTCTAGGGTTTTTTGATGGACCATTTATCTATAGTTTTTTTTATCTTTGATATGGACCCTGCACTTTCTTGCTCAATTGTAGTGAAATGTTTCTAGTGATTTCCTTGGTCAAGCAATTGGTGGGGCTAGGCTTTCCTGTTGATCTGTTGTAGTTGATTGTTTGATGGGTCCTCTATGCAATTGTTTTTGGTCTTTGGGAGGAGACCATGTGCATGATAATTATTTATAGAGGAGGGGGTCCTGAATATGGTCTCCAGGTTAGATTTACTTCTGGTTTTGAGGGTGTCATGATGAATATTGCTAGGATTATTCATTTCTAGGCTGCACATTCCATTTCACTTTGCAGGGAGATATTGTGGCCTATGGATACCTCGTGTTGTTGTTCCAAATTCTAGGTATTTAAAAGGTACTCTGGTGTAGGTCTTCCTTTTTCGTATTTTTTTTCCCGAGTGGGAAACTTTTTTCCCCTTTCTTGTGCAAGATTTTTGTTTCAACTAGTTATTGTTTCGACTCGACTACGTTTTAGGTGGATCTTTTTCAAGTTAGCCTCAAATTTACCTGTAAGCAGTTTCATGGGTGGGAAACTCCTTTTCAAATTTTTGTGCGAGAATACCTATTTTAGCCATTCTATAAAGACTCCCTTGTTTTCCTTTTTCAAATGTTTTTGGAAGCAGTATTTCCTTGGTTAGGAAAGAATCCCTTTTTCAATCTAGTCTTATTTGTAGTTGGTCCTGTGGATACAGTCTCTCTGGTGGAGTTTATCTCCATGCTTTATTTGTTCTTTTTTTGTCTCTAGGAGATAGTCTCATCTGTTGTGTTTTTTTGTAAAAGGTCTAGGGATTCTTTGAAAATATCTTCTTTCAACCAATCAATTTTTTTTCTTCTAATAGCGATATAGTCTCATAAATACTTGTTTCTTTATGTTGCCCTAGAAATCATAAAGTACAAGGATGATCCTTCATAGTAATTATTTTATTATGCAATCTAATATTTATTATGCTACTCTTGAGACCCTAAAGCGTAAGGGACACACTCTATACTACTTTAAATTTTATTGCAAGGAGAGAATTTTATACTACTTGAGGAAAATAAAGATAAATTACTTGGATATTCTTGATTTAATTCACTTGCTTTGCTTTAAAATTTGTCTTCCCATCTTCCTTTGCACCTTTAGGTCCTAAATTTGAACTTACACATTGTACTTCCTCTTCCCTTGTGTTATTTCTTATCTTCTAATGGTTGATTCTAATAAACTATATATTTTATTCTTATGCTTCATATACCTTCCAATTATATTTATAATATTTAGTAAACAATAACATGTATATGTATTTTTCCTTTAATTGATTATAGGGGATTGAAATGAGCCCAATCCATATTACATCATCACCACATAATGGTATTACAAGGGCTTGGATATTATCCATGTATCACTTTACAAGATTTGAATTAGGGTCTCCTCTTTGAATGTTAAGGAATCTAACTCGTTGAGCTAATGGCATTTGATATAACATTTATATGTATTTATGTGATATAATTTTATACAATTTTATGTAAATAATACTTTGATAATATAAAGAAGTAAGATAATAATGTTGTCTTTTTTATTTAAGTAAAATTTAAATTTTAGAAATCAATAAACCAAGAGAGATTCTATTTCTTAATGAAAATGACATTAACAATCTCATAGGTGATAACTAAACATATTTTAAAGTCATAAAAAGTATATTTTATAAAAAGATAAATTGAATAGAATTTAACGACCAAAAAAAATTATTTTAATAAAGATTATCCATAAGATTTATATATAACTTTATATGTAATATCAAATATAATTTATAATCTCATTTAATATTATATGGCTTAAATATACTATGGTTTAATAAATATATGGAATGAATGAATCATTTTATAATAAATGCCTACAATAACTAGTACTATTTTTTAGTAAAAGCTAGGTTATATTATGTCAAGTGGCAAGTAAATTTTATCAATGCCCAATGGCAACCTCTTGCTACTCAAATTTGTAAAGTTCCTATTGAATCCAAAACTCATCTTATTGGATGGTAGGTTCTGCATTAAAAATTTCCAACTTCTGAATGTTTGGCCCTGAGTTTACATATTTCCCCTCAATGCAAATTTTGTAACGCTTAAAAAACCCTTATTCATTTATTTTGGTTTTGTGACATGGCTAAGCAATTTTGGGATGTCTTGTATACTTTTTTATTCTCCTCTTTCACTAGATATTGGAAGCTTTCTCTTCTTGGTTTTTCCTAGCAAGATCATTGCCCCAAACTTTAGGATGTTTGTAGACTCATCCTTCTCAAGCATATTTAGAAGTTCAAATACAAAAAGGTGTTTTCCAATTTTTCTCCTCCATAGGATATAGTTTTAGCAAACTTGACCTTTGTTCTTCTATTGTATTTGAGATACATTCATTCCCATGTTCAATGAGCTTCCAGCACACTAGGATATGTTACCGATAAACCTCATAAGCTTTCTCATATGATACAAGATCTTCATAAGGTCCAATAGAAAACTATAAACGAGGCAATAAATAGTGATGAAAGAGTTCAAGAATTGATTGCTTTTATTTTCTTCTTGAATACTTCAAAAGATATTATGGAAGACATACCTATAACTTCACAATATGATAGGCTATCCCATGGATGAGTAACGATATCTTGCGTATTGCAATAGTATATAGATATAGTCTTTTGTTGATACTAGCTTCTATTGTTATGTATATTCAGTCATGGATGCTTTACTCTTTATCCACCTTATTTTATTTTTTTGTTGGTGGATGATCCTAGCACCGAAATAAATAATTCTTTCAGTATATCAGTATATTTTATAAAGTTATGAATTATATTTTTAACTTATCACTACCATTCATATAATTTTATATATAATAGAATATGTTATGGTCATAGGACCATGAAAATCTTGAATTTAAATTAAATTGTTAGCATATAAATGTTCCTTTAGAGTATGTTTAATCAACAAGTTAAGAAACTAGGTCTAAATCTTGACAAGTGATACATATATAATTATCAAAAAAATGTTGTTGTAATATTAATACATGGTCATCATTCTCCCATCCTGCTGGAGGGTGGGACTCAGACAGGGCAGTACCACAAACCGTTTAGATTTGAAAATTTTTGGCTACAAAAGGAGGATCTTCATGAGAAAATTCTGCAATGGTGGGATGAAGGTCGTCCACCTTTTGGGACAGCTATGTTTAAATTCCACAAACAGCTTCATTTGGTCAAAAGTAAACTGAAACAATGGAGGCACGCCAATAAGTCGGATTTCTAGCTGCAAAGAGCCCCCTTGATGGTCCGTTGGGAGGAGGTACAGAAACAATTCAGGGAAGGAATAATTACTTAACAGCTTAAAACTGAAGATGATACCCTGCGCAAAGCTGTTGAGGACATTGATAACCAAGAGGAAATTTACTGGAAATAGCGGGCTAGAAATTCTTGGTTATTGGAAGGAGATAGAAATACAAAATTTTTCCATCGATCAGCCTGTGCTAGAAGATAGATGAATAACATGGCAGCTCTACATGATGAGAATGGATACTCCTTTGATACTCTTCCTGGTATGCACTCCCACTCTGTGGATTATTTCTCTAAGCTTTTTGTTGAAAATAGGGAGCAAGATGTGGGGGCTCAAAATGAAGTTCTTGATGTTATTCCCCCTATTGTCACTCAAGAAGAAAACCTGGCTCTCCTTAGACCCATTGATAGAGATGAATTGAGGTCTGTGGTCTTTGGAATGAGAACAGGCAAATCTCCCGGTCCAAACGGTTTCCCTATTGAGTTTTTCCAGGCCTTTTGGGATACCTTGGAGGAAGATGTTTTGGTCATTACGAGAGGAGTCCGGAATCAATAAGAGAATGCTTAAGGCTCTAAATCACACCTTCATCACTTTAATTCCTAAGTGGGAGGAAGGGGTTCATATCTCTGATTTTAGGCCTATTGCCTTATGTAATGTGATTTACAAAATTATCACAAAGATAATAGTTGAACGTCTTAAACCTCTCCTTCATAACCTCATCTCCTCAGAACAAGGGGGATTTGTTGAGGGTAGATAGATTTTGGATGGAGTGGTTCTTGCCCAGGAGGCTATTCATTCAATGCAAAACTCCGGCAACAAAGGAATGTTCATCAAACTGGATATGTCCAAGGTTTATGATAGAGTGGAGTGGGGTTTCCTGTCAAAAATGTTGGCCGCCTTTGGTTTTTCCCAGGACTGGATAGACTGGGTTATGAGCTGTGTTTCCACGCCTTCTTATTCTGTTCTAATTAAGGGGCTTCCCTCACCTCCTTTTGGAGCTTCTCGCGGTCTCCGACAAGGGGACCCTTGCTCTCCCTATCTATTCCTTATTTTGGCTGAAGGATTAGGTAGACTCTTCTTCAAAAGAAGACTTCAAGGCCTGTTAACAGGTATTAAGGTTGGTTCAGAAATTCTGACTCATTTGCAATTTGTGGATGATACGGGCCTGGTTGGAGTGGCCAGTCTCAGGGAAGCCGGGGGAATCGAGAGACTCTCTCAATGTTTACCTTAGGGCCTCCAATCGAGGTTATCAATGACAGAAAATCCAAAGTGGTCTTTTTCAATCTTGATCAAAGGCTTTAGGACAGAATTATGGAGATTTTGGGCTTCACTAGAACCTCTCTTCCTATAGTCTACTTGGGGGTTCCTTTGCACTTCAAGAAATTGAAAATTGACATTTGGAAAGATCTTTTGGATGGCTTCAAAGACAGAATGAATCATTGGTCTCTTAAATGGTTAAGCTATGGCGGCCGATTAACCTTCTTACAGTCAGTTATCCAAGCCATGCCAATTTATAAATTCTCTATCCTGGCTGCCCCACCTTCTATTTGGAAAGAGTTGGATAAATTGGCCGAGAAGATTCTTATGGGAAGGAGCAAAGGGTGAGAGGAAATGGGCCTTGGTTGGGTGGGATAAAGTTACACAGCCCAAAGAAAAATGAGGGCTGGGATTGAGAAGCTCTAAACTCAACAACATAGCCTTAGCTGGTAAATTGTATTGGAGATGGATTTCCCAGCCATCTTCTTTATTCAGTAGAATCTTAACCAGCAAATATCTGGGCCAAGTTCACCCCTCTGAAATAAGCCGCTTCCCTTTGGATGGTAATGGATCCCTAGTCTGGCAAGCTCTCAAGTTGGGTTCTCAAGTTATTAAAGACCAATTGTTCTGGAAAGTTGGAAGAGGGGAGAAGGCACATTTCTGGACTGACTCTTGGGACCAGTTTCCACCCATCATTGCGGAATATCCTGAATTGCTTCCAATTAAAACTGCCATAGAATCCCAGGGATGGGTCACTATTGAGAATTATTTCAACACTAGCCAGTTGGGTGAGTATAAATTCAAGAAGTTTAAACGGTTGGAGGAGTGTCCGGTCACAATCCCTCCGACGCTAGCAACCATTTTGACCAACATCTTGACAGCACGGTTTCTCACGGGCAGAGATGAAGAGGATGAGTTAGCTTGGGGCCATGGGAACCTCGGGGTTTATACTGTGAAGGCTGGATATGATCAGATCCTCCCAGAGCCTCCCCCGCATTCATTTTTGGTTCAATATTGGAAGAAGATTTGGCATTCCAAGTGCTGGCCAAAAGTGAACTTCTTTGCCTGGCAGTTTATGCACAATGGCATTCTCACCTTCGATTTCCTCAAAAACAGAGGAATCATTGGCCCTTCTCAGTGTATTTTATGTCATAAGAATGAGGAGACTGCTGATCATTTGATGTTTGAGTGCTCTTTCACAGGTCAGATTTGGAATCGGTGGTTTTCCTTTTTTAAACTCTAGAGTAATGGTGCTCTGACTCGAAACAATATCTGGCAAAGATGGAAGAAATGCAGATTTAAATCTAAAGCCCTCCATCTGGGGTGGGATCTTGGTCTTTCCTTCATCTGGTGGCAAGTGTGGCTGGAAAGAAACGCTCGAATCTTTAGAGAGACCTTCTCCTCGCTTGATGGAATATGGCAGGTTATCTGGAGCAAAGTCACAGAGACGGTTGCCATATATGCTGATGAGGAAATTACGGCTGAGCTGGGTCCTCAGGAAGAGAGAGCTATTGCACAGGTTAGAAAGAACATAGCCAGTTGGAAGCCCCCCCCAGCAGGCTGGGTTAAAATTAACACAGACGGAGCTGCAAAGGGCAATCCGGGCAATGCTAGAATTGGTGTTGTGTGCCGTGATCATGCTGGAACTGTGCTTTACTGGGAACTACAGGGTCTGGGTAGAGCCACCAATAATGAAGCCGAAGCCTATGCTATCAAAATTGCTTCCATCTAGGCTGTCAAGCAGGGATACAGAAAGATACTCCTTGAGACAGATTCTCAAATTCTGGTTGGCGCTCTTGATTGTTTGAGGAACTTTGCTTTGAAAGCTTGGAAGATACAAATTTTAGTCTCTCAAATCAAGGACCTTTGGAAGGAATTAGAAGATGTGATCCCTATCCATGTGAGTCGTGACTTAAATTCGACGGTTGATTTCCTTGCAAAGATGGGTGCGGAAAAGGAGGTTGGAGTTCAGCTACACAGTGACATGCCTGTGGAAAATGCTGAGATTCGACAGGGACTTGCAAAATTCTTGAATCAATGAGAAATTTTTGTACTAAGGATGATTTTTGTCGCGTTTTCGTGACCTGCTTTGCTGTCGCGGCCCTTGGCAGGAAACTGTCGAGATATCGCGACAGGTTTTGTCGCCACGGCCTTGGGAAGGTTTCTGTCGCGATTTCGCGACGCTTTGAGCGCAGGGGCAATAAGGAGGAAAACAGTTGCGATATCGCGACGATTTTTGTGTTTCAGAGACAAAAGGAAAAACTGTCGCGATATCGCGACAAGTTTGAGCGCAGGGGCAACAAGGAGGAAAACAGTCGCGATATCGTGACGATTTTTGTGTTTCGGAGACAAGGGGAAAAACCGTCGCGATATCGCGACAAGTTTTGTCGCCACGGCCTTTGGAAGGTTTCCGTCGCGATTTCGCGACGCTTTGAGCGCAGGGGCATCAAGAAGGAAAACAGTCGCGATATCGCGACGGTTTTTGTGTTTCGAAGACAAGGGGAAAAACCGTCGCGATATCGCGACAAGTTTTGTCGCCACGGCCTTTGGATGGTTTCCGTCGCGATTTCGCGACGCGTTGAGCGCAGGGGCATCAAGGAGAAAAACAGTCGCGATATCGCGACGGTTTTTGTTTTTTGGAGACAAGGGGAAAAACCGTCGCGATATCACGACAATTGTTGTTGCCACGGCCTTTGGAAGGTTCCCGTCGCGATTTATGTATGTATATACATATACATATATGTATGTATATACATATATATATATATATATATATACATATATATATATGTATGTATATACATATATATATATATATACATATATATATATATGTTATGTTATATATATATATATATATATATATATATATATATATATATATATATATATATACTTATATGTGGCTTTTATTGGTGAATCCTCCTCAATTGAAATATCTTTCCATCCTTTTAATTACAAACTTAATCCCTGTAAGAACTGCCCTAGCTTATGCATAGTTGTTAGTTGAAGTTCTATATAATTTTGAGTAAGCGAAGATAATTTTACCTTCATTATTTTGAAAAACATCACCTCCATTAGTTTTCTAGATTTCCTTTAAAAGCACCATCAAAATTAATTTTGATAAACCCAATTTCTAGATATTTTTATTTTACCCTAGATCAAAGTAGATCCTTTGTTTTAATGTCATTATCACAAATGAATCTCATGTATGTTTAGATCCTTGAACCAAGTTTTTACTACCTTTTTTTTTTGCACTTGAGACTTCCCATGATGAGCACTATATTTGTAAACATTTTACAATAGAGGAAAAAATATTATTCCAAACTTGGGCATGATTTCAAGATTTATTTTTAAAAATTCTATTATTTCTTTTAATCCATAATTCCAACAATTATGGAGGTAGATCCATTCGACCCGAGAAGCATAATTGGGAGGCAGAGCTGAAGGACATCAAGGACAAAGAACTCTGCAAGAAAGCGAGGATGGGAATGAAAAGAACTAAACTTCCTACCCCTTGGAACAGTGTAATGAAACCCATCATCGAATTTGTCACCGTTGATGATCTTGAGAAGGTACTATGTAGCTTTCACTTCACTTTCTACAATCATTTTAGGGATGTCAATCCTGTGAACATACCCTAGTTCATTTTTAATTCCATTAGTTACTCCATTGAGAACATTCATAGAAAGAAAAGTGATGACCTACCCTCACATCAGGGCCTTTTCAATGTCCTATATAATCATTGGCTTACCCATTGCCCCCAAGGCATTGTTATTCCTTCTGTTCATCCCACCAAAGGTAAACCTAGCCTCGTACCTACCAAGACTAGCTAGTTTCAGGCTAGTCCATCCTCCTTCCACTCCCCGTTCATGTCTGCCAAGAAACATACTTTGTGGAGGCTATCAAAATCTTGAGAAATCAATCTACCAAGAAAATAAAATTTGAGGCTCTTGAGAAGTCAGAGAAAGCTGTAAGATCCTCATCACGCTTGCAACAGCTTACGCAAAAAAGGAAAACCTTGGTTTTAGATTGGGATGAGGAGGATAAGAATGTTTCTGATCAATGTTTGAAGCAGTATATCATCAAATCGATTTCCAACTGCATCACTCACATTGCGGACCTCCGCAATGCTCTGAATTTGCTATTTTTTAAGAAGAAATATTTTGAGGATGGTGACAAGAAAATCGTTGTGAATTATGTCAAAGATGACGACAAGAAATATGTTGCTTCTGAAAATGTAGAGGATGAAAGCGAGGACGAGATAAAGTAAGAACCTAAGGATGTAGATGTTGAATTTGAAGAAGAAGCCTAACGACTTTTTGGTTCATGGTTGGTTTTTGTTTCAAGGAATCCTCTTACTATGTTATTTTTCTTCTCTTCCTTTTCCTTTTTGTGGGATTGTGTTTCCTCATTTTTTACTTTTCGATCTATTCTTTGCTTTTAATTTTTGATGTAATCAGGTTTTGGGAGCTTTTCAAAACCCGCTTTGAATGAGTTTTTAAATAATCAAAAAAATAATAATTCCAACAATTAATGACAAGATCAATCCTACACAAAATACATAATACTTTAGCAGAGGATGAATTACTTACTTTGAAATTAAATAAAGCTAAGGATTACTGAATAAGATTATTTGTTGTCCAGGAGGGACGTTTTTCGTAGGACTGCCCAAACTATCGAACTTGTTTTGGCCATATCTCACTCATCCGGACTCGGATTGAGCTAAAATTTTGAGGGTAGATGCCTGAAAAACCCTAGAACGTCTCCACCAATTTTTAGATCATTTGGAGCAACACAGATCCTAGCGCATCCCTATGTGTGAACGAGATTTTTGGCAAGCGGTTGTGCGAGGGTTTCATCCGGGTTGAGTGCAAGCAGCTCCAGAGGTTGGTTTTTAGGGCCTTCGGGCCCTAGCGGCCAATATTTTTGTGGTTTATGCTCAATATTTTAGCAGGATATGTTGCAGGGGATCCAAGATGGGTTAGAAATCTATCTTTCAATAGATCATGCTGTGAACTTGAGTGACAACGGCTTCCAATTTGTTGCACAAAAGAAAAGTGAAAACCATACCTTTCCACGACATCTAGGGCAAGGATTAAAGAGATCACGAAACAAGTTTCAAGCAGTTGATCAAAAAATGGCTCAGATCTCAAGTGAATCTGGTGCTAAGGTGCACCCACAAAATAATTCTACTATGAAAACCCCTGTCAAGGGTAAGAATTTTGAAGACTCAGCCCCAAAAATGAATTTTAGGGATGCCCTCCATGGTGGACAGCCTCAGCCCAATGCTAATATTAATCTTAGGGCTTCCCATAAACCTCTAAGAATGCCTAATATTGATCCCAGGAAAATGGAGTCAGGATGTCTTAAAGCAGTTGATGGAACTCCTATTGTTAAGCTTGATATGGGTAACATTCAGACTGGCATTGAAGATTTGGAAAAAAGAGGACTAATTTGTCGGTTCATGGGTTTTCATCCGAGCCTATCTACTTTCAAAGTTTAGGCTACAAAAATCTAGAAAACTAAAGGTGAGTTACAAATCTCTATTTATCCAAATGGTTATTTTCTTGTTTTATTTGCTAATAATGAAGATAGAGAGAAAACTTTTCAAGGGGGTCCTTAGTTTTTTGGAAGGGCAGGGCTTTTCATGAAGCCCTGGCATACTAAATTTAAAGCCGAAGAAGAGATGCCTTCTATAGCTCCCGTGTGGGTTAGACTCTTTGGCCTCCCTATTGAATTTTGGAATCCTACTATTTTTTCTTCAATTGGAAACTCTTTAGGAACTTTTATGATGACTGCTGATTGTACTCAAAATTTTGAACATATTATTTATGCTCGGATTTGTGTTTTAATGGATTTTGACAAACCCCTACCTAAAAATATCACATTACAATTTGGGGAAGACACTTGGGAGCAAGTAGTGGACTATGAGAACATTCCTTTTCATTGTAGAATTTGCCATGAATATGGTCATTTGGCTAGTGCTTGCCCAAATAAAATTCTTGATCAAAAGAAAGAAGATATAAACTCAGCAGGTTTCCAAATGCCTAAGAAGAAGAACACTCAAAAAAAACCAGTTATGAAGGATCAATCAAAGTCATCTGCTAATATGTTTGAAATCCTTTCCACAAATGATGTCCCAAGTGAGGAAGAGGAAATAATGGAAACAAAAATCTTAGAAACACAATTTAAATATGAAGGGAAGAACTCGGAGACAAACCAACAAATCAAAGGTTTTCAATAGAAAAAAAAGGGAGAAAATTTACACAAGAAAAACAATCTTTTAAATGTCAAAACTTCAAATAATACAGGTCCCAATATAGACTCTATTGAACCCTCTAGTAAAATTTTGGTTGTGTACGAGCATTCTTCAAGGTTAGAAGCCATCTCAGATTCAATTGGAGTAAGTCAAGAAATAGGGAAAAAAACTGAAGATGGATTCTAATAAAAAAGTAGGTCGCAAGACCAATCAATATCATATGGTAAAAGAAGGTGAAAAGCTTGTAGAGGAAGGTAATATTAATGCCCTTCCCAATTTTTTAGCCCTGGTATTAATGAAGATCATCACTTGGAATATTAGAGGACTCAAAGGGAGTCTTTCAAAACAAAATGAAATTAGAAGAATGATTCAGATAAATCATCCACATCTTGTTTTCCTTCAAGAAACGAAGATGTCAATGGAGGATATGGACTCAATTGCCAATAAAATTTGGCCAGTTGGAAAAGTGGTTTCCCTCAGTTCCCAGGGGACTTCTGGTGGCATTGCTTGTCTTTGGGACCCAAAAGAGGTAGTTATTCACCATATGGTTGGCAGTTGGGGTCTGTTGGCTATAGCTATTCAAAGTAGACATTCCAACCAAATTATGCTCTGCATTACTATTTATGCTCCGACTGCTTTGGAAGAAAAAAGAAGATAGTGGAAGGATATAACTCATATTATCTCTCATTTTCCTGAAGCTTGGATCTTGATCGGAGGAGATTTCAATACCATCCTCTCTCTGGATGAGAAAATGGGGGGAAATAGAAATTTGGACAAAAGCATTGACCTCATGAGCGAATATATTGCAAACCTCCATCTTGTGGACATCCAACTAGATAATGGCCTTATGACTTGGTCTAACAGAAGGCAAGGCTTAGCTTGTATAATGGAGAGATTGGATAGGTTTTTGCTCTCTAAAAATTTCTTAATCCATGGTCACATTCCTAAAGTGAAGACTCTTAACAATGTTGGTTCGGATCACTGGCCAGTCATGGTGGAAATGTGGAAAACCAATGTGAGTTTCTCTCCTTTTCATTTTCAATTAATGTGGCTCAGAGACAGTTCCTTTAGACCTCGTGTGCAACAATGGTGGAAGGAAGGTAAGCCTAGGCATGGGACTAAGATGTTCTATTTTGCCAAAATACTGCAATACATTAAATCCAAAATCAAGACTTGGAACTGGAAGGAGTTTGGGGATGTTCATAAAAAAAACATGAAGTTATTGCTCAACTTGAAAATTTGAATAAGAAAATCCATTTAGATGGCCTCACGAGAGAATAGAAGTGCAGATGAAATTAAACTCACAACTCAGTTAGAGGAATGGGAAAAAAGAAGAACTCTTATGGAAGCAAAAATCTAGAATTCAATGGCTCAAAGAAGGAGATCGAAACACAAATTTCTTCCACAAATCTCTTCTAGCTCGAAGATCTCACAACTTTATTTCTTCCCTAAAATCAGATTCTGGAGATGTTGTCTATACTTGGGATGGCATGAACTCTATTGTTGTCGATTACTTTTCCAATATTTTTGTTGCTACTCCTCTTGACTCAACTTCTCAACAAAATGTTCTTCAAGCAATCCCTTCTCTTATCACTTCTGAGGAGAACTCTATTTTGACTGCTCCTATTACTATCAATGAGCTTCAACAGGTAGTTTTTAAAATGCAAAAAGGGAAAACCCCAGGTCCTGATGGTTTTCCCATTGAGTTCTACCAAGAGTTCTGGGATATCCTTCATGCTGATTTATTAGAGGTGGTGGAAGAAGCCAGGAAAGCCAAAGAAATTTTGAAGGTTATCAATAAAACTTATATTACTCTTGTTCCAAAAGCTCAAGAGGTTGATCATATCTCAGCTTTTAGACCTATTGCTTTATGTAATGTTCTTCTCAAAATCATTACTAAAATCATGGTTGAAAGGTTGAAGCCTCTTTTGCATAAGATTATTTCCCCTGAGCAAGGGGGTTATGTGAAAGGGCGTCAAATAGTAGATGAGATAGTTCTTGCTCAAGAAGCCATCCATTCCATGGATATGCAAAAATCTCCTTCCATGTTCATTCGGTTAGACTTATCCAAAGCTTATGACAGAGTGGATTGGCACTTCCTTATCAAAGTTTTGAGGCAATTTGGTTTCTCTAAGGATTGGATGGATTGGATTATGGGATGTATCTCTTCAGTTTCCTACTTAGTTCTTATCAATGGCAGGCCTTCTCAGTCATTCCCTACTTCTAGAGGTATTAGGCAAGGTGACCCGCTATCCCCTTATTTATTCATCATTCTTGTTGAATGCTTGGGTAGGACTATAACCAAAAAGAGGGAAAACAAAACCCTTGAGGGAGTTACCATTGCTCATGGAGCTAGACCTATCTCTCATATTCAATTTGTGGATGACTCTACTCTTTTAGGTAAAGCTACAGTTAAGGAAGCTTCTAATATTAAGCAAATCATTAGCTATTTTTCTAAGGCTACTGGGCAGTTGATCAATGAAGACAAATCTAAAGTTATTTTCTTTCACTGCTCTACCAGATAGGAATCCATGGTCTTGGATAAATTAAGATATAAGAAGACCTCCCTTTCGATCACTTATTTAGGTATTCCCATCAATATTCAAAGGCAAAAAAATAAATATTGGAATTGGTTGTTGGACAAAGTCAAGAAGAAAATTGGAAAGTGGACCAACAGGTGGCTTTCTTCTAGGGGTAGAATCACCTTGGTAAAATCAGTCCTTCAAGCTATTCCTATTTATGTATCTTCCATGTTGAATATCCCAAAGGTTGTTCTTCGAGAACTAGATCAAATCAGTCATCGATTCCTTTGGAGTGGTACTAAGGAGAAAAGAAAATGGGCCTTGGTGAAATGGGACACTTTATGTCTTCCTAAGAATGAAGGGGGTTAGGATTCCGATCTTCTATTAATAACAACAAAGCTTTAGCTGCTAAATTATATTGGAGGATGTTGCATAACCCCAATGCTCTTTGGGCCAATAATCTTCATGCTAAATATGTTGAGAACAAAAGTCCTGAAGACCTTGTTCGCTATCAACTTCCTACCAAAGGTTCTCCCATTTTAGCAGTTCTTAATATTGGTGAGGATTTGATAAAGAAAAATTTATTTTGGATCATTCATAATGGTCAACAGGTAAATTTTTGGATAGATTCTTGGGATGGTCACAAGCCTTTGATAACTCAGTTTCTCGATTGGAGGCCTTGGATGGAGGAGCTTCACCGAGCTAACTGGATAAAGGTGGCTAATTACTATCGGTACCATACTGGTAATTCAAAGGTTGGTAGATATTGGATCCCTATTGAGGACTGGCCTATTCAAATCCTAGAAAGGCAAAGACAAGATATCCAAGGCATCCTTCATATGAGATCTCTCTCTTGGTCCCATGAAAAATATTGTTTTGGATGGAACAACACTACTAAGGGTGAGTATTCAGTTGCTCAAGGTTATTTGACCTTATGCCATAATAATCCCAACCAATATTCTGACATATTTTCTCAGTTGTGGGCTCAAAAGCTCTGGCCTAAGGTGAGGTTCTTTACTTGGCTTTTATTGCATCGTAGGGTGCTTATTGGTGAGCAACTTATGAAGCGTGGTTTTCATGGCCCTTTTAGATGTGAAATGTGTGAAGAGAATGTAGAAACTCTCAACCATATTTTTATTGAGTGTACTTTAGCCTCTGAGCTATGGAGGAGAATGGCCACTTTACTTGGCTTACAAGTGGTCCAATTTTTTTACTTTTGAACAACTTTGGAGGGATTGGCCTAAACAAGAGGGTGTTGATCATTTTATTAGGCAGTTAGTTTGGATGGGTTCTACCATTCTTCTTTGGAATATCTGGAATGAAAGGAACAACCAAATTTTTAATCAAGATAGGAAGGATATTCACTATATTTGGCAAAATACCATAGCCAACTTAGTTGAATCAGTCCATCAACTCCTTAATCACCCCCAAAACTCCCACCAAATATGGGATCAAGTGATGCAAATATTGAAGATTAAATCTTCTAAGGGCAACCAACTTAAAGGGAATGTGAGTATTTGTAAGATGGATAGGACAAGAAATTGGCAACCTCCTCCTAAGGATTTTGGAAAAGTCAATACTGATGGAGCCTCTAGAGGGAACCCTAGAAAAGCCAGTGTGGGAGGAATTGGTAGACTTTCAGATGGCTCCCTGGTTTTTACTTTTGCTGAGAATTTGGGTATTCTTTCCAATAACCTTGTTGAGGGGTATGGTATCCTCAGAGGCCTTCAAGAGGCTACTAAGGTTGGATGGGAAAAGGTGTTAGTTGAGTCTGACTCTCAACTCATGATTAATCTTTTGAAGACTCCTTCTAAGAATCATAAGGTTGATTGGAGAATAAAAAGAATTATTGAGAAGATTCAATTAATCCAGATGGGATTTTTGAAAGTTGATTACAATCATGTGGTCAGAGATCAAAACAAGAGTGTTGATGCTTTAGCTAATTGGGCTTTGGACAAAGGTGATCTTACTTGTTATGGCCACCCTCCTAGATGGTGGGCTTCACAAATTAGGGAAGCTCTTCTTTCTATCATTTCTTTGGATGGCTCCAGTTCTGAAGGTACCTAGTTTCTTCTTGCTTTATTTTTGCTTCTCTTTGGTTCGATCAGGTTATTTTAGTTCCCTAGCTCAAACTATTCTTTCTTTTGTTTCCTCTGTTGATTCTTGCCTTAAAAGTCTTCTGGTCTAGAAAGGTCATTGTTATGTTCAATTTTTTTCTTTTTTATTTTTTTGTTTAGTTTTTTAAGGTGTGTGTGTTCTTTTGTTTTGTTTTGTTTTTGTGTTCTTTGTGTTGTTTTTTGTTGTTCTTGTGTTTTTGTTGTTTTGTGTTTTTTTATGTTTTTTGTTATTGTTCTTGTGTTTTTGTCGTTCTTGTTCTTGTGTTTCTGTTTGTTTGAGTTAATTCGTGTTTTTATGTGTGAGTGTTTTCTATGTTTTTTGTTTTTGTTTATTGTCTATTGTTGGTTGTTTTTTATTTTTATTTTTATTTTTTTTAGGTTTTGGTTGTGTTTATTTTTCATGTTTTTTTTGTATGTCTTTGTAGTGTTCTGTTGTTTTTGTCATGTTTGTGTTTTGTTATGTTGTTCTTGTGTTTTTTCTATGTGGTTCATGTTGTGGTTTTTTTATCTTATTGTGTGTGTGTTTGGTTGTGCTTTTATTTTTGACACACTCAAGGAGCATGTTTTTTATTTTATTTTATTATTTTTATTGTTATTTATTTATTTTTTTAAATTATTTTTGTGTGTTTGTTTGCTCCTTGAGTATGTCAAAGGTGGTAGGCCAGGTTCGAGTCCTGGGTATTTTTGGTGGAATGGATACCCTTGCCTCCTTGGGTCTTACCCGAAAGTGGCATCCCTTCTGGGATGTTTTCCACAAATAAAAAATACATAATGCTTTAGCTTTGAAATAATTAGTCCAAATATTCATCAACTCTTTTAATATTTATGAAGCTACCCAATATATTTTCATATTTTTAAAAAAGTAACCCCAAATGGTGTGAGATGGAATGATGTTTCTAAATCCTTCACACATAAGACACATCTGAAAGTTCCATGATATCCTCTTCTTTATAGAGTATCTCCTATAAGAATCTTACTATAAACTTCTAACCAAAGGAATGTTGAAGTCTTAAGGGGAGCCTCTAGTGACCAAACTTTTTTCCAAGAAAAATATTTAGGACTAGGAAATTTCAATTGCTCTAAATCCTCATATCCTAACTTGATTTAGTATCCACCATATTTTGATAGATTCCAAACCAACTTATCCTTTTGTATAAAAATCTACAAATAAAATTCTCGAAGCATATTTTGAAGTTCATCTACAATTTGTTTGAGCTCCTTTCCTTCAACCAGGTTACTAATAGAAATCCATGATTTAGAGTTGTTGTTTATATTATTATCATCTTTGATCTTTGAACCTTTACAAGGCATGCATTCCTGAGCTAATGGTTGCTATTTTGAGTTAGAGATAAACGGATAAGGCTCCAACCAAGCATTAGATCAAAAAAATGCATAAGTCTCCTCGTTGAATGACCATATAATATTTATTTGATCAATTGAAAACTATCTTATATGAAAGTTCATGTTAATGATCCTTTGGGTGAAGTTTTCCTAAATAATTTCATTGCATCAAAAGAACCTATATATTTTGAAGTATATTTTTTCCCAATACTTTATTTAATCTATGAATATTCTCCATGTTAGGAATGGAGCCTAAGTATGAGGAGGCTAAACAGAGAAAGTTTCTAGATTTACTGCAGGACGGGTAGGGAAAGTTTCTAGATTTACAGTCTGTTAGTCTACCAGAGAAAGTTTTCGGATTTACAACAGGACAGCCAGGGAAAGTTTTTTTTGTTTTTATCAATGTTAATCTTGGAATGTATTAAGAAAAGCAATTTTTTTTCTATTTTTTTCTTCTATATAGTTGTGAGGAAAAACAGAGTATACAATGAAGAAAATTACTATGTTGATTCCTTGAAAATATAGAGAGGAAATTACAGCAGATGTTTGTTGTAGGTTGTAACCCTCTATTGCTTGGATTGAGAAAGAAAGGACTAAAAATTCTTGGTGGATGTAACCCACATTGGGTGAACCACGTTAAAATCGTTGTCTCTTCTACTGTGTGTTTGTCTTATTTTGTTAATTCTGCTATTAAAGTTTGAAACACTATAATTGCTTTTCTATATTTTATATAGTGATTTACTCTAACAAGTGGTATCAGAGCATTTGTTTTGTTGGGTGCACTTGACAGAAGGAGAATTTCTGGATCCAGTGGGAGCAATGGCGGAAGAAGGGAGGTTTAGAGTTCAAAAATTCAATGGCCAGAACTTTCAATTTTGGAAGATGCAGATGGAGGATTACTTGTACCGGAAGGATCTTTACTTACCTCTTGAGGGGGAAACGAAGAGACCTTCAACTATGTCTGATGAGGAGTGGAGTCTCCTTGATAGAAAGGCATTGGGTACTGTGAGGCTATGCTTGGGAGCCACCGTAGCCTTCAACATCTCCGATGAAAAGACTACCAAGGGAGTCATGGATAAGTTGGCCAAGATGTATGAGAAACCATCAGCATCAAATAAGGTATTCTTAATGAAAAGGTTATTTAACATGAAAATGAGTGAAGGAGGATTTGTGCATGATCATTTAAATGAATTTAATACTATCACTAATCAATTGCATTTAGTAGGATTGGATTTTGATGATGAGCTTAGGGCCTTATTAATCTTATGCTCTCTTCCGAAAAGTTGGAACAGTTTGGTAATGGCGGTAAGTAACTCTGCTTCGAGTTCAAATAAATTAGAATTTGATGATGTGGTTGGTGTGATACTCAGTGAGGACATGAGAAGAAAAACCACAGGAGAATCATCTAGCACCGCCTTAACTATTGAGAATAGAGGAAGAGGAAGAGAAAGAGGCAAGAGTTCACATCGTGGCAAATCCAAAGGTAGATCCAAATCACGTGGAAAAGGAAAGCTACAGTGTTGGCACTGTGGCAAAAAGGGTCATCTCAAGAAGGATTGTTGGCAAAGAAAGGGTGATGGAAATGAAGGTAATGATAATAATGGTAACACTTCAGAAGCCAATATTATTGGACAAATTCTACAAGATGCTTTAATCTTATCTCTTGATAGAAATAGTGATTATTGGGTAATTGATAGTGGTGCTTCATTCCATGCTACCTCACATAAGGAATACTTCATAGATTATGTTTATGGAGATTATGGACAGGTTCTGTTGGGAAATGACCAACCATGTAAAATCGTGGGTATTGGAAAGATTTTGATTAAATCCCCAAATGGATGTCAATGGGCTCTTAAAGAGGTGAGACACATACCATATTTAAAGAGAAATCTTATATCGGCAAGTAAGCTTGATGGTGAAGGATACACGGTTGCATTCGGAGAAAATGCTTGGAAAGTTACTAAAGGTTCATTGATAGTAGCTAGAGGTAAATTGGTGGGTACTCTTTATTTACTTACTGATTTTTCTCACTGCTCCATGAATTTAGTTTCTACGGGTGAGAGTGCATCTTTGTGGCACCAAAGACTTGGCCATATGAGTGGAAAAGGTATGGAAATTTTACATTCAAGAAAGTTATTGCCTAAGTTAAAAGAGATTGATTTGGAATTCTGTGAGGATTGTGTTTATGGTAAAGCAAAGAGAGTTAGATTTCTCAAGGATGGCAAGGAAAGGAAGAAAGAGAAATTGGAGCTTGTGCACTCGGATGTTTGGGGCCCGACTCAGGTAACTTCTCTTGGAGGTTCCTCTTACTATGTACTTTTTATTGATGATGCAACAAGGAAAACATGGATATATTGCATTAAGAATAAAAGTGATGTTTTTAATACCTTCAAGAATTGGAAAGCATTAGTTGAAAATGAAACTGGAAAAAGGTTAAAGTGTCTAAAGTCGGATAATGGTGGAGAATATTGCGGTAGAGAATTTGATGTGTTTTGTTCTAAAAATGGAATTAGAAGAATCAAGGTAGTTCCAAGAACACCTCAAGAAAATGGGGTTGTAGAAAGAATGAATAGAACCATCATGGAGCGTGCTAGGAGCATGAGAATACATGCAGGCTTACCATTATTTTTATGGGCTCATGTTGTTGATACTACAGTATATCTGATTAATAGAGGACCATCTAGTGCCTTGGATGGAGGAATTCCGGAAGAGCTTTGGATAGGTAAACCAGTAAATTATTCTTTCCTTAAGGTATTTGGATGTGAGGCTTTTATGCATATAGACAAAGAGAACAGAAATAAGTTAGATGCTAAGGCCCAAAAGTGCTATTTTATTGGTTACGGTATTGATGGCTTGGGTTACAGATTATGGGATTGTGATAACCGAAAAGTCATTAGAAGTAGGGATGTCATATTTAATGAAAAAAACTTGTATAAATATCGGTTGCAGGGAAAGAAACAGAAAGAGGAAATTACTGAATACATAGACCTTGATGGACACATAGAAAAGGTAACTCCAAAAGTGGTAGAAGATCAAAATGTACAGCAGCAACAACAAGCACCTCAATCTCCAGAAAGTGTTGTTAGACGATCTACCAGGATAAGTAAAATTCCTCAACGTTTCTCTGATTATGTTTTGTATACTGATGTTGGTGAGCCAGAATGTTTTCAGGAAGCATTACGAGATGGATACCAGGAATAAGTGGGAGCTTGCAATGAATGAAGAAATGGACTCTTTATTCCACAACCAAACTTGGGATTTGGTTGAGCTACCCAAAGGTAAAAGAGCTTTGACCAATAAATGGGTGTACAGGATTAAAGAGGAGAATGAAGGGCATAAGAGATACAAAGCAAGACTAGTGGTCAAGGGATTCGCTCGGAAAAAAGGTATTGATTTTGATGAGATTTTTTCTCCAGTTGTAAAAATGACCTCTATTAGAGCTATTTTGAGTCTTATAGCTATAGAAAATTTGTATCTGGAGCAATTGGATGTGAAGACAACATTTCTTCATGGTGATTTGGAGGAGGAAATTTATATGCACCAACCAGAAGGCTTTCGGGTGAAAGGTAAAGAGGATTGGGTATGTAAACTGAAAAAGAGCTTGTATGGGTTAAAACAAGCTCCTAGACGATGGTATTTAAAATTTGATAAGTTCATGGCTAATCAAAGGTTTGAAAGATGTCAAAGTGATCACTTTGTATATTTTAAGCAAACTGGAAATGGTAACTATGTTATTTTGCTATTGTATGTGGATGACATGTTAGTTGTAGGAACAAATATGCAAGATATAAACATGCTCAAGAAGAAGTTGGCTAAATCCTTTGCCATGAAGGATTTGGGAGAAGCCAAACAAATCCTTGGTATGAGGATAACAAGAGACAAGGAGAGTCACACTCTAAAATTGTCACAAGCAAAATACATTGAAAAAGTGCTTAAGAGATTCAACATGAACAATGCAAAGTTTGTTGCTACTCCATTGGCAAAGCATTTCAAACTCACCAAAGATTTGTGTCCCAAGACACAAAAGGAACAAGAGCATATGGCTAAGGTTCCCTATGCATCAGCGGTTGGAAGCTTGATGTATGCAATGGTTTGTACAAGACCGGACATTGCCCACGCAGTGGGAGTAGTGAGTAGATTTATGAGTAATCCGGGAAAAGGACATTGGCAAGCGGTAAAATGGATACTCAGGTACTTGAGAGGAACTTCAAATTATTCTTTGAATTTTGGAGGCTCTAATATATGCTTGAAAGGTTTTGTAGATTCTGATATGGCAGGTGATCTTGATGGTGGAAGGAGCACTACTAGCTACATCTTTACTATAGGAGGAGGAGCGGTTAGTTGGATTTCTAAACTCCAACACGTAGTTGCCCTTTCAACCACTAAAGCTGAATATGTTGCTGCTGCAGAAGCAAGCAAAGAGATGGTTTGGTTGCAAAGACTAATGGAAGAACTAGGGAAGAAGCAAGAGGATAATAGGTTGTGGAGTGATAGCCATAGTGCTATACACCTTGCGAAGAATTTGACATTCCATTCAAAAACTAAACACATCAAACTCAGGTATCATTTCATTAGATCAGTAGTGGAAGATGGATCTTTGAAATTAGGGAAAGTTCACACATCACAAAATCCTGGTGACATGCTTACAAAAGTGGTGTCAAGAGAAAAGTTGAGCTTTTGCTCAACTTCGGTTGGCCTTAAGGAATAAGAGGCCATGATGAGAATTTTTCAGTCCTTGGTTGCAGTATGGTGCAATGGAATTAGTCTCCAAGTGGGAGATTGTTAGGAATGGAGCCTAATTATGAGGAGGCTAAACGGAGAAAGTTTCTGGATTTCTTGCAGGACGGGTAGGGAAAGTTTCCAGATTTACAGTCTGTTAGTCTACCAGAGAAAGTTTTCGGATTTACAACAAGACAGCCAGGGAAAGTTTTTTTTGTTTTTATCAGTGTTAATCTTGGAATGTATTAAGAAAAGCAGTTTTTTTCTGTTTTTTTCTTCTATATAGTTGTGAGGAAAAACAGAGTATACAATGAAGAAAATTACTGTGTTGATTCCTTGTAAATATAGAGAGGAAATTACAGCAGATGTTTGTTGTAGGTTGTAACCCTCTATTGCTTGGATTGAGAAAGAAAGGACTAAAAATTCTTGGTGGATGTAACCCACATTGGGTGAACCACGTTAAAATCGTTGTCTCTTCTACTTGTGTGTTTGTCTTATTTTGTTAATTCTGTTGTTAAAGTTTGAAACACTATAATTGCTTTTCTATATTTTATATAGTGATTTACTCTAACACTCCACCCATAGTTTACCCCTAAGACCAAACTCATAAGTCTACAATTTTACAAGTTTGCTCCTCCAATATTTTTTCCTTTGCAAACCCTATCCCACTTACAAAGAGAAAACCGAAATTTTTTTCCACATCCTTTTCAAAGAAAGTATCTTTGAATTTTATCAATTTCTGGTGCTATACCTATTGGTAATATTGAAAGTCACATCATATAAATAGGTATGGATTGCAATGTAGTCTTTATGGGTTGTAGCCTTCCCACCATGATTAAGATCTTACCTTTCCAACCTAGTAAGCAAGTTTTCATTCTATGCAAACAAGAGAACCAAAGCTCCCTTTTATTTCCTTTATGAGACAAAGGAATACCATAGTAGATTGATAGAAGTTTTCAATTTTAAACCCTAAAATATACACAATAATTTGTTGTAATTCTAGAGCAGTGTTAATATAAAAATCCTAGATTTTATAGTATTAACCAATTGTCTAGTAGCCTTCTTATATTGATTTAAATTCCATGGTCTTACTAACTAAGGTATGACCCAAAAGAAAAGTATCATCATCAAATAGGAGATGAGATTCAAAGGGATTATTTTTTGCAACCTGAATACCTTTGATTTTTCCTTTCACTTCTGAATTTGAGAAAACTCTCCTTAATACCTCTGCAAAAATAATGAATAGATAAGGAGATAACGGATCACCTTGGTAGAGTCCACAAAATAACTTGAACTAGTAGGATAATCATTGATCAAAATAAAATATTTTGCAGTGTTGTAACCTTAGTTACCAAATTCATCGAATTTTTTAGATAAAATTCGAAATTCGTCGAATTTTTAGATAAAATTCGAAATTTTTCGAATTTAAAACCCTAACGAATAAGTTCAGTGAATAAATCCTAAATTCGGCAAATTCTATTTGGAAATAATATTTTATTCGAATTTTGAGTTGTCACCAGGATTCTGCTCCCCTCGGGTAGGCTTCGCAAGTCTCTTGGGAGCAGCTCTTGCAAATCTTCTGCACGCAGAGCATTATCAATAAAAATAAATGCGGGCTTATTCCTTTCACAATTGAAAGCCCTTGAAATATGGTCTCTACCATCTATGGAACATCTGAATACTAAACTTTTATCATAAGTGTATTCAGGGAAGGCATCGTTCAATATTTTTTGCTGCATGTCGGTGTAATCGTTTCTTAGAGGGTCTTCAAAGAGTTGGACCGGGATGTAGTTGTAGCCTTTCAGATGAAGAGTGGCAACAACAGGATAGGTTAGTGTTGTATTTCCTATGCCGCCAAAACCATATATAACAACAGCCAGTGATGACTTCTTTTTTAGGTCCAGCAACTGCATCACTGCCTTTCGCTGTTCTTTGATTCCAACTGTCCAAAAAGAAACAAGTAACCTATGATTTTAATTTCTCCAAAAGTGTAGCAAACATGCCATCAAGAAAATTTTGAAAGTTTGTTAGTTTCTACAGTTAACGAATGAAGGAAGAACGATTTTATGTATATGTTTACCTGCATAGTCAGGATAGATGGGCTGAGATGGAGGAGGCGTGGTAGGATGTTGGTGTATTATTTCTCTTTTAACTATCAAATTTAAATCCTGATACAACTGATTTCTTTTCCTCCTCAAAAGTTAGAGATTTCCCAAGACAACAACCCATAGCAACGAATGAGATAATGAGGGTTGAACGTGTCTGGGCTAAGAAATAGAGTGGTCAGAATGATATATAGGTAACACACCCTCTGTATTTTCACTTTTTGCTTTCTTCGAATTCACGTTAAATTTTTTTAAGGTTATTCCCTGCAGAGCATAATTGCGGTTTGCTGAACGTAAAGCAAACGCTTGGATGAGTCCATTTAACTTTAGATGTAGTCACAGTTTGATTTGGACGTAAAAC
Organism: Wollemia nobilis; assembly: GCA_028583015.1. Classification (NCBI taxonomy): domain Eukaryota; kingdom Viridiplantae; phylum Streptophyta; class Pinopsida; order Araucariales; family Araucariaceae; genus Wollemia; species Wollemia nobilis. Next base: position 836,436 of record JAQPPZ010003577.1, read on the forward strand.
ATATTTAAAATGATACCATCTAAATTTAATATAGAAGGGAATTATTAATGTTTGTTTCAAGTTTTTGTTTGAGTTTCTTAGTTACTAATTTATTTACATAACATTTTGAAAGGATGTATGCACATTTATAATATATCAAATTTTATTCCGAATTTTAAACATGTCGAATTTCTTTCGAACTTTAAGAGTGTCAAAATCGAACACGAACTCAAACTTGGTAACTAAGGTTGTAACAACATTTAATCCATTCACAGCTTTTTAAAATAAGTTATATGTGGCTTCTATTAGGGGCCACTCCCATCAAAATTCCAAAACATTACATTTGTTGCAGCATACCTTTTTATCACATTTTTTCATTTCTTTTATCTTTTAAATATATTCTTCAACTTCCTTGCAGTGCTATGTTTCCACAACTAGCTCCTTGACATCATTTTGATTAAGAGATAAAATATCACTTGGTTAGTTACCTTCTAAAATTTAAATTTTACCAATATGAAGATCAACACCGTAATTCGTTAATTTATCTACTACCTAATTTCCTTCTCTATAAATATGCTCACACTTCCAAGATATTATCTCTAGTAATAGATGATGAACATAGGCAATAATATTATTTTTTATCCAGTCTCCACATCCATTTTTGTTAATAGCATTGATTATAATTTGTGAGTCCCCCTTAATTGAAATATATTTCCATCATTTTTTCTATTGCAATTTTAATCCTCGTAAGAAGTGCCTTAGCCTCCGCATAGTTATTAGTTGAAGTTCCAAATGATTTGAATAAGTGAGGACAATTTTACCTTCACTATTTCTAAAAACACCACCTCCACAAACTTTTTCTATATTTCCTTTAGAAGCACCATCAAAATTATATATATATATATATATATATATATATATATATATATATATATATATATATATTTTTTTTTTTGGGGGGGGTATACTAGAGGAATGGGTAACTCATTACATTTTCATCGCCTCTTCGTGGATTTGAATCCTGCTTCTTGCTATCACTATAACCTCTAGTTGTGTTGGATAAACTTTTTAATGTAGTCAACGACGTAGGCGCGATACACCCTCCAGTTCTACGAGACCTGAGGGATTCGAACTGTGGTCTCTACCCTTCTAAGGAAGCGCTTTAACCAATGGGGCAAACCCTCCGACCTCCATCAAAATTAATTTTGATAAACCTAATTTTTGGATATTTTCATTTTACCATAGATTGAAGTAGATCATTTGTTTTAATTTCGTTGTCACAGATGACTCTTCCATGTATGTTCAAATACTTTAGCCAAGTTATTAGCACTTATTTTTCTGCAATTGAGACTTCCTATGATGAGCACCATATTTGTAGATATTCTACAAGAGAGGCAATAATACGGTTCCAAACTTGGGCATGATTTTGAGATTTATTTTTAAAAATTATGTTATTCCTTTCAAGCCATAAATTCCAACAAATAATGGCAGGGCCAATCCTCCAAAGAATACATAATGCTTCAGATTTGAAATAATTAATCCAACATTTTCAATGTTTATGGATCTACCCAATATAATTTTATTTTTTAGTTTTTTTTAAAATAACCCCAAATGGTGTGAGCAAACGAACAATGAAGAAGTAAATGGTTTGATATTTCTAAGTCCTTACACAAGGAACATCTAAAGGGTCCATAATATCCTTTTCTTTGTAGACTCTCTCCTGGAAGAATCTTACTTTGAATTGCTAACCAAAGAAATGTTGAGGCCTTAGGGAGAGCCTCTAATGACCATACGTTCTTCCAAGGAAAATATTTGGGAGAAGGAAATTTTGATTGTTTTAAATCTTCATATCCCAACTTGATCGAGTATATACCATCCTTTGATAAATTCCAAACCAACTCATCCTTTCATGTAAAAATTGATAAATAAAACTATTAAAGCATCTTTTGAAGTTTATCTGCAATTTGTTTGAGTTCATCTCCTTCAACTAGGATACTAAAAAAAATCCATGATCTAGAGTTTTTGCTTATAATAATATAGTCTTTGACCTTTGGACCTTTACATGCTATGCATGCTTGACCTATAGTTACCATTTTGAATCATAGATAAGAGGATAAGGCTTCAACCAAGCATTAGATCAAAAAATTGCATGACTTCCCTATTTGATTGACCATCTAATATATTTCTTTATCAATTGCAAACTCTTTGATATGAAGTTCCATGTTGACGATCCTTTGGGTAGAGTTCTTTTCCTAAATAATTTCATTGCATCAAGAGAACTTATATATTTTTGAAGTAATATTTTTACCCAAATATTTCCTTGATATTTGAATAATCTTCACCTAAGCTTTGCTCCTAAATCCAAATTCATAAGTCTACAATTCTGCAATCTTGCTCCTCCAATATTCTTTCCTTTGTAAACCCTAATTCACTTACAAATATGTTGATGATGAAAATGATATTTTTATTTGGCTTCCTAGATCAATACCCTTTTGAGTCTCTTTTTCTCTTTGTTCTTACTTGAATGGCCTTCCTCTCCTTCCATTCCCACCAACACTCTCATCTTCATTAATCTCTTATATGTTTTCTTCTTTTTTTTTCATATTTTTCATAATGCGACTTATCTTCTAAAGATTTATGTTGCCCTAAAGAGTCGAAAGTGCAAGAATATCCTCATTAGTATTTTCTTCTTTATGTTGTCTTGAAAACTCTAAACTGCATAGATGGTCCTCCATAGTCATTACTTTCTTAAGGTGGCCTAGAAACCCTAAATTTCCTTGGATATCCTCCATAAGATTTTCTTTACTATAATGCTCTTGAATCCTAAAGTGCAAGGACTACACTCCGTACTACTTTTATTTTTATTGTAAGGATACTTGAGGATAATAAATGTGATTTACTTGGATTAGGATTGACCTCCTTCACCTTGTTTGCTTTAAATTCACCTCCCCATCTTTCTTTGCTTTAAAATTTGTCTTCCCCTCTTCATTCACATCTTTAGCTCCTTCTATATTTGAACTTGCACATTGTGCTTCCTCATACCCCATATAATTTTTTTCTTCTAATGGTTAATTCAAGTAAACTATAATGGCCTTTGTCATTTGATGATGTGGAGGGATTTCTCTACCCAATTTCTTAAGAGTGAAAAATCCTTGATTTGACCTAGCTTCTTATGTGATATGATCTCCTTGTTTCAAATTGAAGCTACCCTCATGCCTAAAATTTTCCATCTCTTCCTCCATCATTTTCACTTTGTAATCTCTTGCCATGTGCCCAATTTCATGATATTTGCAACATCTTGGGAACCAATGTAATAAAAGTGGCATTGATCTCACTTATTGTAGCCTTCATTTTTTGGGCCTCTTAAACCAGAACCAAGATATCACTCTTCAATAAATATTAAATGTTTTGAAAGAAAATTATAAGAAATCCATTGGGGCCAAGTGCCTTGTTAGGATGGAAAGAGAAAACCGCTTCATGTAGATCCTCCATAATTGAAAATTGATGGAATATTTTTTAAAAGCTTATCTTGTGCTTTCTTATCTTGCCCAATATCTAACAATTTTTTTATGAAATTATTAATTGCTTCCTAACTTATATCTTCTTATTCCTCAATACTTCTTTCATATGGAGTTAAAATATTTTTGATGTGATGAAAAGAAAAAATTATTTTTGCCATAGCATAAAAAAATTGTATTTCTATCTCCTTCCTTGAACCATTTATTTCTAGATTTTTGGAACCATTATGATTCCTCGTTTGTCTATTTATTATGATAATTAGAAAGTAATTATTTTTCTTTCACGTAAGAATCTTGATTCATTCAATTGATTTCTACTATCTCTTCTCAATTTTTGAGATTGGATTCAATTTCCTTCTTTTCTTTAAAAACGTTACCAAAAGATTTGACATTCCAAATATTCATTTGTTCGTTCACATATTTCACCTTTCAAATAAAATTGTACATGTATGATCCTTCAAAATTTACTTCATCCTTCCATAACATAACCATCAAGAAGAAATTAGAGTCTTGGAGCCACATAGACTAGAAGCAAAATGGCTTTAGATGACCATTATTAGGTAAATCACAAATCAAAAGAATAGGTTTGTGATCTAATCCAACTCGTAATAAAATATCTAAAGAAATGTATATTTTGTTTGTAACCATGTGTTGGATATCAAGAATCTATCCAATTGCTTTGCTATATGAGTTTGTCCAATGTGTTTATTATCCCATGCATATTGAAAACTTGAAGGACTAACATCCAAAGGGTATTTGATTTGACAAACGAAGTAGAATAATGTATTGATTTAGACCATCTTGGTGTACCACCATTATTTTCCAAAGGGGATAAAACTACGTTGAAATCACCCCTAAGAATCCATAGATCATAATTATGAATCATCTTTTTGTTTGACAAAAATATGCTAAGGTCCTTCCAAAATTTTCCATGAGACGTAACTATAGTTAAAGCACATACAATAATAACCCCAACTTTGATATTTTTATCTTTTCTACAAAATAGTCTAGCAACCCAATTACTTTTTACTTCTAACAATTGTCCATCCCATTTGTGTTTGTTCCATATTGTTGCAATATCGCTTGAAGCTTCTATAGAAGAAACTGCTAGACAATCACCCATATTCCAAATATTTTTAAAAACATCCTTACATCCCTCACTACACAATTCTATTTCTTATATTAAAATAAACTCAGGACTATTACAACCTATTAATTCCTTAATAACTCTTTATTTAGGGGTCTTATTCATACATATTCCATGATATCATTTTTATCATCATAAATTTTTGTTTTTATTAGTGGGCTTAGCCCCACTTCTTGTTAACACCTATGATGTTTTTATTTGGCTTCTTGAAATGAAATCCCTTTGAGTTTTCTTTTTCCTTTGTTCATGCTTAGATGACCTTCCTCTCTTTTTTTCATTTCCACCAACACTTTCATCTTAATCAATATTTTCTATTTTTTCATAATGTTCATAATAAGACTTATCTTTTAAAGATTTGTGTTGCTCTAAAGAATCTCAAATGCAAATAATATCTTCATAAACACTTTCTTATTTACGTTACCTCGAAAACCCTAAAATGCATGGATGATCCTCCATAGTTATTACTTTCTTATGCTACCTTAAAAATCCTAAATTTCCCTAGATATCCTCCATATGCATTTCTTTATTGTACTACTCTTGATATGCTAAAGTGTAATGGATGCACTTTGCACTACTTTCATTTTTATTGTAAGAAAAATATTTAATGCTACTTGAGGAAAATGAAGATGATTTACTTGGATTAGCCTTGACCTCCACCTCATTCACTTTAAAATTTGCCTCCTCATTTTCCATCACACCTTTAACTCCTTATGTATTTGAACTTGCACATTGTACTTTCTCATCCCTTGTGTCATTTTTTCTTCTAATGATTGATTCAAGTGAACTATAATGGCCTTAGTCATTTGATGATATTGAAGGGTCTTTCTTGCCACTTTCTTAGAAGTGGAAAATCTTTGATTTGACCTAACTTCTCCTATGATATGATCTCCTTGTTTCATATAGAAGTTTACCTCATTTCCATCTCTTTCTCCATAATTTTCACTTTGCAATCTCTTATAATATAACCGGTCTCATGATATTTATGACATCAAAATGCATTGTTTCTATAATCCACTTTTTAATCCCATTTTCTTGATTCATATATAATCCTAATGGACTACAATACAAGTTTTAAAATATCCATGGCAACACATATTCAAATGTATATGACATGCCTTCTCTCCTTAGTAGTTGGCTCCTCCTAGATGAACTTGCCTAGAGTATTTCCAATATTCTTCAAAACCTCCTTATTGATGAGTTGATAAGAAATTCCAGAATACTAATCCACACTGGAAGCCTTTCAATAGTCTTTGTCTCCACAAAAAATATTCTTGCTCCATGGTCTTAAATATAATGCATCCTTACCCCTAAACCAAGGGCCATTATCTAATATCTTATTACTTATTTCTAAATTGGAGGAGATAAAAAAGTCCTTTTGGAAGAAAAGTCATAGAGTAAATCCCCACTTCCACTTGATCTAATTTTCAATCTCAAAAAAACCTAGCTAGTATTCATGAAACTTACATGTTAACCCTCTACTTTTAAGAACCACTAGATCATATGCTCGATCATCTCATCCTCGATAATCACTTCAGGTGTAGTATCTTCTACCTAGATAGGGTTTACCATAGATTCACTCTTATTCTTATCGCTAACTAAGGCATCAATACTTCCAACTAGGGCATCCCTACTTCTAGTAAATACTTTAAAAAATAACTTTCCTACCATGTTACCTAGATTTTATTCACATGAATACTTTAGTTTTTGAGTTTCTCCTAAGATTTAAAATAAATAGAAGTGGCATTCGCTCATTGCTTGCACTTTGCTTCATGCTTCTTGCTTTCACTTTTTACTTTTGCTTATGCCTCTTAATTGTTTTTCTTGGTTAATTATCAACACTCAAAATCCTTCAAGTTATCATATTGCAATGAGTGTTGTTGTCTTGTATATTAGTATATAGAATAATATAACATTACATGTTTTTTCTCTTCAAATTCTCCTTTCTTTTATTGCAAAGTAAATAAAGGTAATCTTTTTATTAATATTTTATCTTTCAATTTTAGTTGCAAGCTTACTACAATGATAAGGGCTTTGGCCTCTCTTTGAGAGGTCCAAGGTTCAAAATCCACTCAATATGAGGGGATCGGGACCCCTCATAAAAACCTGTATAAATTGATTGAAAAATAAAAAAAAACTATCTTCCAATTTTAATAACAAAATAATAAAAAATTAGTTTAAAATGATTGAGAATACATATTTCCGTATTAAGATATTTTCTTGAAAATAAGTTTTTTAAATGATAGTTGGGCTAATCTTACATTTATAAAATCTAACCCTACTACAATGAATTTGATTAAAAACAATTAATCATTATAATTTAAAATTTATATATTAATTAATTAAATGAATTATAATTATATTACAATATAAGTTTTGTAATTCCATGATTTACTACTACGTGGCATTTTTTTTTTAATTTTTACTCGTGTTAAGAAGAAGAGGTATTAAAGTGGAAAGAAATTCCAACATAGAAATAAATTAACAAGTTGTATTCTATGATTTACCACTATATGACATTTTTTTTTTTTTTTACTTATGCTAAAGGATAAACTAGTTTAGATATAAAGGATATATATCTAAAAACACCGAGAGTTATCAATCCCGAGGCGTCTATTTGTTAATGTCAGCTTTTTTAATAAAAAAAATTGTTTACGACATGATATGTATGACCTCTTTGCCTTCCACCTCCCTATTTGCCATTGTAGGAACGCCTCTCGACATAATTAATAAGTTGTATTTGTTGGTCAATAGATCCTTATAACCTTATTATAAATTAAAATATATAATAACTTTTTTTGATTGATAGAAAGGGTTTAAAGGGTCGTAGAACCTATTACAGGTAGGGTTTTGAAAGGCACCCCCAAACCTTAGATCTAGCACTAAAACATCAAGAAATACTGAGCTAGATTCCACGAATCAAACCCTAAAATTCAATGAAGCAACCTCCTAGAAAATAAGCTACAACTTTTTATTAAGTAAATACAAGAGATTGCCCCATGATCAAACCACTATGTGCTTAGGAATCTAAAGCACCAAAGAAAAATAGTAGAATAACGAAAATATAATTGTTTAAAACATATTTACAAATAAAGATTGTCCAAACCGAAGCATTTTCCACCTCACAAGAAAGGAGAACAGGGGAATCCTATCATCACAATCAACAAATCCATCCAACAAAACATGTAATAAGACAACCACTCATAACAACAACTAGTTTAAGAAAACAACACTAGAAAATATTGACCAACAAAATCCACAACATATCAAAAACTAAGCTCACAAGGCTCACTCGTCTAGCCAGTGGAAGATCCACTAAATGGGAAACATCATAAATAATCACCACGAAACTCATATATCCTGTTGGAGAAAACCACTCTCAAAGCATTTGGAAAGAAAAATAGAAAACACCCAACACAACACCTGAGAGATAAAAAGGAAGGATCTCGAATAAAAATGTGAGCATTAGAACCCTGGGATCTAACTTGTCCGCCATCCTACCTCAGTTGAAAAAATATACCAAAATAAAGTTGCCCGAACCGAAGCACACCATGGAGACAAAATAAAACTAGCTGAAAGAGGAGATTTGCAATAGAGTACCTCGACGATAGGAAAACCCTCCAACATGAAAATCTATGAAGGCAAAAACCCCACATATCTTGTTGGAGTCCAACCGTAGCCTGGTCTAGTAAAACAATCCAACATGCTACTGATTGAGAAAAATTAACGAATAAACTAGCCCAATCTTTAGCATACCACAAAACCAAGATCAGATCACTCCGTCCAACGAAGGATCTGAAACTTCTCTCTTGCAACGGATCAGAAGAGAAAGGGAAAACCATGAACCGCTTAAACCGAAGTAAAAGCCGTAAGACAAGAACAACAACTCAACTCTCAGGTACAAGAAAAAGGAGATAGCAACGTTCAACACCGCACTTGAGAGGGAGAAGGGTAAGATCCAAAAAAACCTTAATACCCAAGGATCAAACCCACCACCATTGCTGGAACTGGAGAAGGAAATCTCTGCAAATCGTCGAAGCTAGGGAACCCAATAGAGACATGAGGCCAAAAGCTGAAATCCGTCGTAACATAACAACCCATTTTCACCCCAACTAGTTTGGGACAATATTGACCCTGTCTCCTGTCTCCTCGAAATAGCCAAATACAATAAGAAACTAATGAACCTAGAAGAAAACGACACCAACTAGCCATGGACCCACAACTAGTAGAGAACCCTAGCAATGGGGTCAAACAAGCACAGAGCAACCGCGCTCCTGAAACTGAAGGTAGTCAAGGGAACATCGTCAGAATCCGCAACGAAACACCATAACTCTGTATGTGTTTTCTACAAGCTCACCCCCACGGGTTTGGGTCGGTAGATGACCTTTTCCCCTCTTTGGAAATCCAAAAAAACATGAAACTACCGAACCCAGAAGAAGTGTCGCACCATCCAACTAAGTCCTCAAAACTGGCGAACGACCCAAGAAACACAACCACCCTACACACCCACCAACCAGAGCGAAGGCCTGCCAGGGGGTCAACAACCAGAATTTTCCACTGTGATAAAATAACCCAGAATCACCCCGATTAGTTTATGTCAACATTTGGCCCTTTGCCCTCGATAAAAGTGATACCCCGATTGGTTTGAGTCAACATTTGGCCCTTTGCCCTCGATAAGAGTGATAATGCCAAACCCATAAGAGAGCAGAAACAGACCAACAAAACCCCCAGCAAGCAGAACACCCTAGTCACGGATCACAACAAAGAAACTAAGAATAATTAGCACCCAGATCCAGAATAGGAGAACAAGAGACCTCCCGCTCAAAAGGTTTCAGTGAACAAAACCGAAACAAAAAGCCTCTACTTCACAAAATATATAATAACTCACTTAAACAAATTAAAACTATTTTAAAATTAATTAAATGAATGAAAATATATTATATAATTGTACCATATTATTACAACGAATTATATCCATATTATATCCAAACCTTCACTTGAAAACTAATTAATAATCATTGTCCTCATATTTAAAGAATGTCAACCTTAACATTTTAATGAATATAATGCATATAATACTAATTCAAAACATTTTTTTTTATATTGAATATCGTTCACTAATATTTACAAATATTAGCGTTTGGTCGAGCAAACACAAGAGGAATCGACCTCACAACCACATGGACGATAATAACTAAGCAACTGTCATTACACCAAATACCATTTGACAATTCAAAACATTTAAAAATCATTTTCCTCATATTTAAAGAATTTCAACCTTAAAATTTTAACGAGTATAATACATATAATACTAATTCAAAACATTTAAAAGTAATAAGTTTATTAATAATTTATACATATTTTTTTAAATATTAAAATAAATAAAATAATATTATTAAATAAATAACTTGTATTGCCCTCATATTTAAAGAATGTCAACCTTAAAATTTTAATGAATATAATGGATATAATACTAATTCAAAACATTTAAAAATAATAGATTTATTAATAATTTTCTTATTTATACATATTTTTAAAATATTAAAATAAATAATATAATATTATTAAATAAATAACTCGTGTTTATTAATAAAGTTAAGAAAAGTTTGTTAAAATAAATAAATAATTTTAATTATTCTTAAATTTAATTAAATAAAAAATTATTAATAATAAAATTTATTATAAAATAATAAAAATAAAATTTATAAATTATTTTAATAATTAATTATTTATAATGAAGTGAAATAACATCTTTATTAAAAAGTTAATGAAGTTTTTAATAAAGTTTTGGTTGAATGATTGACACAGCACACTAAGAGTATAACTCATATAATTAGTTGATGTGACTTATCAGAAAAAGAAAACCTTTGATTCCTTAAAATTTTTAATTTAACTTTATTTAAAAAATTTTAAATCAAACAAATAGAACTACCAGTAATATTTTAAATTAAAATTGTGATATTCCTTGTTCCACTTTAATACCAACCTATCAAAGAACGAAAACGAGAACCACAAATCCACTGTATCATCGTTGCTTTAGCTAACAACTGTTGAAAGGGTTGGTGAAAATCGAACACTTTCTCTAGAAAAGGAAAGGCATCTTATTTTCAACTGTGCTCAACCAAATCCTCTTCCCCCATTTACTAGAAATATCGCTAGTCAGCGTCCATGTCAATTCTTTTTATTAAAATTTAATTGCTTCCTCTTCCCCCACTTTACGAGAAATATCGCTAGTCAGCGTTCTCAATTCTTTTTATTGAAATTTAATTTGCTTATTTCATGACTCCAATAATATCCCACGAGATGACTTCATACTAATCCACCACCTGCACCATATTACATGTGAACGTGGATTCGTGAACTTATTTTATTAACACTTAACAGTGTGAATGTGATTATCACGGATGCGTGGACCCTCAAATAATGTGGTCGAGAACCTTTTGTCCGTGGGTTAAACGATCAATTTCTTCCCTCCCTTTTCAACGGCACCAGGAAAATGCAAGGAAAATACTTCTCTTCTTGGGAGCGGTCTTCCGAGAATAAACACGCGTTTGATTTCCACAGATCGTCCGACTATGTGGGCCCCTTTATCTTCATTAGTTAAATAAACTTCTCCTCTTCCAGCCAAGTCTATCTCTGACCATTTTAAGTTGAAAAGTCCACAGAATAAATAGATAAAATTGGCGGGTAAAGCTAAAGAGTCGCCACAAAATAATAAGGCACTTATCCCGTACTATTGTATTTAATATTTTAAGTTAGTGGTCAACAACAAATCCACTGATCTCCTACTCCGTCTAACCTGCCGCCAAATATAGAGAAAAGAACTAGTTTTATTTTTATTAAGTTGAAAGACTCAAATCTCCGCCAAATACACAGAATGGTATTAACTATATTTTAATAACGAAGTATTTCCGTCCTGGCACGTGAAGGCCATAAAACAATGCCGTCGCTTCCAACGCTTGAGGAAGGAAACTGGAAAGCCGGCCATCGATTTCGGTGGTCTCGACCCGGGGATGGATATGGCCTACGAGAATCTTGTGCATAGAACGTAAGCAGTGGGACGAGGATATTTTTTTTCGTTAAACGCGTCTACAACTGTATATACGGTAAAACCGCTTTGGAAAGTTGTTTTATAAGTGCGTACGATGCTTCAAGCAATTTGGAGTTGCAAGGCCGTGAGTGAGAGTGCGGAATCGAACTCGTAACCTTGCAATCACCAGTGCACAATGTCATATGTGCATTGCAGATAATGGCCGTTAAGTTTTTAATTGCGCTGAATAGATGGCTTCGGGAAGGAGGACACATTTAAAGATGTGAAGAATGTGAGGGCGCGCTTTGAAGAATTCGAAGGCTTAAACAGGTACGAAAAATTTGAACTCTAAACGTCTTTTGTGTTTCTTTTATTTTCTGTGTGGTTTTATTTGCCGTATTTGATTGGCGGGAATTGGAGCGAACGGGGAATTTATTAAATCAGTTGGATTTCAGTCCGTCACTTTGAGATTTGGTCGGAGGAAATGGCTTGCTGTTTGACATCTGGAACTCTTTTAGAGATTTAACCGTTTTAGATGTCGCTTGCCACTTAGGTTTCAGTTCTAGTTGGACTTACGCGTGGAGACCGATTCCTCGTTTGAATCTTCGCAGACTGTAGTCTGTGAGTTATGGGATGGAGAAGCGAGTAACGGTATAATTAGTAAATAAATGGTGAAACTTATAAATGCCGTGAGGAAATAGGTGAATGAAGAAGATTTTAACTTCGTTATTAAGTACGGCGATGGAAATTGTAAAGATCGTGATGAAGCTGACTGTATTTTGAAGATTTAACGCCATTTACCAGAATTTTTAAAAAACTTTGGCCTTCATTCAGAGGAATGCCTTTGAGTAGTGAAGATCAGTTGATAAAGTCAGAGTAGTTTTATTTCAGGACTGCGGATGGACGAAAATTTTAATGGAAATGTTTTGGAACTTTAACAAACATGCTGAAGGATTTAGTTTTATGATGCTTCCTTGATCCATTTTTTTGGTTCTCAATTCCTTTGGCAGCTTAGATTCCTGCGTGTCTCTCTACTCCATCCAAAGCTAGATTTAACAAGTGAAGATGTTGACTGCTTTATTCTGCCAGGGCAATATCTCCAAATGGTACGGACGATTGGCTTATTTCATTCGATTATTTCGCTTACACCGTTCTAAAGCATGATGTGTTAGTGAAAAGCTGTTCATTTTCTTTATAATTTTTTGAGCTTTTTGTTAACTCATTAGTGTCATTTGACAGCAAATCTTTGATCAAGGACATAAAATCCAGACTGGAATTCTTGCGGAAGAAGAGAAAGCCAAAGGCACACATGTACAGAGAAGATATTACGGAATTTCTGCGAAGAGGCGACAATCAGAAGGCGCTTACTCGGGTGAGTGCTTCTTGATTGCAGTAATCATGAATACTTCGATAAAATTTAGTTTTAATTTTCTTCGGGGTTTGAGCTTTTTCCTTATAGATGTCTTTCTGAGGGTCATCGTATCCCTTCGAAAGATAGAACTTTCCTCACACATAGAAATAGGAACATTTTGATCATTAAACTCGTACACTCGACCTTCCTAAGCGCAGGTCGGACTTCTATGACTGTAGTTGATGTTCCTATATTTGCACGTTATGTACATAATAAGGTACTTCCTACAATTGGTCATGCCGGCTAATTCTCAGTTATATTGTACAATTAACAAGTAACATATGAGACTGGAAGTGTGAAATGGCCAGTATTAAGACACTAAAATGAAATCTTATCAATATTCACAGACGATAGGATTATGCAAGATAATGAAGAACCGGGCCTAATTACAATCGTCCTTAAATTGTAAAGAAAACTTGGTGATGATCTAGTCTTGCAAACAAATTGTGTACAAAAAGGATTACACAATTTACGTTGTTTAAATTCTAGCTTGATCTGGTAGCTTGGATCAATGTTCGGCCTCTTATGGGCATTGGTTCTTGATCCATAAGGTCTTTCCTATTAGAGTCCTGTCTTCCAAGCCTCCCCTGCTTTGGGTGTCTGAAGCATATGAAGAACTGGAATTCACTTTCCACCTGAAGTCTTAAATGGATCGCATATTCATTAGTCCCATGTCTTCTTTCCTGTTTTGGTCTTTTAAGTTTTGCATTTCTCATTTTGTTTGAACTCTGTGAACAATGCTTTGGTTTTGCAAAGAATGAGATTTGCAGCATGATTAACAGGTATATGGTACTCACACAAACATTTACTGACGGATTACAAGCATATCAACGGGGTCAGCATGCTTGTAGTTGGTGTCCTTTGCTTAGATTTTGTGCACATTTGCGTATGCATTCTAAATAACATTGTCAAATTCTCAATGCATACACCATTGAATAAATTAGTTGCTCGCTTCATTATTAAGTTCAGGCTGGTTAGGTCAAGTTAATCTGAGATAAATGGCAGATGAAGTACGTCTGTTTCAATTTGAAACATTGTTCATCAATGAAACTGCTGTTTAGTGTTGAAAATGTTGCCATTAAAAATTAAAGAAGTCCCTGTTGAAGGCCGTTGAATATTAACAGACTTTTATGGCCAAAAGAATTAATTATTGCAATATTACTGCCCACATGGTTCTCTCTAGTACTGAACATAGATAAATATATCTAGATATAGATATAACAGGTCTATATAGATCAGATGATGATGAGTAAAATCCACAACTCTTGATTGCATTTGACATCAAAAAGGAATGTCAGTACTAGGGTATGAAAAAGATCTTTGCTTCTCCTATTTTTGCCTTGCCCTTCTCCCCTTTTGCGCTATTTTAGGAACAATCATTTATGCAAGATGACGTAACTGAATAGGAAGGGATAGTTTTGGAAGATGGAATGGTTCATCTCCCAACTGCAATTGACGGTTACAAGATTGGTGAGATGGTTCATTTTCCAACTGTACCCGACAATTGCAATATTTTGGTGTTATCCACTAACCTCTCAGATCGAAGTGGTGCCAACTGTAACAACCCAAGTCTACTCACCTGGTTGTTAAAAACACAAATTCAAAATTTCGTTAAAACCAAAGTTTGGTGCCATCTTTATGAATGTTGATAGGCAATAGGCGGCTGTTTGGCACCAAAAACAGGTCAGAAACTTTAATTGCAATTTTGAAAATTTTCAATGCATTTGTCATCTAGAAAACAATTGGAGCACCAAAGCTGATTAGAGCACATCCTATAGTTTCCGAAAATTGGGCGTATGTGTGAATTGGATCACTAGTGAAGAAGTTATGGCTTTGAAGAGTGGATCCAATGGAAAATGTTGAAGGATAGCACCAACATTCACACATGGTATTGGCGCCAACCCTAAAAGATAGCGTTGGTGTTGTCACCCATGTTGAAGGCTAGTGCTAACATGGGTACTGGCACCAAAGCAAGACGATGGCACCAATGTTGGAAGTTGGTTCTAGTGTCAACATAGGATGATGGTGTCGATGTTGGTAGTTGGTATGGGTGCCAACACATGATGATGGCGTTGACGCTAACATTTGGTGTTGGGGCAATGCTAGTTAATAGCACCAACATGAGCAGCTTGTGCTAGCACCAACGTTGAAGGATGACAACAAATTCTCCCTTTGATGTACACATAGGGATACCCTCTATGCTATGCTCAAACCATTCGCCCTTTCTTGGGAAGGGATGGTCCCCATTGATTTTACTTTTCAATGCCAAGGAATTGATGCTATTGTGCTGAGAAGTCTTTTGTGCAAGAAGTTGGTGCAACATGAAATTGAGGCCTAGATAACTAATACGCCAAATAAAACTGAGGTATGTTCTTCCAGTGCATCTAGGATGAACGTTTGAATGTCAGGGGTAATGGAGGTTGAGGTTGAATGTACATGAACATTACACTGTGGTTTTGATCAAATAGAGCATCATTGTGTTCTTCCAACATGTTGCTGATGAGATTTGAGACATCTAGGGTAAATAGGTGACAATTGAAGCTTTGCCTCTAACAATCAATGCTAGGGAGATTTGGTGTGCAATATCTTAGTGTCTGTTGATGATATAGGGCATTGACATCTGATGTACTCCTGTATGTTGGTGTTTGCACCACAACATTAATAATGCCATAGAAGACAAAATGTTGAAGCTGATATTGGTGCCACAAGTGGATTTGGCACCATGAACAAGTATGGCCCCATAGGCTATTATGGCATTAGCCCACCAAATGAGAAGTCTTGATGGGTGGTAGAGCATGTGGTTTAGTGTCATTTTGGCATCTCAATCTATGAGGACTTTGAGCAACTGTTTACTTTGCTCAAATCATGGACTTTGTTTGTGGATTGCCAATTACACTTTTGGAAGCATGGTTTTGTCTTTGTTGTTGTAGTATTTGTAAAACAACTTTATTTATCTCATGTGACAAACCTATAGATTTTTCCAAAGTTTGCTTTGAAGTAGTTTCTTGAGTATGTATGTTGTCATTTAAGATTTTCACTTAATTAGTTATATGACATTGAAATGGGTTCCACGTGTATTACACCATGATGATGCAGTGGTAATATAATAGCTTGGCAATTATGCATGTATCTCTTGGCAAGATTTGAACCTGGTCTCCCCCTTGAAAGCCAAGGAATTTAATTGGTTGAACTCATGTCATTTGATATGTTGTCATTTTAGTTTTCTTAGTCACTTTTGGAAAACTTTGCGAAAGCTTTTAAACTATCAATTGAGGTTATTCACTTTGTTTCACATACAAATTGATGACCAAACCGAAGTGTTCAACCTTTTCTTGCTTCATACTATCTCCATCTATCAAAGAAAGGGTAAGTAATGGGAGACTTATATTCACAGGTTACAACATAGTTATAATAGAGCCATCGATGTCTCTATAGACACTCTTTATTTAAGGTTTGCTAATGCGGGTGAATCCTTGTTCCTTATGAGATTGCAATAGCTCTTCTCACAACTTTTTAATCTTATATATAAAAGAAGCAAGATAAGGCTTTCTATTTTGTCCAATATTTGGCCAAAGTCCATGCATGTGTTCATGATATATTATGGATGACTCTTGCAACACATGGTATATTATCTTTATGTATTAAAATATTAAAATATAGTTACAACTTACAATTAAGTTATCCATGTGTCTACAAGACACTTTTTGTTTGAGACTATAAGTATCAACCTCTTGCTTCTTGATATATTCTAGTAGATCTTCCCATAACTTTTAAATCTCATGAACAAAGGAAGCACAATAATGTACTTATTATTAAAGGCTCAAGCCAAATACAAAGAGCTTCATCATGGACATTGAGTTTCTCCACCATTTTGTATTGGTGATAAAGTTTGGCTCTAGTTGGATAAACAAACATTTCCAAGCTCAGACCTATTCAGTGTGGTCCTTATATAGTAGCTTGGAGATGCTGACTTTTGGCCAAATATTCTTCCTCAACTTGGTATACATGAGACCGTGAGGAAGAGGCTGTTATATCTCATGCGAAGAACACAATTTCAAAATTTAAGCCTCCTTTGGATGAGGATACCCTTATTGATGCTACATGTGCACTAGTAAGTACAAAACAATTAGTACTTAGTTTGTTACAAAGGCTCATGGTGAACTCAAGCTAAGTGGTTGTCCCAAGGAGCTGTTAAAAAGTACTTTATCACAACTAAGTAGATGTCAAACGAGGAGACAACCAAATTGGATATTTTATTTTATTGTATTTAATTTTATATGGTTGGCCTAAACACTTCAATTCTCTGCTAGAGTTGGATTGATTCCTGGAAGCTAAAGCACTTTAGCATACAGAACTTGTAATGATGGTACTGGAAGTTTTCTTTGCAAATTTAGATCCAAGGTGATTTTCAGCAGATATTTAGAAACTCTTCTTTGTAGCAGACCTGGATGTTGTCCCGTACAGTTATTAAATGGTGCTTACCCTCTGTCTTCAATAGCAAGCATAATTTGATGATTGATGATTCTATGACCAATCTAGGGAGGTTTCTTCCATATGAACTTTGGCAACCTGGATCTTGTCTGTGACAATGATCTCAAGGGAAGTCTTAAAGTATGCCTCAAGATTGCTGAACCTGGATTTAAGTTTTTCTTTATTGAAGTTGCCATCAAACTTAGGGATCTTGACTTTTCTTTCTAGCTGGAAGGTACTTTATCTTTCTAGAAATTTGAAACACTATTGATTATTCCTTACATGATCCTAGTCTGTTTCTCCTCTTGATTGACAAGAACCTATTCAAGAGAACATATGTTGGTCAATTCTTGCAAACCTACCATTGAACTTAGGGATCTTGACTTTTCTTTCTAGCTGGAAGGCTTTCTCGTGCTAAAATATTTGAAACACTATTGATCATTCCTTACATGATCCTAGTCTGTTTTAACTCTTGATTGACAAGAACCTACTTAAGAGAACTTGTGTTGGTCAATTCTTGCAAAGATTAATCCTCCTGTTTAGTTTTTATTTTTATTTCTTTAAAGCCATTCTTAGATCAAATGAGTAAATAGGATTTGGATTGGATCAAAACTTGATTATGATGATCTATCTTTTATTTTTTCAAATTATTTTTCCATGACAGCTTGAGGGGTGTCCTACGCACATTAACTTACGGCAGTTTGAAATTGCCAAGAGTGTGTTGTATAGTACTTCTAGGAGTTGTTTAAGTATGTTAAAGCAGCAATGGAGTTAGTTTAAAAAATATTTATAAAAAAATGGTAAAAAGGTGCAATGCATTGAGAAACTTATGAAACTACTTAGTAAAGTTAAACAGATGTGGTGCTGATTTGATGAAAAAAATAAAACTGTAATGATCCTAATACTAAGCTCTTGATGCATAGCTTCATGAATTTCAAGCTTGGAGGGAGTGAATCGATTAGATGGTGAGAGGTGAAACCATCGAGGAGACTAGATTTAGGGCCTTGGTTTAAAGAAGCCAGGAGTGTTGGATCCAGTAAGGTTTAAAAATAGAAATCCTTGAGGTGATTAGATCTAGATGCTATGATCAATCAGATTTGTCACCAAATTATGTAAGCACAATCACAATAATGAAATAATATACAAATATAGTGCTACATACGCATTGTACACTCAGTTGTATTATGTATATTCAGAAAGTCCAAAGGATATGCAAGGAAACTTCTAAGAGAGGAAAGCTATATGGACATTTGATGGTAAGAGGTGAAACCATCAAGTAGACTAGATTTAGGGCCTTGGATTAAAGAAGCCAGGACTGTTGGATCTAGTAAGGTTTAAAAATGAAAATCCTTGAATTGATTAGATCTAGATGCTATGATTAATCGGATTTGTTCCAATTATATGAGCACAATTATAATAATGAAATAATATACAAAGATAATGGTACAAATGTATGAATTGTACACTCAGTTGTGTTATTTATATTCAAAAAGTCCAAAGGATATTCAAGGAAACTTCTAAGAGAGGAAAGCTATACATACATACTTCATGTAGAAAGGAGTTCAGGAAAATTCTACAGAACCTTCACGGAGATACAGTTATGCATGCACAGGCTAGACAATCAAATGCTTTATGTGACATCAACCTTGAATACTCTATGTTCTTTTGATGGCTCAAACAATGCATTTGACACAAAGTTTCAATTGGTCTAAGACTCTAAACTATCCATTGGTTAAAGGAAAGAAATGAACCTGATTGTTGTAGTTAATTGGACATTGTTGTATTTTAAATTTTTAATTGATCTAACATGATTAGTGATAAGTGCAGTAGGATACATGATACATAGACTTATTTGCCACTGTGGCAGCTTATAAATCCACACAATCTCCGCAACTTGGGGGAAACTTTAAAAGCAAATAAGTGCAAAAGTTTGAGTTTCTTAAAATCCAAGTCTAACGCACTCAGCCTATTTCTTCATGCCACTAAAATGTGGCAGTTTTTAGGAAAGGCTTTTGACTTCCAGCCATATAATAAATGAGTTGCAAAACCCTTTGCAAATAGGATTTGGTCTTGGCTATGTAAATGTTAATGTATGCAGTGTGGCAAAAATGCAGTTGTACAGCAATAAGACAATGTGTTAAACTTTTCTAAACTTGGTTTTAATACCTTGACTATAAGAATGCATTATGTTCCTACATCTTTGAAAGTCAAATAAATATGTATCTCATAATGTAAAATTTGCTTGCTTGGTGGAATTTCGCTCCAGTCTAATATCTTGTCCTAAGAATTTTTTGAATATTGGTTGACTTTGTTGTATACAGCCTTTTTTTACCATCTCAAATTACATTGATTAGCTTGATAACTGTCTGAATGGCAATGGATGGTTTATGAGTTAATATTTTTTGTTTGATCTCAAGGTTGACAGATTCATTTTAAAAGTTCTATTTGAATTTGTTGATTAAATAGAACAAGGAAAATCCGAACAACTTATTACAAGTTTGTGGAAAACAACAACTTATTACAAGTTTGTGGAAAACGAATGTGGTATGCAAACCTGACATTATGTTAACTTTAAAGTTCAGTGGGAGATTTGCATGCCTTACTTTGCTTTGACATTTATGTGAAGTTGTGAACAATCCCTTTGTTAAGGGATGCAGCAAAGAAGGGTTATATGCTTCATGAAAAGTTATGCATGATTCTTCAAAAATGTTATTGAATTTGCACACTCAATCTTCTATTTATTGAACCCCTATCTGTATTGTATCCAATATTTGGCTAGTACTTCTATTTTCTAATTTGGTTTCTGAATCTCAATTTTGAATACCTGTTGTTACCTTTTAGGTCTTTATAAATTATATATATAAAAGAACTTGCTATAGACTTTGACAAAATACTGCAAGCAATACTCACAACCATCCTGAAAACTGAACTTTGAGCTGAAAACTTGGCTGCACCCAGAAATCTGGGTAATTTTGGTCTTGAGATTAGGCAGGGTACAAAACTTATTTTCTTACAAGTCTGTTGTCTCCACATGGCATGTTTCAATGGGGAAAATTTATCTACCTTAAAAGATGGCCTTTGAACCCAAAATGTAGCCACAGCTGGAAACTCTGGTATTTTTGGTCTTAAGGTAGACAAGCTACAAAACTTATTTTCATTCTGTGATTTTAAAGAAATGCTTGGAGGGCTTATCTCCATGTAAAGTTAGGATTTAATTGTCACACACTTCATTGAAGTTGGATAATTTCAATAATTTACTATCCTTTTATTATATCCATGGACTTAATTTCATTTTGGTGTGACCAAAATGAGTGGGAAATACAGTCAAATTAGGTCACCTTGCAATTTCATCATCTTTTTCATATTTTTTATCATATAAATACTTATTTTTGCGTATGTCAAATATATTTTTGTGCCAAACAATCATCTTACTTCTGTTTGTGTTCTTCTATGATATTTCTATCATTATAAGTTATAACCCATCAAAGAGGCACTATGAGGGAGTTTCCATAGCTCATATTTACTTGAGAATTTTGAAACAATAAAATTACAATGATAGTTGAAAGTGTAAAGGGGATTTCAATGGTGGAGCAGCATAACCATTGTTTGAGCAAAATATTGCTTTTGTAAAAAAGTGAATGACAGATTTTTGGGTTTAGACAACCTAAATGCTACTAGACTTTCAACGGAGGGTAGTATAACTTGTACTATCGCATCTGAAATCCACATTAACCTGACAATGTCTAAAAAGATTAGTATTGAAGTTTTATGTAAATGGACTTGGCCTACTTGAAGTTGATTATGAGCAAGCAATCTATAGCATGGAGTCAGGTTCTGTCTAACTTTAACTATTTTACCTCAAACTGCTGGTGGCAAACTTTAGCATGTTTAGATCTTATGGTTTTACTTTTTGGAATTTATATATGAAAATGATACAATTATCATAGTAGACAATTTTACCTTACTACCTGTTTTACCTTGAACTTCGTAATAATGTTTTTTAAACATAGATAGTCTCTGAATACATTAAACCCAAATAAGTTCCATAGTTACTTAAGCCCAAATATTGCTTGCTCTAGTGTTTTCATGTGGTAAAGCATTTGGATTTCTTTTTAGAAACTGGCTTAATTCTTTTTTCTCCTTTGCTTTGCCATTTTTATATGCCTTTGTTTTCATTTGCATATATAGGCTAGAGAATTAAGAATCATTTGTCACTATTTTTGATAGCCAAACAAGTGGTTTCTTACTGTAATTTTGGTTATTTTATTGTCAGGTTGACATCCTATTCCAAGAGGAAAATATCTTAGCTGCATATGATATGATTGAAAAATTTTGTGATTGCATTCTCAAGCAACTCTTCTCCATTCAGAAGCACAAGTAAGCTTCTTATATTGTCTACCCTTACCTTCTCTAAAATGTGGCAGAAACTAATGGTCACTTCTTGTTATTGATAGCAGGAGAGTTAATCTGAGAAACATAAAAACAGTAAATTTTTTTTGTTTTGTATTGGTTGTATTTACTTACATTTAGATATTTATAAACACATGTTTAACACAGAAGAATGTGTTGCAGTCCCAGTGTTGATTGAACAAACTTGAAGCTAAACAGATCTAACAGGATAGCTCAAACCCTGTTTTAAAGTTAATTGAATTTATTCTGCAGTTGAACTAGTTAACAAGAAGAAAAGAAGCCACATATCTTTTCTTCACAATTAAATATTCTTCTATTTACTAATAATTAATCCTTCTGGAAGGACAAACAACTCATGGGGGTAGACACTTATCCAGGCTCCTGAAGCATGATTTAGCCTCAGATTATTTTAGTCTGTATAAAATGTGCCCATTGTTACCCTCAATGGCATTCAAACTACTTCCTGATTTTAAGTTCTCTCTTTGTTGAATCTTTTATGACTAGTGAATTGGGCATCTTTTAATAGGCCATTAATTCTTCACTAATTTATAGTTTGTTATAAACTTTTAAACTTTGACTTCTGCAGCTTACCTAGGCTATTGTTTTTTTTTTGCCACTTACAGTCTTTCCTCCTATTGCTTTTTTTTATATAAGGATTATCTGATGTCTGCAAATTTATGCATTTTTCTTGGAAATCACAGCTACCAAGCACTGTGCTTAGAGATACAAGGTAAAATGCAAAGAAATTATGTTAAAATTTGAATTTTGTGGGAACTCTTGAGTTGCCTATTACACATTTTAAAATCCCATTTAACATGGAGCATTGTACTGCAATTGGAAATTTTCTTTAATTGTTGTGGCAGTTTTGCTTTTTTGTTTGACCATCACGTTGAACTTCAATCAGTTTTTACGACACCTTGAACTCTTTTTTGTTTTCCATCTAATGATGGCTGTAAGGTGTTGGAATGCTTTGATGTTATTCATTCCCCACATGGTGTCCAAGTCTCTGCTCCAGACCCTTGCAACCTTCTTGGAAACCAGGTCTCAAGGCTATCCAAAGTGCTTTAAGTACACTAGTTACGAGCATCTTGAGTTGCTACCCCAATTGGATGATGGAATCAACACATGGAACTAGCAGGATTCACCAATCACATACAAGGAGGCATATCGTGCTTTCTTATTTATGGAAAACTATCTAGTAGTCCATGGCTTACGTTGTACCAATAGTGGTGCTCTCCCAATGCCTTTTTTGTTTGGCTTACTTGCTTTGGTGTTTTCCTTCATGCTAGACCCTTACTTAGCCTCTTTACATCAATTTATCTTGTTGGTTACAAGTGGATGGCCCTTGACTTGCTTAACTTGTCCCATAATGCTTTCCTTCCAATGTAAATCAATTTTGCCTCTGTAGGAGAGTGTGCTATTTTCTGTTTATTGGCTGAAGTCTTTCCCAACTATGTTGGATGAAATGAACAATTTTTTGTCTTAATTTATATACACCTGATACGTTATTTCTTCCCGCTAACTTTGTATACACCTGATATGTTATTTCTTCTAGCTATATATGGTGCCAATGGCTGCAATTTTCCCATGGAAATTGCATTTTTGTTATGAGTTGTTTGTTCAAGCTACACGAGAATGCCTTATGTCTGTCATGATTCATTGTTTCAATCTTTGTTCCTTCATATGGTCACATAATGTGTATTTTACATGTCAAGCATGAAACTAATGGAGAACACATAAACCTTGCAATGCATGACCTTGTTCGAAAATGAGAACAAATGAAGGATGATATTGGAACATTGCCTTGATTATTTCTTAGGTGCATTTTGCTTGTGTGTTTGTGAACTTGGAAGTTGTGGAAATGTGAAGTTGAACTCCTTTCTCGATAACTCTTCCATGGAGCTTACAGAAGTCTTGAGAAGTGTTGACATGCTTCTTTCTTCTTTCTTGAGAAATTGATAACTCATTTCTCCATTTCTCATCAGAAATGCTCTACAACAAACATACATGCTTTTTCTGATCTATTCTGTGGAGGTAACCACTTGGTCATACTTCCATAAAACTCAACCTCTTGCTTGGTTGAAGAATACAACTGATTTCTTGCTTTATATCATTGGAGAGTGGTAGCCTTCTTCAAATCCACTTTGGATATGCATGCTACATCATTGCCATGTTGAATTCAACCTTTCATGTACATGGAACAAGCCTTGTGATGCTCAAACAGCTTCACAAATGCATTCTACAAATTCTGCTATGTTTAGATCAGATTTATGCATACATAAACAATCATTGTGATGTGAAGGGACTCCTGTTATTCATGCTACAATTTTAAATTAGATTTAAATATGCATTCTGTATTTTTTTTTATTCTGCTCAAATCCACTTTGATTCCTCGGTGCTACAGTTGTTATGATGCTTGCTTGAGGAACATAATTGCATACATTCCTTACCTTTTGTATCAATTGATCAAGTTTGGTTTCCCTTGCTTGATGACTAAATTCTGTTTTCCATGCCTCCACTGGAATGCAAATTTATTTTCCTCTACCTATAAAATACTAGGACATTCTTATTATGCCTAAACATACTGTTCGTATGTTCTAAATCAGATGTCATGTTGCTTGGATAGATTTCTAACTTGGTTATTTAACCTCTTCTGTCATAGTGTGAAGGGTGTCACATACTTTTAACAATTGAGGATTTGGAAGCATACAAATCGTTTAGATTGATAGACATCATGTTCCATCTCTTTGAAGTGACCTAAACATTTCATCTTCATTGGATTTGCAATGGAAATTTCTTCCGACTCTTGCTCACTTTGGAGGGCTCAATTTTGCACTTGGAAAACAAATGCTTTCTGCACATCCTTGCATCGTGATTCTTTTATCCACAATGCTTGCAAGGATGGACGTCATAAAGAAATTGAGATACATGGCCTTCTCTCCATAATAATCACAAGAAAAATGGAATTCCATGGCTTCCTACATGCTTGTGTTTATTTCCTATGAATCCTGCATTGGAATTGCCCAACGTGGTTGCTTTACCTCTTCCTTCTTTCAGAGCTGCTCTCTATTTAGAGATGTTATACAATTTTATTTGGGTCTTCCCTTGTGCATATTTTGATGAAATAGTAGCTTTTCCTTCTTTTTAGAGGACATGCCTTTGGTATTTTTATTTGAACAAATGCTCTCTTCTTCAAAGTATCCCAGCCCCATATGCAGTGGACTTGTGAAAACTTCAATGGGGTCTCTCATACCTTGGCCCTTGCAATCCATTTTCTCGAAGAACTTGAATCCTATGCCTTCAATATGCAACTCAACACTTGCAAATAAATCATTCTTGTATAGACATGAAATCAAAATTTTGCTTGTTTACCATACTGGCTTTGGTCATGCTACCAGCTTGCTTGGTTGTACGATGGAGAAGAGTCATTTCCTTTTGCATCTCTTCACACTTAACATGGAGTTCAGCCAATGACAAATTACATTTCCTGCTGTCACTTCTAGAAGTATTGCATCCATATTCCTTCTACTTTTGTGATTCCATCTCAAGCAAGGTCGACTACTTGTTCACCATGATCTTGTGCCATTGCCAGTCTTTTTGCCAACATAGGAAGGGTCTTATCTTGCTCTTGGATCTTCACCTTCAAGTGTTTGTTCTCTTCCTGTAACTTGGGTCTCTTTGGTTTGTGGTTGAGTTTTCTTCAACAGCTTTTGATCTTAAGCTTTCACCTCATGAAGCTTGAGTAAGTTGTTTTTGTTGGATTTATTATTGTCTTTCTCCATCCATGAAGAGCTCCTGTGATACCAAATCCGGTCTGAAATTCCTATTTAAAATTCATCAAACATACCTCCTAACCAATTGGGACTGCTTTTAAATGTAGTCACCTTAGACCCCAAAGAAACTAGGTGCTAGTTACCAGTGAATCACTGAAATTATGAATGAATTACTCTTTGATTCTCATAGAATAAGCAAAACATTATACACAGTACACCATCAAAAGAGATTCACAGGTGTTTAATGAGGACAAATCCTCTAAAGCATAAAATTTCTGAGAGCAAATACTATGCTTTATTTCTGCTAATGAAATTGGAAATTACAAGATTTGGCGTCAAAATTGTCATAAATGCATAACCATTATGGGTGTTTACAGGATCATTTAAGGTGCTTTCTTAACCTCTTCTTGCTTTCCAATGCAGATATATCTTTCTCTTTGCTCTGGGATGTTTTTTAAATTTTTTACTAGTGTTGCTCTTCTTTTAATTTCAGTTTTCTTTAAATCAGAATTGAATCAGAACAGATGAAATTCAGGTTCTTTCAAGATATCTGACCTTCTGGAAACAATCTCAACCCTTTAGGCATCTGATTAGACTTGTGTTCCACTGCTGACACCTGTTCTTTTTAATGTTTCAACATCTTATTCTTGCCATTTCAGCCTAGACTTGTCAGCTTCAAGTGTGGACTGGTTTTTGGCATTTTGGTGATCAAACAGTTGAATTTTGAGTGAAGTTTTAGAGGACACGTGGAAATGTCAGTAATATTTACAAAAACATATTCCGCTTATTTTGTTCCCTTATGGCTGAGTTATTACAAAAGTCTGATGTTATTGCATTTGAGAGGTTACATGGATGTGTTGCTGCAAGATTCAATAGAGATTTTGGGGACCGAAGTTGGAAGTGATGATTCCTTACTTCCTATTGTGCAAAGTTCCCTTATTTCCTTATATTTATGTTGTATTTCCTGCTACCCATGATCATTCTTCACCCCTTCTGTCAGCTGCTACACATTCAGACAATATTTGGACCGTTTTGAGTGCAAAATTAAAAAATGTAAGGAAATGTTGGGGAATAGCTATGCAAGCCTTGGGGCAGAGGAGAGGTCCCTTGATTTCCCCAATCCAGTCATCTGAACATTCTGGGATGCAAGGACATTTTCCAACATCCCCAACTACTTGGTGAGATCATTAAGAGAGCAGGAGCCAATGGTGCCAATTTCTTCCAAAAATTGAATAGGTCTGCACCATTTATGTGGTGCAATTTCTCTCCTAAACAGTCTACTAGGAGGTGGTTCTACCCTATGTATCAAGGATCAAACAAAATCAGGTCTTCAATACATTTAAAGAAAGTTATAATACGGTACCATCTCCAATTCAGTCCAACATAAAATGCTAAAAAATAAAGGCATAGAGATAGATGTTGGATGCTTCCATTTAGAGGAGACTTGTTCCATTGGTTATTGGTTAGCCTAATTGGGATTCTCTTTATAAGTGAAAGTAGACATAACTTTTTACCATAGTCGTGAAAATAAGGATGCACACAATAAAGTTATGTTAGAAGTGTTAATAAATTTGAAATAATTTTAATGGAAAAGAATGTTTTTCGGCCAATTTTTCACAACTGTTTAAACTCAACTTTAGAATATTTTTAAAATCTTTATTGTTTCCTACAATAAAGATTTTAAAAATATGTTAGAATATTTTTAAAGATTTTTCACAACTGTTTAAACTCAACTTTAGAATATTTTTAAAATCTTTATTGTTTCCTACAATAAAGATTTTATTAACATAACTTTTTACCATAATCGTGAAAATAAGGATGCACACAATAAAGTTATGTTAGAAGTGTTAATAAATTTGAAATAATTTTAATGGAAAAGAATGTTTTCCGGCCAATTTTTCACAACTGTTTAAACTCAACTTTAGAATATTTTTAAAATCTTTATTGTTTCCTACAATATCCAAAACATTCTGTGGCATTTTTCACTGTTTAACTTTCATTGCAATATCACAATGCATTCCAAAAGTGGGGTGTTATTTATCTACATTCTTTATTGGTCCAAAGTAGCCTGCAAGTCTTCATTCTCAACAATGTTTAAATATTCTATTAGCAAGTCAGAAGTGCTTGATACTTATAATGTGTTATTTTTCAGGGACTGCCCACAAGAGGTTAAAGAAGCTGTGTCAAGCCTAATCTTTGCTGCAGCAAGCTGTGCTGAAGTCCCAGAGTTACAATCATTGCGTGGCATTTTTGCAACAAAATATGGAGACGAGTTTGCAATTGCTGCTGTAGAATTGCACACAGGCTGTGGTGTGGACCAACAGGTGCTTCTCATTCCATAAAATTGGTTAAAATACCTGTTTGCAGCATTATTCATTATTGTGTTCCTTATGCTCATAAAATCTAAGTGTTTCTTGGAAAGAATTTTATATGACTAAAAATATTTAGCTTTTGTCTTGTGGCCTAGTTCATAAAAAAACTTTCGTCTGATCTTCCAACAAGAGATGCAAAGTTGAGCCTCGTGAGAAGGATGGCAGAGGAAGCTGGTTTTCAATGGGAATATTCAGATATTGAGGTAGAAAATTTGCACTTTGGTATTTTCCTCACTCAAGTAGTGTTAACTCAAATTTGTTTTCTTTTACTTTCACTAGTGGTTGAAATTCCTTTTTCATTTTTGGCCATAACTGCATAATATTTTTGACTTGCAGAATGATTCTGAACGGCAACAGAATTTCATGTCCTCCCAGAATAGAGTTGACTCTGCACATCAGCCATCTTCACATAAAAAAAATGTACGTGGTGGTACTTTGAAGCATCCTATGAATAATGGTAGAAGAGAAGATTTGAGGCGAGTAGAATGTGAAAAAGACACATATGAGAGAGTCATTCCTGTTGTTTCAAGCAGTGTCAAAGAGATTCCTGTTATTTTAGATAAACTTGAAAATACTTCTCAAGCAGAGAAGCCAAAGCCCTTGGCTACATCAAAATCAAATGTGCAGAAATTTGTTGTTGAACCTGACAGTCGGGCACAGGGAGTGACATATCTGGCTGCTGATTTTGAAAGAAAATCAAATAAGCAGTGGATCAATGCAGAGGCTGTTGCTCATTATATCCATACCGGCTTAAAAAGACAGGAAGCTCATGAAGACACAAGAGATTCCTATGGTAAATCATGGGAAGACAAAAATTTAAGGTACACTTCTGGTGGTCAATGTAAAGGTCTTAGAACAAAATGTAGAGATGGCCCTCTGGATGCGTCTTTCCTTGAGGAAAGTGAGTACATTAATGAAAAGTATAAAAATGGGCGTGCTTATACTTATTCAGAAGAGGAAAGCAAAGATTTCAATGCAAAGTATACAAATAAACATGCTAATGCTTCTTTCCTCGATGAGAAGAATGGGGCACCTGAAAAAGGTTTTGGTTTGAAATCAGCTGCACCACTTAAATCAGGTGCAATTTACAAAAGTAAACCTACAGACAAAGTATCTTATTTGAATGTAAATGGGGAAAAATTTCAGGAAACCTATGAGGGGCATGAGAGGAATTTTCTAAACAACTCTAGTATCACAGGAGAAGGATCATGCAGAACTGGCAATGGATCAGCTCAGTATGGAGAAAATAGTGTACGGCAAAGCAGACATGTAGGGAACAATAGATCGTCTAGGTACATAGAATCCTGTGTTGAATATAACGAGGTTGGGATGTCTGAAAAACTTTGTGAAGGATTCTATAGTGAGGCTATTCAGGGAGGTAAGTCAGACAATGAGAACTTGCCAAAAAATAAAAGCAAGGGCAGATCGCAATCAAACAAAATGTATTCTGGATCTACTTGGCATGATGTTGAAATGGATGATATCGATCATGTCAACTACTCTGACTATCCTTCTGTTGAGCCATCAATAAAGAAGAGCATTGGAAGGAAAGAATCCTCTGAAGGATTTTTAGAATCTCAGGAAGGTTCAACATTTAAGAAAGTTGTAGTAAATTATCCTCACAAGTTGGACACAACATCACAGTATAGTGGAGATCAAATCAGCAATGAAGTGCATAATGGATGGCACAGCTCTCATGGTAGTGATACAACCTCTGGAAGAGGACATGGTCCATCACCAGTACGTGAAGGGCTAGATAGAAGAGAAAGTTACAGAAAAGTGCATTATGCTAATGGGGGTCATGAAGAAGCAAACCATAACATTAGGAGGGAAGCTGATAATAAGGGTATGAAATCTATAAACAGGAAGTTTCATGAGGTGACCAATGATTCTCAGCAAGTGAAGAATGAAGAAGAGCATGAGATCTATTATTCTGTTCAAGAAACATTCAATGAGAGGAATGAGAGCAATTTGTATTCTTATGGACAGGTTCCCTATGAATCAAAAAAACTAAGGGAGAAAAGGGAACAAAAGAAGAATTATTGTTTCAGAGATGGTAGTTTTGATGGGGAGAGCAGCTTCCTGAATGGTTCAACGTTACCAGAACATAAAAGGGCTTATCAGAGTGGTCTTAAGGATGTCCAACAGAATGATGAATCTGTAAACATAAGTAGTTATCACAGGATGCAATCTGAAAGAATGCAAAAGGTGTCTTCTAATGATTCCAATGTTCAGAGAAATGGACAGAGCAATAGTGAATGCATATTTGAAGCTAGAGACATTTCTTTTGAGAAAGGTAGAAGACAAGATACGCAACATGCAAAGTCATATAGAACTAGAAACAGACAGAGGGATTCTTATGCTTCACCAACCCAATCTTTTGTTAATAATCCTCTTCCTCCATTACCATCCTCATCTTCAGCTTCTAATCCCTCTTGTGTTTCACCTGAGGATATACTTCATAAATCAATAAATCCTGCTGATGAAGTCCCTCCACAAAGACATCCACCAGAACAACGCAGGGCAATATCAATGCCTAGTAAACCTCCTACTCGATCAGATTCATTGGAAGTTAAATTTCTCAAGAGCTCATCTGATGTGGGTATCTCTAGCACCCGGCATGTACACCCAAAGCTTCCCAATTATGATGACTTGAGTGCTCAGTTTGCAGCCTTAAAGCAGCAATGCAAAGCAAGCAACTCTGAATAGCTTGTTCATGCTACCACACAAGCATTTCATTTATCCATTTATTGCATGTTTTTTTTTAACTCTTAAAATTATTGAGCATTAACTAAGGCTTACAGTCCTTTCGCATGTGGTTATCCTTCTGAAGTTTGCAACTCCTTCCATGATCATATGGGCTCATTCTGTTGTGTAAGGGACTGCTTCTAACTGTAATCTAGTGGTACAGACATTATTCTTGATGTTGAATGGCCAATGTCAGTGAATGAGTATTGCATGGTGTCATGCAACATCTAGCAAAAAGTAAGCTGTTATTCTCTACTCTAAGTTGATGTTATTTTTTGTCTGGGTTAGTCAAAGTGACCAATAATGCTTCCTTCTTTATTGACATTCATGAACTTGCACTTGCACTTTTGCAACAATTGAGCAATGAGCATGTAATCTTAATAATGCACTAGCTTTCTGACAGGGAAAAAAGTATATATATATATCCTTAATGCCAATCCATATTATGTTAAATCAACAATCTACATTTATGCATTTTGTCTAGAATGATTCAAGAATTCTCTTGTCCAAGGGTACACTGAAAGATTCATGATACTTAAGGTAACAGGTTATATATATAGACTGAAAGATTCATGACACTCATGATAACACAGATACAAATATAGACCTGGTATCCATATATAGATATAGCATAGTTCCATTTGAATACAATATCCAAAATTGAGTACATTGGACTAAAACAGAAACGATATATCCAAATATATTATCATGGGAGGAATTTTCTTCACCTCCCACTTTGGACAGTGAAAGGGTGACCTCCATTTCATTAACAAAGTCCTCGTCAAAATAGAAGTCATGCCAGTTTACTGGTTTGATATTTATTCTCAAGGTTTTAGAGGTGTTGTTTTCCATGGAGGTTCCTAGGCCAGAGAGTCCCCTTAATGAGTTTGACACTTATTTATCTAGGAGAAAAATTTGAAAGAAGGCATTACGCTTGTCTTACACACACGAGAAAGAGACAGATCTTCATGCAGAGATAAATCAAATTTACTTTGTGTAATGGCACCAGTAAATATATAGTAATCAAACAGGCATTAGAAATAGTTATATAGTTTTTCAATCAAATTAAACAAAATATGTCTATGAATAGTACCTCTTGATATTTGTTAAATGATAAAATCTTGCTTGCACATAAACCACTGAGGTCAATTCATTTTGATGAGATGAAGCTTATTATTAACAATTCTGTTTTTAAGGTTCGAGGTGTAGATCAATTGGTTCATCCAAACCCCATAAGGGGGGCGGAGGTCCAAGGTTCAAATCTCGGGCCTCGTCGGACTGAACGCTTGTCCCTTTCCTGGTGCTTTCAGCGGCATAAAAGGTTTAAAATGATTGTGGCATGGTGGTTATAGGGGCGGACTGCGCGAAGATCTGTGTGGCAGCTTCTGGGGCGGACAGCGCAGAATACTGTGGTGGCCATAAAAGCTGGACAGCCTGCCCGGATTCGTGGCGGCTACCGATTCCACCATGTAAATTCAAAAAAAAAAAAAAAAAAATTCTGTTTTTAAATATAATCTATAATTTTGCCTTATCCTTTTAAAGGTATCCAAAGACAACTAAAAAGGTATAATGATTTACAACCATCAACCTGAAAGGGGGCATCAACCAATATGGATATCTTGCAACCAACAATCAAATTTGACAGTTTGCTTTTAAAGTAAAGTGTTTTTTTTTTTTTTTTGAGTTTCCTCCATGTATAACAAAAGCTAAGACTTTTGGGAAGACTGATGTGAACAGTGCAGCTATCTTCTTATGCTATCCTAAAATACCCTAAGGCAATATTGAGGATCAAAATGAGAAGTCATTTGTTCCCCAGGTTTTGTTGTCTATTCTTTTGTATTTTTGCATGGCTAGTCCACCCTTCTTTCAAGTTCATTTTAAGGGTTTTCCTGTCTTGTCATTTCATTCCCTTTTGGACCTTTTTTAGGAGAGGAGTGCTGTTGGGAAAAATACTAATCCCCTAAACCCGTCATGAAATGTATCCAAGGCGAAAGATGGGATCAGTGCTCTAGGAGTCAGTCAGAATCATGAAGGAGGGTTCAAATCCAAAGGTTTCAAGCAACTTTGTTGGACAGGTGGACCTTCGTAATCAATTTCAACCGATATCGACTTTGGAGATAGAGAAAGGTGTCAATGAATTCACTCAAGCTGGATAAGAGGGAATCAAAATGGGTTCCTTTGTGTTAGGAGATAAAGGGGTGTGGAGGATGGGAGATAAAGGGGTGTGGAGGATGGCAATGTGAAGTGCCGAACTGTCAACAGATAGGAAGAAGACCTTAAGAAACTCTAAGAGGAATATGGTTGTAGGCTCAGCTCAGAAAGGCCAAAAATCAGAGGCATAATTGCTGAACAAGGGTCAAGTGTTAAGAGATTCAAATTCAACTGAGGATTTTAGACTTCCTAAGAAATACTCCATCACAGGAGGATTTTAGACTTCCTAAGAAATACTCCATCACATAAAAAAATGAAATTATTCTCTTGGACTATAAGTGGCATGAATGCCCCATCCAAGAGAAGGATTTTGTGGAGTCTTGAGGCCAGATGTTTTGATGCTACAAGGATCAAAGAGTGTTTGCATAACAATAGAAGAATGGATGAGGTGCTAGGTAGATTGCAGTTGATGCTGAGGGTGCATCCGGAGGAATATTAATGGCATGGGATCTAAGAAGGGCAGTATTAAATCCCATATATTCAAATAGAAATTGGATATCAATGGAGTTTAACCATCTTCAAGAGGACTTTCAAGGGGTACTTACTAATGTTTATGCCCCAAAAACCATTTCAGGAAAAGCTGAATTGTGTGTGGACTTGATGGATAAGAAAGAAGGATATAGGCAGAAACACTGGATCTATGCAGGAGATTTCAACTGTTGTTTAACATATGTGGATAAATGGGAGGTCTCCCAGGCTCTATGGAAGAGGAAAATTCAGGAATTCCTGGTGGCTAATGAGCTATGGGACGCCGAGCCAAAGCATGACAGATATACCTCCTGTCATCAAAAGTGAAGTGGGTAAGGAGAAATCTTAGAGCACCCAGGCCAATTCCTTTTAAGCGACAAGTGGTTGGACCTAAGAATATACATGAAAAGTACATTTGGAAAGATTCGAGGATCTGACCACTGGTCCATTACATTGCAAATGGGGACAAGTGACGCTCATAAATGGACTCCATTTAGAATTTTTTTTTAATGTAGCTTAGAGCAAACCTAAAGGAACAAATGCAAAACTGGTGGGAAGAGCCAACAGAAGACAAACTTTAAAATGTTCAATTTGGTGTGCAAACTAAGAAGAGTTCAAAATTATCTACAAGTTCGGAACAAAGGAGAACCGGCTATTACTGACACTACACTAACGAGGAGCGGGTATGATCAAAATTCCAATCATAGGAATATGAACCAATTACTCACCACACATATGGACTCTATGTTAATAGGGTTAGGAATCCTACATAAATGGGATCAAGGTTTTGCATCTCAGCCTGCTATCCTGGCAAAGAGTTTAGCCGGACATATAAACCACTCAAGTCCCACAAGTGAATCAATATGACATTGTTAGCTATTACTCACTTGCAAACTACACTAACCAAGGAGAAACGGGTGTTATAGCGGACTGAACTTGTATTTGGGTGTTATAATGGATCAAGCGCGTATTTGAAACAACTACCTAGAGGTATCACAAGTAGGGAGATGCTGGAAAGACGTTAATGTTGAGGCTGTATATATAGAGAGACGAAAGTTTGTGCAGGTACCTTAAAATTATTAGAGGTATAAAGAGAAGGGGTACGAACTCCTCAGTAAAGACTGGAAAATATACAGTCAAAGAGGGGTACTGTGCTATGCAGCTTACAAAAGAGTTTGCACAAGTTTGTAAAAATATTTGGAGCAGCTTGGCCTATCCTAAGGTAAAAGTGTTTGCCTGGATAGCTGCTTATGATAAGATTCATATCATCCACAACTGACAGAAGTGTGGATTTCAGGAGCCTTCAATTTGCATTCTATGTTTGTCAAAATGAAAAAAAATACTGATCACTTATTGACCAGCTGCACTTTTTATGTTGAGATTTGGATTTGACAACTTGTGCAAAAGCCATTCAATCTATGTTTCTATCCGACAGAATATGATAGCAGGTGAAGACAATAAAAGATTATGCAAATTGGGTGCACTTCACTCCCATCGCTTATCTGGAAGGTACAAAATGACAGAATATTTAGGGAGATACTGAGGGGAGTAAAGGATTTATCGGATTATTTTTTATCAAATTAGGCGAGTTGAATTGCCTGAGATATTAAGGGGAGTAGAGGATTTATGGGATTATTTTTTATCAAATTAGACGAGTTGAATTGCCTGAGATATTGAGTAAAGGATTTATGGGATTATTTTTTATCAAATTAGACGAGTTGAATTGCCTGAATTTCTGTTTGTTTTTGGAGTAGGCCTAGATGGCTGAGTTTAAAGATCTTTTGTTTAGATTAGAACTTCTGTTAGAAAAATATGCTCCAGGTAATACTGGAAGGGGATTGTCAAGTAACTATTGAAGGAATGAGAAATCATGGCTTCCATGGCTAGATACTGAGTGCAGGTTTGCAGGATGCTTTATATTTGGTCCTGATGTTACAGGAGACACAATTTGTCCATGTTTACAGAGAGAGAAACATGATTGCGGGTTGCTTGTTTGAAAAAACTGCAAAAATGGGCCGAAATTTAGAGCTCTTTGATAAGGTTGAAGAATTGAATGAAATTTTTTGTCCATGTAGAAAGAGGGACAACGACGAGTCCACTCTAATGCATGGTTGGGTTCATAGTCTATGGTTGAGAAGGTGATGATATGGATGATCAAGGTCATCGTAGCCCAGTGATTTCCTTTTATTTGAAGAAATGCAAGATCTTACCAAATAATATGTAAGCTCTTGGAATCGAATGTGGCTGGGGGCTCTAGAATTGACCTTTAGGAGGAGAGGAGATTTTAAAATAGGATTTATTTGCTAGTTACAGAAATCATCATCTTGTACAATTGGCTTTATTAGAGACAAAGAGACCATTGTTATAAAGGCTTTGGAGATAGGCATAGAATAATTACACTATGATTCGACACTGTACCTAGTTTGTGAAGTGCTAATGAGCACAAGTGACCGTTAGCATTAAAGCAATCATATTTGACTTGGATTTAAAAAAGGTGACTGCGCATGACACGTTTGTATGGCTTAGTTGATTGTTGACTCTTGTCACTAGACAAGAAATGTAACATTGGTTTTCTAAACTAGATATAATTGGTCTATGCATCTCTAAGAATATGTACTTTGGGATGCACTATTGATTTAAACTTGTATTTGATGTTAGTGGTGATTATATCTTATTGCCCACGGCTACGATAATATTTCGGATCTCATTATTGTTAGGGCATCATGTTTGCAGAACCTTCGTTTGAAGAAGAAGGTGACTACCATAAACAAGGACAACTTGATGATTGTCTGGACTTGCATGATTGACTGTGTTATGCATCTTAAAATAGCATTTTAGAACATACATTATACAATGTTCAACATTTATATTTTACACGATATATTTGTTTGAGCATGTACTTAGAATCTTTGATCATTGTGTAGGATGTATATTAAAGTTCTTAGAATCTTTGATCATTGTGTAGGATGTATATTGAAGTACAACAATGCTTGTATATGTTTTTATGCATAATTGTGGCCTTCTAATTATTGGGCTTGCATTGATGTTGTTAGAGTATTCACACATACACGATAATGGATAATGTTTCTAGACACTATCATTAGTAAGGAGTACTAGGCATGTAATAGGAATTGTGGTGTAGAAGGGATAATGTGTGTTATTAGGCACTTATGACCAGCAACAAATAGTGGGTTAGTTAAGTGGCAATGGGTTGAACAAGGATTGTCATGGATGTATGGAACTCTAGAATTGATATTTGATTCTTATGAACTAGTTGTCTATTAGATGTAGTTAGAAATTGAATGATGATTTGCAACCTTATTCCACTTGAATGGGATGTAGTACAATGGAGACAATAGGAGAATTTTTTTGTATAAGGTCTATGGTTTATGTCTAGTTAGGTGGTTCTTTTGGTTGCTTTGACTTGTCTATGTATTTATGCCTAGTTAGGTGGGTATTTTAGTTGCTTTTTATATGTGTTTTTTTTGCATGTGTGTTTGCCACGAGGAACAAATGATTGAGGCATTTCATCATGTGGATTATCCCCTTATATTTAGATGCATTAATGTATTTACTGATGTATATTAGGACAAGGATAATAATGTAATGATTTTTTTAAAGGATGCATTGATTGTATAATAGATGTTCATGTTTCAATGTGCTTGTGGTGCTAGCTATTGTTGTGATATACTAGTTACTATGTGGTATTTTGTATAGAATATAGTTGAATAGGGGAACTGTGATTCGATGACACATTGTATAATTATGAAATGATAGATATACAATAGTTTAATTGCATTTGAGGAAGGTCTTGAATAAGGTAATTATAAAGAATGTTTATTGTAGTTACTAACATGGGCATTGATTATTGTTTATTTTTATATGTTCATCTTGATATGATGTTACACTTATTATCATGCTTGTTTTAATTATTGCACTGTATACCTCTTAAATATCCAAATGGTGTAACAAGATGATAGTAACTTGTTTGATAAGAGATTCACCTTAAAGTAGAATGAAAAACAAAATGTTGTGAATGTGTAGGCTATCTTAGTCAAACAAAAGACTTCATTACCCATTCTCTTATAGATTAGAGAATCAATTGTCACAAGTTGAACCTTATTTTCTAATATAATCTTTGAAAATAAATGCTCATGTTTTCCATACTACTCTTTGTTTGAATCCCCTAGGGTCCTATTATGTTATTTTAAGAATAAATCACCTATGTTAAGATTGTTTCAACCTTTGATTATTGCCAAAAGATTGTAAATTATTTTGATTATATAGGAATTAATATAGTTTTGAAAAGAGTTATGACACACTTAAAGCTAAAAATCTTAACATTTCTATTGAAGGTTTTTAATTTTCTACGGAATATAAATTATGCATTCCCAAAATATTCTTTAGTACTCACTTTAAGGCAAAAAAAAGCTGACTTTGAAACCAAGGTAGCTCATTAAGAGTATATTGCTATATGACATATGGAACCACAAAAGATGAAGTTTCAATGATGATTATTGATGAACAAAGGGACACTCTCCCTTGTGTATCTTCATGGATGCAGTAATGGTATTCATTGAGAAGGAGGATAGTACACTAAAGTTACATAGACCATGAATGTTAAATGAAATTATGATTAAGAATGAGTACCCAATATTGAGGATCAATGGCTTGTTTGACTAGTTGGATAGAGTTATAATCATCTTAGCATAAGAAAGTTGGTATCTCTAAGATTGCCTTCAAAACCTAAAATAAGTATTATGAGCCTATAGTGGTACCCATTATATTGGTGAATGCTATTTTAACATCCATGAACTTGATGACCAATGTATTTAATGATACAATAGATATGTTAGTGCTATATTCCTTGATATCTTGAAATATTCAATTAATGAAAAAGAAAATCTGGAGCACCTAGGAATGTTCCTCCAAATATTTCTAAATTGGAAGTTTAATACAAACTTTCGAAAATTTTCTTTTTACCAGGAGGACATTCAATATATGGGGCATTAATTAAGGAAGAAATTGTCATGAGTATAAAATATTTCATGGGAATTATTGAATGTCCATCCCAATGAAAATTAAATGAGATACATAGTTTCATGGTGTTGACAAGATATTCCAACCAAATTGTGAATAATTTTTCTTGGCTCACTAATCCAATTACTTCCTTTTAATGAAAAGATGAATTTTAAACAAATAAAATAGTGTTTTGTACATGATTGAAAGAACTCACTATTAATCTGATTTTGTTAGTGGCTAACTTAATGGAAGTTTTTTCGATATATTGATTCATCTTTGAAAATATTATGTAGAATTTTGAACCAATAAGAAGTGGAAAAGATCTTAAGAAGAGTTAGTGTATGCATGATGTAGAGTTGGATGTAGGGGTAATGGACTATAGACATGCCACTTTCTTCTCAGAAAATTGTTTAAGCCAAAGACAAACCATTAAAGTTTGAAGTATTTATTTATTCAACAAAACTTGAATACTTACCAACAATGATGCCTGGAATCCTTGAGCTTAAAAACTAGGGGGTCATGAGAATAATTAACCTATGCATGATGTGAAGTAGGATGCAATGGTACATGGACTAAAGACATGATTCATTTTTCTTATGGAGATGTATTTTTTAAGCTCAAGACATACAACTAAAGTTTAAAGTATTTGTTAATTTAACAATCTTGAATACATACCCATAAACATGTCTATAATCCTTGAGTGATTTTGATATATCAATTGACTATGTAAAAGGCATGAGAACTAAGTAGCAATGCATTGAGTAGATGATGATATATTATTGCCTTAATGGGATATCAAAACACTCTAAGGTAATAAATAATTAATGGATATATATATATATATATATATATATATATATATATATATATATATATATATAAAGAGAGAGAGAACTAGTGCTCAATGAGGTGCAAAGAGATCTGTGCACACCATTCTAAAATGATAAAGATGTATCAATATATGACAACCTTATATTATTAGTTTAGCATGAGGAAAGGCATAGTTGAATATGGCAAAGTGCATCAAATGCCATCAGGTAAAGGTAGAAAATTATCTCCTAAGGGATAAATTATACCTATATGAGATTCTAATACATAAATAGATTTTTGGACTTGCAAAATCATGTAGTATGCATGACATGATCTTGGTTGAAGTTGACAAAATAACCAAAGTGACACACTTCATACATAGAAATATATACTATGATGTGAAAAGCATCATAAAGAATATTCTGGAGGAGATTTTGTAATATCATGAATTCCTTGAACTAATCATCACAAACAAAGATAACTTTTGAAAAATATTTTGGAGAACTTTGCAAGTTGCTTTTGAAACATGATTCAATTTTAGTTTACTATATCATCTCAAGATTGAGGATCAAAGAAAAATGTTGAACCAAGTGGTAGAGGACATATTAAGAATATCATGAAGGGTTAATAATAATAGGAGGACTACCTATGTTTATGTACAACAATATATACCACTCTTTGATATGAATGACTCTCTTTGAGGAACTATATAGGCAAAGAAGTCAAGGTCCCTAGGAAGTTGGAATTGACGAGAAGATATTGTTATTATCATATTATATATATTGAAGGAATATCACCAATAGGTGATGCTAGTTAAGTGGAGACTGAAATAAGCAACCAATAGATAGAAAAACTATGTTGGTCAACATCAAACTTAGATATAAAATTTATGTTGATTAAGATCAAACTTTGGTGAAACTTTTTATAAATGATAAGGTTCTATTACTTGTAAGACCCATCAGAGTTGGATAAAGTTTAGGAAGGGATTAAATTTATTTTTAAGACATTAAACCAATATCATTAACGTTATAAGTCATATTGCTTATTGTTTGACTTTACTTCTTGCTCTATCTCAAGTTCATAATATTTTTATGTATCACTATTAAAACCTCGTGTCACTAATGCATTACATATGTTGGATTGACATGCTCTCTAGGTTATGGTGAAAGAGATGTTGAATTTAGATCCATTTTATGTCTTTAAAAGGTGTAAATTTATACTTAAAAATCACATACAATGTAAAGACTAGTGGGATCAAGATAACTACAAGAGCATTATCTAGATGATAAAAGAAACATAAAAAGTGAATATCCCTATCTTTATAGGTAAGCCATGGAGATGATGTTTATATAATCAAGGGGCAATGTGATATTCTAAAATTGTTGACATATATAAAACATAATTAAAAGCAAACCTAATAAAACTCAATTTAAATTACTGACCTAATGTGTGTATTTGATATTTTGTTGATGTTATACTTTTATGTTGTTGTTTAAAAAATGGATGGGCGAAATAACGAAGAGCTGATAAGAATTATTTATGGCCTTGTATTTTAACCTATATGATCACGTGACATATTGATCATGTTTTTGGTTAAGAGGTACCATGCTTGACTCTAAAAAATAGGATGGTCAATCCATGGTTGATACATTAATAAGCTACATAATTTTAATTGTTATATTTTTATTTTCCTTGGATTTAAAAATTTTGATCCCTACCTCGAAGAGGACACTAAACCTTTATTACAACATTGATATAAATATAAGCATAGACACTTCTCTTACAATTATAAAGTATACAATAACATAATTGATTTAAAAATAAAATGAAAAGTATATTAAGTCTTTCTTCAAAATAGATAAAAATAATATCATACTCAGTAAAGTGTTAATTTTTTTTTTTTTTTTTTTTTAACATGGTGGAATCGGTAGCTACCACGAATCCGAGCAGGTTGTCCAGCTTTTATGGCCGCCCATAGTATTCTGCACTGTCCGCCTCGGAAGCCGCCACACAGATCTTTGCGTAGTCCGCCCCTATAACCGCCATGTCATAATCATTTTAAACCTTTTACGCCGTTGAAAGCACCAGGAAAGGGACAAGCGTTCAATCCGACGAGGCTCGATATTTGAACCTTGGACCTCCGCCCCTCTTATGGGGTTTGGATGAACCAATTGGTCTACACCTTGGACCTAGTAAAGTGTTAATTTAATTCAATTATTTATTTTATTTTCTAATTCATGTCTCAAAATAACTACACTGGTAAGGGCTTTAGCCTCACTTTAAGAGGTCTAAGATTCAAACCTCACTCCTATATAAACTTATTTAAAAAAAAAAATCATGCTTCACATATTTCCTACTATTATTTTCTAAACTCTCAATGTCTTAATGTCTTGAAAATAAAAGAATGAAATAGAAAGCTTAGATTTTGAGTTTGTGTGGCTTATTCGTGTGACTATTTTGGTTTTCAAATCCATTATACTTATTTAAAAAAACCTATTTGATAATTTGAACTGAAAACAATTAGAGCCAAAGACAAACCATTAAAGTTTGAAGTATTTGTTTACTCAACAAAACTTGAATACTTACCAACAATGATGGCTAGAATCCTTGAGCTAAAAAACTAGGGGGACATGAAAAGACTTAACCTATGCATGATGTGAAGTAGGATGCAATGGTACATGGACTAAATACATGATTCACTTTTATTATGGAAATATATTTTTTAAGCTCAAGACATACAACTAAAGTTTAAAGTATTTGTTAATTTAACAATCTTGAATACATACCCATAAACATGTCTATAATCCTTGAGTGATTTTGATATATCAATTGACTATGTAAAAGGCATGAGAACTAAGTAGCAATGCATTGAGTAGATGATGATATATTATTGCCTTAATGGGATATCAAAACACTCTAAGGTAATAAATAATTAATGGATATATATATATATATATATAAAGAGAGAGAGAGAGAGAGAGAGAGAGAGAGAACTACTGCTCAATGAGGTGCAAAGAGATCCGTGTACACCATTCTAAAATGATAACGATGTATCAATATATGAAAACCTTATATTATTAGTTTAGCATGAGGAAAGGCATAGTTGAATATGGCAAAGTGCCTCAAATGCCATCAAGTAAAGGTAGAAAATTATCTCCTAAGGGATAAATTATACCTATATGAGATTCTAAAACATAAATAGGTATTTATTTCAATAGATTTTTGGACTTGCAAAATCATATAGTATGCATGACATGATCTTGGTTGAGGTTGACAAAATAACCGAAGTGACACACTTCATATATAGAAATATATACTAGGATGTGAAAAGCATCATAAAGAAAATTATGGAGGAGATTTTGTAATATCATGAATTCCTTGAACTAATCATCACAAACAAAGTTAACTTTTGAAAAATATTTTAGAGAACTTTGCAAGTTGCTTTTGAAACATGATTCAATTTTAGTTTACCATATCATCTCAAGATTGAGGATCAAACAAAAATGTTGAACCAAGTGGTAGAGGACATATTTAGAATAGCATGAAGGGTTAATAATAATAGGAGGGTTATCTATGTTTATGTACAACAATATATACCACTCTGATATGGATGACTCTCTTTGAGGAACTATATAGGCAAAGAAGTCAAGGTCCCTAGTAAGTTGGAATTGACCAGGAGATATTGTTATTATCATACTAAATATATTGAAGGAATATCATCAATAGGTGATACTAGTTAAGTGGAGACTGAAAGAAGCAACCAATAGATAGGAAAACTGTGTTGGTCAACATCAAACTTGATATAAAAGTTATGTTGATTAAGATCAAACTTTGGTGAAACTTTTAATAAATGATAAGGTTCTATTACTTGTAGACCCATCAGAGTTGGATAAAGTTTAGGAATGGATTAAATTTCTTTTTAAGACATGTAAATCAATATCATTAACATTATAAGTCATATTGCTTATTGTTTGACTTTACTTCTTGCTCTATCTCAAGTTCATAATATTTTTATGTATCACTATTAAAACCTCATGTCACTAATGCATTACATATGTTGGATTGACATGCTCTCTAGGTTATGGTGAAAGAGATGTTGAATTTAGATCTATTTTATGTTTCTGAAAGGTGTAAATTTATACTTAAAAATCACATACAAGGTAAAGACTAGTGGGATCAAGATAACTACAAGAGCATTATCTAGATGATAAAAGAAACATAAAAAGTGAATATCCCTATCTTTATAGGTAAGCCATGGAGATGATGTTTATATAATCAAGGGACAATGTGATATTCTAAAATTGTTGACATATATAAAACATAATTAAAATCAAACCTAATAAAATTCAATTTAAATTACTAATTTGATTATGATTCTTTAGACCTAATGTGTGTATTTGATATTTTGTTGATGTTATACTTTTATGTTGTTGTTTAAAAGATGGATGGACGATATAGTGAAGAGATGATAAGATTTATTTATGGCCTTGTATTTTAACCTATATGATCATGTGACATATTGATCATGTTTTTGGTTAAGAGGTACCATGCTTGACTCTAAAAAATAGGATGGTCAATCCATGGTCGATACATTAATAAGCTACATAATTTTAATTGTTATATTTTTATTTTCTTTGGATTTAAAAATTTTGATCCCTACCTCGAAGAGGATACTAAACCTTTATTACAACATTGATATAAATATAAGCATAGACACTTCTCTTACAATTATAAAGTATACAATCAACATAATTGATTTAAAAAATAAAATGAAAAGTATATTAAGTCTTTCTTCAAAATGGATAAAAATAATATCATACTTAGTAAAGTGTTAATTTAATTCAAACATTTTTTTAAATTTAAAATTCATGTCTCAAAATA
The DNA here is from genome assembly GCA_028583015.1 of Wollemia nobilis. Lineage (NCBI taxonomy): Eukaryota > Viridiplantae > Streptophyta > Pinopsida > Araucariales > Araucariaceae > Wollemia > Wollemia nobilis. The sequence goes on from JAQPPZ010003577.1 coordinate 880,683, forward strand.
ACTACACTGGTAGGAGCTTTAGCCTCACTTTAAGAGGTCTAAGATTCAAACCCCACTCCTATATAAACTTTTTAAAAAAATTCATGTTCCAAATATTTTCTACTCTTATTTTTTAAACTCTCGATATCTTAATGTCTTAAAAATAAAAGAATGAAATAAAAAACTTAAATTTTAAATTTGCTTTTATTTTTTGTTTTATTTTTTGTTTGTTTGTTTGGCTTATTCATGTGACTATTTTGGTTTTCAAATCCATTATACTTATTTTAAAAAACCTATTTGATAATTTGAACTGAAAACAATTAGAGCATGATTTGGACAAAGTTCAAGGGAATATTATTTCTCCACCAATTCTTGTTAGGTAACTCGTCTTGAATGCTGCCAAAGAGGTTTGAAATTTTGAAATGAAATTTTAATTGCTTTAATGTTTTTATTTTTGGAGTATTAAGAACCTATAAAATTGTTTGCTTGCCTTTCACTCTAAAACTATATAATTTTACATTAGAAGTACGGAAAGCATAATGTTCAGGAATATATGATTATAATTTTTCGTTGTAAAAAGATTATCGGTGGTTTTATATTTTTTTTGGTTATATGAGAGTTAGTTATAATCATTATTTTAGTAACTAGTAAATTATAGAGATTGTTTTCAACAAACTTATTCATTTCGTTCTTGTTGAACCGACGTGAGATGGGGACCACTAATCCTTTGAGGTTTGTACCATCGTCATCGATCGGATGTGTACTCAGAAGATTAGGAGCATACTACTACTTTTGCAAAGGGTTGGCTTCCCCCAAGGTTTGAACCTAGGTTTCTTCTTGGTAAGTGCCCAACCACACCTATACTTACCAATCCACCTAACCTTTGGGGACGTGGGTTCTATTTTAGTACTGCGTGTACTACCGTTGTCGGGTTGGCATATACTCAACAAATTTAGGTCAAATTATTACCTTTACAAACAAGCATGACCTCAGGGTTTGAACCTAAGTCTCTTCTCAATTAGCACTAGAACTTATAGATCTCTTCATTCTTTTTATATAAAGATTATAAGAAACAACTTTAAAATTTAAACCTTGCTTAATAATAGAAAAAAATTATAAATTATAAATGTATGATGTTGGTTTATATATTTAAAATAAATAAATAAATTCATTGTATGCATTAACCTTTAGTCAACTTCTATTTAAATTATTTTTAGTATTATTTTATCTTAATTATTATGATAAAAAATTTCAAGATATACTTTATGATGGAATATATATATATATATATATATATATATATATATATATATATATATATAAATAAAAGCATACTTACTAGATAAATTACTAGGTAAATGCAATTCATGTTATATGTTTGGACCGAGTAATACATTTGTTATCCTGGAATGGAAGATACGCGAGTGCATTATATATATATTATAAAGTTTTTTGATTTCTTATAAAATTAGATATAATTTTTGCAATTTGTTAAAAGAGATGATATCTCGATTGGAATCTATTATAAAAACTATGTAAACTTTATTATTATTATTTTAAAATTCGTGATGGATATCATAGTAGTAAGTTTTTGGGTTTTCATTCAAGAGACCCAAATTTAAACCCGGCTATGAGGGGAGTATGATCTATTATAAAAACTTGTGTAAATTTTTAGTAGTATGTTCTTGGGTTCTCATTCAAGAAACCCAAATTCAAATCCTGAAACGAGAGGACTAAGATCCATCATAGACCTGTGTAAATTTTTTACCAATGAGTGATACTGTAGTGGTAAGTTCTTGGGTTTTCATCTAAGAGACCCAAGTTCAAAATTCGGTATGAGGGAACTAGGACCCTTCATAAAAACCCATGCAAACTCAATTTTTAGTCCGGTTAGGGCTTTGGCCTTTGTTGGGGAGGTCCAAGCTTCAAACCACAACATACCTAAAAGGGGATAGATTGAATGGTAGTGGTTGGGGAGGTCCAAGGTTCAAACCACAACATACCCAAAAAGTGAAAGACTGGATGGTAGCGGTCGGGGTTTGTCACTTGGTTGTCCCAGTTCGATGCCTTGGAGGGTTGAGTAGTCCCCTCCCAGCCATGACCCCTCGTAAGGTCGAGAGCTATGCTTATCAATAGGGGATTAACACACAGTCACACACACCGCAGTTTGAACCTTGTATATATATATATATATATATATATATATATATATATATATATATATATATATGCTTTTGGATTTACATTCTTCAATTTAGGTTTTAATACCATGGTTATGGTTATGAAAATGCTTTTATATATATATATGCTTTTGGATTTACATTCTTCAATTTAGGTTGTAATACCTAAATTGAAGAATGTAAATCCAAAAGCATATATATATATATATATATATATATGCTTTTGGATTTACATTCTTCAATTTAGGTTTTAATACCATGGTTATGGTTATGAAAATTATATATATATATATATATATATATATATATATATATATATATATATATATATATATATATATATATATATATGCTTTTGGATTTACATTCTTCAATTTAGGTTTTAATACCATGGTTATGGTTATGAAAATGCTTATATATATATATATATATGCTTTTGGATTTACATTCTTCAATTTAGGTTGTAATACCATGGTTATGGTTATGAAAATGCTTATATATATATATATATTTTGGTGAGAAGCCTCTATGACCGAGCTTAGGATTGACCATTTCTATCCCAACCATGACCCCTCGTAGGGTTGAGAGCTAAGCTTATTAGCAGGGGATGATATAACACATTGCAATTTGAGCTTGGACCTCCCAAAGAGAAGCCAAAGCCTTGATCGCTGTCTCCCGCAATAAAATGCTAATATTTTACCTATCTATTTTCTATGTATTAAATAAATAAATATATATACCTAATATTTTCATAGGGCTGCCAAAAAGTTTTTCATTATGATGGGCGGAACCAGTATTACGATGGGCAGGAATAGTGTTGCAGTGGGCGGGATCGTGGCTGTGGGTGATGAAGGTGTTGTGAGTGAGAATGGTGGTGCGGGAGATGGAAGTGATGAGGGCGAGAATAGTGCTATGGGAGAAGGAAGTACGAAAGGTAGGTTTGGTAAGGTCAATGTTGGGGAGCTTGCTGGCGATTTTGGCAGGGTGATGACTATTGCCCATGATCAAGGGATGGGGTCTCAACTTGTGCTAGGTGGTTAGGTCGGTGGGACTCCAGTAGGTGATGGGACCCCATTGGAGGGCTTTTCACAAAACCTTTGAACATGGAATCAGTGTGTCCTTTGAAACAGTGGTCTCGTTTAGCTTAAGGAACCTTGGTTCAAAAATGATTTTTGATATTTCCTTGGAGGAAGATACACTTAGGGTTCTTGAGGAGCCGATTAAAATTACTATGGAGGATGGTGCGCTTAACTTGGTTGAAATTTTTTTTGGGGCCTGTCTTGATCTTGATGTGGTCCGTAGATGGGCATTTTCCAAATGGAGGCCTCAGGGCCATTTGGAAATCACAACTCTTCCTAAAGCCTTCATAATGTTTAAACTTAATCGTAAAGAAGATTTAAAAAATGTACTTAGCAAGGACCCATGGTTCTTTGGAAAGCATGGTCTCTTCCTTCGGAGGTGGAATTTGAAATTCTATCCTGATTCCTAGAGGATAAACATAACCCCCCTCTGGGTCAGGTTACCTGGTCTACCTTTACAATACTGGTAGGACGATATGTTATGGGGTATAACCAAGCAAGTGGATAAACTCATACTCATTAACGCATCAACAAGAGCTAGGTCAAGATTGATATGTGCTAGAATGTGTATTAATGTAGATTTGGAAGCATATCTGTCAGATTCTAGTAAGTTGGTCTCGAGTTTGGGTACTTGAATACAACAAATTGTATATAAAAATCAACCAAATTTTTGTACTAAATGTAAAGCTTCGTGTCATCTCTTAGGTCAATGTTTGAGGAAGAAGCCGATGAGGAAAGTTTGGACTAATGTAGATATGAAAGGTAAAATGACCCGGATTGAGCCCCAAAATGAAATGAGGGTAGCTTTTGAACAAGGGTTGGAAAATAAAATATCTCAAACCTTGGATGGATCTATTCAGAAAATAGGGCTAACTTTAGAATAAATTTTGAAATCTGCATCGAAACCCCTAGTTGTAAGCTAGGAGGATCCTGAGCCAATCCTTGAATCTGGGATTCAGAAGCAGATTGAGAAGGTAAGTTCTTTGTCTTCTTCAACCTCCCTTATTATTCATAATTATTTTGGTTGTCTCAAACCCCATGGGGTGGAGGAATTGTTAGATTATATATCACCAGATATGCCTTCTCCTAATTTTCTAGTTCCCATTAATTTGGAGAAAGGGTTTCCAGGCCCGAAAAACAAAAGCCACAAAAAAGGAATTTTGAATGTTGGGATTGAGAGAAAAGTGGGGAAGCTCCCGAATAAAGAACCTAAAAAAAAATAGATGCTGGTCTGGAAATCTGTGTAAGAAAAGGTTGTGCACCTACAGACCTTGACCAACATTGAGTGACCACAAAAGCTTAATGACTTCAATGGTCAATCTCCAGAGGAGGCCGATTCCTTTGAAGTTCAAGCTAACTATTCCTAAAATACAGGGGAAAAGGATGCTGAAAGAAACAAAAAGGGTGAAGCTAGAACTTATAGTGGTGCAAATTATGCAACATCAAAGCATAGGGGTGCAGTATTCCCAGTGGTAAGGTATATTATAAGGCTAAGAATGATCAATATGCAGGTCCCAACTCGGTTTCCAAATTGTACAACCATACAGTCCATCAAACTAACCTTTTATGCCCAATGATCAATATGTACGGAAGTCGAATGCACACACTGTATAATTCCAAATCATTCAATGACATGTATTGTACGATTTTACAATCAGCCAAACTATCAAATTCAATTTTGGAGGTTGCTATACACATTTTTGTAATCGTTCAAGTCGATTTCCCAAAACTGCCAAATCGGGTAAATTCCTCCTAATCACCTATTTTACCAAATAGGGTAATTTTTCTTTATACAATTTGTATGAACTCTAGTGTACGATTTACACGAAATTAAGGTACAATTAGTTTCCAGATCAGATGCTCCAATAACTCAATCTTTCACAGGAATGTTTGGTATTGATTTAATGTACCAAGTAATCCATTCTCCATGGCATGCAAAACATCTTAATGGGGTCTGTGAGAGATTCCATTCAATTGATTACGTACAAAAATTGTACAATAGGGTTCATGATGTTTCTCTCAATGTTGCCATGCTCATAGATCATTCCTCAGGTTTCTCCAATGCTAGATTATGCCAAGAAGTTGCAACAATACATAAAAATAAACTAAACATTCACCAAAAAACACATGCAACAAGGTTAACCCATAATTCACATTCCATCAATACTATAATCGTACACAAATTTTCACAAACACAATTATGCTCATTTTTATATTATTCTGCCATGAATGCAATTACAATGTGGATTCTCTATCAATCTACTTACAATAACTCAGAACTCAACAATCTATTTCTAGATTCTAACCAGTAAATTACTCAACATATCCAATAATATCTAGACCTAAAAAAATAAAAATGGGGCCTTATATAAAATTTTCCATGCCGTTCCAAGTGGTTCTTGAGGCAATTAGTTACTTACAACTACCCATGTACAACCGAATTCATAAATTTAGACTTTTACTAAGTCTAACACTTTAATTAGCATATCAATGCGCCATTTCACTCCGAAATTACATTTACCATGCATTTGAATGCATTTTAGTGTGCCTTGTATGATTTGCTCTTGCCCTGTATGGTTTTCCATCTTGGTTGTATGGTTTGTCCCTACCTGTACGGTTTACAAAACTTGGGCAAACTGCCATAATTTTCAAAATTGAGCAAATCCTTCTTGTCACTTTCTCTTCTTCTGGGAGGTGGATTTACCGCCTACATCTGCCCTCTCCTTTACTTTAGTCGGTGTCCTTGCCAACTCATTTTTCTACTTCAATTGAGCCTCGTAGTTTGCCACTACTACCTCTAAGTCTTTTACTTATGATTTGTACATTTCTTGTTCATTCTTCAACTTAGATGCGTAGCTTCCCATATCTACTGCTTTCACCCCGTGGAAGTTAGTATTTTCTTCGGTAGTCTTCAGGAATTCCATAATTTGTTTTTCCTGATCTGAGACACTGCTTTTCAGTGTCTCCTGCTAGTGAGCTTCTACTCGAGCTACTGCTTGAAGCAGTTCATTATTCTCTGTAAGGTGATGATTAATATCAGCCTCCATTGCTCGAACACTATCTTCCTTGGTTTTCAACTGAGCTTGCTTTTCTAGGACCATCTCATTCAGTATTTTGTTGTCCTTTGTCAGCTCTTCTATCTTTTTGGCTTGTGTTACCATTTGCTCACTCTTCTCGGTCAACTATACTGTCATCTATTCCTCATTTGCTTTGAGTTGTGCCTCCAAATACTTAATCCTAGCCTCTGTCATCTGTGAGATATGTTGCTTTTCTTATTCAAGCGTGTTAATTCTGGATTTAGACTCAACTCTGATGCCTGACAGATCTTCCTTCAATTTCTTTATTTTCTCTTCTACCATAGCTTTGCTTTTCTGCAATTCTTCTTCCATTGCAACCAATTCCTTTTGAGTGGCTGCAGTCTTCTCGTGAGCCTCCTTGAGCTGATAGATTTGTTCCAATCCTATGCTCAACCACTCTATCTAGTGTGTTAGGAAGTTGAGCTTCCTCAAAGTGATAGTCAATCCAGTAGTAACCCTCTTGTACTCCAACTCTATCGTGTTTGTGGGATAGGTCGAACAATTGGCTTTGTCCAAGTACACCCTTGGATCTTTCCTGTAATTTTTTACCACCCCTTATAGCAAGTTCTCCCTTCCCAACATTGTTGTTACCTCTTCCCTGGGTAACCTCCATGGATGTTGTGCATGAATGTCTACAATTCTCCTTGTATGCTCTGCACTATTCACCCATTCTATTATCCTTTCTAACTCGAGAGACACTTGTTCTTCCCACAACTTCAATTCTCCCATGTGGCCAACACAAAATTCCAATTTGGCGCTATTAATGAAATGGCCTAACTGAGAAAATAAATGTTCCACCTTATCTTCTATTCCATGTACATCCTCCTCAGTTGCAATTCTGTTGAACCACGGTATTTCCAAAAGATAATTGGGTTGGATCCCTCGTAGTTCTTCCTCTGTAGGAGTTTGTTAATCTTCCTCCTGTGTGGTGGTTAGAGCTTTCCCCAAGCTCTTGGAGTGCTCTCTGAGTATCTATCTTTTCTCGTAGTGGAGCCTTCTCTTCAATATTTTCTAACTCCACATTATCCTATATTTTCACAATCTCATGTTGAGATTGTTGCTGCTCAACCTGTTCTTGGGCTTCCTTTTGTTCTGTAAGCCCCACTTGTTATTCTATCCTCTCTTGGGCTATTTCTTGTTCCACACTACCCAACTATTCTTTTTCTATCACTTATTCCTCATGATTCTACTGAATCTCCATTACTGTGACATGCTCAAAAATAAGTTCTTCCTATTCTAGTGGTGCCTTCATCTTTTTTTGTGCCCCACCCTTACTTGAGCCTCCTCCCATCACAAACCTGTAATGAGGTTTTTTATTGGAATTTTCCTCTAAGGTATCTACTCTTATTTCCATTCTCTCTTGAGTAGTGGCTAGTTCCTCTTGTGCTATTTTCCCTACCTCTAGTCCTTTCAAAAATTCAAAAGCATCCACCCGCTCAAATTGTTGGAAAATTTGTGGAGATACCACTATTCTTTCTTCCTCTATCTAGTACAACTCATCTAGTTTCATCCTTTTAGAGTCTGACTGTTCTCCCTCTTCTTACTGCTCCTCTTGTGCATGTTCTTCTTGTATTTCTAGAACTAGTTTACTTGCCATTGTTTCTCATTGTATTCTTATTTTTATCTGTACTAGGTTGCCTTGCCTCTCCACCTTTTTCTCCCTTTTTTGGTTTGATGGTTGCTCCTGCTATCATTGCCTAGTTGCTTGTAGTTCCAGATCCTATTCCAATTGTCTAGGATTTTTCCTCTGATGGTGTACATCTTCGTGTTCCTCCAGAGTGGTTTCCTCTCGAGCTCTGATGACCTGCTACTCGCTCCTTGTTCGAGGTCTCTTCGGGGCCTCCTTTGGTAGTGGTACTGACTTCGCCCATATCAATATATTTGGCTACCCTTTCTCAATTTCTTGAGGTGCTGTCAAACCTAAGAAATGGATTTTCACTTTAGTAACAACATTCAATAACAATCCAATGGCATGGAAATCCATTGCAAATTTCTTTGGCCGCTTCGTTAGTACTTCATGCATTTTCCTTTCTAGATAGGTACCCCAATCGTACTTGATTCCTTTGGTGATACCTTCTACATATTGGGCCATCTAGATTGGTATTTTTGTGGACCTTGTATCCCCTGCCAGTCGAGCCATAACTGTATTCATGGTACACGACCAATGTTGCCCTACCAGTTGGCTCTGCTTGATTCCTCTTGCTCCTACACCCGAGATATTTGCATCGACTAGAGATGTAACATTGGTAAGTGTAGTGATGAGGCAATATACCTCTATTGGATATACCAACCTTTTCATTACCTCCATACCATCCTTCAGCAAGTCAAATATCTTCCAAAATGCTTCTGCCAAAATCTCTACCTTCATCGCCCTCTTGCCCACATTGACATAGGTTGTCCTGGTTGTAGGGTTATACGCCTGAACTATATGTAATAGATAGTTATAGAAGAAGATCTTATGGAATGGTGGTCCTTGTGTGATGACTTCTACACCTACCTCATCGAACTATTTCCTCCATGGGTGGTGCTTGTTTTATCTCTCACTCCACCAATTTTGGCATGTGTCCGCTCCATGCTATACAAATGTTATATTTGTTATTTCTCTCTGACCTTCTTCCTATCTACTACTCAGATTCTCCTCCTAATCTGGTATGTGGACTTCACTTCTTACCTCCCTCCTTGAGGTTCTTTCCTATGCCATTCTCTCCTCTTGATACCTTGGTGGTGTTCTTCTTCGTCAGCCCGCCAATGCCTCTGCCTTCTCCATGACCTATATCTTTCTCTCCTCCAAGGGTGATTACCACACCAATCGTGGGGATGAAACTATCGTCCTTGGTGTTTTCATGGATACACTTCTCTCTTGTACAGGGGTCCTGGTGATCTTTCCACTCTATTGGCTACAATGCACCTTAACCGGCATCCAAACTCTTCCATTGAGATCATTCTTCCACCATTCTTTCGGTTGACTAACTACCCAAACATTACCGTTTTTGAAATTGGAATTACTCCTGAAATCATACAGTTTTACTGTAATTGTACAATATGCTCTCATTTGTACTCCTATACGATTTCACCTCCAACAACCACTTCTCAATCGTACACTGCTCCTTTGCCATAGTTTAGTTTCCAGCCTGTTTAGTCTTTGCACTGCCATAACTTCCCCAAATTGTACATCTGTAAACTGAAATCATATAGTGTGATATTACTCCATACAATATCACTTTTTGACTGCCTCCCACCTTGGAATCCATACACCTCTATACGATTCCATACGATTTGATGAAAACTGTAAATTTTTTGAAAACCACTCAAAACTGTACTATCTTCTTCTGAAATCGTACATATCACCTTCAAAATCATCTAGTATGACTTTTCAAACCCTAAGTTGTAAAAAAATTGAAATTTTGACTTTCTTTTTCGAATATTTCACGAACCCATTTGCGGATTGCCCCGGTCTTCTGTTTTAGTGCTTTTTGGGAGTAATTTTCCAAATTTTCCACCTTTGGCACAATTTATCTTCAAATGACAAATTTTTGGATGTAATTTATGGTTGTATTGACTTATCCTTTCTTTCCCTGCATTTTCCAACTTACTTTTTACATGATTTCTTCAATTTTAAGGTTTAAATCTCACTTTCCTTGTAATTCCTATAGTTTGGCTTCAATTTTTCACTTTCCCGAACCTTAATCTGCCATTTTTCACCACTGAGTTTGTACTTGGGTGCCTTCTACTATATATTCCTCCTATTTTTGGCTGCACTTCAAATTTTTCCCTTCCATGGAGTAAAACCCTAATTTCCTCTTCTGTTCCTTTTTCGGGTTGATTCTTTCGAAAATGAAAAGTACTCCTTGGTGCTAATTAGAATGGGTCCTCATAAATTCAGATTGCTGGTGAATTTTTCTACCCATATGGTCTTTTTCATTCAATTGCATGCTTTCCACCTTCGTCCTCCTAAAAAATTCAAATTCTCACTTATATGATTTCATGAAAATTGCAAGTTTTCTTTCCATTTAAGGAAATTCCAAAACCCTAATTAAACCCTAACCACCTAAATTCCTATATTGTGCCACCTTGCATTTTTTTCATCCTCTTAACTTAGATGAATGACAACTCAACAATTATTTGATTTTTATTTGTCTTTTTCCCCCCTTTTTCCTCCAACCACTGCTTTTTCTCACATGCCGCATTAAATGGGGTTGTTGAAAATCATACAACACGCTAAATAATCATACAGTGTATGATACAAATTTTACAAAATATCATTTTGTATGATTTCTCATGTCCTTTTGTCAATTCTGATTTTACGATCTCATAATTTTATTTTTTTCATCCTCAATCTTGACTTGTACAATCTTGCACTTAGAGAAATTTTCAATTTTTCTCTCAAGAGACCGTCGTTTTCGGTTTTCAACCTACTTCCTTATTAATTGTGTCTCGAGGGATTTTCATAATTAAGCCACTTCATTTATTTATATATATATATATTTCCTTTCTTTTCTTTTCCTTTTTTTTTTCTTTTTCTTTTTCTTTCATTTCCTATCTATTTATACTTACCTTCTTGGCAATCGCACAGTGACATTCAATTGTATGATTATATCTAAATATTATCTTAGAGGTTCAACTATAACATTATGTGTTACTGTGCCCTCTGGCACTACTTTCTCTCTTGGTCGATTTGTCTCCTCCTATGATGCTACTGTATTTTTTGGCCTTCCTCTACCATGTGTACAATTTGGAACTGTACAGTTGCAAGCTGGAGTCTCCTCACCTGGTGATCTTTCCTCTTGTATTGCAGGTGATTGATCCCATGGTAGTGGTGTCCTTAATACTATAATATCATTTGAGTGACTTATTCGCCTATCACCTCAGATTAATTCTAGCTCCAGACTTGGTGATCGGATCCTTTGTTGACCAATTTTTTTTTCATCCGTAAAGTGTACTCTTCCTCTTCCAGCAAGGCTTCCGCTGCGTGAATGTCTACCCCATCCTGTTCCTCTTGACATAGGGCTTCTATTCACTAATATTTATTCCTCCCTTTCTTGGAGTAATCATCTACTACTCATCACTCGTTGAGGTCCTTGTATGATTAAGGATGGTTGTCCCCATGTACATTGCCTTGTAGGATTTGGTAAGATTCCTCTCATTATTGGTATACCTCACAAATTTCTTGTCCAATTCATGCATGCTAATGGTGTATCTCTAGGCCATCTAGGAGTATGAGATCAAAACCCTCCTCGTCCTCTTCCTCATCTATTGGTAACATCACCTTGATTTCGATCACTTCTTGGTTGACTACCTCCTCCCATTTCTAACTAAAGTCAGAGGGGTCCTTGTCTACCTCTTCCTCTCATTCCTTGGTTATCAGGAATAATTTATACCAACTTAATGTTGGCTAGTGGACTTCTATTTGGTGACAGTTATCACAAAGTTCTGATTATATGGTCAGCACATACTAAATGACATCTCCATATTATTTCCTCGAAGGATCTTTGTGGGGATGATGCTGCCAAGACTTCCCTAGATGCGTCAGAGAAATATGTATTTGAACTAGAGTCATTCCAATTATCGTCTCTATATTCCACCCAATATATTAGCAAATTCATTAACCTCTCCAATATCCTTACTTCCCTTCCCTATCTTCTTAATTGTCAATGGACTATTATATATGCTTGCGGATCAATGTTGAGCTAATGCTCATGTGATCTCCCTAGTTGTTGTTGTGTTCTCCCAGTTGCTGGAGGATCATGACTCTCCTGAGGATTATGGGGATTCCCTAGGAAATCATTCTCATCACTACTATCCATGCCATGTTCCCTTACTAGCCAAGACAACCCTTCATCGTTGGAGTCTATCAAATCTAGTAGTGCATTATCATGTGATTCAGGTGATGTGGTTGCCTCCTCTATGAATTGCCAAAGCATCTCTACATCTTCATTTTTCATTGGAGGGTCACTCAGTGGTGGTTGCAAACTTGTGCTTACACCTTCATTCTCTCCATTGTTTCTTGGAGTTATTCCTTCGGTCTCCTCAGGTTCTCTTTCGAGTTCTTGTAGCCTGGATGCTCTCTATTCATCCAACCTTCGTATTGTGCCATCCCATTCTTGGATGAGTTGCTCTCTCAACCTTGAATTATGATCTCACAATGTTTGTTACTCATCCTATAGTTGTTGAGTCTGCATTCATATCCTCTTTCGTAATAGCCTTATCTGAGCTAATGGAGAAAGTCCAACTAATTCCTCATCCATGGTTTCATCCCTGTCATCCTCTGGAATTTCCATTTTGAATGTGTCCACTCTATATTCATGGTGTACTGTCAACCTTATCCTTCTTTGTCCTTCGATTTATCAAGGTAGTTATCTATGTTCCACTCGAGGATACCTCACATTCGTATTCTTGGGTAACAGTACTATCTCTTGGTAGCCTCTTTCGTTTGGAGGAATCCATTCCTCTTCTTCTTCTATCATTCTTTCGGTCCCATCTGTGAATCTCACATGTACTTGCAATCTTCTTCTTTCTCCTGGTCGAGGTGCCAACTCTTGTTGTTCCACTATTGGTCTTGTCTCCTCCCCTTCTATAAATAAGTTTACAAGTCCCATATCCAGCTCTTCTTGTGATGGACCTGGCTCAATATGAGCTCTTCCTTAAGCTTCTTCTCGCTCTTTTTGGGCTCTTTCTTCTAAAGAAATGAATAAACACTGTACCTTATAGGACTTCAACTTTGAGCCATTTACAGTGTTGGGAACCTCTGTCCCATTCAATTTTTGTAACTTGACTGCTCTATTATCCATTACTTCAATCACTTTATAGGGCCCAAGCTACAATGTTTTCAACTTTCCTAGATTGATTTACCTTTTTTCGTTAAACTTTAGAACCAAGTCTCCTAGACTAAGTTCTAACTTCCTTAGATGTTTGTCATGCCACAAATTCTTTCTTTTCTGGGCTATCTCAATCACCCATTGTGCCATGACTCTCCTTTTGTCTAGCTTGATCAGTGTTGTCAGTTATTCTTCCAAACTTTCTTGATCACCCAAGTGGTGCTCCACTGCAACCCTCAAGCTTGGTATCAAGAATTCGACTGGCACCACTACCTCCTACCCATACATCAACTAAAAAGGTGTATGCTCTATTGTTGGTTTGAAATTTGTTTGATATACCCACAAAATAGATGGTAACATTTCCTCCTAGTCTGCTCCCTCAATTCCATAGGTTTTATACATAGTCGACACCAGGACTTTGTTTATTGCCTCCACCTACCCATTTGCTCTTGGGTAGTACGAACTAGATAGTGAGTGCAAAATTTTGAACTCTATCATCAACATCTTGATAATATCGTTAACAAAGTGCCCTCCTTGATCACTTGTTATTTTTACCAGAATACCAAACCTTGTGATTACATGTTCATACAAAAATCTCTCTATACTCTTTACCGAGTTATCAGGTAATGCTCTTGCTTCTACCCATTTTGTTAAGTATTCTGTTGCCACTACAATATATTTGCACCTCCTTCATTGGGATGTCTTCAATGGTCCTACAAAGTCCAATCCCCACCATTCAAATAACTCTTGGGGTTGTGATGGGTGTAATGGCATAAAGTCCCTCCTCACTAGATTTCCTACCCTTTGGCAAGTATCGCAAGCTTTCACATACTCCTTTGCATCATTATACAGTGTGGGCCATCATAGTCTAGTGAGAAATATCTTCCTAGCAGTCGTGTATGGTCCCATGTGCCCTCCTTCTAGGCCTACGTGAGCTTCTTTCAATGTCGCATTGACTTCTTCCTCCATCACACATCTTCATAGAATCCCATCACTTCCCATTTTATACAACAATCCTGCTATTATCTAGAAAGGTGTTGACTTCATTATAACTTTATTTTTCTCGGTTTCCATCATTTCTTATGGATAGGTATTGGCCAACCAATTTGTACCATGATGGAACAATGTTGATGGCAAATAACTATGCATCTAGAAATTCATCAGGAACTCTTGTTCCTACAGGTTCACCTAATCGTATCCAAGACAACTGGTTTGCAATCATGTGCTTCTTACCAGGTCTCACTACCACTCAGAATATGAACTCTTGAAGGGTGACGAGCCACCTACTAACTCATCCTTGTATTACCGATTTATTTATCAAGTACAACAAGGCTTGATGATCCACATAAAAAGCAAAGGGATTCACCAATAGGTAATGCCTAAACTTTTATATTGCATATACCATCCCTAAGGCCTCTCTTTCTATTGTACTATAATTTCTCTCCACCCTCGACAATAGGTGACTTACAAAGAAAATAGGTTGATCTAGCCTGAATTGCCCTTCTTGTGCTAAGGTGCAACCAATTGCAAATTTTGAAGCATCCACATGGACATGGAATTCCTTGTCCCAATTCAAAAACACCAAAATTGGACTACTGAAAAGTTTAGCCTTCAACTCCTCAAAGGCTCCTTGGTGCTCCTCCATCCATCTGAAAGGAATATTCTTCTTCATCAAGGAATCCAATGGGTAGGATACATGTGCATAATTCCTGATAAACCTTCTATAATACCCTGTCGATCCAAGGAAGGTTTTCAATGAACTCACATCAAATGGTTCCTCCATGTGCAATATCACACGAATTTTATCAAGATCTATCTTCAATCCTTCACTGCACACTATGTGTCCCAAAAATTTCCCATATGGTACCATTAGATAACATTTCCCAGGATTCAATGATATCTATGCATTTTTGCACCTACTCATGCATTCACTGAGGGAAGGAAGATGCTCCTTGATATTCCCATAAATGGACCAATCATCCAAAAATACTTTGAAGTTCCCTATTTCCAATTGATCAAATATATACAGTATGATACGTTGAAATGTAGCTAGGGCATTACACAACCCGAATGACATTTGATTATAATCATAGATGCCATTCTCCATAATAAATGTGGTCTTTAGCTTGTCCTCCTCGGCTATACTGATTTTATTGTACCCTAAAAATCCATCCAAAAAGGAATAGATTTCATGTCCTGCGAATTCCTCCAGGATTGAATCTATGAAGGGAATGGGGAAGGGGTCCTTAATAGTTACTAGATTTAGACTCCTAAAGTCCACACATATCCTAATTTTTTCCACTTCTTTCTTCAAAGTAATTACTATGGGCGATATCCATTCACTGGTCGTTACTCTGAAGATGATTCCTGCTTCTAACATCTTTTCAATATCTATGTTCACTAATGCAATATACTTGGGGTTCATTCTATATGTTCTCCTCCTTACGGGTTGTGCTCCTAGAATTAGTGCAATCTTGTGGACACATATTTCTAGTGGTACTCCCTTCAAATCCTTATATGTCCAGGCAAAGACATCCTTATATTCCAAGAATATCTTAAAATCCACCGCCTTCAATACATGATTCCAATCATCACCACAATGAATCATCCTAGGTTCCTCCTCTGTTCCTAGATTGATGTCCACTATCCGAGGTCCTTCATATTTGATATTTTTAGGTTCACTAGCTACCTTTTCTATATTCTTTGGGTGTGTCGATATTTCATCAATTTCTACATCTCCTACTGTATACTCCGTGAAACTCCTTGGAAATGTCCATTTCTCTTCCACCTATTTCTTGGGTTTCTAGTTGGATTCTGGCTTGTCTTGGTTTTCCTTGATCTCCTCTACCTCAATGCAGAGACAGTTAGGCTAAAAAATTTTGTACTCCTTCATTTTCCAATGAAGAAATCTGCTATTAGATCTTCCTTCATCTTCACTACATTATTCTAAGTACAACATACCTTCTCCGTTAGGCTCATATCCTTCATATCTTGAGGAGTTTTCTGATTCATCTATTGTAGCCACATCCTCACTGACCCTCTGGTTGGCTAGATTGATCATATATTTATGTTATCCTTTCTTAAAAGTGATCTGATTTTTTCCCTAGTTGTGATTAACTTTGGCTACTCGTAGCCACCCTCTCCCCAATAGAGCATTGTATGTAGGTTTTTGCATAAGTAATCACAATAAAATCCAAGACAAACTCCTATTCAACTATTACCACTTGTTGTGCTATCAAGACTCATTTTATGTCAATACCATTCTGGTCAGCACCATACAATCAAAATCTTAGTTCCCATAAAGATGGAGCTCCTAGTTCTAGCCAAGTCCTCTCAGGGAGCACATTGACGTTGGATCCTCCATACACTATGACTTGTGTCAATTTGTGCCCTAGGATCTCCATATGAACCAATGCATGTTTCTTTCCTACATCAATCATCAATATGGTTGGATCCATAAATTGATCTTTCCACTCCTTTTCTTGAATCTATTGGCTATGTACTTCCATAACCTTATGTGGTTGCGTTTCTTCCACCAGTACCTTCTGTAATGATGGAATGGCTTCCAATAGGCTTGCCACCTTTACTTGTATTGTGGTATCCAAAACTTGTGCTACCAGATTTTGTACAACTATCTCCTGATCTGATGGTTTTCTTAGTTCCTTCTTAGCTTTTAACTCTACTTGCTTAGTCTTCTCAAATTCTTCTTGCAATATTTTCTTTGCTACTTGCCAGCGTTACTTTTCCTTTGTTGGCTCTAGATACTTATCCTTCTTAGCCTGATTCCTCATCATGGCTAAAACTTCTTGGGTTTCCTCCTTAACTTGAGGAACCTCAATGTCTAGATAACTAACATTCTGTGGGTTACTTGAACTCACCTATTTTGGGCAATTTGCTTCTTTGTGGTTCCCTCGGACCACACCATCTACACATATGTGTAGTGCTTACTTGTGGTGTTTCCTACATCTGAGGTGAAGGACAATTTTTCACAAAATGCCTCCATTCCTTGCAATTGAGACACTATATGATCGGCCTTCCTTATGAATCATATTGCAAATGACTTTGTCCTCCTTGTCGATTGCCTTGGTTTGATCTTCCACCTCATATGTTGTTTCTATAACCACCACTTGTTGCTTTTTGCCTACTTCCTTGGGTATTCAGTTTCTCTTCCTACTCTTGGATTGACAATACATGTGGGCATACTCTTGCATTATACGGACATAGAATTACCTCATGTCCCATCACATTACAAATGTGGCAATAGTCATTCCTTGGACACTTCACATTTGTATGACCTTATGTCTTACATTTTGTGCACCACATGTCATTCCTATTAGGTTTGATATTTTTTTTCTTTTATCATCTTATCAAACTCTTGATGGAAGGATGCTACTATCCTTTGTATAGTGTCATCTTCTCCATTGTCCGAATCATTAGACTTGGGGTGAGACAAAATTCTTGTATACATCTATTTTGATTCACTCTCAAAATTATTTGCATGCTTCACTACTTCTTCATATGTTTCTAATGGTACTACCTTCATATTTTTCTTATACTTTGGAAGCAATCCATCTACAAACCACCACTTTACTAGAACATCTACCAAAGGCATCTGCATCTTATCGACTAATTATTTTAGTCTATGGTTATAGGATTTCACATCTTCATCAACTTTTTGCTTTGTCATGCAAATTTTCGTAACGATGTCTCCATCATCCTTCAAAGGTCAAAATTCCTCAATGAACTTCTCCTTTATCTGGTTCCAAGTTTGAAAATCTATGGTATTTTCTCTCTTCAAGTACCAATCAATTGCCAATCCTCTCAAGGTAGCAGGAAATAAAGTTACCCAATCATCTGGTCTATCCACACCATTTGCTCTCCAAATGGTTATGCAAGTTCCTATGTGCCTTGTGGGGTCTTCCTTACCCTCACCTAAAAATGGTGGACATCTTTGTTTGGCTGCCTTGTTAGCCATATTCGGAGAGTCATCACTATCACTTGAGGTATCTCGTGGAATATCTGACTGATTCCTCCTTGGGGGTGTCTTACTCCCATTATCGTCAGAAGTGTCAATTCGAGGTATCTTGTTCTATCCTACCACTCATTGACCAAACTCTCATGCATCTTCACTTTGTGACCTCCTTCGCTAATGTGAGGGAGATGGTCTTGGTATTTCCTCCTGAGACCTCACGTCCTATTGCTCTGGTGCCTGACTCCCATCCTCTGCACTCCCTTGCAACCCTTCTATCACTTTCTCAAGTGTCACCATCCACTCTCCATCCTCTTTCACTTTTTTTGTGTCAACCCTTGCCTCTACGCTTGGTGGTTCTATTTCCTCATCTTCTGTCTCTATCAACAATACCTCAAAGTCTCCTTCTTCGGATGTCCAAACTTGCTCTATTTATGGTTCTTGAGTACTACGGTCTGAGTTACTTATGTTTTATCTCTAAGAAATCCTCATGCTCCTTATAACTATAATTTTCTCTTGTACTTCCTATCTCCTATGGCTTCATGCACTGGTGTTCGTCATTCACCTCCAATTTTGTAGTATTCTTCCTTTGTTGATTTGACCCGTTTTGACAAAGATGCCAGATTTGATAAGGCAATGGTGCCAAATTTAGCATAGGGGTGGAGTAATCCAAATGGGGAGGTATATTCTAAGGCTGATAATGATCCATATGTAAATCCCAACTTGGTTTCCAAATCGTACAACCGTACAGTCCCTAAAACTACCCTTTTATGCCCAATGATCAACTTGTATGGAAGTCAAATGCACACACTGTACAATCCCAAATTATATAGTGTCACAGATTGTACTATTTTACACTCAGCCAAACTATCAAATCTAGTTTTTGAGGCTGCCGTACATAGTTTTGTAATCATTCAAGTCGATTTCCCAAAAAATACCAAATCGGGTAAATTCCTCTTAATCACCTATTTTACCAAATCAGGTAAGTTTTCTTTATACGATTTGTACAAACTCTGGTGTACGATTTACACAAAATGAAGGTACAGTCAGGTTCCAAATAATATTCTCCAATAACTCAATCTTTCACATGGAATGTTTTGTAATGGTTTAATATGCCAATTAATCCATTCTCCATAACATGCAAAACATCTTAACAGGGCTTGTGAGAGATTCCATTCAATTGATTAAGTACAAAAATTGTACAATAGGGTTCATGATGTTTACCTCAATACTTCCATGCTCACATATCATTCCTCAGGTTTCACCAATGCTAGATTCTATCAAGAAGTTGCAACAATACATAAAACTAAGCTAAACAATTACCAGAAAACACATGCAACAAGATTAACCCATAATTCACAATCCATCCATGCCAGAATCATACACCACTTGTCACAAACGTAATTATACTCATTTGTATCTTAGTCTACCATGAATGCAATTACAGTATGGATTCTCTATCAATCTACTTGCAATAACTCAGAACTCAACAATCTATCTCTAGATTCCAACCAGTAAATTACTCAACATATCCAATAATGTCTAGACCTACAAAAATGAAAATGGGGCCTTATATAACATTGCTCAAGCCATTCCAAGTGGTTCCTAAGAAATTAGTTACTTACAACTGCCCATGTACAACCGAATTCATAAATTTAGACTTTTACTAAGTCTAACACTTTAATTAGCAAATCCATGTGCCATTACACTCCAAAATTACATTTCCCATGCATTTGAATGCATTTCAGTGTGCCTTGTATGATTTTATCTTGCCCTGTATAGTTTTCCATCTTGGTTGTATGGTTTTCCATCCTGTTGTATGGTTTACCCCTACCTGTACGGTTTTACAAAACTTGGGCAAACTGCCAAAATTGTCAAAATTGAGCAAATACTTCTTGTCACTTTCTCTTCTTTTGGGAGGTGGATTTTCCACCTACAGACACATGCGTAATAGAAGACTTTGCAGTTAAACAATAAATTACCTAATAGACTAGTCAATTTTACTAACAAGCATAGAACACTTAATTCCAATACCATATAGCTTATCATACCACGAATTCCAGAACAAGTGAATTAACATAAGCATAAATTCAAAAATCAGAGTAAACACCATGAACATTCAATAGGCTAAAATTAGAAATAAGTAGTCATCCATACATGTTCAGAAAATTATTTGAACTAGAGGTAAAAAAAAAATCTCTTTGTATTAAGATGCAAATATTTCTTCTTACATATGAATAGTAAAAGCTTAAGAGTCGACCATTTTTCCTTCTAGACTTTTTACAATTTTTCGGTTGATGAAGCATCATTGTTTTAGAAATAGATTGTTGTTATGTTAGAAGGTCTTTTAGCTTGTTGAAGTACTTGAAGGTTTGGTTGCTCCAACTGCCCAATAATGGCTTATTGACATGGCCAAGATTTGCATCATCTTGAGTCATATTGACCTTGTTGTTTGCATCTGGTTTGTTGCTTTATACTAACCTTTTTAGTTGAGCTACCCTGTTACTTACATGATGGCCCTGAGAATGACCATATTGTTGAGATATTTTGATAGGATATCCTGTCCATTAGGGATAATGAGATGATGAGAGCCCTCACGTAGGTAGGTTGGTATCAAGTTCTAATATTGACTTACATTTACCCATTCATAGTTATTGGATGCTTATTGAATTTTGATGCCAAATTTATGCAATCATCTAAGGGTGACAGAGATTCAAGATCCTGATGGGCTTTTGCTAGGTATAAGACTTTTGACATCTTCTACACTTAGCCAAATTTAGAACTTCAATAGGGGATAGATATTTGGTACCCCGATGAGCTCCGACTAGGTGCAAATCTTCTGACAACTCCAACACTTAGCCAAATTGACATCCTTGAAATTTTTGTAGTGCGATAGAAAATAGATACCATGCTAGGCTCTGGTTGGGTACAGTTATTTCAACACCAAATCTGTATTTTGACCATATTTGATAGTGTGACAAGGATTTGGTATCCTGGTGGGCTTTGTCCAGGTATAAATATTCTGATGTTCTCCAAACTTAAACCATTTTCTCCATGTTGTTCCTGTCTTGTTATGACATTGCAATGTACAATTAGTACCATGCCAGGCTCTGATCGGGTGTAGATGTTTTAGTGCCTTATACACTTTGATGGAGGTTTGGTACCCATCAAAGTTTTCCTTATAAAATTTGCCATCTTGAAATTTCAATAGTGGGATGGAGGTTTGGTACCTCGATGGGCTCCAAATGAGTGCAAATCTTTCGATAGCTCCAACACTTAACCATTTTATCCATGTTGTTTAGGTCTGCTTTTGATGGCATGATGGATAATTAACATTGTGTTGGGTTTCGATCGGGAGCATATGCTTCAATACCTCTGATAGTGGGATGGGAATTTGGTACCCCAACGGGCTTTGGTTGGGAAAAAATATTTTGATAGATCCAACACTTAGCCAAATTTATTTCAAAGATAGTGATGAGATTTTAGTACCCCGACGGGTTTTGACCAGGTGCAGAGTTTCCAACATGCCCTATACTTAGCCATTTTATTAGGACCGTCATGTTTTAATCCATGGTACCAAATATTTTTTGATTTTGCTATACTATTCATCTTTGCATTTTCTTGCTAAAGTGTATGTGGGAGGTGTTTTGAAAATGCCCACATTCTTGGTGATTCACAGGGACTTTTCATCTCATGAAAAAAAACTCAAATTGACTGTTTATATACTGTAAAAACATAAAAATGACAACACAACTAATAAAGGAGACACACAACTAAAGCTCCTAAATATGATATCTGTTTAACCAAAAAAACAACTAGAGAGAAAAGAGGAAACAAAATTGTGATGATGGAATGGATAGCAGATTCTATCTTAGAATTTACAGGCGATTGGTGACAGTGGTATGGGAATGTTGAAAAAAAAAAGGTGCATGGGGAATCCTGGAGAAGGGGACATTTCCAAAAAAATACAAGCTAAAAAATAAAATATAGACTATGGAACTAATACACATAAGTATGGACTAAAGCAAAAAAAGGGAAGAAAAAAATAAAAAAGGAAATACTTGAAGCATGAAACACACCCACAAAAATGGAACTCCATGAGTAAATCTAGTTGCAACTAAAGGTTATCTTAGGCTCAAGTTGGGTGCCTTAGGAAATCACCATTATTTCGCTTGCTATTCTCCCTATTTTTTCTCTTCTTCTTAACTTGGCCTAGTAAGAAATCCTCCATTACATCACCTGCAAGCTTCCAATTCTCTCTACTTTTTCTCATTCTACCATTTTTTAGTGCTGGAGGATGCTATCCAAGTGTGGCCTAAAATATGTGTATACCCTGAGCTTATTTGTGTGAATTATCACTTCATCATTATTTGTAATCTAGGTGGATCCTACAAATACCATTGATATGATATAGAGTAGTATGTGATTTGATGTGCATCTGATATTTAATACTGGTGATCCGATGGTAATTACTATTGCTACCTCTTTTTTTGTTGTGACAAGTATATATTTTATAGCTACCTTTCAATCCTCTTTTGAGTCTTTCCATTGGGATTTGGAGTCATTAATTCTGAAAATACGTTATAATACAATTGTAGAAGAAAAAATAATATAATACAAGGAGGTTTTATTCTTGAAATTCCCTAATCACCCCCCCAGTGATGGATGTTGTTGTGACTCTACTTCCTATAGAGGCTTCCTTTGTGCAACTACTTTTGATGATTCCCCATGCTATGAAACAACCTAAGATGATAAAATTACTTGGAGTTGGTGGCACATATTGCTCCAAATTTCTTGAAAAGGATCTAGGATCCCTCTGAGTTCAAATAAAATTATCCTTAGTCTACCAATATTCTTGTAAGGGGGGTCACTATATCTTTCAGTTAAGTTTTCTACTTTTTTTAGGATCCAGGAAAGCTTATAAAACATTGAAAATGTCTTCTCCACATCAAGTGGCTTTGCTAGTGAGTCAATATCACTTTCATATTGGATTTTATTGTCAAACGACTAGGTGATTTCTTTTATTTTATGAAAAGTTACATTATCATTCCAGAAGCTTGGTGCACCTAGGCCCTTGATATCACTTGCAATTTTGCTCATTTCTTTAGCTTCTTTTTTTATGGTGGCAAACATCTCTCATCCCAACTCAATGAGCTTATTTGCATGATATATTTGGTGATCCAGGAGTCTCCAGACCTCTATATATTTGTTGGGCTATTTTTTCAAGGCAATAAACTTCTCAGGATTTCTTGGCATTTATCTAAATTTTGCATTTCCTGAAACTTGGATGTCAAAGCATTTTTTGCTCTTGGTATCTCCTTTCTAGCCTCTTTAGAAACAACACCAATTTTTCAAATCTTAGTATAAAAAGGAGGGAAAGCAGGCAAGATTGCCCCTTGTATTTATCTCCAATAGTGATCCCTAACTTGTCTGAGCCAATCCTTGGAGATGTGTGACCCATGAGGTTTATATTTTTCCTACTGCAACTTATTCATAGTTATGGATAAGGATTCCTCTTGTTCCAACTTGTCCTTCATATCAGTCAATTCTGAACTCTGCTGCTCTTTCTATTATTGTACCTTTTGTAGCTCAACCTTTAGACGTTTGATTTGTTCATCTTTTAGGTGCAACTCCTTTTCAGAGGGGGCCTTATCAATGATACCTTTTAGTTTGATGATATCATTATCCAAGGTATTGTTATCCAAATTTTCCTTGGCAAGCTTGACCTCAAGGATTTTAATTTTCTTTTCAGTAGTTGCCAAAATTTTATCTATTTTTCTAGACTATACAAGTAATGTGTTTGCTTCTGTATTATTGGCCCGAATGGTTTCTTACTTTGATATCATAGAGATATCTCTTATGTATTCTTCTATTTCCCAATATTTTAATCTCATCTAGGAGGTAAAATTTTTTACTTTCAATTTGACCACCACCTTAATCCTTTCTTCCTTGATGGGATCTATTGTGTCATAGCCCATGGTGACAAATTATTCCTTTTCTTGTAGCTATTCAAACCACTCTTCTTCCTCCCTCCATTTTTGTTGGTTCTCTTTCGCTAGCCGAATGGTAGAGAAAATCATCGATAGTGGCTCCTAAGTAGCAACTAGAAGGATATGAGTAGCCAAGAAGAAAAATAATGGAGTAAGAGGGCAAGAAATTATAGATTTTGTAGGGGGAGTACTTTCCTACATACTTTGACTCTTTTGGGCTGAGGGTAGAGGAGTGGAAAATGGAGGATGTGTTGGGGAATATTGAAGGGTATATTGATGAGATAGCGGGATGGACTCAAAGAATGGTGAGTTAGTCGATTGAATAGGTGGTATTTGTAAAGTGGGAGGTGAAATCAAGGGAGAAACATTTTCTTCTTTCATAATATTAGAAATTATAGGGATCATATTTAAAGGCAATCGAAATTGATGTGGTGGGGAGGCTATGATTGCAATGGATTAAGGACTTTGGGGAGAATGAGGTTTAGAAGATATACCTATGTCTTGCACTCCCAAACATGACTCCTTCATTTACATGGCTTTAGCTGATTCTATTTTGAGCTTACTCCTTTTTTCTTGTTCAACTTCTATCTGTGCAACTGTTACCTTACACCTTTGTGCTTCTTGTTGTAATTCTTGCCTCTTTCATAGTTGCATTTCTTTCTCCTCCTGCAGTATCTATTTCCTAGTGGCCTTATCTATTTTAAAAGTCCCCAAAATTGAGTGATCATTTCGCTTCCTACTTGATTTAGAGCTCTAACGAAAGATTCAATCTGTACTTTTGGAGGTGCCTCTACTATTTTGGGTGTAGTTGATATTTTTATATGGAACATGGGCGGATTATGAGGAAATGATTATAATATTACCTTGACATTATTCCTTGTAGGAGAGGCCGATTCTTCTTCTTCCTCATATATTATGTCTTCAGTCATTTGTACCCTTAAGGCTTTTGGGAAGAGTTATTTTTTCATGCTTCTAATTCTAACTGATGTATTCAACATCAAACTTCTCATTGAACAATTTATCAATATTATCATTAGGTTTGGGATTGCGTTCACAACACATCACCCACCATTCTTCAATTTTATATTCCTACCAACCTTTGCTATCATTGATTGTGTCAATAAGCTCTAAATCAATCAATTGGTCTAGATTTATTTTTGGATTAAAAACCTACTCATATTTGTAATATTTTCTCCATGACAATAATTCTTGCATCTCCCTATAATATATCGGTACGACTTAATCTTCAGCCAGGTTCTTGAACCTTTCAATATCTAACCAAGGCAATTGCTTGAACGTAAGTGCTTTAATATTTATCCTTAACCTTTCAATCAAGATACGTTCCAGGTCATAGTGCCACATGTGCAGTACTACTAGTAGCCTCAATACAGTGAGCTTGACCTCTAAGCCTTTGTACTATTGAGACTCCCTTTTAGACATTATGATATGTTCAAAATTGATAGAAAGCCTGAATACCGTAGTCTTCTTTGCTCTTGGACTAAGGCTATGCTCTATTTAATTAACCTGCTTATAGTACTCTAGTCCAAATATCTAGCTGGTAACGTAATGTAACAGTAAGAGGAATTTGGAGAATCTGAACAATCTAATAATGGTGCCTTGATCTAATAAGTACCAATCTCATTACTCCTATATTTTTCCTCTTAAAATATCTATAGATTCAGGTGTAATACGAGGGCATTTACCATAGATTATTGCTATCTCAGTCCCAAGAATAGTCTGTTAAACTCAAGATATGAATAAGGGTCTAGTCTATTACTAGATAGACCACACCGTATTCATCTATCTTTTTTAGTCTAGTATTATGCTTATTTATAGAAGTCATATAGAAAATAAAGAGCCAAGCCATGTAGGATGGGTATGTGAATGCATCACAATTTTTTTGTTCATCGATTTCAATTGCTCATGTATGCTGACAACCAGAAATCCAGCCCAATCCAGCGTAATGTGTGTGAAGGCAACCATAACTACATTTGCCATACCCATTTGATAAGTATACATTGTTGCATAATTTCTCAATCCCAATATTATCACTAGCATAGAGAATATGGGTTGTGCTTCATCATTGAATTCCATGAGATTTCCGGTCTTAGTCATGAATCCATCCAACTATTTTCCTCTTATTTTAATGAGCTAATATTGAACTGCTTCATTCTTTAGGTATAATCTTTGATCCTCCAACACAATTTTCTTTAACCTAATGTCGGGGGTATCTTTTACCGTAAATGCCTCCATTATTATTTCCTTATTGATAGTGAATAGAGACTCAAAATTGGAATTACAGATGGTAGTTGTACTAGGATCGTAAAATTTTACTACCGCATGGATGAGTTGTGGACATGGGTGCATTGATTTAGGCACAAATCTACTATGTCTTGAGCAATAAGCCACACCAACTAGATGAGTTTCAAAAAATTTCTTCTCCTTTTACTTATAGCCGATTCGAGATATATTCAATTTGGATCTAATTGTGAGCACTAGGTGATGAATTCCCACCAGATCATTAGTTAGCTTATTTATGAATTTTTATACAATGACACTTTTCTTGGTCATTCTTCTGACTCTACATTTGGTAATAATCACTAACTCTTCAAATATCTAGGGCTTTATGCTACAAATATACTCAAATATCATGAAGGGAAAAATATTTGAAAAGAGGAAGTCAATTTATATTGTTTGGACAAGCATTTTATCATCTTGGAGATGTTAATGCCTTTGTGCAGTGGATTTGTGCATGCCAAGAAATATTTACCTAGGAAAGTGTTGCCCCTCTTAGCAATCCAACACATATGCTTGGAAGGAGTGTCGTCACCCTGCAACATTCTATTGTAATTTTAAACTTCAAGTTGACAACCAATCGATTCATTGCTTGGAGTGTATTACGATATAACTTCTTCTAATAGATTTGGTTGAGATTGCATAATTTCATGGACCCATGATTTTTTACTAATCTAATAAAATATCGTTGGGATAACTAACTGTTGCAACAATAATATCACACACTATATTTGACAGTCCATCTAATCAATAAAAGTATAATATTTGTTGATTATGGGTGGTCTATGGATTCTAACAACCATTAACCTAACAACCACTTTGTGATATGTGCTAGGGAATGCCCATCATTTATCGAACCCATTGATTAGTGACTCAGTTAGAATGCGATAAAGGGGTCATGCAGCCTAATATGCTAGATAAGCATATGAACTACCATATTAATTTTAAAGCACCACCTTATTCATAAAATACAAAATTCCATATTTACAAGAAATATACACGCATCATATTTACATATATAAGAGGGATGCCACTTGTCCTAAGCATAGTTCTTCAAGTGCTGATTATTTACTGGAATTGGTAGAAAACGATCATCCAGGTGGTACAAATTTTCATGTAAACTAGGTTTTGCTCTATTTACATCCAATTTGAGCACCAGGTCACCTTATTCAAATGTTTTTGCCACAGTATTTTTGTTTAACCAATGTTTGACAACTATCTAGTGGTGACGAAAAATGTTATATGTTTGTTTACATTTTTATTCTAATTGAACAAGCTTCGTCATCCTTCTTTCTACAAGCTGTAGATTATCTGAACAATTTTCTTTAATGAATATTAACATCAAAAGCTCTAGGTTAATTTGTAGCACAATTTCCCTATCATAAACCAGAGTGTAAGGGGAAGTCTTAAAGGTATTCTTGATTGTGATTTGGTCAACCATAGTGCTTGATCTAGCACTGGATGCCAATTTCTAAGATTTTCAATATTCCTTTTGATGATTTTTAGAAGATATTGCAAGACCATTATCTTGAGTGTGATAATTTGATGAAGCATTCTAGTATATGCCATATTTCCTTGCAAAATAAATATTTTTAGCTCCTATGAAATATCCAACATTATCTAATATAATGGTTGCTAGAATTCCAAATCTAATGATTAATCTCGATATCTTGATCAACATATATCATAGCTTCCACCTTACTCCAATTTATGAAATAGTTTATTTTTGTTAAAATGTACTTATATCTGGTAGATAGATTTGGGTTAATCATACCAATGAAATCCAAACTCCATTGCTAAAATGAATCTTTCACAACTATCAGGTGTAATGGCATTTCCAGATTTTTTCCTTTGCCTACAAGCTTTTGATATTTTCATAGGCTCTGGCCCATTTGAAAATATTTGTAAAAAGGGATGACCAATAATATTTTACCCTTAAAATATTTATTGCAGTAGTCTATATGAAATAGTGGTCTCTTGAGAAGCCATAGTGAAACTCTTCAAGTACTTCTTTGGCGTTCTTTGAATGTAGGCATCATAACAGTACCCCATAAAATTTTCTCTTATATAGGATATCTTCAACCAAAACATACTTTCTAGCTTGTAATATTAATCTTCATCTCTGAGATGCAATTAAGCCATCCAAACATCTGCCTAAAGCAAAGTAGTGATGCAACTGTTAAACCCAATTTTTTGGTTGCCTTGTTCTATCTTCGGTCCAGTATAATATTCAACTTGATTTGACATATTAACATTCTGACATATCTGAATCACAAATTTCTAGACATATGGATGTACTACATATACTAGAGTCTTGCTTTGAGAAAAAATGCCTAAATTTCTTTACAAAATTCATCACAATATACTTATTTTTTAATAAAAATATACCTTTCTTAATGATTCTAAAATATTTGACTTAAGAATGCTATTGGTCTCTCATTATCCTCTTCCATTTTTTGAGTTAGGACAGCTGCATGGCTTCCCTCTACTCCAAATGTATAAATAATAGTCTTTGGAGTAATCCAAATTAATAAGTATTGGAGCTTGTGATATTACTTCCTTGATCTCCCTGAAGGCCTTCTGGGCATTTATCCATTTTAATTATACTCCTACTTTAGCATCTCAGTCATTGGTTTTACTATTTGAGAAAAAATTTGAGATGAAATTTTGGATAAAATTAATCTATCCAAAAAAATGACAAGAATCCTTTTTTTTTCAGTGGGAGAGAGATCAAATAAATTGAACTTTATCAAGATCAATTGTCAATAATGTTTCTAACACCACATGTCCCAAAATTTTTTCTTCATGTACTACAAATATTGATTTCTTGGGATTCAAAGACACCCCAAATTCTCTATATTTCTCAAATATCATTCTAATATGCTCAATATGTTTACTTTTATCATGAGAGAATACAGTCATATCATCCAAATAAATTAGGATTGTCTTGTTTAATAACTCTCCAAATGATAAGTCCACAACCCTTTGAAAAGTAGCACTTGCATTTGATAACCAAAAATGCATACACTAATATGCAAATGTACCCCATTTTGTGGTGAATGCAATCTTATATTGATCCTCATATTTAAACCAAATCTGATTAAAACCAGAAAATCCATCCAAAAGATAAAACCTTTTGGCTTTGGCTATAGTATGTAAGATTTGATCAATTTGTGGGAGGGGATAATGATATTTCAAAGAGGCCTAGTTCAAGTTTCAAAAGTCCATACACAAAAATATTTCTTCATTCTTCTTCTTGTATGGTACCAAATTGGTAATCCATGTAGATTTCTTGATAGGATATATGATTTTGGCAGTCAATAGCTTCAAAAATTCTTACTTCATCAAAGCCGCTATCTTAGGGTTTACTGGTTGTTACTTCTACTAGAAGGGTTTTGCATCTGGTATGAGCTCAATAGTATATTGGATGGTATATTTAATGTATACTTTGATATCCTCATAAGTCCAAGCTATAATATCTTAAAATCCTCTACACAAATCCACAGTCTGATTGATTTATTCCTTTGAACAATGTACACCAATATTAATATCCTTTCCAGGTTCAATTTGCATCCCTTTATAACTCTTGTTATCAACCTCAATTATATGACCAACTGGTCTATCACTATGATCAAATAGGCTTTCTAAAGTTATTAATACTTTGGGGATATTTTTATTTTTTAGCTGAATCATTTCACCTTCCTCATCCTATTTCAGTAGTTGATTACTTATGCAATACATTTCTTGAATTAGAAAATTAATTACTTGTTCATTATTCTCAAATACCTACCAAATATGTCTCTATCAGGTACATAGGGTCTATAAACAAGCCTTACTATCTTAGCTTTGTGAATAACATTGGATACCAGACATAAATTGGCTCTCATGGAAGCTAGTATGTCAACATGAGTATTCTATTATCTAGGGATGGATTTGATATTTAAGTCTTTAAAAGAACCTAATAAGTCCCATACTATATTTTTGTAAGCCTTGAGGTAGTGTTGTTTGCTACTACATTTTTATGAATTGATTAACAACCAGTTCAAAATTACCAAAAATTTGCAGTTGCTTGATTCCCATATTTTTAGCTTTCCTCAACCTCAAATATAGTGCTTCATATTATGCATTTTTTGTGTAGCTCACTATAAATCGATATGAGAAGGTATTTTCTATTTTGGTTGGTGATATTACCACTATACCTACTCCAACATCATTCTTGCATCTGGCATCATCAAAGAACAATTTCCAATTTTGGTCTTGCTTGGGAATCTTTCCTACTGGAGTTGTGATATTTGTTTCTTTAAACTTCATGATTTAATGGGTGCCTATTCCTATTTCAATATTAAAATATCTTATGAAAAATTGATCTTCCATTTGGATATCCTCCAACACTTCTTCCATTAAATATGTCTCTTGATTCATTATATGGACTGTGTTAGCTTATTGTTCATCTTCTAGCTTTTCTATATGGAATGAAGATGGCTTTTTAGAAAAAATAACTTGAATCTTCTACCTTTGAATAGAACCTCCATATGAGAGTAATCAAGTGATAAATAACCACCCAACTTGGTAGTAAATTCTCTTAACAAACACATCCTGAAATAGGGATCTAAATCTACCACCACAATTTCCTTAATGATAGCGATTTGGGGTATCCTATGCAATTTTATGGAACATATTTGATTACCCCTACTATTTTATTAGGTGTGCCATACAACTGTAGCACTCTAGAGTTGATTCTTATTTATTCCATGTCCATTATTTTATAGATTGCTTTGGGCATGACATTGGTATCTGCTTTAATCATACAGTTGTGCACTAACAATCCTTCTATTTGTTAGGACAAGTAAAATGGAGATGTTTTGTTCTTTCCCATTATTGAAGTAGGGTATCCTTGAGCCAAATTTAGTTCTAACTATTATTTCCCCTAACTTATTATTGATTTGAGTGAGGCCTACAAAAGATAAATTTATCCTAAAATGAGAAGTGCATGGTACATACTAGATTTTGATGGGGTTTCTTCAATTATTCTACAATGTTGAAACTGCAAGAGTCAAGTTGTTTTATAAATTACTTTATAGGTTCATGATATTTATTCTTTTAATATTGGGTGGTTTCAATCCTCTATTTTTTAGTCAATGAGGGATATCTTAGCTTATATCTAGCCTTTTATTTTCCTTCATTATTGCCTTATGCTATTGTTGAGCTATTTTTTGAATGGGTGTAGGATGAGGCACATATTTCTTTGTATTGTCCTATTATTTAGAATGTACTTTAAAAGGATCCATGATTTTAGGTTTGATAGGCAAGGGCTTCTTCCTAGACCTTGTAAGGACTAACACTTGTTCCATGAATGACATCATGAAATTGTAATCCATTTCTCTCATAATATTTACCTGGCCCTTTTGATCCTTCTTTGCATTTTCAATTTCCACCTTCTGAATGTGATATTGATGCATCATACATGTACTTTCACCATGTGGGTCATTGCAAGTTGAACACCAATAGCTAGACTCAGATCCTAAAGAAGAAGGTTCCTCTTCTTGGTTGTTGTATACAGTGCTAGAATTTTCCAAAGGCTTGCTAGTGGAGGTAGCTTGATCCCTTGTGATAGATGGAAATATTCATGGTTGAAATTTCCTTTTAGCTTCTCTTCGCTTCATATACATGACTTTATTTGTGAGGTTCTTCATAGCTGTTACCATCTCTTGGAAGGCAACTATCTAAGGATTATGCGCTGGTAATGCAGGAACAATCGCAAGTGGTGAGAGTAATAAGATTACATAGGGAGTGGGAATCATCTGAGAAGTTGGTATAGGTGGTCAAGAAGGGAAATTGATCGAAGGGGTAGTTACTAGGAAGGAGCTTGGTATAACAGAAGCTGATATTTGTTGTTGGGGATATTTTGGATATATAGGCATTATCATTTTTGGAGGTAGTCTCCCCATAGCAATAAAATACTTTTTTTTATTTTTAATGCTTCTTGAAAAATTTAAGGAAATGTTAGCACATTGGACTACCTTATAAACATACCCAAATCTGATTGGAAGACCCTCAGATAGTAGTAAATTGCTTGTTTTTTGGTTGGGAAAATACCCTGAGGTACTCTCCTCCATGTTTGACTGAATATTAATGTTGAAATATATTATTTCCTCCTATGGGTTCCTTTTAATTATAGTGAATTGTGTTAGCAGGAAAAAAGGATTTGCTTGTTTATTGAACTCTTCAATAAACTTGCCAACCAACTCATCCCATAAAGTTATAGTTAAGTTTGACAAGGTTTTGTACCAGTACAAATTTTTTTCTCTTAATAATATTACTAATAGTATTATCATGACATCTTCTTGAATATTATACAATATGACCAATGGTGCTACGTCTTGACAATGCTCTTAAACAGTCTTACCGATGCCATCATATGTTGGTAACACTTTTAAAGATGCAAGAGAAATATGGTTTTAAAAAAGCAAATTGAGAGGACCTATATGATTATAGGTTGGGTAATTCTGCGCATTTTGATATTGATTTACGACCATCATTGTTTACATAGGAAGGAAAATTATAGAAATGGGGTTGGTAACAACAAGATTGATTTTGCTAGTCAAATCCTTAGTAAGGATTGAAGAAGGCATTGAGACAAATGTGAAAATAGGATGTATTCTAAAGTTTTATAACTGCAATTCTAGAAACTCAATAGGTTCCTTAGATCTTTTAGTTGCTTGCCTTGTGATCATTATCTAAGGATTTTAACAAAGCAACTTAATAATAAAATGGATATGTAAATATTTTTAGATATCATTAGATGAAGTCGCTAATGAGAAGAGAATCACCACTTCTTTGATATTATCAAAATAGTGGTATTGGTCCCACCAAGCGTGCCAAAAACTATTTGTCTAGAAATATATCTAAGAAAAGGTTGTGCATCCACAGGCCTTGACCAACATTGAGTGACCACATAAGATTAATGGCTTCAATGGTCAATCTTCAGAGGAGGTTGATTCATTTGAAGTTCAAGCTAACTATTCCTAAAATATGGGGAAAAGGGTGCTAACAAAAACAAACAGGGTGAAGCTAAAACTTATAATGGTGCAAATTAAGCAACATTAAGACACATGCGTAATAGAAGACTATGCT
The DNA here is from genome assembly GCA_028583015.1 of Wollemia nobilis. Taxonomy (NCBI): domain Eukaryota; kingdom Viridiplantae; phylum Streptophyta; class Pinopsida; order Araucariales; family Araucariaceae; genus Wollemia; species Wollemia nobilis. The sequence goes on from JAQPPZ010003577.1 coordinate 914,201, forward strand.
ATTAAACAACAAATTACCTAATAGACCAACCAATTTTACTATTAGCCATAGAAAACTTAATTCCAATACCATATAGCTTATCAAACCATGAATTCTAGAACAAGTGAATGAGCATAAACATAAATTTAGAAATCAGAGTAAACACCATGAACATTGAACAGGCTAAAATTAGAAATAAGTGATCATCCATCCATACATGTTCTGCAAATGATTTGAACCAAAGGTCAAACTACACTCTTTGTATTAAGATGCAAAAATTCTTTCATACATATGAATTATAAAATCCTAAGAGCCAACCATTTTTCCTTCTATATTTTAGTATTTATAGACTTTTTACAATGTTTTGGTTAATGAAGCATCATTGTTTTAGAAATAGATTATTGTTATATCAGAAGGCATGCTAGCTTGTTGAACTGATTGAAGTTTTGGTTGGTCCAAATACCCAATCATGGCTTGCTTACATGGCCATGATCTACATAATATTGAGTCATATTAACCTTGTTTGCATATGGTTTGTTTCTTTATACTAATTTTTTTAGTTGAGCCACCCTGTTACTTGCATGATGGCCCTGAGAATAATCATATTTTTAAGAACTTATGATAAAAGATCCTATCAAATAGGTATCATGAGATGATGAGAGCCCTTGTGTAGGTAGGTTGGTATCGGGTTCTAATCTTGACTTACCTTTACCCATTCATAGCTATCATACACTTATTGAATTTTGCTACTAAATTTATGCAGTCATCTCAAGGTGATGGAGGTTCAGGAACCTAATGGGCTCCACCTAGGTACAAGAATTTTGACACCTTCTACACTTGGTAAAATTTATAACTTTAGTAGGGGGATGAAGATTTGGTACCCTGATAGGATTCGATTGGGTGTAAATATTTCGATGGCTCCAACACTTAGCCAAATTGACATCCTTGAAATTCTTGTAGTGCAACGAAAAATGGGTACCATGTTGAGCTCTAACTAGGTACAGTTGTTTCGGTGCCAAATATATATTCTGACTATCTTTAGTAGTGTGACAAGAATTTGGTACCCTAATGGGCTTTGACGAGGTACAAATATTTTAGTGCTCCCCAGACTGAACCATTTTCTCCATGTTGTTATTGTTTGCTTTTGGTATTACAACTAGAAAATTAGTACCATGCCAAGCTCCAATCGAGTGTAGATGTTTTGGTGTCTTCTAAACTTAGCCGAATCTATCATCTTAAAATTTCAATAGTGGTATGGAGGTTTGGTACCCCGATGGGCTCTAATTGGATGTAAATATTTTGGTGGATATAACACTTAACCATTTTATCCATGTTGTTCCTATCTATTTTCAATGGCATGATGAAGAATTAACATTATTTTAGGCTCCAACCGGGAGGAGATATTTCGATGCCTCTAACAGTGGGATGAGGATTTAGTACCCCGATGGGCTTCAAGTAGGTACAAATATTCTAACGACTTCAACACTTAGCCAAATTTGTTACCAGGGCAACAATGAATTTTTAGCACCCCGATAGGTTTCAACCAGGTGTAGAGTTTTTGATGCACCCTATACTTAGCCATTTTGCTAGGGATTTCATGTTCTGATCCATAGTGCTCAATTTTTTTCTAATTTTGCTATATTGTTCATCTTTGCACTTTCTTGCTAAAGTGTATGTAGGAGGTGTTTTGAAAATATCCACAAGAGAAAAATTCAAATATAGCAAATGAGAATTAGGTAGCATTAGGAGTGGATGAAGGATTATTTCTAGGAGGGAAAAATTGAATATAATTTCCTTTAATAATATTTACCCTCATAGGTTGAGGGGTGGGAAGAAATTCTCTTTCAAACATGGTAAATGAATTTTTTATCCTAGAATGTTAGGGACCTTAATGGTCACCCAAACCAAAGGTTAGTGGCTTCTCTTAGATTTTAGCTTAAGTAGAATATTATTATTTTGCAATAAACCAAGGTGGAAGAGAGTAAAATAGATTTAGTTAGATCAACTATTTAAAATAATATATGTTTTTGTGCTAGTCCAGTTCATGGGGCGTCATTGTTTTTTTGTTTTTGTTTGTGGGACTCAAAAACATTGGTGGATTCAATGTTGTCAACATATGATAGAATACAAATTTCTTATTTTGTTGTAAAGAGACTAATAGGATATGGATATTGACCAATATTTATGCCCCAAATTCATATGTTGATAGAGGTCTTCTTTGGGAATATTTGTGTACTCTAAGATAAGGCCTTCTAGGTGAAGCTTGGATCTTGGAGGTAACAATTTTACATGCAGTAATAGAAGAATTGATAATCAACTTATCCAGATAAGATTAAACAAAGTACTTATGTCAAAAGAATCATGTTTTTTTTTTGGATATTCCTCTTTATCTTCCCTCTCAAAAGTGGGTTCGGACCATAACCCTTTGGTTTTTGAATCTTCTCAAGGCAATTTCAAATTTCCTAAACCCTTTAGATTCGAATCAATGTGGGTAAAAGACTTAGGGCTGGAAACAAATATTAGTGAGTGGTGGTCTCAAAAATTATCTAGGCCATTAGTATCTCAAGTGGTTGAGAAATTAAGGTGGGTTAAATTTAATTTAAAGATCTAGAATAGAGAGATTTTTGGTCATGTGAATATGAAAAAAGAGTCCTTGAAGGCCCAACTTAAATATTTGGAGACTAATATTGAAACTGGAGAGTATTTAGTGGAAACTAGAAAGAGAGAGAGAGGACTCTATTGGTGGACCTGCACAACACTTTTGTGTGTGAGGAAATGTTATGGAAACAAAAATCCAAAGCCTTATGGTTAAAAGAAAGGGATAGGAACACAATTTTTTCTCTATGTCCACTTTAAGGTATAGGAGTATTAACAAGATTAATGAAATTTTAAAAGAATATGGCCAAAAATCTATTGATATTCATGAAATTAGAGCAGAAGCAGTAAACTACTTTGAGTGTTTATTGGGGGAGAAGTCAAATGGGGATGAATAGGTAGAAATAAAGTTATTATCTAGCATTCCATAGTTGGTTACAGAAGAGATGAACTCTATTTTGATCATCCATTTTGAAGATGAGGAAATTAAAAAGGCAGTCTTTTCCATGGGAGGTTGAAAACTCTAGGGTCAAACGGGTTCTCTCCTATCTTCTTTCAGACATACTGGCAGATTGTGGGGAGAGATATTGAAAATGATTTGTAAGAGGTTCAAAGAATGGGGTATATATGTTAATTTAACATTTTTGACGCTCATTCTTAAGTCTCATAGGATCAAGGATTTCAAATCTATTAGTCTGTGCAACATTGTATACAAAATTTTATCCAAGGTTTTGGCTAATAGACTAAAAATATTTCTCTCAAAGATTATTGATCCAACTCAAGCATGTTTTATGGCTAGAAGATAGATATTGAATGAGATTATTATTGTGCATGAGATCATCCATTCTATGGATAAAAGTGGAAGAGTAAGTATTTTTCTTAAATCAGATATGAAAAAATCTTATGACCATATCTCTTGGGAATTTTTGATAACATTTATGCATAAATATGGTTTCCATCAGTGGTGGGCCAGTTTGATCAAAGAATGCATTTTGACATATTGGTTTTTACTCTTAGTGAATGAATTAGCAACTAGGTATTCTAAGATCCAAAGGGGGCTTTTATAGGATGACCCTTTCTACCCCTTTATTTTCATCTTGCTTGTTGAGGCACTTGATAGAGCCATAAAAGCTGAGATGGGTATTGAGGGTATTAGTCTAACTTTACACTTTGACCGCATCTCTCATAACCAATTTGTAGATGATACTCTTATGTCCATTGTTGCGTCCATTTCCCAAGTAAAAAAGGTTAAAGATATTTTGACCTTTTATGAAAAGGTGATGGGTCAAAATATTAGTTTCCACAAGATTATATTTTTTTCTTGAATACCCCTCTCAGTAGACAAAGGAATATTGCTAGAATTTTGGGTTGTGAGATAGTACCTCTACCATATTCTTATTTAGAGATACCCCTGTTTAGTGATAAAATGAAAGAGAACCTCTGAGATCCAGTCTTAGATAGGATTAAAAAAACTCATTGGTTGGAAAGAGGCTCTTCTTAACCAGACTAGAAAGTTCCAATTAGTTAAGGTAACTCTGCAAAGCATTCTAGTCTATTTTATTTCTACTTTCAAGGCTCCAATGAAAGTAGTTCAAAATATTGAGCAACCCCAAAAGTTTTTCTTATGGTTTGGCTTGAAGAATAAGAAAATATTTAATATTATCTCGTGGGAACATGTTTGTAAATAAATCAAAGATGGGGGTCTAGGTTTTAGAAGGATCAAGTGGATGAATGAAGCATTGATGGTGAAGTAGGCATGGAAATTATTTAAGAAGGAAAATATTGATTGGATGAATATTGTGTTGGATAAATATATTTATATTAGTTTTAATTTCATGAATGATCCCTCTCTAACCTCAAGATTGACCTTTTGGCTCAGTATTTTAAGAACGAAAAGAATCATCCGTAGAGGGTATAGATGGATTTTGGGTAGTGGGAATGCTATTGATTTCTATAAGGATCTGTGTATCTAGGATAAACCTCTAATCACCTCTCAAGAATTGGTTACAACTAAACCCATATCCACTATTGTATTTGGTTATAAGGTGGTTGATTATATGCAGATTCAATACGGTGTTAAAAGTTAGAAATCACTTAGAATGTATAATCTGAATATGCTGAAATATAGGATTTTCAGCCTCATTGAAGATTTCGTAAGGCTTCAAGTTATAAATAACATGAAAGATGAAATATGCTGAAATATAGGATTTTCAGCCTCATTGAAGATTTCTTAAGGCTTCAAGTTATAAAGAACATGAAAGATGAAGATAGCTTAATTTGGAAGAATAACAGTGATGGGTTATTTTTAATTAATTTAGGATATAAAATTGTTTCTAATGCCTCGGAGGAAGACCCTATTTTTAGGAGAATCTAGGTTAAAGATCTTACGCAAAAAGTTGAATTTTTTCTTTTGGTTGGCATATTAGGATAAAATTCTTATGATGGAAAATCTACAAAGAAGAGGTATGATAATTACAAATTGGTGTTCCTTTTGTAATTTTTTTGATGAATCTCTTGATGTATTTTTTGGGAGTTTCGTGGGTGTCTCTTGGTTCATTATAAGATGTCATTGAGCAGTGGACCTCTCCATTTATCAACCCTATCTCATGATCCTTTTGGTCCTTAAACCTCCCACATCTCCTTTGGGGTGTTTGGAAGGAGAGAAATATGAGAGTTTTCATAAGCATAGAGAGAAATGTTGAATCAGTATGTCTTAGAGCATTAATGGCAATTGTTGAAAATGTGGGGAATCTAGCTTTTGTTCCAAACCATGGAGGGAAAGTAGATATTGCTCTCTTGAAAAAATTAGGCTTTTCATTTAGTGCCAGAATGAAATATTTTCCAGATAAATATTAGAACCTTCATTAAATGACAATCCTCACCTCAAGATTGGATTAAATTTAATTTTGATAGAGCATCAAAATGGAATATAATGCCTACAGGGGCAAGTGACCTCTTTATAAATCACAATGGGGAGATTATCCTTGCTTTTACAAAAAACTTGAGGCCTCAAACATATCATTTTGTAAAAGCAAGGGCATTGTATCAAGGCATTGCATTAATGGAGTATTTGAGTTGTAAAAACATCATTATTGAAGGGGAATCCTTAAATGTGGTTAAGGCCTTTTCCAATGATCAAAATCCTAGTTGGAACATCTTCAACCTAATTAAGAAAGCTAAGATATTCTATCAAAATTTGAAGGGAATTCAAGTCAGGCACATCTTTAGAGAAGGTAACAAGAGTGCTAATTTATTAGCTAATTTGGGGCTAAAGCTAGGATAATATCTCTATTTGGAAGGAGAATTTTCCCATAGAAGTTGAATAGTTTATTTGATGTTTGTCATTTATATTTGTGAGCCTTTTTATATTGGGGGTCTACACATTCTTATGGCTAGATTCATGACTTATTTTGGATTGTTCTCATTATTCTCTAGTGGGTTGGTGGGCCTTAAGTCCCTGCATGGACTAATTTATTTTTTTACCCCTTTTGAAAATATTGTAGGCTTGGCTCTGTCCTCATTGTAAAAGGTTCAAGGACCTTTAAATACCCCTTCTATAATTATCAATATAACTATATATAAATATAAACACACACACACACACACACACACACACACACACACACACACACACACACACACACACACACACACACACACACACACACACACACACATATATATAGAGGGGTAACCATGTATTGGAATTTTACATTTTTAAAATTAGATTGTAATAACATGCTTATGGTTATATGTAGTGTTTTTATGTCCTTAACAATGCTAATAGCATTTGTTTTTATGATATATTGTCATTTGATCAATGTTTATATTGTAGATGGAATTCTTGTTAAATTTTATAGAGTTAGCGTTAATGGATGTTAATGGTATTTTATTTTCTATCAATTTTATATTTTATATTTTTATTTTTATTTTCTATCATTTTTATGTTACTTCAATGTCACTTTTGGACACATGGAGGTGGGTGTTGAGAACATACATCTTCAATATATCACGATAACATTTTATGGTATATGCATGTGACTATTTTAGCATGGAGGCAATCATTTCAAAACTATGGTTTTGTTGTTATATTAACTATTATTTATACTTTCCTTATGTTATGGATCCCTAACATTGTGTGGGGTGTATTGATCTTGCAATTTGGAATTATGAACTATTTGTTGCATTTTTGTTGCTTATATATATATATATATATATATATATATTTTAATTATAGGAGTATTGAAAGGTCTTCAAACCTTTTACAATGAGAGCAAATCCAAGCTTACAATATTATCAAAAGGGAAAAAATAAAGAAGGCGGTCCACATAAGGACTTAAGGCCAGCCAACCCACTAGGGCATAATGAGAACAATCCAAAAATAAATCATGAATCTAACCAGAAGAATGTGCAGACCCCCAACAAAAAAAGGCTCACAAATATCAATGAGAAACATCAAATAAACTATTCAAATTCTATTGGAAAATTATCTCTTCAAATAGAGAGATTATCCTAGCCTATCCCTAAATTAGCTAATAAGTTAGCACTCTTGTTACCTTCTCTAAAGATGTGCCTGACTTGAATTCCCTCAAAATTTTGACAAAATATCTTAGCTTCCTTAATTAGGTTGAAGATGTTCCAACTAGGATTTTGATCACTGAAAAAGGCCTTAACCACATTTAAGGATTCCCATTCAATAATGACTTTTTTACAATTCAAAGATTCCATTAAAGTAGTGCCTTGATACAATGCCCTTGATTTTGTAAAATGATAAGTTTGAGGCCCCAATTTTTTTGCAAGGGCAAGGATAATATCCCTATTGTTATTTCTAAAGAGGCCACCTGGCCTCGTAGGCCCCAGATTCCCTTTTGACGCTTCATAAAAATTAAATTTAATCTAATCCTAAGGTGAGGATTGCCATTTAATAGAGGTTATGATATCATCTGGAAGACCTATCGTTCTATCATTGATTGAAAAACTCAAATTTTTTAATAGAGAAATTTATTCTACACCTCCACGATTGGGAATAGAAGTTGGATTCCCCACAATTTCAAAAATTATCATTAATGCTCTAAGCCAAAATGATTCAATATTTCTTTCCATGCTTTTGAAAACTCTCCTATTTCTCTCCTTCCAAACACCCCAAAGGATATGTGGGAGGCTGAAGGACAAAAATGAGCATAAGAGAGGGTTGAAAAATGGAGAGACCCACTACTCAATGCAATCCTATAATGAACCAGGAGACACCCACAAAAATCCCAAAAAATCCATTAGGAGAGAAAACACTTCCCTAAAAAAAGGACATTGGAAAAACAAATTACTGGTGGATTCATCAAAATTTTTACAAAGAGAAAACCAATTTGTAATTATCATACCTCTTCTTTGTAGATTGTCCACCATAAGGATTTTATCTTGAGATTCCAACCAAAATTTAAAAATTCACTTTTGGTGTAAGATCTTTAACCCATATTCTCCTAAAAATAGGGCCTTACTTTGAGGCATTAGAGGCAATATTATAGGCTAACTTAGCTAAAATAACACATCACTTTCGTTCTTTCAAATTCAGTAGTCTTCATATTCCATGCTCTTTATATATTGAAGCCTTAACAAATATTCAGTGAGGCTAAAACTCCTTTGTTCTAGCATATTCATATTATGAATTCTAAGAGATTTCTAAATTTTAATCCCCTATTAAATTTGAATATAATTACCCACCTTAGAACCAAACACAACAGTGTCTATGGGTTCAATGACAACCATTTTTGAGAGGATATTAGAGGTTGATCCTGGATCCACAGATCCTTCCAAAAATCAATATCATTCCCACTACCCAGAATCCATTTATACCCTCAAAGGATGATGCTTTTCATTCTCAAAACACTAATCCAAAAGGCTAATCCTGAGGCCGAAGAGGGATCATTCAAGAAATTAAAACTAGTAGAAACATATTTAGCCAACACAATATTCACCCAGCCAATATTTTCCTTCTTAAACAACTTCCATGCCTACTTCACCATCAATGCTTCATTCATCCACTTGACCCTTCTAAAACCTAGACCCCCATTTTGAATTTTTTACAAACATGTTTCCACGAGATAATATGAAACTATAAAGCAACAAAAACTGTGTATATAATCTATGTAATCATATAAAAAAATTGACAAAGGAAATTATGCAACCATAAAGATAACAAGATAAATAAGCAGGATGCTTTTATGATTAATAATATGAATATCGGTTACAATATATCCCTCTTAGGGATTCCCAATTTGATACAAGATTACAAAGTATGTAGCCCCAAAGGGGAAATATGCACTCCACAAGGTCTTTGCTCTTCCACTATTCTAATTATAGAGGATTTTCTTAGCCACCTCTACTTTTGATGCCAAGAATATGATCCCAATGATGTCTAGCTCCTGCAAAAGGCCTATCACCTACACACAAAGAAACTACAAAAGGATCAATAGCATTGGAAGCCTCTCAAGATGAGGCTAGTTTCTTGATTAGTGCAAAAAGAAAGCAAATGCATGTAAATTACTAAAAACATGAAAGAAATGCATAAATACTGAATGTAAATGCTGCTAATCTATGTTAGAAATTCAAATGAAAACATCTAAGACTAATAAAGCTATAAAATATAGGGAAATAATATGTCACCCCATGGCCATATTAGATCAAAATAACTGATTATGCTGACCATCATAGGTTCTAGTGACGGTGCCTACGGGTCATTTTTGACAACAACGACCACTCTATAGAGGATCTACTCTCTATGATCAATGTGGGGTAATGATCAATGTTCTTGCTAAATTGATGTGTAAGGGTCGGTGTGTATTGAAACATAATTAGATGGTGTGATTGGGATCAAATATGTGGTAAATTCATCTTGAACAACAAGGTGATTGATCTTCAAGATTGTGAGATATCCATTGGTGAATGTGTCAATGCCATGATGTGAATTAGGCATCACTTCATTGCACCTCAAGGGATATCAATTCTCTCCTCAGTTTGGTAGTGCTTCTCTATGGCAATTATTCACCAAAATATCTAAAATTCTCTCTTATTTTTGGGGCCTTAAGTAGACTCCCAAATATACATCCTAGCTTGTCCATGAAGCTAAGAACAAGATTCGATTGGGCTGGACCAGTTAGGGTAATATTTTAGAAGCTTCTAATGGATAACCACTCAAGAATTCATTGCATTCTAATGGATTTTACTTGGCTTGGGTAGCCCAAGTTTGTTATAGACTCAACCACATTTGATAGGTGCATATCGGTCTATGGCCATTATCAAAAGGCATGACCAACCCATGGCCATCATCGATGCCAATGGTGATGAGGCCATTGCTAGGGATAATATCAACCTAGGCTGAATAGGACTGGATTTCCTTGATTGAATGGTTAGAACCATTGTTGGATCTTGGAAAGGTCCAAGATGAGTCATATGGTCTAAAAATGTGTCCACATGAGTAGCCTCCTCAACATGATGTATTTTAGGTATCTACAAAAACCTTTTCTTATTATCTAAGCTAGACCATAAGAAAGACTTATGGAGATACTCAATATTATGAAATACTTTCATTGCGGCCTTGAAAATAGAGAGAAAATAGACTAGAATGCTCTACAGAATTGCCTTAATTAACTAGGCCTTTCCATATTGGCTAAGAAGAGCCTCTTTCCAGTCAACAATATTTTTTTGAATCCTATCTAAGACTGGATCCTAAAGGTTCTCTTTAATTCTGCCACTGAATAGGGGCATCCCTAAATAAGAAGATGACAAAGCCACTATCTCATAACCCAAAATTTTGGTAATTTCCTTTGCCTATTGAGGGGGGTATTCAAAAAAAAAATCTACTCTTGTGGAAACTGATCTTCTGATCCATCACCTTTTCATAAAAGGTCAAAATATCTTTAACCTTTTTGACTTGGGAAATGGATGCAACAGTGGATAAAAGAGTATCATCTGTGAATTGGTTATGAGAGATGAGATTAGAGTGTAAATTCAGACTAATACCCTCGATACCCAACTCAGATTTTATGGCTCTATCGAGTGCCTCAACAAGCAATATGAAAAGAAAGAGGGAGATAGGGTCACCCTGGAAAATCCCCCTTTGGATCTTAGAGTACCCAGTTGCTGAGCCATTCACTAAGACTAAAAACCAATATGTCAAAATACATTCTTTGATCAAACTAAGCCACCACTGATGGAACCCAAATTTATGCATAACTTTTGTCAAAAATTCCCAGGACACATGGTCATTAGCTTTTTTCATATCTAATTTAAGAAAAATACTCGCTCTTCCACTTTTATCCATAGAATGGATGATCTTGTGCACAATGATAATCCCATCCAATATCTATTTTCTAGCCACAAAACCTGCTTGAGATGAGATAGGAGAGAACCTATTCGATCCTGGAGCTTTCAACCCCCCATGGAAAAGATCGTATTTTTAATTTCCTCATCTTCAAAAGGGCTGATCAAAATGAAGTTCATATCTTTTGTAACCAGTTGTATAATACTAGATAGTAATTTTATTTCTACCTGTTCATCTCCATTTCACTTCTCCCTCAAAAAATACAAAGTAGTTTATCGCTTATGCTTTGATTTCATGAATATCGACAAATTTATGGCCATATGCTTTTAAAATTTTATTAATGTTGTTAGTATTCCTACACCTTTGAGTGGATACATGGAAAATTTTTGTGTTCTTATTACCTTATTTTAACCATAAGGATTTGGATTTTTGTTTCCATAGAATTTCCTCACACATCAAAGTGTTGTGCAAGTACACCAACAAAGTCTTCTCACTCTTTTTAGCTTCCACTAAAAACTCTCTAGTTTCAATCTTAGCCTCCATATATTTAAGTTGGGCCTTCAAGGATTATTTTTCGCAGTCACATGAACAAAAATATCTCTATTCCAGATCTTTAAATTAAATTTAAACCACCTTAATTTATCAACCACTTGAGAGATTAATGGCCCAAATAATTTTTGATACCACCAATCACTAATATTAGCTTCTAACCCAGAGTATTTTACCCACATTGCTTTGAATCTAAAGAATTTAGGAAATTTGAAATTGCCTTGAGAAGATTCGAAAACCAAAGGGTTATGGTCCGAACCCACATTCAAAAGGGAATATAAAGAGGAATCTCCAAACAAAAACCATACTTCTTTCAACATAAGGACTATGTCTAATCTTATCTATATAAGTTGATCACCAATCCTTCTCTTACTTCATGTAAACTTATTTCCTTCAAGGTCTAAGTCCATTAACTCATTTGTATTGACAAAAGAGGCAAAATCCCCCATTCCTCTCAAAGTGCCGATAATACCTCCTATTTTATCAACATGATACAAAGGAGAATTAAAATCTCTGTCTAGGATCAAAATTTAATATAGAAGACCTTATCTTGAGTACACAAAGATTCCCAAAGAAGAACTCTATAAACATATGAATTTAGGGTATAAATATTAGTCAATATCCATCTCCTATTAGTCTCTTCACAACAAAGCAAAACATTTATTATTCTATTAGATGTTGACAACACCAAATCCACTAATTTTTTTAAATCCCACAAACACAACAAATCCCTTGGCACCCAATGGGCTAGACTAGCACAAAAAATTGCATTCTTCCAAATAACTGATCTAATTAATTCTATTTTACTCTCTTCTTTCTTGCAAAATAATAATATTCAGCTTAAGCTGAAATCTAAGAGAAGCCACTAACCTCTATTTTGAGTGACCATTAAGGCCCCTAACATTCCAGGATAAAAACTTCATTTACCACGTTTGAATTCTTCCCACCCCTCAACCTGTGAGGGGAAATATTACTGAAGGATGTTATATTTAGTTTTTTTCCTCCTAAAATCAATCCTTCATTCACTCCTAACACTAGTTAAGTCCCATTTGCTATAATTTAATCTATATTTTTTTTTATTCTTTATTCGGGGGCTTCCCCACTTTTGTCTCACTCCCCACATCCAAAATATATATTTTTTGGATTGGGCCTGGAGACCCTTTCTCAAAATTAATGGGAATAGGAGAAGGTATATCTGGTGATACACAATATAACAATTCTTCCACCCCATGGGTTTTGATATGGTAAAAAAATTCTAAATAATAAGGGAGGCTAAAGAAGACGAAGCACTTACCTGCTCAATGTGCTTATGAATCCCAAATTCAAGGATTGGCTTGGGATACTCCCAACTTACAACTAGAGGTTTTGATGCAGATTTCAAATTTTACTCTAAACTGTATATGTTGAATAGATCCATCCAAGGTTCAAGATATTTTGGTTTCCAACCCTTGTTCAGAAGCTACCCTCATTTCATTTTGGGGCTCAATTTGGGTTGATCTACCTTTCATATCTACCTTAGTCCAAATTTTCCTTGTCAGCTTCCTCATTAGAAATTGGCCTAAGAGATTACCCAAAGCTTTACACTCAGTATAGAAACTTGCTCAATTTTCATATACAATTTGTTGTATTTTTTTTTAAGCGAAAAAAATCTTACGGGGCTGCCTTATACTGAGAGACCACGAATAGGGGGTTCTACACCATCAAAGTCACCCGGGAGTCGCACCCGACCCTGCCCGCACCAACATTATCAATTGGATTTTTGATACCCAATTCAACTTTTTGGTAGGGTGGAGATTTGAACCTGGGACCTCCCTTGGAGGATTGCCCTCTCCTCTCCAACTCACCTACAACACCTAGGTACAATTTTTTGTATTTGAGTACCCAAAATTGAGACTAGCTTAATAGAATCTTGCAGATCTAATTCTAAATATGCATTAATACACATTCTAGCATATATCAATCTTGACCTAGCTCTTATTGGTGCATCAATGAGTATGCGTTCACCCACTCGCTTGTTTATACCCCATAACATATTATCATGCTAGTATTGAAAAGGTAGACCAAGTAACTTGACCCAGAAGAGGGTTATGTTTATCCTCTATGAATCATGATAGAAGTCTCGAGTCCACCTTCAAAGGAAGATACCATGCTTCCCAAAGAACCATGGGCCCCATTGAGCACATTTTTGGAATATTATTCATTATTAATTTAAATATTATGAAGGTGTAGACACCAAATTACAACCACTAATCCTCCATCCTAACCATTCCACCACCCACTTGTCCATCATACACCTTTACCGCCAATTATTTGGCCCAATTCCACCTTTCCTGCCATTTCCTAACCCAATTGAGATTATTTTAATATTATTTTGTATTTAATATAATATTTTATATTATATTATAATATATTTCTTATAAAATATATTTTTATAAACTCAATTAACCACAGTCATCGAATCCAATCTAATCCCCACCGTCCATCTTCATTAATCCATGCCACACCTAAAAAGTAATCTCAACCTTAGGATCTAATTTAATCTTAGCCACACGATCAAAAGTGTAAGGCTAAAACCCTAAGAAAACCCTAGGTTGGATTATAAATAAGGGCATTTGTAAATGCCCAAATTTTGGAACCTGGAGATTAGAAATTGTACCCTGGAGGAGTCATTGTTGAAACCCTAGCGAAGTAGAGAGAGATAGAGTTTGAAGATCTAAAGCCCTAGCTAGTAAAAAAGACTTCTGCTATTCTAGCCATCCCCTATTCATCTTCCATTACCATCAAAACCTCCATCCATCCATCGCATTCATCGCCACCCCATCGATCTACTTCTGTAGATTTACCCTTACCCGCAGGCGCCCTCCCGAGCTTACCAGACTCACTACAGAGCCTGCAAAGCTCTCTACAGAGCTTGCCAGGCGCTCACCATAGCCTGCTGTATCACTGGCTCGCTCTAGAGCCTGCAAAGCTCACACCAAAGCCTACCAAGTGTATGTCCGAGCCTGCTGCATCCACAAAAATATAAATAAAAGCCTAATGCATCATGCCATCTGCTGTCAATATTGCACAACGAAATGAGGCATCTTCACAAGCAAGGTATATATTTATTGGTTTTATTATGTTACATGATTTGTAAATTTCACATGCCATTTGAGATGTTTTTAGTTAGGGTTTATTGATGTCTGAGGGTCTCACACTATGGAGCCCTCACATGTGTTATTAATCTCTTTCTCTATTTTTGTGCATGCAGATCTACAGATTCTACATATTGTTGAACGGTTGTTGAAGCTAGAGTGGTCTGACATCAGATACTTGAAGCCACTCATTTCATTGGAAGCGAGGACACACTATCTAAAGACACTTCATTGTTGTAGCTAGGGTTTCAGAGAACCTTAGCATTTTGTAAATATTTGTATAAAAAAGAGTTTATTGGCTCTCCTCGCTTATTGAATAAATCTATCTATTTTTTGCAATCTTGTGTTTATTTGGGTCATTTGACTTCTTTATTTTATTTAAGTGTCATGTTTTTGTCTTTACAAATGGCGATCACGGTGGGACCCCACAAGGGTTTCATTATTTAATAGATCTACCTTGATAACTTAATTTTATTTCTATCTATTACAAGAATTTTTAGAAGCATAGAGGTCACCGATTTTGTCACTAGGGTTTCTGAAGCAGTTAGCAACATTTTTCAGAGATTACGTAGGCATTCAGGAGCATCCACGAAGCATTCAAAAGCATCTGCAAACAACCACAGGTGCTCTGCTGTGCCTACATAGGCACTTTGCTGCACCTACACAAGCATCCAACCATGCCTGGCTTTGATTTAGAGCAGATCTAAGGTTTCCAAGTAAGTTCCATAACCCTGGTTTACCATTCAACAATTTACGTATTCTGCATTCTGCTGCTATTTTTCATTGTTTTTGGGTTTAACACTAAGTAATATGGGAAATAATCCTTAGCAAATTACATTTAGGGTTTGTGTGTGTTTAGTTACACAAAATAATTTCTTGTTCTAAAGTTGTAGATCTAGGTGATTGTTTGTATTTGGAGTGCGTATGAAACATAAAAACATCCTAGATCTTGCATTTTAGGGTTAAAGATCACTTTAATTTTGCATATCTAAATAGGAACAACATCTTGACACATAAACTAATCCTGCCCTAGGTTTGCCCCTTTGGTAGAGAGGTGGACGAACCCTTCGGTTGCTCTTGTGATTTTAATCACTTGTAGGCAGGGGATTTTAAGGGTGTACTCTACGCTCTTTAGGTGAAATTTGCATCTTTGTGTTGGCTTCTGATTTAGATTAGTAAAGTTAGAAATATTTAATATTTTTTGCACACCATAGAGAATAAGAGATATAATAAAATTTATCACACACACTTGCACAGTTCACGTTTTTAACAGTAGTGGATGGATTTCATCACCAGCCATTGCTTGAGATCTGGTGAAGGTGGCAATGATTTCCATCCATCAATATCTGCCCTAGAAACCATAGGACTACCCCTGAGCAAAATTTTTGGAGATCATTACTAGCAAGAATCTCATTGCCCTGGCCAGCCTTAGTTTTTACCTTTGTTTTTACGATGAAAATAATTTTCTTTACTTTAAATTTTGATTTTTTTTTTTTTCAGTTTGTGTGATTTACATTAAAGATTTGAATCTTTGGTTTAACTACTTTATGGTGCTAACACGACAACAAAAGAAAATAATAAACCAAAGTAGTTTAATGGAAAAAAGTTCCCATGAGCCCACTACTTCGGTAGCTCCATCCAATATGGTTCAAACTACTTTTTCTGGATCATCCCATCCACCCCACTCTCAAGTAGGGACACATTCACACAATGTGGAGATAGCCACCACCTACATAGCCATGGATAGAGTGTGGGCCATTTACAAGGCTTCTAACTATGTATTGGTGAGTTAACAACATTTAGATTAATATTATGAAGTATAAATAATACACTGCATCTCTAAATAGGCCCGGAGGTTGTGGAACCACCCGAGGCCAAAATAGGGTTTGTTATGAACAATAACAATACGCCCTAAACTAACCTAAAAATAAATAATGAAATATAATAAAGGATATGCTAACTATAGTATTAGGATACGCTAACATCCCCCCTTATTACATTATTTAGGTAATTTGAAGAACTACTAGCTATACTAACATCCCCCCTGATTACATCATTTGGCAATACAAAGAGAGCTGCGAAACAATTCAAATTTGACACGTGCAAGTGCCTTAGTGAAAATGTCTGCAACTTGAGCATCGGTGGGAATGTACTGAAGCTGAATTCGGTGCTTCAAAACTTCATCTCGAATGAAGTGACATTGTGTGTCAATGTGCTTGGTTTTCTCATGATGCACTGGATTCTTAACAAGGTTCAAAACACCTTGGTTGTCACAGAACAAATGAATTGGAGATTTTGATGGATGACCCATATTTGTCAGAATGCGACGCAACCATATCACTTCACACACAGCTTCACGTGCGGTGTGATATTCTGCCTCTGTTGATGAAAGAGCAACCACCTATTGCTTCTTACTGTGCCAAGAGACAGGGCCGGATCCAAGATGAAAAATATATCCTGATGTTGACTTGCGATCATCATATGACCCGACATAGTCGGAGTCCATGTATCCTTGCAAGAAGAATTTGTTATTCTTCTTGTATTCTAGGCCATATTCCATAGTACCATGGACATAGTGAAGAACACGCTTTGTTGCTTTCCAATGAGTGGTCTTAGGCTCCTGCATGAACCTCGAAAGATAGTTGACAACAAATACGATATCTGGCCTAGTATTGGTCAGATATATGAGACTCTCGATCAACTGTCGATAGAGAGTACCATCTACCTGAGGTGAATCATCATATCACGATAACTGAATTCCTGTCTCCATCGGAGTTGCCATTGGCTTACAGTCAGTCATGCGATATTTTTCCAATAGTGTCTTGGCATATTTTTTCTGAGACACTTTGATGTAGTGCTCCTTCTGGCTTACTTCCAGACCAAGACAATAATGGAGAAGTCCGAGATCTGACATCTCAAAATATTGACACAAGTCTCTTTTGACAATAGAGATCATAGTTTTTGAACTCCCTGTAATGAGCAGATCATCAACATAGAGTACAAGCAACACTATTTCAGAACCTTGTTTCTTAAAATAGAGGTTTGCATCTGACGGACATCTCTTAAACCCATGCTGTAGGAGGTGATTATCCATTTTTATATACCAAGCTCGAGGAGCTTGTTTCAAGCCATATAAGGATTTGACCAATTTGCACACTTTTTGCTTTTGGCCTTCCTGTACAAATCCTTCAGGCTGAGTCATGTATACTTCTTCTTGGAGATCACCATTTAGAAAAGCACTCTTGACATCCATTTGGTGAACTTTCCACCCATACTGTGCTGCCATAGCACAAATGACTCGAATTGTGGTCATCCGAGCAGTAGGTGCAAAATTTTCCTCATAGTCAATGCCTTCCTTTTGAGCATAGCCCTTTGCAACAAGACGGGCCTTATGCTTATCAATTGTCCCATCTACCTTGTACTTGACTTTGTACACCCATTTGCAGCCAATGGGCTTCTTTCCTTGTGGCAGATCGACAAGCTCCCAAGTTTTGTTCTTTTTTAGAGACTTGTACTCAGCATCCATAGCATCCTTCCATTGTGGCTTGCTAAGAGCATCTTGTACAGAAGCAGGTTCATGTTCATTCATTGAAGACAAAAACACCCTGTCATCATCTATATCCATATCCTCTATTTCTTTATGTGGAGTTATAGAAAGTTCCTCAAAATATTGACAAAGATCATCAACCTCATTAGTCTCTGCTGCTGCTCTTTCCCTTTGAGCCATACTGCGAGTACGAGGTCTATCCAAAGTCAAATCTAGTGGAGTGGATAACTTGGCATCCCTGATTGTACTTGTATACCATTTTGGATTCTTCATTTTTGGTGATGAAGAAGAAGTGGAAGGACCTCCTGTCTGTGTTGACAAAGGGAACTTTTCTTCCTTAGATTCCACAAGATCTAGGTATACATTAGATGTGCTTTGTGATGTGAAAGCTTCATCAAAAACAACATCTCTATTGACATGAATTTTCTTGGTCAAAGGATCTATCAAACGATAACCTTTAGAGTGCTCATCATAGCCAAGAAAAATGCATCTCAATGTTTTCTCATCTAGCTTCTTCCTTTTCTCTTTTGGTATGTGCATGAAAGCTTGACACCCAAAAATACGAAGATGAGATATGGAGGGTTTATGGCCACTCCATGCTTCCTATGGAGTTATTCCTTTTAGGGCCTTTGTGGGTGCCCTATTCAATAGATATACTAAAGTGGTGACAGCTTCTGCCCAATATTGTTGCCCAAGAGTAGCTCCTGTGAGCATACAACGAACCATTTCCATAATAGAACGGTTCCTCCTCTCAACAACTCCATTTTGCTGAGGAGTGTAAGCAGTAGTTAACTGTCTCGAGATTCCATGCTCAGTTAAGAATGCTGAAAATTATTTAGAGGTAAACTCCCCCCTCGATCTGAGCGGAGGGTTTTAATAGAAGTCCCTGACTCCTTCTCAACAGATTTCTTGAATTGCTGGAAGAAATCAAAAGCCTCAGATTTTAGTCGGAGAAAGAAAACCCACATCTTTCGTGAGTAGTCATCTACAAATAACTGAAAATACCTCTTCCCCCCACAACTGTTGGGTGTGAAAGGACCGCACAGATCGGTATGAATCAACTCCAGAGGTTTTTGTGCTCTTGTGGAGCTCTTCTCAAAAGGTACTCTATGCTGCTTTCCTGCCAAGCAGTCAGAGCACACTGGCAATGTGGAAGAAAGGGAAGGAAGACCCTTTACCATCTCATACTTACTAAGCTCAAGTAAGTAGCCAGAACTAAGATGCCCATATCTCTTGTGCCATAAGGAAGTTGCCTCCTTGGTAGAGACTGTCATGGCAACATGGGGAGTAGAGATAGCATCTAGGGCAAATAAGCCATGCTTATAGGAAGCTGTTGCAATCTTCTTACCCTTCCTGGTAATTGTACAACACTTCTTGCCATCCTCAACATGAAAGTTGACAACCATATTTTTATCCAGGATTTGTGTGACCGACAACAAATTGTTAGCCAATCCTGGAACATAGAGGACTTTGTCAATCTGACACTTGCCATCAGGAAGAGTCACTAAAACTATACCCTCTCCCTGAACCTTGTAGGTTTTGTCATCAACAATAGTGACAGGTCTGCCCTCTTTGGCCACAAATGATTCAAACCATGATCTGTCGCCAGTCATATGCTTACTAGCACCAGAATCGACATACCATACAGGATCCTTCTCCTTGGAGGCTGTGGTAGTCATGAGCACCTTGTGTGCCCATTCAGAATCTGAGTCAGATTCTTCAACAACAACATTCACCTTGGGTTGCTTGTTCTTGTTTTGTGGTTTGTTCTGGCCTTTTTGCTTATTCTTATGCCAACACCTGTTGGTGTCATGGTTGTCTTTATCACAAATTTTGCAATACCTCTTCTTCTGTTGAGGTTGTTTTCCTTTTCCTTTTGAATCCTGTTGAGAATTGCCTCCTTTCTAAAAATTACCTTTCTTCTTAGAACCCTGTCTGTTGGAGTATAGGGTTGTATTAGAAGAATCATCCCTGTGAAGTTGGCGTGCCTCCTGTTGTTGAAGCAGATTGACCAACTCAATAAAGGTAATTTGTCATTGTGACACCTGAATGGAGGTGATCAACGTATCAAAGGAATCAGGCAAAGCTCTCATCACTATTGAAGTGAGAAGCTTGTCGTCCATTGTATCTCCCAAAGAATTCAATTTGCCTTTCAATTCAGAAACTCTGCAAAGAAAGAGTTCAACTGTCTCACCCTGTCTCAAACTCAGATTGTGAAGTTGTTTTTGAAGATGAAGAATGGTTGAATCATTATTTCCCTCATAAATGGTTTGAAGGGCATCCCATGCCTCTTTACCACTCGCTTTGTCAGCTATATGAGGTTGAACTTCATCTGAAACAACAAACAAAATGAGCACTTTTGCTCGACTGTCTTTCTTATCAAATGCTATCTGATCAGCAGTAAGAGCTGTGGATCCAGTGGCTGGTGAAGGTCTCGTTGTTGCTCCAGAAACAACATCCCATAAATCTTCCATGATGAGGATTGCCTTCATTTTGTTTTTCCATGGTGTATAATTAGGACCTTTCAATAACTGATGAGCATCAGTCATTAACTTTGCAGCAGAAGCCATAGTGAAGGTTCCTTATATCACCAATTGGTCGCCCTTTCTATATACCTTAATGCCAGGCCGTTATACCATACAAAATACCCGCCCTTACGTGAGGGAGACTATAGGTATTTTGAAAAATCAAAAAAAATTACCCGCCCTTACGTGAGGGAGACTGTAGGTAATTTTTAAAGATTATATGATACGTGGTACTTAGGTGGTACTGAAAGGGAATCATCTTGTTGATGGCACCTACCATAGAAAGTCATCAATCCTCATGCGTGGGGCGTAACTTCCCCTAAACACTGTGGATGTCAGAACTCTCGTCAGGATTTATGCCTAAACACAAGAACGATTAGGGTAGTGGATGGAGTAAAAAAATAGCAAAAATGGCAAACTTATCTCTCCCCGATGATTTATAGAGAACAAGCTCAGACGTCATTTTGGCAGCTATATTAGGCGGCGGATACAGTAGCGCAATCACGACAACTTTACCTGTAAGTGCTGGCCAGAGGTATCACAAATACCGAACGTTGCAGTGCAATAAATTGCACGGATGGGTTTGAATTATTTCGGGGACTTAGGGAGTGAATTTGATTTTAACTTTTAATGATGTAGTGCAAATCAAGAAAAAAAATGCAACATACAACATAAAAGTGCCCACAGAAATAAACCACTAGGTGTCGGGCGCTGCCGAAAATGCACCTTTACAATAATGCCAAAAATTGCCTTTGCATAAAATACTCTCAATCCCCCCCTTGTTTTTTTTTTTTTTAATTCTTACTAATGCCTTTTAAAAATCAGTTTTCCTAGGTATCAATTAAAAAATATATATTTTTCATAAAAAAAAATTATTTCAATAAAAAAATATTTAAAATAATTCTTTTTAATTGAAAAAATATTAAAAATTTTAATTAAACCTAAGAAAAAAAAATAAAAAAAACATTAGAAAAAAAATTATTTCCATACCTTCGTTGGACCCGCGGGGACTTGATCCCCCGACCCCACGGGCGCTAGTCTGGCGCTCCTGCCAGCTGGGCTAGCGTGCCCGATGAGAGGGGAAAGGGAAGACGTTCCCTTTCTTCCCTTGCAACCCTCGCGGGGAGCAAAAAAATGTTGTGGGACTTTAGTCCCACATTGCTCCCGCGGGGTGCATGAGGGGGGAATAAAAAAAAAGTTCCCCCCTTTGTTTGTGATTGCCTTCGGGCAATCACAGTAAGGTCCTTTTTGCCGTGCCACGCGGCAGGGAGCGTCCGGTCCGTCGTGTCAGTCCGTTCAGTCACGCTACGTGTCAGTCCCCAGTCACATCTCGGCCCATGTGTTAGTCCAGTCAGAAGCCTCAGGTAGCGTGCCAGATCCAGTCCAGGTCATCGCCACGTGTGGTCGCACGGGTCGATCTCAAGAATTGTGCCCGAGTCAAAACCAGTCTAGATCGACCTTGGGAAATGTGCCGAGTCAGATCCAACGTCAGTCAGCCTCGGGAGATGTGCTCAAGTCCCTCGGTTGCCCAGTCAGGTCCAATCGACCTCGAGATCCATGCCCATTCAGGTCCAGTCGACCTCGGGATCCATGCCCGTGTCCAGTCAGGTCCAGCGTCGGTCGAGTGTGTCCAGTCCAACCATTCGCTCTGATACCATATTGGCGAGTTAACAACATTTAGATTAATATTGTGAAGTATAAATAATACACTGCATCTCTAAATAGGCCCGGAGGTTGTGGAACCACCCGAGGCCAAAATAGGGTTTGTTATGAACAATAACAATACGCCCTAAACTAACCTAAAAATAAATAATGAAATATAATAAAGGATATGCTAACTATAGTATTAGGATACGCTGACACTATGTATTAGAGCCCCTTAGCCAAGAAGGTTTTGAAGAATCCAAATTGGCTACCACCTACCTTGCCCAAGGATATCCTAATTCAAGTTATGAATATGGTATGCCTTCCTCCATGAGCCAACCACCTCAAAGTCCAAGTGTTCCAAACACTTATCTCACATCCACCTATACCAGCCCCTTGTATGAGGAGCATGTCAATGCTTCCTCACAAGTCCCTAGCTTCCAAGTTGTAACATCAAATGCAACTTGCACCATACCCATGTACTCTCATTCATCATCATTCACACCTCCATCATCTCACTTAGCCAACATGACTATGTCATCCACATCTCTATCATCTCACCTAATCAACATGACCATATCTAATCATCCATCATCATCAACCCATCCATCATCTCATCCAACCACAACCCCATAATTCGACACATGGTCAAATAAGGAACTTATGAATACATTAGGGCTCATAAACATATTGCTTTCATAATGAACAAAAGGAAAAAAATCAGCTTACATAGACCCTATGACCCAAGGAGTTCCAAATCAACCTCCGCTCACCAATCAAAATTCAGCATGGGTCCCTCAATCTTCCATAGTGTCCATCCCAAATCCACCACCACTCCACACATCCACCATACCAATCAACATTACCACTAACCAACAACACAATCCATTTCTCCATCATCATCTTCATCAATCATCCCCATATTTCAACCATCAATCTTCTCCACATACCCAACCCAATCCATTCCACAACACCATGTTGGTCACACCCCAACATCTACCATGTAGCCCATCAACCAACCATAACATAATCCAAGGTCCTTGTATTCCAACAGAAGATCTTATATTTTAGGCAATGCAAAAGCAAATCGATTAGTTGATGCAAAACTCACCAGGGATAACAAGCCAAAAGCTCACATTAAGCCAACTGATCCATCAACCAATCCATCTATCGGTACCATCACCACCATATCCGACAGATTCTAGAATACCAAAATTTGACAAGTTTAGGGGAACCGAGGATCCTAAGGAGCATGTGAGTTCATTTTTCCATGTATGTTTTCATATTAGCGATGATAATGCTCTTAAGCTCTGAACATTTCCTCAAACATTAGGGGGAGATACAATTGAATGGTACAATCAATTGCCTACACATAGTATTTATACTTTTGATCAATTGATAGATCTATTCTTGTAACGCTTCACCCTTAATATTAGAAATAAGGTGTCCTTATCAGATACATATTATTTTAAACAATGGGATGAGGAACCTATCTATGATTTTGGAAATTGTTAGAGGACAGTCATAACCAAGTTGCCATTCTCCCTCCTAATGGAAGAAATTATCAATTTTTTTACCAAGGGTTGCTTAAAACCCATCTCTTGGATGCTACAACTCAATACTTATAGAATATTTGAGGAGGCTTTAGCACAAGCTAGTGTCATTAAGGAGATAAAAATCCAAGAGGGTGTCATTAAGCCTAAGAAGAAAGAGTGGCAAAATAGGGACCAATATCGAAATAATTAGACTGGTCAAACCAAATCAACATAAGCCTCAATGGCTAACACATCTAATCAAGTCAATCAAGTGGTCATGAGCCAGCCCGTAATGGCTCAAAAAATAGTGCGACAACAAACTGCCTATCATGCGGTCCCATCAGTAACCCAAGCACCAACGGTACAAAACACAATGCCAACTGTGGAACAATGTACCTGCTACCAATTCAATCGACCCCAAAGTCAATACATTCCTTTAGCGAAATTGTATTCATCCATATTTCAAAGGTTGTATGAGACCAATAAATTAGCCTTACCAAATATTAGGCCCGATGATCCCACCAAAAGGTCTAAAAATTATAGAGAGCACTTGTTTTGTCCATACCATCGACAAAATGGGCATGATATCAATTCTTGCCATATGTTCAAAAACATAGTGCAAGACCTCATAAACCTAGGGGCCATTAACGTGGATAACCCCTTAGCTCCATAAAATCAAAATTTTGGCATATATTAGAAACCTCTACCTAACCATGTGGAGGTCCAACATAATGTAGGAGGTAACAATCAACAACCACATCCTAATCAAGTAAATCATGTCCAACAATACCAAAACTTTGTAGGAGCAGTCCATGTGGTCACTAGAGGGCAAAGGCAAAATCAACAAAATGCTCAACAACCTTCAAAACCACTTCCCATATAAACATTGCCAAATCCATCTCCGCTAATCAATATATCCAATCCATCCATCATTCGTCCAATAAGGCCAACGGTAACCTTAACCAGTTGGTTAATCACTAGTTTGAAAATGGCATCGGCCAAACTTTCTATATATGAGCTTATCCAACAATCCCCTAGGCATAGAGAAGCTTTAAAGGAAATACTCAAGTCAATTGAGTTAGAATCCCAAGACTCTAATGCCTTCAAAAACTTTATAGGGAGTGTTAGAACGTGCATGGAGCCATCAATTACCTTTTATGACTTTGAGGTAAAATCAATGAATTCAGAATCAGTAGACCCTCCATTGCACAAAATGGACCTAATAGAAAAAAAGCCATTCAAAAGAGTCATTGATACCGACTCGTCAATAATATCATTACTACCACTGCCCTTATCCATCTCAAAGTTACCTCCATCCCACATTTCCAAATCATCATTCACCCTAAAAGCATTTAACGATGCTTTGTGTACCACAATTGGCACTATTGTTTTACCTATAGAAGTAGGGGCTAGAACATTGCACACCATGTTTCACATCTTGGAAGGAGCCATGACATATAATATACTCCTTGGTAGACCTTGGATGAGGGAAATAAAATGTGTTCCTTCAATTCTACACCAATGCTTGAATTATGTTCATGATGGACAAGTCCATTGCATCCCTGCGGATGTCGAACCTTTTAAGTATTGTAATTTCATTTCAAATCCTTATGAATCTATGTTACCTTCCACCCATTTATTCTTAGTGCCATCATTAAATCCATCCACATCATCTCTTAATCCGTCTTCTTCCAATCCATCTACATCCTCTTCTAAAGTGTCTATCATAGAGGAGCTACCCATCACATCACCTCCTCAAACATCCATTTCTTCTTGTGCATGTGGACATAATAAGTCTAATGTTAGCACATCGTACATCACATCTAATCCTTCTTCTACAACCACTTATTATGTTTCATCATTATCCCATCCTCCATCTTCTAATTCCACATCGCCATCCAATTCCACTCCATCGATCGATGTTTCATAAGTTGAACTCTCAAATTGTGAAATATTTAATTCACCACCACCCATAACCAATCCAGAGCCATCTGAATCCCCACCATCAACCATGCTAGCCCAAGTCAAAGTCCACATCACCAATCCTGGTATAGGTGAATATGTGGTCCAAGACATCACCATCACACCCCTAGCCATTCCAACATCCAAATATTTTGGATGTCCCGATACTGTTCTTTATCCATAGGCACTATTTACAACATGAGTGCAGCTCAAAATAGCATTAAATTTGTTTATGGAGGGTTGGATTGCTCAACTAGAGAAAACCCACCCAAAGAACCACAAGAGCCTAGGTGTGCCAATATACCTAACATAGAGGATTTTCCCGCTTGCTACTTTAACATGTTCAATTGGCAAGGTCAAGGTCTAGGTTCCCATGAACAAGAGATGCATGATATTTTAGAGGTCCCATATAGAGGCACCCATGATCGTTTCAATTTAGGCTATACCCCGTTGTCTTCCACTGCTTCTCTTGAGAAAGCCTTTAAAAAGCTTGGCCTCAATGATGAAGATCCCCCCATAAACCCATTTCCCTCAACATCCTCTCTTGAACAAGCCCTTCAATAACTTTGCATTGAAAAAGTAAACAAGGATGACCCCATAAAATTCTCATATCCTGTCTTTGATTCTAATGATGAAAGTTATGAATAATTTGAAGTCATGTCAAACGCTTCTGACGATTCTGAAGAGGAGTCACATCTCATTGTCCCCATCACCCAACAAGAAGAGTTTTACCTCCGAATGTTCCCCATCCATCATCCTATATTCTACCTACTTCTTCCATAAGAACAAGTGGACCCGCTAGGAAATCCACCTTGAGCCACACACATAAGCCAAGAAATGTAACATATGTACAAATTAAAAAAAAAAAACAAAAAAAAAAAAAAAACAAAAAAAAAAATGTGTTGCTCATGTTAATTCCATATCTATTATAGGGATAACACCATTCGACATCATTTCAGCTCCAATCATTCCATCCATTCATCCATCCAAGCCATCCTTCCTTCCACTAAGTCAATATGAATCCTATTGACTTATTCACCCCGCTCCACCATCCACACGATTTGGCTAACCCAATTCCAATTGACTTTAGCCTTGTTGACTTGGACCGGATTTCTTCCCCACCCTCCTTTTCGGAGCTCATCCTATCTAAGGAATCGTTAAGGGCTTCAACCAACTACATTCCTCCTTCACCACCACCTTCACCTCCATCAGCTTCCACCAATGGTCCCAAGGTTTTTCAAGCAGAGTTAGGCAATGATAAGCAAGAAGAATTAGATGACACCCTAGACTACCCCGACTGGCTCTCAAGCCTAGTACCCATTCGTAAGCTTAATGGAGCGATATGCATTTGCATTTATTTTCAAGACCAGTCTTAGCTCTTCCTCATCTAGGGGGTCCTCTTATAGGCATGACTATATATATGCATATATATATGGCTTTCAAAAAAAAAGAAAAAAAATCACATAGGCATGCACATATTGCATACACTCCATTTGCATTTACATTTTGCCATGCATCTTCACTTTTTGCATTCATGCATTGTTTCATTCACATACACCACATCATACATATTCCATTGCATTGTACAATTCCCATTTGCATAGCAGCACTCCATTGCATTAGGCATATGCATTTGCATTCATCCCATCCCATGTTTAATGATCTGACATAGTAATGATGATATGGCCATAAAAAAAAGTCAAGTTATAAAAATTGGGGGTACCTAGTTTGAAACAATCTTCAACTTTTACAAAATACATAAGCCAACAATACCATATACCAAAATTACAAATCCTAGGTTTTCAATCACTCAGCCATTTCTAGTGTAGCAAACAACCTCCAAACGGATGTCTGATTTTCTTTAGGACCAAAACACACTTTACATACTAATAAATTCTTGAGCATCACCGATTGATTTCTAATACAATCCTAAACCAACCATATTTCCTCACATCCTAAGAACATTATGAGATAGGGGGGCTAGTACCATCCTTGGGTAGTACCTCGGGGTGAAAGGGAGATATCCCTCGCTTGTCCCATCATGCAACATAGTCCAAAGAAAAAATAATGGTTTTCACCACTATCGAAATTCCTATCAACATAAACATAAAAACATAGAGTAGTAAGGATAGGTTCAAAATTATCATCACACTTCGGTTGAGAATCCAATTCCCCAAATCTCTATACAAATAAAAAAAATTCAACACCTACACCCTCGATCCCTAAAAGTTGTAAGGATCATACTATGTTTCCCTTAGAAAGTCATGTAGTCATCCCCAAGGCCCAAAAGATCAATCCCATTCGACTATGGAGTGAATCTCCATTGGGGATATAGATGCTTGACTGGTAGTGGAGTAAGCTCATGCGAGACGATATGTCTCTCATCCAAAAAGGGAGACCTTTGAATGCACATAAGGACAGACTAGTCTTAGGTCATCTCCATAACAGGTCATGCCTCACTTACTCATAATGGGTTAATGAACCTCACATGCACACACACTGGTAATTTATTGGATAGGGTCATTGTCATGCTCAAGAATGGGTTAATGAACCTCACTCACACACACATCTGGTCCTAAAGAAATTTAGACAACTTAGTGAGTTTGGTTGATAACACTAGTATGTTTGAGTCTTTGAAAATATTTCAGTATTCCATATCAACATATCTTCCTCCATATCAACATCCATATATTATTCCATATCAACATCCATGTCTTCATTAAAATTCAAGTTGCAAAAATGCCAACAAATTACGTACCCCCGATTTCCAAACAATGGACAACAAAAATGGCCAATAAAATTTCTGAACTATAAAAATATCATTCGAACACTATGCATTCCTCTCATATAAGTGCAGATTCATTATACGTTTACTTGCATTAATCATCCATAACACATGTCATTTAGCTGGCATTAATCATCTACATAAAAATCATTCATATACATGTCATTTAGCTTGCATTAATCATCCATATAGACATTATGCATACACATCATGATTAGCCTACATTAAGCGTCCATAAAATACTCAACACAAATTGCATAAAACATAAAAGCATTCAGATAAAATATGACACAAATATATAAAAGGCCATGTATATATATATATAAATCGCATATACAATGAACACCAAAAAGGCTACAAGGGAGTACCAAGGCTTATATACAAAATCGTGCATATAAGCACTAAGCTAATGTCCATGAGATGACCCTTGAGACCTAGTAGGAGCCCTCGGCCTAGTACTCTGCCTAGACTTAGTATGCCTAGATGGCTCAGCCATAGAAAAAGGAGGATGATCTGGAAATGTAATATGGTTTTGCATACACATACTCCAAGGAATGTGCATATGCATCACTAGCCCGTAGATGCGTAAGTCCATATGATGTTGACACTCCTTCACCAACATCTCTTCCTAAAACTGTGTGACTATAGCCTGATCACTAGCCATAGCTATCGCCCGTTCTGCCTCCAACCGAGTTATAGTAGCCTACTACTCCCTATGAGTCTTGATCATAACTTCGTGCTCCTCATGAAGCTGCTCTAACTTCACCCATAACCTAGCCACCTCAGAGATCTCATCCATCCCCTCATCATCATCCTCCATCTCCTTCTTAACCAACCCCATATCTGAAGCTTGCTGAGCCGATCCCCTCAATCGTCTCTGACTCACTGATCGTTGATCCCTCATCCTCTTCGAAGTTGCCCTTGACCCCACAACTATTGCCTCATCACCCACAATCTTTGGTACCCATACTGGTTGAGCACCAAACCACTCCACATACTCTGGAGTCACCTCGACATCATCCTCAATAACCACTCACCATGGCTTCGCACATGGCAACATCCCCCTATCTTGAGGCCCTCCCCCTTACTCAAATCTCTCCCCCTTTGTCATCAATGGCAAAGGGTCACCTTTGGGGCTCGGGACTAAGAATGAGCCTCTTAGCTTAGTCCCTCCCCCACCTCCTGATGAGGTGATTAATTCTTGGGTGGGAGTAAAACTCCCATTAGGCACCGATCATCATCGGCATCTATAAATTCCTTGTCGGGCCTTCTCTTGAACTCTTTGTCCATATTCCTATTCCGTCACTTGTTCTTGTTCTTGTTCTCATCCCTGTTCTTGTCCATGCCTTGATCCTTGGACTGATCATGCCACCGTTCCTGTTCCTGTATTCTGGAATTTTAGCTCTACACTGTATGATTGTGTGACATTCATTGTTGCACTTGAAACACTTGATGATGTTGTTTCTCTGAGGTAAACCTGATCTTTGAATCCACCAGTTCTAACCAAACCTGTTCTGACCAAACCTGTTTTGACCAAACCTGTTCTGACCAAACCTGTTCCTATTATTTGCCTTGCAATAAACTACCTTGTGCCCAAACTGTTGACAAGAGTAGAAATACCCTTGAAAGTAACTAGCACTTCTGAAATTGTCATTTACCTCCTTCACTTGAGCCATGCAATGTGAAGCCATGTGACCAAACCTGTGACAAGCAAAACATCTGCCTTGAAACTTTCCTTTAATTGAACTCTTAGGTTTTGAAAACTTCTTCTTCTCATTCTGAATTATGTTTTCTGTTTTCGTGCATCTATCATTCAAGGACTCCTTTTCTAAAATACTTTTCTCATCAGAACTCTCTTCCTTTTGGAGTCTCTTACTAGACTCTCCAACTTGTTCCTTGTGTGGCTTAACAAAACCAAGGCCTGTTTTATCTGTTGTCTTTCTTTGATATTTGATGAGTGACTTAACCTTTTTGGAGCTATCTTGGAACCTGTAAAGCTTATCCTTGTACTCTTTAGTTTCCTCTTTCAAAGAAGCCATTTTCTGTTCTAACTCACTATACTCAAGAACCTTAGACTCTAACTCATCCTTGAGTTCTTGTGTCTTAGCCATAGAGAAGTCAAGACTTTCTATAAGATCATATCTCTCCATAAAACATTCATCTAACTTATCCTTGAGTCTAGCATTCTTCTTTATTTCCTTTTTCAAAGCACTAAGAGCACTAATAAGTTCACCTTCAAGATCTACTTCACCTTCCTCTATATCTTCCTCTATTTGTTTGCTTTTTGAATCATCAAAGCCTTTTTCAAATTTCTTATCACTAGAGGTGCTACCCTTTTCAAAAACCATACATGCATCTTCCTTATAGTTTTCTGAAGAATCCTCATACATACTAGAAAACAAATCATTATTTGTGCAATCATCCTCAAGGTGACCAAAATTTCCACATCTAAGACATTTCATGATAATGAATCTATGTTTCGGTTCTTCCTCTTTTTATGATATAAACAACATCTCATTTTCATTATCACTTGAAGAACTTTCACTATCACTACTAGAACACTTACTTGCTTTGTCTAGGTAGAAACTCTTCTTGTGCTTGTGATAATACCTCTTTCCTTGATTGTTGTGCTCATATTTGTTTTTCCTATGATGCTTGTGCTTTTCAGAATCCTTGCTCTTAGAATCCTGTTTATCTTCATCACTTTCATTCTTGGGAACAGTACAATCAGTAGCATAATGACCAAACTTTCCACAATTGAAACATCTTATATTTTTCATACTTTTGTGCTTTCTAGAGAACTTGCCTTTCTTGCTATAATATGCCTCTTCATCACTAGAAGACTCATCACTATCTTGAAGCTGTTTACCCTTGGAATTCTTGGTAGCCTTGAAAGCTACCTCTTTCTTGACATCAACCTTCACTTGAGTTCTCAACTCAAATGCTGCAAGTATACTATGGAGCTCATCCTTTTTCAACTTATCTAAATCTTTAGCTTCCTCAATAGTAGAAATATTTTCACTAAATCTATTAGGAAGAGATCTTAAAATCTTATCACAAACATAATTTTCAGCAAGCTCAAGACCTAAGTCTTTCATGGAGTTAACAACCTCATCCATACGAAGCATGTAGTCACTAATATTTTCATCATAATTCATCTTGAGTTGTTCAAAAATACCTTTGAAGTGTCTCAACTTGGCCTTTCTGACATTTGTATCACCTGTATGAACCACCTTCAATTGTTTCCACATTTCACTAGCTGTATTGCAGTGAATCACTTTGGTGAGATCTGCTTTCTGTAAGCCTTTCAGGATTGCATTCATTGCTTTTGAATTGCTGTGATGTAGGAGCATTTCTTCTTTAGTATTAGGACCATGTTCAGGAATAGTGTACTCATCTTCAATCACTTCCCAAACCTCATTCCCAAGTGCCATTAGATGAACCTTCATCCTTGCACTCCAAAGACCAAAATATGACCCATCAAGAATAGGTGCTGCATTGCCACTTGAATGATCCATTATGTTCTTTACTAGCTTTTCCTTCAAGCTGTTAAACTTTTCGAAGGCATCTGCTCTGATACCAATTGAAGAACACAAGATTATACTGAGAGGGGGGGTGAATAGTATAAGACCTCTTTTTACTTTTTCCTTTATACTTCAAAACAGTAAAGCAATATACCCAAAGCAATATCAAAGCAATGCACAATATCATCCACAAAGTGACACCAATTTTAACGTGGTTCACCCAGAATGGCTGGGCTACGTCCACAAAAATTTTCTCTAAAATTTATCTCAAAGTTCTTTGGGAATCCTTCCCAATTACAATGTTTATGAGCCTCGAACCAAAGGAGATACCTTCCCCCAATCAGAATTTATGAGCCTCTGCTCAAAGGAGATACCTTCCCCTCTACTCTGGAAATGATCCCTTAGAAGATCAACTGCATCTACCTCTTGCCAGCACGTGGAACTCCTTTCCATCGAAGACCTCCTGTCCTCAATGCTTAGCCTAAGAGACCTCTACCTTCTATGATCACATCCACAACGGCTCAGCAACCTGTACCAAACACAGTCAGTCGGTCTAGTACAAGTCTTCCTCTGTCTGTCAGATCTATCCAACTCTTGAACAAATCAATCCTCTGCATACAAGCCTTCTCAAAGACTTGCCAACTGTCCTCAGGTTCTTCTCATAGAACCAATGCACCTCTGTCCTCAAGTTCTCTGCTAGAACTATCAAACTCAACTCACAAGTCCTCTGCTAGGACCTGTCCAAATCTGCTCACAAGTCCCCATTGGAACCTGTCCAAAAACTGCTCACAAGTCCCCACTAGAACCTGTCCAAAAACTGCTCACAAGTACCCACTGGAACCTTTCCAAGAACTGCTCACAAGTCCCCACTGGAACCTGTCCAAAAACTCAGCAAGCTCACCAAGAAAAACTTTCTTAGTAGAAAATCACAAAGTGAATTGTTAGAGACCCAATGTGATT
Source organism: Wollemia nobilis (assembly GCA_028583015.1). NCBI lineage: Eukaryota > Viridiplantae > Streptophyta > Pinopsida > Araucariales > Araucariaceae > Wollemia > Wollemia nobilis. The sequence goes on from JAQPPZ010003577.1 coordinate 947,254, forward strand.
TTTCAAACTCATAGAAGCATAAAGAGAATTGTTAGAGACTCAATATGTTCTATACTCAAATCCCAATCTCAAAACTCAACTCAATTCAACTCAGCTCAATCTCAATCTCAAATCTGAAAACTCAACTCAATATCTGAAATGGATAGGATAGAATATTTTCTTTCAAGAACATGAAACCCCAACAATTGCCAACTATGCAAATAATCACATAACAATGATACTCATGTTATTTTCACCATCAATTAGGGTTTCAAAAACAATGCTCATCAAACAAGGTTTAGTCAACCAACACCATTCAACTCAACATCAACCTTGAAGCATTCAACCAATCATCACAAGAAAAGGAAACAAGTAGAAATCCTTTTCCCTCCAAAGATATTTGAACAAAACAACCACCAACACAATATCACCAAATGCAAAGAATAACTTGCTCAAATAAAATCAATGGAGTAAGCCCAATATCATGAATCAAGTAAAGCAATAACTTGATCAAACAACCTCTATGGAAGCAACTCAACCATCAAACTCAAAACAGACCAACCAAGGGTTCCACCAACTCAATGAAAGTAGCTAGACTCACAAATATAAACCCTAGTGCACAAAGCTTCCACTATCTCAAACCAGAAATTATGCATTCACCAAAAACTCTCCTTAAGGATAACAATGCATAAGTAGTCTTCAACAAACCAGAAAATAGGATTTACACCTAGCCAAAGGATACCTAGTAGAATACCTTTTCACTCCAACCTTATTTCAGAAAACATACACCAATCATACTCATAAGAAGAATGTGCCCATACCTTATTGGAGTAGAAGATAATTGAACCTTCAAAGCTGTCACCACACACAACTCTCAAACTTCCAACCAAGTTAGGGTTAGAATAAAAAGAAATGAGCAATAATATAAACTTCCTTTATTACACCTTTTAGCTCCACTTATTTAAACACAACCACCATAACATGCCAATAAATCAACAATCACAGACTCACACCTTATACCTCCATTTTTAATTTTAGCATAGCAAAGAATAATTTTAAAAATACATCCAAAGAAATATGCCCTTATTTCTCCTAAGATTTTATTCAATGCTAATCACAAAATCCAAAACTCATAAAATTTAATCACACCTTATAAATTGCTATCCAAGAAACTTCGAATTTCGTGGCATAAAGACGTTTTAATAAAAACATGTGTTACTCTAGCAAAGCACCTCCGCGAGACTCGAAACGGTGACCTCCGCCAATGCAGCGCCCAACAACGAGCCTTCGCTGCCACTAGCCCACGCGGGCTATGAAGTTCACAAGTGAACTTCCCTCCACTTCACCCTCGAAAAAAACTCTTGAAGACTTTTCAACCGCACGTGCTTCTAAGTCTTCCTTCGATTGCAATGAATACAGAGCACAAACACCGCAAATTGCATTCGGGGAATTTCAAATTAATTAGCCTTCCAAAAGGAGTTGGAGAATAATTAGTCTCTTCGAATACACCTTGACGTCAGCGAAAATAAATACCATTTCGAAATTAATCAAAAGTATTTTCAAAAAGGGTTTAAAAAACCTTAAATAATTTTAATAAATTAAGAATAAAAAAGGTTTAAAAACCTTTAAGTATTTTTAATAAATTAAAAATAATTTCTCCCTTAATTAATTAAATAATTAATTAATTAAAACCTTGAAGGGTTTTAAATAATAATTAAATAAATAATAAAGAGAACCTCCATTGGTTTTAATAAAAACCATTTAACTTGGTTTTAATAAAAATATTCTCTTGGAATATTCCACCTTTGAAGCCAACACATCCTCTTAACATTAATGCCATTTCCTTTTGACATCAATGACAACTCATAGACAAGAAACTAGGATCTCAAACCCAAAATTGCCAACAATCTCCCCCTTTGTCATTGATGGCAAACCATGCTTCTCAACAACACAAAAACTCAACATAAACAGCTCCCCCTATCTTGAGGCTCTCCCCCTTACTCAAATCTCTCCCCCTTTGTCATCAATGGCAAAGGGTCACCTTTGGGGCTCGGGACTAAGAATGAGCCTCTTAGCTTAGTCCCTCCCCCACCTCCTAATGAGGTGATTAATTCTTGGGTGGGAGTAAAACTCCCATTAGGCACTGATCATCATCAACGTTTATAACTTCCTTTTCGGGAATTCTCTTGAACTCTTTGTCCATATTCCTATTCCTGTCACTGTTCTTGTTCTTGTTCTCATCCTTGTTCTTGTCCATTCCTTGATCCTTGGACCTAATCATGCCACTGCATTCTGTTCCTATATTCTGGAATTTCAGCTCTACACTGTCTGATTGTGTGACCTTCATTGTTGCACTTGAAACACTTGACGATGTTGTTTCTCTGAGGTAAACCTGATCTTTGAATCCACTAGTTCTGACCAAACCTGTTTTGACCAAACCTGTTCTAGCCAAACCTATTCTGACCAAACCTGTTCTGGCCAAACCTGTTCTGACCAAACCTGTTCCTATTATTTGCCTTGCAATAAACTGCCTTGTGCCCAAACTGTTGACAAGAGTAGCAATACCCTTGAAAGTAACTAGCACTTCTGAAACTATCATTTACCTCCTTCACTTGAGCCATGCAATGTGAAGCCATGTGACCAAAATTGTGACAAGCAAAACATCTACCTTGAAACTTTCCTTTAATTGACTTCTTAGGTTATGAAAACTTCTTCTTCTCATTCTGACTATTTTTTGTTTTCGTGCATCTATCATTCAAGGAATCCTTTTCTAAAATACTTTTCTCATCAAAACTCTCTTCCTTTTGGAGTCTCTTACTAGACTCTCCAACTTGTTCCTTGTGTGGCTTAACAAAACCAAGGCCTATTTTATCTGTTGTCTTTCTTTGACCTTTGATGAGTGACTTAACATTTTTGGAGCTATCTTGGAACCTGTAAAGCTTATCCTTGTACTCTTTAGTTTCCTCTTTCAAAGAAGCCATTTTCTGTTCTAACTCACTATACTCAAGAACCTTAGACTCTAACTCATCCTTGAGTTCTTGTGTCTTAGCCATAGAGAAGTCAAGACTTTCTATAAGATCATCTCTCTCCATACAACATTCATCTAACTTATCCTTGAGTCTAACATTCTTCTTTCTTTCCTTTTTCAAAGCAATAAGAGCACTAATAAGTTCACCTTCAAGATCTACTTCACCTTCCTCTATATCTTCCTCTATTTGTTTGCTTTTTGAATCATCAAAGCCTTTTTCAAATTTCTTATCACTAGAGGTGCTACCCTTTTCAAAAACCATACATGCATCTTCCTTATAGTTTTTTGAAGCATCCTCATACATACTAGAAACCAAATCATTATTTGTACAATCATCCTCAAGGTGACCAAAATTTCCACATCTAAGACATTTCATGATAATGAATCTATGTTTCGGTTCTTCCTCTTTTTATGATATAAACAACATCTCATTTTCATTATCACTTGAAGAACTTTCACTATCACTACTAGAACACTTACTTGCTTTGTCTAGGTAGAAAATATTCTTGTGCTTGTGAGAATACCTCTTTCCTTGATTGTTGTGCTCATCTTTGTTTTTCCTGTGATGCTTGTGCTTTTCAGAATCCTTGCTCTTAGAATCCTGTTTATCTTCATCACTTTCATTCTTGGGAATAGTACAATCAGTAGCATAATGACCAAACTTTCCACAATTGAAACTTCTTATATTTTTCATACTTTTGTGCTTTCTAGAGAACTTGCCTTTCTTGTTGTAATATGCCTCTTCATCACTAGAAGGCTCATCACTATCTTGAAGTTGTTTACCCTTGGAATTCTTGGTAGCCTTGAAAGTTGCCTCTTTCTTGACATCAACCTTCACTTGAGTTCTCAAATCAAATGCTGCAAGTATACTATGGAGCTCATCCTTTTTCAACTTATTCAAATCTTTAGCTTCCTCAATAGCAAAAATCTTTTCACTAAATCTATTAGGAAGAGGTCTTAAAATCTTATCACAAACATCATTTTCAGCAAGCTCAAGACATAATTCTTTCATGGAGTTAACAACCTCATCCATACGAAGCATGTAGTCACTAATATTTTCATCATCATTCATCTTGAGTTGTTCAAACATACCTTTGAAGTGTCTCAACTTGGCCTTTCTGACATTTGTATCACCTGTATGAACCACCTTCAATCTGTTTCCACATTTCACTAGTTGTCTTGCGGTGAATCACTTTGGTGAGATCTGCTTTATGTAAGCCTTTCAGGATTGCATTCATTGCTTTTGAATTGCTATGATGTAGGAGCCTTTCTTCTTTAGTATTAGGACCATGTTCAAGAATAGTGTACTCATCTTCAATCACTTCCCAAACCTCATTCCCAAGTGCCATTAGATGAACCTTCATCCTTGCACTCCAAAGACCATGACCCATCAAGAATAGGTGCTGCATTACCACTTGAATGATCCATTGTGTTCTTTACTAGCTTTTCCTTCAAGCTGTTAAACTTTTCGAAGGCACCTGCTCTAATACCAATTGAAGAACACAAACTTATACTGAGAGGGGGGGTGAATAGTATAAGATATCTTTTTACTTTTTCCTTTATACTTCAAAATAGTAAAGCAATATACCCAAAGCAATATCAAAGCAATGCACAATATCATCCACAAAGTGACACCAATTTTAATGTGGTTCACCCAGAATGGCTGGGCTACATCCACAAAATTTTTCTCTAAAAGTTATCTCAAAGTTCTTTGGGAATCCTTCCCAATTACAATGTTTATGAGCCTCGATCCAAAGGAGATACCTTCCCCCAATCAAAATTTATGAGCCTCTACTCAAAGGAGATACCTTCCCCTCTACTCTGGAAATGATCCCTCGGAAGATCAACTGCCTCTACCTCTTGCCAGCACGTGGAACTCCTTTCCACCAAAGACCTCATGTCCTCAATGCTTAGCGTAAGAGACCTTTGCCTTCTATGATCACGTCCACAATAGCTCAGCAACCTGTACCAAACATAGTCAGTCGGTCTAGTACAAGTCTTCCTCTGTCTGTCAGATTTGTCCAACTCTTGAACAAATCAATCCTCTACACATAAGCCTTCTCAAATACTTGCCAACTTTCCTCAGGTTCTTCTCATAGAACCAATGCACCTCTGTCCTCAAGTTCTCTGCTAGAACTATCAAACTCAACTCACAAGTCCTCTTCTAGGACCTGTCCAAATCTGCTCACAAGTCCCCACCGGAACCTGTCCAAAAACTGCTCACAAGTCCCCACTAGAACCTGTCCAAAAATTGCTCACAAGTCCCCACTGGAACCTATCCAAGAACTGCTCACAAGTCCCCACTGGAACCTGTCCAAAAACTCAGCAAGCTCACCAAGAAAAACTTTCTTAGTAGGAAATCACAAAGTGAATTGTTAGAGACCCAATGTGATTTGTCAAACTCATAGAAGCATAAAGAGAATTGTTAGAGACTCAATATGTTCTATACTCAAATCCCAATCTCAAAACTCAACTCAAATCAACTCAGCTCAATATCAATCTCAAATCTGAAAACTCAACTCAATATCTGAAATGGATAGGATAGAATGTTTTCTTTCAAGAACATGAAACCCCAAAAATTGCCAACTATGCAAAGAATCACATAACAATGAATACTCATGTTATTTTCACCATCAATTAGGGTTTCAACAACAATGCTCATCAAACAAGGTTTAGTCAACCAACACCATTCAACTCAACATCAACCTTGAAGCATTCAACCAATCATCACAAGAAAAGGAAACAAGTAGAAATCCTTTTCCCTCCAAAGATATTTGAACAAAACAACCACCAACACAATATCACCAAATGCAAAGAATAACTTGCTCAAATCAACTCAATGGAGTAATCCCAATATCATGAATCAAGTAAAGCAATAACTTGATCAAACAACCTCTATGGAAGCAACTCAACCATCAAACTCAAAATAGCCAACCAAGGGTTCCACCAACTCAATGCAAGTAGCTAGACTCACAAATATAAACCCTAGTGCACAAAGCTTCCACTATCTCAAACCAGAAATTATGCATTCACCAAAAACTCTCCTTAAGGATAACAATGCATAAGTAGTCTTCAACAAACTAGAAAATAGGATTTACACCTAGCCAAAGGATACCTAGTAGAAAACCTTTTCACTCCAACCTTATTTCAGAAAACATACACCAATCATACTCATAAGAAGAATGTGCCCATACCTTATTGGAGTAGAAGATAATTGAACCTTAAAGCTGTCACCACACACAACTCTCAAACTTCCAACCAAGTTAGGGTTAGAATAAAAAGAAATGAGCAATAATATAAACTTCCTTTATTACACCTTTTAGCTCCACTTCTTTAAACACAACCACCATAACATGCCAATAAATCAACAATCACAGACTCACACCTTATACCTCCATTTTTAATTTTAGCATAGCAAAGAATAATCTTAAAAATACATCCAAAGAAATATGCCCTTATTTCTCCTAAGCTTTTATTCAATGCTAATCACAAAATCCAAAACTCATAAAATTTAATCACACCTTATAAATCGTTGTCCAAGAAACTCCGAATTTCGTGGCATAAAGATGTTTTAATAAAAACGTGTGTTACTCTAGCAAAGCACCCCCGCGAGACTCGAAATGACGACCTCCGCCAATGCAGCGCCCAACAACAGCATTTGTTGCCACTAGCCCACGTGGGCTATGAAGTTCACAAGTGAACTTCCCTCCACTTCACCCTAAAAAAAAACTCCCGAAGACTTTTCAACCGCACGTGCTTCTAAGTCTTCCTTTGATCGCAGCGAATACAAAGCACAAACACCACAAATTACATTCAGAGAATTTTGAATTAATTAGTATTCCAACCTTAGGAGTTTGAGAATAATTAGTCTCTTCGAAGACACCTTGACGTCGACGAAAATAAAGACCATTTCAAAATTAATCAAAAGTCTTTTCAAAAAGGGTTTAAAAACCCTTAAATAATTTTAATAAATTAAGAATAAAAAAAGGTTTAAAAACCTTTAAGTATTATTAATAAATTAAAATTAATTTCTCCCTTAATTAATTAAATAAATAATTAATTAAAACCTTGAAGGGTTTAAATAATAATTAAATAAATAATAAAGAGAACCTCCATTGTTTTTAATAAAAACCATTTAACTTGGTTTTAATAAAAATATTCTCTTGGAATCTTCCACCTTTGAAGCCAACACATCCTCTTAACATTAATGCCATTTCCTTTTGACATCAATGACAACTCATAGACAAGAAACTAGGATCTCAAACCCAAAATTGCCAACAATTTTCCATGGGGCACAAAAACACGGATAATCAAAATCACAAACACTCATTAATTTGACAACATTCACCATATAGGACATATCGGTAGATTGATTGGTTCCATTATGGAATTGGTGAAGAAATTTCCACAATCACTACCCCACCCCTACATTGACTTAGTCATCATGCATGTTCATAAATTGCATACTCAATGACGCCATTGTGACATCTTATTCACTAGGATCGAATCATCCCAAAGTTTGGGACAACCAAAATTTTATTATGATATCACATTTTACATCATTCATATCGTCCACAATCACATGGTATTATACACCAACCCCTTTCCCACCGTTGGGGCATAAACGGTATCACATTTTACATCATTCATATCATCCACAATCACATGGTATTATACACCAACCCCTTTTCCACCGTTGGGGCATAAATGGTATCATATTTTACATCATATATATCATCCACAATCACATGGTATTATACACCAACCCCTTTCCCATCGTTGGGGCATAAACGGTATCACATTTTACATCATTTATATCATCCACAATCACATGGTATTATACACCAACCCATTTTTTCCATCGTTGGGGCATAAACGGTATCACATTTTACATCATTCATATCGTTCACAATCATATTGCATTTCACACCATTCATTCATCACTGGCACAAGTTCACCACATCATGCATCATTAGCACAAAAAAATATTTTCAATTGGCTTGTGAGATACATTCGTAAATCATTTTCCAATTGAGGGGGTAAGCTATAAAATTCCAATTATTCTTTATTCATTTGTCTTCAACATTAGTGTTCAAATCCAATGACAGAGATAAGCTGCTTCTGTGCCCATAGCCCAAACAGGTGTCTCGTATTTTTGCATCATATTGTGTTTCATGCAATATGGTACAAAAAGGGGCATCTGTAGACACCAAATTACAGCCACTAATCCTCCGTCCTAACCATTCCACCACCCACTTGTCCACCATACACCTTTCCCACCTTCAAAAAGCCCAATTCCACCTTTCCCACCATTTCCTAACCCAATTGAGATTATTTTAATATTATTTTATATTATTTTGTATTTAATATAATATTTTATATTATATTATAATATATTTATTATAAAATATATATTTATAAACTCAATTAACCACAACTGTCTGATCCAATCTAATCCCCACTGTCCATATTTATTAATCCATGCCACACCTAAAAAGTAATATCAACCTCAGGATCTAATTTAATATTAGCCACACGATCAAAAGTGTAAGGCTAAAACCCTAAGAAAACCCTAGGTTGGATTATAAATAAGGGCATTTGCAAATGCCCAAACACTGGAACCTTGAGATTAGAAATTGTACCCTAGAGGAGTCATTGTTGAAATCCTAGCAAAGTAGAGAGAGATAGAGTTTGAAGATCTAAAGCCCTAGCTAGTCAACAAGACTTTTGCTATTCCAGTCATCCCTTGTTCATCCTCCATTGTCATCATAGCCCCCATCCATCCACCACATTCATCGCCACCCCATCGATCTACTTCTATAGATTTACCCTTACTCACAGGCACCCTCTTGAGCTTTCTAGGCTCACTACAGAGCTTGCTAGGCGCTCACCAGAGCCTGTTGTATCATAGGCTCATTCCAAAGCCTATGAATATTGTACCAAAGCCTATCAAGTACACGTTTGAGCTTGTTGCATCCACAAAAACACAAATCAGAGCCTACTACATCATGCCATCTACTGTCAAGACTGCACAACAAAACAAGGCATCATATTGTTGATCTGCAAATTCTACATATTGTTGAATTATTGTTGAAGCTGGAGTGGTCCGGCATCGGATACCTGAAGCCCACTCATTATGTTGGAAGCGAGGACACACTATCTGAAGAAACTTCATTGTTGTAGCTAGGGTTTCGGATAACCCTAGCATTTTATAAATCTTTGTATCAAATACTCATTGGGTACAGATTATATCAAAAGGAATTTATTGGCTCCCTTCACTTATTGAATAAATATATCAATTTTGTGCAATATTCTATTTATTTGGGTCATTTGATTTCTTTATTTTATTTAAGTGTCATGTTTTCATCTTCACAAAAGTATTTAGGGAGAGCCATGATTTCTAGATGGTCTTGAGGCCTTCATTTAGAAAATTTCCATCTACGAACTACATCAAGATTAGGATAGGCCCCCAAATTTTTTCCAACCAAGTTAAGCACACCATTCTCCATAGTAATTTTAATCAACTCCTTTAGAACCCTAAGTCTATCTTCCTCTAGGAAAATATCAAAAATGACTTTTGAACTAGGGTTCCTTGATCCAGATGAGACCACTACTATAAAGGACACACCGATTCCATGTTCATAGTTTTTGTGAAACCTCCCCAGTGGGTTCCCATCACCTACCAGAGTCCCACTGACCTTACCACCTAGCATAGGTTGAGATCCCACCCCTGATCATGGGAAACAACCACTATCCCACAAAACCACTAGCAAGCTCCCTAACACCGACCTTTCCCATAGCCATGTCCCCCCATAGCACTAAACCCACCTTTTACACTTCCTTCCCTTGTATCACTATTCCTAACCTCATCACTTCTATCATTTGCACCACCATTACCAGTCACAATACCTCCATCACTTGTAGCCCCGATCTCGTCCACTGTAGAATTGTTCTTACCCACCATGGCATTGATCCCACCCATCATAACCAGGTGAAAAATAAAATCTATAAGGACTTTTTTATATTCTCTTAGGATCCCATAAATAGAGTAATATTATGGTTTAAGTATGTTTAAGGTCATAACCAAGTTGTGACATTTTATTTTAAGGTATTTAAAAGTTTATATTATTTTTAGTTTAAATTATAATTTTAAATTTTAGTACAACTTGTGTGAACCTAATGGTAAGACTTTGGAATTCTAAATAAAAGGTTTAAGTTTTGAATCCAATCGAGTTATAGTTATATGTCAGACTTTAATAATTAGAGTTTGGTTGGATAAACATTTATTAGGTAAATAACATCCTCTATGAGGGTCATCTCATATGACCTATAATATCGTGGACATTAAAAACTACTTTACCTTTACCTTTTTTTATTAGGGTAAAAACAAGATTTTGAAAGGGCCTGCACCCTTTTACAACACAAAGTCAACCCATCAACTACACAACTACCAAGGTCAAGTAGCCAAAAATCCCCTAGACACAAGATAAACAGTATCCATCCTAGACCTCAATTAGTTGTAGTCCTCCCTTTCAAACTTTTATAAGTCCTCATGGGCCTCCCTTGGGGAGATCCATTTCCTATCCTCTTCTTTAATATCACCAAAGTTCACTGGCCATTTTTCTAGTTTGTTACATTCTCTAAAGACATGAATAAAGTCAACTTCTTCAAATTCTTTACATTCTCTTGCATAATGTAATCAATTTTCCAATTAGATTCCCCCTCATTATTCAAAATATTGATAATAATCAAGTCTCCTTCAAATATAACTTTTTTAGCACCTATATCCTTAGTTAGCTTTGCACCCAGATGTAAAACATTAACTTCGGATTTATGACTAGTAGTAATTCCCAAAAACTTGCAGGTTACCCCCACCAATTTGCCCTAATTGTCCCTCAAAATTATTCTTGCTCTAGCCTTACCTAGGTTATCTTTTACCTAGGTTATCTTTGGATGCCCCATCAAAATTTAACTTTAACCATTCATATTAGGGTGGTTGCCATTTTACATCAATTCTAACCTGACTATTTGCCTCTCCACCACTAATGGGATCCAAATTCCATGAATTAGCTATCATAGTATCTTCAGTATTATATGGCTTGATAGGGTACTTGATAGATTTAAAATTCTCCTCTAAAAATGGGTGATACTTTCAAAAATTCTCATTGCTAACCTTTTTTCCCCTCTAAAAATTCTTTTGTTTCTCTCTAACCATACTCCCCACACAAAATGAAACAAAATCAAGTTCCAAAATATATTAAGGTGAGGACTAAAAAAGGGGTTCTCCCACTATTGTAACCATAAAACCATATTAGAAGGCATCACCCAAGAGATGCCTATCCTATTTATGAGGACCTAGAAAATATTTAGAGCATAAGGGCATTCTAATAAGATGTATTCCACTGGTTCTTTTACATTTTCACATAAACTACATCTATTAGGTAATTGAAAACCTCTCTTCTTAAGATTATTCATCATTAGAATCTTATTATGGACTGCTTACCAAATAAAAATATCTAGTTTAGGAAAAGCTCTCTTACCCCAAATTCTATTCCAAGGGAAACCATTATCTACAACAAGGATACTGTTGAGTGGTATTTTCACCCAGTTGTGAAAAAACACTCTTCGATAGGATTTGGGTTCTAAATCCTCTGCTTGCAAAGAAATTAAACAAGTAACTTCTCCAAGGTTCCTGTTATGTTAGCATTTTGCATCCGTGTATTAATAATCTCAAATGAAGATATTCATTTAAAATGCTTGGAACACCTTAGTGGTTGCAAGTAACTGAAAACAAGGGGCACTGTGGTTTATTTTACTGTGAAAATTTAATGATTGTTCATTGAACCCGAATAAAGCAAATATGATTTGATCTTTATATGACCATGCTGTAACCTCAAAATGAAATTTGATGAAATGCCATAAATGATGGAATTATTTATGGATTTTGAAGTTTTTTAATTTTTTATTTTATTTTAATGCTTGAAAAATAAAGTTGGAACTTCGAAAAATAAAGTGCAACAAAAAGAAAATAAAATGTAAAAGAAAAGAAATTAAAATTGCATTTAGTTTGATGCTATCCCGTCCTGGCAAAACTGAAGATGTGAGGTTTCCATGCATGCAACCTAACCTATGGGACCCGCAAACACGCACAATCCCGATAAGCTAAGTGCTGATTCAAAGGGTTTTGAAATAAAATTCAAATTTCGAATATTCGCCTAATGCAACCCACAAAAGTGGCATTTAACATTATCTATAAATCCGAAATCTAAAAAATGAAAGAATAAACATTAAATCTATAGCATGCACTGTAAGATCTCCTTCTTTCTTGCCCACAAGATGCAAATTTTTGAACACTCCTACATTAAAGATAAATCATGTTACAATAGACAAAATCTCTCGGTTTTCCCAAAACCAGAAAAAGGAAGGAAAACAGCCTCAAAGCAGGCCCAGAATGACCCTCTGGCCTTTAGCACTGCAACTCTGCTTGCAGCGGTTTTTCGACCCTTGAACCTGTCCTGTGCTTCTGCTTTTAAAGCCTTGGTAAATTGCTTCTCCTTCCATGATGGTTCATTTCGTCTTCCAGATTGCTTCGTTTCATATTCCCGCCTTTTGAATTGCTTTTGACTTTATGCTCGACATTGAGACGCTTGATCTTCTTTGTGAACTGTAACGCCCCTACAGCCTTTACACATGTACGCCACGTGTCCCACACTTTTTTGCACGTTTTGTAATGGCCCCCTATAAATCGTGACCAAAAATAGCATGTCACGATATCACGACGTTTTTATGCATGCAGCTTTGCTCCTTTACTTTCACCGTGAAAACACGACATGTCACAATATCGCGACATTTTCCTGCCAACAACCTTGTCCGCTTTCCTGCATAGAAAAAATGAGACATGTCGCGATATCGTGACAAATTTTCATTTCGTACACTTTGCTATTTTTTTGTCACGAAATCGCGACGTTTTTCGTCTCCGTACGCCTCGGCTGCTTCCTGTCGCGAAATCATGACACCTTTTCATTTGGAGCTATCTTGTGGCTTTCTATCACGAAATCGTGATGCTTTTTCACTTGGTATGCCTTCGGCTACAACCTGTCGCAAAATCGTGACGTTTTTCACTTGGTACGCTTTTGGCCGCAACCTGTCGCACAATCGCGACGTTTTTCACTTGGTACACCTTCAGTCGCTTTTCGTCGTGAAATCGCGACGCTTTTCTATTTTGGGCCCTTTCGCTGCTTCCTGTCGCAAAATCGTGACGCTTTTCTGCTTCGTGCCCCTTTGCTGGCTTTTCGTCATGAAATCGCGACGCTTTTCTATTTTAGGCCCCTTTGCTGCTTCCTATCGCGAAATCGTGACGTTTTTTTGCTTCGTGCCCCTTTGCTGCTTTTTTGTCGCAATATCACGACGCTTTTAGTGCCTTGCCCTGTTTGACTATTTTGACCGCGATTTTACATGTCGTGATTTCGTGACAATTTTCCATTCTGTCTTTCTCTCTCCTCTTTGGACCGCGATTTCACAACACATCGTGAAATCGTGACAATTTTGATCAATGCCTCTTCCTGCTTTCCTGGGCCGCTAAAACTTGACATGTCGCGATTTCGCGATGTTTTTTCATTTCAGGCCGCGACGGAGCAACATGTCGCGATTTCGCGACACTTTTTCATTTTTGGCCACGACGGAGCAACACGTCGCGATTTCGTGACACTTTTTCATTTTCTGGACAGTGACGGAGCAACATGTCGTGATTTCGCGACACTTTTCATTTTTTGGTAGCGATGGAGCAACATGTCGCGATTTCGCGACACTTTTTCATTCTTGTGCAATTTTGCCCTTTTCTTGATTTTTAGCATCTGGGTCACTGAGATCTTCTTTGAAAGCATGCAAAAAAGGTGGGTCCCCAATTTTGGGGTGTGTTGTGGATCAGCCACAACAAATGGCGACTCTATCGTCAAATGCTCCTGAGCATTTTAGTGAGAACCCAACTCGGAAGTATACAAACTCGGAAATAGACATTAGCACATAAGAAATATAAACAAATGCCCATAGATCAAAAATACATGAATCATCAGAATCATTAAGTATCAGCTCGGTGTGTGCAATGTGTTTCATTCCCTATCGTTTGAAATTGATCAACATTCCATTGTCAGCTTTACATGAATGCATATGTGAGATTGTGAATGATTTGTGTAACCTAATAAATATGCTAAGAGATTTTGCTTTTATAAAAGGCATAGTCTTTCTTCTAGTATCATACACAAACATTCAAGATTATCAAACCCTCTTAGGATCAACTATATGTATAATGAATTGCTTTATTAGATCCCAAAGTTGGTTATGAGTCACTACTATCTTGAACCCATGTGTAAGTGAAAGTGAAATCAGAGCTTTGGAAAATCAGACTCCCAACCTAATCGAGATGGGAGTTTAACCCTATTCTTACTACTCTGATTTGGAATTCATTACCTCACTTTGAGCAAAATAATTTAACCAATTATGGAAGAAATGGTCATGCTAGTCTAACCCTTTGAACAGTCAATGGTCTTGTTTTTTTAGACAAGACATGCTGCCATGCATGGGCATACTTAACCCCATAATCCATGACTTAGCTTCATTTCTTTGGACCTTGGGGATGACTACCCATCCTTGCTAGGGACATGTAGTACGATCCTTCCAATCCAAGCTTTGGATAAAAATGGAAAATATTAATTTTATTGCTTAGACCTTGGGGATGACTACCCATCCTTTGTAGAGGACAAGTAGTACGATCCTTCCAATCCAAGATTTATCATGAAATGAGACATAGGAGCTTTGGGGAATCAGATTCTCAACCTAAGTGAGATGAGAATTTATGCCCTATCCTTACTACTCCATGTAGGTCAAATCAAAGCTTTGGGGAGTTGGATCCTCAACCTAAGTTCGATGAGGATTTAGCCCTATCCTTACTACTATGATTTTAGGCTTTAAGCTTTATGGAAGTGGTCAAAACCACTGTTTTAAGGATCATGTTGCATAATAGGATAGACATGAAATACTTCCTTCGCCCAACCTTTTCTTCCAAGCAAGGTTTTGATCATTTTGCTCAAGATCCTTTTTAATGTGTATAAAATGTGCTTGGTTCTAGATATCTCAAGACTCAGTTCCCAACCTTAGGATTTTCTTCTTATTTATATGATAGCATAACCTTAAGAGGATTTGACACACTTTAATGATTTGTATTTGAAATGCATTTGCAACTAAGATGGCATGTATGTGCAAAGTGGGATGTAATATGAATGCATTGTCTCTTGAAATGCAGATGAAATATTGCCATATAAAACCGACTACTTCATGCATCACAAGTTTCAAACGATATTATTAAATTGTTTGTATTTCTTGCGGAGCTTTCTACCACATAATTCCAATGTTCCATATTTCCCCGATCTAGAACATAAGTTAGCATCTCAAGGCAACTTTTTCATTTTTTATTTTCATTTTTTTTTTATATATAGACAAACAAAACATGTCAAATAAACACACAACTTTAAATTAAAACTTATTCAATCCGAAACCAAACTGCAATCCCAAAAATGAAAACTTGAAAACACAAACCAAAAGCCAAAAACCAAAATCTATATACAAATGTACACTATAATACAAGATGATGCAAAGCTTGGATTATCACTTTCCTGGATCCCAAACATGATTAGAACATTTCAACAAAAATATAACATGATATGCATGCCAAATGTTGTGGGAATCCCACAAAAACAAGACAAGACCAAACAATGCAACAAATTTCCACTTGCCATGCTCACCATACCAATTTGATTTAGTTCCAATAATACTCCCATAGGTGAGCATCAAATTACTAAAATGATTAGACAATAAATGATTTTCAATTTTATCATGTCTATTCTTTAAAATGTAAACTTCATAATTCCCTCCTTGATTTAGAATTAGGCTATCCTTTTCAAATATGCAATTTTGTAAGTAGTAGCCTATTTCTACAAATTTCAAAGCCAAATCATTTTCCAAATTTGTAGGCCAATCAAATTTGTGTAACAATTTACAAGCATCTAGGATATTTACTAAATTAGGATCATTAAAAGTTTTTATCCTAGATTCAATTAGTAATTGTTGATGAATTTGGTTTAACAATTCAAGTGCATCAACTTCTTTTCCATTCATTAAAACAATGTTATTAAAGGTGTGATTAAAAATTATACCTTGTTTTTCATTTACCTTTAATGACATTTCACCATAAACATTATTTAAATTCAAAATATGGTCATCATTTTCAATCCTCAAACATTCTTGGTCAAAGCGTATGTCCCATGACTCATCTTGATGATCCTTCATTTGAGTTGCTTCCAATTGATCAATCTCTCTGTCATTTGGTTCCAATTCTTTGTTCACTATCCATGGTATCTCTTCATTTGAATCCTCCAAATCATCATGCAAACTTGCATCCACACTTTCAATGAATTTATATTCAACATGATCAAATTTTGTCACCTTTTCAAATCCCGTGAATATGAGATCTTCGTATGATGTAGAAGGTTCAACATCCCGCATATCAAGTGAAATATGAGTTTCATTTATAGGGATGTGAGAAAAGAATGCATTATCATATCTTCCCCAACCATTATAAAAATTATCTTCCAAACTTGTGGGATGAAACTCCATGGCATTTGTGACATGATCTTTTGATTCATTCATAGATTCTTTTCTTTCTTTGTCCTTGGCAATAGGATCATTATAATCTTCCAAAATTTGATGAGATTTGAAACCCTCTTCCAAAACATCCTCAAATTGTACAGGAGTTGTAATATCTTCCTTCGAGTAGGCGATTATATTGTCCTGTATATCAATTGGCACACAAATTTCATTAGTGGTTTTGGATTGAGTGTAGTCTTCCCACTTCTTCCAAGCATCATAATAATCATCTTCCAAAATCAAGTGGTGACGTTCAACTATTTCTTCAACATTTTCCAAATCATCAATGTGTTTCTCATCAAATTCATCTTCACCTTCCTTAGATGGTTCAATTATTTCCAAAAGTGGGTTATTTCTTGAATTCAAATTTATAAGGCTATCATTGTCCAAATTAGTAACCCATGATTCATTATCATAATTTGGAGGGTGAAGAATTTCTTGATCCTTAATTTTACACATCTCATCAATAGTATCTTCCAAGAACAAGTGGTGAAATTCTATCATGTCTTCAAATTCATTTATTGGTTTTCTTCCAATTTCACTTTCAACCACTTCATTTAATTCTATGGTGGGTTCCATCTTATCACATATATCAAACATTGTTGAATTTAGAACCCCTTCATCTAGATAATCGTGTATCTCTACATGATCCTCACTAGTGGATGTTGTCCTAGCAATTTGCACCTCCTCGTGGACTACCTCTAAGGTGGTTGTAAGATTTGGATATTCAAATTCATCCCCTTGATCATTTACCTTAGGTATCATTGGAGTGGAGGGTGCTATGTTTGATGGTTGGTGTAGGTTGGCATCAAAAGAACAATTTCTCATGTGAACATGTTGTGCCTTTTCTTCTTCAAGACCTTGTCGTTCTATCTCTTCTAAGACCTCATGGATTTTCTCTAGAGACAAACCACTCAGTTTTTCCTCAATGAGTGAAGCAAGTGTGGGGTGTATGGCTCCTAGGTATACTTCCATGGCTTCCTCTTCTAATGTGTTAAAATTTTCCCACATTTGGGAGTGCAACTCACGAAATCTTCCATTGAATTGACTCAAGGATTCATTAGGCTCTTTACATATGGAGGTAAACTGATTTTTCAAGATTTCTAAGTCAACCTGATTACCAAAATGGTGAAGATAGGCTGCTTCTAGTTGTATCCAAGAAGTCCTAACCTCCATGGGTAGTTGGCTATACCAAAAGAATGGTTTATCATCCAAAATGTATGCAAATAACTTACAAGCCACCTCCTCATAGAAAATCTAGAATTTACATAATGTATCCTTGTAGACATGCAGTTTTTGCAAGTATCCTAGTGGCACCTCTTGATTAAAACACCATAAAAAATCCAATAACATTGTAGGAATTTGATAGGGTACCACATGCAAACCCTTATAATGATCCTCCATTATTAATACCATTCTCTCTCTTAGAGACACTATTTCAGCTCTCAGGGATACCATTTGTTCCTCAAGTGTTGCCATTAGTGAAACTTAAAATGTAATTTTAGAACCAAATATGTTGAATATTCAACCTGCAATGTAAAAAAAAAAAAAAATCAAGTTAGCATCAACCAAGAGATGTACTTATTAAAATCAAATGTCAAGTAATTGCATGAGACCAAAATTTTCAAAATTAAATCAAATCACATATTTCTGTATGAACAATCAGAAAAGTGTTAGAATAATATACAACATACCTGAATTGCTTAAAATAGAACAAGTAAATAAATTCAGGCCGTCCTTTTTACAATCCACTGAGTGTTAGAGGACTAAAGCATAAAAAAATTTAAATTTAAATAACACTAAAATAAACCCGTTCGGCCCTCCTAGCACCAATCTGTTGAGTGGTGTTAGAGGAGGCCGAAGATGCTAATCAAATGGACTTGAAATATTTAGCAATGTAAAGCTCTTAAACAATTATAAACCCGTAGCATCTAAAATCATGATAAAATAAACCCTTTTCAGGCCCTCCTTCTAGCGCCAATCTGTTGAGTGGTATTTTCACCCAGTTGTGAAAACACACTCTCCGATAGGATTTGGGTTCTAAATCCTCTGCTTGCAAAGAAATTAAACAAGTAACTTCTCCAAGGTTCCTGTTATGTTAGCATTTTGCATCCGTGTATTAATAATCTCAAATGAAGATATTCAATTAAAATGCTTGGAACACCTTAGTGGTTGCAAGTAACTGAAAACAAGGGGCACTGTGGTTTATTTTACTGTGAAATTTTAATGATTGTTCATTGAACCCGAATAAAGCAAATATGATTTGATCTTTATATGACCATGCTGTAACTTCAAAATGAAATTTGATGAAATGCCATAAATGATGGAATTATTTATGGATTTTGAAGTTTTTTAATTTTTTATTTTATTTTAATGCTTGAAAAATAAAGTTGGAACTTCTGAAAAATAAAGTGCAGCAAAAAGAAAATAAAATGTAAAAGAAAAGAAATTAAAATTGCATTCAGTTTGATGCTATCCCGTCTTGGAAAAACCGAAGATGTGAGGTTTCCATGCATGCAACCTAACCTATGGGACCTGCAAACATGCACAATCCCGATAAGCTAAGTGCTAATTCAAAGGGTTTTGAAATAAAATTCAAATTTCGAATATTCGCCTAATGCAACCCACAAAAGTGGCATTTAACATTATCTATAAATCCGAAATCTGAAAAAATGAAAGAATAAACATTAAATCTATAGCATGCACAGAAGATATCCTTCTTTCTTGCCCACAAGATGCAAATTTCTGAACTCTCCTGCATTAAATAATTAATCATGTTACAACGATGAGAATCTCCGGTTTTCCCAAAACCAGAATATGGAAGGAAAAACAACCTCAAAGCGAGCCCGGAATGACCCTCCGGCCTTTAGCACTGCAACTCTGCTCGCAGCGGTTTTTCGAACCTTGAACCTGTCCTGTGCTTCTACTTTTAAAGCCTTGGTAAATTGCTTCTCCTTCCACGACGGTTCGTTTCATCTTCCAGATTGCTTCGTTTCATATTCCCACCTTTCGAATTGCTTTTGAATTTATGCTCGACATTGAGATGCTTGATCTTCTCTATGAACTGTAACGCCCCTGTAGCCTCTACACATGTATGCCATGTGTCCCGCACTTTTTTGCACGTTCTATAATGGCCCCCTGTAAATCGTGACCAAAAATAGCATGTCGCAATATCACGATGTTTTTATGCATGCAGCTTTGCTTCTTTACTTTCATCGCAAAAACGTGACATGTCACGATATCGCGACATTTTCCTACCAACAGCCTTGTCCGCTTTCCTGCACAGCAAAAATGAGACATGTCGCGATATCACAACTTTTCATTTCATACACTTTGCTATTTTTCTATCGTGAAATCGTGACGTTTTTTGTCTTCGTACGCCTCGGCTGCTTCCTGTCGCGAAATCGCGACGCCTTTTCATTTGGAGCTATCTTGCGACTTTCTGTCACGAAATCACGATGCTTTTTTCACTTGGTACGCCTTCGGCTGCAACCTGTCACGAAATCGCGACGTTTTTCACTTGGTACGCTTTTGGCCGCAACCTGTCGCGAAATCGTGACATTTTTCACTTGGTACGCCTTTGACCGCTTTTCGTCGTGAATCGTGACGCTTTTCTATTTTGGGCCCTTTCGCTGCTTCCTGTCGTGAAATTGTGATGCTTTTCTGCTTCGTGCCCCTTTGCTAGCTTTTCGTCGCGAAATCGTGACGCTTTTCTATTTCAGGCCCCTTTGCTGCTTCCTGTCGCGAAATCGCGACGTTTTTTTGCTTCGTGCCCCTTTGCTGCTTTTTTGTCGCGAAATCGTGACGCTTTTAGTGCCTTGCCCTGTTTGACTGTTTTGACCGTGATTTTGCGACATGTCACGATTTCGCGACAATTTTCCATTCTTTCTTTCTCTCTCCTCTCTGGACCGCGATTTCACAACACGTCGCATAATCGTGACAATTTTTGATCACCTCTTCTTGCTTGCGGGTCGCCGACATGTCGCGATATCGCGACGTTTTTTCATTTCAGGCCGTGACGGAGCAACATGTCGCGATATCGTGACACTTTTTCATTTTCGGCCGCGACGGAGCAACATGTCGCGAAATCACGACACTTTTTCATTTTCTGGCAGCGACAGCGCAACACGTCGCGAAATCGTGACACTTTTCATTTTCTGGCAGCGATGGAGCGACATGTCGCGATATCGTGACACTTTTTCATTCTTGCACAATTTTGCCCTTTTCTTGATTTTTAGCATCTGGGTCACTGAGATCTTCTTTGAAAGCATGCAAAAAAGGTGGGTCCCCAATTTTGGGGTGTGTTGTGGATCAGCCACAACAAATATAAAAGATCATAGACTATCTTCATGTTGAATTCACCATTCTTAGTTCTGCTCCAAACCACAGAGTCTCTTTGCGTGACAAAACCTATGTAAGAAGCCTTTAATTTAGATTTAAGAAGGTTTAAAGCCTCAAAATTCTCATGGAATACCTCTATATCTTTCTAGTTCAACTGGTTATCCAATAAAGTCATGTAGTCTCAAACCTTTTTACCATATCTATCTTCTAGATCTTCTTTCATATTAGAGAAAATATCAATGTTGGCTAAAGGGTTGTCATCTAACCAAGAATCTTCCTAGATACTTATAGAGACCCCATCTCCAACATGCCATTTCACACCCATCCATAAGGCCTCCCTAGCCTCCACCAAGTGGTTCCATAAAAAATAGTCACAACAAGGGTCTTGAATTGTGAGAAATTAGGTATCCTCTTGGCTATCAAGATATTTTTCTTTAAAAATCCTTGTCTAAAGAGTCTGACCATACAGGTCCGAGGTGTAGACCAATTGGTTCATCCAAACCCCATAGGGAGGCGAAGGTCCAAGGTTCAAATCTTGGGCCTCGTCGGATTGAACGCTTGTCCCTTTCCTGGTGCTTTTAGTGGCATAAAAGGTTTAAAATGATTGTGGCATGGTGGTTATAGGGTCGGACTACGTGAAGATCTGTGTGGCGGCTTCCGGGCGGACAACGCAGAATACTATGGCAGCCATAAAAAGCTGGACAGCCTGCCCAAATTTGTGGCGGCTACCGATTCCACCATGTAAATTCAAAAAAAAAGAAAAAAAGAGTCTGACCATACCTTAGAACTATCCATCCCACATTGGTTGCCATAGCACTATTAACTAGGCAGAGTCTCCTCAGACCAAGACCACCATGCTTATTTTTAAGGAATATTTTCCCCAAGCTACAAGAGGAATCCTCCTCTCTTTAGATACTAACCATAATAACTATTTTTGAATTCCTTCTATGATTGTGGAAACTTTAGCAGGGACCTTAAAATTTATCTTTACCTTAATTAATTAAACTTATTTGGTTATTACTATCTTTAGAGTCTTTTTCCTAACTTTATTGATCTGGTGATAAGGATGTTTGAGTATTTTATTAGATGACAAGTTGTTATAATAACCATCATAATTACTCATATAAATAATGTTGTAAGAAGACAATAATGCTAGTGTAATTGTGTTTTCATAGTTATGATCTTTTAGTGTGTGTGTTTGCTAATAACGATGGTTATTTTACGCTTGATATTTTTGATAGATTATTGACATGTATGTTATTATGTGATGTTTTGAATCAATGCATTTAAATATTTTATATTTGTGTGTATATTTTATTATTTTTATGTCTGTTGCTAATGAGGTATCAATTGAAATATTTACTTGATGATTGGTTCTTTAAACTTGACATCTACATATAATAGGTAAAAGGTTGTTTTAGCCAATATTTTTAATAATTTATTTATTATATTATTAATTTTTTACCAACCCTATTAACAAAGTTATCTTGGAGACATTAGAGTGGATCTCTTAGTATGATTCCATGTTATATGTGTTTGAAAATTGATTATGCATGAAACTTCATGTCAAATGTGTTGAAGTTGAGCTCACTTCGTTGATTGTGTCAATCCTTATTGTTAAGTGTGAGTTGCATGAAATGAAACTCCTAATTGAAGGATATAAACATAGTTATGTAATCCATCTTGTATGCATGCTTGAAATTTTTTGTTGCCATTACATACTATGAAATATCTTTTTTGAAGGAAGTGTCAAATTTATAAGTGATCAAATAATGAGTGTGAGTTTAATAATTTTATCTATATAACATAAGATGATGAGTTCAATTTAATTTTCGTCCTAATTCTCAAATTCTTCCATATTTTACATATTATAGTGATAGTATAAATTCGATACAAGTTTCATCCCTCTCAGCGTAATGTTAGAACTTGTTTCATTAAGAGCCTATGGTTTGAGGATGAAAGTGCCAAAAAAATACATAGAGATACAAGGGAGGAGGGAAAGTGCATGCAAGAACATAAATAAATTTTGCTAGAAATTATTTGGTAGAGCTCTAGTATGAGAGTATTTATTTGCTTGACCTTGTAACTAGGCAACCATGTCATTTGGAACTTATTACAAAAAAATAAAATAAGGGAATCTTTATTGTGTTTAATATGTTCAAGGTTTTGAATTTTAAAATAAAAGAAGAATTACTACTATTTAAACTCCATTATTTGTATTGAATGTGTTTGGGCATGACTCTCTATTGACTTTTTGTCTCTTAGGGTTTCTATTTGTTGGATTTTATAATACTTTCTAGAAATCACATGAAGTATAACATTCACCTCAATTATATGCAAGAGAACAAAGAATCAAAATAGAAATATAAAAAGACAAAAGAATAGGGTAGTTTCAATAGACACCCCATAATATAATGAATTACTCATCGATAAACTAATACAATGGATTAGTGTCTTGGGATATTTATAGTAGATGCCTAATCCCCAAATTTGTAATTACAACTTTATTAACTAAGACTAACATAAGGTTAAGTCAAGTTATCAAACCTTTAATAATTTTTTTAATTAAGGTTAACTATCCAAGTGGTTTAACCAATCATATAAGGGATGAATATAATAATATTGCTTATACGTTTACATAAGATTTCCCATAGGCTTATACCAAAAGTTTCCCATAGGCTTACATCATCATCTGTCAAACTTGGCCAATAAGGTCAGATTAACGTGTCATTCAACACCTCCATAATCTTAGCTTGGGGACAAAGAGAAAATATAGTAGAGACGTTATCATCTTCCTTCCCCATATTTTATGCTTGATAGAGCTAAAGAATATCTAAATTGCTAAACCTCCTATGTCATTTAGAAGACTATTAAGGGACCAAAAATTTATCCTTCATAAGTAATTGGATGACTATCAATTTCCCTACAAGGAACACACTATCAAATCTAAGATACTTGCAACTGCTCTCATGGCATTTAAGGCATGATCTAGATCAATTTTACCAACTAACCAGGGAAAATAAATCTTTATCATGAATATTTATATCTTCTCTTGCCAAAGGTAGGTGAATTGGATCAATCCTTCCTCAAATATGAAGTCATGAATCCACCTTATAGATATAATATTTTTAAGTTTTCCATGAGAAGATCTTTAACATACAATATGGTGACCATATTTTGTCTTCCAATATCAAAATAAAATAGTGGAGTTATTAAGCAATAGGTAGGTTTATAAATAATCATCCCCCATGGTTGTAAGGGGATCCATAAAAATAAGGCACACCTTGCATTGATAATCCAAAATCTACTCCTCTTGCAACAAAATACCCCTAAAATCTATAATAGGTCCTTTGACAAACATAGCATATGTGGTCCATAATGCCCCTACAAAGTTGTTATATTTTACAGGCTGAATAGAATAAAATAATTGTAACCATTACAGAGTTTTAAAAAACATACAATTTGTCAAATCTTGGGCCTTGCCGAACTGAACACTTGTCCCTTTCCTGGTGCTTTCAGCAGCGTAAAAGGTTTAAAATTATTGTGGCATGGTGGTTATAGGGATGGATTGCATGAAGATCTGTGTGGCAGCTTCCAGGGCAGACAACGTAGAATACTATGGCGGCCATAAAAAGTTGGATAGCTTACCCGAATTCGTGGCGGCTACCGATTCCACCATGTAAATACAAAAAAAAACATACAATTTGGAAAAATGGCATAAAATGCTTCCATATGCAAAAATTATGGCCTCTAGAATTTTTAACTTCATGCACTAACAAAGCTGCCAAAACATTTCAAATTAAAATTTGAATTTAACTATGACCAATCAAAGGGCCACATGTATTATAGATTCATAACGCTAGTTATCCTTCACAACTATTGTTGTCTATTAGGATAGTTTTTGGGTATGCAAAAAAAGGATTTATACCACTTGTCAACATTAGATTGGGTAAAATTATCAAGATGAAATGGATGACCACCTAGATGCCACCTCAATCACCTGTCATAATTCTCCACCAAATGCAAAATTAAGCTAAAGGGTGGATGGTTTTGCATATGAACCTCAAGTATTCACATAAATTTAGATCTATTACTAACCCATGCACCACCTTACATAAACAAAATGGACATGCATCACTCAAGTGATGGAATTTGTCTACTTTATCTAAGTAGCACTAAAAGTAGGATATAAAGGTTTTGAACCCACAATATTTAGGTCATCAAACCTTCATAATTTATACCTTAGCTAAATGACCTATGAACACTATTAGTTATAAAAATGAGATACTTAAATCAATAAATAAATAAATTACTTCCATATCTTAATCCAAACATTAAAAAATATTGTCAAGGAGATTGGAACCCATGACTTATGCCTTCCATGCACCTTATGCAACTCATACTAGTCACCATGTCACCATGCCTATTGGGTAGCCATGTAGTATTACCAATGGGGAGGTAGTTTAGAAGCTATGTAAATGATCAACAAGATGTCAAAACCCAATTTGTACAAGTCATACAACTTGTACAGTCTTCCTCGTACACTAGGTTAACTTACGCAAACAGCTTGTACGATCACAAAATAATAAATTTGTACAATATAAATCATACAAAATTTTATCAGGTACAATTTGGTACTCATAAAACTCACTCGAAAAGCTTTTTTAAGTCAAATCAATCAGTTATGTAATCAATTTCTCCAAACTAGAAATATTTCCTTATTTGGTAGAATTGGGTTGCAACTTTTATTACCAAATCGGGTAATCAAATAGTTTGTACGATTTGGTACTGTGCTTATACATTTTGTACAAACCCTTGCAATAGCTAATACCTAGTTCTATCACCTTGCATCACCAATCCTTCCAAGATAGATTTTGGGAAGTTTCTATGTCTCAATTACTTCAATCCTCCATGACATACAAAACCCTAAACCACTAGCAACGAATTATACCCTTTATGGATGATTCCAAAAATCGTACATTGGCCTAGAAACATCAAAGTATGGCTATAAATTTTCATATAATAAATTCCATCCTTCACACCAAGTCTATAGGTAACCAAGATCATTCATAAGATAATTTCATACATTCTCATAGCAAAATAAGTAGTAAATATTATCTATTCAACCTGCAACATCCATAACGTACAATGGAATTCACAAATATAAGAAAATGAGGTAAATGACTATCATATTCATATTATTAGTATACTTGTACATATCTTCCATCCTTCATTACAATCTCAACAATGAACAATAATTCTACTCAACAATAACATAAATGAACCCTCAATCAATAACCAACAATGAACTACATATGAGTATGAACGAACATGAATGAACAACAAAAAATGAATAAGGGGGGCTATATAATGCATGACCAAACTATTACAAAGCATTTTTTTAAGCATTGCACTATTTACAACTGCCTTTCCCAACTAAATCCAAAACAAATCTTTTTACAAGGTTTACTAAGGTCTAATTCAATTTTTATCAAATTAACACTAAATGCATATTTCAACTTAATTTCATTTTATTTCACATTGTACATGTGAAACCTTGTATATTTTTCTCTTTGCTTGTACATTTTGACACTTGTACATTTTAGTCAAAATTGAGCAAAACTCAACAAAACTGTGCAAATCCATGGATCACTTCTTCTTCTAGGAGGTGGATTTGCTGCCTACATTTACCCTCCCCTTTAAATTAGGTGGTGTCCTCACCGTATTAGTCTTCTTTGTTTTATCCGATGCATTTGCACAATAGTCAGCAAGTAGAAGTTGCAAGGTGGTACATTCATCCTTTAAGTGAGCTGCATACTGACTAACTTCTAAGGATTTCAACCCATACTCATTAGCCTTCTCTTCTGCAAGAGTCAATAGTGCTCCTAACTTCCCACGTTTGGATTCTCCATTGTGTATATTTTCTATCAACATGGCTTCCATTCAGGTTTCTATGGCTAAATCCTCATTCTTCTTGATGATAACCTACAAATGCTGATGAATGTTAGCTACATAAGTTGCCATAGTCTTGTCCTTAGCTACCAGTATGGTCTTATGATCTATAATAATTTCATTATAGCGCATGCCATCCTTCGTCATATCTTCAATTTTATTGTTATTTTCCTACATTTGTTCCTCTGTTACCTTCAATTGATTATCCTGGTTGGCCAAATGTTCATTTTGTGCTGCCAGTTGAGCTTCTAATTGATTTGTGCGCTCTTCTACCTATTGGATCACAAGCTATTTTTCTACCTCTTGTGAACATAGCTTATCCTCGTACACCCATTTCATGCTTTCTAACTCTATTTATACCTTCTTCATTATTTACTCCATCACAACCATCTATTTTTGAGCAATTTCTACCTCATCTCATTGTGTTTCTTTAGCCTGGTAAACCTGTTCAAGACCCAAGTTAAGCCACTCAATCCAGTATGTTAGAAAATTTAATTTCCTCATGGTGAAGGCCAATTCCCAAGGTACTCTTCAAAATGTTGTACCTACTATATTCAATGGATATGTCTGACATTTTGTGCTATCCAAATACACTCATGGAGTTGTGTGGTAATTGTTCTTCACTCCCTCTGGTAAATCCTATCTTACAAGCATCATGGTTACTTCTCTCCTAGGTAATATCCATGGATGTTGTGCATGTATGTGTGCTATTTGCCTCATGCGATCCTCATTGCACACTCATTCTACAATATTTTCTAATCTTGTGAAGGTTTGCTCTCTCCACTATTTTAATTACCCAATGCCACTAATACAAAATTATAATCTAGCATTGGAAAATATTTCACTAGCCTGTCGGAATAAGTGCTCCACCTAATCATCGATATTTTTACCCACATCTTCCAACTTATTAAAGCTAGGTACTTCCACTAGTAATTTTGTATTAAGCTCCTCGATGTTATCCTATGGTGGGGTTCCTCTTCTTCTACCTGTGGATGATAACTTCCTTCGACTTCCTTAGTCACACTGGTTAATTTTCCCTTTGGTAGTAGTCTATGTTCTACCACCTTACTCATCTCTTCGTTTGTCGATTATTGTGTCTCCTCAACATTAATAATTTATTTTTTAGACTACTTCTCTTCCATTGATACTTGGACTTACTCCTGCAACTTAGGTAAGTCCTCTTGTTGCATTTTTGTCATCCATTCCTCTTGTGGGTTCAGGTGCACTCCCATTTGAGTTGCAACTATCTAGTCAGGAGTAGGCTCTTCTTGTGGTACTTATACATTTGTTTGTTCCCATTGGCTATGACCACCTCTCATCATATTTTTTATTTTTTTTGTCTCCTTGGTTTCTTACAATGGAACCTCCAGTGCAACTTTTGCTTTTGAAACTGGTGGTACTACCACCGTTCTAGTCAAATATATGGATGAATCCAAAAGTTCAAAATCAAAGGTCTAGAGTAATTTTGGGGATCCCATTGTTTTTCCCATTCCTTCCATACTTGGTATCTTAAAATTTAGTAGGTCTAACCCCTCCAAATTAGAGTACCCTTCCTTTGGTGCTGACTCAAGTTGTACTTTATGTATGAACTTCATTTGTTTCTCCCTTTGTCATCACGTTTGAATCCTTATAGGGATAGGTTACTGCTATACTCTCTCCTCTTCAAAAGAGCTAGGCTGCTACCATAGCTTGTGGACTTGGACCTATTGTTCCAAGGCTAGTTCCAAATATCTTCTTCTCTTTCTTCATGGATGGACATCCTCATATGATGTAGTCTCAGCCTCATCCAGCATCGACGATGTTGGTTTATTTATACTCTTATTAACCTTTATTTTATTTGGAGTGGCCTTCGATAAAGGTACAATATTTACCCATTACATTATGGTAGGGTGATTAGATGCTATTTACCATTGTTGGATCCTAATAGGAAAGTGAATTCCTATTCTTGATACTACGTCCAATAACAGTGCAATGGCATGAATGTTCATGGTGAACATCTTCCTCCTCACTATCAGTTATTGTTGCATTCATTCCTATAAGTATGTTCCCCAATCATACTTCATGCCCTTGTAAACACCTTCCACATATTGTGTCATCCATATTGGTATCTATGAAGCTCGTGATTCTCTAGATAATCAGGCCATAACAACATTCATTGTGCAAGCCAACTCATCAATCTTTAACTGACTTTGTTTAATCCCATGAGTTCCAGTACCTAAAATCTTGGCTACCATAGGTGACTTCACAGATGTGAGTATCATGATCAACCTATACATCTTGATGGGATCTACTATTCTTTTCAAAATTGGAGCTTCATGTGGGCAATATGAATGTCCATAAAAATACCTCTACCATGAAATTCACCTTGACATACCTATTACCTACTCGCACCATAGTATGGTTATTAGCAGGTTTGTATGATTGAAGAATTTGCAATAAGTATTCATTGAAGAATACCTTATCTTATGGTGGGATTTGCGCTATAATACTCACTCCGACCTTCCTTAGTGCCTCCTTCAATGGATTCTTAGTATCATTAGTTTCCCACCACTTCCTATAAAATTCTCCCATTGGTTTCCCAAAAGTGGCATGCTTGATACCCACTTGCTCCTCTACTTCACTAGGCAGGTCCCCCTGTTCCTCCAGAGTCTTTTCTAGGTGAACTTCACTACGAAGTTCTCTTTTGGATGCCCTAGGTGGTTCCATATCTTCCCTCCTATATTGCAATGGTGCTCTTCCCCTACCACCACACCAATGCCTTTGGCCCCTCCATGTTCTTCCTCCTCTCCATCTCCAAGGATAGTTAACATGCCTCCTTGGTGACTCAAATTGACGTCCTTGGTCTTGAATGGGGTAAACTAAAGGAGATCACCTAGGTCATGATTCTCTTTGGTGCAATGGTCTTGGTGATCTATCTACATTAGATATTGCAATGCAATAATAAGAATATCAATATTCTCATCTAGATCTCATACTTCTACCATCACTAAGTGAAACCCTTGTTTGCACACATTTTCCTTGATTTGGTAATTCAAGACAATACTACACAAAATCATTACAAAAGACCGTAAACCTCTAATATCTCTAGTACAATTTCGATAGGGTTCATGCAATTTTTCCCTTTACTTGATGTAATCCTCCTCCAAATGAATTTTCCTGGTAATATGTCAGCATTGTATAATCGTATTTTCATCCTTGTTCACAAATGTAGACTTAGAAAAATGTTTTCATGCTTTTATGACTAATTTACTATTCTAGGGTTTGCTATTTTTGTCTTCCTACAATCTCATTCTTCCCTATTTCTAGAAAATCAAACCCTGGGTCCATTTTTTCTACACTAAGGGTTCACATGGGTGCTTTCTTTTCTCAATCCATCACTTGTAAAATATATTTTCTCCACATGCAACTCGATTTCTAAAAAAAACTTATTTTTTTCGGAGTAAAAACCCTAATTTTAGCATATTCTTCCTCCAACAGTTTGCTTCTATGAAAACAAAAATCCCTATGGTGCACAATTAAAATGGGTCACAAAATAATGGAGTAACATAGTGTATTTAAATTTCCCATGTGGAAATTTCTTCAATTGCGGCCTTTTTTTACCTTCAATTCTTCAAAATTCCAGTGTTGCCTTATACGATCTGCGAGTGGGAAAGGAAATTGATGTATGGTGCTTGCTTTATATAATTTTATAAACCCTAACATCTCAATGCCTAAATTCCACCACCTTAGCTCCTTTGCATGTTGATGATTGAAAACTCATATTCAAGTGCATGTGATTTTGTCTTTTTACCTATTTAATCCTATTCTTGCCTCTTTTATTTCTTGTTATTTTTATTTTTCTTTTTCTTTTCTCTTATTTTTTTTCCAGAGGGGTCCATCGTTACCAGTTTTCAACCACCCTCCATATTAATTGCATCCATTTTCACAATTTAGATAATTTTATTTTTCTCTTTTTTTTTTTTTCTAGAAGAGGCTGTCATTACCGGTTTTCAACCCCTTCCATCTTAATTGCATCCTGAAATATTTTCACAATTAAGATATTTTTCATTTTTTTTAATAACTATTTTGATGCTTACCATTGTGGGAATCGTATAGTGACATTCACTTGTATGATGCCATCTGTTGACTCGTCAGTTGAATTTCCTACTTCTACATTGTGGGTAATCATGTTATTAGATGCCAACTGACCCTCTATCTGATCTCCTTCTCTATGATTGCCATGTGTATAGTTTGGGATCGTGCAATTACAATTTGTAGGACTCCCTCTTGGCAATACTTCTCATTATTTTGTTGATTGACCATGAGGTAGGGTTGCTGTTACTGATCCATTATCATTAGAGTGACTTCTCTTCCTATATCCTTGTATCAAATTAGCTTCTAAGCTTAGTAAATGAGTTCTTTGTAGTCCTTGAATATTTTCATTGATGAAGCATACTCTTTCTCTGTCGATAAGACCTCTTCCTTGCATACTTCTTCCTTGACTGCGTCCTCTTGATATAAGACCTTTATGAACATTCCATGAGACTTCCATTTTTTGGTCCCATCCTCTTTCAATTTCCACTCTTCTTAGTTAGGGTTAGGTTATTGGAGGTCATCCCTATGGTTGTCTTCTTCTCAAGTTGGTTACAATCCCTCTCAACTAGGGGATGACTTGTAGGTTCCTAGTCTAATTCAAATAGGCTAATGGTGTATCCCTCGACCATTTATAAGTAAGGGGTTGAATCCTTCCTTTTCCTCTACCTCCTCTTAGTGGAACATCTCCTCTATCCCTCCCAGTATTTAGTGGATGCACTCCTCCTCCATGGCCTTGCTATTGTCTTTGGGTTTCTTACTAATTTATTACTGGGGTTATATCCACCAATTCTATGTTGGCCAAGTGACCTTCATTTTATTGTGTTACAAGTGACAACTATTGTAGTGCTTTCATTCTACGGTCTGCATGTAATAGTCGGTGTATCCATCACCTTTTCTTCCAATATTATTGTGGAGACACATTTTCCAGTATCCCTATATGGTTCCAAGAAATTAGACTCAAAACTAGAATAATTACTGTCGTCATCTCTTTGTTTCAACCAATTCACTAGCAAGGTCATTAATATTTTAAGTCTCCACACTTCTCTCCTTTGTTGCCTCAACTGTCGATAAGTGATTGCATAGGTCTCAGGGTCAGGCTACACCTGAGGTGTCGGTAGTTCTAAGAAGTAATCATCACCACTATTAGAACTTTTTTCTCTTACTAGCTAAGGCAACTCCCCATCACTAGATTTTCTTGAATCCTTGTGTATATTGCATTATGGTCTAGGTGGTGTAATGTCTTCTTCAATGTCTCACCAAGCTATATCCTCATCTTCTTCTGCTATTGATGGGTCATTGGACATTCTATGAGGTGTTATTTGTGAGTTTTCTCCTCTACTCGTACTTGCACCATCATGGCATGAACTACTCATTTGTGGTATCGTCTCATACTCTTTTCCTATGCCTTCTACTTTTTGTGACCTCACTGCTCTTTTCTCCTCCATCATTTACATTATATCATTTAAGTCTTGGAAGTTTATTCTTGGAGTCTTACAGTGTGACCTTGCAACGTTTCATACTCCTCTTGCAACCATTGGATCTGGTGTCGCATCCTTTGTTGCAATAGTCCTATCTAAGCTAATGGAGAGAATTTGGTGAGTTCTACTTCCATGGTGTCACATCCTATCTCCCTTGGATCTTCCATATCAAAATTATCGATCATGTCTGCATATTGGATTGTTAGTCTCATTCTTCGTTGATCTTCTGACGGTAGGGATGATTCCCTATACTTCAACTACAGGTACACCATCCATTGATATTTTGGATTTATTATTTCCCTTGGATAAATCTCTCTTGGATATTATTCTTCAAGCCTTCTAGTCCCATTGTAGGCAGCAAATCCACCTCCCAGAAGAAGAGAAAGTGATCAAATGGATTTGCTCAATTTTGACAATTTTGATAGTTAGTACAAGTTTTGCAAATCGTACAGGTAGGAGTAAACCATACAACCAAGAGGGAAAACCATACAAAGGAGGGAAAACCATACAAGGCAAAGGCAAACCATACAAGGTGCAAACTGAAATGCATGGGAAATGTAATTTTAGGTTGAAATGGTGCATAGGTTTGATAATTAAAGTGTTAGACTTAGTAAAAGCCTTAATTAATGCATTATGTTATGCATGGGTAGTTGTAAAATAACTAATTGCCTTAGGAACCACTTTGGAATGGCCTGGGCAATGTTATATAAGGCCCCATTTTCAAATTTGTAGGTCTGGTTGTTGTTGGATATTTACTGGTGAGAATCTGAGTGAGTTAGACTAGTATGTTCTGAGTTATTGCAATAATTGTTGTAGATCAGCCATATTGTAAGTGAATTGATGATAGAATAATATACAAATGAGCATGATTACATTTTTCTAGGTTGTGTATGATTTTTGGCATGGATGAATGATAATTTATGGCTTAATGATGTTGCATGTACTTTCTAGTGATTGATTTGGTTAGTTTATGCCTTGTTGTGATAGAATGGATTAATCTAACACTAGTGAAGCTTTGTAGAATGATCTATGATGATGGTAGAATTATTGAGGATATATTGAACCCTGTTGTATGATTTTTGGATGTAGCCATTGGAATTGCATCTCTCTCAAGCCCCGTTGATATGTTTTGCATGTTGCAAGAAAAGGATTAATTGGCATATTAAAACCTTACAAAACCTATCTGAGAGAGATTGGCCCATTAGAATATCCAATTTAGCACTTGGATGTACCTTCATTTCATACATATCGTACACCAGAGTTCGTACAAATCGTACAAATATAATTTACCCGATTTGGCAATTCAGGTGATAGAAGGAAACTTACCCGATTTGGCAGTTTTGTGGAATCGACTTATTAATTACAAAACTATGTATGACAGCCTCCAAAACTGAATATGATAGTTTGGTTGAGTGTAGAATCATACAAGCCATACCACTATATGATTTTGGATCATACAATGTGTCGAACTGACTTTCATACAAGTTGTTCATTGGGCGTAAAAGGGTAGTTTTAGGGACTATACGATCGTACGATTTGGTAAACAAGTTAGAGATAATACATTGATCATTATAAGCACTAGAAAATCACCTCCCCACTAGGAATACTACACCCCTATGCTACATTTGGCATCATTGCCTTATCGAATCTGGCATTTTTGTTAAAATGGGTCAAATTGACAAAGAAAGAATACTACAAAAACTAGAGGTGAATGACAGACACCAATGTACAAAGGCATAGGAGATGGGAAGTATGAGAGAAAATTATAGTAAGAAGGAGCATGAGGATTTCTCAAAGAGATAATGCAAGTAACTCAGACCATAGTACACATGAACCAAAAATAGAGCAAGTTTGGACATCTAAAGAAGGAGACTTTGAGGTGTTGTTGATAGAGACAGAAGATGAGGAAATAGAACCACCTAGCGTAGAGGTGAGAGTTGATAGAGAGATAGTGCAAGAGGATGGAGAGTGGATGGTGACACCTAAGAAAGTGATGGAAGGGTTGCAAGGGAGTGTAGAGGATGGGAGTTAGGCACCAGAGCAACAAGGTGTGAGGTCTCAGGAGGAAAGACCAAGACCATCTCCCTCACATCAATGAAGGAGGTCATAGAGTGAAGATGCATGAGAGTTTGGTCAATGAGTGGTGGGATAGAACAAGATACCTCAAATAGAAACTTTTGATGATGATGGTAGCAAGACACCCCCAAGGAGGAATCAGATAGAAATCCCATGGGAGACCTCAAGTGATAGTGATGATTCTCCAAAGATGGCTAACAAGGCAGCCAAACAGAGATGTCCACCATTTTTAGGTGAGGGTAAGGAAGACCCCACAAGACACATTAGAATTTGTATAACCATTTGGAGAGAAAATGGTGTAGATAGACCAGATGATTGGGTAACTTTATTTCCTGCTACTTTGAGAGGATTGGCAATTGATTGGTATTTGAAGAGAGAAAATACCATAGATTTTTAGACTTGGAATCAGATAAAGGAGAAGTTCATTGAAGAATTTTGACCTTTGAAGGATGATGGAGATATTGTTACTAAACTTTGCATAACAAAGCAAAAATATGATGAAGATGTGAAATCATACAACCATAGACTAAAGCAATTAGTCGATAAGATGCAGATGCCTCTAGTAGATGTCCTAATAAAGTGATGGTTTGTTGATGGATTACTACCAAAATATAAGAAAAATATGAAGGTAGTACCATCAGAAACATATGAAGAAGCTTTAAAGCATGCAAAGAATTTTGAAAGTGAATCGAAATAGACATATACAAGAATTTTATCTCACCCCAAGTCTAATGATTCGGATAGTGGAGAAGATGACACTATACAGAGGATAGTAGCATCATTTCATCAGGAGTTCGACAAGATAATGAAAGAACAAAGGAGCAAACCTGATAGGAATGACATTTGGTGCATGAAATGTAAGATAGAAGGTCATACAAATGTAAAGTGTCCATGCAATGATTATTGCCACATCTATAATGTGATGGGACATGAGGTAATGCTATGTCCATATAATGCAAGAGTACATCCATAGGTCCTATCAATCCAAGAGCAGGAAGAGAAACCAAAAGCCCAAGGGAGTGGGCAACAAGCAACAAGTGGTGGTTATAGGAATAGTAGGTGAGGTGGAAGGCCAAACCAGGGCAATCGACAAGGAGGCCAGGGCCATTTGTAGTATGAATCGGAAGGAAGGTCGATCATACAATGTCATAATTGCCAAGAATGGGGGCATTTTGCAAAAAATTATCCTTCACCTCAGAGGTAAGAAACACCACAAGCAAGTACTACACATATGTGTAGATGGTGTGGTCTAGGGAACCACAAAGAAGTGAATTTCCCAAAGTAGGCAAGTTCAAGTAACCCATAGAATATCAATTATTTAGACATTGAGGTTCCTCAAGTTAAGGAGGAAACCCAAGAAGTATTAGTCATGATGAGGAATCAAGCTAAAAAGGATAAGTATCCAGAGCCAACAAAGGAAAAGTAATGTTGGCAAGTAGCAAAGAAAATACTACAGGATGAAGCACAAAAAGCTAAACAAGTGAAGTTAGCTGAAGGAAAGGAACTGGAAAAGCCATCAGAAGAGAAGGTGATTGTGCAAATTCTAGAAGCACAAGTTTTGGACACCACAGTAGAGATTAAAGTGTCGAACCTATTGGAAGCTATTCCAACATTATAGAAAGCAATGGTGGAAGAAATACAACCACATAAGGTGATGGAAGTACAGAGCCAACCAATTCAAGAAAAGGAAAGGAAAGATCAATTCATGGATCTAACTATATTGATGATTGATGTGGGAAAGAAACCTGCATTAGTTCATATGGAGATCCTAGGGCACAAATTAACACAAGTGATTATGGATGGAGGATCCAATATTAATGTGCTACCTGAAAGAACTTGGCTAGAACTAGGTGCTCCATCTCTATGGGCACCGAGCTTCCGATTATATGGTGTTGACCAGTATGGTATCGAGACAAAGGGAGTCTTGACAGCACAACAAGTGGTGATAGCTGACCAAGAGTTTGTCTTGGATTTCATTGTGATTACAATGCAAAAGCCTGCATACGATGCTCTCTTGGGGAGAGGATGGCTACGAGTAGCCAAAGTTAATCACAACTAGGGAAAGAATCAGATCACTTTCAAGAAGGGACAACATAAATATATGATTAATCTAGCTAATCAAAAAGTCAGTGAGGATGTAGCTACGATGGATGAATCAAAAAATTCCTCAGGAGATGAAGGGTATGAACCTGATGGAGAAGGAATGTTGTACCTAGATGAATGTAGTGAAGATGAAGCTAGATATGATAGTGGACTTCTTCATTGGAAAATGGAGGAGTACAAAATTTTTCAGCCCAACTGCCTCTGTATTGAGTCAGAGGAGATCAAGGAAAAACAAGATGAACCAAAAGTCAATCAAGAACCTAAGAAGGAGGTAGAAGAGAAATGGACATTCCCAAAAAGTTTTGTAGAGTATACAGTAGGAGATGCAGAGATTGATACAAGGCCGACACACCCAAAGAATGTAGAGAAAGTAGCAAGTGAGCCAGAAAATATCAAATATGAAGGACCTCGGATAGTGGACATCAATCTAGGAATGGAGGAGGAACCTAGGATGATTCACTATGGTGATGATTGGAACCCTGTACTAAAAGCGATGACTTTTAAGATATTCTTGGAATATAAGGATGTCTTTGCATGGACATATAAGGATCTGAAGGGAGTACCACCAGAGTTATGTGTCCACAAGATTACGCTAATTCCTGGAGCTCAACCCGTAAGGAGGAGGCCATATAGAATGAATCCAAAGTATGTTGCATTAGTGAATGCGGAGATAGAAAAGATGTTGGAAGCAGGAATCATCTTCAGGGTGACAACCAGTGAATGGGTCTCACCTATAGTGATCACCTTGAAGAAGGAAGTAGACAAGATCAGAATATGCATGGACTTTAGGAGTCTGAATGTAGTAACTATTAAGGACCCCTTCCCCATTCCCTTCATAGATTCCATCTTGGAAGAAGTCATCGGACACGAGATCTATTCATTTTTGGATGGGTTTTTAGGGTACAATAAAATCAGTATAGCCGAGGAGGATAAACTGAAGACCACATTTATTATGGAGAATGGCATCTATGCATACAATCGAATGCCATTCGAGCTCTGTAATGCCCCAACTACATTTCAACGTATCATAATGTATATATTTGATCAGTTGGCAACAAGGAACTTTAAAGCATTTTTGGATGATTGGTCCATTTACGGGAAGATCAAGGAGCATCTTCCTACCCTCAGTGAATGTATGAGTAGGTGTAAAAATGCACAGATATCATTAAATCCTGGGAAATTCTACCTGATGGTACCATATGGGAAATTTTTAGGACACATAGTGTGTAGTGAAGGATTAAAAATAGATCCTGATAAGATCCGTGTGATATTGCACATGGAAGAACCATATGATGTGAGTTCACTTAAAACCTTCTTAGGATCGATGGGATATTATCGAAGGTTTATCAGGAATTATGCACATGTATCCTACCCATTGGATTCATTGACGAAGAAGAATATTCCTTTCAGATGGATGGAGGAGCACCAAGGAGCCTTTGAGGAGTTGAAGGCTAAGCTTGT
The DNA here is from genome assembly GCA_028583015.1 of Wollemia nobilis. Taxonomy (NCBI): domain Eukaryota; kingdom Viridiplantae; phylum Streptophyta; class Pinopsida; order Araucariales; family Araucariaceae; genus Wollemia; species Wollemia nobilis. Next base: position 985,444 of record JAQPPZ010003577.1, read on the forward strand.
GAGTAGTCCAATTTTGGTGTTCCCAAACTGGGATAAGGAGTTCCATGTCCATATTGATGCTTCAAATTTTACAATTGGATGTGCTTTGGCACAAGAAGGGTAGTTTAGGCTAGATCAACCTATTTTCTTTGCTAGTCACCTTTTGTCAAGGCCAGAGAGAAATTATAGTACAACAGAAAGAGAAGCTTTGGGAATGGTATATGTAGTTCAAAAGTTTAGGCATTACCTATTGGCAAATCCCTTTGCCTTCTATGTCGATCACCAAGCTCTATTGTACTTGATAAATAAGTCGATGATACAAGGATGGGTCAGTAGGTGGCTTGTCACCCTACAGGAGTTCGTATTTTGAGTAGTAGTAAGACCTGGTAAGAAGCATGTCATTGTGGACTAGTTGTCTCGGATACGATCAGGAGAGCCTATAGGAATGAGAGTTCTGGATGAATTCCTAGATGCATAATTATTCACCATCAATATTGTTCCATCATGGTACAAGTTGATTGGCTAGTACCTATCCACAGGTGAGTTGCCACAAGAAATGATGGCAACCAAGAAAAAGAAAGTGATCATGAAGTCAACACCCTTCCAGTTGATAGCAGGATTGTTGTATAATATGGGAAGTGATGGTATCCTATGAAGATGTGTGATGGAAGAAGAAGTCAAAGTAACATTGAAAGAAGCTCATGAAGGCTTAGCAGGAGGGCACATGGGACCAGATGTGACAGCTAGAAAAATATTACTAGCTGGACTATGGTGGCCCACATTGTATAATGATGCGAAAGAGTATGTGAAAGCATGTGATACGTGCCAAAGGGTAGGAAAGTTGATAAAGAGGGACTTTATGCCTTTGCATCCATCGCAACCCCAAGAACTATTTGAGCGATGGGGGTTAGACTTCGTTGGACCATTGAAAACATCTCGATGAAGGAAGTGTAGATACATCATAGTCGCAACGGAATACTTAACAAAATGGGTCGAAGCAAGAGCATTACCTGACAACTCGATAAAAAGTACAACAAGATTTTTGTATGAGCAGGTGATCACAAGATTTGGTATTCCACTATAGATAACAAGTGACCGAGGAGGACACTTTGTCAATGAAATTATCAAAATATTGATGACAAGAGTTCAGGATTTTACACTCATTGTCTAGTCCGTATTATCCCAGAGCTAATGGGCAGGTGGAAGCAACAAATAAAGTCCTGGTATCTACTCTATATAAAACCTATGGAATAGAGGGAGCAGATTGGGAGGAAAGGCTACCATCTATTTTGTGGGTATATAGAACAACTTTTAAACCTACAATAGAACATACACCTTTCCAATTAATGTATGGATAGGAAGCAGTGGTGCCAGTTGAATTCTTGATACCAAGTTTGAGAGTCACGGTAGAGCATCGCTTGGGTGATCAAGAAAGTTTGGAAGAGTGACTGACAACACTGATCAAATTAGATGAAAGAAGAGTCATGGCACAATGGGCGATTGAGGTAGCTCAAAAAATATGGAAGGTGTGGCATGAAAAACATTTGAGGAAGTTAGAACTTAGTCCGGGTGACTTGGTTCTAAAGTTTAACGGGAAGTGAGAAATCAAGCCCGGTAAGTTGAAGATGTTATGGCTTGGTCCCTATAAAGTAGTTGAAGTAATGAATAATGGAGTAGTCAAGTTATAGAACTTGAATGGGATAGAGGTGCCCGACACTGTAAATGGCTCAAAGTTGAAGCCTTACAAGGTACAATGCTTATTCATTTCTTTAGAAGAGATTGAATGATGAAGATGAGCAGAAGCTCAAAGGGGAGCTCAGAGTGAGCTAGGTCCATCATAGGAGGAGCCTGACATAGGACTCACACACTTATTTGTAGAAGGGGAGGAGACATGACCAACCATAGAACAACAAGAGTTGGCACCTCGACCCAGAGAAAGAAGAATATTGCGAGTACATGTCAGATTTATGGATGGGACCGAATGAATAGAGGAAGAAGATGAAGATTGGATTCCTCCAAATGAAAGAGGACATCAGGAGATAGTACTATTACCTAAGAATAGGGGAAGGTAAGAAGAAGCACCCCAGTAAGTAGAAATATGATGTATCCTTAGGTAGAATGGAGGGAACTACCCCAACAAGTGGAAGGAAGAAGAAGGATACGATTAACAATACGATATGAGGATAGAGTGGACACCTTTGAAATGGAAGTTCTAGAGGAAGACAGGAATGAGACCATTGATCAAGAATTGGTTGGACTTACTCCATTGGCTTAGATAGGGCTATTACAATAGAGAATGTGGTTACAGACTCAACAACTGCAAGAAGAATACCAGATGTTGTGAGGTCATAATGCAAGGTTGAGAGAACAAATCATCCAAGAATTGGATAGTACAATACGAAGGTTGGATGAGCAAAGAATAGCTAGGCTACAAGAGCTAGAAGGAGAACCTGAGGATGATGAGGGGATAACTCCAAGGAGTAGTATAAGAAATGATGGAGCAAGCACAAGTTTGCAAGTACCACCAAGTGATCCACCAATGATGAATGAAGATGCAAAAATGTTGTGGTGAGACATTGAGGAAGCAACCACATCACCTGAATCACAAGGTAATGTACGACTAGATTTGAGTGACTCCAGTAATGAAGGAATGCCTTGGCTAGTAATGGAACCTAGTACAAAAAGTAGTGATGAGGATGATTGTCCAGAGAACCCCCAGAATCCTCGAGGTAATCATGATCCCCCAACATGTACAACAACACAATGACAACTAGGGAGATTACAAGGCCGTCAAACCAACCTTGACCCACAAGCATACATAATAGCCTATCGATAGTTGAGAAGACAAAGGAGAGAAGTACAGATATTGGAGAGATTGATGAATTTACCAATAGATTGGGTGGAACAGAGAGAAGAGAATCAGAATAACTCAAGTTCTGAGATGGACTTTTCTGATGCATATAGAGAGGTCTTGGCAACCTCATCTCCACAAAGAAGCTTTGAGGAAAGAATATGGAGATATCACCTAGCATGTGCGGATCATAGAATCAGAGCACTATGACAATTATCACCAAGCACAAGAAGAAGTAGAAGTCCACTAGCCAACATTGAGTTGGTAGAGATAACTCTTGATAACCGAGCAATGGGAGGAAGGAATAGAGAAAGACCCCTAAGGCTTCAGCCAGGAAGGGGAGGAGGTATTCGACTATGAAATGAGCAAGGACAAGGTGATGTTACAATTAGAGGAGGAAGAGGATGAGGAAGGTTCTGACCCCCTACTCCTAGATGGCTAGGAGATACACCTTTAGCTTGTATGAACTGGACAAGGAATCTATGAGGGTTACCATGGATGAGAGGAATCTTACCTAGCCCCACAAGGCAATATCCATTAGGATGACCACCACTAATCCGATGAGGACCTCAAAGAGTGGTAGGTGGTAGAGGATTACTCCAAGAAAGGGAGGAATCACCATTGGCATAGAGAAACCCGATGTCAAGAGGAATAGGATGAGGAAGACACTCATGGGAGAGGCCTTGCTGGTAGAGGAAGAGTGCATTTTGTAGATGAAAGAAACTAGGGACAACTAAGGATCCGATCACCAAGTCTGGAGCTAGAATTGATCCGAGGGGATAGGTGGAGAAGTCACTCGAATGATAGTAGAGTAGTAAGGACACCACTACCAAGGGATCAATCACCTGTGTGACAAGGAGAAAGGACACCAGGTGAAGATACTCCAACTTGCAATTGTACAATTCCAAATTGTACACATGGTAGGGGAAGGCCAAGAAATTTAGTAACATCACAAGTGGAGATGAATCAGCCTAGGGAGCAAGTACCGATAGGTGACACAACCACTCAAAATATCATAGTCGAACCTCCAAGAGAAGAATCCGATGGGATCGTACAAGTGAATGTCACTGTACGATTGCCATGATGGTAAGTGTAAATAGACTAGGATTGAAAAAAAAAAAATAAAATGCCTTAATTGTGAAAATCCCTTGAGATGCAATTAAGAAGGAAGTGGGTTGAAAACAGAAAGATGACCTCTTCAAAAGAGAAAAATGAAAAATTCTCTAAGTATAAGATCGTACAAATCAAAGATGAAAAAGCAAATGTACAAGTTAAAATTGGCAAAAGCACATGGGAAATCATACAAAAGAATATATTGTATGATTTAGGTCATACAATGTATGATTTTAGGTGCAATGTACGATTTTCAACTACCCCATTTAATGTCGCATGTGTGAAATAAGAGGTGGTTGGAGAAAAAGTGGGAAAAGATAAAATTTTCAAATAAAATGTTGAGTTGTCAATCATCCATGCTAGGAGGATGGAAAATATGCAAAGTGGCATAATTTTGAAAATAAAGTAGTTAGGGTTCAGTTAGGGTTTGATGAACAATTTAAATAGAGGGTAAATTGGCAATTTCTTTAAACCGTACAAAGAGAATTCAAATTTTTAGGAGGACGAAGGTGAAAAGCGTGCAACCAAATGAAGAGGACCACATGGGCATTAAAACTCATCAATAACCTACAATAAATGATGACCCATTTCAATTAGCACCAAGGAGAACTTTTTGCATTCAAAAAAATTGAACTAGAGAAGAAAAGGGAGAAAAAGCTAGGGTTTGACTCCATTGAAGGGAGAATTCAAATTTCAACTGGAAAGAAGGGAGGATTAGCAGTAGAAGGCATCCAAGTGAGAACTGGATGGTGGAGAAACACATCTTAGGGTTCGAAGAAGTGACAACTTGGAGCCAAAGTGGAGAAATTACAAAGAAAATGAAGTACAAACCCTAAATGAACAAAAGGCCAAAACACAAGGGAAAGATAGAGGAAAGAAGGAGAATCGTACATAATATAAAAATTTTTTTTGAGGATAAATTGCACCAAGGGTGAAAAAGTGGAAAATTGCTTTAGAAAAGCATTAAAAAGAGAGATCGGGGCAATCCGACAACTGGGTTGGTGAAGAATTCGATAAAGGAAGTGAAAATCATGAATTTTTGACAACCTAGGGTTTGAAAAGCCATATTGTATGATTTTGTGGTAGAGTGTACGATCTCAGAAAAATTATGCAATTTGGTAGCTTTTTGGTATTTTTAGCCATTTTTGAGCAAATCATATGAAATCAAATCAATGAAGGGGAGCAGTCAGGGAGGAAGACCATATAGAGTAGTATGGGCTTGTATAATTTCATGTGATAATTGTATGATTTGAGGGAGATAGAGCAGTTTTAAGATCGAACAATGATAGTTTGAAGGATTGTACGATCTAGAAAGGTTGCCCTAAGGAAACCGTACAAGAGTAGGAAGAAGAGCAGATTGTACAATTTTTAATAGATTGTATGATTTGTAGTAGTTGTATGATTTCCAACACACTTCCAATTATAGAATCGATGATGTTCAATTAGCAAGACAACCGAAGGTATGGCAAGAAAATGATCTCAGTAGAAGAGTTTGGATACCGATTGAGAAGGATTATAGCCAATAGGGTGGAATGATCACCAGGACCTCTACACGAGAGAGAGTCATAACCATAGTAGTACCAAGGGTGATAGTCTCAATCCCATGATTGGTGTGGTACTCATCCTTGGAGAAGAGGAGGATACAGGTCATGGAGAGGTCAGAGGTACTAGAGGGCTGACATAAGAAGAACACCACCAAGATACCGAGAGGAGAGAATGGCACAAGAAAGGGTTCCAAGAAGGGAATTGAGGAGTGAGGTACATATTCTAGATCAGGATGAGGATCTGAGTAGTGGACCTGAGGAAGGTCAGGTGGAGATAACAAATATTTCATTCATACAACATGGAGGAGAAACATGCAGATGATGGTGGAATGATAAATGAAACAAGAACCATCCATGGAGGAAATAATTTGAGGAGGCTGGTGTAGCTATAATAGCACAAGTGCCACCACACCAGAAAACCTTCTTTTACAATTATCTATTGTAGATGGTTCAGGCGTATAATCCTACGACCAGAACTACCTTTGTCAATGTGGACAAGAGGTCGATGAAAATAGAAGTGATGATAGATGCATTCAGGAAGACATTCAGATTGCCAGCATACGACACAGAGATAGTTAAGAAGTTGGTTGATCTGATTGAGTCATATCATATCATCACTTTATTAACTGATGTGAAGTCATCGACTGTAGCAAAGATCTCGGGTGTAGGAACTCGAGGGATCAAATAGAGCCAGCTGAAAGGAGACGATTGGCCATGTGCTATGAATACAGTAATGGCTTAACTATCAAGGGATACATGAGCTATGAAGATGCCAATATAGATGGCTCAATATGTAGAAGGTATCACCCAAGGAATCAAGTATGATTGGGGTACCTATCTGGAAAGGAAAATGCATGAAGTACTGATGAAAAGACCAAAGAATTTTGGAATGACTTTCCATGCCATTGGATTATTATTAAATGTTATCACAGAATTGGGAATCTACTTTCTAGGTTTGATAGAACCTAGAAATTGGGGAAGGATAGCCAACCATTTTGAGGTGGGCAAAGTTAGTACCCATTAAGAAGGAGACTCTAGAGAAGCCTCAAACAAAGAGGGAACAACAGGCCATAGAGGTACCAGAAGATACTCCTTCGGATGATGAGGATGTACATCCTTAGAGGAAAAGGACAAGGAGATTGGAACCTAAACTAGAACAACAAGCAATGCAACAATGGTAGTAGGAGCAACCATCAGTTCAAGAAAGGGAGGAAAATGTGGAGAGACAAGTAAGCCCAATTTGAATAAGAATGAGATGACAATAGGAAAGAATGGCAAAGAATCCCATTACAGAAAAGCAAGATGAGTCTCCATAAAAGGATCAATAGGAGGAAGAATAGTCAGATTCAGAAAAGATAGATCTAGAAGACTGGAGTTGGGCAGAAGTAGAGAAGATGGTGGTATCTCCACAAATTTTCCAACATGATGAATTTGAAATCTTGGATGCTTCAAAATTTTTGAAGAATATAGAGATGGGGTAGATAGCACAGGAAGTGGCAGCCACCACTCAAGAGGAAAAAGAGGAAACTAAAGTGAGAGTGGAAGCCTCAGAGGAAGAGTCTAGGAAAAATAAGAAGCCCCTATTCAAATTTGTGATGGGAGGAAGTTCAAAGTAAAATAACCCAAGTGATGCGCAAGAAGAGGCAAAAGCATCACAAGAATAGGAAGAACCTATTGTTGAGAAAGTCATAATAATGGAGACACAACAGAATTAGGAGGAAGAGCAGGTGACTGAAGAGCAACAGGTGGGCTCCACTGAATAGGAAGAAGCCCAGGAATAGATGGAGCAGCAACAATCTCAATAGGAGATTGTGAATATAGAAGATAATGAGGAGGAGAATATTGTAGAATGGACTCCACCCCAAGAAAATATAGACATAGAGAGAGCACTTCGAGAGCTTGGGGGAAGCTCTAGCCACCACATGGAGGAAGAGGAAGAATGAACTCCTACAGAAGAGGAACGATAGAGAATGAGAACAAGTTACCTTTTGAAGGTACCATAGTTTGGCAAGATCGAAATGGAAGAGGAGGTGAAAGGAGTAGAAGATGATGTGGAACATTTCTTCTCATAGATAGGTGATGCCATAGCCAATGCCAAATTATAGTTTTGTATTGGATGCATGGGAGAATTAAAGTTGTGGGAGGAACAAGTGTCTCTCGAATTGGAGAAAATAATAGAATGGGTGAGTAACAAGGAGCGTACAAGGAGAATCATAGATATTCATGTACAACACCCATGGAAGTTACCTAGGGAAGAGGTAACCACAATGTTGGGAAGAGATGACTTGCTAGAAGGAGTGATAACCAACTACAGGCAACATCCGAGGTTGTACTTGGATAGAACCAATCACCCGACTTGTCCAATGAACATAGGAGAATTGGAGTACAAGAGGGTCACTACATATTTGGCTATCACTCTAAGGAAGTTGAACTTTCTCACACATTGGATAGAGTGGTTGAGCATTAGATTGGAGCAGATTTATCAGCTCAAGGAAGCTCAGAAGGAGGAGATAAAAGCCACTCAGATAGAAATGATTGCAATGGAGGAAGAATTGCAAAAGTGTAAGGCTACAATAGAGGAGAAAATAAAGAAACTAGAGGAAGATCTGACAAGCATAAAGGTTGAGTCTAAAACTAGACTTAATTTGCTTGAAGAAGAGAAGTGATAGATCTCACAGATAGTAGAAGATAGGATTAAGGAGTTGGAGGTACAACTCAAGGCAAAGGATGAACAGATGACAACATAGTTGGCTGAGAAAAATGAGCAAGTGGTGACACAGGCCAAGCAGATAGAAGAACTTCAAAAGGATAACAAAAGATACAATGAATTGGTCCTGGAGAAGCAAGCGTAATTGAAGGCTAGGGAAGATATTATTCATGCCTTGGAGGCTGATATTCATCACCACCTAGAGACCATTGCTGAGAAGAATGAAGAACTTCAGGTGGTGACTCGAATAGAAGCTCACTTGTAGGAGAGGTTGAAGAGGAGTGCCACTGATCGAGAAAAGCAAATGATGGAATTCCTGAAGACTGCTGAAGAGAAGGCTAATTTCCATGGGGTGAAAGTAGTGGAAATGGGAAGCTATGCAGCCAAGTTGAAGAATGAACGTGCAATTCTTCAAACCAAAGTGACTGACTTGTAGGAGATAATTGTGGACTATGAGGCACAACTAAAGTAGAAAGGTCAATCGATGAGGACACCGACCAAAGTAAAGGGGAGGGCAGATGTAGGCAGCAAATCCACCTCCTAGAAGAAGAGAAAGTGATAAAATGGATTTGCTCAATTTTGACAATTTTGATAGTTAGTACAAGTTTTGCAAATCATACAGGTAGGAGTAAACCATACAACCAGGAGGGAAAACCATACAAGGTGAAGGTAAACCATACAAGGTGCACTAAAATGCAATGAAATGCATGGGAAATGTAATTTTAGGTTGAAATGGTGCATAGGTTTGATAATTAAAGTGTTAGACTTAGTAAAAGCCTTAATTAATGCATTATGTTATGCATGGGTAGTTGTAAAATAACTAATTGCCTTAAGAACCACTTTGGAATGGCCTGGGCAATGTTATATAAGGCCCCATTTTCAAATTTGTAGGTCTGGATGTTGTTGGATATTTGCTGGTTGTAATCTGACTGAGTTATGCTATTATGTTCTGAGTTCTAGCTATAATTGTTGTAGATCAGCCATATTGTAAGTGAATTGATGATAGAATAAGATACAAATGAGCATGATTATATTTTTCTAGGTTGTGTACGATTTTGGCATGGATGAATGATAATTGATGGTTTAATGATGTTGCATGTACTTTCTAGTGATTGCTTTGGTTAGTTTATGCCTTGTTGTGATAGAATGGATTAATCCAGCACTGGTGAAGCTTTGTGGAATGATATATGATGATGGAAGTATTACTAAGGATATTTTGAACCCTATTGTATGATTTTTGGATGTAGCCATTGGAATTGCATCTCTCTCAAGCCCCGTTGATATGTTTTGCATGTTGTAGGAAAAGGATTAATTGGCATATTAAAACCTTACAAAACCTATCTGAGAGAGATTGGCCCATTAGAATATCCAATTTAGCACTTGTATGTACCTTTATTTCGTACATATCGTACACCAGAGTTCGTACAAATCGTACAAATATGATTTACCCGATTTGGCAATTCAGGCGATAGAAGGAAACTTACCCGATTTGGCAGTTTTGTGGAATCGACTTATTAATTACAAAACTATGTACGACAGCCTCCAAAACTGAATCTGATAGTTTGGTTGAGTGTAGAATCATACAAGCCATGCCACTGTATGATTTTGGATCGTACAGTGTGTCGAACTGACTTTCGTACAAGTTGTTCATTGGGCGTAAAAGGGTAGTTTTAGGGATTGTACGATCGTACGATTTGGTAAACAAGTTAGAGATAATACATTGATCATTCTAAGCACTAGAAAATCACCTCCCCACTGGGAATACTGCACCCCTATGCTACACCCATCTACAAACTTTACATGTACTTGTGTTCTCCTTCTCTCATCGGGTCGAGGTACCAACTCTTCTTGTTCAATAATTGGTCCTATATCCTCCTATTCTATGAATAGGTGTGTGATTCCCATGTCAATGTCCTTCCATGGTGGGCCTTTAATTCTAATTTATTGGTCATCGGACTGGGCTTGCTATTTTTTTTCAACTTCTTCTGTGATGATAAATAAATAGTGTACTTTTTATGGCTTTAACTTCGAACCATTTATAGTATCCGGTACTTTCATCTCATTCAAGTTCTATAATTTAACTGCTCCATTGTACCTAACTTCTATAAATCAAAAGGGACCAAGCCACAAGGTTTTTAACTTACCCGACTTGATTTCTTATTTCCCATTAAAATTTAGAACTAAGTCGCCCTGCTTGAGTTCTAATTTTCAAAAATGCTTGTCATGCCACAACTTTCTTCTCTTCTAGGCCACTTTGATCACCCATTGTGCCATGACTCTTCTCTCATCCAAATTAATCAATTTTTTTAGTCATTATTCCAGACTCTATTGGTCACCTAAGTGATGATCCACCGCTATATGTAGGCTCAGTACCAATAATTCTACTAGCACTACTATCTCTTGACCATACATTAGCTGAAATGGTGTATGGTTTGTCATTGGCTTAAAGGTAGTTTGATATACCCAAACAATAGATGGTAACCTTTCCTCCCAATCTGCTCCCTCTATTCCATAGGTTTTGTATAATGTTGACACTAATACCTTGTTAGTCACTTCTACCTACCCATTAACCCTTGGGTAATATGGACTAGACAAGGAGTGCCAAATTCTATATTCAGTCGTCAACATTTTGATAATATCATTAACAAAGTGACCTCCACGATCACTCCTTATCTATAGTTGGATACCAAATCTTGTAATTACTTGCTCATACAAGAATCATGTTGTACTTTTTATCAAGTTATCTGGTAGTTCTCGTGCCTCAACCCATTTTGTTAGTGGCTACCATGATATATCAACACTTTCACCTATGAGTTGTTCTCAGTGGTCCAAAAAAATCCAACCCCCACCTCTCAAATAGTTCATGAGCTTTTTATGGGTGTAATGGCATAAAGTCTTTTCACACTGGCTTCCCTGTTCTATGGAAAGTATCACATGATCTTACGTATTCCTTTGCATCATTATATATTATGGGCCACCATAGTCCTGCTAAGAGTATTTTTTGAGCAATGGCATTGGGCCCCATGTGTCCTCCTACCAATCCTTCATGAGATTCTTTCAATGTAACTTTAATTTCCTCATCCATTACACATCTTCTTAGGATACCATCAATACCTAGTTTGTACAATAATCTTGCTATCAATTGGAAAGGTACTAATTTTAGAATTAATTTCTTCTTCTTTGTTGTTGTCAACTCTTGTGACAACTCCCCTGTGGATAAGTATTATCCAATCAACTTATACCATGATGGAACAACATTGATAGTGAATAACTGAGCATTAGAAAATTCATCTAGAATCCCTGCTCTTGCAAGTTCTCCTGATGTATTCAAGACAACTGGTCTGTAATCACATGCTTCTTTCTAGTTCACACCACTAATAAAAATATGAACTCTTGTAAGGTGATGAGCCACCTATTGACTCATCCTTGTATAACTAGCTTATTTATCAACTACAACAAATCCTGATGGTCAACGTAGAAGGAAAAAGGGTTCACCAATAGATAATACCTAAAATTTTCTATTGCATATACCATCCCTAGAGCTTCTCACTCCATTGTACTATAATTTCTCTCTATCCTTGACAATAGGTGACTTGCAAAAAATATAGGCTGATCTAGCCTAAACTATCCTTCCTGTGCCAATGCACATATGACTACAAAGTTTGACGCATCAATATGGACATGGAATTATATATCCCAATTCAAGAACACCAAAATGGGACTACTGATTAGCTTAGTATTTAACTCCTCAAAGGTTCCTTGGTGCTCCTCCATCCATTTGAAGGGAATATTCTTCTTGGCTAAATAATCCAATGGCTAGGACATGTGCGCATAATTCCTGATAAACCTTTGATAGTATCCTGTAGATCCTAGGAAGGTTTTGAAAGAGCTCACATCATCTTGCTCCTCCTTGTGTAGTATTACATGGGTTTTATTAGGATCGATATTCAACCCTTCGTTGCACACTATATGTCCCAAAGGTTTCCCGTAAAATACCATCAAAAAATACTTTACTGGATTTAGGGAGATTTGTGCATTCCTACACCTACTCATGCACTTGCTGAGACCAGGTAAATGGTCCTTGATATTTTTGTAGATGGACCAATCATCCAGGAATACCTTGAAATTTCTTGTGTCCAGTTGATCAAAGATGTACAGAATAATGCACTAAAATGTGGTAGGGGTGTTACATAGCCCAAATAGCATTTGATTATATGCATAGATGCCATTCTCCACAATGAATGTGGTCTTCAACTTATCCTCCTCGATGATGCTTATTTTTTTATACCTAGAAAACCCATCTAGGAATGAATAGATTTCATGTCCTGCGACCTCTTCCAAAATTGAGTTTGTGAAGGGAATAGGGAAGGGATATTTAATTGTCACTGCATTTAGACTCTTGAAGTCTACACATATTTGGATTTTATCCACTTCCTTCTTTAGGGTGACCACAATAGGTGAAACCCATTCACTAGTATTGATTCTAAAAATGATGCTTGCCTCTAACATCTTTTCAATTTTTGTATTTACCAATACGACATACTTAGGATTAATCCTATACAATCTTTGTTGGAAATTTTGAGTAATTGGTTGTCATTGATGTCAAAAGTAAAATGATTGAAAATCATTTTCTAGGTTGACATATTAAATTGCAAGGCAAATACCTCCATTGAAAAAGAAGACAAGGTAGACAAGATCCTTTGAAAAAGGTTCAATTAAATGCAAGTTGAGGAAGTTTCCAATGCAAAAGACAAAGGGTTAACAGGATTGATTATAATATTTAAATTAAAATTTTAAATATTATAATAATATTATTTAAATTTAAAATGGGTGTCAAAATTTAAATATTCTCCTAAGGTGGCAAGCGTCGATGTCGTCTTCCTAAGTCGAAGTGCATATATGATTGGAACCTAAAATTATTTGGCATAGTTTTGAAAAATATTAAGGATTGGCATTCAAAATTCCTAAGACATCGAAATCCTTTGTAAATTGTAGCACACGATCTTAGAGCAAGGTAGAACAAGGAAAAAAGGATGCACATTTTCCTTTTTTGGATAGTGCACGAAAGTTAATAAGGAGAGCACAAGCCTTTGGTTCCAACCGAGCATGTAGCTTAGTTGGTAGGTCGACCCCATGTAGGTAGTAGTGCAGAGGAGGTCTCGTGTTTGAGGCACGATAGTGATAGGTTGTTCACATTTTGTTTTGTGCAGTGGTAGTTTGTTTGATGATGGCAGATTAAAGGAAATATAAGTGGCTTGAGGTTTTGTATGGGCAGTTAGCCCACATGGTGCTCTAGCATGCGCTAGAGCGTGGAATCCATCAGGTCATGTTTTCAAAACCCCATGGTAGTAGTTTGGTAAGGGAAAATTTTTTTATAGTGTTTGTTTAATATTTGGGAGTCATAAGGATTATTTTTAATAAATTTTTGGTTGTTATTAGGGATACATCAGGGTTAGGAATTGTATAGAGTGCCATGAGGGTTGAAATTAATGATGCATGATTTTTTTCTATTGGGAGTTATAAGGGTTGAGTTTATTAAAGCTTTGTGTTGATAAGTAGGGAGTAATAAGGTTGTGAAAACACGAGATTCCGGAAACAAAAAGGAAATACTAAACAAAATTGTATTAAAAAGGAAAGAACACAAACGAATGAACACAAGATATAAAAGCAATATAAAATATGGCCCTTTTTATTGATATTCTTTTCAATTCATGTTACAATGCGTCTCCTTCCTTTTTAGGGGATAGGAGCGTTAGATATTGATCTCTACAACTTGTTTCAGAATTCCTTCTTCCACGTGCCCACATATAAGATGGGCGAACCAAAATGTTGTCGTCGCTTGCTTTGGTACAGGTCGATTCCTCGTTGCTCCTCCAATGCTGCAAATTTGCGTTCAAAGAAACAAACAAAGAATCAATAGCACCTATGTATGAAAAATAAAAGATAAATCTAACTATGGCTAAAATGAATCTAAATGAACTGAAAACTTGATAAAAGCATAAACATGAAACTAGCTAAAAACTACAAAAGCAATAAAGCGGGAGGGGTGCCCGAAGGCAAACCACCCGCGGGTGAAACTTTGCTCCGACACCAATCCACTTAGGATGGGTCCGAAACCTGATGTGATGTGTTGTTGGCAAAGTTTCACCCGTGGGTGGTTTGCCTTCGGGCACCCCTCCCGCTTTATTGCTTTTGTAGTTTTTAGCTAGTTTCATGTTTATGCTTTTATCAAGTTTTTAGTTCATTTAGATTCATTTTAGCCATAGTTAGATTTATCTTTTATTTTTCATACACAGAAGCTACTGATTGTTTGTTTCTTTGAACGCAGATTTGCAAGCATTGGAGGAGCAACGAGGAATCGACTCGTACCAACGCAAGCGACGACAAAGTTTTGGTTCACCCATCTTATATGTGGGCACGCGAAAGAAGGAATTCTGAAACAAGTTGTAGAGATCAATATCTAACGCTCCTATCCCCTAAAAAGGAAGGAGACGCATTGTAACACGAATTGAAAAGAATATCAATAAAAAGGGCCATATTTTATATTGCTTTTATATCTTGTGTTCATTCGTTTGTGTTCTTTCCTTTTTAATACAATTTTGTTTAGTATTTCCTTTTTGTTTCTGGAATCTCGTGTTTTCAATGGCGATCACGGTGGGACCTCTGTCCTCTATTTTTTTTTAGGTTAACTTACTGATCTAAATTGCTTGTTTTTTTTACAGGTACCTATTTTTCAACATCAAACTGTTATTCGTCTCTGCAAGTGACGATTACAGAATTTGTACTCGTCTCACCCCGGGACGAATAAACTATTCGTTCCACCCTGTGACGATTACGGTTCTGTTATTCGTCTCACCCAGGGACGATTATAGATCTATGCAAATTTTTAGAGAAAATCAGAAACTTCTGATTAGGCAGAGAAGAGGTAGGGGTTTTTACAGCTTCTGTCAAATTTTTGTTTTTCTATTTTCTGGTTTTCAGTTTGTATGGCTTAGGGAAAGATTTCTTTTCGCTTGCTTGTTTCAATTTTGCAAAATTAAAATTAACCCCACACATCATGTGGTATTTTAAACCAAGGCGTTGGTCGTAAAACCCCAACCCTTGAACAAGACCAAAGGTGGATTCCATTATCACTTTGGCTTGAGATATTGCATCCATTACCTTGATCGCGACTGTTGTTAGACGTAAATCCTGACGAAAGCTGATCGAGTGTAGCTTGGGGTGATTCCCATGCACGCGAGGATAAGTCTTCTATGGTAGGTGTCATAAACAGAGCGATTCCCATTTCGTACCGCCTATGTTCCACGTATCATATGCTCTCACGTACCTATAGTCTCCCTCACGTAATGACGGGTATATAGAAAGGTTGGTATATCGGTTCGACAATGGTATATTGAAGGGGCGACCATTTTGGGAGTCATAAGAGCCTTCATACTTGCATTTAAACGTTTCACAAAAAATTTCAAAAACAAAACAAACAACAAAAACACACTAAACCAGATTTAGGGCACACTATTAATCTTTAAAAGAGATAATCATTGCTTGTGAGTGTGTATGCTATTTTCTGTTTAGACAAAAAAAAATCATAAAAAGAAAATCACAAAAAGAATTTTTGCATTTTTAGGTTAGCATTACCATGGTGAATACTCGTAGCCAAGCCCAATCACGGGCATAAGCCGCAAAACATGCACCAAGAGAGACAAATCGTCTCCGATATAGCTCTGAAGACTTGTTCATCCCGCCTCAATGATGAGGTACACCAGTTAGTTCACACCATGCAGAACATGGCTCTATAGGCCCATCTGTGAGGGGTAATCCAACCCATACAGTCATAGAACATGGTTCTAAAGGTTCCTCAAGGAATGGTTCTCCAAGTCAGACCATCAATAGACGAGACTTTAGAACTCCCTCTCTAAGGGAAACACCTAAGCAACAATAATATTTTCAAGAAAATAACTTATATACACCACCTGGTCTAAGTACGAAGCCTCCCTTTGAAGTTCAATATGGGTGGCCTAGTGATGAAGCATTGTATACTACTATGGAACAACAAAGGGTCCAAAAGGAAGAACCATATGATTTTGTGGTTCCTAATTTACCCCCAATTAATGTCGAACACAGTAGACCATATCCAGAACAACAAGTTCTCCCGACAGGGCAAAACAATTCTGCTCGCACTTTTTATGCATATCACAGAGAGAGAGAGGAGGATCACTACATTCCTCCAGGCCAGTATCCAGTACCAAAACGATGCACGTCTGCACCTGCAGTATATCCAGATCGCTTATTGAGACTAGAGTTTCAAGTCAATGCGGCCAACCTCGACAGAGGGAAGCAACATATAGGAGTCTCAGAGCATTATGATCGAAACAGATATGTAGGAGAGACATCTAGGCCTATTAAAAAAGAGACAATAGAACAAAGTAACTTGGCATTTGCAAAACTAGTCGCCCTCCAAGCGCACATCATGCGGCTTAAGCAAGTACAACAGGAATTAGAACATTTGTGTCACCTTGATCAAGAGCGCATTCAATGTCAGACAACTGAATTGCTTCACAACCATGCACCTGAGAGGGCCCCAGTTCATCACGCACAACAATCTGAGATGTATGTGAGGCACAACCCCTTAGTGCGAGACAGGTCTCCACGACCACAACAAGCACTACCTCCAAGACCTCTTAGACCTGGGCGGGAGGCCATTCATTATGACCATGATGGGCATCCTCCGCGGGCACCCGTCCATGTTTACAGGCCTAGGCCAAACACTCCTCAAGAAGATTATGAGGATTATTACCAAGAAGAAGAGCGGGCTGAAACGCCCTATCAAGGCAGAAGGGATGCTACCCATTTAGTCATTCAAAGGCCTCAAGTTCCTCGCAACACACTGCGGGAACAAACTAATGAGGAGGAAATTATATCTTCCGATGCCTACAAAGTGTTGTTAGAACGCTTGGAGAATATGGAACTTAAGACTGGTGGGCCTCAAAAGCCTACCTTATGCCAACTCCGTAGCCATCCGATACATCCGTCAGTGCCAGCACCTCCATACCCCGAACATTTCAAGATGCCCCAGTTGGCACTCTTTAAAGGGGATGAGGATGCTCAAGAGCATGTGATGAGATTTTTGAGCCAATGCTTTGGTATACAAGACAATGATGCATTACTATTGAGAACATTCATAACCACATTCGTAGGGTCTGCCTCGGATTGGTTTACCCATCTACCAAAGCATAGCATCTATAACTTGGATCAACTAGTGGATGCGTTCCTAGAAAATTTTGCTTTCAATACAAAGAAAAAGGGGTCACTCAGTGATCTAGCTAGCCTCAAATAGTATGAGGAGGAGTCTATGGTAGCATATGGGAATCGGTGGAGGACGGTGCTTTCAAAGTTGTCCTACCTCCCTCCTATGTCCGACCTAACTCAAATGTTCGCAAAGAGCTATTTGCGATCGATCTCTGTGCTATTGCAGCTGTAGCAATACGCCACTTTAGAAGAAGCTCTAGCGCAAGCTAGACGTATCGAAGAGATCAAGATATAGGATGGCGAAATTGCCAAGCCTAAGAAAAAAGAGTGGAACAAGAGCACCAAAACAGGGAATACGCAACAAAAACCCACCGCGGTCAATCAAGTTGCTATTAATGCCCCTACGCCTACCCAAGAAACACAGCCTTCAAAGGCTAACTATCAGGTGATGCCTCACAATAATTATGAGAAAGATAACAAGAAGCAGGATCAAAATCAGCAGCGTCACCCCAAGTGACAATTTACACCATACACTGAGTCTAGAGATTCCTTGTTTGACCGTTTGTCAACGGCAAACTTGATTAATCTTCCAGATATTCCAACAACTGATCCTAATGCGCCAAAGCCTAAGGGCTACAGAGAGGATATTTTTTGTAGATTCCACAGAATTAAAGGGCATGACCTTAATGTCTGTTGGACGTTTAAAGGTTTAGTGCAATATCTCATTGATAATCACACATTGGTAGTGGATAACCCCATCGCACCCAACAACCAACAAATGGGTGTTTTCAAAGATCCTTTACCCACACATGATGCACAAACAAAACCTTTGCATGTCAATGAAGTGCAACAGAGTTACCCCATGGAGGGGTATGTTGGAATGATTAGCATTGTGACAAGAAACAAGAGACACCCAGGAGTTGTCCCCGCAACAGCCCCTAGGGAAGCTTCATCCACGTCACAACATCAACCAAATCCTACATAGTTGCCCCCACCTAGACCAGTGGCCATGATTCAAACTAGACTTACCCAAAGTCTACGGACCACATCGGCTAGGCTCTCCATTTATGAGCTTATTCAACAATCAGCGCCCCATCGGGAAGCTCTTATGGAGATATTAAAGGCAATTGAATTGCAACCCCACGAAGCGGATTCGTTCAACAATTTTGTGGGGCATGTCAAACAGTGTACTGAACCAGCCATTACCTTCAGGGAAGATGAGCTAAAAATTGTGACTGGAGATGTAATGGATCCACCCTCGCACGTTATTGCGCGGGTCAACGGGACTCCATACAAACGGGTGTTGATAGACACTGGTTCGTCCAATAACCTTATTACAACCGCTGCACTGAAACATTTGAAACTACCAGCCTCTCACATTGCACCTTCCACTTACACCCTTCGAGCATTTAATGATACGATATGCTCGACAGTTGGCACAATTGTCCTGCCCATCCAAGTGGGACAAAAGACCATTCATACGTTGTGCCACATTTTAGAAGGTGAGATGGCTTACAATATCTTGCTTGGGCGGCCTTGGATCCGAGATATGAAGTGTGTCCCTTCAATTGCTCATCAATGTTTGAAATATACATTTGAAGGACAAGTGCACGTGGTCCCCGCAGATTTGGAACCTTTTAAATATTGCAACTCAGTGCAAATCATGCCACAGTCGACCCTTCCTTCAACGCACGTGGATTTCCAGTTAAATCCATCTAAACGGGGTCCGACTAAGCAAGAATCTTCATCACCAAATCAATAAAATTCTCAGGCGGGATCATCTTCTTCATCCAGTCCTCCCATAATGACGCCACCTACGGTGGCCACTCCAACGGACAAAGGAAAGAAGCCCCTGGAAACGGAACCACCTTTAGTCTCCAATATCTCTACAGAAGAGAAGCCTAATAGAATGGAAGTTGAGACGCCTAGTTCACCCCACATGGAGTGGACTCAAGGAGAACTCCCATTCACTTCCCCTCAATCACCAACAATTACTGTTGAGATGTCTAACATAGGCATGGGGGAGTATATAGTGCACAATGTTGTTGCAATGCCCACACTTCAGTCTATGCAAGACATGGGAAGACCTCGACTCCCCATAGGCTCGGTGGTTCCTTTAGGTTACCCACCTAATCAGACAAACTTTATTTTTGGGGGCCTAGATCATGGCGTTGAACCTTCTCGAAAAGAAGAAGAAGATGAAGATCCTTTTGTGGAAGATGTCAACTATTTGGCTAACCCAGACTTCGCATTACGATATCTTAGCCAATGCAATTGGCATGGATACGGGTTAGGCCGATATGAACAAGGAATGCGTGTTTTGTGTCAACCAAGATACCAAATTCCTTATGACAAGTCAGGATTAGGGTTTAATCACCCTTTGCCCCTCGACATCTTGGTCGAAAACATGCAAGGCCTAGGGATAGGCAACAAGGATGGGTTGGCATCAGATCCATATGCCAATCCAAATACAACTTATACATTGGGGGATTATTTCCCATTGCAAACAAATAACCTTGTTGACCTCAACAACCCTTTCCCTACAACCGAACAAGGAGAAACCTCATGGACTCACCCACAAGGGGAAGATGGACAAGACCACGAAGGGTCTTCTGAAGATGAGTCGGAGTACGATCATTCACCCGAATATCAACTGAATGATGATCAGGACAACTTCCTGATGATGTTCCCATTGAATGATCCCAGTGAGCATAGGCTACAACAACAACAACAAAATCCTTTGGACATAGATGACATGTTTGAACACTTACACATAGATCCAAGACCTAGGAGGCATTTCAACCTGGCACAGTTATAGCAATTACTTCACCTGCCACTCCAGGCATACAGCTAGCATCTTTCATCTGGAGACCCTATCAAACCATTTGTACCTAGGGCAGACCTTGTTTGCAGGTCCGTGCATAGGGCTGATCCCTTTGTGCCAGTGTCTACAGAGCCAGATCCAAAGCACCAAGAATATCTAGAATGTCAGAGTTGTCACATTTGCGGTAATGGAGATTACAATCATTTCATCAACATGGTTTCCATTGACTTGACCGCCCCCATCCATGATCCAGCCAATCCAACATGATTATTGCATCTAGACATAGAAGCTATTGATTGGGATCACGCTGACACACCACCATCTCCATCAGAGTATTGGCCTTGTGATGGGATGTTTCATTTCACTCCAGGACAGACTCAGGATGTCTTTCATGCTGAAGAGGAACTTGACGTTCCTAATGACGATCTTAATTCAGCAAATGATATCCATCTAATCCCAATTCCACACCAGTTGGAAGACGGATCCCATATGTCAATTGAAGTAACGACTGATGTAGACATCGGCACAGATCCAATGAATCCACGGATTCTCAAGCTGGGGGTAAGTCTTTCCCCCGAAGAGTGAGCCGATTATGTTGCCCTTCTTAAGGAAAAGAAGGAGGTTTTTGCATGGTCATACAAGGATATTCCGGGACTAGACCCACAACTAGTCATGCACAATTTAACGCTTGATCCGACAATCAATCCAGTCAAGCAAAAACTATGCAAGATGCATCCAACAATGGCCTTAATGGTAAAAGATGAGTTACAAAAGTTGTTGGATGCCCAGCTTTGTCATCTGTGTGGATTATTCGCCATGGTTGTCTAACATGGTTCCTGTCAAGAAGCCTGACGGGAGGATTCGCATATGCACTAATTTTCGAGATCTTAACAAAGCGAGTCCTAAGGATGATTTTCCCTTGCCGAGCATCGACGCATTGGTAGATGCTACAACGGGCCACGAAATGCTTTCCCTTATGGATGGTTTCTCAGGATACAATCAGATTCCTATTAATCCTGAGGACCAACTAAAAATAGCATTCACAATGCCTTGGGGGACATTTTGCTATAAGGTCATGCCTTTTGGCCTTAAAAATGCCGGAGCTACCTACCAACGTGCCATGACGTACATATTTCATGATTACATGCACAAAACTTTGGAAGATTACATGGATGATTTGTTGGCCAAATCTCTTTTGCGCCCAGATCATATCGGTGACTTGAGCAAGGTCCT
Source organism: Wollemia nobilis (assembly GCA_028583015.1). NCBI lineage: Eukaryota > Viridiplantae > Streptophyta > Pinopsida > Araucariales > Araucariaceae > Wollemia > Wollemia nobilis. The sequence goes on from JAQPPZ010003577.1 coordinate 1,006,941, forward strand.
TGATCACCTCATTGAGCATAAAGTCAGACTAAACCCTAAGAAGTGCGTCTTTGGCGTCACCTCTAGAAAGCTCTTGGGTTTCATAGTCTCCAAACGAGGAATTGAGGTAGATCCAAACAAAGTCAATGCAATCCTTGAAATGCATCCCCCAACTACCATCAAGTAGCTCAGGAGTCTGCAGGGAAAGGTTGCGTCAATCAAGCGCTTCATAGCGCAGTTATCTGACAAATGCCGACCCATGAATAAATTATTGCATAAGGGGGTCACATTTCATTGGGATGACGAGTGCCAGTCAGCCTTTGACGACATTAAACAGTACTTGGCTTCGCCGCTAGTATTGGCACCACCCAGACCAGGAGTGTCATTCTATTTATACATCTCAGCCACTGAGGTGGCACTGGGTGCCATGCTGTCCCAAAAAAATGAACTTCACAGAGAACAGGCTACATACTATCTTAGCCGCACCCTGGTCAGTTATGAACTTAACTATGCATATGTTGAAAAACTCTGCTTGGCAATGGTGTTTGCTACCAAAAAGTTACGCCACTACATGCTTAGTAATAAGACGTATGTTGTGTCTAAGGAGAATCCATTGCGATACATGATGAGTCGTACTTATCATAGTAGTCGCACGACGAAATGGATCATGTTGTTGACGGAGTTTGACATAGAGTTCATTGGACATAAATCTATAAAAGGTCAAGTCATCGTCGATCAACTAGCTGAGGCTCCTCTTGAAGACAATCAGCCTCTGACTTTTGAACTACCTGATGATGGGGTCTTCCATGTCTCAGAGTCGCCAGATTCTGATGAGCCTGAGTCATAGGCCGACATAACCCTATTCTTCGATGGTTCTAAATGTGAGCAAGGGGGTGGTGCGGGAATTGTATTCTTCACTCCACAAGGTGCTCCAATTCCCTTGTCATTTAAATTAGACTTCCCGTGCACTAACAACAATGCAGAATACGAAGCCTTGCTCATAGGTCTTCAGACAACAATCACCATGAACATTAAACGATTGAATATCTTTGGTGATTCGCTGTTAATTGTCAATCAAGTAAAAGGGATATACCAATGTAAATGTCCACTTTTGAAGTCTTATAAAGCCCTTATGGATAAATTCTTGGCACAACTTGAATGGTATGACATCGAGGCACTCCCTCGATCATCAAATCGTTTTGCGGATACTATGGCCTCCTTGGGGTCACTCATCCCGCAAGACTCTTCTGGTGAAATGACAACCATTTAAGTTAAAACATTATCGCAATCTACGATGGAGCGTGCAAGCTCCGATCTCGACGCCAGAATCCACATGATTCAGATTGAACCATCTCCGGATAAGTTCTCTCGAATTCGAGATTGTTTGACTAAAGCCAACTGGGGGTCCTTGTTCTCCCCGACTCCTCTTACTAGCAACACCACGTTGTTTTTGCAAGTTCTTTCCTGCTCAACTTTTGTTCGGGATAGACTTCAAGAGGGATTTGCCGCTCATAATATCAAGGTTTCTGATCAGCAAGACTGGTATACACCCATTCGGGATTACCTCAAGCTAGGTAATCTCCCACTTGGATTGACACAAGCCACGAAAATATCATTCAAACAGAAAGCGGAAAAGCATGTCTTGTTAGGAGAAATTTTGTATTGTCAAAATTATGAAGGAATTCTTCTTCGTTGTTTGGACCAACAGAGTCCGCTTGGGCGATCACCCAAGCTCACGATGGTACATGTGGTGGCCACTTCAGCGGTATGGCCATTGCAAAGCGCATTCTTCGCATGGGTTATTATTGGCCATCTTTAGAGCGAGATTGTTGTGCATATGTGAAGAAGTGCGTGAAGTGTCAACACCATGCTAACTTGACACACGTACCTTCTCAGGCCTTATAGCCGATTCAATCGGTTTGGCCTTTTTCGTAGTGGGGTTTTGATCTAATTGGAAAGATCTCCCCTGCGTTGTCTGGTCGTCACACGTTCATTTTAACGGCCACGAGTACTTTACCAAATGGGTGGAAGCAATTCCGCTGACCACTATGATGGGAGCCCGCATTGCGGAGTTCATTTTGCATAACATCATATGTCGTTTTGGTATTCCATCCAAAATTGTCTCGGATAATGGGACACCATTCAAGAATAAAGATGTGCGTGCTTTGACCACAAAGTACAAGATTCAGCATAGCTTTTTGACACCCTATTATCCGCAGGCAAATGGGCAAGCAGAGGCGTCAAACAAAATGCTAGTCGCCATTCTTAAAAAGATAGTTGTAGACAATCATAAAGACTGGCACATTCAGATCCCGCTTGCCCTATGGGCTTATCGCACCAGCATTCGGACGCCCACTGGGGCAACTCCATTTTCACTGGTGTATGGCTCCGAGGCAGTCATGCCTTTTGAGTTGGAAATTCCTTCCTTGCGCATTTCAATGCAAGAGTTCATCGATGATGACACTACGCGGTAGGCCCGGTTAGATCAACTGACGTTGCTCGACGAACGACACGTTCATGCTCTCGAGCATTTGCGTATCTATCAAGAGCGACTTAAGAAAGCATACAACATGAAAGTCCATCTTAGGGAATTTTAGGTTGGTGACTTGGTCTTAAAAGAGAACCAACAGAATTCTAATTTGATGTCCCATCTACGGGATAAGTTTGCAGCAAACTGGTTAGGTCCTTACATCATTGACAGTAAAATAGGACCCGAAACATACCGGCTTGCCTCTCTTGAAGGAATCAAGGAAACAGAACCCTTGAACATCATTCATTTGAGGCCATTCCACACCTAGAGAGCCATAGCCCAACAAAAAGCTCCAAGGATTATCACAATCGCTTGGTCAACCCTAAATGCCCCAAAGGTATCTATAAACCCTTTGGTCAACCCAAAAGCTCCAAGGATTACCACAATCGCTTGGTCAAACCAAATGCTCCAAGGATCACCACAATCGCTTGGTCAACCCAAAAGCTCCAAGCATTACCATCACTGCTTGGTCAACATAAGAATTCAAAAATCAACAAAAACAACAACATAAAAATCAAAATCACAAAAACAATTGCAATTCAATGCATTCTCAAAAAAAATAAATAAATAAATAAACAAAATCACAAAAACATTTGCATTTCCATGCATTCTCATAAAAATCAAAATACAAAAATATAGGTTGCATTAAGCATTGCATCCATACATTGCATACTTCGCTAGGTCATACAAGTCAAAAGCACCATAGGCTATCATTACTTGGCAATTCCATCATTTCCATCTCAAGTCCATTTTCATAAACACCTACATCCAGCATATCACCCTTTTATTTTAGCATCGTCAGTGTCGCCTAATGTATATAGGGTTTTCGTAATTCAGATGTCTTTAAATTTCTAGCCAAAAACTGCATACGCTAAGCAGTATTTTACATGGGAAAGTTTTACTTGGATCCCACCTTGGTACGTAGCATCCCAACACAAATTAACACACATAAAATAATTCCTAAGTTGTGTGGACGAAAGATGAAACCCCGCACCGTAATCCCGGTTACCATAAGCGAAACGGCTATCTTGCTTATCCCCCGTGCAATTGACCCTAGAAATGCTGAGAGTTGGCAAAAGGAAAAGCATCCTCCCTACCCAATTCCCCATGAATCCCAAGTTCTCAAAAGTTGCAAAACATCAAAAATTTGCAAAAGGCACAAACAATATTGATTCTCGTCACTCCATATTCAAATCCCTTGCTCAAAAAAAAAAAAAAAAAAAAAAAAAACAAAGACGAGTATTATCATAAAAATAAATAGTGATTTCATCACTATAAAGAGCAAGTATCCCAATACCCTTGAAGAAAATAAGGGAGTCGAACTTGAATCCCTAGAACTCTCAGTATTTCGACAGGACATGAGGCAAGCTTCAGTATCGGTTTGGTTGATAGCCTATTGGTCACTGGTGGTAAACCTCCCGCATGATGATATATCTGTCACATTAACTTGTGTGCAGATCAATGTTTGCATGTGTATGAGCTAGCTTATGGTATCCTAGATAGCATCGCAGATTAATCTAACTAAATACAATAAAGGAGTTAGTGGAGCTACTTAGGTGATCCTCAGTACAGGTTCGGTTGAAAGCCCATCTAGCACTGGTGGTATCCTGACAAATACCACATAAATGAACTCAATTGCACACACAGGGATGTGAAATAACTTGGTTCAATTCAAGTCAGATTTAGACCTTGTTTAGAAGTCTTGCGAGATAAATGTATGGTCTTGGCTAGTTAGTTAACAATATCTACATCTCAGAAAAGCTTAACTACATTTTCGAACAACCGATCCATTTCATTCCATACATCACCATAAACAACTCGACAAAATCCAAAAACAAAGTTTTCACATGCACAAGCATTCCATAAATCAATCTCATTACTCTAGCAAGTCCAATCCAAATCTTGTACAATCTATGGTGCATTGACAAACCATCAACAATTCATTTCATTCATTCCATAAGCATACATCATACAAATTAGAATCATCGCATTCACAATCGCATATGCATACATCAATGTAAAAACATGCACATCAACATAAATCATGGAAAACGTATAAACACCAAAAAGAATCATCTGTATATATAACAAAAATTGCCCGTAGGCTACAATGCACTAGTCCTCAGACCTCAATCCCATCATCCAAAATCTCAAAATCCCCCAACCTAGGGTGTCGGCCACCATGATCACGCAGGATCGATGCGACGAGAGCTACCCCCTGCGGTATCCGTCCTCTGAGACCTCTCAGGGTGACTGCTCGCCCCTGCATCCCGACCGCTTGCTCCGCCCTCCTCTCACCGTCGACGACGGGATGATGCTGACTGCTCTGTCTCGCTATCTCTCGTCCTGAATGACGAGCCACTGGCCGAAGGCTCTGGTATTCGCCCACCCAGGCGGATGATCTCACCCTCCATCTCTGATCGATGTCGCCCCCAATCTGCCTCTCGTCGCCTCCAATCTTCCTCCCGTAGCCTCCACTCTGCCTCACGCCTATGGTAGTACATGATGGCATCATCGCGTTGTGCTAGCTGCACCCGTAGGAGATCCCTCTCCCGTGCAACATCCGTATCCCCCACCTGCTGGTGAGCCATAGCCCCTGCACTCCCTTGCCCTACCAACTGTGTCCGCAGGAGATCCCTCTCCTGCGTCATCTCCGTAAGCTCTCCATCCTGCCTCTGCAGTAACCCCGTCAGTCGTGCTACCTCAACATGCAACCCCACCTCTGTCTCCCCCGACCCAGCCTGCTCTGGAGCACCCTATGCCTCTGGCTGATCCTCCTCCTCAACGTCATCTCCCGCCTCTACCACCTCCACCATCTCCACATCCGTAGGAGCTCCCCAACCCTCTCCTGGTGCCTCCGCACCCTCTCTGCCTCCTAATGGCCCCTCACCTCGCCACTACCGCAGCGTCCACCACTCCTGGTACTCTGTAGTCACTCTGACTTCATCTATGTCTAGAATGTCTAGTACTGCATCCGACTCCTCCCCCAACAGCTCGAGGATCGATGCAGCTAGGGTCCTCTCATCACTCCGACACCGATAAGCTATGGGTTCCCCAGGAAACCCCTGGTGTACCCCAAACTGTCGCATCACTCAGAGATAGTAGAAGTACTCCTGCTCTATCCCATGCCGACCAATCACCCATCTCCCCCTTCGAACCCGCCGAATCCACTCATCAGCCTCTGGCCATGCGGGACAATCCCGATATGGCCTCACATCTTCGAGAGTCAGTCATGCCAATGCATCTCTATAATGGTCTACGTCTCCCGCAAACCGTCGACTATGCCCCCGCTCCTCTGACCGATACCATAAAGCACCATACCCAATATCCCTGTCCACCATCTCAGCTCGGGTAGTCCAGGGCAACCCTCGTGGTCGCTCTATGGCTATGTGCTGCCATGCCCAGCACTGCAAAAAGAAACTGCACCCCATCCCCTTCTGTCTCCGACAGTGGACCTCGTATAGCTCATCATACAACTGCGCCAACAGCATCTGACCCCATCTCATAATAACCGGATCTGTCATCGGAAAATCCACTAACTACCATACCACCTCCAATAGGTTCCATGGGAACCTCGCTCCTGACGAGTCTGGAAGGAGCATGTTGGAAATGAGGCTCATGAGTACTGCATGCCTCACTCCCAACATTCCCTTCGCATACCAATATCGCACCAAGATCCCCCCAATATGACAATCCAGCTCCGCCCTCTCCAATGAAGTCATCCCATCATCATCCTCTCCATATCCAAAGTACCGTGTCAGTACTGTCATCCTCTGGCCCCATGGTGTCGTTCGAATGGGAACTCCGTCTATCAGAATCCGAAGAATCCGATACACGTCCTCCAATGTGACAGTCATCTCCCCAATCAAAATATGGAAGGTGTTCGTCCAAACATCCCATAGGCCAATCAATGCTGTAAGGTACGCTCGGTCTGCCACAACTGCATCCAACCGAGCCACATGCTTGAGCCCTAAGGCATCAAGCCACTCCCAGTCATCATCACTTAATGCCTCGCGGGCATTAGAAAAAATGGTCGGTACTCGATGTCCACTCTTCACCACCTGCACATCACAAAAAACAACAAACATCAAAAACATGCATCAAATTATCATCACATGTACAAAAATACATCACTGTATAGTAACATCTTTCATTCACATGTACATCCAAAAAAAAAAAAATTTATCATCCATTTTTCAATTGTGCATCTTTAATTTCATCAAAAATGACAAAATTTTGACATGGTTTACCTACGGTTTTACCTAAGTTTACCATTTCAAAACAAAAAAAAATTCATCAATTTTGCATCTTTCATTTCATCAAAAATGATAAAAATTTGACATGGTTTACTTACGGTTTTACCTAAGTTTACCATTTCAAAACAAAAAAATTCATCAATTTTGCATCTTAAATTTCAAAAAAAAAAAAAAACAAATTTGACATGGTTTACCTACGGTTTTACCTAAGTTCACCATTTCAACAAAAAAAAAAAAAAAAAATTCACCTTTCATTTCATCAAAAATGACAAAAATTTGACATGGTTTACCTACGGTTTTATCTAAGTTTACCATTTCAACCAAAAAAATTCATCTTTAATTTCATCAAAACCAAAAAAAAAAAAATCGACATGGTTTACCTACGGTTTCGCCCTAAGTTTACCATTTCAACAAAAAAAAAAAAATTCATTCATTTTCCATTTTTAAAATTCCATAAACATAACACAAAAATATGGGTCTGGTTTACCTACGGTTTCGACCTAAGTTTTACCATTCACATAGAAAAACATTTTTAACCATGGTTACCCTAAAGTGTTACCCTAAGTTTCATTTTGGGTTTATCCTATGGTTTTCCATCTAAGTTTCCATCGGTTTGCATCCATGTTTCATTCGATGTCATTCATTTACCTTTTAATTTAATTAATTAGGGTTTCATGTTTAAACACAAGAAAAATACCATAAAAACAACTTTGCATTTTTCCAATTCCCAATCGAGGAGATAGTGCACTTATTGGTCTCGCCTCGGCTTCGCCGCTCGACGACCCGGTCTGTGCACTCATGGTGGCTGGATGATCCGGCAACGCTTCGAGTCAGAAATCTACCTCCTCCCAGAGCTCCAAATCGCAATCACTGAACCGTGCAAATGAGCCAAAACCGTCATTTTCGCATATTTATACTTTTTGTCAGCTGGTACTCATCCTTTACCGGGACGAGCGCTTTTTGGCGCGCTCGTCCCACCCCGGGACGAGTACCGTCGGAGACGCACTCGTCTCACCCCGGGACGAGTAAAATCCTGGCACTCGTCCCACCCCGGGACGATTAAAAAAAAAAAAAAAAAAAAGAGAAAAATCAACAACCACAACATAAAAATGACAAATGCCAACAAAACCAAAAAAAAAAAAAAAAATAAGGTCAAAACAGTCGGGGAACTGCTCGAGCATGCTTAGCTATAAACCATCTAAAGGCACCCTTGCACAAGTCATCTTGGGTCAAGCGACTCGTCGCTTTTCTCATGTCGGTCATTCCCTCATCGATTCGTCGCTTGAGGGGGTAGTCACACTTAGTTGCCAATCAACACCATTATACCCAGTCTTGGAAATGACACGCATTCAAAGGATCATTGCAAAAGACAATCGCGCCCTCGCTTGGGACAGCAAACAAGCAATCATCACAAACTGATCATATACTTGGCATTCGTGAATCATGAACTCAAGGTTCCCACGAGACAAAAGGTTACGCCCTTTGCCTATTCATGATCGATCAATGTCTAAGTTCAAGTAATACCTCATCGAACTAGGTTAATGCTTGATTTTAGTTCCTTAGCTCGTCAGAAGCAAGGATTCAATAATGCGTGCCCTTTCCATACTTGGGGCATCAAGAGTTGGTTAGGTTACTGAGAAACCCTAATCATTAGTGCTTTGGTTATATATTTTTGCTCAAGCACTGCACCATGTGCAACGCTTCCCAAAAAGGGGCATCTGAGACACCAAAATAGCACCAATCTGATTATGTGACGATAAGCACTGATCGCACTAACACACACAGCCCCCATGGCAGCCCTCAGAGGTTAAACAGTGGTTCTAACCACTCACACAGCAGTTTTGCAAGTCAAAAACTAATTTGGCACTTTTTAGACACTTTATTGCTTATTCGTCCCACCAAGGGACGAGTGCTGTTTTACTCGTCCTATCCAGGGACGAGTGAAAGTTTTACTCGTCCTACCCAGGGACGAGTGCTTACTGATACTCGTCTCACCCAAGGACGATTACCAGCGCTCGCTTCGGGGTGGGACGAATGCCAAGTTTGACCAGCAAAAAGTCAAATCTCGGCATATAACAACTCAGAACTACCACTTAGCTTTTCCTGCATGATGTAGGAGTGCGAGTGAGTTCTTTTGACAACTCATATCTGCCAATTGACGTATCCTTCACTGCATGGAAATGAGAGTGAGCTTTTTAGGACAACTCAGATTTGCCACTTAGCTATTCCTTCATTGCATGGGAGTGCAAGTGAGCTTTTCTAAAACACACAAAGACATGCACAGAGACAGTTAAGAATCCCTTGATCAAGAAGAAGTCTTATTTTTAGGCAAAAAGCATTCAGGCAAAGAAACACTTTTGCATGTTAATTCAAAGAGACCCCTTGGGTCTATAAAATGGTGAGTTTCCTCACCCAAAAGAAGGACCAAGCTGGAGCATTTTGAGCGACGAAGTGCTGCTAATTCATTTACTTGCGATTTGTGTTTTCAACATCCATAATCTCTTAATCGAAAGAGAGGTTATTGGGTGACTTTTGAAGGCACGAATCAAGAACCAACACCCCATTATTTTGACCACAATATCCTACCAATTTGTCGACAACACATCACATCAGGTTTCGGACCCATCCTAAGCAGATTGGTGTCGAAGCAAAGTTTCACCCGCGGGTGGTTTGCCTTCGGGCACCCCTCCCGCTTTATTGCTAAGCAATAAAGTGTCTAAAAAGTGCCAAATTGGTTTTTGACTTGCAAAACTGCTGTGTGAGTGGTTAGAACCACTGTTTAACCTCTGAGGGCTGCCCTGGGGGCTGTGTGTGTTAGTGCGATCAGTGCTTATCGTCACATAATCGGATTGGTGCTGTTTTGGTGTCTACAGAGTTGTGAAGTCATAAAGTTTTGTGTGCAAGGAGTTGTTTTAAGAGTTTTATTTTTGCAAACATAAATTACAAAGAGTGCCTTATATATTTTATTTTTGCAAAAGCATTAAGAAAAACAAAGGGGATATGTTTTGCATGCAAGAATAGGAGTAATAAGGTGTTATAGTGGTTTGATATTTTATTGTAATTTTTGTATGGTGAAAGTGAGTTTGAAGGTCTTTGATAATTATTAATGCCCTATATTTTGAGAACAAGAGAAGAGTTATTGAACATCAATTTCATATTTCTTTGAGCGTATCTTTTGAGAGGAAAGTTCATGTGGATGGTTTGAGAAAGTATTTTGCTATCTAACCCTTGTAGTGGCACTAGAAAGATCAGTTGTTTGTGAGACAGGTTTTTGAAGACATATCTCCATAAGAGAAAATTAAGAGGTATGGGCACATCATTCCTTATTTAAAGTGTTTTGTTGAGTAAATATTTTTAAAACATAAGGTGGAGATAAAAGGGTTGTTTGGTAAGCATTGTTGAAAATATTTGAGTTAGGGTTTGAGACCTACATGTGCATCAATTATTGAGAGAAAGTGGAAACAATTGTATTAGGTCTTGTACTTCATTGTTGAATGATTTTGGAAATATTTGGGATAGAGTTTGAGAACAAGTGTGCTTCCATTGTTGAAAGAGATTGAGACATTTGTGCTAGAATTTGAACTACTTGTGCTAGTTTGAATCTTGTGAAGCTTTTGAGCATTGGTTTGAGAGATATTGAAAGCAATTGTGAAAGTGTTTGAGATCAATTTTGTGAGGGAAATTTATGCATTATTGAGGTTGATGTTTGAGAGAAAATTTGCAAAGAAGATAGATCAGTTTTGTGAAACAAGTTATACATTGTTTTGATTTGATTTGAAAGGGATTTTGCAAGAGATAGAGATTGGATTAATTGAGTACAATATTTGTGAGTGTGAAGAACATATTGAGTTTTTGATAGAGCATATCATTCTCTATATGTTCCAGAGGTTAAATGAATTCTAGGTAGAATATGTCTGAATTGCCTAGTTGAAGAAAGTATTTCTGAAAGAGATTTAAGCATTTGTTTGTATGCAAGATTTAGAAATATTTGAGAGAGTTTTGTGAGCAACATTGAAGGTAGATTTGAGCAAGTCTTTTAAGAAGGCTTGAAGGTAGATTTGAGCAAGTCTTGTGAGAATACTTGAAATAGCATTGAGATAGATTTGAGATAGAATTGAGAGCAGGTTTGGTTGTTGATTTGATCAAGATTTATGTTAAGGCTTGGGGTAGATTTGAGATAGAATTGAGAGTAGGTTTAGTTGCTGATTTGATCAAGATTTGTGTTAAGGCTTGGGGTAGATTTGAGTAGAGTTAGAGCAGATTTGTGCTAGAATTATGATAAGGTTTGGTGTAGATTTGAGATAGATTTGAGATAAAACTTTGGAGGTGACCAGAGCAAAGAGGATAGAGGTCTCTAGTGGATAGAGGTCCATCAGCTAGTGTAATGGGGATAGAGGTCTCCTATGGAGAGAGATCCACAAGCTAGAGTAGTGGGGACAAAAGTCTTCTAGAAGTTCATCATCCAGAGTAGAGGGGATAGAGTTCTCCTATGGAGAGAGATCCATAAACTAGAGCAGAGAGAGATAGAGTTCTCCTATGGAGAGAGATCCACAAACATGATAAAGGGAATAGAGTTATCCTATGGAGAGAGATCCATGAACAAGATCAAAGGAGATAGAGTTCTCCTATGGAGAGAGATCCATAAACCAGACAAAGGAGATAGAGTTCTCCTATGGATAGAGATCCATGAACTAGAGCAAAGGGGATAGAGTTCTCCTATGGAGAGAGATCCACAAACCAGAGCAAGGGGATAGAGTTCTCCTATGGAGAGAGATCCACAAATTAGAGCATAGGGGATTGATGTCTCCTTTGGATAGAGGTCCATAAACATTGTAATAGGGAATTGATTCCCAAGAGATTTGTTGAGAAAATTTAGAAGAAATATTTTCTTCGTGGATGTAACCCACATTGGGTGAACCACGTTAAATTTGTGTCTCTCATGTGTGTGATGATTTGTGCATTGCTTTGATTACTACTATTGATATTGCCATTGATAATATTGGATAATATTATTTGGGAAAGAAAAGTAAAAGTTGATCTTATACTGTTCACCCCCCTCTCAGTATAAGCCTGTGTTCTTCAATTGGTATCAGAGTGGGTTCCTTCAAAAGAGTCTAACAACTTGAAGGAAGATATTACAGGAACACATAGATGGCATCTCAAAATGGATCTTCATCAAATAAGGCACCATTGTTTGATGGGAACAATTATGCATTCTGGAGTATAAGAATGAAGACTTACTTGATGGCACAAGGATATGAGACATGGCAATCCATTGAGGATGGATTCACACCTACAACTACTCCTCCCATAGATAAATATGGTAAGATGTTACATGTGAATAATGCCAAGGCTATGAATGGAATCTTAAGTGGATTACGTGAAGTAAAATTTGTGAAAGTTATGCACTACAAATCAGCAAAAGAGATATGGGAAAAATTGAAGTAAACATATGAAGGAGATAAAAAGGTCAAAATGGCAAAACTACAAAACCACAAGAAAAGGTTTGAAGATTTGAATATGGAAGATGAGGAAGATATTGCTACATACTTACTTCATGTGGATGAGGTTGTTAATACCATGCGTGGACTTGGATTCGAAATTGAAGACTCCAGTGTTGCTCAGAAAGTATTAAGGTCACTCCCTATGAGGTATGATGGAAAGGTTTCAGCTATAGAAGAGATGAGAGATATTGATCAGTTGACTATGGATGAGTTACATGGAATTCTCATAGCTTATGAGATGAGAATAGTAAAGGATCCCAACTCCAAGAAAGAGGTAACTTTCAAAGCATCAAAGAAGACAAAAGATAAGAAACCAGAATCAAGTGGTGAGTCAAGCAGTGATGAAGAAGCTAACTATGGGAGAAGAAACAAGGACTCAAGAAAGCACAAAGGTATGAAAATAGTGAAATGTTTTAATTGTGGTAATTTTGGTCACTATGCATCTAATTATCCAGAATCCGGAAGTAGTAGCAATGAAGAGAAATAGGATCATAAGAAAAAGGAAGGAGGAAAATCTAGGTATGAAAAGAAAAATAGGTATGGTCAAGGCAAGCATGAAAAGAAGTTCTTTCAAAGGCACAAGAAGAGTTTCTATGTTAACAAGGCAAGCAAGGCTTCAAGTGATAGTGATGAAAGACTCTCAGATAGTGAAGAAGAAGAGATTCTATTTTTGGCAATAGAAGAGGAAGAAAATGCTCCTATTGAAGATAAAATTGAAAAGTATGAAGATGCTCTTGGAGACCAAGAAGTAGAGAAAGATTCAAAAAATGAAGAGGAAGGCACAATTGATCTAGAAGCAGAACTTATTGTTGCTCTCAGAGAATTGAAAAAGGTTAGAAAGCAGAATTCAAGACTAAAGGCTCAAGTTCAAGAACATGAGGAAGAAAAAGAAAAGCTTCTACAAGACCTAACAAACTCAAAAGCTAAGGCAAGGAGATTTAAAGAGGTCATGGTTGAAAAGTTAGAGGTAAAAGAGTTAGAATGTGAAATATTAGAACATGAGGTAATTTCACTAAGGATGGAAGTGAAATATTCTAAGGATAAGCTACACAGGTTTGGAAAAATCTCAAAGACATTGGATAAGATTATCAATGCACAAAGATCTTCATCTATCAAAATAAGACTTGGTTTTGAAGAAGGACAAGGGAAACAAGAAGAAGGGTCAAGCTCAAGCTCAAAAGAAGAGGAAGTTTCAGAGGAAGAGAGTGAAGAAGAAATTGAGACTTATGAGGATAAGTTGAAGAATAGAAGCTTCACTAAGAAAGGAAACAATGCACAAACAAGAAACAGGGATCATCACAGAGAAGGAAAAGAAAGGACTAAGAGACCAGAGGGTTCAAGACAAGATTTCTTCAAAGGACATTGTTTTTCATGTAATCGGTTTGGTCACAAGGCTATGCATTGCAGGACTCATGGAAAGAAGGAGTATGGTCTCACTAAAAGGAATGTCAACTCTTTCAAATATGGATATTTCTTCCAAGGGTATTGCTACTCTTGTAATCGCTTTGGTCATAAAGCAATCCATTACAGGGTTCATGACAGAAATGAGTATGGCTTCACCAAGAGGAACTTCAAGATATTTGCACCTTCCAAGAACTACAACATTAAGTGTTACAAGTGCAATAATCTTGGGCATAAGGCCAAGTGGTGTAGAACAAAGTTTCCAGAACTTCCAGAGATAAGCAAGAATAGGGACACTCAAAAGGTTCAAAAGGGTATGGCTACAAAGATGTTGAAAAAGAAGGTTGACAAAGAAAAAGAGCATTGTATGCTGGGAGTAGAGATACTCCCACCCCAAAATTAATCACCTCAAGGAGAGGAGGTGGGGAGGGGGCTGAGCTAAGAGTCTTATATTTAGCCCCAAAGGAGTCCCTTTGCCATTGATGTCAAAGGGGGAGAGATTTGAGTAAGGGGGAGAGCATTCAGTCGGGGAGGAGTTTCTCAGGGGAGCAGATTTGGAATCCAGTGATAGGAAAAGGAATTTTTAGAAAGGGTTGCCATCAATGACAAAGGGGGAGATTGTTGGAAATTTTGAGTAATTGGTTGTCATTGATGTCAAAGGATTGATGTCAAAAGTAAAATGATTGAAAATCATTTTCTAGGTTGAAATATTAAATTGCAAGGCAAATACCTCCATTGAAAAAGAAGACAAGGTAGACAAGCTCCTTTGAAAAAGGTTCAATTAAATGCAAGTTGAGGAAGTTTCCAAGGCAAAAGACAAAGGGTTAAAAGGATTAATTATAATATTTAAATTAAAATTTTAAATATTATAATAATATTATTTAAATTTAAAATGGGTGCCAAAATTTAAATATTCTCCTAAGGTGGCAAGCATCGACATCGTCTTCCTAAGTCGAAGTGCATATATAAATTGGAACCTAAAATCATTTGGCATGGTGTGGAAAAATATTAAGGATTGGCATTCAAAATTCCTAAGGCATCGAAATCCTTTGCGAATCATAGCGCATGATCTTCGAGCAAGGCGACACGAGGGAAAAAGGATGCACATTTTCTCCTTTTGGATAGTGCACGAAAGTTAATAAGGAGAGTACAAGCCTTTGGTTCCAACCGAGTGGGTAGCTCAGTTGGTAGGCGGACCCCATGTAGGGAGTAGCATGGAGGAGGTCTCATGTTCGAGATGCGATAGTGATAGGTTGTTCATATTTTATTTTGGGTATGATAGTTCATTCGACGGTGATAGGTTAAAGGGAAGTTAAGTGCCTTGAGGTCTTGTGTGGGAAGTTAGCCCACGTGGTGCTCTAGCACGTGCTAGAGCATGGGCTCCATGAGGTCGCATTTGAAACCCCACGATAGTAGTTTGGTAAGGGCAAAATTTTTATAAAGTGTTTGTTTAATATTTGGGAGTCATAAGGATTATTTTTAATAAATTTTTGCTTGCTATTAGGGAGTCATAAG
Source organism: Wollemia nobilis (assembly GCA_028583015.1). Taxonomy (NCBI): domain Eukaryota; kingdom Viridiplantae; phylum Streptophyta; class Pinopsida; order Araucariales; family Araucariaceae; genus Wollemia; species Wollemia nobilis. The sequence goes on from JAQPPZ010003577.1 coordinate 1,022,126, forward strand.
GGTTAGGAGTTGTTTAGAGTGCCATAAGGGTTGAAATTAATGATGCATGATTTTTTCTATTAGGAGTTATAAGGGTTGAGTTTATTAAAGCTTTGTGTTTATAATTAGGGAGTCATAAGGTTGTGAAGTCATAAAGTTTTGTGTGCAAGGAGTTGTTTTAAGAGTTTTATTTTTGCAAACATAAATTACAAAGAGTGCCTTATATATTTTATTTTTGCAAAAGCATTAAGAAAAACAAAGGGGATATGTTTTGCATGCAAGAATAGGAGTAATAAGGTGTTATAGTGGTTTGATATTTTATTGTAATTTTTGTATGGTGAAAGTGAGTTTGAAGGTATTTGATAATTATTAATGCCCTATATTTTGAGAACAAGAGAAGAGTTTAACATCAATTTCATTTGAGCATATATTTTTGAGAAGGAAGTTCATGTGGATGTTTTGAGAAAGTATTTTGCTATCTAACCCTTGTAGTGGCACTAGAAAGATCAATTGTTTGTGAGACAGATTTTTGAAGACATATCTCCATAAGAGAAAATTAAGAGGTATGGGCACATCATTCCTTATTTAAAGTGTTTTGTTGAGTAAATGTTTTTGAAACATAAGGTGGAGATAAAAGGGTTGTTTGGTAAGCATTGTTGAAAATATTTGAGTTAGGGTTTGAGACCTACATGTGCATCAATTGTTGAGAGAAAGTGGAAATAATTGTATTAGGGCTTGTACTTCATTATTGAATGATTTTGGAAATATTTGGGATAGAGTTTGAGAACAAGTGTGCTTCCATTATTGAAAGGGATTGAGACATTTGTGCTAGAATTTGTGAACTACTTGTGCTAGGTTTGAAGACAAGTTAATGCATTATTATGAAACATTTTGAGCATTGGTTGAGAGATATTGAAAGCAATTGTGAAAGTGTTTGAGATCAATATTGTGAGGGAAATTTGTGCATTATTGAGGTTGATGTTTGAGAGCAAATTTGCAAAGAAGATAGATCAGTTTTGTGAAACAAGTTATACATTGTTTTGATTTGATTTGAAAGGGATTTTGCAAGAGATAGAGATTGGATTAGTTGAGTACAATATTTGTGAGTGTGAAGAACATATTGAGTTTTTGATAGAGCATATCATTCTCTATATGTTCCAGAGGTTAAACGAATTCTAGGTAGAATATGTCTAAATTGCCTAGTTGAAGAAAGTATTTTTGAAAGAGATTTAAGCATTTGTTTGTATGCAAGATTTGGAAATATTTGAGCAGGTTTTGTGAGCAACATTGAAGGTAGATTTGAGCAAGTCTTTTGAGAAGGGCTTGAAGAGATTTGAGCAAGTCATTTGAGAAGACTTGAAGGAGATTTGAGCAAGTATTTTGAGAAGCTTGAAGGAGATTTGAGCAAGTCTTGTGAAGACTTGAAAAAACATTGAGATAGATTTGATACAGAATTGAGAATAGGTTTGTTGTTGATTTGATCAAGATTTGTGTTAAGGCTTGGGGTAGATTTGAGATAGAATTAAGAGTAGGTTTGGTTGCTAATTTAATCAAGATTTGTGTTAAGGCTTAGGGTAGAGAAGAGTTAGAGTAATTTTCTAGACTGGGGGATTTGAGATAGAGTTGAGAGAAAATTTAGAGGTGACCAGAGAAAGAGGACAGAGGTCTCCTAATGGATAGATGTCCATCAGCAGTGTAGTGGGAATAAAGGTCTCTTGAGGAGAGAGATCCACAAGCTAGAGCAATAGGGATAGAAGTCTTCTAGAAGTTCATCAGCCAAAGTAGATGGGATAGAGTTCTCCTGTAGAGAGAGGTCCATGAACCAAATCAGAGAGGGGATAGAGTTCTCTTATGGAGAGAGATCACATGAACCTAGAGAAGGGGATAGAGTTCTCCTATGGAGAGAGATCCATGAACCAGAAGAGGGGATAGAGTTCTCCTATGGAGAGATATCCATGAACCAACTAGGGAGATAGAGTTCTCTTGTGGAGAGAGATCCATGAACCAAGAGGGGATAGAGTTCTCCTATGGAGAGAGATCCACGAACCAGAGCAAGGGGATAGAGTTCTCCTATGGAGAGAGATCCACAAATCAGAGCATAGGGGATTGGTGTCTCCTTTGGACAGAGGTCCATAAACATTGTAATAGGGAATTGATTCCCAAGAGATTTGTTGAGAAAATTTAGAAGAAATATTTTCTCCGTGGATGTAACCCACATTGGGTGAACCACGTTAAATTTGTGTCTCTCATGTGTGTGATGATTTGTGCATTGCTTTGATTACTGCTATTGATATTGCCATTGATAATATTGGATAATATTGTTTGGGAAAGAAAAGTAAAAGTTGATCTTATACTGTTCACCCCCCTCTAAGTATAAGCATGTGTTCTTCAATTGGTATCAGAGCGGGTTCCTTCAAAAGAGTCTAATAGCTTGAAGGAAGATATTACAAGAACATAGAAGGAAATTCATGTGGATGTTTTGATAAAGTATTTTTCTATCTAAATCTTGGAGTGGCACTAGAAATATAAGTTGTTTGTGAGATAGGGTTTTGAAGACATATCTCCATAAGAGCAATTAAGAGATATGGGCACACTATTCCTTGTTTAAAGTGTTTTTTGAGTGAATGTGTTTGAAATATAAGGTGGAGTTAAAAGGGTTGTTTGGTAAGCATTGTTGAAAATATTTGAGTTAGGGTTTGAGACCTACATGTGCATCAATTGTTGAGAGAAAGTGAAAACAATTGTATTAGGGCTTGTACTTCATTGTTGAATTATTTTGGAAATATTTGAGATAGAATTTGAGAACAAGTGTGCTTCTATTGTTGAAAGGGATTGAGACATTTGTGCTAGAATTTGTGAACTACTTGTGCTAGGTTTGAAGACAAGTTAATGCATTATTGTGAAATATTTTGAGCATTGGTTGAGAGATATTGAAAGCATTTGTGAAAGTTTTTGAGATCAATATTGTGAAGGAAATTTATGCATTATTGATATTGATGTTTGAGAGTAAATTTGCAAAGAATATAGGTCAATTTTTGTGAAAAAATTTATACATTGTTCTGACTTGATTTGAAAGGAATTTTGTAAGAGATAGAGATTGGATTAATTGAGTACAATATTTGTGATTGTGAATAACATATTGAGTTTTTGATAGAGCATATTGTTGGAATTATGTTGAATATTTTCCATGTTATTCTGGTCGGGTTAACACTAAAAGGTATTGGATATTGTGTATGATATACTCGCTGGGTTTTGGGGTTGGGTCGGACCCCGAACAAGGGTTCAGGGGTAGTAGTCATCTAAAAAGCAAGGGTCCAGAGGCGGTAGCCCTTGACCAATTGTTTAGGGTTTTAAGTTATTTTTAGACCCATATGGGATTTTAGGGTTACTATATTTGAACCCTTGTTTTTTTCCCATGATATTGTAAAATTTGTGCATGTGCCTTTGTTATATATATCGCACTTGCATTAGGGTTTGAATAGAGACAGAAGGATAATATTATTGTATTGGAGACAGTCAAGTTAATGCAATAATAAGATAATACTATGTTGGTTTTCCTAGGTAAGGGTTTCAACCCTATGATAAATTAATTCTTGAGTCAAATAAAGAGAAATAAAGATCCCCAATAAACTAAAACTAGAAAAGCAGTAATTGCATAATCAAAGGAAGAAGATAGCAGATTCACACATTACACAATATTTATCCTAGAAACCCTCAACCGGGAAAACCAACACAATATTATCTTATTATTGCATTAACTTGACCATCTCCAATACAATAATATTCTCCTTCTATCTCTCTTCAAAACCTAATGCAAGTGTGATATATATAACAAAGGCACATGCACAGATTTTACAATATCATGGGCAAAAAAAGCAAGGGTTCAAATATAGTAACCCTAAAAGCCCATATGGGTCTAAAAATAACTTAAAAACCCTAAAAATTTGGCCAAGGGCTACCACCCTCGAACCCCAATGAGTATATCGTACACAGCGTCTAGTACCTTTTAGTGTTAACCCCACCAGAATAACATGGAAAATATTCAACATATTTTCAACATTCTCCCACTTGTTGAATACTTTCCATAGGGGCTAACAACTGCCATTGTCAACTATCAAGGGCAACCATACCCATAGATCTTCTACACCAAGAAATTTTTTGAGTAGGTACAACCTTTGTTAACGAATCAACAATATTCTTCTCTGTATCAACTTTCTCCAATATCACTTGGTTCTCTTCAACCATATCTCTCACAAAATGGTACTTTATATCAATATGTTTTGATCGATCATGAAAACCAAGATTATTTGCCAAAAATATTGCACTCTAACTATCACTATTAATTCTCACAACCTTTTATTTAATACCAACTATTGAACACAACCTTTGTAGCCACATTGCTTCTTTATAGGCATGAGTTGCTGCAATGTACTCTACTTTTGTAGTGGATAAAGCAACAATTGATTGCTTTTTACTCATCCAACTTATTGCCCCTCCAAATAGCCTGAACACATAAGCACCTGTGGATCTTCTCTTGTCAAGATCTCCAGCCCAATCAACATCCACAAACCCTTGTAGATTTACAATATTATTACCTCCAAAATTTCCTCCATAATAGATAGCATAATCTATAGTTCCACGCAAGTATCTGAAGATCCTCTTCACAATAGTCCAATGTTCCTTTCCTGGATTTGACATATATCTACTAACTACTCCCACTACATGTGCAATATCAGGTCTAGTACAGACCATTGCATACATCAAACTGCCCACAACACTAGCATAAGGAACATGATGCATTTCTTCAATTTCCTCATCTATTTTGGGACACTATTCAACAAATAACTTTTGACCAACCGGATATGGAGTACATACTAGTTTACAATCATGCATTCTAAACTTTTGTAATATCAAATCAACATATTTCCTTTTATTTAACCATAACTTTCTATTTGCACGATCCCTTATTATTTCCATACCCAAAATAAATTTTGTAGCACCCAAATCCTTCATGTCAAATTTAGAAGATAACTGAGATTTTAGTAACTTTATCATCTCCTTATTGTTACCAATTAACAGCATGTCATCCACATACAATACAATGATAACAAAATTTTCACCTTCCTTTTTAAAATATACACATGGATCTGCTTTGCTTTTTCCAAGCCCAAGTGTCAAGACAAACCTGTCAAATTTTTGGTTCCACATCCTTGGAGATTGCTTCAACCCATAAAGAGACTTCTTCAACTTGCATACCAAGTCCTCCTTACCTTTTACCTTAAAGCATTTTGGTTGTGACATATATATCTTCATCAAGTTCACCATGTAGAAAATTTATCTTTACATCCATCTGTTCTATTTCAAAATCAAAAGCAGCAAAAATAGCCAACAAAAATCTGATTGAAGTTAGTTTAGCCACAGGAGAAAAAATCTCACCAAAGTCAATTCCCTCAACTTGAGAAAATCCTTTTGCTACCAAGCGAGCCTTGTACTTCTCCAACTTTCCTTCTAAATTGTACTTCTTCTTGAATAACCACTTACAACCAACAAGTTTTCTACTAGGAGGTAATTTCACCAAGTCCCATGTCTTATTTTTATCCAAGGACTCCATTTCTTCTTCCATAGCCCTTTTCCAAGACTTATTCTCACTTGACTTAAGTGCCTCCTTTACAGTCTTGGGTTCTTCATCAATAACTGATAAATTAAATGCAAAATAAAAATTTGAAGGACTATACTTGTTTGGAAGTCTTCTCTCTCGATTTGATCTCCTCAAAATTGGAGTTCTAGGTTCTGCATCTTCAGCTTCCTCCTCACCTTCTTCCTCTAAATATTCCTCTTCAGACTCTCTCTGTAATTCAGGTTCTACCACTGGTTCTTCCTCCTGTTCCAATTTTACCTGCACTATTTTTGGTTCTTTTCTTGGTTGCATTTCCTATTTTAAAACCCCTTTTGTTTCTCTAAATATCACATTACAACTATAAACAACCTTCTGTGTTTCTGGGTTCCACAACTTATATCCTTTAACACTAGTACTATAACCCACAAATATGCATTTTTTAGATTTATAGTCTAGCTTAGTCCTTTTCTCTTTTGGGACATACATATAAGCATCACAACCAAAAACCCTTATATGTCTGAGAGAGGGTTTCTTACCAGTCCATACTTCTTGTGGAGTCTTGTCCACCAAAGCTGAGGTAGGAGATCTATTGATGAGATAAAAAGCTGTTAACACAACTTCTGCCCAGAACTTCTTTTCTAACCCTGCACCACTTAGCATGCTTCTAGCCTTATCCATCAATGTCCTATTCATCCATTCTACAACCCCATTCTATTGTGGAGTATACAAAGTTGTTCTCTACCTTTCTATTCCATAGTCCTTGCAAAATTTCTCAAATTCATTAGAGAAATAGTCACCACCATTATCACTTCTCAAAACCTTCATATTTTTCTCTATCTGATTTTCTACAAGAGCCTTAAACTCTTTAAATTTATTAAAAATCTCAAATTTATTTTGTAGAAAATATATCCATGTCTTTCTTGAGAATTCATCTATAAATGTAACAAAATAGATAGATTTACCTAATTATGGTACTTTTTTTGGTCCAAACACATCACTATGAACTAGATGTAGAATTCCTTCAGACCTTGTAGCACTACTTGGAAACTTGACTCTAGTTTGTTTCCCAAAAACATAGTGCTCATAAAAATAAAAATTTAATGGGCAATCATAAATTCCTTCATCCATACCTTTCATTTTCAATGTTCTAAGTCCTTTCTCACCAATATGCCCCATGCATTGATGCCATAACATTGTATTTGTTGTAGGAATACTCAGAGCCATTTCAACCATATTATTTTCTTGTACAACTGAAGAGTTATTACAATTAATACTTATAGTGCTAGCCTCAAGTCTAAAAAAAGTTCCTATGCGAACTCCTCTTGCCAACACCAAGGATCCACATACCATCTTGTAGCTATCCTTATTGAATACCACATTCACACCTGCATCATTCATATTACTCATAGATATCAGATTCCTTGCCAAACTCGAAATATGCAACACACCGAGAAGGGTTTTAATTCTTCCATATTTTAGCATAAGCTTGACTCTTCTTTGAACTATTATTTTATATGATGAATTGTCTCCCAAGAAGACTTTACCTCTATCTATATTTTCATATTCATAAAATGCCTCCCTATGAGAATCTGTATTAAAAGAAGCACCTAAGTCAATCAACCATGAGTCATCACATTCACTTGAGCATGTTGCAGCTAAGAATAAGTCCCTTGAATCTTCATTTGTGGTCTTCGCTTCTGTAGAAGTTCCTTCATCAGATGATCAATTATTATCAGCCTTTTTAGATATGCAGTCTCTTTTATAATGCCCTACTTTACCACAATTCCAAAATTTCCTCTTTTTTGGGGCAACATATTTATCCCTAGATTTAAATTTCTTTTCTCCTAATTTCTTTTTGCTTCTTTCTTGAGAATGATCTCTCACAAACAAGGCTTTCGTTTGATGATAATCCTCAAAATATTTTCGTCTCATTTCCTCAGAGAGCAAAGTTCCTACTATATCCTCTACTTTCAATGTAGATGTAGTATTGGTGATAGCCATAACAAGGTTATCCTATGAATCAGGTAATAAACAAAGTAAAGTAATGCATTTTTCCTCTTCATCCATTTTTACTTTTATAGAGGTTAGTTGACTTACCATAGTGTTAAAAGCATTCAGATGTTTAGCAACAGAGTCACCATAATTCATCCAAATTTAATACAAATTTCAAAGAAAGAGTTTATTTACCAGTGACTTTGTCTAATACAATATTCCTAGCTTCTCCCATAATAGATTTGTTGTGGTATCTATAGATTCATTCAACAATACTGAGTTAGATAAGCATAATATGATAGATCTCCTTGATATAAAGTACCATTTTGTGAGATATATGGTTGAAGAGAATCGAGGGATATTAGAGAAAGTTGATACAAAGAAGAATATTGTTGATTCATTAACAAAGGTTGTACCTACTCAAAAAAATTCTTGGTGTAGAATATCTATGGGTATGGTTGCCCTTGATAGTTGACAATGGTAGTTGTTAGCCCCTATGGAAAGTATTCAACAAGTGGGAGAATGTTGAAAATATGTTGAATATTTTCCATGTTATTCTGGTGGGGTTAACACTAAAAGGTACTAGACGCTATGTACGATATACTCATCGGGGTTTGGGGGTGGTAGCCCTCTGAAAAGCAGGGGTTTGAGGGCAAATAAGATAGATCAATTTTTGTGAAACAAGTTATACATTGTTCTGACTTGATTTGAAAGGGATTTTGTAAGAGATAGAAATTGGATTAATTGAGTACAATATTTGTGAGTGTGAAGAACATATTGAGTTTTTTATAGATCATATCATTCTCTATATGTTCCAGAGGTTAAACGAATTCTAGGTAGAATATGTCTAAATTGCCTAGTTGAAGAAAGTGTTTTTGAAAGAGATATAACATTTGTTTGTATGCAAGATTTAGAATTGTGAGCAAGTTTTGTGAGAAGCATTAAAGTTAGATTTGAGGAAGTCTTTTGAGAAGGATTGAAGGTAAATTTGAGCAAATATTTTGAGAATGCTTGAAGGTATATTTGAGCAAGTCTTGTGAAGACTTGAAACAACATTGAGACAGATTTGAGATAGATTTGAGAGTAGGTTTGGTTGCTGATTTGATCAAGCTTTGTGTTAAGGATTAGGGTAGATTTGAGATAAAATTATGATCAAGTTTGTTTTCTAATTTAATCAAGCTTTGTGTTAATACTTGGGGTAGATTTATGTGTAAAGTTAGAGCATATTTGTGCTAGACTTGTGTCAAGGTTTGGTGCAGATTTGAGATAGAGTTGAGATCAAGATTTGGAGGTGATAGAGTAAAGAGGACAGAGGTATCTAGTGGATAGAGTTCCATTATCCAGTGTAGTTGGGATAGAGGTCTCTTGTGGAGAGAGATCCACAAGCCAAAGCAGTGGGGATAGAATTCTTATAGAAGTTCATCAACCAGAGCAGAGGGGATAGAGTTCTCTTGTGGAGAAAGATCCATGAACCAAATAAGAGAGGGGATAGAGTTCTCCTATGGAGAGAGATCCATGAACTAGATCATATCAGAGGGGATCGAGTTCTTCTATGGAGAGAGATACACAAAATAGATCATAGAGGGGATATAGTTCTCCTATGGAGAGAGATCTATGAACCAGTTGGGGAGATAGAGTTATTCTATGGAGATAGATCCATGAACCAGTTGAGGATATAGAGTTATCCTGGATCAAGTTCCATGAACCAAAGCTAGGGGATAAATTTTTCCTGTGGATAGAGATCTACAAATCAGAGCATAGGGGATTGGTGTCTCCTTTGGATAGAGGTCCATTAACATTGTAATAGGGAATTTATTCCCAAGAGACTTGTTGATAAAATTGAGAAGAAATATTTTCTTTTTGGAGTAGCCCACATTGGGTGAACCACATTAAATTTGTGTCTCTCTTGTATGTGATGATTTGTGCATTGCTTTGATTACTACTATTGATATTGTCATTGATAATATTGGATAAAAGAAAATTAAAAGTTGATCTTATATTGTTCACCCTCCTCTCAGTATAATCCTGTGTTCTTTAGTATTCTTGTCACTGGTTGTGCCCTGAGCATTAGCGTAATATTGTGGAAACATAGATTAGGTGGTACCCCTTCAGGTCCTTATATATCCATACAAATACATACTTGTACTCAAAGAACATCTTAAAAGTTGTTGCTTTCAGTATTGGGTACTATTCATTGCCACAATGGATCAAACTAGGCTCTCCTTCTATTCCCATGTTTACATCCACCATCTGAGGTCCTTCATACTTAATATTTTAGGCTTCATCACTGCATTTTACACATTCATAGGATGCACTGATCTCACATCAATTTTAGTATCTCCTACTGTGTATTCTGCAAAGCTCTTATAAAATGACCATTTCTCTGCTTCCTCTTTCTTAGGTTTCGAGATGACCGTCATCTCATCTTGTTTTTTATGGTCTCCTCTATGTTATTATAGAGGTAGGTGGGATGAAAAACCTTGTACTCCTCCATTTTCTAATGGAGTAGTCCACTATTAGATCGAGTTTCATCTTTGCTATAGTCCTCTAGGTACAACATCCCTTATTCATTATGTTCATAACCCTTGTCACCAGAAGAACTACCCAACTCATCAGTCATGCTTGTATCCTTACTAATACTCTGGTTATTCAAATTGATCATATATTTATGTTGTCATTTCTTAAAAGTGATTTGATATTTTCCCCAGTTATGATTAACTTTGGCTATTCGTAGTCATCCTCTCCCCAACAAAGCATTGTATGCCAGCTTTTGCATCGTAATCATAATTAAATCCAATACAAAATCTTGGTCACCTATTTTAACTTATTGTATAGTTAGGACACCCTTTGTCTCTATTCCATACTAGTCAGCACCATATAATTGGAAGCTAGGTGTCCATAATTATGGAGCATCAATTTATTTCCAAGTCTTCTCAGGTAGCACATTAATGCTAGATCCTACATCTATTATGACTTGCATCAATTTGTGCCGTAATATTTCCATGTGGACCAATACAGGTTTCTTCCCGAAATAATATCATCAATATGGTGGGTCCATAAAATAATTATTGTGTTCCTCTTATTTGATTGGTTGGCTTTCTACCTCCATCACCTTATGAGGTTTCAAATCTTCTGTCATCTCTTTATGCAATGATATGATGGCTTCTAGCAAGCTTGCCATCTTAATTTAAACAGTTGTATTTAAAACTTGTGCTACCAAATTTTACACAACCATTGTGTCTTCTAATGGTTTCTTTAACTCTTTTTCTTCTGCTATTCTCAATTCTCTTTCCTTATTTTCTTCTTCAAGTACCTTCTTTACCACTTGCCATCTCTTCTTTTCTTTGTCAGGTTCTGGATACTTGTCTTTCCTATATTGTTTCCTTGTTATAGATAGTACTTCTTCAATCTCCTCACTAACTAGAGGTACCTCTATGTCCAAAAAATTCATGTTTTGCAAGTTACTAGAACTCACTTGATTTGGAAAATTTGCTTCCTTTCGGTTCCCTAGACCACACCATCTACATATGTGTGTAGTGTTATTTTTTTTATCTCTTATTTTTGGGGTAAAGGATAGTTCTTCGCAAAGTTCCCCCACTCCTAGCAATTACAACATTGTATTATTGGTCTCTCATTCAAATCATATTGCAATTGGCTCTATCATCCTTATCGGTTGTCTTGATACTATCTACCCTCTCTACTGTTATTCTTGTAACTACCACTCATGGTTTGTTGGCCACTCGCTTGAGGTTTCAATTTCTCCTCATGTTCCTGGATAGAGAGAACCTGTGGATACACCTTTGTGTTAAATGGATATTGTATCACTTCATTTCCAAGCACATTGTAAATATGACAATAAACATTGTGAGGACAAGTCACATTTGTATGACCTTCAGACTTGCAATCTGTACACCAAATGTCATTTTGATATTGCTTGAATTTCCGTTTCACCTTTTTAATTAATTTATCAAATTCTCTCTAAAATGACTGTGTTTTCTGTTGGATTGTATCGTCTTCCTCAATCTTTGAATCATCGCATCTTACATGTGTTATCATCCCCGCGATTGTTTTTTTGGCCTCACTTTCAAAATTCTTTGTTTTTTCTAAGGCTTATTCATATGTAGATGATGGTACAACCTTCATATTATTCTTGTATCTCGGTAACAACCCATATACAAACCATAATTTTACTAGCACATCTGCTAGAGGTATTTGCATCTTGTTCACCAACTACTTCAATCGACAGTTTTATGACTTCACATCTTTGTCAGCTTTCTATTTAGTGGCACAAAGTTTAGTTATGTATCTCCATAAATTTTCAAGGGGTAAAATCCCTCAATGAATGCATCTTTCATTGTATTTCATGCTTGGAAATTTGGTGTATTTTACCTTTTTAAATACCAATCTATGGCAAGTCATCGTAATGTAGCAAGAAATAATTATAACCATTCATTCGGTTGGTCTACACCATTTGATCTCCAGATGGTTATCCATGTCCTAATGTGTCTTGTCAAGTCTTAATTTCCTTCACCCATAAAGGGTGGGCATCTTTGTTTTCCTGTGTGATTATCTTTGTGGGTCATTGGTGGTGTTTCTTCTTCACTTGATGAAGTATCACCTAGAATCCTTGACTGATTCCACCTTATAGGTGACTCACTTTGTTGGTCCTCATTGGAACCATCTACTCGAGGAAAATTATATTCATTGAATAGTCATCTACCGATCTCTCATGCATATTCAATCTACAATCTCCTTCATTGGTGTGTAGATTGTGGCCTTAGTCCTTCCTCCTAAGACCTCATGTGTTATTTCTTTGGTGCCTGATTCCCATCCACCACACTCCTTTGTAACCTATCTACCACTTTCTCAGGTGTTACCTTCCACTCTCTTCATTATCACATAGTTTCCTCGTTAATGTTATCTCTTACATCAATGATCTTCTTGACTCTAGGTGCTTCTTGCTCCTCTTCTTCCATGTCAATCAAAAATGTATCCAACCTCTCAATTTTTGCTTCGTCAGTTGTCCATAGTTGCTCTATCACTAGTTCATGTGTATTGTGTTTAACAATATTCATGCTCCCCCTTTAAGAAATTATCATGCTCCTTCTACCTAGTATTTCCTCTTCTTGATCCTATCTCCTATGCCTTTACAAACTTGTATCTATCATTCACCTCCAATTTGTGTACTCAAGTTTATCACTTGTATGATATTTTTGACTGTAACAATTTTTGACCCATTTTAACAAAAATACCAAAGTTTGATAAGGCAACAAAATAAAATATAGAGGTATTAGTGTAGTATTATTTATGGGTAATTAGTTTAGAAGCTATGGAAATGATCAAAAATATTTCAAAATCCAATTTGCACAATTCGTACAACCTGTATGGTCTTTCTCGTACAATAGGTTAGCATGCCCAAAAGCTTGTACGATCACAAAATCGTACAATTTCATGATACAAATAATAAAAAATTATTCTTGGTATAATTTTATACTCATTAAAATCATTGGATCAAGTTTTGTAAGTCAAATCAATCAGTTTTGTAATCAATTTCTCCAAACTTGAAATATTTCCTTATTTGGAAGAATTGGGTTGTAGCTTTTATTACCAAATCAGGTAATAAAACAGTTTGTATGATTTGGTACTATGCTTATACGGTTTGTACAAACCCTTACTGCAACTAATATCTAATTCTATCATCTTGCATCACCAATCCTTCCAAGATAGATTTTGGGAAGTTTCTATGTCTCAATTGCTTCAATCCTCCATGACATACAAAACCCTAAACCATTAACAATGAATTATACCCTTCATGGATGATTCCAAAAATCATACACTGGCCTAGAAACATTAAATTACAATTATAACTATTCATATAATCAATTCCATCCTTCACACCAAGTCTGTAGGTAACCAGGATCATTCACAAGATAATTCCATACATTCTCATAGCAAAATAAGTAGTAAACATTATCTATTCAACCTGCAACATCCATAACATACAATGGAATTCACAAAGATAAGGAAATGAGGAAAATTACTATCATATTCATATTATCAGTATCCTTGTACATATATTTTCTCCTTCAATACAATCTCAACAATGAATAGTAATTCTACTCAACAATTACATAAATGAACCCTCAATCAATAACCAACAATGAACTGCATATGAGTATGAACAAACATGAATGAACAACAAAAAAATGAATAAGGAGGTTATATAATGCATGCCCAGACCATTCTAAAGCAGTTTTTGAAGCATCACACTATTTACAGCTACCATTCCCAACTAACTCCAAAACAAATCTTTTTACAAGGTTTACTAAGGTCTAATTCGATTTTTATCAAATTAACCCCAAATGCACATTTCAACTTAATTTCATTTCATTTCACATCATACATGTGCAACCTTGTATGTTTTTCTCTTTCCTTGCACATTTTGACACTTGTACATTTTAGTCAAAATTGAGTAAAACTCAACAAAACTGTGTAAATCTATAGATCACTTCTTCTTCTGGGAGGTGGATTTACTACCTACATATTTGCTATGAATATGACATGAAAATTATGAAATATGCAAGCCAATTCAACTCTCCAAATTGTGTAAAAATATTTCCCCAACTGTTTAATGTGGGAATCAAACAACAAACTTTACAGATTATGAATAGAAAATGTGTTGCTATACCACAAGGTATAGATGTGACAAACAATTATCCTATTGTCTAATAAACTTTATAATAAAAAGTAGAAAAACTATTATTGTGACTTGACCATGCAACTTTATTTGTGTCAAATAGTTGCCTTTCCATTACACCATCACATACTATTGGTGAAAACACTTTTGCAAAATGAACCAAAATCTAGTGTCTTGGTCATTGCACCATGATTTCATGTACAATCTCAAACTGCCCTTGATCAATTAAAATGCACCAAATACATCAAAAACATTGTTCATGCAAATCTCCAAAATAAATGCATGCCACTATAAACAAAACCACAACAATGCAAACTTTAACCTATCAACTATAATTGATGTAACTTAGCACTGCCCTAATGCTCCAAGTTGAATGGTAACTGCTCCCACCAATTGATATTTAAAAAAATAATAATAAATAATGCATAGGCATAAATTCTAAAAACCTTTCATGCACTTCTCCAAATTTATTTCCACTAAATTAAATATTTTATAGAATATTCCAAAATTTAAAAATCCAAAATCTAGATTTAGAAAGAAAATTGTCTTATTTTTCAAATGGAAAAAATAGGTACCAAAATGATAAAATCACCAAAAAATTTGAACTATGACCCCATAAAATTTTGTAAATAATTCAAAAATATAGGTAATTCATCTATATTTACCATGATTTATCCTATACAACTATTTTTTGAAAGAAAACTTGTCAAGCCATCCTCTCTTGCCAAAGTAACATAAAAGGTTGCTAGACCAATCAAACAACCTATCAAGTGGCTCAGAGGTCTTTTTCATGCACTAAATCCTACCTGAAGCTCGTATAAAAACCAGGTGTGGTCTACCAAATATTTAGACTCTTCTTCTTATCTTCAAAAGCATGCAGACTACATTATCATCTATGTTGCACCAATGCAAAAACAAAATTGAAACTAGAGAAAGAGATGGAGTTTTTTATAAAATCCATAAAGAACAACTACGATTTATGAATTCCCTTAAAAAATTTTAATCCTCCAAAATTAGGATATACCACTTCTTCAAATCATTACTAGAATCATCCAAAAATAATAATTAATCAAACAAAAGGATTGAATGCCAAATAGTGAACCTATCAGTGAATATTACTCTTACTCCAATCACCTACTGTTGCACAATAGATACTCATGATTTAGGTTCCCACTAGGTTTTTTAAGGGAAAATCCTAAATAATAAACAAAATATTTATCAAAACCACTTCAAAATAATATCTTTGGTTAACCAAGTGAAACCACTCTATTCTCACTCTAATAACATGTTGGGTTTCATACTTTCCAGAATTCATGTGAAGTGTAACACTCACCACAAGCATATATAAGATAATAGAGATGCAAAATAGGAATATTTAAAAAATAAAATAATAGAAGTGGGTGCTCATATGCACCCCAAAATATAATAAAATACTCACTAGTAAATTGATACAGTGGATTAGTGGTTGGGGGTTATTATAATAGATACCTAAACCCCAAATTAAAATTATAATTACATTAACAAAGGCCAATATAAGGCTCAAGTTTAAGTCATTTGAGGCCAACATAATTCTCAAGGTTATGCCATGTTACTAAACCTTTAATAAAAGGTTTAGTTAATGCTAATAATCCAAGTGGTTTAACCAATCCCACAAGGGGTAAATATAACAATATTGCTCAGAGATTTAAATAAGATTTTCCATATGATTATATCATTATTTGTGAAACTTGGACAATAAGGTTATTTTACCATATCTTCCAACACTATTGTAACTTAAATAGATGTACAATTCATATGAAGTGGTTAATGATTTATTGTCATTACTAGAAAATTAAGTTTAGTTTATTCTATCATATTTTATTTGATAGATAATAAGCAAACAATTTTTTTCCTCTATCCATTTATTTTATGTTGTGGATATTATTAAAATTGGAAAGACGAAATAGATATAAGTAGAGTTAACTCTACATGTCTATTATATTTATAGTTTTCACTATTACTAAAATATTGTTTGAAAACTAGGTGTTGTTGAAACATGTACATACCTAGACCTTGCAATCAAGGTACACGGTTTGAGAGCCCTTTTTAATCTTTATTATATATAAGCAGATAAATTTTTAAGATAGGTTTAATGTAAAGAGGAATGAAATAGTTATACATGAGAATAATCACAGGGTCCATATAACTTTGAAATAATAAAAAATGGATATGATCCAAGTATGGCTTATGGTTTTATTCCCTTCTCTAGTAGAGTAGTATAATGAGGCATGATATTATTGGAATTTTTTTGGAATAGAATCTATATAAAAATGTGGTTGTGGAATGAACTTTGTGTAACTTGGAAAGAGACGAGGATTATAATAATGTTATCCTTTTGTGCATAGTTTGTGGTGGATTATATGTTAAGGTTTATTTGACTTCTATTGTATTTTATAAGGATATAATTATTATAGTAATTATCCCTTTGTTGAATATTTCTTTTATTGTACCTTATTTCTATTGAGAGTAGTAAGGATGCATCTTTTATTTTTTCTATTCTCTAGATTTGAAGGGAGATAATGATGGTTAATTGTATTTATCTCTTTGAATACTTGTATAACTATTTTTGGTGTATAATATATTGTGGCATTCTTAACATGTATAGAAAGGGCATATAGGTTCCAATTTAGTTTTAACAAGGGGCTTTCTTTATTTATTTATAATATAACAAATGTGATAAAATAATGATGCATAAAATTTAATTTATGAACATGGGTCTTGAAGGCTATGTAGTGAACATGAGCTCATTTTTAATGAGTTTTGGAGTTATTAATTAGCATCATTGCTTTATTTTAGAATAATTTTTAAAATAAATGAACAATGGGATTAGTATAATATTTGTATTAGGTGATTTAATGATGTGCAAAATGTTAGAGTCTATTACATTATTTGGTATTTGTAAATAGTTTATAAATAGTTGAGGATAAATTTTGCAACTAGTTTGTAAATATGTGGTGTAAAAATAGTAATGTAAAGGTTTATCTTTTAGTATGTGTGATCATTATAGGTTTGTCATTATTAAGATTCAATAAATATATTTCTCATATGAGAAGAGTTATATCTCCCATGAGTTTGAGGAGATGAATAGTAAGTGAAAGTAGAAATACCAAGAGTTGTGTGAATGTGAAGAGTCTCATGTCGAAGTTATATATATTGAAGAAAAAATATTGTAATATGTGAATCAAATAACAAGCTTTGCAATACATTGTATTGGTATTGCTTGCATTGATATATATTCATCAATAATATCTACAATGAGTTTGTTATTTATTGCATTTCATTATATGAATATTTAATATTGTTACATTGTGAGATTTTAGGAGGGAAGTTTTGCATTGCTAACAATGGTATCAGAGCCACCATTGTTGAGCAAACTATTTATGATTTGTAAAAGCATTATCTAAGTTGAACAAGAGGAAGTTGAAATACTAAATAACCAAGAGGAGAATAATAAAGGAGGAAGAAGGTTGCTAAAGCAAATAGATGTTGAGGGGATGTCATAAAAATTACAGAACATTAGATAAGATGAAACATATTAAGAGATAGCTAGAAATCAATATTGAATGGATCCAAGGAAGCATCTAAGAGAAATTTAAGGAAGTGCTTGAGAGAAAGAGCCAAGGAAGTGTTCAAGAGCAAAATCTAAGTAGCACATAGGACAAGTGTAATAGTGTGTGTTAGAAACCAAGCAATGCATCATGAAATATCTAAAGACTTTAGTAGCGTAGAGGTGGAAGAGAAGCCTAACAGAGCAAGTAGAACATTGGGAGCAACGTTGAATCGTTTAGCTTCAAGTGGAAGGAGTAATGGTAGATGCACATGCAAGAGTAGTTTCAAAGAATTTTGGGCAAAGGTATCACCCTAAATCTATTTTTAATTTATTCAATGTTGAATATTATTTTGAGGAAGAGGTTTATTTAAAGGAGTTATCTATTAAATGTGAAATTGATAAAAAGAATGAGCAATAAATCGATTAAACAAAGGAAAGTAAATTGGAGGAAGTTATATTATTTGAAATACATTAATGAATACGAGAATAACTATTTAAATGGAGAAGAATAGAAGTGAACACTTAAGAAAGAGAAAAATAATTATTTGAAAATAATATTGAAGAAAAACATATAAATTGAATATTGAATTAGAGAGATAAAAGGTCTTCTACTAAAAAATTGAATAAAAAAACAATGAAGCAAAAAAATTTGATTAATTTTTAAAAACTTGGAAAGGTCTTTACAAATTATGGTCTCATTAAAAACCTCTCCTAAAATGTCTAATGTGTTTGAAGAACCAAAATTTCAAAAATATTGCATCAAAAAACATGGTCAAATTGCTACATTCTTTCAATAATAAAATGAGAAACTAAATTCAGGACAAAAAATTGAAAGGGCATATGGCATAAGACAATTAAAAGATAATTATTTGTACATTTATTAATGGTCAAGCAAACATATGACTAGAAACAAAAATTGGTTTAATTCTCTTCAAGGAAAATATGAAAAACTAGTTATAATTGCAAATGATAAAATGTATCAAGTCAAAGGCATAGGAACTTTATCAATCAACCTAATGAATGGAAAATGCACAATTAAGTATGTATTATATGTACCTAGTTTAGATACTAATATGTTGTTAGTATATCAGATGTTAAACCAAAATATAATGGTTGAATTCAAAATTATTGAAAAAAAATGCTTCATTACCAAACAAGGAAAATTTGTAGCTATTAGATCTTTCATAAATGGTCTATTTCCCCTTGACACTTCATCCAATATTTGCTATATCGGTAAAAATATCAGACACAAGATAAATTTGGCATAAGACGGTAGGACATATAGGTACTTCATCCTTAAATGAGTTGAACAAATATCAAATGGTGACAAGTTTACATAAGTTAACATGGCAATCTACAATTTGTCTAGAATGTTTAGCTGGAAAACAACATAAAATACCATTTTAATTAAGCTAACACAAAGTCAAAGAACCACTATAAGTAGTACATATAGACTTATATGGACCAATCATAGTTAGTCTTCAAGGACACAAATATTTATAGCTATTTATTGATGATTATTCTTATAAAATATGGGTTTACTTCTTGAAATTTAAATCAAAGGGTTTCATATACTTCAAGTAGTTCAAACAACTTGTAGAACCAAAAATTAGACGATCAATTAAAATTATTCGCTCAGATAAAGGCGATGAATATTTATTTAAAAAAATTGAATCTTTCTAACATAAAATGGTATAAAAATATAACTTACTATAGCTTATACACCGCAACAAAATGGCATAGTTGAAAAAATCGTTCTATTATAGAAATGGTACGTTGTATGCTTAAAGAAGAAAATCTTGGACCTCAATATTGGGTAGAGGCTATCAATATTGCAGTATACATCCAAAATAAATTTTCCACAAGAATCATTAAAAATGTTACTCCTTAGAAGTGTGGTCAATATGAAAGCCTTCACTACCACACTTGAGATTTTTTGGATGTACAACATACATGCACATACCAAAAATAAAAAGAACAAAACTAGATACAAAAAACTTATGTGGTATATTTCTTGGATATGATGGTACTTCAAAAGGTTATATAATAATTGATCTAGTCACAAAAAAACTTTGTAAGCAAAGATGTAGTATTTGATGGACACAAAGTGAATATTGAACGTCCTAAGAACATTACAATCCCTATCTTAGATATTACATCAGATAAAGAAGTTCATGAAGAATATTTGGAGGAAGAATTAGAAATAATAACTGAACCTATTGAAGATTCAAAAATTATAGTAGCATCACAAAAAAAAGAGGCAAAATGGTATACAAACACCCTTAGTATCAACACTAGAAAGACTACTTGAACTTTCCACTACAAGACCACAAATGCATAGTATACCAAGCGAAAAAATAAATATGGGACTAAGGAGATCAATAATAGAACCAACCTCAATACAAGATGCAATAAGTCAATCAACATAGAAAGTAGCAATGGAATCAGAATATACAACTTTAATAAAAAAATTAAACATGGGATTTAGTTGATCTACCCAAAGGCAAGAAAACTATAGGATGAAATTGGATTTACAAAATAAATAACAATGTAAATGATTCCATAAATAAATATAAGGTATATCTGGTTGCAAAGGGTTTTTCTCAAATATAAGGGATTGATTATGAAGAAAAATTTGCACCTACAACAAAAATGACCACTTTTTATACAATTTGTGCACTAATAACTCACTTTGGATGGGAAATATACAAGATGGATGTTAAGAGTGCATTTATTAATGGTGATCTTGAAGAAGAAATATACATGATTCAATGAAAAGTATTTTTTTCTAATGGACAGGAACAAAAGGTTTGTAAATTAAGAAAGCCATTATACGGTTTGAAACAAGCTCCTAGAGTGTTGTATATCAAAATTAATGATCATACTCTATGACATGATTCTAAAAGAAGTGCATTTGATTCAAATATTTACATTAAAAATTTTGGATCTGAAATAGTGGTTCTTATAGTATATGCTAATGATCTAGTAATTTTGGAAAGGTCAAAAAAATTGATAAACGATGTGAAAAATGATTTGACAAAGGAATTTGAAATGATAGATTTAGGACTTCTACACTATTGTTTTGGTTTAGAAATTTGGAAAAAGGAGAATAGTATCACACTCACTCAAACTAAATATGCAAGAATATTACTTGAAAAATACAAAATGATAGATTGTAAACCTAAATAAACTCCCATGGAACAAGGACTACAATTATCAAGATATGATAAATCACCTCAAGTATCTGCTACTTTGTATCATCAATTGATTAGAAGTCTTCTATACTTAACAAATACTAGACTAGATATTGTTTTTTATATAAATTATCTCTCCATATTTATACAAGATCCTAAAGAAAGCCACTAGAAAGTGATGAAAAGAATACTATATTATGTTAGTAATACTATAGAACATGGTTGAGTATTAAAAAATGATAATTTCTATTCATAAGTGTATTTATACTTAGACTATGCAGGTTCAATAGATGATAGAAAATCAATATCAGGTTGTGTTCATCTTGGATTAGTCCCTATTTCATGGTATAGTAATAAATAACATGCAACAACACTTTCATCCACAAAAGCAGAATTTCGTGTTGTAAAAGATGATATATGTGAGGTACTATGGTTACAGTACATTCTATCATATATGGGAATCAAAATAAATACTACAATATTAAATTATGATAATCAAGGAGTTCAAAAATTAATTAAAAATCCTATGTTTCATGAAAGAACTAAACATATTGAAGCTCAATATCACTTTATTAGGGATCATGTTCAAGATCATCATATTCAAATAAAATATGTTCCTATTGAAGAACAACTTGCAAATATCTTTACAAAAGCTCTTGGACAAAACAAGTTTGAATTATTTCAAAATTGTCTATGCACAATGAGAAGATCTACTTGAATACAAGAACCATCATAATCAGAGCAAGAAGATCAAAATGGAAGATTGAAATAATACCAAATAATGTAATATAGGGGGGTGTTAGAGTCTATTACATTATTTGGTACTTGTAAATAGTTTATGAATATTTGAGTCTAAATTTTGTAACTAGTTTGTAAATATGTGGTGTAAAAATATTCATGTAAAGGTTTATCTTTTATAGTGTGTAATCATTATAGGTTTGTCATTATTAAGAGTTAATAAATATATTTTTCAAATGAGAAAAGTTATATCTCTCATGAGTTTGAGGATATGAAGAGTTAGTGAAAGTAGAAAGGTCAAGAGTTGTGTGAATGTGAAGAGTCTCATGTCCAAGTTGTATATATTGAAGATAAAATATTGTAATATGTGTATCAAAGAAGAATATTTGCAATACATTGTATTGGCATTGTTTGAAGCAATATTTATTCATCACTAATACTTACAACGAGTTTGTTATTGAATGAATTTTATTATGTGAATATTTAATATTGTTATATTGTGAGATCTTGTGAGGAAAGTGTTGAATTGCTAACACATACATTGTCATTTACATTTTTTATAATCCATGGAATAGAGAAATTTTGTAATTCTCTTTGAACTTATCTTGACGGGTTATTATAATATATACATAATAATCTATAACTATTTCTTATTATTGTTTTGCAACATATTTTGGAAGTACTGTTAACTTACCATCATTTCAACCTATGCTATAAATAATAGAGTGGTGTCTTTAGTGGTAGTAATGGTAGTTGAATTGTCCAAGGACAACATAGTGGTTAGGGATTTGGTCTCTCTTTGGGGAGGTCCAAGGTTCAAACCACGACGTACCCAAAAGGGGATAGGCTAGATGGTACCAGTCAAATGTTTATCAGTTAGCTACCCCAGTTCAATAACTTGGAGGGTTAGGAGTCCCATTGACTTCATCTAACCTAGTGGGCTAGGGTTTATAGTGGCAATACCCGATGGTGTTACCAATTCCTTTTAAACTAAAAAATTAATGGTAGTTGAATTTTCACATCTATATAAGTTTACACCTTTATCTTTATTGAATATAAAGAATAGGTTTGCTAATATTCATTAATAAAAAGGAAATTTATATGTATTTTATATGTGATTATAATAATATTAGTCCTTTCTTGATCTATATTTTGTTGATATTTTTTCTTTAATAATGAACAAGATCCTTTAAGTGGTTAGTATGCTTTATATTTCGATTGTTAGATATTTGATTAATAATCATTGTATCATCATGGAGTTTTATGAATTTTATTAACCTAGTTAGAAAATAAAATGTTAGGATCCCTGGTTTTAGTTGCAAGGCATAATGATAATTTAATATCCCTTAATATTTTTCAATTGTTAAATATTGAGGCATTTATACTTAAGATGTGCATTCATTCTTGAAGTATATTTAAGAATGTTTATTATCCGATTTAATTAAGTGTATATATGATATTATTAATGTATGTTGATCTTTCTAAAGAAAGCTTATTTATGTGGAATTTTACTTAAACAATTAGTAAATTGAATTTATTAATACTAGTATTTGAACTCAATAATTTAACTTGAATTCTTATATTAAGCACTTATCCCATTCATCACCATGTGATATGGTGAGCCTTTACCTATGATGCATAAAATTTATGGTATGTCGTATCAATATGAATATCCATGATGATGTTTATTTGGTGGGATGTCTTATCACTATTAATAAGAAAGCCAATATGTCCCACCATTAGGAGACAACACACTCTGTCACAACAATGAATAACAATATGACTAATGATATCTTCAAAAAAGGTTGAGGAGATATTATGGATTCTTGAGTGGTCCAAATATCTAGAACAAGGAATTATGATATAAGGTAGAGGAAGGAGGTTGAAATACCCATAAATTATTTATGTGAATATATAATATTATGTTGTATTATTGGATTATAATCTTATGCTTGCATGACGTAGTCCACTTAGGTTTGAAAATATATCATTTATCACATGGTTGGATAGGTGTAAAAAAAAATCTAGTAAACATGTTTTACCATAGTTGGACAATGGTTACACCTAGATGATGGATGACAATAATAATAATAATTTTTTGTTATTCTATTTTTTTTGTGCATTTAGAGTGGCATGAAAGATTCTATTCCATTATAAATTTATATACTTAATATTATTTGATAATATTCAATTATGCATTGATGTATATTTGCTTGAGAAATATAATGGTATAAATGGATACTAGAGGGTATTATTATAAAATTTATTTATTACGGACTATTCAAATAAAAAATTGTTAGTTAATTTGATGCTACATAATAGTAATTAGAAGTTATTATACATACATGCATCTATCTATCTATACACACACATAGATAGATAGAAAGATATATAGATAAAATAACTTCCAACTACCATTAAGTAGCATTAGATTAAATATTTTTTTATAATTGTGTGTGTGTACACATACATATGCTTATATGTGTGTTCTATGAAGGATGTTTGACATATTAGTTAGTCCTACCCTTGTATAGTACTTCTTCAAGTTGTATTTGTGTACAAATTGTAATAGGGATAAAAAGGGTAGATTTTTTATTAAATTCCCATAAGAATAATGCAAAAAATGTTGGGTAGTGAGCAAACCAAAAGAAAGGAAATTGGGATTTAAAATCTCGTAAATCATAATAAAAAATACCACTAAGACGCCAGGGCGGCCCCGCAAGGGATTTTTTGCTTAAGAACAAAAAAAGGAAAAAAGGAAAAAAGGAAAGGCAAAAGGAAAAAAAAAAAAAAACTACCACTAAGACCAAAGCAGTAAAAGTCATAAAAGAGCAATATAATCCAATAGAAACTACTCAAAAAATTATTCTAGAAGTTGTAGTCATTCCTACATAGGGTAAAGGTGCTACTATAGTTATTCCTACATCAGAATTCTTCCTATTTAGGCTAAAGGTGATACTATAGTTATTCCTACACAAATTGAAGGTATTACTACAATTATTCCTACAAGGAATAAAGACACTATTGTAGTTTTTCTTAGATAGGCGAAAGGCACTAAAGCATCTACTATAGTTACTTTAATACACAAAAAGAATATACTATAGTTATCTCGTGCACATAGAAGAACTTTCTACAATTGCTCTTGAGCATGTAAAATACATTCTTTAGGATAATACATCACATAAATAGATAAAATTAAAAAATACCCCTACAAGAATAGATTATCTTATAGTAATACAATAACCTACTAAATATCCATTGATGTAGTTTTTCGAATTTCTCGAGGAAGGCATAGGTAGCACAAAAATAGACTACTTGTAGGGATACCCAAAACTATATTCATAAAGATAATCTATTAATGAACATGAGTATGAGAAGCATCTCTATAAATGCACCCACAATATTATTAGATTTCATAGTAGTTTTAAAGAATGAATGGAATCAACACACCACCCAAAATTGTTGAAAAAATACACACAAAGTAAAGAACACAAAATATATGGGGGTGTCCATGGACACCAAATAATCTCACTATCAATGAATAGAATTACACTCAAATTTATAACAAAAATTATGGGTATGATGGGGTATTAATCCTAAGCATTAAGCCTAAAGCAAAAGGAGTACAAGAAAACTTGTAAACATCCATCTTAGAATACTAAAGAAGATCCAAATCATACTTGGGCTATGAAAGGTGATGCTAGAATTTGTTTGATCAATATAAGTACCTAAAAATTAATGCAAAAGTCCCAAATTTACCATCTCAAAAATGGAACAAAGTCATAACTTCATATCCTAGAACAAAGTAGAAGAGTTGCTAGTGATGATAAGATCATCAACATACAAAGTAATCACCAAATTTTTTCCATCATAATGTTTGATGTAAACATCATATTTTTTCCATACATCATAAAAACCCACAACTAAGAAAAAAGGAATGAATGATCTTATACCATGTGTAAGGAGCTCACTTAAGTTTGTACAAGGACCTAGCTAGACGATAAATAAAAAAAGTAGGACCTATAAGCTAAAATCCACATTGTTGCATGTAGATTACCTCCTAAATATCCCCATATAGAAATACACTCTTCACATCCATCTAATATACCTTCCATCCATATGAGTTAGTGATAGAGAGAGTCATCTTGAATGAGTCCATTCTAGCCACCGATACAAATATCTCAAAATAGTCCACTCCCTCCTATTGAGAGAATATCTTAAGAATAAGGTATACCTTGTGCTTCTCCACTTGATCATACAGAGTATACTTGGTCTTGTAGACCCATTTGTAGCCAACAAAATTCTTTCCTTATAGAATAGGAACTAATACAAAGTCTTGTTCTTCATCAAAGCTCCATAATTTACCAACATAACATATTTCCACTGTGGCTAGACCTTAGCCTAATAATATATCAAGATCCTAAGAATGATTAACCTTAAGAGGAAATCTCAAGAAGGATCCTTCAAATTTTTCTTAAACTACTTTGGTGTTGGATGAATTGAGGAAGATTCATATGTAATCTATGGAAAAGCAACATCAAAATTAAAATATGAATAATCCAACTCAAAATCACCATTTACATCATCATGCAAAGTTGAAGCACTTTGTATTTATGTGTCTTGCTCAACATACCTAGTGTCTAGAAAAGAAGATGTTACTTGTGGTGTTTCCTGTGAAGGGGTTAATTCAATAGGAAATGGACCTCCACTCACAGATAAATATGAAGAATATTATCTAATAAGAATAGAGCCAACCAAAATATATAAATAAATAACCAAATCTAAAGTGGTCAAATTATCATAGGAGGTGGTGGAACAAAAGGAGCACCTAGAGGACCTCATTAAAAATAACATCTCTTTGGAATAAATTCTTGTACCTTTGAGGGTCATAAAGGTGATATGCCTTTAAGGTATTTGAGTACCCCACAAAGATACACATGTGACTCTTGAATGACTCCTTCGTTTAAAGATAATTGGGTATGTGAGACCATGTTGAAGACCCAAATATATGAAACTAGGACACATCAGGCTTATCTCTTGTCATCCTCTCAAGAGGTTTCATGCCTTGAACTACCTTGGTTGAGTCCCTATTAATGATATATATTGCATATGACAACCTTGCCATAAACAGTATGTTCCCTCCTCATTGATGATGTATGTTGCATAAATGATAGCCTCACCCTAAAATTCATGTTGCATCCCCTTTGTATGAATATTACATCATACCATCTCCATGATCACCCTATTATTTATTTGATCTATATCATTTCGCTCAAGAGTATAATAAATAGTTCTTTGATATAAAATATCATTAGAAGCCAAAAAATCATAAAAGGTATAACTATTGTACTCACCTCCTCCATATATCCTTATACATTTAGTTTTTTTGTCTAATTAATTCTCAACAAGAGCCTTAAAGGTCTTGAATTTCTCAAATGCCTCATCCTTAGTGTAAATAGTATACAACCACACATATCTAGAAAAAATCATCACTGAAAAGGAGTAAGTACCTATTTCCTAAAATAATGGTGCACCCATTAGTCCATAAATATAACTCTTTATGATCTCCAATGGATGAGAGGCCTACCTTCCAATACCTTTTGAAAAAGTCTTCCTAATTTTCTTCCTAGACTAAATCCCTTACGTGCACCACTTGGAGGGAATATTTGAGAAAATACAATCTCCATTTTATGGTAACTCATGTATCTCAATGATCCATAGTTGAGATGCCCAAGACTATGATCCCTCTTTTGACTCTCTTTATCTACATGTGCAACCATAGAAACAAATATTTAATTCCCAGAAGAGGAGATAAAAGAGACTGGTATTTCTTCCAACTTATACATTTGGTTAGACTCATCACAATAGCTAGAATCTATTGGAGAATATTGTATTATTTGGTATATGCAGCTGTACCCCCATGGTACTTTTATGGTACAAATGTAAATATGTAATAGATTAGGGTTTGAGTCTATAGTTTAGGAGAGTGATTTATATTTATGTATCTATGTATAGGATATGCACAAGTGTCATGTAAGTAAGAGTGCAAGTGTATAATGAGAGAAAGTGCACAAGTGTCATGTATGTAAGTGTGCAAATATGTAATGTGAGGATGTGCACAAGTATCATGTATTAGGAGTGCATGTAGGATAGTATCATATAGAAGCATGTAAGTGTCATAGACTTAAGTGTGCATGTATGTAGAGAGTGAAGAGTCTTGTATACAAGTGGCAATATGAGAAGCAAAAGGATACGAGAGTATTGTCTTATGTAAAGAATAGTAAAGGTTGTAACTCAAGGATATGTGAGGAGTGCAATAGTCAAGTATTGAAGAGTCACCTTTCTATGTCTATATTATGGAGATAAAGCTCCATATAATGTATTGGAAAAATGGTCTATAAATGATCACCATAGCAAGCATTTATATTGAAGCTTGTATACATATTTTGAGCAATATTATTGTAAGTATTTTTCATGCTTGTACATGAAATTTTTTGGCCATTTACATTCATATTTGATATTATAGTGAATTTTATTATAATTTATATTGGCTAGTATATACTTTGATTGCTCTTATATTTAATTCTACTCTTGATTATTTATATTAATATCAGAGATATTGTTACTTAATTATATAAAGACCTGATATAGTTTGGCTTAAAAGCCAACAGTGTTATCATAGCTACAACTTAACTCTTCATTTTTTATGGTCATATTTTTAGAGTCTGGCCACTTTAAAAGTAGTGAAGACTTGGACTCTATTTTATAAGGTTTGAAAGAGTAGATATTGAGGGGACATATAAAATTCACCTCGATTTGAATGTTAGATTCTATCCACAATTAAATGAAGATAAAGGACTCAGGTAAATAGATTAAGAGCCAAATCAGAATAAAGTTGGATGTGAGGGGATATTCAAAGTCACCTTGATAATAATTTGGATTCTCTAGAAAGGAGGAGAATTACATATTGCACTCAAACTAGAATTTGAGAGAGTGCAGAAGAAAAAATAGAACTCAAATAAAATCTAGAGTATAGTAGAAAGGAGATAAAATATTGAAGCTTTCTACAAGATATATTGAAATTTTATTATTAAGAAATATTATTGAGTAGCAAGGTAGACAAGCAATATTATTACAAATATTTAAGTTTAAAAAAATGCAACTAAGCAAGCATAGTAAAGCAGAATCCTAAGCAGATTAGAGATCACACACATTGGAAGCAAATTGAAGCCGACTAAAGCGACTAAGTGATCCTCAAAAAGGGTTGTAGTGAAGTAAACTAGAGAGGACAACTAGTAAGAAGCGGCTAGACACAGTTTATGTCTAATCAATGGACTCATTATATACCAAAAGAGCTATCAGTTAGCAACATCTAAGCGACCAACATCAAAAGTCTAAGTGAAGAGCAGTGAGAAGTCTAAGCGATCAACATCAAGAGTCTAAAAAACCATCATGGATAAGTCAAAGCAATCAACATTGAGAAATCTAAGTGATCAATATCATGGATTCTAAGAGATCAACATCTAATAGTCTAAGATTCTAGCATCTAAGAGTATAAGTACCCAACATTAAAGGAATCAAAGTGACTAACAATGAAGGAACACAAATAGAGGATAAGGTGAGCACAATATAGCTAAGTGCATTCTATCCAGGGAGAGCACATCATAGCTAAAGTTTAAAGAAAATTGTAGTTAGGATATCACATCATAACCAAGGAGAGCACATTATAACTACAAAGAGAATATTATAGTCAAATTTTAAAGCAAAGTGTAGTGAAAAGAGCACGTCACAACAACAAGAATAGTTCATCTCCAGAAGAGTACCTCCATAAATCACTAGAAGAGTACTTTAAAAAAGGTTATAGAGGAGCACCTCCAAAAAGGCAATAGAAGAGTGCCTCTAGAAGAGTGTTTTCTAGAAGGATAAAAAAAGAGCGCACATCCAGCAGAGCATTTTCTAGAAGACAATTGAGTAAGAATAAGCTTAAACATCTTCTAAGATATGGTTTGAGCATATTGTATTCAAAGTTGAACAACTAGCATTGAAAGCATGATCATATTTTCTCTATGCATTCTTCCACAATCAAAATTCATTATGCATTATAGCATTCGTTGATGAAGCATTATTTAGTCTTAAGAAGCTAGGTGGAAGGAAATGTACACAATGTTACGTTTCTTCAATTAATTAAAGTTCTAAGTTAAGGATAGTGAGAATAATTAAAACTTAGAAACCTTAATTTATTTAGTGGGAGATAAAAAATTACAACCTTTTTAGTAAGAGAAAATATAGGTGGAAGATATAAAGTTTTCTACCACATATATTTTTTATATTGATTTTTGAAATTTTTAATATTTATTCATTTTTGGAGAGAGAAGGTTTTCTACTTCAAATAGGATTTGAATTTGAAATTTGAGAAAAGTTTTAAAACTTAAAGTTTTTTTTTTTTTGAATTTAAAGGATTTGAAATTTTTTTAGAGGATTTGAAGTTTGAAGAAAATTAAAAATTTAAAGTTTTTGAATATTTGAAGATATTTAAAATTTTGCAAATTTAATAAAGTAGGGAGATAAAAGGTTTGCTACTTCAAAGGATTTGGAAATGTAGTTTTTTTTTTGTAAATTTATTGTTTTAGAGGCTATTTGAAACTTTTTGAAATTATAAATTTGGAGTAAAAATTATTTCAACTTCAAAGGAATTTGATCATGGATGAAGTTCATAATAAGGAAGAAAATATTGGAAGTTATTAAAATTGGCATATGTAATTTGATTGAAAAATCTAATGAAAAACAAGATATGACTATGCAATTTATCTATAGAAAATCAATGAATGAAAATTTTGAAACATTTGAATATTATTTACATTCAAAACTTATTGAAGTAATTGACAATTCAAAATATGATATTACAATACCTATTGATATAGGTAGTATAATGTATATGGCATTGCTTTCACTTGAAATTCATAAAAATCAAAATCAAAAGCAAAAAGAGTTGATTAAAACTCTAAAAAGGAAAATAGTGATTGATCATGATACAAGTGAGTCAAGTGAATTATCCCTAAAAGCAATGTTTCATTCTTCATATAATATTGACATTCTAAGCTCATAAAATTCAAGAAATTATTATGATGCTCTAATCAAATATTCAGGGATTACAATAATAAGAGAAGCACATGAACCAGAGGCCAAAGACAAAGAAGAAGTTCAAGCCATTCATGAACATCCATCAAAAGCGCATAGCAAAGACACAAAACTACATGAACCAAAATTCAAGAACAATGAAGAAGCTCAAGTGGTTCATGAACATGATAGCAAAGTAAAGACTAAAGAACCAAAGAAAAAGAAAATTTTCAAATAGAGGTTCATGCACAATGCAAGGTTACATAGATTGGATATTAAAGTCTTCAATAACCAAATAATGTAATGCAGGAAGGTGTTGGAGAATATTACATTATTTGGTACATGCAAATGTACCCCATGGTACCTTTATGGTACAAATGTAAATATGTAATAGATTAGAGTTTGAGTCTATAGTTTAGGAGAGTGATTTATATTTATATAAGTGTCTATGTGCAGGATATGCACAAGTGTCATGTAAGTAAGAGTACAAGTGTGTAATGAGAGAAAGTGTACAAGTGTCATGTATGTAAGTGTGCAAATATGTAATGTGAGGATGTGCACAAGTGTCATGTATTAGGAGTGCATGTAGGAGAGTAAGTATCATATAGAAGTGTACAAGTGTTATAGAATTAAGTGTGCATGTATGGAGAGAGTGAAGAGTCTTGTATACAAGTAGCAAGATGAGAAGCCAAAAGACATAAGAGTCTTGTATTATGTAAATAATAGGAAGTTGCAACTTGAAGATATTTGAGGAGTGCAATAGTAAAGTATTGAAGAGTCATATTTCTATGTCTATATTATGGAGACAAAGCTCTATACAATGTATTAGGAAAATAATTTGCAAATGATCACCATAGCAAGAATTTATAATATTGAAGCTTGTATACATATTCTTAGTAATATTATTATATTGTACATGAATGATTTTGGCAATTTACATTCATATTTGATATTATAGTGAATGTTATTATAATTTATATTGGCTAGTATATACTTTGATTGCTCTTATATTTAATTCTACTATTGATTATTTATATTAAGAATCTGAGATATTGTTAATTATATTGGGACTTGAGATAGTTTGCAACATAATCAATAGTTTGAACCCATTGTCTATGTCCTTAATTACCCATCATTCAGGCTAGAATTCTACCTTCTTATTTGTATAAGTAATGCAATAAATAGACAAAATGTTAGGGCCAACATTATTGATATCTCTATATTCAACAAAATGTAATGAAGATTCATCTCCAATAACAACACACTCCCTTGAATGTGATCTATTGTAATCTTGTAAAAAATGTTTTTGCTTCATCGCGTATCTAGTTGCCCATAAATCTTCCATCCACTCATTCAAAAAAATATGTCCAATATATTGAATAAAAAACTACAAACAGATTTCTCCATCAAAACTATTCTCTATAATAAAGCAACATCAACATCCTTCCTTTCAACATCCCTCCTTAAGTTTGTTAATACATATTTAAAAAATTTATGCTTTGTGATCTTCTTTTTTGAAAAACTCACATGTAAGACAAAGACATAAGGTGAAGGGATTAGTAAAAATGTTTTGTCCTCAAACATGCAAATCGGTCATGGGAGTTGAACTGGAGTTGTCCACCTTGTAGCCTCTTATGCGGAAGGGATGACATGAGTCTCATTGGCACCTCATTTATCATGCAAATAGAATGGTATTTTACAGAAACAATAAGATAAAATTATCCTTTTACTTTGATCTTTTAAATCCGATAATCCCTTCTAAAATACCTAAACCTTAAACTTGTGAGATGACGAACTTTAATTGTTATTTCGAGTTGTTGTACCATTGTTAGGGATGTAAACAATTCAAGCATACGGTAAAGAAAAACACAAAGGCCAGCTAGAGCCAGCCTAGCGGTTCCATGTTGGACACTTTTTCTTTCGTTCTCAATTCCACCTGGAACTTGAAAGATGGCCTCAAATGTGGTGCTGATAAAGGGAGATGCCACCGTTGTGTCCATATGCATGATTTTTCTTTCTAGAGTTATCTTTTCTACAAAGACACAAGAAAACTGCATCAACATTTTTTCCAATTTGTGTAAGTGAAGCTTTCTGAAGTAGTAAAATCTACGACAGATGTCCCACACGGACGACCACAGATTCTATGAAATTTTGCCTTTCAAAATCTATAAGCAATTCTTCAAAAAAAAATGCACAAATAATTATTTGTAGTGGAAATGACAATAGCCGCCCCGTCCATGGGTCCCGTCCTGAGCTCTCCCACACGTTCTTTTCTTAGTTCTTGACTTGACTTGCAAGTTGCAAGCTTATATTACTCTTGTAAGTAGACGTGCTAAGAGAGACAGTTTTACCAAGTCATTCATACATCCTAAAATGGTTTGAATTTAAGTTTTTCTAAAGAAAACTCAAAATTCTAATTATATGGTGTTTCATCCTTTGTATACACTATTTTTATTAATAAGTTATTAATTAATAAATATACAATATATTATGGTTTACTATTTATCAAGTGGTATTAGCTCAATTGGTGAGATTCCTCAACATGTAATGAGAAGACCAAGGTTCAAATCTTGCCAAGGGATACATGGATAATATCCAACCTTTGTTGTAATAACACTATGTGGTGATGATGTAATAAGGGTGGGCCCATTTCAATCTTATATAACCAATTGAAAAAAATATATGGTTCACTATGTTGTCCTTATAAAGTTGCTTCACTTCTTTAGTATTAGTATCACGAGGTTATTCATTCACATACTTGATTAACCTTTTGTTTCAGAGTAAAGCTTTAATCTTAATATTCCATGTAGCATATTTTGGACCACTCAATAAGGGAACATGGTGATCCATGAATATCTTATCCAAATACAAAATCCTATATATATAGTGATGACCAAAAAAAATATCATGAATGCAAAAATCTCAAAAAATCATATGATTTAAAAAATAAGGCTTAACACGTTTTTGTATGCTAAAGTTGTGGCCCTTAAAAGTTTGGCTCTAAAGTTAAAAAAATACCCCCAAAATCTTTGAAAAATAAAAGAACAATTTCAGTACCTATAGCAAATGAGACGCCTCCATGTGTTAGTGCATGAGTGATTGAGGGGTGCTAAGAATGTGTTGACAAGGTAGTGTATCGATAAATTGTAGGACATCACTTGTCATGATCAAAGAGTTGCCACCTATGCACTATGTAGGCCATAGGATAATAAGGGACTAGCAAACTAGAATGTGCAACATGTAGTGCTCTGATTGGTTACTTGATCTATAAACCACACTATACCACTTGTCATGTCTTGATTTTCTTTAAACTTTATGCTTCACCAAATCTATTGTTGACTATGTGAGCTACTTGTTAAGTTCCATTAATTGTCAAAATTTGATTATTCAATATCATATTTATATATGCTAAATGGCATATGGCTTACCACATCAGCCATCTATCATTTTTCCATGTCATCCATCATGTATCGTGCCCCCTCATTTGTCGTATAATCTATATAAACTGCCATGTTAGTTGTACAAAATACCACGTCAATTATATGATTGGCCACCTCACTCACCATCTGTTACTCTTATTACTCGACTACGTTAGTTGTATGAACCACCATATGTAATGCAATGTCATCTGCCATATCAATTATGTGGACTATATTAAATGCCATGTCATTAGGTACCACATCATCAAATACCACATTAGTATATGCCACTTTATTAGAAGCTACTTGTCAAGTTTGATGAGTTGGAATAATCTAATTGGTCAATATAGTATTTATACATGCCAAGTGGCATATGGCCTTTCACATTAGCCATCTAACCTTTTCCACATTAGCATCCATGTCATCCACCACACATAGTGCCATCTCATCTATGACATCTATTGTATGAACTGCCATGTTAGTTATACAAACAACCACCTCACATACCATATGTCGCTTTGTCTATTTTGTGATTTTAGCTATAGGGACTTCCACATGTCATGCCATGCTATCCACCCTATCAAATATGTGGAATATATGTAACAACACAATATTAAGTACCATGTTAGTAAGTGCCATTTCATCAGGTGCCACATTAGCAGACATAGGTAGAAAATGGGTGATATCATTAGGTGTCACATTAGTAGGCATAGGTATAAAATGGGTGACATAATCAGTTGCCACATCATCATATTTTGCCATGTCATCATATTACCTCATACTTACATCATCATGCATCATGCTTGTGTTATTTGCATTAAAAAAAATATGGCATTGGGAGTTCAAACTAAGGACCTCCCCTCTACAAGGCCTTAATAATGCTTGGCTAGACTTCATGCCAATTTCTTTACCTAGGATTAAAATGATAAGGAAAACATTAAAAATTACAAATAAGTAATGCCTCCCTCCCTATGCCTTTTGCTAATGTAGGTATGCATCTATGTGATTCCCTTTTTTCACTAGGCCATGAAATATTCCCTTGCATATTCCATTTCAAAATTTTAAAATTTTAGTTTTGGAGGGAAAAAGTAAAATTTTTTGAATGCAAATTTAAAGTACTTGGAGGTAGAATGAGAAAATGTGTTGAACTAGGGTCATCCTTCAAGTTTTTTAAAGAAACCATAAATATGAACGATCAATTTATATCTATTACAATTTGCCCCGTGCAACCTTTTTGTCAAACATAACCAACTAGGATATCTTATTATGCCTATGCAACAAAAAAATTGTTGAACCATTTTTGCAAACTTTGTCAAGTATCTTGGAGGTCTTTGCCAAGCAAAAAATCTTACCCATGGCTTCTTTGGTACTAGGGGCCTATCTAAAAATATCCATCCTCTTATTTTCTTCTTTTATGATGGTCAAATAATCTATCCTCTCATCTGTGTTACTATTAAACACAAAGAAAGAGAAAATGAAATAATTTTTTTTAAATCCTACAAAAGACAAATGAGGTTTTCAAAAAACCTTAAAAAATCAATCAAATTAGGTCATGCATCTCATAAAAAAGTACAAATGGATTGATGGGCAATGAGGGGAACAAAGAAACTTGTTGGTGAATATTTCTCTTAGAGTAGATCTACTAAACCTATATGAAATCATCGTGATCCAAGTCCACCTAAGGATTTGATTAAAAAACCCCTCTTCAAATCCCATTGTCAACTTTAAAAAATACACTTCTTAGATGCTCCAAACATAGTTGCTTTAGGAGAAGCTATAAAAGCCACACTATCGACAAAAGCAAGTGAATAATAGAGATTCACACTTACTTTGATGCTATGTTAGATTTCATAGCAGTTTCTAGAAATAAATGGAATCAACATATTACCTAGTATTGCTAAAAATATATACACAAAGTAAAGAACACAAAATATAGGGGTGTCTATGGACACCAAATAATCTCACTATCAATAAATAGAATTGCACTTCAACCAATATAAAAATGGTTGGTATGATGGGTATTTATACCTAGATATAAGTTATATTTAGGTGGTTTTGAGACCAACCTTTAGGAATAAAATAATAAAATATTACAAAAGCATATTTTTCAAGGTTTACATGGGTCCAAAGGGCTAATATGAATAATACAATAAAAAATTTATTCATAGCCTCTAGAGAATATATATATATATATATATATTTATTTATTTATAAAACTATATAATTACATCATCACCACATAGTGGTATTACATCAAGTTGGCTATTTAAGCATGTATCCTTGGCAAGAGTCAAACCTCGGTCTCCTCTTTTAAAGTTGAGGAATCTAACTGGTTGAGCTAATGCCTTTGGATGGATGCCTTAAGAGAATATTAACCACCATATATTAGAACAAATATTTGAATTTATAATAGAAACACTAATATGTGTGGGTCTAATGAAAAATTAACTCACCTATAATTCTCTCGAATTTTCATGGATTGGACCATGACGACTTGGAGATATTTTTGTTTGAGTTTGATGTTCAATGTAGGAGCTATAAATTTTAGAGTGATGCATATAAGCTAAAACTCTTTTTAATTATTTTGAAGGAGGGATATTATGTTGGTTTATTGTCCTAGGGGGAATCTCAATCCATAGTTGGGATGAATTAAAATAAAGGTCCTTGAAAAAATACCTAGACTATTATAATTCCAAAGATGAGGGATGAAATATTTTCCATGATTTAAAGGGAAGATGAAACACTTAAATTCTATGTGGAAATATTATTCTTGAAAAACTAGAGGCCCATGAAATTCAAGTTAGATACTCAATCATTGAAGGTTATATTTTTAGATAAATTAGAGAAAATTTTATAGAAGCCTAGAACTTGATGGGTAGAGGAGATGCCTCTAAGTTAAGCTTTGAAGAATCATGGATCTCTACAAGAATTATTCCAAATAACTAATAAGGAGATGTAATCTACAAAGAGTTGCTCCATAGGCAAAAAAAGTCATAGGTAGATGAGTTAGGGAACATATTAAAAGATATAAAGAATAAAATATTAATTTTGATGACCTACCACATCAACACACTCTAACTCTAGAAAAAGAAGGAGAATGATAATACACTTGATGTATTATATTTGATATGCATAATTAGACACCAGATAAATAAATATATAGACACAAATGCATGCCCTTAATTCTTAGGGATTGAAACAATATTCAAAGGAGAATAGAATGATAAGTAAGCATGCTTTATATAACAAATACCATGGGAACAATGTATGCAATTTTTAGGTGTACCTCAAAACAATACTCAATTTATTTACTAGTTTAATCAAATCAATCCCATTATCCCTTCTAAAAATTGGTACCCACCCATGAGCTGATAATATTAGTGGTCAAAGCAACAACAAATACCACATCCCTAATACTCTCAATAGAACTAACAATAACAATTTTGGAGAGGTCAATACAATTGGCCACCACAACCACAACAAAAAAAATTCTATTTTGATATAATGCCAACATCCAACCACTTTCCAAACAACCTCAACTATCTAACCAAAACACATCCAATACTAATAATAGAACATCTTAGCTAGTATACTAAAATGAGATGAGGATATCATATTACTTCATTGAATTCAATGATACGCATTTATAATTAGGGAGAGATCTATAGGACCCAACATCCCCAATCATTTAGGAGCAACCAAAAGAAGACAAAGTAGAGATAATTCATATACCATTAGAGGAACTATAAAAGTAAATGCAAATCCTACACAAATACATGAATCTATTGAAAAGAAGCTAAATATAGCAATAAAATCCTTTATTTTCTAAAAATGGATCAAAAGAAGGTGAAACCACAACCTAAATGTAACTTTCTAGGAGAACTTACTAATATATGTACGCATTTATCTCTATTTTAAGCAATCAATGACATCCTCATAAATGCAAAAATAATATGATAATTGTGTCTTAAAAAGCCTAGAACAAAGAGCAAAGATTAAAAAATAGTCAATGTTCTAGGACTAACATATGGTCTCATGCTTGGATGTGCCTCATTACCAAATTACATAGACCTAAGAATTCTAGAAGTCAACATATTCGTTGAAAATAATCCTATAAAAGGGGTCTTTAGATTAGATATTAGTGTCATTACTAAAAATACTATGATCCAATTGATATTGCATGACCTCTAAGATATCCTAATCATGCTCTAGATGGTTGATAGATCTACTATCAAAATTGAAGGAGTACTAGATGGTGTACTCATTTTAGTAGTCTCATGGGAGTATCCTATAGATTTCATAATATTATAACCCAAAACAAAGTTAGGAAGATATCCATTAATTCTTTAAAGACCATGGCTAGCAATTATATATGTCTATATCAATTGTAGATCTAGGGTTATGACTATATCAAGTGAAAACAATACAAAGAAGCTAATATTTTACCCACCCACCCAACACTCAGAGATAGAAGAGATTATATGGGTGGATATGGAAGAGAATAACAAAACAAAAATTGGTCGATCATTGGATCTTAAATACATGGATGAAGATATATTTCTAACCAATAACCTTCAAAATATATGTTCATCTTCTGACTTGATTCATCACTTTCATAGTCATGATTCTAGAGATGTTTATAATATTAAGTGCTTTTTAAGACAAATACTTGTAACCCTTGTATCCTCTAACACAAACAAAGACTTTTACACTTTTCATAGTCCACTATCACATTTGTGTTAATTCACTAAATCTCTTAAAATGATGGTTGAACTAGAATGCAATAAAAAACATAGTTAAGGTAGTATAAATCCTTTCAAACAAAGAATTAAATATTAAAAACCAACTTATCCTACCAAGTAGGATATTGTTATTGATTTACTATGAATAAACAATGTCTTTGCTTAAAATTATAAGAACATGAAAGGAATTACCCTTCCATATGCACTCATTATAGTACATCTACGATGACTACAAGACTATCTAGTAGTCACAACATGATGAATTTGGCACTTCATGAGATTATCAAAATAGAATTATAGAATATCCTTAATGCTAGTTATATATATTCAAATTTTTGATAGCCACTACATATATGTATTAGTTATAGTTTCGATATAAAATGAAACCTGAAGAATCTGTGTAGACTTGCAAGATAAAAAAATCCATAAGGACATATTATTTTCCCCTTCCTTTCATTGACTAGGTCTTACACATCTTAACTAGGATTAAGTATTTGTCATCCCTTGATGGCTTTTATGGTTATAATGGGATCCAAATAGCACATGAAGACCAAGAGAAAACAATATTCATTTTCCCACAAGGGGCATATGCATATAGTGTACTACCCTTTGGGATATGTAATGCCCCAAAATTATTTTAATGAGCTACCCTTAGCATATTCTTAGACTCCATGATTGTGTTGAGGTATAAATGGTTGAGTTTACCATTTATGGTAACTATTCTAAAGAGGCCATTGTGGACTTGGATAAATTTCTAAAATCATGTCAAGACAAAATATTTTCCTAAACAATGAAAAGTATTATATGTTAATGGCTTAAGGTATTTTCCTAGGCTATCATATTTTCTTATTAGTAATTATCAAGGTTGACCATACCAAGGTAGATGTCATTAGAACCTTTACCATGCCTCAAAAAGTTGAAGATGTGAAAAGGTTTACAGGTCAACCAAATTATTATCAAAGCCTTACCAAAAAAATTGCAATTGCTTCACATTTTTTCTATATCCTAGCCAAAGATGTTAAATTCCAATGGACACCTACATGCTAGGAAGCCATTTAGACCTTGAAATGTAAGTTGGCCTATCCACCCATTTTGTTAGGTCTAAATAGACACTTCATTTTCACATCCACATTTATGCCTTTGACACAACATTAGTTTATTGGCAATTTGAGTTAGTTTATGTTGTCATTGATATCACATGGATCATTGATGTCACATGGATCACATTGAGTTTTTGTGGCCAAATGATATTTTGGAAAGCATGGATAAATATGGGGTTTTTGTGAAAACCAAGGTAGGAAAAATAAAATGTTTTATTTAAAACTATGGATGGCAGATTTGAACTGGGTTTTTTTTTAAAACGCAAGTTTACCTTTTGGTTCATCGAAAAATGTGCCCCGGTGATGCAGATATTTAATTTTTAATATTTAGTTTAAATTTTAATTATTTAAAATTAAATATGCAAGATTTTCCCGACATCATCGAAAATAATAAGGAGGCTATATAAAGGGGATACCTAAGGTTCATAAACTAATGTGAACTCGTGAATTAATCTTTGCAAAAAGAATCTGAATAAGAGCTCGTGCAAAATCCTTTGGAAAGTGGAAGCAATGAATAAGACAAAGTGAGGTCAAGACAAAAGGCATAGTGGGCAGCATGACGCATTGGAAATTGGATTTTGGCTAAGGCGTGGGGCAGACAAAACATCAATGTTTCGAATCCCATTGACTGCGTTCGAAAGGCATTGGAAGAAAAGCACTCGAAGCACTTTTGATTTACGAACAGAGGAAAATTTTTAAGCCACGTTGTGCCTTTCCCTTTCAAACGAGCGGTTAGCTCATGTGGTAACCTTAGTCATGGCTAAGGCGCTCGTGGTGTGGGCAAGTCGGAGGTTTGAATCCCCTTGAGGAGGTAAATACATTTTTGCTCTAATTAATTTTGTTAAGCCCTAAGTTGGAGTTATAAGGTGGTTAGGAATAATTAAAGTTTTTAATTAAACTTTGTTTTTATAAGGGTTGTTATTATTATTTCAAAGGTGGATGAGTTGTTGATTTAATTTGATTTTCAAGAAATTGAGAATTAAGATTTAGGAGAAATAAAAAGTTGTTATAAAATAATTTTTGAGAGGTTTATTGATTATTATTTTTTATAAGGGTTTTTATTAAAAGGACTTTGGTGGATGTGTTTATTAAGTTGGATTAAAAAGGTGTAAATTGAGTTATGCTTTATCTTGTGATTATTATTTGAATTCATTAACCCTTATTAAGATTGGAAATGATAGCGGAGGGTTTTGACGGCCAAGATGACAGCGGGCGGGAAAGCTTCTACGGGAGAGCATGGGAACGCCAACAGACTGAACCAAGGGCACAGCAGGGCGAAGGGAGGGCAGTCAGAGATCGGGGGCGCTAAGGAGTCCTCTCCAACAGAAGAGGATGTAGGTCATGACAAGGATCCACCAGACAAATGGGGAGGTGGACCTCGAAGTCGTACGCTCGGGCGGCGGCTTCGAAACCCTTAGCGGTCTGCTCTCCAAGGAGTTGTTTCTGTCGGGGACGAGTTGGACATCCCGGCAGAAATTCTTTCAAGCTTTGTGGAATTCGAAAAATTTACCCTCATCGGTAAGTTTATTGGCGGCCGTCCCGACATGGAGACCATTCGCAAGTGGGCGGCAGGTAAATGGCGAACCTCTGGTCACATGGAGTTGGCGGCCTTATCCCGGGGTTTTTTCGCGATTAGACTGAATAACAAGGAGGACTACTATAAAATCCTGGCTGGTGGTCCCTGGTTCCTAGGTTGCAGAAGTCTTTTTCTAAGGAAGTGGGGTATGGACTTCAACCCCGAGACCCAAAATATCAACATTGCTCCAATATGGGTTAGACTCCCGAGTCTCCCCCTCTTCTGTTGGCATGAAAATGTAACCAGAGGAATTGCACGCTCCATTGGTGAGTTGGTTACCATTGACCCTCCCACCA
This sequence comes from Wollemia nobilis, assembly GCA_028583015.1. Taxonomy (NCBI): domain Eukaryota; kingdom Viridiplantae; phylum Streptophyta; class Pinopsida; order Araucariales; family Araucariaceae; genus Wollemia; species Wollemia nobilis. Next base: position 1,064,182 of record JAQPPZ010003577.1, read on the forward strand.
AAGCTCGAACCAGATTTGTTCAAGCTCGATTCTACATTCTGGCAGATTTGGAGGCTGACCTTCCATCATCCATCACTCTCCGGTCTGGAGATATCATTCTTCACAAGCAAGCCATTGTGTATGAGAACAGACCGACTTTCTGCCCCCTGTGCAGTTCTCAAGGGCACCTCCAGTCCAACTGTCCTCTTCAAAATCCAGGGATGAAGAAACGGGATTCCAGCAACCCCTTGGAACACGGTGAAGGTCAGACAAAGCTCCCTGCTGCAAAAGGGCATGATTCTCCAGGCCCGTCTAGGGACCATCCCGAATCCTCCCACCCGGTGGAAGCAGTCTCCCCCCAAACGGTCTCTGAGCCGTGTGGTGTAAGCCCTCACCTTGGACCACAAGAGGAGAAGGACCAGTCCCTTCCACCAATCACCGCATAGGCAGATTCACCCAAAATCTTGGACCATAACCACCCCGAGTCCCAAAATGTGCTGGAAGATTACCTACTAGGAAGAAGGGGTGAGCAGTCTGGTAATATCAGCCCTCATAATACGAGAAGCCAAAAGCAAGGTGTTAATTTTGGTAGCGAAAGGAAGCAAGGTCGTCCCCCCAACAAAGACAGGCGGGACAAGGAGACGGTGGCAGATGTTGCAAATGGTACTCAACGGCTACTTTTTCAGGATGATTCTGATTCCCAGATGGGTGACTCGTCTGTCCCAAAACCTCCCCTCCAGCAAGGAAAGGGAGGTAAGAAGAATATCAAACTGTTGAGATGAAAGTCCTCTCATGGAATGTGAGAGGGCTTAATGCAGCTGCCAAACGGAGATTGGTGGCTGATCTCAGAAAAAGGACGAATCCGTCCATCCTAATTTTGCAAGAGACTAAGACCGATGCTATCTCTTCTGCCAGAGCTGCTAAGGTCATTTGGGCTAAGGCAAAATTCCTCTCCAGTCTCGTAGTGGGAATGGCAGGCGGTCTCATGATTCTTTGGGATCCAGAGATTTTTGAGGGCAGCCTTCTCTCAACTTCTAGCAGGATTATCAATGTTTTGTTTCATTCCAAAGCCATTAACTTTTCTTGGATCCTATCTAACGTGTATGCCCCAAACTCTATCTCGAAGAGAGAAAAAATGTGGAATGCTATTTCCCAGATGAGGGAAACATTCTGTAATTTCCCTTGGGTTCTAGGGGGAGATTTCAACTGTCCTCTTCACCCATCTAAAAAGAAAGGAGGATCAGACCACTCTAGCCACAGTCTGGAAGACTTTCAAGATTTTGTTTCTACCAATATCTTGCTTGACATTGACCTCAAGGTGGCATCCTTCACTTGGAGCAACAGGAGGATTGGGAGCAATCTTATTCAAGTCAAGCTTGACAGATTCTTCATATCCCAAGAGGCTATTCCCATACTCGATGCGGCAACTCTCTCGGCCTTACCGAGGATTGGGTCTGATCACAATCCTATTGTCCTGGAGACGGTTGATGGGCCTATTTTTAAAACCCCCTTTAGATTTGAGTCCATGTGGATTTCTCACAAGGACTTTAGAGGGTTGGTTACGGCCTGGTGGCAGTAGAAGGTAGCAGGTTCCGCTTCCAAGAGAGTGGCCTTAAAACTCAAGTTAATCAAAAGGAATTTGAAAACATGGAACAAGGAGGTGTTCGGCAACATTTTTGAGTCCAAAAGGTCCATTTCGGTGAACCTAAAATTGGTGGAGGAGAGAATGGAGCTCGAAGGTTACACCGATTGCCTCGGGGAGGAGGAAAGGAGGCTCTTGGTGGATTATCATTCTATTCTTGCAAGGGAAGAAACTTTCTGGCGCCAAAAATCTAGGGACCTCTGGTTGAGAAATGGAGACTCCAATACGAAGTTTTTTCATGCGTCAACTTTGCGGCACGAGAGGGCTAACAAAATCAGGGAAGTGGTGTGCAAGGATGGACGCATTACCAAGGATATTGAGGAAATCCGAAGTGAAGCGGTTGACTTCTTCCAGGATCTGCTCGGTGTTCCTCCCGACGGTGATCTCCGAGGTTCGAAATCTCTGTTGGATAACTTCCCGATCAAAGTTCCTCCCGAGGTAAGCTCTAAGCTTCTGGAGCCTTTTTCTATGTCTGAGATTAAAGAAGCTTTGTTCTCCATGCAACCAGACAAGGCGCCTGGTCCTGACAGTTTTCCCCCCCGTTTTTTTCAAGTTATGTGGGATGTTGTGGGTTCGGATGTGTGCAAAGCAATTCAGGAGATTCAAGCCTCCAGATCCATCCATCCAAAACTAAATTCTACCTTTCTTGCTCTCATCCCTAAGTCTTCCACCTGCAAAAGTTTCTCTGATTATCGTCCCATTAGCCTGTGCAATGTTTTTTATAAAATCTTAACCAAGTCCATAGCCAACCGTCTGAGGTCCCTTCTTCCCTCCTTGGTTGGTCCTTCTCAGGGAAGCACCGTGAAAGGCGAAACATTCTCGATGGTGTCATCACCATCCATGAAACCCTCCATTCTGCTCACCGCTCCAAAAGTGCTGCTCTTTTCCTCAAGCTGGACATGAATAAAGCTTTTGATAGAGTTGACAGGAGGTTCCTCTGTGCTGTCCTCTTCAAGTTTGGTTTTCACCCTCAATGGATTGACCTTGTTAGTAGTTGCATATCCACTCCCTCCTTTTATGTTCTAATCAACGGATCCCCTGCTGGGTATTTCCAAAGTGCCAAAGGCCTCAGACAAGGTGACCCTCTGTCTCCTATTCTATTCATCCTTCTGGTTGAGGTTCTGAGTTGGTCTTTGAAAGAGGCTCTTCGTCAGAATAAGATCTCTGGCATTTTTCCCACCTCCAGAGTCGATCCTGTCTCTCATCAGCAATTTGTGGATGACACCCTCATCTCCACTCAGGGCGTCCGTCACTCAAGCCAAATCCATCAAGCGAATCCTCTCCCGTTATGAAAATGCTGCCGGACATAAAGTCAATTACATCAAAAGAAAAATTTATTTTATTAACACTCCTATGCGAAGGCAGCTCCGCATAGCCAGAATTTTGAAATGCACTATTGATTCCCTTCCTGCGTCTTATCTGGGTTTGCCTCTGGCTTGTAATTGCCGGGCCAATGGAAGCTTGTGGGACATGATCCTGGAACGTCTTCACAAAAAGATGAGCACTTGGAAAGGCAAATTCTTGTCGCAAGCTGGGAAAGCCACCCTTACCAAAGCTTGTCTCCAAGGAATCCCAACTTACTTCATGTCTGTGTTCATGTTGCCTGTTTCTGTCCATTCCAAGATTGAAAAGATTCGGAGGACCTTTACGTGGTCCGGAAATGAAGAAAAATCCAGAATTCCTCTTGTGTCCTGGGATAAGGTTTGCTTGCGAAAGGACCAAGGTGGCATGGGAATGAGGAGATCAAGACTCATGAACACTGCTTTGATCGCTAAGCACGCTTGGAAGATCCTGACTAATGACCCAACAGAGTGGGTCAAGCTGGTTAAGAGGAAGTATCTTGGATCGAGTTCTCTTTTTGATGTCGGGATTCCTCCTGAAGCGTCTGCCTTTTGGAAATATGTGCTTCAAGCCCGCTCTCTGATCGACTCTGGTGCTCGTTGGATTTTGGGTGATGGCAACTCCATTCTCTTCTGGAAGGACAGGTGGGTTACTGATGGAGCTCTCGAGTTGAGAGCGGACCTTGCTGGCCTGAAAGCCTAGGTGGATCCAAATTCCCAACTCAAGGTTGCGGACTTCATTGATCGGAGCTCTCTTCCCCCTCGGTGGAATTTTCCAGTCCTGGACGGCTTTAACAATGAAATGACTTTTTTGTCTAATATTCTTCGGTCTGTTTTAATTCCATCTGTTAGAAGAGATGACAGAATCATCTGGCATGGCACAGAGGATGGTCTGTTCTCTGTCAAGACTGCCTATGACCTTCTTACTTGCGAGATTGCCATGGATCACAGGTGGAAAGTGATTTGGAGGAAGGGTATTATTCCTAAAGTTAATTACTTTGCATGGATTGCCTTTCATAATAAAGCCTTAACCATCGACAACCTCCATAAGAGGGGTTTTGCTATTCCCAACAGGTGCTTCTTGTGCTTTGTTGATTGTGAGACGATAGACCACTTATTTTTGCACTGTCCTTTTTCCCATTCTGTCCTCGACACTGTCCTGTCTTCCTTTCAAATCCTTTGGTGCACTCCCCGCTCCCTCAAAGATGCCTTCCACCAATGGCCCAATCCTTTCAAGAATCCTAAACTTCGCTTCCTTCTTGAGGCCTCTTTCCACCACTCCATTTGGTAGATTTGGCTAGAGAGAAATTCCAGAGTCTTCGGCAAGGTCCCTAGAGTACCTCCCTGTGTCGCTCAGAGAGCCTTATCCTTCGCCATTGAGAATTCTAAAGTTGTTCCTAGTTCCCATCCCCGCCTTCCTGGCGAAGCAGCGATCTTCCAAAGTTTGGGCCTTTTCCCTATTCTTGATGGTGTTTCTAAGTCTCAGCGTGGGGATGTTATTTGGACCAAGCCCCTTGTGGGCTGGATTAAATTAAACTTTGACGGTGCGGCCAAAGGCAATCCCGGCCTCGCTGGTTCCGGTGGTGTGGTTAGAGATCATAACAGGAATCTCGTGCTGGCTTATTGTGAAGATTTGGGTGCCCAGACTAATCACTATGCTGAAGCCAGAAGTGTTTTTAAAGGTATCCAGATCCTCTCCGAGGATCCTTGGCCTTTGATTGTCGAAGGTGATTCTCTCAATATAGTCAACTATCTGCTAGGCTCTAAAGACCCGTCTTGGAGGGTCTACAACATCATTCTTGAGGCTAGGATGCTCCTCTCTCAACGTGACAGGTGGAAGGCATGCCATATTTTTAGGGAAGGAAATCACGTGGCAGACCACATGGCCAACAAAGGGCTTGTGACCACGTGTCTTGTTGTGTGGCGCTCATGCTTCCCGTCTGAGGTGGTGAGTTTGGCCAATGCGGATATCCTCTCATGATGTTCTCCTCGCTTCAGAAGGTCATTCGTTTGGTTTGGCTATTTTTGCTTTCGATGGTCAAATTTCTCCAGCTAGTATTTTTGTTTTCCTTGGTAAAATGTGGTTTGTTTCCAGGATATTCAGACATAAGGGCCCTACTTATAGCCTTCGGGAAATTAGCAGTTTTTGGTTTCTGTCATCAAGGTTATTCCTCCAGCCACAAGTCATGATGCACATTCCAGCCAGGCTGAATTTGTACATAAGGTTTTGGGATCCTCTATAAAAACCCACTGTTAATCTATTAAAATAATTACCAAAAAAAAAAAGATTGGAAATGAAAGTTGTGTTTAGTGCAGCAGATTTTGTGGACAACTTCTTGGCATCAAAAGGTATGGGCACATTCTCCTATTGATTTTTTATGGTTTTTGATTTCTGAAATATCATTAGGGTGAAAAGGATTGATTATAGTTTCCTTTTGAAAGTGGTTGGTTGAATGCTTCAAGGTTTTCTAGTTTGAGAGATGTATTTAAACCTTGTTTTATAAGCATAGTTGTTGAAGTCGATTGGTTATGTAAAGAACTTGAAAAGAACATGAGTATCATTGTTATGTGAGATTTGTGGTTGAGCATTGTTGGAAATATTTGAGTTGGTCGATACATGCTTGGACTACGGTTTTGTAAGAAAGAGTTGTCCCTTGTTGTGATTGGTTGAGTTGAGTTGATTGAGCCTAGTCAAGTGATTGTGTGAGGTGATTGTTCAAGTCCCATGAAATAAACTATTATATAATTCTGATTTGAGTTGAGATTGAGCTTAGAACATATTGAGTCTCTAAAAATTCTCTTTATGCTTCTATGAGTTGACTTGAGTTGAGATTGATTTGAGTTGAGTTGAGTTGAGATCATTGTGGATCATTGTTGTCATCCATTATAGAGTGCATTGCCATTCATTGTTGAGTTCATCTTTGAGCCTTGCCTTCATAGATTTGTGGATGATATTTGAGTACTACTTGAGCATGATTGATTGAGCCTTTGAGAAGGCCTTTGGGATAGATTTTTGGATAGATTTATGGTAGTTTGTGTATGATTTATTGAGCCTTTGAGAAGGCCTTTGGGATAGATTTTTGGATAGATTTGTGGAATTTTGTGTATGATTGATTGAGCCTTTAAGGGGATAGATTTCTGGATAGATTTATGGTAGTTTGTGTATGATTGATTGAGCCTTTGAAAAGGCCTTTGGGATAGATTTTTGGACATATTTGTGGCAGTTTGATTGAGCCTTTGAGAAGGATTTGTGGATAGTTTTTGGGATAGATTTGTGGACAGTTTTAGACATATTTGTGGACATATTTGGGACATATTTTGATGAGGTTCTAAGTAAGCCTATTGAGCATGGTTGAGCAAGTTCTTGGTGAGCTTGCTAGAGAAATTTTGAGCAAGTTCTTAGTGAGCTTGCTAGAGCAGATTTGGATAAGTTCTTAGTGAGCTTGTTGGAGTAGATTTGAGCAAGTTCTTGGTGAACTTGCTAGAGCAAATTTGGACAAGTTCTTAGTGAGCTTCTTAGAGTATATTTGAGCAAGTTATTGGTGAGCTTTCTAGAGCAGATTTGGACAAGTTCTTAGTGATATTGTTGAGCAATTTTGGACAAGTTTTGTGTGACATTGTTGAGCAGATTTGGACAAGTTTTATGTGAGATTGTTGAGCAATTTTGGATAAGCTCTGTGTGAGCTTGTTATGCATATTTGGACAAGTTTTGTGTGAGCTTGTTGAAGTAGTTTTGAACAAGTTCTTTGTGAGCTTGTTATACAGATTTGGACAAGTTTTGTGTGAGTTTGTTATTGCCTAGATTTGAGCAGATCAAAGAAATCATTGTATTGGATAAAGAACCTTATTTTTGTGTGAAATATTATAAGGAGATTATCTTGTGGAGTACCCCATTTTGGGGGAACCACATTAAATCTTGTGTCTCAATTGTGTATGGTGACTTATGCTCTTGCTTACTATTGTTATCTGAGTTATTAATGCACACTGCTATATTTTGTTATTGCAATTAAGGACATTAATTGATATTTGTTTGGAAAGAAAGTAAAAAATGGTCTTATACTGTTCACCCCCCCTATTAGTATAAACTTGTGTTCTTCAATTGGTATCAGAGCAGGTTCCTTCAAAAAAGCTAACATCTTGAGGGCAAATTCTACAAGAACACAGATGGCTTCATAGAATGGATCATCTACAAATAAGGCTCAACTGTTTGATGGTAACATTTATGCTTTCTAGAGCATGATGATGAAGAACTACTTGATATCACAAGGATGTGAGGTATGAAAAATGGTTGAAAAAGAGTATAGGTTTGAAAGTGATCCCAAGGTAGATAAGACTATCAGGAAATTGGTTGAGATCAATGCAAAAGCAATGAATTGTATTTTGAGCAGGCTACGAGAGACAAATTTTGTATATTTTATGGTATGTAATTTAGCTAATGAGATGTGGACCAAGTTGCATAATACTTATGAAGGATATTCCAAGGTAAAGTTGGCAAAACTACAAACTCATCGAAAAAGATTTGAAGAATTTAAAATGGAATATTTTGAAGATATTGCAAGGTTTTTACTTCGAACTAATGAGATTAATAACACCATGAGAGGTCTAGGATTTGATATGAAAGAATTAGAAGTTACTAAAAAGGTTTTGAGATCACTTCCCATGAAATATGATGCTAAAGTTTTAGAAATAAGAGAAACAATGGATATAAACAAGCTAACAATGGAAGAATTGCAAGGAAATCTCACAAATTATGAGATGAGGGTAAGTAAGAATCAAGTTCCAATAAAAGATATTGCATTCAAGGCTTCAAAAAAAGAGAAATGAAAAGTTCCAGAAATAGATAGAATTGTAGATAATGATGAGGAAGCTAACTTAATCAAAAGTAATAAGGACTCAAGGAATTTTAGGGATATAAGGAAATTCAGATGCTACAAGTGTGGTTACCTTGGTAACTATGCATACAAGTGTCCACACAAAGAAAACAGTGATGATGGATGACATATACAAGCAAAACAATCATGGTCAAAGAAATCTTGAGATTTTGTTTGCTATAGAAGATTTTAATAGTATCAGTGACAATGAAGATAAAGAAATCTCACTTTTGGTAATAGAGAAAGAAGAGGATGAGCCAAGAAAATAAAAATCAAAATTCAAAATGCTAAAAGAAGAATACGGGAATCTTGAAAATAAGATTTGAACAGATGTTAAAATTAGAGAAGAACTACTACAGACAATCAGTAATCTCAGATAAGAGCTTCAAAATGCAAAAATAATAGAAGAAAGTATGAATTAAGAACTAAGGGTAATAATGGTAAGACATGACACATTATATGAAAAGGTTCAAAAATGAGTGGAAACTTATTTTAAAGCTATATCCTATTTCCAAGAAAAGTCACACTCAAAAAGAAAGGAAGTTCTAAAAGATGAAATCAAGGAAGCACCTAAGTGTTATAAATAAAGTTCCAAAGAATATTCAGTTTGGATCTTGTTTTGAGATAGGTGAATCAAATTCAAAAGGAAAAGAAACTCTTGAAGAGGAAAGCAAGGAAGAAATTAAGGAAGAGGATTTAGATACTACAAATAAGGTTCAAGGATGCAATGCACAAGTTGAAAATGATCATAAGGATAATGGTCAAGAAATGTATGAGGAATCAAGGCATGAACAAAAGGCTTTTCAAGGACATTGTTTTTCTTGTAATGGATTTGGACACAGGGCTATACACTGCAGGGTCTATGGATCAAAGAAGTTTGATTTTGCTAGAAGGAAAATCAAAGGAATAAGGTATGATTTTTAGGGATATTGCTTCTCATGTAACAGGATTGGTCATAGAGCTTCTCAGTGCAAAGTAAATGAGCAACATGGTTTTGGTTTTAGAACTACACAATTCAAAATTCATGGTCATAATTGTCATGAAAACAGAACTTCACAATACAGGGTTCAGGAAAGGAATGGATATGGAAATTATTTCAAGAAATATTTTAGGATATGGGCACCATCCAAAGGCTACAATATCAAGTGTTTTAATTGCAATAACTTTGGACATATCACAAAATGATGTGGGACTTAATTCCAAACAGGTTCAAGGCAAGAAGATCAAATAGTTTCAAGGCAAGAAGGTCAAACGGGTTCTAGACAAGAAGATCAAGAGAAGGATATCAAAAAAACATGGAAGGAAGTTGATAAAGGAAATAAATAATGTAATATGGAAGTAAAAGTACTCCCAACCCAAAATTAATCACCTCAACAGAGAAGGTGATGAGGGGGCTATGCTTAAGAGTCATATCTTTTAGCTCCATATGTGTCCCTTTTGCCATTGATGTCAAAGGGGGAGATATTTGAGTAAGGGGAGAGCATTTAGTTAGGGGGAGTAGCCTCCAAAGAGAGCATTGATTTAGGGGGAGCAACCTCCATAGAGAGTATTGAGTCAGGGGGAGTAGCTTTGATTCTTAAAGATGGTTTTTGCAGTGATTGTGGTTTTTGCATTAGATGTTTTGCCATCAATGACAAAGGGGTAAAATTATTGGCAGTTTGAGTTATTTTATGTTGTCATTGATGTCACATGGATCACATTGAGTTTTGGTTGCCAAATGATATTTTGGAAAGTATGGATAAATACAGGGTTTTTGTGAAAACCAAGGCAAGAAAAATAAATGGTTTTATTTAAAACCATGGATGGCAGATTTGAACTGGGTTTTTCTTACAACCCAAGTTGGCCTTTCGTTTCATCGAAAAAGGTGCCCCGATGATGGATATATTTAGTTTAAATTTTAATTATTTAAAATTTAAATTTAAATTTTAAATTAAATATGCAAGATTTCCACCGACGTCATCAAAAATAATAAGGAGGCTATATAAAGGGGATACCTAAGGTTCATAAACTAATGTGAGCTCATGAATTAATCGTTGGAAAAAGAATCCGAATAAGAGCTTGTGCGAAATCCTTTGGAAAGAAAAAGCAGCGAATAAGACAAAGTGAGGTCAAGACAAAAGGTATAGTGGGCAGCATGACACATTGGCAATTGGCTTTTGGCTAAGGCATGGGGTAGATGAAACATCAAGGTTTTAAATCCCCTTGACTGCGTTCGGAAGGCATTGGAAGAAAAGCACTTGAAGCACTTTTGATTTACGAAATGGAGGAAAGGTTTTAGGCACGTTGCACCTTTCCCTTTCAAACAAGTGGCTAGCTCATGTGGTAACCTTAGCTACAGCTAATGCACTCACGGTATGGGCAAGTCGAGGGTTCGAATCCCCTTTAGGAGGTAAATACATTTTTGCTCTAATTAATTTTGTTAAGCCCTAAGTTGGAGTTATAAGGTGGTTAGGAATAATTAATTTTTTTAATTAAACTTTGTTTTTATAAGGGCTGTGATTATTATTTCAAATGTGGATGAGTTGTTGATTTAATTTGATGTTCAAGAAATTAAGAATTAAGATTTAGGAGAAATAAGGAGTTTTTATAAAATGATTTTTGAGGTTTATTGATTATTATTTTTTATAAGGGTTTTTATTAAAAGGACTTTGGTGGATGTGTTTATTAAGTTGGATTAAAAAGGTGTAAATTGAGTTATACTTTATCCTGTGATTATTATTTGAATTCCATTAACCCTTATTAAGATTGGAAAGGAAATTTGTGTTTAGTGCGGAAAATTTTGTGGATAACTTCTTGGCATCAAAAGGTATGGGCACATTCTCCTATTTATTGTTTATGGTGGTTGATTTCTGAAATATCATTGGAGTGAAAAGGATTGATTGTGGTTTCCTTTTCGAAAGTGGTTGGTTGAATGCTTCAAGGTTTTATGGTTTGAGAGTTGTGTTTAAACCTTGTTTTATAATAATAGTTTTTGAAGCCCATTTGTTATGTAAAGAACTTGAAAATAACATGAGTATCATTTTTATGTGAGATTTATGGTTGAGCATTGTTGGAAACATTTGAGTTGGTGGATACATGCTTGGACTAGGGTTTTGTGAGAAAGAGTTGTCTCTTGTTGTGATTGGTTGAGTTGAGTTGATTGAGCCTAGTCAATTGATTTTGTGAGGTGATTTTTCAAGTCCCATGAAACAAACTATTCTATAATTATGATTTGAGTTGAGATTGAGCCTAGAACATATTGAGTCTCTAACAATTCTCTTTATGCTTCTATGAGTTGACTTGATTTGATATTGATTTGAGTTGAGTTGAGTTGAGATCATTGTGGATAATTGTTGTCATCCATTGTAGAGTGCATTGTCATTTATTGTTGAGTTCATCTTTGAGCATTGCCTTCATATATTTGTGGATGATATTTGAGTACTACTTGAGCATGATTGATTGATACTTTGAGAAGGCCTTTGGGATAGATTTTTGGACAGATTTGTGGCAGTTTGTGTATGATTGATTGAGCCTTTGAGAAGGCCTTTGGGATAGATTTCTAGATATATTTGTGGCAGTTTGTGTATGATTGATTGAGCCTTTGAGGGGATATATTTTTGGACAAATTTGTGGCAGTTTGTGTATGATTGATTGAGCCTTTGAGAAGGCCTTTGGGATATATTTCTGGATAGATTTGTGGCAGTTTTATTGAGACTTTGAGAAGGCTTTGTGGAGATTTTTTGGTATAAATTTATGGATATTTTTAGATATATTTGTGGACATATTTGGAATATATTTTGATGAGGTTCTAAGTGAGCCTATTGAGCAGAGTTGAGCAAGTTCTCAGTGAGCTTGCTAGAGCAATTTTGAGCAAGTTCTTGGTGAGCTTGCTAGAGTAAATTTGTACAAATTCTTAGTGAGCTTGTTGGAGCAGATTTGAGAAAGTTCTTGGTGAGCTTGCTAGAGTAGATTTGGACAAGTTCGTAGTGGGCTTCTTGGAGCATATTTGAGCAAGTTCTTGGTGAGCTTGCTAGAGCAGATTTGGACAAGTTCTTAGTCAGCTTGTTGAGTAGTTTTGGACAAGTTCTATGTGAGCTTGTTGAGAATATTTGTACAAGTTTTGTGTGAGATTTTTGAGAAATTTTGGACAAGTTCTATGTGAGCTTGTTATGTAGATTTGGACAAGTTTTGTGTGAGCTTGTTGAAGCAGTTTTGGACAAGTTCTGTGTGAGCTTGTTATGCATATTTGGACAAGTTTTGTGTGAGTATTAACTAGCTTTGAGCAGATCAAAGAAATAATTGTATTGGATAAGGATCCTTATTTTTGTGTGAAATATTATAAGGAGATTATCTTGTGGAGTACCCCACATTGGGGGAACCACGTTAAATCTTGTGTCTCAATTGTGTATGGTGACTTGTGCTCTTGCTTACTATTGCTATCTGAGTTATTAAGGCACACTACTATATTTGGTTATTGCAATTAAGGATATTAATTGATATTGGTTTGGAAAGAAATAAAATAGTGGTCTTATACTATTCACCCCCCCCCTCTCAATATAAGCTTGTGGTCTTCATAGGTGCAATACTTGACCATAATTATATCAATCAAATCTATACCATTTACTTTATTAGTAAGAACCTCATAAGAGATGAATTGAATTTTATTGTAACAAAAAATTCCTACTTGTAGTTTTGCAACTGACAAGTTTAGAAATTATATAGTTGGCTATATAGTTTTTATTCACATAGATCATTCTTCCATTCACTATTTAATAAAAAATAATAATTATTAAATGAAAGAATTATAATTTGGTTGTTTTTGTTATTATAATAATTTTATCTAACAATTTGGACAAACTTGGTAGAGAGAATGTCATTGTAAATTTTCTCTTTAGATTGACCATAGATGAATCAAATCCCGTAGTGGATACTTTCCTTATGAAGCATCTATTTGTAGTTGCTACTAAATATCTATGATTTGAAAATGTGGTAAATTAAATTATTTTTGGGAATTTTCCCATAAACTACTCCAAAAAGGAATAATAATTACTTTTTAGGTAGAGCACCCCATTTATGTGGATACATGGATATATTTTTTTGTTTGAGACATAACAATACTTATGTCCATGCATTGATAAATACATGGTCTACAACATTATTTAGTTCTATCGCCATGAGCCCCATAGAATACACTTTGTAGAAAAATGAATAGCAATGAAAATCCTACATACTTTATACTATTGGACCACATTGTAGAAGTATGTTAAAGGTAATGTTCTATAGTGTGATAATTACTTATAGACAAAGAAACACACCTAAGTAGATGATATGTCTCTTTGAATCTAGATAATTATAAAACCTTGTCAAAAGTATGGGTTGAAATTTAATATTGGTCCTATTAGCTCCATTTTCAATGGAAAGGGGTATGTATTAGTATGTGTACAATATGTTAAGATGTGGATGGAGGTAAGATATATCAAATATGTGTTAGAAATAGAATATATTACCTCATTTGGATCATGTATATATACCTTTATTGGTACATACTTAGGACATTATATTACTTTAGGGGGAAGTTTTGTTGTTACTTCATGCAATGTAATAAATGCACAAGTGTCAAAGTGTAAGTTGTATATGTGCAAGTTATCCCTTGCACAACTAAGTAGAGTGTTGGCCAAGGAACCTATTTTCTATATAAAGAGCCATAGACATAGAGCAAGATATAGTAGTACGAATTAGTGTAAAATAGTGTGGTATGATGTAGCAAAGTGTGATGTAATGTGATGGAGTGTGATATGCTCAATGCCCATTATTGAGCAGTAGCTTTATTAATGGAGTGTTCATTTCCTCCATGGCTATTTTTGTAAACATCTCCATAATTTCTATTTATAGAATATTTTTAGTCATCTCATTTATTTACTTTATTTCATATTATTCTACATCTTGTGATTGCTATCTCCCATTACATACTGCATAAAAATTTGACAGTGGTATCAGAGCCACAATAGGTCAATAGAAAAACCACCATTATCATTGATCCTGAATTTTTGTCAACCTAACGTGCCATTGGATTAGTCACTATCAAAAATTCTTAGAAGAGTCTAGGTGGTAGAATTAAGGAGAGCCACAAGTAAGGACTAAAATAAATCTTAGTTTCTAGAAAACTTGTGAATACTAGGACTCAGGATTTGATCTACTAGTTTGATGAATCAACTAGTGAAACTCATCTAGGAGATCTGGATAAATTTACATGAAGTTTCTTTTTATTGTAGGTAATTAATTCTTATATTATTGGGACACCTTCTACAATAGAAATCTAGGATATTTTAACTTCATTACCCAAAGGTCGGAGTGCCTTCATAGTGCAGATCTTACTTGTTGTAAGATAAGAATACTATAGAAGAGACTTTTGGAGAATAATTATGGTGAAGTTGAGAGACAGGAGATCTCCATTGCTAGATTAGAAACTTCATAAGAAGAAAATACATTAGAAGACTTAATCAAAAAAATTCCATAGAAGCCTTAATCTAGAAGAAAAGGCCATAGAAGCCTTGATCTAGAATAAAAGGCCATAGAAACCTTGATATAGATGAAAAGGCCATAGAAGCCTTGATCTAGATGAAAAGGCCATAGAAACCTTGATACTAAAAAATGCCACAAAAGATTTTATCCTAAAGAAGACTCTAGAAGAGAGTATCTAATTCAAAAGCAAATTTTAGTACTAATACTTTGTTGCAGGAACATGGAGATTCAATGAGTTGGAAAATATTCTTACAAAAAGGATAGGAATAGTATCTTCTTCAAAATCAATCTAGCACTCGAAGCAAAAGAGATAAGGAGAAGATATCATTGATGAAGAAGGACTATGAGAGTCATTCTAAAATACAAAGGCAGCAAAACTAGATATCTAGGAGAAAATCTTGCCACCAATACTTCCAAAAGCATAAGGTTGAAGATAATGTCTCAAGCAATACCAGAAGAACCTACAAGATCAAATGTCTTGGAGAGGCCTCTACAAGAATTCAGTAAAAGGCTTGGAGAGCCCTACTGAAGAAATATTCAAAGGAGTTCTAAGGAGAACTCATTGGAGAAATTCACTATTGGAGATAGTGAAATATTTTGGATAATTGTCACCATCCAAAAACAAGCCCAAGAAGAAGAAGAATTTGGCAAGGAGTGCCAAATCTCAGAAGACCTTAAGACATTTAGAATCTTGAGAAGAATATCTTATTTGAATTCATAATTTGACAAGAAGATTAAAGGAATATTCAAACAGAAGAAGCCTTCCAGATCTTAGATATTTGGAGATTGCCTTACACAGCAAGAAGGTACCACTTTAGAATCAAAAATCTCTTCAAATCTACAAAAAAAGGTGTAGCACCCTAAAATTGGCGCAGTAAAATTGGAATAATTACATTCACCTTAGTAAATAAATTTAAATTCAAATTTAACCTCCCAAACCGCCCGTTAACCGCCGAGAAACCCGTTTCCTCCTTTTTCGTGCCATTTTTAGCAGTTGTTTTGACCGTTTGACGATATCGTCTCCGATCAGACGATATCGCCCCAGATTTGACGATTTTGTCTGGACTAGAACGTCTAGAAAATTTCATTGCAAAACTGAATTTGCATAGTTGGAATCCGTTCCAACGGGTCTCCAATCCGGGCAGAAGCGTGTCTGCGTCGTTGGGACCCTTCCCCCGTTGGAGATCTCCCAAATTGGGATGATCTCCAACCTCCCAACAACTATCCTATGCCTATTTAACTCTAAGGCTTTTCCCTCCCCAACCCCTGGCTAAATTTTTATGCAAATTGAACCCTTATGCTCTAAAACATCGTAATTCATATTTTGCATTAGTCCTATAGTCATTTCATTGTAGGTACACCACTGGTTTTCAGCCGGAGCCAGTACCTATCGCAGTCGACGAACCTGTCAAGATCGGAGGCAATCTCGTCAAATTCGGGATGATCTCGTACTGATGCGAGACGATTTCGATTGCAACGCACATCGAGGCAATCAGTGCCTGGAGTTTGTTCTTCTGTCTCTTTTCTCTATCATTTTATGTTATAAATTAGATTTTTTATTCAGTTTTTATATTATATTGCATTTGGAGTTCACCCATTTTGTCTAGTTTACATATTAAGATCATATTCTGCTATCTAAACACAGTTATTTGCATTTACTTATGTTCTTGTATATTGTTCAACACTCATATTACTGTTTTACATAGTTTGCCCCTATTTGCAAAATAGAATTTCTTGTATTTTGCATATGTTTGTTGTTTTGCAAGTCTCTGATGAATTCGTCTGACGAATTCGTCAGATTGCAGACGATCTTGTCAGTTTAGACAATTTTATCAAATTGAAGGCGATTCTGTTGAATTGCAGACGATCCAGACTGCTTCAAGCTTCGTAAACTCCATCAGACTTCCGGATCAGGTAATCTTCATTGGCCTCCTACAAATTCTCTGTTTCTGTTTTCCTTTCTGTTTGTTGTATGCATTTAAATTGCATTTTCATGTAGTTTAAGTTAGAATCATTCGGCCAAACCTAGGATGAATGTTTAAAATAAAATGAACTCATCAAAACTCATTCCCAAAACCTAGGTGTGGAAACTGCCATCAAATTTTTCCTGGTGAACCCACCATCCGTCGAAAAATCACCAAAATGCACCTCCCTTGAGAGGCGGGACCTTCGCAAAGTCCTCTCGTCTGAGGTACCGCACCATCCTTTTCCTATCCTCCTTTTGGGCACGGATCCAATAGCCTGAAGGTAGGGGTGCGAAAAATTTGGAGTGATACATTTTGGTGAACCCGACGTGAATGCATTTTAAACCTTTTGAAAACAAAAACAAAAAATATATATATGTATACAAGAAAAACAAAAACAAAATCATCATTTCAAGTTTGTATGTTTTATATTCAATCCTAAATAGTAGATGCTAAATATTACTTTTAGAAGTACTAAAGAAACCATGAGTTTTTACTCAAATCAATATGAGTCCATCAGTAATGTTGGAAGAATTTAGCTAAATACATTTGTTGATTATGACCAACCTTATCCCTATTCAAAATCACCTCTATCACACTCTTCTTATTTTTCATCCATAACCCAACAAAACAATCCCTTTGCCAATCCTCTTCATAATGATATTATCTATTCTCCCATATATCCATATTATGTCTATCAATCCACATATAATCCTCCGCCACCTTTTCAAAACTCTTCTTTCAATACAACACATCCATTTCAACAAGAAAATACTTATTCTTCCAATTCTACCGTGCACTCACCTCCTACAACCCAATATTCCTGTCATCATTCTACCCATAATAAATAAAGTAGAGGTGAGAAACCATTAGGTCCTTTTATGACAAAATTCCTAAGGCATTTATCAAAAACCTCTCAAAAACCTTCATCACATAAATTTACTAGGCTTAATCAACCAATGGATATAATTCTCAAGTATTTACTTGACACAAATATTATTGAACTTCCTTCCATAAGACAACCTGATACCACAGCAGATTGGTTTAAACCTGAGCTACATTATGAATATCATAGAGTAGATGGACATATGACACAAAATTGTAAAGATTTAAGATGTGCAATTCAAGATTTGATTGATAAGGGTCTTTTTAATATAAAGGAATTACAATCTACAATCGACTATAAATCTTCAGTAAACAATCAAACCCCTACACAACAAATGCCAATAATCAATCAAGACATGGGGATATCCCAAGAACCCCTATTCAATTATCAACAACAAGAAACCAATCAAATATTGCATGTTAATGTGTGCCATCATGATGATATTATTAATATTGTAACAAAAAATACAAATGAGCAACCTCCAGTTCAATCAACTCAATCCGATATTCAAGATATGGATTCCTCATTTGACCAACTTTCAAAACTATCTTTGGCTCTAGAGAATGATACAAAATGTAATGTAAGCATAGAAAGTTCATCTTTAGAATCAAAATCTCAATCTGAAATCCACTTTGATAACCAACAACAAGTGATTAATCCTCAAGCAAAGATATCCCTTTTAGAAGTATTACAAATTGCTCATAAGGAAATTTTGTTCAAAATACCTAGCCAACAATTTGTTCCTCATCATATTTTCTCTAAGAACATAATTAATGGTATAAACCCTCTTGAGGTTAACCATATTTCATTCTATGATGAGGATATTCCTTCCTCTACTCCACAAGAAGACTCCTATCTTTACATTATCGGATTTCGTAAATAAACACTTGTTAAAACTATCATGACAGATAATGACTCCTCTCTTAATTTATGCACTTATCAATTATTCCAAAAACTCAAAATAAAGGAAGAAGATATTTATAAATCAAATGTTATTATAAAATCTTTTAACAATGAAATTCAAGATTGTCAAGGTACTATAATTCTTCCCCTTAATATTGGAACCAAGATCCTGGATACTTTATTCTATGTAGGATATTGCCCTTCACCTTACAACCTACTTCTCAGAAGTCCTTGGATTCATACGATGAGAGTTGTCCCTTCCACTCTTCACCAATGTTTGAAGTTTGAAATTGTAAATAAAATTGTTACCATACATAATGACCCAACACTATTTGAAGAATATTTAACGGTTGAAACATCAAGTTCTATACATTCTCTATTGTCACAATTATCTGCTATCCATCACTTTTCTTCATACATATATGATCATTCTTGTTTACCAAATAACACTCATGCATATCTTTCACATATACTTTCTCCATCTTATCAAGACTTGGAAGATAATAATAAGAATGAAGAACTTTCTTATATTTCTAATATTTTATTTTGTAATATGATCAATTTTACACATATAAAAGTCAAATATTTTGCTACATTATTTTACATTATAAAAAAGCTTTTGTTATCACTATATTTTACTCATCACCTTTTGTTCTTACCTTCAACACAACCAGATTATCCTTCAAAACCTCCTTTGATTTTGAAGCAACCTTAGACATGCTATACTCAAATAACCTTGTATAGTGTATATAGATCATCTTGTATATACCATCAATTTCAATTCATAAATTAAAATCAAAATACAAAAAAATCAAAATCCTCAAAATAAAATAAAAAAAAAAATACAAATGCAACCAAAGAACTTAAAGGTAAATTTGAGCCCAACTGGCTCCGACCATACATCATTACTGCAAAATTTGAATCAGGAGCATATAAATTATCTACCTTAGATGGTCAATAACTTAAAGAACCCATGAATATTTTACATCTCAAACGTTATTATGCATAAATTTGATTATTTCATCCATGTATATATTTGTTCAAAATCATTATCTTGTATTTCTTTCAATTTATTCAAAAACCTCAAAAACATTCATAAAATCTTCAAAAATCTTCAAAAACTATCTATTGCATTTATTTAAAGCACTTGTCAAATTGTTTGCTCAAAAACTAAAATCAAAATACAAAATCTAAAAACAGCTATATGCTTGACTCTTTCGAAACCAAAACAATATACAGAAGAAAGAGAGAGTCAACATTCTCAAAAACTTTCTCACAAATCATTTATATATATTTTCTTACAATTATTGCAGTTATATGTTTCAACTTATTTTGGATAAATTAGCATTTATTTTGAATCCTTCACTTGCACACTCACAACAATAAATATCTTGCTTTTATCTGGAATGATTACTAATCTCTCTTATATCAAAGTTCACAAAATTCAATTAAATAAAGTTTGAGCATAGAGAATTGATCTTGTTATTTACTTAAACCAAGCACATCCTTTCACAATAAAATGATTATATTTGTAATTTCCATGTTTTGCTACATAGTAGAACTAATTTCTTGAGTGAAAAGTTTCCCTTGCTATCCTATCATGCACATGGTCTAGAATCTTTGAGAATTGGCAAAAGGACAAGCTCACCCCTACCCAGAATAAAAATCCCTTGCTCTACAGCTAATCCGAGCAAGTATCCCTAGAAAAAGAAAAAGAAAAGAAAAATTCAAGAAAAAGAGAGAAAAGAAAAATGTTATGACAACAATGTTACAAGCATTATCAAGCAAAAGAAAAAAATAAGCAAAGTTCAAAAGAAAGCGAGAAAAGCAATAAAATCCCTTTCCCTACCCTTTGAAAAGAAAAGAAGGGTGAATGAGCTTGAATCCCCGGAATTCTCAATTATTCAAAAAGCGTGAGGTAAGCCCCATAACAGGTGGTTTGTGCCCAACCTGCTTGGCCTTGGGTAACTCCTAGCATGGCGATATGTCTATCACATTAGCGACCTTCTTTTTTACAGACCTATGTCCGCTTATGGATTAGCTAGCTCTTGATAATCCGATCTACATAGTAGCCTAGTATGGTTATATGCATCTACATCATGGTTAATGAACACTTAGTTGGTTTCTTCAAATCACTTGTATCATAGTATCTTGCTCAAAATTGGTAAATGAACAATGCAATTGCACACACATTTGTATTTGAGAGATTTTGTCTATCATTATGATAAATCAAGATTGGCAATGAATTCACTTATGCACATGGGATTCTTTATAAATTTAACTTTTGTCTTCAAAAATACTTTGAAATATTATTTTTGCAACTTGTTTGGAATAATCAAGTACAATTATTTACCACAAAGACAACTATATAATAGAAAAAATCAAAAATTTCAAAACATATCATATATAACTTATCGACTTTCGCAACGATGGTATAGTTTCAAAACCAAAATTGGAATTTTATGCTTAGCGCAAGTCCTCATTTTCATCTTTTCTGTTCATCAAAAATCAATCATGCAATAAAACTATCCTTTCTTTGATCTTCGCGATGATGGTATAAGTCTATACCTACATATTCTATGCCTAGCGCAAACCATTGTAACAATTTTTATTCCCCATTTTATCAAAAATCATAAAAACCATATGACTTCATTTTACACAAATTATGCTTTTCAAAATCAAACCCATTTTTTTGCACTATTTTTATGTCATTATGTCAACCTTTAACTTTGCAATGATGGTATAATTCCTAAGGAATTATTCACAATTTTTATCACACTTAGGAATTTATGCCTAGCAAAAATCATTTTAAAAATATTTCATGCATAATATGTTCATGGAAATCTAAAAACAAACCATCATCATCATCATTATTTGCATCGTCACAACAAAGTCTTAAGACAGTCTCTTAAGCACTCTTTTATTTTAACAATATTTCTATCCTGGGACTAGCTTGACGACCGAGTGAGCAGCGACTCCATGAAATGGTCTATAATAGCGACAATGTCCTTTGAAATTATTGTTAGAAATCTCTTTTTATTTTTATCACATTTCATTACAACCAATCAATTTGTTACATCAGATTATTGCATTTAAAATATTTATAGCATGACATCCAAGTTATAATATTTTCCAAAATGACATAATTACATGAATCATCAATAAAATCATTACATCAATCAACTCAATCAATCAATCAAACATAAAAAGCATCATAAGCATCACATAAGACAAGTCATATGATCAAAAAATATCTCATCTATATATATCAACAGAATATATACATCATCAAAACTAGATTGGTATGCCACAATCATGACCTCGGCATACTCAATCCTCTATCAATACAAGTATAATACAATATCAGTGGCAGTATCCCGCCCTCTAGCCTTGAGAGCCTCTAGAGCTCTCGGCCTCATCTCCTCCCCCGCCCTACGGAGGACGAGGTGGTCCCATCGTAGTATGTGTGGTATTGTGAGTCCTCGTCATCGACCGGGATGAGCTCCTCGTCGACCCTGTCCTGATAGGATCTGCTATGGCAGGTGGCAGCTATACCCTCTGGCCCTCTGGTAAAGCCTGGTAGTATAGCGCCTGATAGAATGCGGTCTGAGAAACCGACCGCAGCAGCTCCTGAGTGCTTACCCCTCCGCCTCGTGCCCTAAGATGAGCATTCTCGTCTCATAGCTGCGACACCTCAGCCTGGTGCTGTGTAGCTGCATCCTGTAACGTCTGCACCTAAGCTCGCAGACGATATCCCTCTGCCCGGAGAGTATCCATCTCGCTACTCTCTCCAATGTCCACACCCTTGCCCTTATCAGGCGATGGTGGCCTCTGTGGAGATGAGGGTCTCGCCTCCCTCCTCTCCCTCTCCCTCTGCCGCGGCCTCTCCTATGCATGTGGCCTCCTCTGCTCTCCTTTATCGTGACCTCAGGCTGCCTCTACCGCCGCCTCCCTATCCGACGCACAACTGCGTGGATCAGTCCCTGTGCCCTCGTCATTCGAGGAGGGCGGATGCCTATGTACCAGGCATCATAGCCATCGGCTACCCCTACGTCGTCCCCATCCACTGGCTGAATGGGGGCATCTTTCGTGTCTTGACTCCAAAATCGTTGCATATCTGGAGCCTCGCTAACTGTGGTGTTATCCCGGACAGTCCGGGAAAACTCGTAATCCCTGAGAGATGGGATCCCCTGTTGTAGACCGAACTATCACAAAACTCGGTCATAGCGGTGGAGCTCCACCTCTCCCCTCTCCATCCATAGCCAACAGACTCGCCTGATGTGAGCCAGCTCCTGTCCGTCCTCTGGCCACCCTGGATGCTCTCTCCATGGCCTCCAGGTGATCTGGTCTGGGACCAAGTCATCCAGTAGTCTCCGAGACACCGACAGGTCGATTCATCGTTGTGCCCCTCTTTGAAGCCACTAGTAGAAGACTTGGGGCCTCTCCCCGTCAACCCCTATCAGTGGAAGCCCTACCGGCCTCCGCATCACAATGTGCTCCCAGCACCAAACCTGTAGGAGCGATGTCATAACCAGACATCGACCGCCCTTGTATACGACCCCATGCAGGATCCTATACAATCGACATAGAACAAAGCTTCCCCAAGCAAATCTATAGCCATGGTCGCGCATGTCGTAGATCACATCTGCTAGCATCCATGGTACCCTGCAGCCGCTCTGGTGGCACAGTAGAAGTCCACCAACCACCCCAGCCAAAACTCGTGTCAGTGTAGATGCCCCAGGCATCTATCATAGTGCCTCGATGTTCGCTCTGCCCTTCTCCAAGGTGAAGCTCGGGTCACCGCAGAGTCGTCCCATCGCATGGCCCTGATTGGCCCCAGGTGTGATCATCCTCCCTTGTATGGGGATTCTAAGAATCCTCCATACATCCTCTAGTGTAGGAGTCATCTCCCTTGTCGGTAACCGAAAACATGAAGAGCCTGGGTACCACCTCTCTGCTAGGGCCGTCGGTAGCCCCATGTCTGTAGATACTTGTGGCATCTCTGCCACATGTAGTAAGCCGACATGTGCCAGCTGATCTCACTCTGCCTGTGTCATAGCGGCCAAGTCATCTCTTAATCCTCCATATTTCCACTCCCTGCTCTTTAGTAATCCTCTCTGCAAGCATAAACATCAAAACAACAAACAATCATTAATGACAATTTTAGCAATCAATAATGCAACTTAAAGATCAAAATTTTGCAATTGATGATATCGCCCACTATTGGCCGATATCGTCCAAAATTTGAGCAAAATCGTCTCCGATTTCGCGTGTCAAAATCGTCTTTAATTTGATGAAATCGTCCCTTTTTCGTCGATTTCGCCCTTGGGTGAAATTGACGAACTTGAGACGATTTCGTCGAACTAGGGACGATTTCTTCTGGACGACGTCGATGGCCAAAAATGGCCACGATGCTCAAAATTCACCTAAAAATCCATCTAAAAAGCATGTAAATTCAAATTAAATCAATTCTAGATCAGTTTAAACCCTTACCCGTAGACCGCGGCGGACCTCTGTAGATCTGTGTGCTGTCTCTACCATTTTTGCTCCAGAGCTCTCAAAACAATAAAATGAACAGTAACAAATGAATTAGGGTTTTACCCTATTTTTCTTAATTTTATTCAAAATAATTCAACAAATAATTTTTGCTTTTCCGCGTTTTTACCTCAAACGTTCGATTTGGGTAAAAACACGGAGGGGGCACCATAGTAAGCTATCGTACGATTCGACCAAGAATCGTCACCTAAAAATGGGAATAATTTTTTGCTTTCTCGTAGATCGAGAAGAACTCATCTTTAACGCATTTTCTTCGAAAAATTCGCTAAAGAGGGGGCAAAATGTAGCACCCTAAAATTGGCGCAGTAAAATTGGAATAATTACATTCACCTTAGTAAATAAATTTAAATTCAAATTTAACCTCCCAAACCGCCCGTTAATCGCCGAGAAACCCGTTTCCTCATTTTTCGTGCCATTTTTAGCGATTGTTTTGACCGTTTGACGATATCGTCTCCGATCAAACGATATCGCCCTAGATTTGACGATTTCGTCTGGACTAGAACGTCCAGACGATTTCGTCGTAAAACTGAATTTGCATAGTTGGAATCTGTTCCAACGGGTCTCCAATCTAGGCAGAAGCGTGTCTGCGTCGTTGGGACCCTTACCCCGTTGGAGATCTCCCAAATTGGGATGATCTCCAACCTCCCAACAACTATCCTATGCCTATTTAACTCTAAGGCCTTTCCCTCCCCAACCCCTGGCTGAATTTTTATGCAAATTGAACCCTTATGCTCTAAAACATCGTAATTCATATTTTGCATTAGTCCTATAGTCATTTCATTGCAGGTACACCATCGGTTTTCAGTCGGAGCCGTACCTATCGCAGCCGATGAACTCGTCAAGATCGGAGGCGATCTCGTCAAATTCGGGACGATCTCGCATGCGATGCGAGACGATTTCGATCGCAGCGCACATCGAGGCAATCGATGCTCGGAGTTTGTTCTTCTGTCTCTTTTCTCTGTCATTTTATGTTATAAATTAGATTGTTTATTCAGTTTTTATATTATATTGCATTTGGAGTTCACCCATTTTGTCTAGTTTACATATTAAGATCATATTCTGCTATCTAAACACAGTTATTTGCATTTACTTCTATTCTTGTATATTTTTCAACACTCATATTACTATTTTACATAGTTTGCCCCTATTTGCAAAATAGAATTTCTTGTATTTCGCATCTGTTTGTTGTTTTGCAGGTCTCTGATGAATTCGTCTAACGAATTCGTCAGATTGCAGACGATCTTGTCAGTTCAGACGATTTTATCAAATTGAAGGCGATTCTGTTGAATTGCAGACGATCCGGATCGCTTCAAGCTTCGAAACTCCATCAGACTTCCGAATCAGGTAATCTTCATTGGCCTCCTGCAAATTCTCTGTTTTTGTTTTCCTTTCTGTTTGCTGTATGCATTTAAATTGCATTTTCATGTAGTTTAAGTTAGAATCATTCGGCCAAACCTAGGATGAATGTTTAAAATAAAATGAACTCATCAAAACTCATTCCCAAAACCTAGGCGTGGAAACTACCGTCAAATGTTTCCTGGTGAACCCACCATCCGTCGAAAAATCACCAAAATGCACCTCCCTTGAGAGGCGGGACCTTCGCAAAGTCCTCTCGTCCGAGGTACCACACCATCCTTTTCCCATCCTCCTTCCGGGCGCGGATCCAAAAGCCTGAAGGTAGGGGTGCGAAAAATTTGGAGCGATACAGGATGATACTACAAGAGGAGAACAAGCGACCAAAATCCTAGGCTCGTGAAAGAGATACCATATTTTGGTGAAGATGAAGTTGTTCAAGGTAGCCTACAAAGAGCTACAAGATATTACTCAAGGTCCCAACTTGGTGATCATAGACACCAAGATCTACATCCTCTGTAGAAGAGGTAAAAATGTCTTTTTGAATAAGGTAAGCAACTTTTGGTGCAAGTATATTCATTAAGTAGATTACTTATCAGATTTATTTAAGCACCTTAATTGGATTTAAGTTGCAAAAAGAAGATTTGAATTAAGATTCTTCAAAAGTGCAAAAATAAAGGATTCCTTGAGGTTCATTTACATTTTACGAATTGATTAGATTTTAGAACTTCAAACTATCTATCAACTACCTATCATCTAGCTCCTATTACCTTGCTTATAAAGAAATTATAGAATAATTCATGAAGATTCATTTCAAATTATTCTTGATTAGCTACAGTAAATTAATTAAGTGCATTATTTTTTAGAGTTGATTGGAGTGATAAGGTGAAATTGTTATTGCAATAGAAGTAAAATATTATTATATTCATTTGCACTATTATATTGCTCTCAAAAATATTATTTTTTGTGCTCATGAGAAGGCACAAAAATAGAATTTTCAAAGTATCTAAAGACACTATTAGTGCATAGATATCTACAACTTTGAGTGGCCTAAGGAAGCCACAAAATCAGCTCAATACTCCAAGCATTGGAGAAGAAATTAACCACAAAAATAGCATCAAGGAAAACTCAAACGAGACTTGGTGAGTCTCAATTTCAAAGCACAAGAAATAGTGCAAAAAATATAGCAAAAAAAGAGCTTCTATCATGTGGTTACAAGCTTGGATCCATTTATAATTTATCCAAGAAAAAATAGGAAGGTGTCTAATAAAAGAGACAACCTCAAAACCCCTATATTGCACTCAAGATTCTACTTCAAAACCAGAAATTCAGATTTTTAAAGAGGAGTGTAAAAGAAGGTGCAATAAGGACATTTTATATAAAAACTATTTTACATTGTATTGCACTATCCTAATATGGTTATACAGGGATAAAAATCAGATTTAAAGGTGCCTCAAAGACACTACACTCGCTAGAAAAACCAGCCAAAAGTGGTCGTATGCTAGAAGCCATCCAAGCTTAGCTCAAGGAACCACTCAAAGGGATCATTCTCCTCACATATTGGATGATCGAACCTGCAAGATACAACATGCAAAAGCAAAGGGAGAAACATAATAATTCAAGAGCAACGTCATCTATGGAAGAAGGACGTAAACAAGTATGAAAGGAAAAGAAAATTAAAGCACCATTGGAGTGTCACTTACTCCACATCCACTGGCTGAAATCAGTGCTCAAAGCCTCCAAGTTTTTGCTCCATATCCTAGCTAAAAATAGTGCAGATGAATGAAAGAAGAGTTAGGGATTTTTGAAGATAAAAATATCTCCAAAGGGTTCATTTGAACTAGCAAAAGAGATGATATACATGCAGAGAAAAAAGTGACATTTTTCACTAAAGGAAAAAACTAACGCTCAAGTCAAGAGAACGCTCATGGTCTTCTTTCGCTTGTGTTTGCTATTGAATTGAATCATATAGAAATGCATGGTTTTGTTAGAGAAAGAAATTGAAAATATTTGTGAAAGAAGTATGGTCTTCTTTCACTTGTGTTTGCTATTGAATTGAATCATATAGAAATGCATGGTTTTGTTAGAGAAAGGAATTGAAAAATATTTTGGAAAGAAGTATGGTCTTATTTCACTTGTGGTTGTTATGCAATCATATAGAAATGCATTCATACCTGCATATGAGTTGCTCTAATCCCCAACTTCCTTTCAAACTACCATGGAGGCCAAAGGAAGAAGATATCATATCATGCTAGGTTATTTCTTCAATTATTATTAGAATCCAGTGAAATATATAGTTGGAAACCACTCTTGGTGAAAGAGGATTTGTTGTAATAAAATCAAAGACTATTCATTTGTAAATATAGACCTTTAATTTCATGATAACATTAATTAATGATTTTATGGTTTTATCCATGATGTTGTATTTAATTCTTTGATATAAATATTTTATTAGATTTATTGCAAGCTTTAGATAAGATGATATTTTGCTTCCATTCTAGAGTTGCTCTTGTTTTAATGCTTGTAGAAAGTGAGAGAGAGAGAGAGAGAGTCATCTTGGCTAAGGATATTTCTTTAGGGAAGGGTTCCAAAGGTATCATTTTCTAAAACTCTCCTTTTCAACTTGGGTTGTTGTGGGATACAAACACCTAGTTCTTGT
Source organism: Wollemia nobilis (assembly GCA_028583015.1). Classification (NCBI taxonomy): domain Eukaryota; kingdom Viridiplantae; phylum Streptophyta; class Pinopsida; order Araucariales; family Araucariaceae; genus Wollemia; species Wollemia nobilis. Next base: position 1,091,836 of record JAQPPZ010003577.1, read on the forward strand.
GTCCATGAGAAGACAATCACACAGACTGATTTATGTTTGGACACCCATCGTAGAGATGGGAAATACAATCATGAAGTTTAAGGGATTACTATGGAGGTGTAGTTAAACTAGACTAAGGCATTATACCTGATGGATCTAATATAGACTAACTTATAATTGGAAGAAGGAATTGGTGTCCCCCTCTCTAAGGGATGAGAAGGGATAATCCTAATGCTAAGATCAAGAAGTCTACATTCATGGAGAATACCAAAAATATGGGATGAAATTTTAAAATCATCCTCTATACCATAGAGGTATACGAGGTAAATCCCAGATACTTACAAGAGCTTAGCCTCTCTTGTCCACTCGAGTGATGTCTATAGCATCGTAGGCTCAAAATGTAGTTATGTCTAGTCAATATATGTATTCCATGGGTACTCCTAAGAACCTTAATAAGTTCTATAAAAAAATAAAAATAAATCTCTCTTAGGTTGGTTAGCTTTTGGGGTTGCTACACTTAGCTAGCACATCTATCTTACTTTGTTGAGATAAAATACTTGTATTAAACTAATATTCTAGTGAATATTTCAGTTTCACTTGCTTATTGAAGCATAAAGTATTCACCGAACAAATTCACTAAGAATAAAGGACCCAAAATTTTATGAGTGTAAGACTTGCCACTAGGTCCTTTACAACTACAAATACTCAAGCATAATTTTAGCCTCTCAACCTAGTTCCTAGGAGGAGAAGAAGATCTTAACATTATAACATGGCTCAAATAAATCAACCCCAAATAATATGCTCAACATGGAATGATAGAGGTCCTCTTCTCCCACCCGTTCCTCCTACTACATGGGACTCGATCCCATATTTAGCCCTCAAGTCACAGTATTAATTTATGGGAGAAGAGGCTACAATGCCCATGGATCTGAAGAACATAAGCTTATACTGAGAGGGGGGATGAATAGTATAAGACCACTTTTTACTTTTCTTTCCCAATTAGTATTAATCAATATAATCAATGGAAATATCAATAGCAATAACCAAAGCAATGCACAAATCATCACACACAATAGAGACACCACAATTTACATGGTTCACCCAATGTGGGCTACTCCACAGAGAAAATATTTTACTAAAAATTTCTTAATCAATCTCTTGGGAATCCTTCCCAATTACAATATTTATGGATATTTATCCAAAGGATATGTCGATCCCCTAATCTCAAGTTCATGGATATCTTCCACAGGAGAAATATTTCTCCTTCTGCTCTGGCTAGTGATCTTCTAGAAGACTTTGTCTCTCTGCTACACTGACTGGTGTATCTCTCTCCACTTGAAGACTCCTCACTCAGATATGTCTTCAATTTTCCTGTTTGCTGGATCTCTTTCCATTGAGACTCTGACCTCTATACTCTATCACCTCCAAAGCTCTATCAATAGGCTCACTCAGAACCTTCTCAAATTTACTCAATAGGTTCACTCATAACCTACTCAAATATGCTAAATAGGCTCACTCAGAACCTGCTCAAATCTTCTCAATAGGCTCACTCAGAACCTTCTCAAATTTACTCAATAGGTTCACTCAAAACCTACTCAAATTTGCTAAATAGGCTCACTCAGAACCTGCTCAAATCTGCTCAATAGGCTCACTTAGAACCTGCTCAAATCTGCTCAATAGGATCACTTAGAACCTACTCAAATCTTCTCAATAGGCTCACTCAGAACCTGCTCAATAGGCTCACTCAAAACCTTCTCAAATTTGCTCAATTGGCTCACTTAGAACCTGCTCAAATCTACTCAACAGGTCCACACAGAACCTGTTCAAATCTTCTCAATAGGTCCACATAGAATCTGTCCAAATATATTCAGCATGCTCACTCAGAACTTATCCAAATCTGCTCAACAAGCTCACTTAGAACTTGTCCAAATATGCTCAATAATTCCTCTCTAGGACTTGCTCAAATCTGCTCAACAAGCTCACTCAAAACTTGTCCAAATATGCTCAATAAGTCCTCTCTAGGACTTGCTCAAATCTGCTCAACAAGCTCACTTAGAACTTATCCAAATCTTCTCAATAATTCCTCTCTAGGACTTGCTCAAATCTGCATAGCAAGCTTTCACAAAAGCTTACACAAAATCAGTCCACAAGCCTTCTCAAAGACTTACCTCAAATCAGCTTAACAAGCTCACTTAGAACTTGTCCAATATCATAGAATCATAAAGAGAATTGTTAGAGACTCAATATGTTCTATACTCAAATGCTCAATCAATAATTCAAACTCATAGAAGCATAAATAGAATTGTTAGAGACTCAATATGTTCTATACTTAAATCTCAATCTCAACTCAAATCAATCTCATAGAAGCATAAATAGAATTGTTAGAGACTCAATATGTTCTATACTCAAATCCTAATCTCAACTCAAATCAATCTCATAGAAGCATAAAGAGAATTTTTAGAGACTCTATATGTTTTATCCTCAAATCTCAATATCAACTCAAATCAATCTCATATAAGCATAAAGATAATTGTTAGAGACTCTATATGTTCTATCCTCAAATCTCAATATAAAATCAATTCAGAATATAGAATAGTTTGTTTCATGGAACTTGAACAACCACTTCACACAATCACTTGACTAGGCTCAATCAACTCTACTCAACCAATCACCTTAATAAACAACCCTTTCTCACAAACCCTATTCCAAGCATGTATCAACCAACTCAAAATGTTTCCAACAATGTTCAACAACAAATCTCACATAACAATGATACTCATGTTCTTCTCTAACTCAAGTTCAAGTTCTTTGCACAACCAATGGGCTTCAACAACAATGCTTATAAAACTAGGTATAATAACAACTCTCAACCCAGAAAACCTTGAAGCATTAACTCAAAAACTCTAAAAATGAAACCACAATCAATCATTTTCACTCCAATGATATTTTCAAAAATCAACCACCCAATCAAATTAATGGAGAATATTGCCCTTGCCTTATTGATGCCAAGAAGTTGTCCACAAAATCTGCCACACTCAACACACTTTCTTTTTCAATCTCAACAAGGGTTAGTGGACTTCAAATAATAATCACAAGATAAAGTATAACTCAATTTACACCTTTTTACTCCAACTCAATAATCACATCCACCAAATTCCCTCTATAGAAAAACCCTCTAAAAATAATAATCAATAAGTCACTATTCAATTTCCACTTTATTCAAAACCCTTATTTCTCCTAATATAATGCTCTCAAAAATTTAAATTACTATCATAAGGCTTAATTAATCATCTATGGTTTTCACCAAAAAATAATTAATTAACCTTTTAATAACACAACAAATGTTTAAAAAAATAAAATATTTCCTAACCTTTATCACTCCAAACTTTAGAGCATTAATTAAATTTTAATCAAAAATTCGCATACCTCCTTAATGGGTTTCGACCCCTCGACCTGCCCTCACCGTGAGTGCCTTAGCCATAGCTAAGGTAGCCAAATGAGCTACCCGCTCATTCATAATGCAAAAGGGACACGACTTCCCTTTATATGCTACAGGCCCACATGCCTCAAAAACTTTGTGCGCCCTAGGCGCTTCCACCACAAAGCACAACGAATGAACCTTGCCAAAAATTGAATGCACGATCTCGTGCTACCAAATGTCTTTATGCTGCCCAATTTTCCAACATGCCACACTACCCAAGGTTACTTGGGTTTCGCACGCTGTTTGATTTATTCATTGCTTCTACCACTAAAACCTTTTTCACACGAGCTCTATTCGCTTTCCAACAATCTCATTAACAACAAGAGCAAGGATAATTTAAATTGAAGAATTTAATGGCATATATATATGCCTTTCCTTTGCTCAAAAACGTCGACGGATAAAATTTTAATTTTAATTTTAAAATTTAAATTTAAATTTTAAATAATTTAAAATTTAAACTAAATATTTAAAATTAAATATCTCCATCATCGGGGCACATTTTTTGATGAAACAAAAATCCAACTTGGGTTTTAAGAAAACCCCATTTCAAATTTGTTTTCCATGGTTTTAAATAAAGACCCTTTGCTAAGCTTCCCTTGAAGATACTTTCTGGAACCAAATGCCATGCATCCTTTTGATCAAAACCTTTGCTTCTCATGAAGCTCTTTGTGGAGAAAACATAGTGCTTACTTGCATAGGTCCTTTTGACATCAGTGACAACTTTTTATGTTAGGGACTCAAAATTTCCAATAGGAGCACCTACACCACATGGTCAACCTGTGTGTGGTATATAATATCAAAAAGCAAAATGTATCTCTAAGATCTTTGATAGTATCCATATTCAATCAGGAGTTGAAACCATATTGCTAACTTGCTAGTAGATAGATTTGGAGAAAAGGAGGATGGAGTATCTCTTGGAATAGTTGAAAACCATCAAAAAAAAACTCATGGAGATAATGGATGAATTCAGTACTTATTCCATAAAATTTGGTATAGGATCCCTAATGAAAATTGACCTCCCATAGGTATGGCATTCATATAATATTTGAAGGCTTTCAATTATGAAATTATTATAATGGTCAATTCTAGGGGAGAAAATTCATTACCAATAGCTTATGGGATAACCATTCAAGCTAAGAATAACCTTTTTCAAATAGGAAGGTTAGCACCTAAACCCCTATGCTATTATTTCTAAGCATTCAACCTCCATATGAACCTCCTCTAGTTGTACAACCTACAACCTTCAAGTCTACTCAAGTTATAAACCTAGTCATATTCCCAACTTCTCTCCCTACATCTAAACATTTGATTGTAATTCCTTACTTTGAGCTAAATGAAATGAAAAGTTGCTTAGGATTACCTCTAATTAAGTCCTAGTCCTTAGAAGACAACAAAACACCCAGAGGTTTCAATATCAAAATAATCCAGGGCCTCCTTTCTAGTAGAATAATATACCAAACCTCCTTGGTAGAACTCTTTATGGACAATGAACTATGTATTAGTGTGAATTTTAATGGCATATCTTCATTTTATGATGTCTTGATTAAGAATGTTGGCAATTTTGCCACATTTTTTTTTTGTTGTTGTTGTTGTTCATGCAAAATAATGTACAAATTGTAGAGATACTCACTCCTCTGTTTGTCCCTCCAAGCACCTCGAAATGGATAATAAGTAAAAAACAAAAATCTCTACAAGTTTTGTACCAAAGCAAAGTAAGTAAAAAATATCACGAAATCGTGACATGTCACATTTTTGCGACCTGTCGCGTTTTTGCGGCGTCCGATGCCGAAAGAAGCTAAGCACAGAAAATGTCGCAAAATCATGACATGTCGCATTTTCGTGACCTATTGTGGTTTCATGCTAAGAAGCAGCAAAGGCAAATTTGTCACGACATCGTGACATGTCGCATTTTTGCGGGCATGAAGCAAAAAAGTACAAGAAGACAAAAAATTGTCACGATTTCGAGACATGTTGCATTTTCGCTGGGAGTCTTGTTTTCGTGGTGAGAAAGCGAAAAGGATAGCGCCAAGTATGAAATGTCATGAAATCATGACTTGTCACATTTTCACGACAAGGAGCAGCGAAGGAACAAAACGGAGGAAGATGTCACGATTTCATGACATGTCGTGGAGACAAAGCCAAATGGAGGAAGATGTCATGATTTCACGACATGTCATGGAGACAAAGCCAAACAAAGGAAGATGTCACGATTTCACGATATGTCATGGAGACAAAGCCAAGCGAGAGGAGAATTTCATGATTTTGCAACATGTCACAATTTCGCGACTTGTCGCATTTTCATGGAAGTGCATCGAGATAAAACAAAATGAAGGCATATTATCATGATTTCGTGACATGTCACGATTTTGTGACTTGTGTTTTCACAAAAGTAAAGAAGACAAATCCAAGTGAGAGGAAAATGTCATGATTTCACGAAATGTCGCATTTTCATGACAGAAGCGACAAAAAAGGCCTAATAAAGTTTTGTCTGCATTTTTTTTTCATATTGTATAGGAGAACGAGAATCGAACGAAGTAATGTTTTAAAAGCTCTCCAATTGGTTTTGAGATCAAGGTCAAAGAGGCTCCAAAATTAAATGTTTCCCAACATTTAATTTAAATATCAAAGCTCTCCAAAATTTAATATCAAGAGGCAATTGCCCAATGGCAATCAGATCAGATGGGAGAACATGTTAAATCATGCAGTTTTCAAAGCCACCAAAATTAAATATGCCTCCAGTATTAAAAGCTCTTGTTTGTGATCTCCTAACACTTCAAGCATACCCCAAAAATAGTCATTTAATGAAGAAATATGGTCCCTTGTTTTCGTTCGATTTTCAGTTTTGATCCATAAAAGCAGGGAATGTGATTTCTCCGAGGCAGATTAGGGGGATTGTTTCTCTTTTCAAGTGCATATTTTGTGGATCTCCTCTTCAAAATATGTTTTATGTTTTAAATGTTGCAATTCGAAAGGGAGAGGGAAGACCTCTATAAATACTAATGTATATCTCAAGAAAATGGAGGAGGACCTTTTTGCAAAAATTGAAGCAGAAATCCTAAATGCATTTTGCTCTATTCTTAGAGTCTTTTGAGTTAGTGATCCAAACTGATGTTCATGTGATGCTTTCTATCTAATTCACTTTTGCTTAGTTTTAGTGCTAACATATAAGTTTAATTCTACTATTCTAAATTTGGCTATGCTTTCATTTGAACATTTGAAGTATAATTGAAGGCAAACTTATGGTCAATGTTTGATCTAATTTTTGTATGTGCATTCTAAGAATCAGTTGCTACTTGTCTTCAGGATTTAGTTTGAGGTTATTTGCTATCTGAGGTTGTTCTCCCTATCAACTATTGGCTTCGGCCATATTTCCATATCTTTCTATTATTTCTAACCCTGAACCTTGAAACCAGTTTAGATTAGTTTGGGAGCCAACCCTCTCTAGATATTGGCCCGGGAGACTTATCTTTCTCTCGACATTTCAATGTTTGTCGGGTCTAGGGTGCATTTTATATGACTAGGCGGATTCGTGACCAATAGTTTTTGGCACGCCCGATGGGACAGACTGTTTTTGTCTTAATAAGATCCATAATCGGGGGGACAAGTACTATTCCAAGTTGACAAACCCACATGTGCCAACATTTTTTGGCACGCCCGATGGGACTCACAAGTCTCATATTTTGACACTTGAAGGAATCAATATTTTGATGAACTGTCTTGACCTCAAAGTGGAGATTGTAAGTTCATCTGGTGACTCTGCTGGGGGTGACTGTATAGTACCTAGAAATATCCAATCATGAAGCTGGTGAAAATCCTTGCTTCATGATCATGAGATCAAGAGCCAAAGAATTGGAAGACCCAGTCGAATTCTTTGAGATCAATGTTCAAAACTGGAGGGAGCGCTCAAGATTGGTAAGTCCTATGAACCCATCATTTGCTATCTCTTCATAGGCGACGGTTCAGTTTGTGCCATCTTCGACTCCTCCCAGTACTGCTACAAGCTTGCTAGCACATCCAAATCTAGCAGTGCAAATGGCTGGTCAACAACCTCCTCCATGTAAATTTCTTGCTTGGAACCATTCGGGAGCATTGGATCTACCTTTTCAAAATCTAGTTCCTACTGTAGCATTAAGGCTTTGCCTACATACGATGGGACCAGAAAGACCATGTATGAGCATGTGTTAGATGTGGCATCCTTGGCTACAATTCATAATATCACAGATGAAGATGTCATGATAAAATTGCTCGTGCTATCACTCTGCGATAAGTTATTGTGCTAGTATAGATCCTTGTCTCCCAACTCCATAAATTCATGGGATCAATTAGCAGAGATGCTGATCCAAGGGTTCAATGAGAAAGCAGACCCATTTTCTTTATTTCATCAATTTACTAATATCAAGAGGCATCCTCAAGAGGAGATAGTGGATTTCAACGTTAGGTTTTCCCAAACTTGGCAGAGATTTCCTGATGGTCTTCGCCCTACTAATGACCAAGTGGTATTTTACTATCTTAGGGATTTCCACTCAGATATTAGTATGAACATTAGGATGTCCAATGTTCAAACCTTTCCTGCACTATATTCCCAGGCATAGAATGCTAAGGCCGATCTAATTGCCATTGGAAAATTACCTCTAAAAAATGACTATGCCCATTTTTCTTGAGCTTTCGCAATACCAGATTACAGGTGCAGCCTCCACATCTTACACTGCTCCATCCATGTACCCTTCATCTTCATGGAATCCTCCCACAACTTTGATACCTATGATTCCCATTCCACAGTTAACCTCTCCAGTTCCAACTCTTGCATTACCTTCTCCACCAGTTCCATTACCTCTACTAGCACCGCCTATGTCCTCAAGCCCAGATCCTCAATTGGATATTTTGCAAGAAATTCAGTCGGCCATGAGAGCCCTCACTAACAAGATGACATCTATGGAGTGGAGAGAGGCGAAAAGGAACTTTCAGCCATGAATATTTATTCCAACGGTAACTAGAGAGCAAGTTGCTCCTAGAAAGGTTATAAAGAAAGTACCTGAGATGAACTCAGCGATCTTGGTAAGTGAATAGGTTGGCCCCTCTAAAGTTTCACATGAGCCATCTTACTGGTGTTCTTCATGCAATGACCCACATGATGAGTCCACTTGCATGGTCCACCAAAATTATTTACAAGTTCTTATGGGGAGTCGTATAAACATGATTCGACGTGATATCTCCTGAGGAATACATAGCAGTCTTGACACACAGCGGTAAGAAACCAATGGTGGTAGATCTAGCTAAGATGGAGCCATTGAAAGTGCCTCCTGCACAAGCAACAAAGCAACAAATACCTACAAAGACTCATGATCCTCCATCCCCGCAACAAGATCCACCTGTTTGGTCGAAGGATTTGCTTCCACCATAAGCAAAAGAGAGGTTGCAAGCTAAGGCTTCTACCTCCTAGCCACAAGCAAAAATGAAGGAACAAGCTAGAGAGATGTTGTGGTATCCATCATTGACTAAACGACAGCGAGTGGAGGCCACCTAGCAATATAGAAGTAGATTCAAATCTGCTAGTGGAGGGAGAGAGCCGATTTCGATGGAGTACAACATCGTCAAAGAACTCAAAAGGATACCAGCCAAGGTAAGTCTGTATGACACCTTGTAGCTTCCTGGATAGGTGAATCTCTTACAAGAATCCTTGAAGACCACACAAAGTAATGGGAAGGCTTCAGCCCAGGTAGTTATGGCTCAACCTCTGACCTCTTCAGTCATCGAGAAAAATAAACCACCACCTTTTTATCTTTCATTGAGAATGGAGGGACATGTGGTGCATAATTGCCTCATTGACTCAGGAGCAGCTACTATTGTCATGCCTAAGGCAGTATGTGATTTCATAGGCATGGAATATACAAGGACTAGCATGGGAGTTTTGCAGCTAGATGGTACCTCAGTAAAGACAATGGGTGTAATTAAGGATGTTCCTATCTCCTTGCACACCATGCCTCAGATTACTGTGATCCAAGAGATCACAGTAGTGGATTTAGAGCCATGTTTTGGTATGTGTCTCTCCTAAGAGTTCACGGCTAAACTCGGGGGTTACCTTTCTTTGGATTTTACTCATTTGAGGTGATCCATAAAGGTAAAAAGTTGAAAATATTCAATGAGAAGCCTTCCACATTTCATGTGGAGAGAATAGATGAAATGGACAGGTTAGCAAATTCAGTGCACATGATGTCTGAATAATTTGGTGAGCTTGACTTAATGGAAGAAGCTTTGGAAGAGCTCCACCCAGAAAATGAATTTTCCATGGCCAATTTCAACGCCATGATGAAAACTGACTTGGGGTGTTACTCCATTTTTAAGCCTAAAAAGGCTAAAGAAGAGAATGGTGAAATTCAAGACCAGCTCTGGAAGCTCTATTTCGATGGAGCACGATGTAGAAATAACACTCGAGCTAGGATTGTTCAAGTATTACCTTCTAGGATTCAATGATTCTATTCATATCGTTTGACCTGGAGCTACACAAATAATGCAGCAGAATATGAGGCTTTATGCCTAGGCCTCAAGAAGGCTGAGAAACTTGGAGTGCAACAGTTGCAAATCTTTGGTGACTCCAAGATGATTGTCAATTAGGTGACCAATAAGTGTGTGTCCAAGCACCACTATCTCAAGAACTATCACAACAAGGTCTGGGACCTGTTCGAATCGTTCTCTGCTCTCAGCATGCATTTCATTCCACGAGAACAAAATAGACATGCTAACCTGCTGGCTTCCTTGGGAGAAAATTTTTCACCAATCGAGCAAGTGGTGAGAAGGCCAAAAATAGTGAGAATGGTGTATATGCCCTCCGTCCCAGACAAGGACACCTTTTGGCAAGTATTTTATAGCGATGAAAAAATTATTAAATTTTGGTTCAAGAAGCTGCCACCATCAAAGGAAGGACCTTGGAGTGTGAAGAAACTGAAGGCCTGATTTAGTTGTGAAATAACCACATTCCTAAAGGCCTCATTACTCTAGAAATCTTGTTTGATCAGAATGATCGGTCCAAGAAGCATCGGATCGAGGTCGACAAGAAAGAATACATGGAGTTTCAGTTGGAGGCTGATAAGGTCATCAAAATTGGGACTAATTCTACTCCAGTTGAATTGCAAGAGATCAGACAATTGTGTCAAGAGTTTTCTGACATCGTGGCCTGGAGCTATGAGGATCTGACAGGATATAATAAAGAGATCATTAAGCACACTATCGAGCTAGAAGGATTCAAACCCTTCAGGCAGAAGCAGAGACCGGTGAACCCAAATATTGAAGCCCTCATGAAGGCCGAACTTGCGAAGATGTTGCAAGACAAGATTATATATCCAATTAAGCACTCGACTTGGGTTGCTAATTTGGTTTTGGTCCATAAGAAAAATGGAGATATACGGTTGTGTGTGGATTTTCGAAACTTGAACCAAGCATCCTTGAAGGATAACTACCCATTGCCTCGCATTGATCAGATCCTTTACGTTGTTGCTGGGGCTCAGCGCTTTTCATTGCTAGATGGATTCTTTGGATACAATCAAATTTGGGTCAGGGATGAGGATCAGCACAAAACCATGTTCATAACCAAGTTGGGTACCTTTGCCTATCAACGCATGCCCTTCGGATTGTCCAATGTTGGGGCTACATTTCAAAGGGCCATGGACATCGCATTTGGGGAGCTTTTAAATAAGATCATTGTCATCTATCTCAATGATATGATTGTCTTTTCACACAAATGATAAGAACATTGTTCTCATTTGAGGTAGATATTTGAGAAATATCAAGATTTTAGGCATTTCCATCAACCTAAAGAATTCCATTTTCACAGCAAAGGAAGGTAAGCTCTTGGGACATGTCATCTCAGAGAACGATTTGGCAATTGATTCATCGAGAGCTAAAGCTTTGAAGAAACTATCGCTCCCTACCAATAAGAAAGAGTTGCAATCTTTCTTCGGGCAAATCAATTTTGTCAAAAAATTTATTTTTGACTTTGCCCAAGTAGTCAAGCCCATGACTAAGCTATTAAAGAAAGATGCGGAGTTCAAGTGGACAACTCAGAGGAAAGACACATTTTAGGAGATTAAATATAGAATTGCACAAGCCCCTGTGTTGATCAATCCAGATTATTCTAAGGAATTCATTCTGTACGTAGTTGGAGAGGATGAAAGCTATGCTGCAGTGCTTACACAGAAAGGAGATGATTGGGATGAAAGACCCATTGCTTTCCTTAGCCAGGTTATCTTACCCCATGAGGAGAGATACAATTTCATTGAGAAGAAGGTCTATGCTATCATGAAGTCTCTCAAAAAGTTTAGGCACTTTTTATCTCAGAGCAAGACGATCGTTTACGTCATCCACCCCGATGTAAGGAACTTCATCATTCAGGGCGAGATGGGCGATAAGCGTGCTGATTGGATCACCAAAATTCAAGAGTTCGATTTTGAGATCCATCCAACAAAGTTGGTGCAAGGTAAGGCCTTATGCCAGCAATTAGCAAAAACTATGGCCTCTGAGATAGTTGATCATCAAGTGAATGACCCTGCTAAGGAAAGGAATCTAGTGAACATCTTTGCACAAGGCCAAGATTGGGCAGACGACCTTGTTGAGTATTTTTCAACGGGTAGATGTCCCTCACAATTAAATGCTTCACAATGGAAAGGTTTCGCTTACAAGCTCTTAGGTCTATATTGTTTCCCGAGGGATTGTTCTTCAAAAACATTGATGGAGTTCTCCTAAGGTGCATTAAGGATCCCAAGAAATCTAGAGCCCTAGAGGAGTTTCATTCTGGCATGTCGAGAGGACATTACGCTAGTAGGCCTATGGCCTTAAAGATTATTTGGGTTGGTTACTATTGGCCAACTTTGTTCGTGGATACTTTCAAGATTGCTCAAGCTTGCGATAAATGCCAAAGGTATACGGGATGGATCAGAAATGCACCATTGCCCCTACATCCAATTCAAGTAGAAGCACCTTTTCAGCAGTGGGGGCTGGACTTTATTGGGATCATTGATCCAAACTCTTCAACCAAACACAAGTACATCTTGATGGCTACTAATTATTTTACAAGATGGTCTGAGGCCATTCCAACCAAGGCTGCAAATTAGGATGTGGTAATCACTTTCATCGAAGGACTGATCACACGTTTTGGCATTCCTGACGCCATTATCACAAAAAACGAAACTCCATTCATTGGAGCCAAGCTAGGAGAATTTGCAAACAAGTATGGTATTTTTCTGAAGACATCCTCTAATTATTACCCTCAGGGGAATGGCTTGGTGGAATCTACAAATAAGAACTTGTTATGGATTTTAAAGAGATCCTTGGAGGATAATAAGAGATCTTGGCACCTTTTGCTGAATCAGGCCTTATGGGCAGATAGAATTTCAATCAAGAAGTCTATTAAGACTTCACCATATGCCCTGGTATATGGGAAAGAGGCAAGATTGCCTATTCATTTAGAATTGCCTGCCTTGCAGCAATTGAAGGAATTCCTGGACAATGAAGAAAATGTGGATCCTATGAACATACGATTGGCTTAGTTGTTGCAATTGGAAGAGCAACGTTCTTTGGCCTATGATGATTTTGCTAAGCATTCACAGGCAGTTTCAAAATGGTTTCACAAAGGTTCTACTGACCGCACATTCGAAGTGGGTGATTTAGTCTTAAAGTGGAACAAAAAGAAGGCCACGTCAAGGATGCACAAGAAATTTGACGCTCTGTGGGAGGGTCCATTCCGGATTGCCAGTACAAGTGTAGCAAATTAATTTTATCTTGAGGACTTGGAAGGTAATTCACTTCCTATCTTAGTGAATGGATTTCATTTGAAAGCCTACATTTCATGATGTGAAAGCACAGTGTTACCTTGTACATAAAAAAAAAAAAAATCAACTTTGGCTCCTTTTGCACACGATCCCGCAGGTATGTTTATTTCTCTCTTTTTCTTTTCCTTCCCAGCAGGTAGTGGCTTCCATCTACATTTTTCTTCCACTTTCTTATTTTCATTCTCTTCCTCTCCCTCTCTTCCACTATACATAATCAAGCCACTACTATTGTTTCTACTCCCCTCTCTGATGTTCTTGTTTCTTCTTCCCCTTTCTTCCAATCCTTTGTCTTTTGAGCACTTCTCCACAGTATCTATCACTTCTACTCCTCCATCTTCCACCATTCCATCATTCACCATTCCCGTTCCATGGCCTGCACATCTTCTAGTCATCACCCCATTCATTCCTATTTTTGCAACCCATGTGCTTCTTACCACTGCCATGGAGATCCTTTCACAGCACCTGGTGACTACCCAGCTCAATCGAGCTAGGCAAAATGTAGTAGTTAAAATAATAAGAGAAGTTCTGTTGTTCCACAATTTTTTGTCGAAAGTCCTATTTTAAGTGTTGAGCACCAGCAAGAGCTTGTTGCAGTAGCCTGCAGAAACGTCCAACATCAACCAGCACTCACTTCTTCTAATCCTCTAGCTTCTTGACTCTGTTGCCCAATGAATAAAGGCTTGGGGTTCATGCATACATCAAAACTGTATACCCTGAGAGCCGCCAAGAATGTTGGCATTTTTGCCACATTTTTTGTTTTTTCATTGTTTCTATTCATGCAAAATAATGTACAAATTGTAGAGTTACTCACTCCTTTGTTTGTCCCTCCAAGCATCTCGAAAGGGATAATAAGTAAAAAACAAAAATCTCTACAAGTTTTGTGCCAAAAAAAAGTAAGTAAAAAATGTCGCAAAATTGCGACATGTCGCATTTTCGCGACCTGTCGCGTTTTCGTGACATCCGATGCCGAAAGAAGCTAAGCACAAAAAATGTCGTGAAATCGTGACATGTCGCATTTTCATGACCTGTTGCGGTTTCGCGCTAGGAAGCAGCAAAACACAGCAGCAAAGGCAAAGTTGTCGCGACATCGCGACATGTCGCATTTTCATGATTTGTCGCAATTTCGTGGTAGATAGTGGCAAGAAAGCAAAGTGATAGGAGGCATGTCACATTTTCATGCAATACAGCAGCAAAGGGGAGCGCCAAGGATAACATGTCACGATTTCACAACTTGTCACGTTTTCATGACAGGAAAGCGAGGAAGGAGCAAGATGGTACGGAATGTCACGATTTCGTGACATGTCACGTTTTCGTGGAGATAAAGCAAAAAAGTACAAGGCGAAGAAAATTGTCACGATTTCATGACTTATCACGTTTTCACGAGGATAAAGTAGAAAAGTACAAGGTGAAGAAAATTGTCATGATTTCACAACATGTCACGTTTTTGCGGGGATAAAGCCAAAAAGTACAAGAAAACAAAAAATTATCGCAATTTCAAGACATGTCGCGTTTTCGCTGGGAGTCTTTTTTTCGCGATGAGAAAGTGAAAAGGACAGTGCCAAGTATGGAATGTCGTGAAATCATGACTTGTCACATTTTCACGACAATGAGCAGCGAAGGAACAAAATGGAGGAAGATGTCACAATTTCGTGACATGTCGTGGAGACAAAGCCAAACGGAGGAAGATGTCAAGATTTCGTGACATGTCATGGAGACAAAGCCAAACAGAGGAAGATGTCACAATTTCACGACATGTCATGGAGACAAAGCCAATCGAGAGGAGAATGTCATGATTTCGCAACATGTCACGATTTCACGACTTGTCACATTTTTGCGAAAGTGCATGGAGATAAAACAAAACGAAGGTAGATTGTTGTGATTTTGTGACATGTCGTGATTTCGTGACTTGTCGTGTTTTCATGAAAGTAAAGAAGACAAAACCAAGCAAGAGGAAAATGTCGCGATTTTGCGACATGTCACATTTTCACGATAGAAGCGACAACAAAGGCCTAATAAAGTTATGTCTGTATTTTTTTTTTCATATTGCATAGGAGAACGAGAATCGAACGAAGTAATGTTTAAAAGCTATCCAATTGGTTTTGAGATCAAGGTCAAAGAGGCTCCAAAATTAAATGTTTCCCAACATTTAATTTAATATCAAAGCTCTCCAAAATTTAATATCAAGAGGCAATTGCCCAATGGCAATCAGATCAGATGGGAGAACGTGTTAAATCATGCAATTTTTGAAGCCACCAAAATTAAATATGCCTCTAGTATTAAAAGCTCTTGTTCATGATCTCCTAACACTTCAAGCATGCCCAAAAAATAGTCATTTAATGAAGAAATATGGTCCCTTTTTTCCGTTCGATTTTTAGTTTTGATCCATAAAAGCAGGGAATGTGATTTCTCTGAGGCAGATTTAGGGGGATTGTTTCTCTTTTCAAGTGCATATTTTGTGGATCTCCTCTTCAAAATATGTTTTATGTTTTAAATGCTATGATTAGAAAGGGAGAGGGAAGACCTCTATAAATACTAATGTATATCTCAAGAAAAGGGAGGAGGACCTTTTTGCAAAAATTGAAGCAGAAATCCTAAATGCATTTTGCTCTGTTCTTAGAGTCTTTTGAGTTAGTGATCCAAACTGATGTTCATGTGATGCTTTCTGTGTAATTCACTTCTGCTTAGTTTTAGTGCTAACATATAAGTTGAATTCTGCTATTCTGAATTTGGCTATGTTTTCATTTGAACATTTGAAGTATAATTGAAGGTAAACTTATGGTCAATGTTTGATCTAATTTTTGTATGTGCATTCTAAGAATCATTTGCTACTTATCTTCAGGATTTAGTTTGAGGTTATTTGCTATCTGAGGTTGTTCTCCCTATCAACTATCGACTTTGGCCATATTTCTATCTCTTTCTATTATTTCTAACCCTAAACCTTGAAACCATTTTAGATTAGTTTGGGAGCCAGCCTTCTCTGGAGATTGGCCCGAGAGACTTCTCTTTCTCTCGGCCTTTCAATTTTGGTCGGGTCTAGGGTGCATTTTATATGACTAGGTAGATTCGTGACCAACAAGTATGATTGTATTCTTTGAGCTTGGAATATGGTACTATTGACATATTTGTGGGTGCAAGACCAGGTGCTCTCTTTGGTGGGACCATATGGGTGAACCACCTATGAAGAGAGATATTTTGGGAAATGATGGTGATGAATTTCTCATCAAAAACTTAGGATAATAGATCACCCTTCATGTAGATGCATTTGCATTTTGCTTTTTTCTATATACACACCATTGGGTTGGGAAGTTGCATGTGCAATGAGTCTCCTTAATAAGCTAGAAATAGCATTAGACTATCTTAAAGGAGACCGCCTAATTAAGGATAAAACATTGGTGTTAAACATGGTTGGATAAAATTTATTAAGTATTAATTAGTAGCATTAATACTTTAGAATCATATAGTATTAATTAGTTGATGATATTAATACTTCTAAATTATTAAGCTAATTAAATGTTGGCTTTAATAATTTAGTATTAATTGGATGGGTGACATTAATATTTTGGATGAAAAAATAATAATAATAATAATAATGTCAATACCAAAAAGCCAATGTTAGTGATTGAAATTAAGTTAGTGAATTATTAATTTAGATTCAGCTTGCTCCTTCTATTTACCATGCTCAAATGGCACATTTATTGGCTTAAAGATGGCATTGAAGGTAACACCTTCTTGTGCTTGAGAAATACCATTTATTTCATGCAAAATGAGTGCCCTAGGCTCTTTGAAAAGGGATATGAATGCATGGAAAAAAGGATTGGGGCTAGTGTGAAGCAAAAGTAAGGATAAAAAATAGAGGATAACGAGTATTTTGGCAGTGCGGCGTCAAACCAAGGGAGGTTGAATAGCTTATTTTTCTCAGATGCTTTCTTCGATGTTAGGTTGTTGTGTGCTTTACTTGAGATTTAATCATTCTTTAGGTGGATAATTTCAGCTTACTATTGTCTTTTATCCTCATGTGCTATCAAGTTAAGGCTACCTTTTTGTTTGTAAGTCATTCTAAGTGTGACTCTTGCTCATTTTTGTTTAAGTTGAGCTTAGACATCGAGTACCTTGTGGCATATATTATTTTTGCTTGGTTTTCTTGTGGTACTTATCTTCACTCTATCTATTCCTTCTTACTATCTAATGGGGAAGCGAGGTCTCAATCGAGTGCCTCCTAATCTTGGGTAGGGTCTTGAGTTTAACCCTACAATATTTCTAACTAGAGTATGTTAATCGAAGTCACCTTCCTTATTCTACCCTAAAAACATCTCCACTACATTCTTATGTTGGTTGTGTTAGTTGCATTCATGTTTTGGCTACATTTATATGTTGGTTGCATTTGAGCTTGTAGGTGTAAGCTATGCTAGTTAGAAAATATTAGTGCCTTAGCTGAGTTGAGTAGAGTCCTTTGGCATGAAGCACCCAACCTTTTTAATCATTTCTTAAGGTTGTGGAACCTTCTTGTGTTTTGAGGGCTTTGAGCTTGTTGTGTTATGATTGGTCTCCACTTTATTTTAGATTATGGTTTTAAATAAGTAAGACCTTTCTTAAATGTTTTGATAAGGCTTTAGATTGTTTACTCTTTAATTTCTTATGCTTTGGTTTTGCTCAAGAAATATGAAAGTCTTTGCTTGGAAAAGAATATGTTGTTGTTTGCAAATTGGAAAGGTGGAAATGATAAAAGTACTTTTAAAGCTTAATGTTTGGTTATTAGGAAAATAATACTTTATGGTAATGGTTATTCTCTTTTATAAAATGGATTTATGTATGATGGTTTTGAAATAGAAACTATTATAATGATTCCTGAGGCTTTTGTGAGATAAGGGATCATTATAAAGAGAAGTATGGGATTCTCTTTTGGATTTATGTATGATGGTTTTAAAATAGAAACTATTAAAATGATTCCTAAGGCTTTTTTGAGTTAAGGAATCATTATAAAGAGAAGTATGGGATTCTCTTTTATAATATGTAATATTGAATGTGGGTTTTGAAAGAGAAACTATTATAGTGATTCTTGAGACTCTTATGGGTTAAGGAATAATTATAAAGAGAAGTAGAGAATTATCTTCTTGGTTGTCTTGTTTATTTATTTAATGCATGGATGTTTGCATTGTGAAAATGACATGTTAAAGTTGCATTACATATAGAGCTATCCTGATCCCTAAATATCCCTCATAAATCAAGGATGGATACCCTATCATGAAAGGAGCTATAGTTTACAAATGGTTTGAACATCTTAGCTTCAATATAATGAAATGTAAACAAAATCTATGTAAAAGAATGTTTTGTTCAAGGGTTTTATAAACCCAAATTATTGTACTAAACAAGAGATTTGGTTGGTTTAAATTTGTACATTATGGTGTTTTGAGCAATATTTTATTTTATAGTTAGTATTGAATGTTATTAATTGTTGATGCAAAATACTTGGTTTATCATGTTATGCATCATTGTTATTAGAAAAAAATTGATTTAAAGCTTTATGTCAAGCATTTGAAATATGCATAACTTAGCTTATGGTTAAAAAAAACATTGTGTATGTATTATGGAATTTCTAATTAGATGGATTATGTCTTGCTTGGTATCATGTAAAGTGCATAACTTACTTTAATGGGAATTTTACAATGTTTATTTATTCTTGGGGTGGTTAGATTTTCCTTTTGTAAACCATAAAGCCCAATCTTGGGAGGAGTTGCATGAATGCAATAACCAGGTAGATATGAGTCTTATAAGGAGTTGCAAGAATGCAATAGCTAGGAACTCATGAACCTAGAAGGAGTTGTGTAAATACAATAGTCAGGGTTCTTTTAAATCATTGCACCTTGAATGAGTAGGATTGGGTGTATCCCAACTAGGAGTTGTGGAACCATTCACAAGTTAGTAGTGGTGATCCCTTGAACATGTAGGATTGGGTGATCATGTTAGTTGTTGGTAAAGTGACAATGACCTTAGTTAACCCATGGGGCTGTGGTAACTAAGAACCAAGGCTCTATGCTTGATTAATCTACCTAGATGGATTTAGATTTAGGTTAGAGAATAAAAATCCCCCTTTAAGTGTTATGGGCCTCAAATTATAATCCCTACATTGTGGTCACATGGTCCTATGTTGATGAGGGTATGGTAAATATGGGGGGACCACTTTTGATGTCCTTCTAAATATGTAGGTTTAGTAAGGTGAACCCCAAAAAAACATGAGAGTTGGCCACTCCTGTCCACTGACTGTTGTCTGTAGTGACTTGAAACTCAAATGTAGTGAAGCCTTGTATGTTGAGATAAACAAAATAAGGATTTATCCCTTGTTAAAATTTGATTGTAAATGTTCCTTTCAAATTTTCTTTTGGATTGTTTCAAATAATTAGGGTTATAGACCTCCTCATAATGTATATTAAAGGCCCTAATTCTAGACCAATAAGGTTCCTAACTAAACCCAAAGCTATGATGCTAACTAAACCCCACTACAACAAGTTTCTCCTAGTTCTATTAGAGATGTATACCCAATACAAAATAATTACATGGAGGACTTGAATACATGGTACTATTCATACCTGAATGCATATCCTCCTAATATATATTTTAGAGGAAACTCTCAATAGTACACAATAGTGTCAAATAAAATGGTGTGCACCCAAGCATATACCTCTCATTTATAGGCAAAAACACAAGCACAAAACAAACCCTTCACTATCCCATCCTTCCTTGAGTCAAGCTTTGCTTCCCTTGATTAGACTCTGGTCATATAGGATGAGGAGGAGGTATATATTGTCTTCAATTTAGTGAATACTTCAGAATAAAATAAGACATAAGTCCACTCAAGCTATATGACATGAGCTAAGAAGAGTATAATAGAAGAGTAGGAAAAGGGAAACCAAGTGCTCCCAACATATAAAGTAGACCAAACCGAGTGACCTCCAACATATAAAGAAGAATGGCCAATTCTAGAAATAATATTTCTATCATATTCCCACCAAATTAAAATGTGCCAAAGATCCTAGTGACCCCTAAATAAAACATCCTCAAAGTACCAAAGCAGTATGCAGTCATATTAGGATCGACTAGAATTCCTTAATCAGTTATAGAGAGGCCTAAGTCCTAGCTGCTACTGAATGCCACTTAGAAGACTCATCCTATTGAATCATTTACTATGATGGATTATTTGAAATGATCTATTATGGTCATGCCTCTATGGGACATCTTATCCATCCCTAAAAAGAAGGAGCACTTGTTGAAATCCCTAGAGAAACAAAAGGTAGTTGGACAATAAAAAACATCAATAGTCTTGCAAATATCTAGGCTAGAAGTAATTCAAATTAAACCTATACCCTTCTACTTGACCTTGGTCTATGGTGATAAGCTGATCCATGATTACATTATAGATTGTGTATCAAGTCCTTTAGTTATTCTAAGAGGAGTGGAAAATGCATTAGGACTGGCTTATCATTCTATTAATAAAAGAGTGGTACAATTGGATGGGAGGTTCAAATCTTGGGAGTTGCTAAAAATATTTCAATTGCATTATATACCTACCCAATCCTCACAATATCTCAATATATAGTGGTGATTGAGCTCCCAAATTTATTTAGAATTTATTTATCCAAGACTTCAATGCTAAATTAGGAGGCTACCTATATATGGATTGGACACTCATGGTTCTAAGGACCCAATATGGGACTAAGATTAAGATTCCATTAGAGCCACTCCATATACATCATGTCAAATATCTACCCATAGCTAAGACAATCATTAACTAGACTTTCAAAACTGATAAGGAGTAGTCTGAGTTAGAATTATCCATGGATGAGATGCATTCCTTCATTCACAATGATTATAAATATCATTATGTAGCCAAGATTTGGGATTTAGATCCCAATAGGATTTTTGAGCCAACAGGCATGGGATGAGTCTCGATCCTACTTGGGTCATGTACATAAAAAGGACTCTATGTTAAGTAAAAAATATTATATATGTTAGGATTTGACCAAGGTTACCTTAAATATAGCACCTTGCATCTCACTTAGGCATGATTGAACAAGGTACAAAGCTATTTTAGATAAGGGAAGCCTCAAATAAAGCTTTCAAATTCATGTTCTATCACCATGCAAATAATATCTTGAGCCAAGAAATTTTTAGAAAGCACAAATCCCACTAATGGGATTCTCTTGGGAAACAACTAAATGCAATCCCCATTGCTTTATCAAATGTATCTTAGATACCAAAAATTGAATAGGTGGTGATGTTGTTTCATGTAGTTGATATCCCCAATAGATCTCAAGTGAAAAAATCACACTGCTACCAACCTATGAAAGCTCATTTTTTCATCCTACATAGTCTAATGGTATCAAGCCTCAAGTAGAAAAGGAACCTGATAGTGCTAATAATACTACTAAAACCATAAAATCTTATAGAAATGTTGGGAGAGATTCATACACTTTGGAGAGGTTACAAGGTGGCATGAACACAATTTTCACAATATAAATATATTCTAAGTAATTCCAACTATAGGACCTTATAGGGGGTTCTATGCAACTCTTTCATAATGTCCCACAATTCTAATTTTTTATTAGTACTTTAAGCAATGATCCCTTGGGTTGACTAGGGTCCTAACATTTTTTAGTTGTGGAAATAAATATTGTTGCTTTAAGTGGTAATCATAGTCTTTCAATATTTTTAGAAAAAATAGGATCCATAGGCTTGGTTGAGGCCTTACCAAGAATATTTTCTATGTTAATAGATGTTTTTGAATTCTAGCAGGTTTTGGAATGATGTCCTTACAATTGGATTAATCATTTCCTAGATAGGTTATTTAATGTTGTCCTTCTTATATTTTTCTTCCTTAGAAGATTTCTCATTTTTATATTAGGGTGTACTTCTAGTGATAGCATGAATTCACTATTCTAAATATGCAATGTTTTCTCTTTGCACCTCCAAAATATTTATATAATGGGTCACATTTTCTTGAATACAAATGTATTCTCCATTTATACTAGGTTGGACAAAGACATGATCGACTTGAAGAGAATTTTAGAAATTTTAGGTCTAGGATTTTGGTTTGGGAAACGAGTACCATTTTGATTTTGATTATTTTGACCCCCTTGTTGATAATACTCCTACTTGTCTTGAACAAGATTCTATCCTTAATTTATAATTTGGATTACCCCCTTGGTTGAGACCTTGACCTTGATTATGATTCACTTCCTATTGATGATTATGGTTGGGAGCTTGTTTATAATGGTTGAGGAATGGGGGTGTTGTAGATATCTAAGCTTTGATTGTAGGTATGGTTAGATTTCTTCTAGAAACACTTAATATTTTCAAAAAATAAATTTAACCTATCATTATTAATATTGTTAATGTTGAAATTAGGACTAAAGCTTTGTTTATATCAAAATTCACACAACTCTAAGTAGGTATTAGACTCATGTCCATAAGTCCTATGCCAAAAGAAAAATTTGTTAGGGTCATGCAACTCAAGTGCTTCAAATATTTTATTATAATTATAGTTCTTGATTCTAGGAGATGGAAAAATCTTGAGAATATCTTCATACGTCCATTATGCTATCATATTCTCATGTCTTGGTCCATATTCAAATTTGGTCAACATGTGCATAGGCATTCTAGATATCTCTATCTAATAAGAGATATTATGGAAAACTACAATTCAAATCCCATCCCTTATAACGTTTTTATTAGGTATCTTGCATTCTAAGGGTTTTTGACCATATTTTTTCAATGTTGAAAGAATTTAACAAACTGTATGACCTTTTGTAGGGAGGGAAAACCATGACTTCCTAGAATTCGGCTTGAAAAGGTTATCTAAGTTTGTTTACAAATATTCTAGTGGATGCCTCTTAAATTAGGAACATATTAGCATTGTATTTGATCCTTTCCTATATCTTATGGAATTCGGTTACAAATTCATTAGGTCCTTATTTAGCATTTATAAACATATATATTTCTTTAGTTATAGCCTTGTTAACATCATATTATTTTTTAATTTCTTGATAAAGGCATCTAGGGCGTCAATAGAGTTTCTAGAAAAAAATGCAAACTAATCAAGATCATTTTCTAATAAATCCCTAGTCATTAATTTTGACAAAGCTTTTTTACTATGCAACTAGTCCATATAACATGCAATAAAATTATCAATAAATTTTTGGGATATATTTATTCAATCATAAATTAATTTAGGGGTATGTCTAGACAAGTCTATGGCTTCACCATCAAGGACTAGAGATTGTCTTCAATAATTTGTCAATGTAAGGTTGGTAGACACGTGCATAGACACCGCATGATTAGCTATGAAAGTAAAAGGGGGATAATAATGAGGGTTTAATACTAAAGGAGGGATGATAAATTGTACTATAGTTATCATATTAAAACTTGTGATTTGAGTAAGGGTATTCATCATGTTTTACACATTGTCCTATAATTGTTTAGTTATATCTCTCTGAATGAACTCCATTTGATTCTCAACATATCTCTTATGATTTTCTAGCTAATAAGAAAGTGATTACTAAAGGGTGGTCATGTATTTAGATAATTTTTCATCTTAAATCTAATAAAATGTCTAAGACTACCCAAAAAACTATCCTATGTTTTTCCTTTGTATTTACACTTGATTTGTTATGATTGTTGCATTAAGTTTCAATCATGGTAAAGTATGATGTTCATCATTTTTAGCAAATGTAGAAGCTCCTACAACACCTTTGGATCCTATTGTAGACCTATAAGGTTAATAATAATCCTTATTTGTCTCCCTATCATCATCAAAATTTTAATCTCCTTCTCTATTGATCAAATCTTTGATAAGGACATCATTATCATGGCCAAGAGCAAAAGGATGAATTCCATTATTTTCCAGAGGAATATAATCATCTAAATTCTCTTATATTTCATTAATTTACTTCTTTCTCAACCTAGTACTTATTTCAACACCCTAGGAAGAAGTGGGAAGGGCCATAAGGGAGGGAAAACAACTACTTATACACAACTAGGATTTTGATAAAGTCTATCCTTAAGCAAGCCACTAAGAAATCAAACTACATGAAACTCTCACAATATAATAAAATGTATTTTGAAATAATCCCTAAGAGAAATATGAAATCTATAGCAATACCTATTTATATTACAATAAAAAGTGGCAACCAATACAATACCTATGATGACAAACCAACTAAACCCTAGGGGTTAAAAAATGAAAGGTAAATGCCTCAAAAGGTGGATTCATGTTGAGTTCACAAAAATATTTGCAAATAAAAAGGATATATCTTATATAAATTACATGAACTCTTACAATATATGCCAAAATATTTTAACCAAGATAATAAAGCAATAGAAAAATAAGCAATAATGCAACAACTAAGCTAATACTCTTCTAATAAAATCAATATAACTATGAATGATAATGAAGTGATCACTACACTAAGATCATCCACAAAACATTTAAGGAAGAATCCTAATGCAAAAACGTAGGCACTTGATAAGCTAGGGTGTCAAGGACCATAACATGGATAATATTGTAGTAATAAGTATTAAAAATACTCAATCCTATTCTATCTCGTTTATGATATCATCACTTATAATAAGGAAGTATGACACCTGGATTAGCACAGGAGACTCAAATTACCTTGGAAACTAGTCCTTGAAAAATAACTTCAATATTAAACTATAAATATTTGTGGATTATCCATCCTCCTTTGTGGAAGGTAAAAAACTAGTAGTTGATGTATTTGGTCATACCTACGACAATAAGAGAGACAAAAAAAGAAGGTTGCATGTTGCATAAAATAACAAAGGCAAAAGAAAAATTAAGACAAGTTTAATATAGAGCTTTTGATATATAATGTTTGATATTTAGTGGATAAATGAGAATATGAGATAAGCATTTAAACTATTTGGAAGAAAAATATTCTCTTTTGAGGTTGATAAATGCATTACACTCTTGCTAGAGCTATAATATTGCAACCATTAGTCAAGACAATGTGTTAACCATAAGTATAAAAACATGCTAGGATCATGAACATACATCAAGTATCCTAAAAACTTATCAATGACCATGATCTCCACAAAAAATGGAAATCATAGAACCATTCATTGTGAGGATATAATATTTGGAAGGCATGTGTAAAAATATCCATTATCATGTGTAACATATGAGATTTTGGTAGCTTGAGGGCACCAAGGTCCATGTACCATTAATTTTCCCTTCCAATGACACACTATTCCTTGATAGGCAAAATCAAAAGAGAAGAGAGGCCCATCATAGTGTAGGCATAACATGTTTAAGCTAATTAGACATGAAGAGAGGCAATAATTAGGGCACAATATAAGTAGACTCGATATTGGCCAAAGGAGATCCCATCTGAACCAAGGATATATGGCAACAACTCACACATATAAGAAGGTAGTATAAGAGAGAAGTTGAGATAATATTTACCATAAGCCATCAAAAATTAACTTTTGTGGCCTAGCCTATCAAGACCATCCATGTGTTGTTATGACAATTATCCATCACATAGTTAATCCTATCTTACCACTTTGCACCAGTCAGGGGAGCCATGCCTACTACATCAACAAGTAGGACCAAAGAGATCCTGACAATATCTTAATTGTACAACCGCCAAATGCAATAATAAGACATATCAATAATGACTTTTCATCTCCCTAGAATTTATGGCCCTAGATCTAGAGACCTCATAGCTAAAAATTTTGGTTGTAGAAGTATTTCATCCATAGAGTAGAGGAGAAATGAGATACCTTCTCCATAGAGTTTTAGAGGGAAGGAACACACATATTAGACTATAAATAGATTGGTGTTTGCATTGTAAATGGATTGGGAGCTACCTGCTTATGCCTCATATCTAGCCTTGAGAGCTCTTCCTTTCACTCCTTGATTATATGAATAGGTATCAAACCTTGAGCCACTATCTAAGGAGCATTGAGTCTCTTTAGGCCATATACCTTGTAATAATTTTAACACATGAATGGAAGCTATAACTAATTTTCCTTTATCTTACTCAAGTTGTATGTACTATAGTGTGTTCAATTTATAGCTATTAGAATATGGTTAATATGTTCATTTCCATCTTGTTCATGTAGTCAATAGGGAAACCTTAATCTTTGTGCATCACACCCATAGCTTAGTTTTATTTTCTTGCAATTTACTTTCTTATCATTTTACATTCTTTGCATTATTTACTTTCATTGTAATTCATTTCCCTATAAAACTCAAATAAAAGCATGCCTAAGCTTAGGAAGGCCTTAGTGTGTCAAATACTAATCCTATGAAAATCCATCCTTAGCTATAAACCTTGGAGGTTACCCTGCAAGTGATCCCTTTGCTTGTAATTTTTCTTATTAGTCACTCTATGTGAGGCATGAGTACCTCAAGCATGTTGGGATTCTACCCTGATAGGCCAATGCATCCAGAGGTGACAATAGTCCATTTGGCATGTCCCATGAGATTGGATTTATGTTTGCTCCATAAATTTGAAAGGATAATCATGATTGCAGTCGTAGTGAAGGTCATAGTCAATCCACTTGTAGCAAAGCATCAGGATATTCACTTAAAAACTTTGCTGAAAAGAGAACGACTTTGAAGAAGTCATATTTAAAAATTAAGTTTGATATTTTGGTGTGGATCTCTATCTCTTAATATTATTAAAGCATTACCCCACCTAGTGACTCCATTATCAAAGGAAGTTTCCAAAATTATATGAGTGAAAGACTTGTAACCAGAGCCTTTGCTCATGATAATAAAAAAGAGCTAGTGCCACCCTTGAATCAAAGAGAAAGGAGAGAAACCAATGATACAACATGACAATCCTACTAAACTAACCTCTTAAAACTTTTTTGGCATGGAACAACAAATATCCATTGATCCCTTCTACTCCACCTAATGTATATGACTTGATTCCTATCTTAGTGCTCAAATACCTACCTTACTTATTGGGAGAATATTCTATCACCCCAATGGAACATTTGCACCACTTGGTAAGCTTATACATAGTAATCTTCATTGAGAAGCAATATATAACTCTAAGGATATTGGTGGCCTATTTTAAAGGGAAGGCTTGAGTATGGTACCTTAGCCTCAATTCCTAATCAATCAAAATCTAGAACTAACTGGCAAAGCTCTTGATAAGCATATTCAAAGAGAATGCAGATGGGGTGTCACTCCTAGAGCAACTCACGATCATCAAAATATCACCTATAAAAATAATGGATGATTTAAATTTTTGATTCTATAAGACTTGGCAAATGATCCATAATGATATTTTACCACCTCTAGGTATGAGATTTATTTATTATTTGAAAGCTTTCAATTTTGAAATTGCCATGATGATTAAGTCTAAAGGAGGGAACTCATTACCGAAGACCTATGATATAGCCATCCAGGCTAAAAAATATCTAATCCATAAGGGAATTCTAACCGCTAGACCCCTCTACCATTGTTTACTTTTTTTTATCCCTTACATCATCCCTCTAGCTCTACCATTCATCACTAGACCAACTACCCCAGACATGAGCTCAAAGTAAACTCAGATTCCAACCCCTTAACTTCTAAAATTGAGGAAGTATAGAATATGATGAGGACCTTCTCTAGTGATATCAAGACCCTAAATAGTAAACACAATGCACAAAAATTTACCTATC
This sequence comes from Wollemia nobilis, assembly GCA_028583015.1. NCBI lineage: Eukaryota > Viridiplantae > Streptophyta > Pinopsida > Araucariales > Araucariaceae > Wollemia > Wollemia nobilis. The sequence continues at coordinate 1,119,808 of JAQPPZ010003577.1, forward strand.
CAAACTATCTGAAGACTCCTTTCCAATAGAGAAATCTAAATGTCAGACCACCTCCAAATTCATAAAACCCCAGCCATTCATAGGCTTTGAATCAACAGATAGTACCTATGTCATTCCTATTCCAATAGATATCTACAAGCCCATCCAAGGACTTAGTCACCACACAAAATAACTATGTTGAAGATCCCAATGGATGGTACTATCCTACCACCAATTGCTATCCCTCTAATTGTTACATCAAAACTAAGCCTCAAGTAATTAGGATGACTCCTTTCGATCATAATCCTCTCATTTTATCAGTCAAAATCCTAAAACCTTCCTTATATTCTTTTAGAATGACACTTATAATCAATTCATCAATCCCATAGTAGACCTTTGTAACCTAGGATGAAGAAAAAATATATGTCATGTTAGATAAAGTAGGCCCCTTGGTATCTGGGAGGCTGTAAGTTTGGATCAAAATATATCACCAGGGCCAAGAATAGGTTCATCAAAGAGTAGAGTAATTCTAGTGTGATGGGTACTATATCCCAAATAATGAAAATATACAATTAAAGTAGTACCCTGATGCAAGTTCCACTAGAAGGTTAGGTTTGAGCAGTTTTGACAATCACGAGAATGGTCTTGGAGCCTCTAAATAAACCTTCTATAGATCTACCTCTAATAGCTAAAATTTTGAGACCTCTAACATCATTGAATATGATTCCAAAGGATGCGTTAATTAGACCCTTAAATGTGATGGAAAACCTAAGGAAGTCCACCATAGCCCTACCTCTTTGGGATGTCCTCTCAATTCTAGAGTAGATGAATAATTTGGAAGAGGTCATGTAGAAGTAAAAAGAGTTGGGCAAATAATAGATGCCCATTGTGCTATAGATCTCTAGCTCAGAGTCCTTCCAACTCAAGCCTATGCCATTATACCTAACCTTAATATGAAGAGACAAGCTAATACACAACTACTTGGTGGACTTGGTTTCAAGCGCATTGGTCATGCCTAGAAGGTTAGTAGAGGTACTTGGATTAACATGTGAGCATGCCAATAATAGGGTAGTTCAATTAGATGGAACTCCAATGCTAGTCTTAAAATTAATGTGAGACCTTCCTTTAACCCTCTAAGCATACCTTGACCTAATAGTGTGCCAAGACATAGTGGTGATCAGTCTACTAGCCATATTTATAATATGTCTTTCAAGATGTTTCATTGCTAAAATTGATGGATACTTATCACTATACTGGACTCACATGTTGCTTCAAACTAGATATGGGACCAAATTCAAGATCCAATATGAACCCCTCCATTGCACCACATAGAGAAAATCCTCTCTAGGATAAGTGAAGAGGAATAAGCCTACATAGTTGAAGAGGAGTTGTTAGATTCAACCTACTCTATGGATGAGATGCATCCATACATTTCCAATGACCACCTGGAGCAATGGGTATCTAAAACATGGGTTTTAGGTTTTGACAAAGCATTTAAGCCAACTAGGATGAGGTGAACCATTGTTGTAGGTATGATGTACATATTGTAGTTAAAAAAAAACGTAAATAGTCCTTTTGTAGATTATAATTTCTTTTAAAATCATAAAGTGAACTATCTAATATATGAATCCAAACTCAAGGTGGCCCCATTACTCATTTGGTCAAGAGAAAACATCTTTCCAAGGAGAAAATTGGCTTGGTCTTGGGGATGAATTATAAACAATTAGGATACTTTTGCCAAAGGAGTGTTGATCATTTGATTGAAGATCAATAGATGACAAATATTCTAGGAGGTTTCCAACATTACAAGGTGACTCCCTTCCTTAGACTAAGTACATGGAAAATTCATGTTAATATAGAACTAAGAATGATTGCACATTGAATCTAAAAGTGACACTCCATGTATGAGTATCAATCATGAGGCAGTAATCTTCCTCACTCCTTTTCTCACTCTTTATTTACCTTGTGTTACTATATATTTTGATATCTTCAATTTCTAATTGTGACTCCATGCCCAATGACAAGGTAAGCAATATGGGGTTCACTCTCTTTGGTAGGCTAAGGAACCCTAAGAGTCATAACTACTATAGGTATTTTTACCTATAATTTTGATTCACTCAAGAAACTATAGTTGTAAGCAAGTTGGGATGAATAAGGTAGTCATATGGTGTATCACATCTTCATTCAAAATGGTAGGCACCAACACCTCAATAAAATAAATACAAATGAGCCTTAAAGTCATGTTGACACTTAGATATTCCATCAATGGTCAATGCCCCTATTCTATTTAAAGGCAATAACTTGAGGGTTACAAGGTCCATGGTTGATTTATTTTACCATCCAATGGCTTGTGTTGATACCCAATAGGTAAAAGCATAAGAGAAGAGAGGCTCATTATAGTGTAGGCCTAACACATGGTAGCCAATTGGACATAAAGGAAGGCAAGTGCTAGGGTGTAGTTTGAGAAGTCTTACCATTGGATGAAGGGGATCCCATATTTTCCAGGAACACATGGAAATCACTTGCACATATAAGAATGTAGTCCACATGGGTAGTTGAGATAATACTTACCATAGGTCACCAAAATTGAATTTTAAAACCTAGCTTATCAGGACCATCTATATGTCAATGCAGTGACTGCCTGTCACATGAGTAAGACTATCTTATCACTCTATACCAATCAAGGTTCCATTCCCACTACATCAACAAGCAAGGGATTATAAAGGAAGCCTAGAAAAATCTTAATGACACAACCACTCTAGCATAGAAATAACTATAAATAATGATTTGTCATCTGAGGGCCTAAAAGCCCCCAACATTAATGGCCCTACATCTAGACACCTCAAAGCTACCAGTTTTGGTTATAGAATGATTTTGGTCATAGAGCAAAGGAGAATTGGTAGACCTTATACATGGAGTTTTAGAGGGAAGAAACCCACATATAAACCTATAAATAGGTTGGTATTTGCATTGTAAAGGGATTGGGAGTTTCTCGCTCGTACCTCATATTTGGCCTTGACAGCTCTTACTTTCACTCCTTGATTGTATAAGTAGGGATTAAACCTTGAGTAGTTATCTAAGGAGCATCAAGACCCTATATATCATAAGCCTTGTAATCATTCCAACACATGAATAGAAGTTGTGGCTAATTTTGCTTTGTCCTACTCCCTTTAGTGTGTTTCCAATTCTGGGTTGTGCGTATTTAAGTGTGTTCAATTTCTAGCTATTATATTGTGATGATTGCATTTATTTCCATACTTTTCATACAATTGGGAGGAAAACCTTAATCTTGGTACATCACCTCCATTGCTTAGGTTTATTTTCTTGTAAATTACTTTACTATCCTTTTATATTTCTTGGACTTTTTATTTTTATTGCAATTCCTTTCCTTACAACTCCCCAATAAAAGTAGGATTAATTTCATGAAGGCCTTAGTGCATCAAATATTAATCCTACGAGGTTCCAACCTTGGCTAAAAATATTGGAGGTTACCCTACAAGCAATCCCTTTACCCACGATGCTTCTTGTTGTGTCTCTCTATATGAGGCACAGGTGCCCTAGGCTCGTTGGGCTTCTTCCTCAATAGGTTGGTGCATCTAGAGACGACAATAATAGGTAAGCCTATCAAAAATAATTATGTAACATTTATTTGATGTAATTAGCCATATGGACGCATGGTTAAACCTTTATTTTGGTTAACCTTCACTAGAACCCTTTATGACTAATGTCTTATGGGAAAGGGTTTAATAACTTATAGTTAACCTTTATGCCTATATTATTTATGTCAATATGGGTCAATATGTGATAATTATTTTTGAGGTTTAGGTATTTAGTATAAATACCAATCAACAACTTGATCCATTCTATAAATGTAAATTTATATAGTCATTTATGTAGGTTATCAAGAACACCCATACATTCATCTCCATCACTCTTTATTATTTATCTCTTTTCTTTTTTGCATGATATTTGTGTCAATGTTTTGCTTTTATTCATTTTGAAAAATTATTTTGTTGTTCCATAAGTTGTTTTTTACATAAGAAGCATGTGAAGAAACTAGAAGGTTCAAGGCATTTATCTCAAAGTATCATCTCTATGAGGGTAAATGGAAAGTTTACCTCCTTTTATCTTTTATGAAATAACCTTAATTTTATATCTTTAGTAGTCATTGGAGTGTGGGTTTACTAGTTGTTAATTTGATCTAAGGCCAAATATTCAACACTTTCCATTATGATATCTTGGTAGACATGTTCAATGGAGGAATTATTATCATCACCACTCATGGGTTTGATCTCAATATCCTTGTGTGGATAAAATATGGTATATTTATTTGGTATATGTATTATCCAATGATATTTTCCTATATTCCTTCCCATCGAAGCATGTGGAAAACCTATTACTGCAACACCTTTTGGGTATTTTTATGCAATATGTATTAGGTTTGACACTCATGTTCCCTATACGCATTGTGTAAAAGGCTCAAATCACATTATCAATTTTGGTATTAGGGTATTTATTTATATATAGAGGGAGGCTTCTATCCATAGTCAAGTAGTGTGGCACTCCCAATTACTAAGGGTGTATGCTAGTTCTTTGATAGGACAAGTCACATGTTCAATTTGTATGCCCAATTTTCTAGCACTTTGGTAATAAAATGCATCCTACAACCCTTATGTGTGATTCATCAATGGAATTAGTGGTCTATCATTATCAAGGAACTTGGCATAGTATGTAGAGGGTATGCTTTGATTACTTAGCATATAAGTTCATGATCTTGATTCGTGTTGTCTCCTATATGGGAAGGCTTCTTTGTGGTGGAGTGAGGGATAGTGTTATGTTAAGATACTCCTTTTAAATATTTAGTGAAAGAGGTGGATGCCTAACTAATATGGCTAGGCTTAGGAACTAGCTGCCTAGGAGGAATAGGTTTGGTTCATATGACACTCAATCTACATAATAAATGTGCTTTATGAATATTAAAGGCCAACATGGAAGTTGATGTGGACCATATCTAGAATATAATCAAATACACGCACACACACACAAAGACCAATATAATCAAATTAAGTAAAAATTTATTATTTTATTGATAATGTACAATGGTGTACAAATAGATAAAAAATAGCAGGAAACCCCTTATTATTGCAAGATAGTTGGATAATTCTAGTTCACCAAACATTTTATAAGTTGTGGTGGATTTAATTTTTATTACTGTTTTTATGGCTAATAGACCAAAATTCTTTAGGTTGTAACTTTTGTATATGGAAGCCTTTTAGGACCCTTTGTTTAGATTGTTTAGGTTTTAATATTCACATTGGTGACATCAATTCAAGGGCCTACTTTTGTATTGAGGGGTTTTCTATGTGAGATGGACCCTCTAGCTTATATGTTACTCACCTCAATGGGTGAAACTATAGTATTGGGTTGGTCAAATGTTGTTTCTTCTAAGAATTAAGAATATCTAATACATATTTAAGAGTGACATAACAAGTGACCTTGATGTGATCATTATTTCTCATAAGGAGGCACTAGGTTATTTTGCAACATCAGTATACCTTAATATATATTTTTCATATTAGAAAATATAGTGATACAATACTTGGGTTGTTCAAATGATTGTTATTCTAATAATTAAGAATATACATATTTAAAAATGATATAACAAGTAACCTTAATGCAATAATTCTTTCTCATATGAAGGATGCACTAGGTTTATTTGCAATGTTGGTATACTTAATATATGCTTTCCACATTAGAGAAGAAAGTGATTGGATTCAAATATTAAAAAAATAATGGATTATTTTAAAAAGTAAATGATATGGAAGTCAACATATTTGAAATGGAACTCTCCCCCCTAAATATTTTAAAATTTAATGACATTGAATCCTATATTTTAAATTTTAAGGTATTATGGATAAATATATTATTTTGAGGTCGCATTAAAAATACAAATGAAAAATATGTTAAATTTTCTCTTAAAAATCTTATTTTAAATATTTTGGTCTACATGTTCATGTGGTTTCTTTGATAGTTAAAAAACTTCTTCCTCTAACCCTTGATAATTTCTTTTCTGTTTTTGACTTTTAAGTTTCTATGAAGAGTTGTGGATTCCTTTCTCAAATATATTCTCATGTAAAGGACTTAAAATCAAAGGAAAACTAAGACTCAAAATCTTCAGAGTAAGTCAAAGTGTTCAAATAAATTGAATCCCACTTGTAGATACTATAAAAAGGAAGGGCATTATACAAAGAACTATTGAGTTAGATTATAGAATATTGAAGAGTTCTAGAAGTTAGGGTGAAAACTTCCAAATAACAGGGAGATTCAAATGGCTCCTCTAATTATCATTGTAATTCATCCCATTATTCATCCCATTAGAACATCCATTATGGGGGAATATTATCCTATCCTTAATAATATTTTCTCTCCTTAAACCCTTAGTTTAGATTATGGGGAGTCTATTAGAAATTGTGTAATTTAATTTTATTAACCAAGGACAACATTGTATGATGTAATCATGTGTAAGTCTATGGGTAACGTTATATAATATTATTTATTATTATTTGATGTAATTGTCTCTATGGACCCATGTAGGATTTAGTAACATGTTATTAACCTCTATGTCTTTACATTATGTCAGCATAGGTTATTATAATATGTAATTTTTATTATTGAGGTTTAGGTATTTGGTATAAATATTGTAGCAAATTGGTTGTACACCTTTATTCATTGATGTAATAGATTATATACAAAAGAGGATGTATGTTGTTAGTAACCATATTTATTACAACTACATCCAACTACCTATAGTCAACAACATAAATTTAAAATATTTTCCCCTTATTACATCAATATTGAAGTAGGCAAAAGTAGTTGCAAGAACTGAATGATGAAATTAGACACACAAAAGTTCATCCAACACTCCAAAATTCATGGATTAGGACACATGCTATCCTTGACTGAATAGGGACACACTCAATTGTTCATCATGACTAAATAGGGATACTCAAAAATATTCATCATATGACCAAGAATAAGGATAAATAAAATTATTTATGGTTTTACATCAAATATTAATAAGGACACACACAATCCATCACCAATGTTACAAATAGGGACAAACACGACCACCTATAAAATTTATGTGATGAGGGACACACTCAACCAATCATAAGTACATACTCATCATATGAATAGGCACACACAAATATTCACAAGTACATTATTTGTTTTAATTTAAATACATATATTTCCCCCACTATCTTGAGGAGGAGGGTCTTCAAAATGTGTTACAAATGCATATTCATCATCATCACTTTCTCTACCATTGTTAACTATTGTTGCCTTTTATTTATTTAACTTCCCTCCTGTGATATCCTTTGGTCATTGAACATAATTAATTATAAAATTATCTCTTTGCTTGTAATAAAAATATATGAATATATTATTTGAAATTTGCTTTGCATTTGAGGATGACTGACTAGCTCTGGAGGTAACATTAAGATTGGTGTTTGTCAACAATGTGATTTCTTCTATAAGTTAATCTTGTTACTTGATTCAATTTTCTTTGTCACTTAATCAAAAAACTATATCTTCTAGTATGGGATTAATCTTGTTTAATGTGAATACAATAACATAACTAGAAAATATGTTGTTTAGCAAAACAACTTTAGCATCATCATTGTCCATCATAGAACTAAATCTTACATGCTTATTCAAAAGAGAATGAAATTTTATTATGTGTTGAACTATATTTTTACCTTCAATCATATTAAATCCAAATAATTTTTGCTTAAGAACCATCTTTGCACTTGATGCTTGTGATATGAAGAAAGCATTGAGTCCATCCCAAACTTTGTTTGTGGTCTTTAAGAGATCTATGTGATGTAAATAGGCATTGGAGAGCCCAATACTAATAAGAGCCATTGCTTTTCAATATTTTATGGTCTATTTAGCTGGTTTGTCAATGTCCATTAACTTTGATGAATTGATGATTTCCCACAAATATTTATTGATTAGTAGTAATTAGAGCTTGACCTACCATGTATAAAAACATCATCCTCCAAAATTCTCAATGAGATTTGTTTTCTCTATATATGCTTTAATTACTTCCCTCCCTAATTAAAATATGATAGCAATGTTAGGTTTGATAAGATCTTTCTAACAGGTATATATATATGAGTTTCTAATGAGTATATATATGCTTATACTCAAAACATGAATGGTCCTTCAAACTACAATACTTCATCAAGCAAAACTTGAGGTGTGGAGAATTGATACTAATTATCTTCTTTAAATGTTCCAAGGTAGTAAAAATATGACAACTTTCCTTGTGTCTCCACCTATAGTCAACAAATACAAAGAACAAATATTATTTAAGCATGCATGATAAATCAAACACTGTCAACTCCAATTTACATGCAACAATGGTCAACAACCACATAATCATTTACACCAATGATCAAATGACTTGCAAATTCAAGTATATGAATGATAAAAATATGGCAAGGCTCCTTCTGTCTCCACCTACAATCAAAAAATACAAAGAACAAAAATTATTTAAGCAACTCTCCAATTCACATGCAATAATGGTCAACAACCACATCATTGTTTATGCTAACAGTTAAATGACTTGAACATTCAACTGGATGAATGCTCTTTCATGCTTTTATTTATTTTTGGAACACTCAAAGTATCATGGACATCCATTGCGACAACCTAATGTGTCTGATACCTGCATTGCACATAGAGCATAATAGTTTGGAAGTCTTGAGAGCGTGTGATTACAACTCAAGAAAACATTTAGGATTTTTCTAAGGCTAGATCTTTATCGGATATGATCTTTGATACTCACTTTCCATGTTGCTCCTAACATCCAACCTTTTTTGTATAGAGATTTGGATCTAATAAACTTCTTTTAAAATTATGATGTAATAAATTATTATTAATCTTTATACCATGCTTTTGGTGCTTGATTTAGACCATATAAGGATTTGTTCAACTTACAAACCTTTTGTTCTTGTCCTTTGATCACAAATCCTTCTAGTTGTGACATATATACCTCTTCTTCAATATCACCATTAAGAAATGCACTTTTTACATCCATTTGATGAAGTTTCCATCCAAGATGTGATGCTAAAGCACAAATTATTTGAATAGTAGTCATTTTTGTTGTTTGTGTAAAAGTTTCTTCATAATCAATTTCTTTTGCTTGAGTATATCCTTTTGCAACTAGTTGAGCTTTGTATTTTTCAAGTGACCCATCTGCTTTATACTTGATCTTGTAGATCCATTTATATCCTACTATTGTCTTTCCTTGAGGTAAATCAACCACATTTCAAGTTTTATTTTTTATTAATGTTGCATATTTTGATTCCATGGTTGCCTTCCATTGTGGATGACTTAAAGCATTTAGAGTAGTTGTAGGTTCTACTACAAAGCTTATCAATCCCCTATTCATTCTCTTTAAACTACGAGTTTGAGGTCTTATAGTAGTGAGATTTGGCATTTGATCTAATTTTGAGTCCTTAAGTGTATCTCTAAGTCATATTGGTTTTTTCCTTTAAAGTATTATAGTAGTCTCTAAGTTCTCAATTTGTTCATCATATATGTTTGATTATGAACATTCACTTGATGATTCTTCTTCTAAAAAACTTGGGATTATCCCTTAATCAACCTTTTGTTCTTTAATAACATTTTTGTTTCCTTCATTAAATACTACATCTTTGCTTAGGTAAATTTTCTTTGTTGTTAGATCAATTATTGGTAGGGTACCTAGGAATAGATATTTGGGGATGTATTATTATATTGTATAAGGGTTGGCATGGGCCACACATAACCTAAGGTTAATTGTATTATAATATTATATTATATTATATTATTATATTAGTAGTAGGCTACCCAAAGTAGAATAAGAATATGGATATATAAAGAAGAAATATTTGTCATTGTAATCATCATAAAAGAAGAATCTTATGTAATCATCTATACCCACAAAGTGGCCTCTCACCTTGGGAGATCTTATGGAGTTATTCCTTCCTTCAGTATTATTATTGGTGTTTCCCTAGCTTAAGGGTATTATCTATCTCTTTCTCATTTGTGGATTGTTATTGTGGATAATGTATTGTGGATGGATGATTTGATATTTTTGCATACTGGTGAATGGTTTATGTTAATGATAATAAATTTTTGCAACAAGTGGTATCAGAGCAACGATTTTGGCAAAGTAGGGATTTTTGTGTGAAATTATAAAATTAGGGTAATTTTTTTTTTGAAAAAATATATCATCTTTCAGGAGCCATATCTTTGCAAAATTTTATCCGATTCAGGTGATTCTTGGATCCGTTGGTGAAAAATTTGAAGAGATTTAAAAATATTGGTCATGTGAAGGAATCTAAACAGTATTAAGGGAGATACGGCCTTTTGAAGTTAGTCACCCAAAATAGGGATAGTGATGAATTTCACAGATTTTTTTTGGAAAAACATCTCATCTTTCAGAAGCCATATCTCTGTGAAATTTTATCTGATTTAAGCGATTCTTGGATCATTTTGTGCAACATTTGAAGAGCTTTACAATGAGTGGTCATATGAAGGAATCCAAGTAGTATTGAGAGAGATACGATCTTTTGAAGTCAACCATTTGGAACAAGGGTAGTGACAAATTTTTAAGTCGTGATTTTGCAAAAGATAAAATTTGTTTAGTTTGGGTAAGAAAATCAATTGCACTTTATATTTTTTGGAATAAAAATTGTAGATCTAGTTTTCTATGTGTATTTTTAGCTTCAAATCGGTGGGAAGATATTTATTTCCATAAAATCCTAGTTTGCATAGGGCATGATATATATTGTCAAAAAAATCCTAGTTGCATTAGGGCATCAACTATGTCATTGGAAACGTTTAATGGAGAAAATGGTATTGATGTGAGAGTGGAAAATTTTAATGGAGAAAATGATATTGATGCTAGAGAGTGGTGGAAAAATTTTAGGTCTTTATATCGTAATAACCAATTATGGAAATCATTCCTTATCAAAAGCTTGAAAGGGGAAGCTTGGTCTTGGTGGAATAATTTTCGTAAGGAAAGGAGTCATGAATACACTTGGGATGAAATAGAGCATTCATTCTTGAGCACATGGGTACCTATTCAATTACAAATAAAGTTAGATATTTGTAAGAGAGATCTTGAAGGAAGGGATAAAAAGATAGATAGCATGTTGGATGTCATCAAAGACCTTGAAAAGAAACTACAGGGAATTCAAAATGAGCAAAATGAAATAAAAGGAGAATGGAAAGTTTTCAAGAAACAAAATGAAGACTATGAAAAATAAATAAAATTACTCAAGAAGGAGAAAGAGGAAAATGTTAAGGAAGATAATGAGAAGAATGAAGTCACATCTTTAGATTTTCAAAAGCAAGAGAAATATCAAAAGGTTTAAGATTCATCTAAAAGTTCTATTTTGCAGGTTCATAGAAGCATTCAAAAAGAACATGTTATTATTTCCATTAACCCTAGTAGCAGATATAATTTTATTAATATTGCTTTGGCTAAGAAGTTGCAAGTTCAAGGAACAAAAATTAAGGACATACAGCTAGAGGGTGAGCATGTTTAGATTTTTGAAGATTTGAAGATCACCATGGATAAATATGTTTTACATTTAGATTTCTATGCTATTGATATGGATGATGAGGATATTGTTCTTGGTTATCCTTGGTTAGATTCTTTGGGTACTATTAACATTAATGTGCAAAAGAAGTTTATGAAGTTATTGTACAGTAAAAAGAAGATAACATTACAGGATATTTCTCAGCTTAAGGAGCAAGGATCCAAGGAAAATCAAGAAGTGGTTGTAGAGAAACAAACTGAAGAACCTAAAATAGAATCCAAGAAGACAGTAGCAACAACAAAGTCTATGGAAGAAGTAGCAACAACTAAGTCCATGGAAATAATAGTAACAGATTCCAAGGAAGCTTTGATAGAAGAGCACAAGGACACACCAAACAAAGAGAACATGAAAGAACAATGTGTAGAAGAATTTAAAACAATGGAGCCAAATGTTGAGAAGTCAAATAAGGTAGAACATCAAGTTAAGGTTGCACCATATCGCCATCCACACCACCATGAGCATCAACAATCTTGGAAGTATGGTTCAAGGTAACAATATTATGGTTCTACATGGAATCAAAAGGGCACCAACTATGGCAGTGTTTGGCATAGAAAGCATAGGGAACCTAGTTTTTAGAGTGGATCATCAACATCAAGGAAAAAGTGGACCCATCATTCAAGTTATCAAAATACAGTAGCAAAAGTGTGGAGCCAACGAAGCAGATTTGGCTACTCAAGTAACAAAATGGCATACCATAATCAACATGTTTCACTTAGATGGATGGATGATCGATATTGGTACCAATTGCTACCATTTCTTAGAAAATCATATTATCATGTTTCTTCATATGTTTCGAGGATGAAACATTTGTAAGGAGGGTGGCATGGTAGGGTAACTAGGAATAGATATTTGGGGATATATTATTATATTGTATAAGGGTTGGCATGGGCCACACATAACCCAAGGTTGATTGTATTATAATATTATATTCTAATATTATATAATATTATATTAGTAGTAGGCTCCCCAAAGTAGAATAAGAATATGGATATATAAAGAAGAGATATTCGTCATTGTAATCATCATAAAAGAAGAATCTTATGTAATCGTCTATGCCCACGAAGTGGCCTCTCACCTTGGGAGATCTTGTGGAGTTATTCCTTCCTTAAGGATTATTATTTGTGTTTCCCTACCTTAATGGTATTATCTATCTCTCTCTCATTTGTGGATTGTTAATGTGGATAATATATTGTGGATGAATGATTTGATATTTCTGCATATTGGTGAATGGTTTATGTTAATGATAATAAAGTTATGCAACAATTATTCTATAACATATTGAATCATCATCATAATCAAGAAATATTCCACATAATTTTATCATCTAGTTTAGTTCTTCTTTTCTTTGGGATATGCATGTATGTCTTACATATAAATATTCTCAATTGTTCTACTATTGGTTTTTGTCTTAACCATACCTCTTCAAGAGTGATATTTCCAGTATCCTTGTAGGTGATCTATTTTAGCTACTTCTACCAATATTGATGATCAAGTTGGGCTTCCTTTAGCATACAACAACATTTCCATAATTGATCTATTTATTCTTTCTACAATACCATTTTGTTGTGGTGAATATGTTGTGGTAAGTTGTCTTTTTATGCCATTAGTTTCTAAAACATTTAAAATTATTTTGATAAAAAATCACCTCCTCTATCTGAATGAAGATTCTTGATTTGTTTTCTTGCTTCTTTTTCCACTAATAGCTTAAATTGTTTGAAACAATTGAATGCTTTAGATTTGAATTGCATAAAATACATCCACATTTTCCTAGAGCAATCATCAAAAAATAGTTGAAAATGTTTGTCCTCCAATACTAGTAACATTCATTGGACCACATAAAAATGTATATACTAATTCCAATGGCTATTGAGTTCTATGTTAACTTAGTTCAAAAGGTGTTCTATGTTTTTTCCCTACTAGACATTATAGACAAACTATATATTTCTAGTTTAGGTAAACCTTTAACCATTTGATGTTTACTCATCTCAATAATGAAGATGCACTAATGTGTCCTAGCATTTTATGTCAAAGTTCTCTTGTTTATGAAATCCTTGTTGATATAGCCATATTTGATAATGTATCTAGCATAAACAAACTATTTTTATAATATCCAAAAGCTATAACTCTTCCTTGTTTGGTAATAATATATTTTATTGTCTTTAATAGTTTTGAATTCAACTGCTAGGTTTTGATCCATCAGTTGAGATACTAAAAGAAGACTAGCAATTAATCCAGGTATAGATTGTACATTACTAATTATTATTTTTCCATTTGATAGATCAATTATGTTGGAAATATGAGCAAGTTTTGTTGTCATTGATTTCAAGAGGATGATGATCAAGTTTCGTTGTCATCCATGCATTCATGTCAAGAGGTTGATGTCCAAGTTTCATTGTCATTAATGTCTTCCAGTGGTTTTTCCAAAAAGGCAAAGAAGTAGGTTTAAATGGAAATAATAATATTATAATATCTAATATTATAATATTCTAGGTTACAGGTTGGTTTGAAGAAAAACGAAGGCCAAGGAGTTATCAAATTTTAATTTCTCCAAAAGACCCATTTGGCAGATTTTAAAGACTATGGTTTAATTTATTTAAATTTAAATATTTTAACCATAGGTTAAAATTTAAATTTAAATAATAAATCAAGGCGCCAAAGTTTAAATTAAATTTGAATTTCTAAGGTTCACCGACGTGTTAAACAAATTGGCATATGGTATAAAAGGGGGCAAGTTGGTTTCATAAAAATTATCCATGCAAATGTTAATTGCCCAAAAGAAATTGTGTGCTGCGTTGGTGAGAAAAATATTCAAGTGTGTTTAAATAAAAAATAAGGCAAATGTACCAATAAAGACAATGGGAGCACCATCTAAGTCCCAAGGTGCTTGGTAGTGTAAGTGGCAGCCAAGGGCTGCGTTAGGATTTTTGCAAAGCTCAAGGTCACGGGTTCGATCCATGTGATCATCGTTTTGTGAAGGGAGGAAAGTTTTTTTCTGCATCGAAGTCGAGGAGCCATAAGGGTTAAGAGTAAATACGTACACCTTATTATCTCATGAGGGCACATAGCCCAAGAAATGGATGTGCTTTGCGCTAAGGCGCTTGGTGAGGCAAGGTTGGGTGTTCAAATCTCTCCGAAGGTTTTTGGTTGGTTTAATAAAAGATTTTTGATATCTAACCATTGAGATTGGCAAAGAGGTTGATTTTAATTGAGACAAGTTTTAAGTTAAAATATCCATCAAACAAAATATTTGAGGTAAGTCTTGGTGAAGACTTGTTGAGTAGATTGAATAAGTTCTAGTGAGGACTTGTTAAGCAGAGTTGAGGTAAGTCTCGGTGAATACTTGTTGGAAAAATTTGAGGTAAGCATTTGAGTAGACTTGAGAGCAGATTTATGATTGGATCAAGCTTTGTGTTAAGGCTTGAGGACATATTTGAGGATAGATTTTGGTGTAGATTTGAGGATATATTTGTGCCAGATCAGATACAGAGATTGAGTAGATTTGTGCTAGACCAAAGGACAATGTTTAGTGTAGATTTGAGATAGAGGTTAAACAGAGTTGCGAGTAAGCTTTGGAGGTGATATAGTAGAGGATAGTAGTCTCTAGTGGATAGAGATCCATTATCTAGGGTAGTGAGGACAGAGGTCTTTAGTGGATAGATGTCCATAAGCCAGTGCAGTGGAGGTAGTAGTCTTCTAGAAGATCACCAGCCATAGTAGAGGGGATTGGTATCTCCTGTGGATAGGTATCCATGAACTTTATTAGGGGATTGGTGTCTCCTTTGGATAGAGGTCCATAAACATTGTAATAGGTAAGGATTCCCAAGAATTTTTTTGAGAAAAATTAAGTGAAAATATTTTCTTCGTGGAGTAGCCCACATTGGGTGAACCACGTTAAATCATATCTCTTATGTGTGTGATGCTTTGTATAATGTTTACTACTTTGATATTGTTGATGTTATCATATGGATTAAAAAGTAAAAAAATTATATTATATTGTTCACCCCCCTCTCAGTATAAGCACATGTTCTTCAATTGGTCTCAGAGTTGGTCTCTCCATGAAAAGAATAACAACTTGGAGGAAGATCCATCAGGAACGCACATGACTTCATAGAATGAAGAAGAGACTATGTTTGACATAAATGAGGAATTTTTTTCTACTCTCAAGAACTTATAAAATATTAGAAAGAAGAACTCAAATTTGAAGGATCAAATCCAAGAGGGTGAAGAAGCAAATATGGAACTTCTATAGAGTCTCATAGAACTCAAATTAAAGATAGAAGGAAAAAAAAATTGAACAGGATATGACAAATCTATTAAGAGCAAGGGAAATAGAATGTGAAATATTGGAAGCAAAAATTATTTATCTAAGGAATGAAGTTTAGAAGACCAAGTTATGATAAGATATAAAGTTGGGAAAATAGAAAGAGGAGTTAAGCCTTCAAGAAGCAGAGACATCAAACAAAGATAAGCAAGTGGCTCATACTCTAGAAGGAAAAGACATCAGGAAATAAGAAAGCAAAGAAGAACCATGGACAAGGATTAATCACAAAAAAAGGAGGAGCACTCGACCATATTTCCTAAGGCATTCAAACAGGTTACATAATCTCTTCTATGACTATTGCTTTTCATGTAATAAATATGGTCATAGAGTTGTATATTGCATTGGCTATGTTAAAAATAATATCAATAAAAATTTTAATTATTTTGCACCTCTTATGAATAATGATGTCATATGTTATAAGTGTAATAATTTTGGGCACAAGGCTAGATGGTGTAAAATGATATTTTTCGATTCAAGTAAAAATAATATAACTTCAAAAATTAGGAAAGATAAAAAAGGGCATGATAAATTTAGATCAATGTTAGTACAAACAGCTCTTCATGTTCAGGATAAGGGAAAACAATGTTATCTTGATAGTGGATGTTCTAGTCACATGATAGGAGACAAAAGTAAATTTCTAGTACTCAAATAAACTGATGGAGGATCAATAATATTTGGTGATAATGGATCAACAAAAATTTGTGGGAAAGTAACTCTGAGTTTAGATAATGGGAAAACAAAAACAGAGAATTTATATTATGTCAAGGGGTTGAGGTACAATCTACTAAGTGTGAGACAACTTTGTGATCAAGAGCACATGGTTACTTTTCATCCAAGTAGGTGTGAAATTAGAAAGTCTAAAACTGGAAAACTTATTGCAAATGCAAATATAACTACAAAAAACCTCTACATGTTAAGTGATATTAAAGGAGAAAAGTATTTTCTATCACAAGAAGATGAGAGTTGGTTGTGGCATAGAAGAATGGTTCATTTGAACTTTGACAACATAGTAAACATAAGAAATAAGCAGGTTGCTAGAGACTTACCAAAGCTAAAAAGGCCATAAAACACAATTTGTTCACAATGTCAACATGGAAAGCAAACTAGAACAAGTTTCAAGTCAAGAATTTATGTCATCTGAGCCATTGAGACTAGTACACACTGAATTATGTGGTCCTACAAGTACAAAGAGTTTACAAGGTGAAAGTTACTTTATATTATTTATAGATGATTATTCCATAATGATTTGGGTATCTTTCCTGAAAGAAAAATCAGAAGCTCTTGAGAAGTTTAAATATTTTAAAGAGTTAGTTGAAAATAAAATATGTAAAAGGATTAAGAATTTAAGGTCAGACAGAGGAGGATAATTTACCTCAAATGAATTCGTAGACTTTTGTGAACAACATGGGATCAAAAGTGAATATTTATAAGTAAGGACTCCTCAACAAAATAGGGTAGTTGAAAGGAAAAACATGATAGTTGAGAATATGGCTAGAGCTATGTTAAATGAGTTTAATATTTTAGATGGTTTTTGGAAAGAGGCAGTACATACAGCAACATATATCATCAATAGAGCTCAAGTAAGAGTAAATCATCACAAAAATACATGAGCTCTAGAAAGGAAGACTAGCCACTATAAAGTATTTTAGAATTTTTGGAAGCAAATGTTATTTTTTTTTATGGGAAGAGAAAATTTTGGGTAAGTTTGACCCAAGATGTGATGAGCGTATTTTTATAGGCTATTCCACCAAGAGCAAGGCCTATAGATGCTATAACAAAAGGACGTGTACTATTATAGAAAGTATAAATGTAACAATTGATGAGAATATAGTATCAAGAGAACCAGTTCAATAAATTGTATACCAGGAAGATGAAAGTTGTCAAGAAGAGTTATGTGAAGAATCGAAAGAAGAAGAAGAAGAAATGCAAAGATTTCTTCCTAAAAATCCATTCAAGTATGTACAAAAACATCATCCAAGGGATATAATAATTGGGAATCCAAATGATAGACAAACAAGGAGAAGGGTAATAACATCAAATAAACAAGTAAATTTCTCTTTGTTATCCGAAATTGAACCAAAATATTTCAATAAGGAAAGTGAAGATGACTTTTAGATTAAGGTAATGAATGAGGAACTAGACCAGATAGAGAAAAGTAAGAGTTGGGAACTTGTTCCATGACCAAAAAGCAAGAATGTGATTGGCACTAAATGGGTATTTAGAAATAAGTTAAATGAATATGGTCAGGTAGTCAGAAACAAAGAAAGGTTAGGATGCAAAGATTATGCATGGGTTGAAGGAATTGATTTTGATGAGACATTTTCTCCAGTTGCACGACTTGAAGCTATAACAATTTTCTTAGCCTTATCAAGTTTCAAAAACTTCAAAGTATATCAGATGGATGTTAAATCAGTCTTTCTAAATGGTGTCTTGGAAGAAGAGGTTTATATTGAGCAGCCAAAGGGATTCAGCTTAATAGGTAAACTAGACTATGTATGCAGATTAAAGAAGGTACTTTATGGACCGAAACAAGCTCCTAGAGCTTGGTACTCAAGATTGGATAAGTACCTTCAGGAACAGGGGTTCAGGAAAGGAATAGTGGACAGTAACTTATACATAAAAAATGAATGGAATGACCTACTAATTGTGGTTGTCTATGTGGATGATATTATTTTTGGTGGCAACAATGATAAAATGATTTTGCAAAGAGCATGCAGAATGAATTTGAGATGTCTATGCTTGGTGAGTTGTCATTATTTATTGGATTTCAAATTTCATAATCAGAGAAAGGAGTATTTTTTTCACAAACCAAGTATATAAAGGAAATGCTAAAGAAATTCAAGTTAGAATATTGTAAACCAGTGAGTACCCCCATGGTTACACGATGCAAGTTAAGTAAATATGATGAATCTCCTGAGGTGAATCAAAAACTGTACAGATCTATGATTGGTAGATTATTGTATGTCACAACTACAAGACCAGATATCATGCAGGAAGTGGGATTAGTGGTAAGGTTTCAAGCAGCACCCAAGGAGACATATGTAGTAGCAGTAAAGAGGATTATCAGGTATCTAAAAGGGATTATGGATTTTGGGCTCTAGTATCCCAAAAGTGATAGTTTCACTCTCACAGCATATACAGATGTAGATTGGGTTGGCAGCATTGATGATAGAAAAAGTATAAGTGGAGGAGCATTCTTTCTTGGAGACTATTTAATCTCTTGGCTAAGTAAGAAACAGGTATCAGTATCCTTATCCACAGCATAAGCAGAGTATATTGTAGCATTTTCTTGTTGTACATAGGTATTATGGATGAAGCAAACTCTAGAGGACTTCAAGATAAACATTATCACCCTATTCCCATATTGTATGATAATACAAATGTTATAAATATCTCAAAGAATCCAGTGATGCACTCTAGGACAAAGCACATTTTGATCAAGTATCATTTTCTAAGAGAACAGGTGACATATAAGCAAGTCAGGTTGGAATATGTTACTACAAAAGAGCAGATTGTGGATATCTTCACTAAACCACTTCCGAAAGAGACCTTTGAGTATCTTAGAAAGAAATTGGGAGTAGTTCTACTCCCACCCCAAAATTAACCACCTCAAGAGAGGAGGTGGGGGAGGGGCTAAGCTAAGATTCTCATTCTTAACCCCAAGCCCCAAATGTGGCCCTTTGTCATTGATGTCAAAGGGGGAGAGATTTGAGTTAGGGGGAGAGCATTCAATCAGGCAGAGTAGTTTCTCAGGGGAAGCAAAACTGAAAAAAAGGTAAAGGAAATGATAAAAGTAAAATGGGTTGTCATCAATGACAAAGGGGGATATTGTTGGAAATATGAGCAAGTTTTTTTGTCATTGATGTCAAGAGGATGATGATCAAGTTTCGTTGTCATCCATGCATTCATGTCAAGAGGTTGATGTCCAAGTTTCATTGTCATTAATGTCTTCCAGTGGTTTTTCCAAAAAGGCAAAGAAGCAGGTTTAAATGGAAATAATAATATTATAATATTCCGGGTTACAGGTTGGTTTGAAGAAAAATGAAGGCCAAGGAGTTATCAAATTTTAATTTCTCCAAAAGATCCATTTGGCAGATTTTAAAGACTATGGTTTAATTTATTTAAATTTAAATATTTTAACCATAGGTTAAAATTTAAATTTAAATAATAAATTAAGGCACCAAAGTTTAAATTAAATTCAAATTTCTAAGGTTCATCGACGTGTTAAACAATTTGGCATATGGTATAAAAGGGGGCAAGTTGATTTCATAAAAATTATCCATGCGAATGTTAATTGCCCAAAAGAAATCGTGCGCTGCATTGGTGAGGAAAATATATGTGTGTTTAAATAAAAATAAGGCAAGCGTGGCAATAAAGACAATGGAAGTGTCATCTAAGTCCCAAGGTGCTTGATAGTGCAAGTGGAAACTGAGGGCTGCGTTAGGACGTTTGCGAAGCTTGAGGTCACGGGTTCGATCCACGTGATCATCGTTTTGCAAAGGGAGGAAAGGTTTTGTTTGCGCCCAAAGTTGAGGAGACATAAGATTTAAGAGGAAATATGTGCACCTTATTATCTCATGAGGGCACATAGCCCAAGCGATGGATGTGCTTTGCGCTAAGGTGCTTAGTGAGGCAAGGTTGGGTGTTCAAATATCGCTGAAGATTGTTGGTTGGTTTAATAAAATATTTTTGATATCTAACCATTGAGATTGGAAAAGAGATTGATTGTAATTGAGATAGGTTTTGAGATGATTGATTGTAATTGAGATAGGTTTTGAGATCAAATCTCCATCAAACAAAATATTTGAGGTAATTCTTGGTGAAGACTTGTTGAGAAGATTGGACAAGTTCTAGTGAGGACTTGTTAAGTAGAGTTGAGGCAAGTCTTGGTGAAGACTTGTTGGACAGATTTGATGCAAATATTTGAGTAGACTTGAGAGCAGATTTGTGATTGGATCAAGCTTTGTGTTAAGGCTTAAGGACAGATTTGAGGATAGAGTTTGGTGTAGATTTAAGGACAAATTTGTGCCATATTAGAGATAGAGATTGAGTAGATTTGTGCTAGATCGAAGGATAGTGTTTAGTGTAGATTTGATATAGAGGTTGAACAAATATGAGAGTAAGCTTTGGAGGTGACATAGCAGAGGATAGTAGTCTCCAATAGATAGAGATCCATTAGCTAGGGCAGTGAGGATAAAGGTATTCGGTGGATATAGGTCCATAAGCCAGTGTAGTGGAGGTAGTGGTCTTCTAGCAGATCACTAGCCATAGTAGAGGGGATTGGTGTCTCCTGTGGATAGGTATCCATGAACTTGATTAGGGGATTGGTCTCTCATTTGAACAGAGGTCCATAAAAATTGTAATAGGGAAGGATTCCCAAGAAATTTATTGAGAAAATTTAATCAAAAATATTTTCTTTGTGGAGTAGCCCACATTGGGTGAACCACGTTAAATCATGGCTCTCATGTGTGTGATGCTTTATGTAATGTTTACTACTTTGATATTGTTGATGTTATCATATGTATTAAAAAGCAAAAAGTTTTATCTTATATTGTTCATCCCTCCTCTCATTATAAGCACATGTTCTTCAAATTAATATATCTCTTACTCCTTTGACCTCAAAAAGTCATACTACCTGCTATGACAACTTATTTTTCTTATTTCTCTTGAAATTTTTTAAACCATTGCCTATTTCTAGTCAAATGCCTACTTTCTCTAGAATTAATATATCAATAATTCATTGTAAATTCCTTTAATATAATTTCAAGTCTTCTTAAAAATTTAAATAACTTCAAAAACTTGAAAATAAATATTTTAACTTAAATTCTTCAAATAACTCCCAATTAAATTAATTAAAATTAAATCCTATTTGAAGCATAAAACCTTATCACTCCATGCTTTAATATCAAAAAAATGAAATATTAATTCCAAACTAAAGTAGAAAACCTTATATCTCCTTCTAATAATTAAATCATAGAAAACTTATAATCCTAATTTATGAAATTATTCTACTAATTAAATCACTTGTCTCCAATTAAAATATCTATGTTTAGGTTTTTAATTTTTTATTAAAGGTAATATAGCTTACTTTATTGACTTGTTTTCTTACACACTTGCTTATCTAACTTAGTTGGGATGCGATAACGTATTTATTATCTTAGTATTTCAATTGAGGCTCTAAATAGCCTTAAGAAACGTGTCTAGCTTAGCATAAGTTCTATGAGGAAATTTGCATGATGGTTAGAGAATGAAACATTAGTGATGAATGTAACGAAGCATTTTGGCTTCTCAAGTGGAAAAATGGTTGATTCTCATAGACTATTCAACCAAACATTAGCTTCTATAACTTTCACTTTCTTGACCCTTGAGTATGCAATATATCTTGGATACATTGCTTGTCAAATCCTTTGAGCTCCTAGTTTTTGGTTCTTTGATCTCCATTGTGAGGTGAATGTGGCTTTGGTATTTTAATCCCTGGTTCTACTATGTGAAGTAATTGTTATGTTATTTTTCTTATCTTTGGTCGTATATACTTCATTGTGAAGTGACTATTGTGTATGCTCACCTATTCTCTCATTGTAGAGATGTTGCTCTCTCGGTTCTTCACTCTCTATGGAGGTATTGTACTCCTGGTGCTTCACGTTATATGAAACATTGCTCTCCCAATTTCTTCATACTCTATAGAACAATGCTTTTGTTGTTCCTTAATATTTTGTGAGAACATTGTTCTTCTAATCATGGCTCTTCACGTTGCTCTCATATGACTACTCTTCACGCTCGAATAGATTTTCAATGGTGCTCAAATTATTCTTGGATTGTTGCTAAAAAAGGCACTCTATTCCAATCTCGAATGGTGCTAACCTTTGGTTCATTGGATATTTTTTAGATACACACCTTTCCTATGCTAATTGCTCAGCTTCTTACCTTTCTTACCCTGCTAGCACTTAGTGTTTACCGTTCTATTCATTCTTTCTTTGTGAATGCTTATCACATAGGACAACAA
Organism: Wollemia nobilis; assembly: GCA_028583015.1. Classification (NCBI taxonomy): domain Eukaryota; kingdom Viridiplantae; phylum Streptophyta; class Pinopsida; order Araucariales; family Araucariaceae; genus Wollemia; species Wollemia nobilis. The sequence continues at coordinate 1,142,771 of JAQPPZ010003577.1, forward strand.
TTGAATATATGTCCTTCTCTAGTGCTACTATGGACAACATTTAAATATATGTCCCTAGGGTTATGCGTAAGGGGTCAGTCCAAAAATGTATTTATAAAAATGGGGTAAATCAGTTTCAAAATCAAGGTAAATAGTGTCCAAACTCATATAGAAGACATGGTGAATTGTCGTTTTCCATAAAAAAATATTAAAAAGTGGTGAATTTATCATAATATTTGAAAAAAAATGTTTTTCTAATGCTCGTATGATGTCTATTCCTTTTGTTTCTCATCTGTAATCTTCTTTGCTACCGCTCGTCTATTATCCAATGTGTCTAGTGTAGTTTGAAGCAAAAGTAAAGGAAATTTTGCACATCGAGGGCATAAATGAGGAAAATTGTACACATTAGCAAAGATAAGGGAAAATTTACACATCTATGGTGGGCATTTCAAATTGTTTGTCATCTATTTCTGCTATTGCTCATCTATTCCTGCTAATTCGCGTATATTCCTGCTATTTCTCATTTATCACTACTATCGATCATCTCGAGGAGAATCAATGTTTAAGATGTAGGAGTACCGCTATCGCATTAAGTATATATTGGTGGTATAATAGATGATTTTGTCGATGTAAATAAAATTCTTTTATAATTTCAAGGTGAAAATATCCAATACTTTATACGAGAATGTTGACGATTTAAATATAAAACAATTAAAATATTATAAAATCGAGGTGAGCCAACCCAAAAAAAATCTTGCACCAAGAAATTTTGGGCTAATGGACCTCGATCAAGGGTCCACATATTCACCAATACCAAATTTTAGAAATCTAAATATTCATTAATTAATGATAATTTATCGCTATACATAACCTTGTCTATCTCGCTACTCTAGTGACGCTATGGATAACACTTGAATATTTATCTCGTTTTCTCTAGTGACTTGTAGCTTTCTTTGGTGACCAGTGCTTAAATACTTAACCAATATGTCGTTGGTGTCTCTTAGAATAGTTTTCTTTAGCTTATGGATAATGGCACTTCTTAATAGCTTACTAGCTTATCTTAATGTCTCCTTGAATGTCTTCTAATACTTCACTGAATCAAAGTCCAAGACTAAAATATATGTATATTTCAAGTCAACTTTGTTTTTCTAGTTATCTGATTAACCATAATTCTTCTCTATGCCTCTATATACTTTATCTTTGGATGCTTCTTCTTTGTACTTCTCAGTACACCTCTTATCTATATCTAAAATCTTATATTGCTTATCAAATTTTGTAGGAATATTTGATGCTTATCAATCTACTAGAATTTAACTCCAATATCTAAAAATATTTTTCCAATGTCTTAGATCACACCTAAGAACAAAAATATAATTCTCCTATTTTCTAGAGAACCCAATGTCAATATCAGGGTGACTATGAATGTCCCCTTACATCCAACTATCTCCTAAGTTGGCTCTTTCTATCAATGTCCAACTTTATTCTAAGTTGGCTCTCTCTATCAATGTCCAACTTTCTCTTGAGTTAGCTCTCTCTATCAATGTCCAAATTTCTTATAAGTTGGCCCTCAATAAAATTAGTTGAGTTATAGTCTTCACTGGTTTTCCTTCAACCAAGTGGAAATACCCTAGCATCCAAATCAGGGTGACTTATCCTTGTCCTCTCAATCTCTACTCAATCAAACCTTTAAAAATAGAGTCCAAGTCTTCATTGCTTTCAAAGTGGACATACTCTAATATAACTCTATCAAAAATGGATGAATTTAAATGATGGTGGCTAATAAAATAACTCTATAAAAATAGACAGAGTTAAGTGGCAGCTCTGATACCATTGTTGGATTTCAAGCCTTACTACCACAAAATATAATAAATCCCAATATAAAGAATCATATGAAATGAATATTACTGAATAATGCAAACAAATCTCATATAATATGAATCAACATAACAATATTATTGAAAGAAAATACTCACAATATTATTCATGAGTCAAATATACAATATTGAGATTTTCTCTATATTCAGATACATTTCATGGAGCTTTATCTCCATAATATAGCTTTACAAGATAACTCTTCAAATTCTTGACTATTGCTTTCCATATGACCTTTGGATTCTTATCTTACCACTTGTACACTAGACTCTTGGTCTTCTTGCATGACACATGTACAAATCCTGCAATTTCTAATTTATCAAATAATGTAATATTCTCTAACATCACATCAATCTATGTGGACTTCTAGTTTTTATGGATATAAGTACTTTTCGTTGTTTTTAGATGACTACTTATAGAATATGTGGGTGTATTTCTTTATGCTGAAGTCAAAAGTGCTCAAGTGTTTTTAAATATTCAAGAAGTGTGTCAAGATGAAAATTGGACATTCCATTCAAGTTCTTTGCTCAAATTGAGGGAGGAGTATACATCAAATGACTTTTCATAGTTTCTCAAATAAAATGGGAGCAATAATACTGGGTTGAATTTTTAGTCACTATCATATATCTTCTAAATAGAGCTCCCACAAAGGCCCTAAAAGGAGTTACATCTGAAGAAGTTTGTTCTAGGAGGAAGCCTTCAATTGCACATCTTAGATTTTTTGGAAGTAAGGCATACATGCATGTTCCAAAGTAGTAGAGGACAAAGTTAGATACTAAGACCCTACCATGCATATTTCTTGGGCATGATGATGAATCAAAAGGTTATCGAATGATGGTTCTAGTCACCAAGAAATTGCATATAAGTGGAGATATGGTGTTTGATGAATCTAGTGAAACTAAGTCAAATACGAAGGATTCAAAGGATTTTGAATATACCGCATCTCTAGTTGTAGGTATAGGTGATGATGATATGGATTTAGATGAGGAATTTTATGAAGTTGATGAATCTATAGCATTTGATAAACAAAAATATGTTGCATCTATAACTCCATAATGGAGAAAGACTCCAAAATGGTTCACTAGGACCATCAAATATGTTAATATTTGTGCACCTTTTGACATCACTTCCACACAACCATGTACTTAGAGTAGTACACGTCAAGGAGTAAATCTAGTGTTGATTACTTCAGTGATGGAGAATTTAAAACCAAAATCGATGAAGGAAGCACTTAGTTTACCACAATGGAAGGTAATTATAGATACAAAGTATAAATCTTTGATAAAAAATAAAATATGGGAACTTGTCGATCTACCAAAAGGAAAGAAGCCCATAGGCACAACTCGTCAGAAAGAGCTATGTACATAAGGAAGGAATAAATTATGAAGAGACATTCACTTCCACTACAAATATTAAGACCATCCATGTAATTTGTACACTTGCAGCATAGTTTGATTGGAAAATTTAGCAAATGGATGTCAAGAGTCTCTTCCTAAGTGATGATCTGAAAGTGGAGGTGTGCATAACACAACCTAAGGGCTTTGTTATCAATAGGTAACATCAAATGGTGTATATATTGATAAATTTATTGTATGGATTGAAGTACGCTCCCAAAGCCTAGTACATAAAAATTGATGATCATCTATTGTAGCATGGTTTTACCAAAAGTCCCTCTAATGCAAATCTCTATATTAAGAAAGTTGGATCTTACAATGATATTGTATTGTATGTTGATAATCTGGTCATCAGTAGTAGTTCTAATGATTTGGTGAATGGTGTGAAGAATGACTTGAAAAGTCATTTGACATGACAAATTTAGAACTTTTGCACTATTATATTGGTTTAAAGATATGGAAAAAGAAGAATTATGTTGTGGTCTTAGAGATGAAGTATTTCAAGACATTGCTTATTAAATATTGGATGATAGATTGTAAATAAAAGGCAACACCAATGGAGCAAGGTTCACAACTATCTCAATATGATAACTCACCATAGATATTTGGTACTCTTTATCGTTAGCTAATTGGGAGTCTCATATACCTAACAAATACCAAGTCTGATATCAGCTTTGATATAAGTTATCTTTGGAGGTTCATATAGGAACCTAAGGAGAGTCATTGGAAGGCAACAAATAGGGTTTTGCATTGTCCATGGTATAGTGGAGTATGTCCTAGAGTATAAGAATGATCATTTTTTCTTGCAAGGATACACGCTAAGACTATGCCAAACCTATAGATGGCAATAGGTCAACATATGGATATGTATTTCATCTAGGATCTAGACCTATTTTGTGGCATAGCAAGGAATAGCAGACATTGGAATTATCATCCATAAATACAAAGCATCGTGTTGCACAAGAAGCCATCTGCAAATTTATATGGTTATGTTACAAATTATTAGATATGGGTGTTCCTAAAATCAATCGATAATATTGCATTGTGATAATTAGGGTGTTTTGAAGTTGGTCAAGAATCCATTTTTTTCATGAAAGAATGAAACACATTGAAGTTCAATGTCATTTCATTTGAGAACAAATTTAGAATAACTAGATTGAACTCCAATATATTCCTACCAAAGAACAAGTGAATATTTTTACAAAGGCACTTGCACATGTCAAATTTGAATTGTTTTGTAATTCTCTTTTTATAACAAATAATGTAATAAGGGGGGATGTTAGGCATTTATTACATTATTATCATGTCTAATATATATCTTTTTATTATATTGCGGGATTGAATGGGTGTAGTAGTTAGGAGGTTGGAATACTAGCTATACCCAATATGTATGGTTAAACTAATAGCTTATAGTTTATTATGGTTTTAACCATTTTATACGGTTATATCCTTACTGTTTAAATAATTGATTCAAAATTAATGAAAATGGTTTTCATTGCCCAACAATTTCTTGCTATTGAATATGGTTTAATGTTTTAGTGGTTGTTTCCTTTTGTGCATTTCTAAGTTTCCTATTGTTGTCACTATATTTTGGAAGTTGTTTTGGTATAATATATAACCAAAAAGAAGGGGTGGTTTGGGACTCATACACGCATGGTCTCAAGGGATCTACCAAATAGTTGAATGTTTTTCTAGAGATTTACAAGGTGCTGAACCATGGATATGTTTTTACAATTTAGGCTACAAACCACTACAACCAATGGTGCATGGCAAGATGTGCACAACTATGAAAAAATCTTTAATGCAAGTAATTTCAAACTTAATGCCTCCATTCCCTTACAATCTACTTGAATAGCATGGTAAATAATAACTAAAAAACTTGGTTGGGATAATTTGTTGTTATGAGATCGATTGAGTTTGTCCACCTCTTTTATTTTGTGGAATAGATTGGTTAGGGTTAATAGTAAGCCTTGGGATCTTATAACAAAATTTAAAGCTAAATCCTTATTAAAAATGGTATTCGGTGATTTGTAGACTTTTGGTTAATGCTAAAAATCGTAGCCTCTACTATAGACAATTCTCTATAAACAATCAGTTGAAAAAAATAATTTCTTCTATTTATGATTTGGTAGAAGATCTTGATTAAACTTTCAAATTTAATATCTTGCAATTTTTCAAGGATTGGAAATGATCCCATGGACAAGGTTTGTGTTTATGAATAGTTCCTACCTATAATCCCATTGCATTAAGGCTTAATGGGAAATGGAATAATAAATTTAAATATCTTGGTAGATCTTGATTAAACTTTCAAATTCAATCTCTTGCACTTTTCAAGGATTAGGAATGACCCCATGGACAAGGTTTTTCGATCAATTGTATTTACATGAATAGTTCTTACCTATATTCCCATTGCATTAAGGCTTAATGAGAAATGGAATAACAAATTTAAATATTTTGTATGATGCTAACTATAATGTAATATCCAAAAATATAAAGCAAACACTTCTACACAACTATTGATTTAGCGAATTACCCATAAATTACCTACAAAAGCTCAAGATTTAGCTAGATTTAGAATATTTTTTTAATATTGTCCTATTTGTAGCATAGCTTTGAAATAATAAGACAACACTCGTAGGCATGTAGATTAACCTAGAAGATATAGACTCTTGTCAAATCTAAATGTTCAACAATGTTTCTGGATGGCTTGTCCTAGTGATGTAATCTTCTAATATTATTGTCCAAAAGTTCTAGTGTGACCTTAGAGATATTTTGCAGCATTTTTTAAGCATATTTGGTTCATTCACTGTTATTCATATTTTAATAGCTTGTAGAATTCTTTAAAGGTTGGAAGTTATAAACTTTATATTTTTAGAGATGCATACTCTTTCTAGACAACTCAAAGCAATAACTATAAGGAATGTGGATATGGAACTTTAGCTCAAGCACAAGTGGATGCATTGGTCAAAGAGCAAAATATTTAAGAAGCAAGTATAAGTTTTTTAATGCACAACTATAAAGAACATGGAGATCAAAATCTAGCTCATAAAATTGAAAGGACAAGTCAATGAATTGGTAAACAAGAAAAGACAATCAAGAAGAAGTATTTATACACAACTACAAAGAATATATAAAGAATATGGAATCAAATGGCATTAGTTCAACCAATTAACTTTTTCGACTTTTAAGGAGAAGACTCAAGTTCAAATATTTCCAAGCGATACAACATAATAGTCAAGTTGTTGTAATACCACTATATGGTCATGATATGATACAAGTAGGGTCTATTTCAATCCCATATAACCAATTTAAAATATATATAGAAAGAATGTGGAGATCAAACTTTAGCTCATAAAATTGTAAGCACAAGCCAAAGAATTGGTCAAAGAGAAAATGCCTATCAAGAAACAAGCATAAGATTTTCTTGTCCATACTCACCATTTAGAAAGCATGTTTTGAATATTAATAAGCATTTGAATGTTGAATGTTGTTCTTAATGGAGTCCTCAATGTTGAGATCTACATTCCACATCATGTCAAGTGTTCTTAATAAAGCCCTCAATGTTGAGATTGACCTTCCACATGATAGCAAGCATTGGTCTTTTAATGTCCTGTTTTGGTTGTAGTCAAATCACCATGCATCCCTAGCCTCACTTATGTTATTCTTTATAAGTCAAATTTTTTATAATATGCATGGTCATCCAATTCTTCCCAATCAAGGTGTCATCAGTTATGTTACTTTGCGAATGGATTCCTAGCCTTGATTGTAGGAATTATAGTCCAAACCTCACTGCTTAGGACTCTCCCCAAAAGCCTCCCCGTTTTCTTCTTTAAACATGTCCAATATATACAAAAATAAAAATATTAATGTGCATTATATATATATATATATATATATATATATATATATATATATATATATATGACCTAAATGACCTCATTTAGGTTATAGCATTTCAACAAATCATACAATGATATTATAATTAGCAAATAGTATTTCAACATATTATGATTATATTGCAACTAATAATTATGCATGCATAGCCTAACAAAAACCTTTGTATTAAGAGTCTAATACGAAATCATTTATCCCAAGCCATTTAAGCTTGAAATATCAACATTAGAAAATCTTGTAGAAAACATGAGGATAAATTTTTATTATTAATACGAGTACCTTCAAACCAAAAAGGTTTATATCCACTTGATCAAGATCTATATGTGCATAAATTCAACTCTTACATCTAAATATTCACATGGCTCTATAAGGTACCCACCATTAAGATTGCAACTTAAATTATAATATGAAACTTCTCTTCCCATTATTTATTCCAAACTTATATTTATTCCAAACTTATATTCCCATTGTTTGTTCCTAACTTACTAAACTAAATGTTACGATTCATTAAGTAAAAATTGAAAACTCTTAACTTCCTATTATTTGATCCAAACGCATGTACACATTCCTTAATGAAATAATACACTATTATTTAAACAAAAAATTATTTCTACTTTTAAAACCATTTATTTTCTTATGTTTTATTTCTCTAAATAAAGCATATAATCAACAATATATTTTTTCTAATAAGCATTGAAGATGATCCAAGTCATAGGAGTCTCTAGAGTTAGCTGCATCCCATGGGAGTCGGATCATAGGAGTCTCTAGAGTTAGTTGCATCCCATGGGAGTCTTTCCACCCTCACGTTAATTTATCCGCTACGTCCCAATTCGGGGGCTATTTTATCCACCTTTGCTTCAGTTTGAATCTTCAATATCCGTGATAATTGATTTCTCTATGGTCTTTGAGCTTTGCCTCCAAGGTTCTCCACGTTCTCCTATCCTCGCCTTTGTCCCAATCTGAGTCTCAAATATCATTGATTCCTCAGTGCTACTTTATCTACCTTTGTCCCAATTCAAGGGTTACTTTATTGACCGAATCAGAGTTTCAAATGTTTCTAATAATCGAATCCTCTTCCATCCTCTTCTATGGTTTTTGCCTTTAAGGTTCTTATTCTCCTCTCCTTGTGATGTTTTATCTCTTTACTGTAAGTGAGAATGACTATCAGTTTTGTTGGGATATTTATTTTATTATTTCATTTCTATGTTGTTGAGGTTTTATTGTAGTTATTTCAGTTTAAATTAAGAGAAGATAGTTTCTTGTTGCTATATTTCTAAGGTGCGTGGCTTCAATTATACTTCACATTGCTACAACGAAAAAAAGTGTTGACCCTAATTGTACTTCACATTACTTTAACCATGAAAAGACCAGTTGATCGCAGCTTGTCAGTTGATTGTCCCAAACCAAGTACTTGCTTGTAGAACCCCCTTAACTTCTTCTTTACCCAAAGGCTAGTTCATAAAAAAATTATATATATATATATATATATATCTTTTTTTAATTTTTCTTTGCCCCGCAAGAGCGTGGCTCAATTGTACTTCACAATGCATCAACAAAAAAAAAAAATGGGAGGGAGTTTCCTGTTGCTATGCTTCCGAAGAGTGTAGCCTTAATTGTACTTCACATTGCTTCAACAAAAAAAAACAAAAAACAAGAGTGTGGCCCTAATTGTACTTCACATTGCTTCAACAAAAAAAATAATTAACTACCTGAAAGGGATAGACCAACTAATAGCAGCTTGTCAATTGACTGTCCAAAACTAAAAACTTGTTAATCTATCTTTTATTAACTTTATCTTTACCCAAAAATTAAAATTCATTGGAAAAGAATCTTTAACTTCCTTATAAATTCTCTATAGTTTTCCCTCCAAAGGTTATCCACATCCTCTGCCCTCAATTTTTCTTAAAAAGCAGCTACTTTAAAATAATAATAAAAATAAGATAAACTTGAAATATAAACAATAAACATGTAATCTAAACAAGCATAAACTCATACGCAAATCGGAATATGAACATCCTAACACAAGCTCATGAAAATCCAATCTGAGTTAAACCAAAACACAAATTCATGCGCAAAACCTTACAACACAAAATAATCTTCATAATGTGAGAAAGAGCTTTTTATTGCTTCACTTCACTCTCTCGCTCATTCTGAGATAAGATACTATATTTGATTTTAAACATAGTTCAATTATATGATATTAGAAGTTATTTGATTATAGTTTCATTGATAGTGTACTAGTTTGGATTTTGCTTTTTTTTTAAAAGCATGGACATACAGGGTAAGTATGTGGTGGGTATATAATGGCTGTGTTAAATTCCATATTTTTAAGCATAGCTTTGTTAAATTCCTTATTGATGTTAAATTCCTTATTTAATATTGATAAGCATAGCTGTGTTAAATTCCCCATTGGTGTTAAATTTCTTATTTATAAAAATAAAGGTTAACAATAAAAATTTCTCACCATTAATTTTTTTGTACCACAAATTTATTTTGATTATTTTTCTGTAACACTGATTATTTTTCTGTAACACCGGTTTTTCTTTCTATTTGTTCTGAAATTTTACAGGGCCATAGAAGCAGTTCTTTTAAGACGTGGCCGTATTCCATTCCAAAACAAAATTAAAAAAATAATGTTGATGCTCTACATACCTAATTGTATTCAACAAAGGGTCCAAAAGGGAGACAACAGTTATAGTAGTAGCCATTTAACTTTTCAATGACTGACATTCACATTTTCTGCCGTCAGAAAAGATAAAAACAGTGCTGCCTGCAGCGCAGCATGCTCTGCTCTACTATGTAGAGACTAGAAAAAGCAAAATCATAAAAAAGTAGTCTCCACGGTACACCTGATCGACGAAGCAATATTCTCCGACGTATAATTAATAACGAAATAACCATACACCGTTCTCCACTATCTTTCAATGGGGCCTTTCAGATTGCATTTTGCAGAAAAAATAAAACGACATTTATGAATTTAAGGACATAATACAAAAATAAAACTATCGCTACGAGGAAGGCGATGAGGGCAAGGAATCCGTGCTGTCGGAGAGATTTCTCACCAAGAGCGGAAGCGAATACGCCGCCGGGGGAGCCCTGATCGGCGTCAGCGGCGGCGTCAAGGGCGGCGTGCCCCAGTGCCCCACCAGATCAGAGGGCGACGACGCCGGCGTCCCGAACGGAGTTGTTCTCCGCGACGACAAACTTCCCCGGCACGGTGAATAGAACTTCTCCGATTTGTCCCCGTCGTAGATGGGATTATTCGAGACGGAAAACAAATTCCGCTCGCGAGCGGAGCTCGATCTGGAGGTCCTGGAGGCCGCAGCCGGGGATTCGAACCTGGGCTCTGAAGAACCAGAGGGTGAAGACGAAGAGGACCGCCAGGAGGGCGACGATAACGAACTGGACCTGGACCTTGGCCGCCGATGGGGCGGCGGCGGCGAGGAAGTCGGACTGAGCAAATATTCCGATGAAGACTGGTAGAATATACTGTCGGGCCATTCTGAGTAGCTCGTGATGGGTTGCAGAGAGGGCGACATGGCCCGTAATGAATTATAATAATAATGGGGCGACGATGACTCTTGCCGCTTCACTCCCAATGAATACGCATACTCCCATTGCTGCTGGGCTGGAGGTGTCTGTTTCTGTTTCTGGACCGGCGATGGCTGTTTCTGTTTCTGTTGCTGTTGTGGGTGCTCCTGTTTTTCGTCGTCGGACTCATTAAACTTGGATTGAAGCGTGTTCTTCAAAAACGAGGCCTCCTCGGATTCCATATCTTCCTTGGTTTCCTCCTTTATGGTGAAGAGCAGCCTCGGCCCCCCCAAAACCCCCTGCATGTAGAGGCTACTGTTTGTTCCAATAACGCCGGAACACAGCTTCGCCACCAGCTCCGGGTCCGCCGCCGACCCGGGGTAAGCTCCGACCAGCCCAGTCTCGCGCGATAAGTCGAAGTCGAAGGGAACTGCTCGCTCCGCCGCATCGACGTTGATGATTCTGGTCGTCCTGTTCCACGCCCTGCGCTTTTTCCAGTAGAAAACGTAGTACAGTTCCGCCAAGAGCACCACCACCAGCGCCCCAAAGATGACGCTCAGCGCTATGGCCAAACCCCCCAGCGCAGCCATGCTTTATTTCTTTCCGCTGCGAAGTCCGCTGTTAACGAATTCCCAAATCAGAAAACACCGCCATTCTTTAAAAACCTGAAAATCGTAAACAACCATGAAATCCTATTTCGCTGCAGTCAAGAGCCCACTGTGTAATCTAAGGTTCTGGCGACAGATGTTTATGGCCTTACAATCGATGGAGACCATTCACACACCAATGTGGAACCAGATTACAGGTCTCAATCCCCCAAAAAAAAAATCAATACAAAATTTCAATCCCCCAAAAAAAAAAAAAAAAAATTTTTACAGCTCTAGATAGAACAAATTACTTAATTCTAAATGCCCAGGGGATTGGGGGACTGGTATCCACAAGAGAGATCTCAATTTATTGACGGTGGTAATATATTCCCGCGTCACGGGATGGCTGTTGGGCCGTCCTCCGCGTCGAGTGTGGAGCATCGAGCCGTACTGTTTTATTTTTTTTTTAGCCCCTTGCATTTAATTGGCTCAGTTGAACGTCATTGTTGGGAATAAAAAAGACGGGAGGTCGGCCAATATCACGCGCGCGTGCCAGACTCCACGTGTGAAATTCTCGACGGACGTGAAATGCTTATCTCTTTAAAGATAGAGAGTGTGCATTTAACTGTGTACAAGTCAAATGTTTACCTTGTACGGTGGCGGTAGGTCCCACAGCTTTTGAAATGGCGGGAAGTTGATTTGATGTAATTTAGGGGGGCTGGATTTCCCAATATTCATCGGTACGAAAGGCCGACACCCGACGATTGCGTCGGGCAAAGGCGGTAATCGATTTTTGGGGCGGGGTTACCGAGGAATGGCTACGTGGACATGATAAATAATAATTTTTGTGGAGTACATGTTGTCCACATGCCACGAGGGGACATGGGGGGTGCAATGTCAAAAAAAAAATTGGGCTGTAATCTTCGCTGCTCCGCAACATACGGTGGCCGTAGCATCAAAGGAGTGTTAAATATCGAGCCAAACACTTTAATGATAACTTTTGCCTTGTAGTCCTGGCCGGCATTAGATTTGATTTGATGAGGAGCCTATCCGTCAAACAAAGATTCCATGATAGTGAAATGATTTCAATGCTTTGATTACCATTGCATTACTTTGTTTTTTTGAAAATGGTTTCAATGCTTTGATTACCATCACATTATTTTATTTTTTTTGAAAATGGTTTCAATGCTTTGATTACCATCGCATTATTATTTTTGTTGAAATGATTTCAATGCCTTGATTATTATTTTTTAAATGATATCAATGTTTTGATTACCATTCCACATTATATTTTTATAAAAAATTGATAATATCTTTTATCCACAATATATTGTGGATCAAATAATAATCATCTTATCTCTTTAGAATTCTATTAAAATTATATCGAATAATAGTCAGTTTATCACTTTCGAATTCTATTAAAAATATTTTTTTATAAATAAGTTGGAAAAGTTCATTTATGTTATTTTTTTTTTTTTTAAATGGTTTCAATGCTTTGATTACCATCGCATTATTATTTTTGTTGGAATGATTTCAATGCCTTCATTATTATTTTTTAAATGATATCAATGTTTTGATAACCATTCCACATTATATTTTTATAAAAAATTGATAATATATTTTATCCACAATATATTGTGGATTAAATAATAATCATCTTATCTCTTTAGAATTCTATTAAAATTATATCAAATATTAGTCAGTTTATCACTTTCAAATTCTATTAAAAATATTTTTTTATAAATAAAGTGGAAAAGTTCATTTATGTTTATTTAATATATATAGAAGAATCGGTAACTACCTTTCTTTTTTGAACTGGTAAACAAGACCTGAAGTAAGGGAGATCCCTGGTGACTCGGGGTTGATAAGGTTGTCATCAAGGTGGCGCACACTCATTAAACATAGATCAAACTACTACCTTTGCCCAAATTGGGCATGCCCCAAGGTTTGAACCTAGCTATCCTCTTGGTAAGTGCCCAACGTTACCAATCCATCTAGTCCTTGAGTACAAATATTTTAGGTTAGAAAGAAACCTGGAGAGCCGCTTACCAATCCATCTAGTCCTTGAGTACAAATATTTTAGGTTAGAAAGAAACCTGGAGAGCCGCTCTTAGGTGGCCACCAATGTCGTTCTATCGAGGTATACCACTATCTAGAAGAAAACCACAAAAGATTTTTGTGTCTTCTTTCACATCGTAGAAGTTCGAAAAGTAAACTTCCCGTTCAATAGGGGCAGGTTCACCTTCTCCACTTACACTAAAAAAAACAGATTATTTAAAAATATATATTTTTGATAAATTATTACGAATTTAAATTTAAAATCATAAAAACAATTCATTTAGAATCAAATTAAATTTTAAGTGATTTTCTAGTTAAACACTTTTCAATCGCTTAAACTTAACTTCACAAATTATTGACGAAAACATCAATACCTCTCGGTCACTTGAACATCTTTAAAAAAAATCAACATATCTAAATCTCTTAGTTTAACTTGTTTAAAATATTATATTTTAGTTAAATTAATATGCAAATGTAGACATGTTAAAAAAAAAGAATACCTCCCGGTCACAACATATCTAAATCTCTTGAATTTAACTTTATAAATTATTAAATAAAAAATTGTTAAAAATATTATTTTTTAATTAAATTAATATGCAAATGTTTAAATGTTAGGTATGAAAATATCAGAATACATTTTAAAAATACTTTTTGAAATTAAAATGCAAAATATTAGGTAATGAAAATTTGAGCCTCCAAGGGTTAGGTGGATTGGTATGTGCTTTGGTCAGGCATTTATTAAGAAGACATTTAAGTTCAAACCTCGGGTCAACCTCTTTGCAAAGCTAGTAGTTTAATCTGAATCCTTTAAGTGTGTGTCAGACAGACGATGACGGTATGAATCTCAAGCAACCGGTGGTCCCTTTCATGCCGGGTCCGGGTCAACAATAACGAAGCGGAATAGGTTTGGTGGTAGCAGTCCAACAATAACAAAGTGGAATAGGTTTGGTTGAAGCAATCCTTATGGTTTGAACCCTACACTTATCACTTATCAACTCTCCTATGTAACCAAATATATATATATATATATCATAATGCATTTTAAATAATACTTTTACATTTTTAAAATTAATTTATATCGAGTCGAGGCATGTGTGTGGAGGGTAGTTGGCCCTCTTTCTTTCTAACCGCTTCATGTAATATTGTTTTTATTCAAACTATTTAATTAATTTTATGATTTTAATCAATATATTTGGACAAAGAGGATTTGGAGCAATAAAAATTTCCAAGGAGTGGTCATGGTGACAATTGAAGATCCATCTACAATTTTTTTGTGCATGTGAACAACAGTTTGAAGAAGTTTATTTGGCTAGAATCATGGAGTGCACATAGTAAAGCTAGGGTTTGCAAAGTGAAGCACAAAGAAAAAACACAAGTGACAATAATTTATTTTTTTGGAAAAATATTTTATTTGTTGGAGGAGGAACGAATTTGGAGGAAGACAAAAAACCCTAACATCAATTGATTTTTCCAGGAGATATCACAAGTATCAGTTGAGGTATGGTACTTCTTTGGCTTTAGCTTTGAAAATCTTTCATTGGCTAGGGATTTATAAACAGGGACCTTTTCTTTGGAAAGAGATTTATGGTAGTCTGTTGGTTGCAATGACGACTGCAGCCTCACTTTTCAAACAAGCAGATAATGAGGCCTTCTCCATGTTTTCACAACAGTTTCCCTTTGATGAGGAGAAGTTGGATCATATGTGTCAAGTGCTTAAAGCAAGGAAAGCACCCCATCCAAAACCACCTGCTCGCTTTAACAATGATACCTTTGTGCCCAAGTTAGATGAGTCTCCTATGATTGAGGTGTCTCCAGCTCTCATCTAGCAGCCTTTGCTCACGCTTTCCACCCAAGCCCTTGCATGTAAATTTATGGGAATATGGCCTAGTCCAATCACAATCCAAAAATGGATTAACACACATTGGGAGGGTAAAGTCTCCTCTTATGAATTCATGATGATAGGTAGGGGATACTTTGTTGTTACATTTGCCTTTGTGGAGGACAAGAGCACTATCTTTCATGGAGGTCCATGGTTTCTGGGATCCAACCCACTCTACATGACCCCGTGGAGCATGGCATTTGATCCTCAAGAGGAGGATCCTGAAGAAGTTTTTATCTAGGTGAGATTGCCATTTCAACCACTGCACCTATGGAACAAACCTTTGATGGAATTAATAGGGAACGCTATTGGAACGTTCATTGATTGGGCTCCTCCAAAGGCCAATAACGCTATATGTGCACGTATCTATGTGCAAGTCAATCTGAAAAAAGGTTTTCCCGAGCATATTGGAATAAAGGTGTTCGATTGGATATATAACCAACCCTTGGACTATGAGCATATGCCATTCAAGTGTATAATCTGTCATGAGCATGGGAATTTCTCCTGAAACTGCCCAATTAAACAAGCACAAAAAACAAAAAAGGAATAACTATGATTCCAAGAAGTCAAAATGAGACTGTGTAGATCAAGAAGCAAGAATCAACAACCTCAACCACATGATCAAAAAAACTTCCAACACAAAAATAAATTTGTAAGTCTTAATAAAGGAGAAAAGGAAATCACCTCTCTAGATGTGATGGTTCCTAAATATAAAGAGAAGATATCTACAACTGAAGTTGACAACTCACCAGAGATCTTAGGCGATACACCAAAGAACACAGCAGCTGGAGAAGAAACTGATGGGAACTCAGAGGAAGAGGTAGAAGAAATACAAGTGGAGGAAATAGTGATTCCCGAGGGCTTTTCGATCACACGATTTGCAGATAACTCTGAATGGGCAGTAGAAAAATATTTTAGTGAACTTGTGGAAAGCACTTGGAACCGATAAGTCCAATCCACCAACCCCCAAGAACAGTGGAAAAGCAAAATCCAAAAAGCATGTGATAAAAATGGTTGGCAAAAAAAGCGAGAGTCAAACTAGACAATAAGCAGATGATACAACAACTAGAGCAGCTAGAAATAGAAATTGGGGATCATCCTCCTCAACCATGGCAAGAAGATGCAAGAAATGACCTAATGAAGAAGCTCAACAAATTAAGCACTAAAGAAGAAACACATTGGAGGCTTAGATCTTGAATGGTTTGGCTAAGCAAGGGGGATAGAAACACCAAATATTTTTATCTGAAAACCATGCAACGCTACCAAATGAACACAATCAAGAAGATAGAGCATGAAGGAACCACTTACGCAGATAGAAAGAAAATTAAGGAACTTGCCAATCAACATTACTCAACTATGCTCTCCAAAGAAAATGGTAACCCACATTCCTAGGGAATACTGTTGCAGCATATACTAACAGTACTAAATTTTAAAGACAAACAAGATCTTATTCATCCAATCACTATGGATGAACTTAAGGAGATTATAGCAGCTCTACCAAAGGACAAAGCTCCTGGACCTGATGGATTCACAAACAACTTTTATCAACAATACTTACACATCATCGGAGAAGATTTGCTATGCATGATTGAGGATGTAAGGGTGAAAGAT
The DNA here is from genome assembly GCA_028583015.1 of Wollemia nobilis. Lineage (NCBI taxonomy): Eukaryota > Viridiplantae > Streptophyta > Pinopsida > Araucariales > Araucariaceae > Wollemia > Wollemia nobilis. Next base: position 1,159,576 of record JAQPPZ010003577.1, read on the forward strand.
GATGGTATAAAATCTCCATATTATTGATAGTATATAGCTCAGCCATTTATAGGCAAGGAGCCCATAATGGAGACAAGATACAATACATTAAATAGTAGAAAGGTACTCCACTTAGATAGTGGAATGAGTGGTGGAATAAAATACTCTATAATGTAATAAATGCATGTAATAAATACATGCCTAACATCCCCCCTTATTACATTATGTAGACTATATATAGAATTGCAAAATAACTCAAACTTGACATGAGCTAGTGCCTTGGTGAAGATATCCACAGTTTGTTGATCGGTGGGAACGTAGTGGAGTTGAATCTTGTGCTTTTGAACTTCATCTCGAATTAAGTGACATTGAGTATCAATGTGCTTGGTCCTTTCATGAAATATTGGATTCTTGACTAGTTTCAGAACACCTTGATTATCACAATGCAAGTGTATTGGGAGTTTTGCTTGAAGATACATACTTGAAAGAATACGACTTAGCCATATCGCTTCGCATACAACTCCTTGTGCGACATGATATTCTGCCTCTGTGGATGATATTGCAACTGTCTATTGCTTCTTGATGTGCCACGAGACAGGGACAAATCCTAGATGAAATATTATCCTAAAGTTGACTTCATGTCATCTAGTGATCTTGCATAGTCTGAGTTCATGTATCCTTGAAGAAAGAATTTATCATTCTTCTTATATTCTAGGCCATAGTCAATTGTTCCATGAACATAATGCAATACTCTCTTTGTTGCTTTCCAATGACTGACCTTAGGTTCCTACATGAACCTAGAAAGGTAGCTTACAACAAAGCTTATATCTAGCCTGGTGTTTGTTAGATATATCAGACTCTCCATTAGTTGGTAATAGAGAGTTCTTGACACATGAGGGGATTTGTCATATATGGATAAATTTAACCCTGGTTCCATTGGAGTTGCATTGGGTTTACAATCAGTCATCTGATATTTTTCCAAGAGAGTCTTAGCATACTTAGTTAATAAAATTTTGATATAATTTTTCTTCTACCAGACCTCTAGGCTAAGACAATAGTGCAGAAGTCCCAGATCTATCATATCAACTGACTTTTTCAAGTCATCCTTCACTATGTCTACCATGTCATCTGAACTGCTAGTGATGATTAGATCATCTACATACAACACAATGAGTATTATCTTAGAGCCAACCTTTTTGGAATTGAGGTTTTCATCTAAGGGACTTCTCTTAAAACCATGCTACAATAGGTGATTATCAATCTTGATGTACCAGGCTCTAGGGGCCTGCTTCAACCCATACAAAGATGTTTTTAGCTTGCAAATTTTTTGCTCTTGTCCTTTGAGAGCAAAGCCTTCAGGTTGACCCATATACACTTCTTATTTGAGATCACCAATCAAGAAAGCACTCTTGACATTCAATTGATTTAGCTTCCAACCAAATTGTGTTGCCATTGCACAAAGAATACGAACAATTGTTATTTTAGTTGTTGGTGCAAATGTTTCCTCATAGGCAATGCCTTCTTTTTATGCATAGCCCTTAGCAACAAGTCGGGCTTTATGATTGTCAACAAATCCATCTGCCTTATATTTTATCTTGTATACCCATTTGCAACCTATGGGTTTCTTTCCTTTAGGTAGATCAACTAGCTCCCATGTTTTGTTTTTCAAAAGAGACTTGTATTTTGAATCCATAGCTTCCTTCCATTGAGGTAAGCTAATTGCATCCTTCACTGATGTGGGTTTTGTATGCTCCATGACCGAAGTCATCAATCCTATATTTACTTCCTGATTTCTCATACTGCCAATGCATGGCCTAGTGGAAGTAAAATCAAGAGGTGCATCAAGTTTAGCGTCTCTAATGGTTTTTTGGACCCATTTTGGTGTCTTTCGTTGTTCTATAGGAGCAACTACTTTAGGTTCAACAACCGAAATGTCATCTTGGACTTCCTCATTACCTTGAATGCTAACATCGGGAGCTTCTTTAGTATCTGATTATGGATTAATGACTTCATCAAATACCACATCTCTACTGATATGTAATTTCTTGGTAATAGGGTCCATCACTCGATACCCTATGGATTCATCATCATATCCAAGAAATATGCATGACAAGGTTTTCTCATCTAGCTTGCTCCTCTTTTTCTTTGGAATGTACATGTATGCTTTGCTACCAAAGATTTTTAGATGAGAAATTTATGTATTTCTTCTTGACCATGCTTCTTCAGGTGTAACTCCTTGAAGTGTTTTTGTGTGAGCTCAGTTTAGGAGATACACTGCAATGGCAACAACTTCAACCCAAAATTGCTACCCAAGATTAGCTCCTGTAAGCATGCAATAAACCATTTCCATGATGGAACGATTTCTCCTTTCAGCAATACTATTTTTTTGTGGAGTATAGGCTATTGTAAGCTGTCTATTTATCCCATGATGTGCAAGAAATTAGACAAATTATTTGGAGTTATATTTCCCCCTCGATCTGAGTGGAGGGCCTTAATGGAATATATTGATTATTTTTCAACATGTTTCTTAAACTGCTGGAAATACATGAAAGCATCAGACTTCAACTATATAAAGAACACCCACATTCTTCGAGATTAGTCATCAACAAACAGCTGAAAGTATCTCTTACCACCAAAACTATCTGACATAGGCCTGCACATATCAGTATGGATTAGCTCCAAAGGTGTTGTAGATCTGGTAGAGCTCAATTCAAAAGGAACTCGGTGTTGATTTCTTTCTAAGCAATCTGAGCACATAGGTAGTATCTATGATGGGTTGGTCAAGCCTTTCACCATTCCATGCTTGCTCAATTGAATTAAATAGCCTGAACTAATATGCACATAGCGCTTGTGCCACAATAAGATGGCATCTTTGGCGATGACAACCATTACAACATGAGAAGAATTGAGGGCATCAAGGGCAAACAGACCATGTTGGTATGAACCACTTGCTATGTGTCCATTTTTGGTAATGAAGCACCTCTTTTGGCCATGAACAACCTTGAAAGCAACCATCATATCTCTATCCAAAATTTGAGGAACTGATAGCAAATTGTTTGCAAGTTCTGGTACATAGAGAACTATTTCAATGCGACATTCTCCATATGGAAGAGTAAGGGATACATCGCCTACACCTTTGATTGGATAAGTCTTATCATCAGCAATTGTCAGTGGTTTTCCTTTTTTGTATTCAAAAGTATCAAACCATTCCTTATCCCTAGTCATGTGCTTACTAGCACCTAAATCAATGTATCAAACATTGTCCTTCTGTTTGGTGTCACCCATGGTCAGTAGCACCTTGTGTGCTTTCTCTGACTTTGATTTAGAGTCTTCAATAGCAATATACCCTTTGGGTTTTTGTTGATTGGGACGTGGTTTGTTGTGAATATTTTTCTTGTGTGGTTGATAATTTTTGAGGTGCCAACACTGCTTTGTGTCATGTCCTTCTTTATCACAAATATGACAATACCTCTTGGGAGGTTGTTTTTTCTTTTGGGAGGAAGAATATGAGGGTGTGGAAGAACCCTTTTGATTGGAGGAACCCTTTTGAAAAGAACCAAATGGTTTCTTATAACCAAAATTCTTACTAATGAGTGCACTATTGGATAGTTGATCCCTCAATTGATTGGTAGTTTCTTCTTGTTTTAAAAAATTAACCAACTCCTAAAATGAAAATTGTCTATTTGAGACTTGGAGGGAGGTAATGAGCACTCAAAGAATCTGGTAAAGCTCTAAGTATAATGGAAACTTCTTCACTTTCTCTCCCATGGCATTCAATCTTGCTTTCAAATCTGCCACTCTACAAAGGAATGCTTTTGTAGTTTCTCCATTCTTCATGCTCAAAGTGTGCAATTGGGATTGTAGGTGAAGAATAGTTGATTGATTCTTCCCTTCATAAATGGTTGTTAAAATATCCCATGCTTTCTTGGCACTATATGCTTCACAAATGTGTGGTTGAACTGAATCTGTTGTGGCAAGTGTGATGATCATAAGGGCTTTTGCATTGCCATCATCATATTTCTCTTTACCATCCACATCAGCATCATTTTTGGGTATGGTGAATTTTCCAGTAATGATGTCCCAAAGCTTTTCAACCTGCAGAATGGTCCTCATATTTGTCTTCCATGGAGTAAAATTCGAACCTTTCAAGAGCTGAGATTCTATGAGAAACACTTTTGGCATGGACATTGTGAGGGTTTCTTATATCACAAAATGATCCCCCTTTCTAGATACCACCAGCTCGATAGACCAAATATTTTGATATACCCGCCCTTCCTATAATACTCGTTGGTATGTGAAAAAATTTGGTCCCCTCAATATACACGGTCGTACACGAGGGAGATTTTAAGGTACTAGAAGCAGAACGATCCGGGGTACATAGGCAGTACTGAAAGAGATTACCTGCTAAAAAAGTCTTCCTCATCAGTAGAGTGCCAAGTCCCTTAAATACTTGGAAGAACTTAATTTCGGGGTTTATGCCAAGTGATAGCAGTGAATAAAGGGTACTAATGGAGTGAAATTTTTTTATGGGTTTTCCTTATTTTTCCCTGATGGTTTATAGGGATAGACCCCAAACGTTGTTGTTGCAGCTATATTAGGCATTAAACGCAGTATCCCAATCATGATAACATTATCTGTAAGTGTGGGCCAGAGGTGTCATAAATACTGAACACTACCTTGTGCAAGTTGCACAAATATAGAGTTTTTGTAACAATTGTTTGTATGATAATTTCAAAGCATGACAATTTTTGCAAATGATGTAATATATCAAGGTACAATGCTTTGCAAAAAATAAATCTTAAGAAAATAGTTAACTAATTATTTAACTAGCTAATTAATTAATTAAACTAATTAATCAATCAATTAATTAAAAACTAATCAATTAATTAATTAATTAAAAAAATAAATTAACTAGAAAAACAATTAATTAAAAAATATGCAGGCTGTAAGATTTATACCCCAAGAGAAAGAGATTGTTGAAGCCCATTGAAGTATGTTGCCAAAGTATCCTTATTCCCCAAGAGAAAGAGATTGTTGAAGCCCATTGAAGTATGTTGCCAAAGTATCCTTATTCATAGCTTTGCTTGCCAATGCTAACAAGCTTGTGGTCCTATCACCACTTTTGTTGGATAGGTACATGCTACACAAGAGGTTTTGTACCTCAAGGTGGTGTAGCTACAACTGGTAGCGTTAGGCTTACGTAGGAGACGACAATGACCACCACAAGGTGGTCACTCCACTTAGGGTGACTGTGTCCTAATAAAGCGCATACAATATCACCCCATTGTGCATGTGGGACTATTCACATGCTGGAAACTGCAAGGTGGGACTATTCATGCGCTGTGATCAACCCGAGCAACATGTGCTTGCTAACATAGTTCTAATACAACAGTCCCACTAAGCAAATCGATGATGTCCCCTAATATCTAAAGCATGAAATATTTAAGTCCGTTGGAATCGAATCGAAGACGATGAATTCATATGGTTGAAGTGATTCAATTTGAGAAACATCATGTGTAATACACTTTTCATGGCGTGATTGATCGCTGAAATGCTCTTTGCTCCTACGTGAAGATTGCCTACCCCTCTATTGGATCCTAAATCTGCAACGATGCCACCAACAGTAGAGATCACCGATATATCTTCATTGTGTTCGAAGAATCTGACAGAGTTGGTCGAAGACAACCATGCTGAAGCCATAATTTTTTTGTAAAATACCCTCTTACGTAGAATAGAATCCATAATGGAGATCTTCCTTCACCTCATTGCTATGAACTCTGTGAATCCTCCCTACTATAAATGGATCCTTGCAAATGGGATCTAGATGCTCTTGTATGTATCGACGGTGGAGATCGCCAGGTTGTTTCTGCAACTGAGGAAACCATATTTTGTGAACAGTTCTTGAGCATCGATGTCAAAGAATGTTAACATCATATGCGTTGGTCCAATAAGCATGGGTTACTTTAGAGTTTTTTGATAGCGTGATTGTGAAGGTTCAACACAGATCACTTCGATGTTGCAGTTCCATGTCTTATCGTGCAAACCCTACAATCGAATCTCATCCACTGTCCCGATGTGAGATGGACATGTTGATTACGGAGCAACACAAGGAGCAACGCGTGATCTAAATCGAGCGTTTGTGCACTAAATTAAATAAAACTATACTTATATGGATGAGAGATCGTACTAATAACAAGTAGAAGATACTATAATGTTCTCTCCTCAAGGGATTTATGGTGAGCACGTTAATAACATGAAAAAACTCAGAGATTTTCCCACCACACTATGAAAACCACTTTACGCAAAGCAAACCCAAAAGGAAGAATGAAGTCGTGAGTAACCAAAAACAAAGAACCCTGTTCTCATAGACCCGATCAACCTCATGGCTACAAGTCTAGAGCATAATAAGGGTATCCATTGCTCTGATGCCACTAATGACATAAAATATCCATATTATTGATAGGAGATAGCTCATCCATTTATAGGTAAGGATCCCATAATGGAGACAAGATACAATACATTAAAATATTACCCCACCCATGAACAAAATATTAGAAAGGTACTCCACTTAGATAGTGGAATGAGTGGTGGAATAAAATACTCTATAATATTATAAATGAATGTAATAAATACATGCCTAACAAAAGGTAAGCTTCTTGGAGCCATCAACTCCACCTTTCTAGCATTGATTCCTAAAAAAAAAATACCACTACTTTCTCTAGATTTAGACCAATTTCTCTATGTAACTCTTCCTATAAAATTATTACCAAACTATTGGCCAATAGAATAAATAAGAAACTTGAAAAACTAATATCATAAGAGAAAGGGGGGTTCATGCCTAGAAAAAAAAAATATGATAATATCATAACAGTGCATGAAGCCCTCCACAATAGTAGAAAATAAAAAAACAAATTATCATAAAACTTGATATGGCAAACACCTTTGATTGAGTTAATATACAATTTGTAGAATAGGTCCTACAAAAGTTTGCATTCCCACATCAATTCATTAAGTGGATCGGATAATGCATAAAAAACCTGTAGAGCTAGGGTGTATAATTCCTTAAGGGGGGGTGATTTGGAAGCTCTAGAAATGATCACCAAAGTCTCAAACACAACTTGCACAAATCAACAGCTTGTACGGTCTCTGTCGTATACTATTTTAGTTTACCAAATAGCTTGTACAATCAAAAAATCATACAACACTCCACCTTATATGATTTGGTACTCAGCTAATTCACTGGAACAGGTTTTGCAAGTTAAATCGATCAGTTTTGTAATCGATTTCTCCAAACTAGCAAAATTGTTTTATTTGGTAGGTTTTGGGTTGCAACTTTATTGCCAAATTGGGTAAACGAATGGTTGTACGATTTGGTACGACACTTGTATATTTTGTATGAATCCTTGCTGCAACTAATATTTAGATCTATCAGTCTACACAACTAATCCTTCCAAGACAAGTTTTGGATGGTTCTTTATGACAATTCCTCCAATTCTTCCTAACATGCAAACCCTAATTCACTAGCAATGAATTGTAATCACCAAGAGTAATTCTAGAAATCGTACAACTACTTGGAAACGTATCTATACAACCATAATTCATCATGTAATTAGTTTCTATATTCACACCAAGCCAGTGGTATGATCAGAATCAGTCACAATGCAATTCCATCCATTAACATAGCAAGTTATGCATTCAACCATTAGTTACTCAACCTGCAACAACCAGAACGTATGATGGAATTCACAAGGACAAAGAAATAAGAAAAATTACTGTCATATTTAGATTACGAGTATTCCTATACATATATATTCCATCATTAATCACAATCTCAATAGTGAACAATATGCAATTCTACTAGGAACAATCAATACTTTCATGAATAAATCAACTCATCAATGAACAACTTCAACTATGAACGAGTATGAATGAACAACATGAAAAAATGAATGGGAGGCTATATAATGCATTCCTAGACCATTCCAAAGTGGTTTTTGAGACATCACATTACTTACAACTGCCATCTCGAATTAACTCAAAATAATTCTTTACAAGGTTTTACTAATGGCTAATTTGATTTTTATCAAATTAACCCCAAATGCACATTTCACCTGATTTCATTGTCATTTCACGTCATATATTTGCAACCTTGTATGTTTTACTCATGCTTGTACGTTTTGACACTTGTACATTTTTATCAAAATTGAGTAAAACTAATCAAAACTACGCAAATCTAAGGATCATTTCTTCTTCTGAGAGGTGGATTTTCTACCTACAAAACCCATGGATAACCCCCTTAATAAATGGAGAACCAACAATTTTATTTCAAGCTACAAGAGAAATTAGGGTGTCCACTATCACCATACCTTTACATCATTTTAGCTGAGACTCTTGGAAGATTAATTAACCATATTTAAAGAGAAATAAAAATAACAGAGATAAAGGTTGTAGTAGGATGCAAAGCTGTAACACATGCCCAATTTGCAGATGATATCATTCTTTTGGATGAAGCCACTAAGCAAAATGTTGGACAATTCAAGCAATGTCTGGATTGGTTAACATAAGCTATCGGGGCTCATATAAACACTCAAAAGAGTCAATTCTATACATAAAATGTTGCATCAATAAGAGTCAAACTCTTTTGCACTATCCTAGGATTTCAATATGGCACCAAAAAATACTTCAAATATCTAGGAGTTCCCATGAGCTTCCACATTAAAGCCTCAAACTGTTGGACCCCAACATTGGACAAGATTTGGTATTTATCATTCTTCTTATATTCTAGACCATAGTCAATTTTTCCACGGACATAATGCAATACTTTCTTTACTGCTTTCCAATGATTGTCCTTAGGTTCCTGCATGAACCTAGAAAGGTAGCTTACAACAAAGCTTATATCTAGCCTAGTGTTTGTTAGATATATCAGACTCCCAATCAGCTGGTGATAGAGAGTTATTGACATTTGAGGTGATTTGTCATATTTGTATAACTTTAACCCTGGTTCCATTGGATTTGCCTTGGGTTTACAATCAATCATCCGATACTTTTTCCAAGAGAGTTTTAGCATACTTAGTTTGTGAAATCTTGATACAATTTTTCTTTTGCCAGACCTCTAGGCCAGGACAATAGTGTAGAAGTCCTAGATCTTTCATATCAAATGAAATTTTCAAGTCATCCTTCACTATGTCTACCATGTCATCTGACATACAACACAATGAGTATTTTTTAAAAGCCAACCTTTTTGGAATAGAGGTTTGCATTTGAGAGACTTCTATTAAAACCTTGCTACAATAGGTGATTATAAATCTTGATGTACAAGGATTTTGGGGCCTACTTCAACCCATACAAAAACTTTTTCAGCTTGCAAACTTTTTATTCTTGTCCTTTAAGAGCAAAGCCTTCGGGTTGAACCATATACACCTCTTCTTTGAGATCACCATTCAAGAAAGCACTCTTGACATCCATTTGATGTAGCTTCCAACCAAATTGTGTTGCCATTGCACAAAGAATATGAATGGTTATCATTTTAGCTATTGGTGCAAATGTTTCCTCATAGTCAATGCCTTATTTCTATGCATAGCCCTTAGAAACAAGTCAGGCTTTATGCTTGTCAACAGATCCATCTGCCTTATATTTTATCTTGTATACCCATTTGCAGCCTATGGGTTTCTTTACTTTAGGTAGATCAATTAGCTCCCATGTTTTGTTTTTCAAAAGAGACTTGTATTTTGAATCCATAGCTTCTTTCCATCAAGGTAAGCTAATTGTATCCTTCATTGATGTGGGTTCTATATGCTCCATGACCGAAGTCATCAATCCCAGATTTTATTTCTAATTTCTCATACTATGAGTACATGGCCTAGTAGAAGAAATATCAGGAGGTGCATCAAGTTTGACATCTCTGATGGTTTTATGGATCTATTTTGGTGTCTTTCGTTGTTCTACAAGAGCAACTGCTTCAGGTTCAGCAATCAGAATATCATCTTAGACTTCCTCATTAAGTTGAATGCTAACAACGAAAGCATGTTTAGTATTTGATTGTAGATTAATGACTTCATCAAATACCACATATCTACTAATATGTAATTTCTTGGTAATAGGGTCTATCACTCGATACCCTATGGATTCATCATCATATCCAAGAAATATGCATGACAAGGTTTTCTCATCTAGCTTGCTCCTCTTGTTATTTGGAATGTTCATGTATGCTTTGCTACCAAATATTTTTAGATGAGAAATTGATGGCTTTCTTCCTGACCATGCTTCTTCAAGTGTAACCCCTTGAAGTGCTTTTGTGGGAGCTCGATTTAGGAGATACACTGCAGTGGCAACAACTTTAGCCCAATATTGCTACCCAAGATTAGCTCTTGTGAGCATGCAATAAACCATTTCCATGATGGAACCGTTTCTCCTTTCAGCATCATTATGTTGTGGAGTATAGGTTGTTGTAAGCTATATCTTTATCCCATGATGTGTAAGAAATTGAGAAAAATATTTGGAGGTATATTCTCCCCCTCGATCTGAGCAGAGGATCTTAATGGAATATCCTGATTCTTTCTCAACACGTTTCTTGAACTGCTGGAAATACATGAAAGCATCAAACTTCAAATGTAGAAATAAGACCCACATTCTTCAAGAGTAGTCATAAACAAATAGCTGAAAGTATCCCTTGCCACCAAAACTATTTTATATAGACCCATCCAGATCAGTATGGATTAGCTCCAAAGGTGTTGTAGATCTGGTAGAGCTCAATTCAAAAGGAACTTGATGTTGCTTTCTTAATAAGTAATCTGAGTGCACAGGTAGTGTCTATGATAGGTTGATCAAGCCTTTCACCATTCCATGCTTGCTCAACTGAATTAAATATCCTGAACTAAGATGCCCATAGTGCTTGTGCCATAAGGAGGTGGCATATTTAGTGGTGGAAGCCATTGCGACATGAGAAGAAGTGAGGACATCAAGGTCAAGCAGGCCATGTTGGTATGAACCACTTGCTATGTGTTGACCATTTTTGGTAATGAAGCACCTCTCTTGTCCATGAACAATCTTGAAGGTAACCATCATATCTTTATCCAAAATTTAAGGAAGTGATAGCAAATTGTTTGCAAGTCCTGGTACATAGAGAACTCTCTCAATACGAAATTCTCCATATGGAAGAGTAAGGGAGATATCACCCACATCTTTGATTGGATAAGTCTTATCATCAACAATTGTCAATGGTTTCCCTTCTTTGGCTTCAAAAGTATCAAACCATTCCTTGTCCCTAGTCATGTGCTTACTAGCACCTGAATCAATGTACAAAATATTGTCCTTCTATTTGGTTTCACCCATGGTCATTAGCACCTTGTGTGCTTGCTCTAACTCTGATTCAGAGTCTTCAATAGCAATACACCCTTTGGGTTGTTGTTGATTGGGATGTAGTTTGTTATGAGTCTTCTTCTTGTATGGTTGACAATTTTTGAGGTGCCAACACTGCTTTGTGTCATGTCCTTTGTTAAAAATATGACAATACCTCTTGGGAGGTTGATGTTTATTTTGGTAGGAAGAATATGAGGGTGTGGAAGAACCCTTTTGATTGGAGGAACCCTTTTGAAAAGAACTAGATGGTTTCTTATAACCAAATTTCTTACTAATGAGTGCACTATTGGATAATTGATCCCTCAATTTGTTGGTAGTTTCTTCTTATTGCAATAAATTAACCAACTCCTCAAATTAAACTTGTTTATTTGAGATTTGGAGGGAGGTAGTGAGCACTCTAAAAGAATCTGGTGTTAGGATTAAATAATAAAATAGGAGCAATCAATAAATGAGAAAATAAAACATAGAAGAATAAAAAATACATGAGACACAAATTTACGTGGTTCACCCAATCTGGGCTACATCCACGAAAAAAATAACTAGGCATTATTATTCCATCCAAAAATTTTTGAAGGGATACAACCTACAACAAATTCGTCATACTTCCTCTTCGATCTCACAATTACATTCTCTCTTCCTTATTCACTTCCTTCACACCCTTCACACTACAATCTCCAATGTCATACAACATCCTTTTATAAAACGAGGGTTACAATTTTAAGGCAAATCATTAAGACCCCCCAAAAAAAAGAATTACTATTTTGGCAAATTATCTTTTCTGGCACAATTTGCCATTTTTAGTAATTACTATTTTTGGAAAATTATTTTTTGTTAAAACAATTTCCGTTTTTAGTTACTATTTTTGGTAAATTATTTTTCGTCAAAAAAATATATTTTTAGTAATTACTATTTTCGAAAAATTATTTTTCGTCAATTTTTTTTTTAAATAGTAATTAACAAAAAAACTCGGATTAACATGCAATTTGACACACAATTACATAACGTCCATATCCTTTCATAGAGTGGGTCCAAATGTGGCTAAAACATGACCTCCAAATTAGAATCAGGCTCCACAACCAACAATCTCCCACTTGGAGACTGATCACAGTAACTCCACCACTACTGCACTTGTTGGACTATGTTTCAACTTTGGACTTGGAAATTTTCTCATCTTTTACCGTCATGTTTGAAGACCAACTGAAACTGAGCAAGAACTTAGTTTCTACCTAGTTACTGCCTTTGTGAACATATATGCAGGATTCTAGCTAGTGTGTATCTTCTCCAATTTTAATTGTCCATATTCCAACACTGAGCATATGAAATGGTACTTGGTCTGTATATGTTTAGTCTTGGAATGAAAGGCTAAATTCTTGACAATATGAATGGCACTCTGACTATCACTGTATAATATGTTATTCTCCCGCTTATTTCTCAACTCCATAAACCTTTGTAACCAAATAATCTCCTTACTAGCCTTTGTAACAACAACATACTTTTCTTTCATTGTTGAAAGTACAACAACCTTATGCAATTTTGAAATCCAACTTACTGTAGTTCCACCTACAGTAAAAAAATACCCTGTGGTACTCAACCTGTTGTCTATATCACCTGCCATATCTGAATCAACATATCCCTATAAAGCAGTGTTAGAACCTCCAAAGCATAATACCTAAGTGATAGTACCTTTCAAATACCTAAGAATCCACTTCACTATCTTCCAATGTTGTTTTCCTAGATTGTTCATAAACCTGCTCACAACTCCCACTACATGTACAATATCTGGTCTTGTGTACACCATCGCATACATCAAACTTCCAACTGTTGATGAATAAGGAACCTTGAACATATAGTCAGTCTCCTTCTGTGTCTTGGGACACAGCTCTTTGGTTAGTTTGAAATATTTGGCCAAATGTGTACTATCAGGTTTTGCATCCTACATATTAAATCTTTCCAACACCTTCTCAATGTACTCACCCTAAGACAATGTGAATTTACGATTTTTCCTATCTCTTGTTATTTTCATACTAAGGATTTGCTTTGCAGCGCCCAAATACTTCATTGCAAATGACTCTACCAATTTCTTTTGAGCACAATTATATCCTGCATGTTAGACCCTACAACAAGCATGTCATCTACATACAAGAACAAGATAATATAGTTACCATTATCCAATATCTTAAAATAAAAAAAAATGGTCAAAATAACATCTACTATAACCTTGTTTTAACATAAACCTATCAAATTTCATATACCACTGCCTTAGAGCTTGCTTCAGGCCATACAAGCTCTTTTTCAACTTGCATACTAATTCCTCCTTCCCTTTGACCTCATACCCTTATGGCTGCTGCATATAAATATCTTCCTCTAAATACCCATGGAGAAAAGTTGTTTTTACATCTAATTGTTCAAAATGAAAATCCTCTACAACCACTAGGCTTAAAACAGTTCTAATTGAAATCATTTTAACAACAAGAGAAAAATTTCATCATAATCAAAATATTTTTTCTGTGCAAACCCCTTTACAACCAGTCTAGCCTTATACTTCTTTTTACCTCCATATTCTTCTTTCACCCTATAAACCCATTTATTTTGTAATACTCTTTTTCCTACAGGAAACCGAACCAGATCCCAAGTCTGATTGTGTGCCAAGGAGTCCATCTCCTCTTTCATGTCTTGCTCCCACTTATTCCTAGTTTCTACCTGCATCGCTTCTTCATATATTTTTGGTTCACCAGAGTTAGACAATAATACATAATTTAATGAAGGAGAGTAACGATCAGGAGGTCTACTTATCCTAGTAGATTTTCTAACAATACTTGCAGAAGTTTAAGGTTATTGTTGCTGTTGTTGTTGATTTTCTAGCACCTTTGGAGTTTCAATTTCATCAAGCATTGTGTATTATGTGTTTACATTTTCTTGTTTCTTTTGTTGCAAGTGGTCTTTATACATGAATTTCTCATTGAATACCACATCTCTACTCCTAATTATTTTATGATTTTCATAATCCAAAAAATTATAACCAAAATTATTAACTCCATATCCAATGAAAGTGCACTTCTTGGATTTTACCTCAAGTTTAGTTATATTTTCTTTACCAATATGCACGAATGCTTCATAACTGAAAGTCTTGAAAAATGAGTAATTAATAGGCTTACCTGTCCATGCCTCTTATGGAATCCCACTATCTAGGGAATTTGAAGGCCCTCTATTTATTAAATAAACTACAGTATCCACAACATCTACCCAAAATTGTAAGGGCAATCCTCCATGTAATCTCATACACCTAGCACGTTCCATGATAGTCTTGTTCATCATTTCTGACACACCATTTTCTTGTGGAGTTCCTGAAACCGTCTTCACTTTATGAATTCCATGGTATGAACAATAACTATTAAACTCTTTGTTGCAATACTCACCTCCATTAAATGATTTGAGACACTTCAACTTATTTCCTATCTGATTCTCAACCAAAGCTTTCCATTTCTTAAAAGTATAAAAGACCTTCAATTTCTTTCTAATATAATAAATCCAAGTTTTTCTAGTTGCATCATCAATAAACATAACATAATAATAAGAGCCACCAAGAGATGATACTTAAGTTGGTCCCCATACATCTATATGCACAAGCTCTAGCTTCTCACTCTTATTTTATTTCCCAACTCTAAGAAATCTGACTCTTTTATGATTTCCATAAATGTAGTGCTCACAAAAGTCCAAATCAACCTGCTTCAAACTTGACAACAAATTCCTTGAGTGGAGAATATGCATCCCCTTATCACTCATGTGCCCAAGCCTATGATGCCACAAAACTGTATCCGCTCTTGTAGAATCTAAAGCAATAGAAAAATTAGTATTACCAGTACATACATACAACATACCTTCCTTCTTTTCTTTTGCTAATAATAGTGATCCTTTAGCAACCTTCCACAAATTTGCTGATAATGAAACTGTACATCCTTCGTTGTCCAACTGCCTAGTTGAACTTAGATTTCTTCTCAAATCAGGAATATGCCTTACCTCTTTCAACAACCATTGGTTTCCATTCAATAATTTTATCTGTATCTTACCCTTTCCAATGATTTTACATGGTCTATCATCACCCAAATAGACCTGTCCAAAATCACCTTGAACATAATCTAAAAAATAATTCTATGAGGTGTGGCATGATATGAAGCCCTTGAGTGTAGCACCCAACAATCATATCTAGTGAAAGGATTAAAGCATATTGCAATACATCACCTTCTATATTTGCTTCCTGATTACCTTGTTTTTCTTCTCCTTGTTTTTCTTTTCGAGTCCAACAATCTCTTTTCAAGTGTCCTTTCTTTTCGTAATGCCAACATTCCAACTACTTCCCTTTGGATTTGGATCTACCTTTTTTTGATTTTCCATTTTTTGGACTCTTTCCTCTCTCCTTTTGTCTACCCTTGTTTTCCATAGTCAACACATTACTTAATGTCTCACCTGTACTTTTCCATCATATTTCCTTGCTAAGGATAACACTAATAACATCATCAAATTTTAAAGTATTTGAACCAAAAACATAATTACTCACAACCATGACCAAGCCATTCTATCTTTTGGCAATGAGCATAAGATAAAAAGAGTCCTAACCTCATCATCAAAATTTACTCCAATAAAATTTAACTGATTAGTAATTGTGTTAAACTCATTTAAGTGATCAGTAACATACTCACCTTCTGACATCTGCATATTAAATAAATGCTTCATAAGAAATACCTTGTTTGAAGGTGAGGGTTTTTCATACAGTTTAGCCAACGCATTCATTGAACTCTCCGTTGTATTTTATTTTGAAATATTAAAGGCCATTGACCATGTTAGACATAGCCGTATTATTCCTAGTGCCTTTCTATCCAGAACTTTCCATTATTCATTTGATATCTTCACTGGCTTCTTTGCTATTTCACCTAATGGTAGGTAAATATCCTTCTGATAAAGATAGTCCTCTATTTGCATATTTCATAGTTGGTAATTTTTACCATTAAACTTCTCAATCCTAAACTTACCTTCTTCTACCATTGCTCCCACTCGAACCGGAAACCTTCCTTTCAAGTGTGTTTTTCAAACCCTAGGCTCTGATACTAGTTGTTAGGATTAAATAATAAAATACGAGCAATAAATAAATGCAAAAATAAAACACAAAAGAATAAAACAATACACGAGACATAAATTTACGTGGTTCATCCAATCTAGCCTACATCCACGAAGAAAATAACCAAGCCTTATTATTCCATCTAGCAAATCTTGAAGGAATACAACCTACAAAAAATCTGTCGTACTTCCTCTTCGATCTCACAATTATAGTCTCTCTTCCTTCTTCACTTCCTTCACACCCTTCACACTATAATATCTAATGTTGTACAACATCCTCTTATAAAATGAGGGCTACAATTTTAGGGTAAATTATTAAGACCCCTAAATAAAAAAGAATTGCTTTTTTTGGCAAATTATCGTTTCTGTCACAATTTGTCATTTTTAGTAATTACTATTTTTGAAAAATTATTTTTCGTCAAAATTATTTTCGCTTTTAGTAATTACTATTTTCGACAAATTATTTTTCGTCAAAAAAATTTCGTTTTTAGTAATTACTATTTTTGGAAATTTATTTTTCGTCAAAAATTTCCAAAAATAGTAATTCACAAAAAACTCTGATTAACATGCAATTTGACACACAACTACATAACGTTCATATCCTTTTATAGAGTGGGTCCAAACGCGGTTAAAACAAGACCTCCAAATTAGAATCAGGCTCCACAACCAACATCTAGTAAAGCTCTAAGTATAATGAAAACTAAGAGCTTGTCTTCCACTTTCTATCCCATGACATTCAATCTTGTTTTCAAATCTGCCACTTTGCAAAGGAATGCTTCTGTAGTTTCTCCATTCTTCATGCTCAAAGTGTGCAATTTGGGATTGTAGGTGAAAATAGTTGATTTATTCTTCTCTTCATAAATGGTTGTTAAAATATCCCATGCTTGCTTGGCACTATCTGCTTCACAAATGTGTGGTTGAACTGAATTTACTATGGCAAGTGTGATGATCATAAGGGCTTTTGCATTACCGTCATCATATTTCTCTTTGTCATCCACATCAACATCATCTGTAGGCCTGGTGACTTTGCTAGTTATGATGTCCCAAAGCTTTTCAACCTGTAGTATGGTACGCATCTTTGTCTTCCATGGAGCAAAATTCAAACCTTTCAAGAGCTAAGATTCTATGAGAAACACTTTTTGCATGGACATTGTGAGGGTTCCTTATATCACCAAATGGTCTCCCTTTCTATATACCGCTAGTCCTATAGACAAAATATTTCTATATACCCGCCCTTCCTATAATACCTGTCGATACATGGAATAAGCTGGTTCCCTCAATATACGTAATCATACGCAAGGAAGACTTTAAGGTACTAGAAGCATAACGATCCTTGGTACATAGGCAGTACTGAAAGGGATTCACTCTATCTTTGACACCTGCTTAAAACATGTTCCTCATCAGTAGGGCGCCAAGTCCCTTAAATACTTGGAAGAATATAATTTTATGGTTTATGCCAAGCGATAGTCGTGAATAAAGGGTAATGATGGAGTGAGAATTTTTTATGGGCTTTCCTTATTTATCCTCGACGGTTTATAGGGATAAACCCTAGACATCATTATTGTAGCTATATTAGGCGTTAAATGCAGTAGCCTAATCACAACAACATTACTTGTAAGTGTGGACCAGAGGTATCGTAAATACTGAATGTTGCCTTGTGTAAGTTGCACAAATAGAGGAGTTTTGTAACAATTTTTTGTATG
The DNA here is from genome assembly GCA_028583015.1 of Wollemia nobilis. NCBI lineage: Eukaryota > Viridiplantae > Streptophyta > Pinopsida > Araucariales > Araucariaceae > Wollemia > Wollemia nobilis. Next base: position 1,177,728 of record JAQPPZ010003577.1, read on the forward strand.
ATATTTTCAAAGCATGCAAGTTTTTGCAAATGATGTAATATATCAAGGTACAATGCTTTGCAAAAATAAAATCTTAAGCAAATAGTTAACTAATTATTTAACTAGCTAATCAATTAATTAAACTAAGTAATCAATTAATTAAACTAAGTAATCAATTAACTAATTAAAAACTAATCAATTAACTAGAAAAGCAATTAATTAAAATAATGCAGGCTTTAAGATTTATACCCCGGGAGAAAGATATTTACCTTGGGAGAAAGATATTGTTGCAGCCCATTGAAGTATGTTGCCAAAGTGTCCTCCTTATTCACAGCTTCGCTTGCCAATGCTAACAAGCTTGTGGTCCTGTCACCACTTTTATTGAACAAGCACACGCTGCATAGGAGGTTTTGCACCTCAAGGTGATATGCCTACAACTGGTAGTGTTAGGCCTATGCTAGAGACGACAGTGACCATCGCAAGGTGGTCACTCCACTTAGGGTGATTATGCCCTAATAAAGCACATACAATGTCGTCCCACTATGCATGTGGGACTATTCACATGTTAGAAATTGCAAGGTGGGACTATTCATGCGCTGTGATAAATTTGAGCAACAGGTTATTGCTAACACAGTACCAATACAATAGTACCACTGATTAAATTGATGACATCCCCTAAGATTTGAAGCATGAAATATTCAAGTCTGCTGGAATCGAACCAAAGATGATGAATCCGCATGGTTGAAGTGATTCGGTTTGAATAACATCATGTGTAATACAATTTTCATGGTATGATTTATCCCTTGGAATGCTCTTTGCTCCTACATGAATATTGCTTACCCCTTTTTTGGCTCCTACATCTACAACGATGCCACCAATAGTGGAGATCATTGGTAGATCTTTGTTGTGTTCGAAGAATTTGACAGAGTTGGCCGGAGACAACCACATCGAAGCCATAAATTTTTTTGCAAAATCCTCTATTACATAAAAAAGAATTCATGATGGAGATATTCCTTCACCTTGCTACTATGAGCTCTACGAATACTCCCTGCTGCAAATGGATCCCTGTGAATGGGCTCTAGATGCTCCTATAGGTCTCGACAGTGGAGATCGCTAGGCTGTTTCTGCAACTGAGGAAATTAGATTTCATGAACAATTCTCGAGCACCAACATTGAGAATGTTTACAGTAGACTTGTTGGTCCAAGGCATGTGGGTTAATTAGTTTCTATCTTCACACCAAGTCTATGGGATGATCAGAATCAGTCACAATACAATTCCATCCATTAATATAGCAAGTTATGCATTCAACCATTAATTGGTCAACTTGCAACAACTAGAATGTATGATGGAATTCACAAGGACAAATAAATAAGGAGAATTGTTGTCATATTCAAATTATGAGTAATCATGTACATATATCTTCCATCATAATCACAATCTCAACAGTGAACAATATGCAATTCTACTAGGAACAATCAATACTTTCATGAATAAATCAAATTATCAATGAACTTCAACTATGAACGAGCATGAATGAACAACCTGAAAAAAGAAATGAGGGGCTATATAATGCATGCCTAGATTGATCCAAAGTTATTTCTGAGACATCGCATTACTTACAAATGCCATCCCGAATTAACTCAAAATAATTCTTTACAAGGTTTTACTAATGTCTAATTTAATTTTTATCAAATTAATCCCAAATGCACATTTCACTTGATTTCATTGTCATTTCACATCGTACATTTGCAACCTTGTACGTTTTACCCATACTTGTATGTTTTGACAGTTGTACATTTTCATCAAAATTGAGTAAAACTAATCAGAACTATGTAAATCCAAGGATAATTTATTCTTCTTCTAGGAGGTGGATTTGCTACCTACATTTGCCCTCCTCTTTAAATCAGACGGTGTCCTCACCGACTTAGCCTTTTAGTCTTGGCCAATAAACGTTGGTGGTACTCATAAAGATGCATATTTAAAGCCTAGAATTCATCCTTCCATCAAGCTGCGTATTGATTGAATTTTAGGGATTTTAACCCATACTCATTAGTTTTCTCTTCTACAATAGCCAGCAGTGCACCTAGCTCCTTCTCGTGCTTGGATGCTCCATTGCATAGCTTTTTTATCAACAGGACTTATGTTTTGGATGCTATGGATAATTCCTCATTATTCTCCATAATAACCTATAGAATTTGATAAATGTCAACTTCATAAGCTGCCATACTCTCATCCTTAGCCTTCAGTCGAGCCTTATGGTCCATGATGATTTCATTATAGTGCTTGGCATCTTTTGCCATCTCCTCAACATTACAATATTTTTCCTATAGTTGTTCCTCTATTGCCTTCAACTAATTTGCTTATTTGGCTAGCTGTTCATTTTGTGTTGCCAGTTGAGTTTCCAACTGCCTCATGTAATCTTTCGCTTACTGGATCACAAGTTATTTTTCCTCCTCCTGTGAGCGTAGCTTATTCTTGTAAGCCTACTTTATGTCAACTCATTATGTTTCTACCTTTTTCAATCTTTCCTCGAAGTTTATTTTATTGCGTGTTAATTCTTCCTCCATCGCAACCATCTTATTTCAAGTAGCGTTCGCTTCTTCCCATTGTACTTCCTTGGCTTGATAAATATGTTCAAGTCGCAAGCTCAGCCACTCAATCCAGTATGTCAAGAAATTCAATTTCCTCATAATGAAGGCTAATTTTGAAGGTACTCTTCAAAATTTTGTACCCACTATATTCAATGGATAAGTCTAACAGGTTGCCTTATCCAAGTATACACATGGAAATGCGCGATAATTGGTCTTCACTCCCTCTAGTAAATCCTGTCTCTCAAGCATCATGGTTACCTCTCCCCATGGAATAACCATGGGTGTTGTGCATGGATGTGTGCTATCTGCCTTGTACGATCCTCATTGCACATCTATTCCACAATCTTCTCTAACTCAGTGAAGGTTTGCTCCCTCCACTATTTTAACTGCCCAATGCCACCAATACAAAACTATAGCCTAGAACTGGAAAATATTTCACTGGTCTATCGAAAGAAGTGCTCCACCTACTCATTAGTATTTTCAACTTCATCCTCGAAATACCAAATTGAGGTACTTCCACTAAAAATCTTGTACGAAGCTTTGCATTATTATCCTGTGGTGGGGTCTATCCTTCTTCTTCTACCTACAGATGTGAACTTCCTTCGACTTTTTTGCTCATACTGGTTACTTTCTCCTCTTGTAGCGGAATGTGCGCTATCATCTTACTTGTCTCTCATTTTTTTGGTGATTTTATCTCCTCCACATTAATGATTTCCTTTGTAGACTACTGCTCTTTCATTGGTACTTGAAATTCCTCTTGTGGATTAGGTAAGTCCTGTTGCTTTTTTGTCGACCCTTCCTCTTGTGGGTTTGATTGCACTCCCCTTAAGGTTACAACTATCTGGTCAGGAACAAAATCTTCTTGTGGTATCTATGTACTTTTTTTCTCTTGTTGGTTGTTACCACCTCTCATTACAATATTTATCTTCTTTGTCCCCTTAGGCTCCTCCAATGGAACCTCCATAATAGCTTTTGATTTCAGAGCTGGTGGTACCATTGTCTTTCCAACCAATATATGGATGAATCTAAAAAATTAAAATCTGAGATCTGGAGCAATGTCGAAGATCCCATTTCCCTTCCTACTTCTCCCAAATCTGGTATATTGAAATTCAGTAAATCCAGCCCTTCTAAGTCTAAGTACCCTTCCTCTAGAACTAGTTTGGATTGCTCTTTCTGGATGGGATTCTTCTATTTCTCCCATTACCTACATGTTTAAATTCTTATAGGACTGGTTTGTTGTTCTACCCTCTCCTCCTCTTCAAAAGATATAGACTGCTCTCACAAATTTTGGACCTATGCCTACTATTCCAAGTTAGGTTCCAACTATTATCTTCTCTTCCTCCTTGGATGAACATATTCATCATATGAAATCTTAGCCTCATCCTACATCAGAGGTATTAGCTGCTTTGTGCTCTTCTTGGCCTTCAATTTCTTCAAATTTACCTTCGATAGGGGCACAGGCTTTTCCCATCATAGTATGGTAGGCTGGTCTGATGATAATTTCCATGGTTGGGTTCTACAAGGAAAGGGAATACCCATTCTAGATATTGTTTCTAATAGAAGTGCAATGGTATGAAAGGTCATTGTGAATGTCTTACTCCTAATTATTAGTGACTGCTACATCTGTTACTTTAGATAGGTTCCCCAATTGTACTTCACACCATTATAAACACCTTTCATATATTGTGCCATCCAGATTGGTATTTTTAAAGCTCACAATTCTCCAGATAGGTGGGCCATGGAAACATTCATTGCACATGCCAACTTATTAGTCTTCAACTAGCTCTATTTAATTTCATGATTTCCAACACCAAAAATCTTGGCCACCTTAGGTGACTTCACAGATGTGAGTGTTGTAATCAACCTATGAGCCTCTATTAGACTATCTTCTTCAAAATTGGATCTCCATACCTGGGAAATCTGAATGTCCATTTAAATTCCTCTGCAAAAATCTCCACTTTGACATACCTATTACCCACTCTCACAATAGTGTGGTTCTTAGCGGGTACATAATACTAGAGAATGTATAGTAAGTATTCATTAAAGAATTATTGATCTTGCGATGGGATCTGTGCTATAGTATTCACTCTGACCTTGCTCAATGTATGCTTTAGTGGATGATTAGCATCATTATTTTCCCACCATTTCTTGCAAAATTCTATTTTTGGCTGCCCAAAAGTGATATTCTTGATATCCACTTGTTCCTCATTTGTTTCACTAGGTAGTTCTTCCTGTTCTTCCAGAGTCCTCTCTCGATGAACTTCACTATGAAGTTCCCTTTTGTGTGCCCTAGGTGGCTCTATATCCTCCCTTATATATTTCAATGATGCACCTCCTCTACCACCACACCAATATCTTTGACCACTCCATGGCCTGCATCCTCTCCCTCTCTAAGACTACCACACCTCTTGTATGACTAAAATTAGTGTCCTTGGTCTTGAATGGGGTAAACTAAGGGAGATAATTTGGGTCATGATTCTCTCTAGTGTAGTGGTACTAGTGATATTTATACCTTAGATTCTACAGTACAATCAGAATGATATCATTATTCTTGCATGGAGCTCATACTTCTATCATCAGTAAGTGGAAACCTCGTTCACACACTTTTTGGTCAATTTGGTAATTCATGACAACTCTGCACAAAATCACTCCAAAATTCCATATGACTACTTCCAAAATGTACAAGGACTATCACGATCGTACAAGACCTCAAAAAATCATATATGTACATTTTCAAATCATACAACCCTTGCGAGATCGTACAACTAGAGCTAGATTTGTTCAATTGCACTTGATTTCACACAAATGCAACAAATCGTACAAATGGCACTTCAAATCATACAATCTCAATTTGACATCGTACAAGCTACTACCAAATCATATATGGGTGCCTCCCTTCTATACAACCTCATCAGAATACATACAACTACAAAACAATTCCTACAATCTCTTCAAATTTGCACAAATTGGGTCTCTGGGAGCCTGGTAATTGTACAATCGACTTCAAAACCATACAATCATGCCCTAAAATCGTACATACAAACCTAAAAAATGTTAGTCAAAAACCCTCATTCTTATCAAACTGGTACAATTTTTGTAAAACTCATTTACCGAAATCATGCCATCTCTCTTTCTGGTGCAATGTCAAAGCAATTTATGCAATTTTTCCTTCCCTTAGTGCAATTTCCCTCAAAAATAAATTTTTTTGGTAGTATGGTAGTGTTGTACGACCGTTTTATCCTACTTTTTCACACATGTAGACTTAGAAAAATGTTTTCATGCTTTTTATGGTTGATTTCTATACTAGGGTTTGTTATTTTTTGCCTCCTTGCAACTCCACACTTCCTTATTTATGAAAAATAAAACCTTTGGCCTTGATTTTTATGCAATAAGGGTTTCCTTGGGTGCTTTATTTCCTCAAACCCTCATTTTTAAAGTACCTTTTCTCCACCTGCAACATGTTTTCTAAAAAAAAATTAGCTTTTTTCAAAGTAAACCCTAATTCTAGCAACTTTTCTCCAACCAGGTTACTTTTTTTGAAAAACGAAAATTCATGTGGTGCAAATTTAAAATGGGTCACAAAATTTGCAATAATGTGATGAATTTCAATCGCTCATATGCTAAATTATCTTCATTTGCACCTTTTTTGCCTTTGAATTCTCTAAATTTCAGTGTTGCATGTGAATAATCTGCAAATGGGAAAATAAAGCTTTGCTTTATATAGTTTTGAAACCCTAACGTCTTAATGCATGTAATCCTGCCACCTTACCCTCCTTTGCACGTGCTTTTGTCTTCTTGTACAGATGATTGACAACTCATCACCCATGTGCATGCAATTTTGTCCTTTTCTTTGCCTTTGATTTTATTTGTCTTTTCTTTTATTTTTATTTTTCTTTTCCCAGAGGGGGGCCGTCATTTTAGATTTTCAACCACACTCTGTCTTAATTGTGTCTCGAGAGATTTTCATAATTAAAACATTTTTCTATTTTTTCTCTATTTTTTCTATCAATATCATGACACTTATCGACGCGAGAATCGTACAGTGACATTCACTTGCACGATCCCTTCTGTTGGCTCGTTAGTTGGGTGTCTCACTTCTATATCATGCGTAATTGCATCATTAGGTGCCAACCAACCATTTTTTCTATCCCTTTCTCTTTGCAGGGTTGCTTCATTTACTATCCTTTGATTTCCATGTGTACAATTTGGAATCGTGCAACTGCAATTTGTAGGACTTCCTCTTAACAATCCTTTATTCTATCATTCTGGTGATTGATCACGAGGAATGAGTGCTCTTACCGGTCCAATATCATTTGAGTGACTCCTCCGCCTATCTCCTCATATCAAATTAGCTACCAATCTTGGTAAATGAGTCCTTTGTAATCCTTGACTCCTTTCATCGATTAAGTGTATTCTTCCCCTACTAGCAAGTCCTCTTCCTTGCATAGGTCTTTTGTGACCTAACCCTCTCGACACAAGATCTCTCTAAACATTAAATGGAAATTCCCTCTCCTAGGGAAATACTCTACCATTTGTAATTCTTCTTGGTCCTTATCAGATCACTGGAGGTCATCCCCATGGTTGTATTTCTCTGAGGTTTAGTACAATCCCTCTTAACCAAGGGATACCTTGCACATTTATGGTCTAGTTTAGATAGGTTAATGGTGTGTCTCTCGACCATATAGGAGTAGGGGATCAAATCCTTCCTCGTCCTCTACCTCCTCTAGGTGGAATATCTCCTCTACCTCTTCCAATATCAGGGGATGTACTCCTCATATACGACCTTGCTGATGTCTTGGGGATTCTTGTTGGTTCATTTCCAGAGTGATATCCACCAATTCTATATTGGCCAAGTGACCTTCATTTATTTGTATTTCAGGTGACAATTGTTGGAGTGCTTGCATTCAGTGATCTACATGTAATAGTCAACATGTTCATTACCTTTCCTCCCAAATTTATTGTGGAGACACATTTTCCAGAGTTTCCTTGTATGGTTTTGATAAATTGGACTGAAAACTAGAATCATTACAATCATCATATCTTTGTTCTGACTAGTTTTCTAGCAAGTTCATTAATATTTTAACTCTTTGCGCTTTACTCCTTTATCACCTCAACTGCATATAAGCTATTGCATAGGTCTCAGGGTCAGGACGTGCATGAGGTCCCTGTGGTTGCCTTAAGAATTCGTCATCACTGTTATCAAAACTCTCATCTCTTACTAGCCAAGGTAACTCTCCATAACTAGATTCACTTGAATCCTCGTATACATTACCTTATGGTCTAGGTGTTATAATGTCTTCTTAAATGTCTCACCAAGTTATTTTCTCATCTTCTTCTATCATTAATGGGTCATTGGTCATCCCATGAGGTGTTATTTGTGAGTTACCTCCCCTACTAGTACTTGAACCATCATGGTGTGCACCACTTACTTGTGGTGTCGTCTCATGTTATTTTCTTCTACCTTATAATTCGTGTGACCCTACTACTCTTTGCTCATCCATCATTTGCATCATCTCATCCAAGTCTTAGATAGTTTGTTCATGGAGTCTTGTAGTGTGACCCTACTGTATCGCTCCAAATTTTTTGCATCCTTACCTTCAGGCTAAAGGATCCGCGCCCGAAAGGAGGATGGGAAAAGGATGGGACGGTACCTCGGACTGAGAGGCCCTTTGAAGGTCCCGCCTCTCGGGGGAGGGGTATTAAGGTGATTTTTCGATGGATGGTGGGGTTCACCAGGAAACGTTTAGTGGCGCTTCCATGCCTAGGTTGGGAATGAGTTTAATGTGTTCAATTTTAGCTTTAAACATCCAAGTCCTAGGTTTGGCCAAATGAATCTAAGCTAAGCTATATGAAATGCTGATTATATGAATACAAAAAATAGATTTGAATAGAAAATAGAGAGAATAAGCTAGATTAAAGAGCCATACCTGATCCGGATGTCTGATGGAGATTCTGATTTTTGAAGTAGTCCAGATCGTCTGGAATTTGACAGGATCGTCTCCGATCTGACAGGATCGTCTGAGATCTGACGAATTCGTCGACGAATTCGTCGGAGACCTGCAATTGCAGAAATGGATACCAAGAACAAAAAATACAATTGCAAAAGCAAGGGAAAATGATAGAAATGAAAGTATGAATGCTAGAATGACAACTTTAGATAACAAATTAAGTAAAATGCATGGTTTTAATGACTAACTTTGACTTTATTATGCATCTAGGCTACATGAGGTGAACTCCAAGATGCAAAGCAGTAATAAGCTTAACTAATGCAAAGCAAAACAACAAAAAAGAGTAAAGAAACGCAAACTTTGGGCACTGATTGCCCCCAATGTTGACTGCAGTCGAAATCGTCTCGGATTGGTACGAAATCGTCTCGAATTGGACAGGATCATCTGCGACGATCTGAGCTTTGCTCCGACTGAAGAATAACAAAGTTCCTGCAAGAAAATTCAAAAAGGGACAAAGGCGAACAATAATCTAGGATATCCTGAAGCATGTAAAACTTAAAGTACAAAAAAATTCAGCCAGGGGAAAGTCAAGGGGAGGGCCTAAGATTAAATAGGCATAGGAGGGAAGTTGGGAGGTTGGAGATCATCCCATTTTGGGAGATCTCCAACGGGGGAGACTCTAACGGTGCAGACGCGTCTCTGCCCGAGTTAGAGAAGTCTGTTGAAACATAAGCTAATTATGAAAAATTAGTTTTGGGATGAAATCGTCCGGACGTTCTCGCTCCAGACGAAATCGTCCGATCCGAGGCGATATCGTCTGATCGGAGACGATATCATCCAACGGACGAAACAAACTCTAAAAATGGCATGAAAAACAAGGAAACGGGTAGCGAAGCGGTTTGGGAGCGGTTTTGGGGTTGAAATTTGAATTTGAATTATTACTAAGGTAATTTTAATTATTTACTAAGTTTTACTCGTGCCAATTTTAGGGTGCTACATTTTGCCCCCTCTTTAGCGAATTTTTCGAAGAAAATGCGTTAAAGATGAGTTCTTCTCGATTTACGAGAAAGCAAAAATTATTCCCATTTTTAGGCGACGATTCTTGGTCGAATCGTACGACGACTTACTATGATGCCCCCTCCGTGTTTTTACCCAAATCGAACGTTTGAGGTAAAAACGCGAAAAAGCAAAAAATTAAAATGTTTTTAATTGTTTTTGAATAAAATTAAAAAAAATAGGGAAAAACCCTAATTCATTGTTACTGTTCATTTTCATTTTCTAGTTTGTGGAGCTCTGCAAACAAAATGGTCGAGACAACGTACGTGATCGACAGAGGTCCGACGCGGGCTATGGGTAAGGGTCTAAACTTAGTTTAGAATGCTTGAAATTTGATTTTCTATGCTTTTTAGATTAAATTTTGATGATTTTTGAGCATCGCGGCCGTTTTTGGGCCGTCGACGTCGTCGGGACGAAATCGTCTCGATATCGTCGATTTCGTCCAGAGGCGAAATCGGCAAAATGGGGACGATTTCATCAAAAAAAGGGACGATTTCGGCTTGCGAAATCGGAGACGAATTTGCTCAAATTTGGGACGATATCGTCCAATAGTGGACGATATCATCATTGATGAAATTGAACTTGCTTTACTTGCATTTTTAATCACTGTTTTATTAATGATTTTTATTGTTTTGTTGTTTATGTTGCAGAGAGGATTACTAAAGAGCAGAGAATGGAAATACGACGGGCTGAGGGATGACTTGGCCGCTCTATCTCAGGCAGAGCGAGATCAGTTGGCACAAGTCGGCTTGCAACATGTGGCAGAGATGCCACAGGTTTCTACAGATATGGGGCTATTGACAGCCCTAGCAGAGAGGTGGTATCCGGGTTCTTCCTGTTTTTGGTTACCGACAGGGGAGATGACTCCCACACTAGAGGATGTATGGAGGATTTTGAGGATCCCCATACAAGGACGGTTGATAACTCCCATGGCCAATCAGGGCCACGCGATGATGCGACTGTGCGAAGATCCGAGCTTCGCCCTGGAGAAGGGCGGAGTGAACATCGAGTCGCTACGCCAGATGCCTGGGGCATCTAGACCGACACAGGTTTTGGCTGGGGTTGTAGGTGGTCTGCTGCTATGCCATCGGAGTGGATGCAGAGTACCATGGCTACTGATAGATGTGGTCTATGACATGAGAGACCACGGATACAGGTTTGCTTGGGGGAGTTATGTACTATGCCGATTGTATAGGATCCTGCATGGGGTCGTATACAAGGGCGGCCGATGTCCGGTTATGACATCACTACTACGAGGTTTGGTGCTTGGGAGCACATCATGGTGCGGAGGCCGGTAGGGCTCCCACCGATAGGGATTGATGGGGAGAGGCCCCGAGCTTTCTACCGGTGGCTCCAGAGAGGGTCACAGCGGCGGATAGATCTGCCAATGTCCCAGAGGCTACTTGATGACCTTGTCTCTGACCAGATCACCTGGAGGCCTTGGAGAGATCATATAGGGTGGGCCGAGGATGGACAGGAGCCGGCTCACGTTAGGCGAACCTATCGGCTGAGGATGGAGAGGGGAGAGGTGGAGCTCCACCGCTACGACCAAGTTTTGAGGCAGTTCGGTCTACGATAGGGGATCCCATCTCTCAGAGACTACGAGTTTTCCTGGACCGTCCGGGATAACACTATAGTTAGCGGGGCTCCAGATATGCAGCGCTTCTGGAGTCAAGACACAGATGATGCCCCCATTCAGCCAGTGGATGGGGACGACGCAGGGGTAGCCGACGGCTATGATGCCTGGTACATAGGCATCCACCCTCCTCGGATGACGAGGGCTCAGGGTCCGATTCACGTAGTTGTGCATCGGATGGGGAGGCGAAGCGCCGTGCGGCCATTGAGGCGGCACAGGTCACGGAGGGAGAGAGCAGAGGAGACCACAGAGCTCAGCAGAGGCCACGGCAGCGGGAGAGGAGGGAGGAGAGACCCCCTTCTCCATGGAGAGAGAGGCCACCATCGCCCGATAAGGGCAAGGGTGTGGACACAGGAGAGAGTAGTGAGATGGCTACTCTCCGGGTGGAGACTGTCCATCTCCAGGCACAGGTGCAGACTCTATAGGATGAGGCTGCACGCCACCGAGCTGAGGCTACACAGCTCAGAGATGAGGTTGCACGCCTCAGAGCACGGAGCGGAGGAGCGAGCACTCAGGAGCTGGCGTGGTCGATTGCTCAGACCATGTTCTATCAGGGTATCTACTTCTAGATGGTGCCAGAGGGCCAGAGGGTACAGCTGCCAGCCGACATTGCGGATCCGATCAGGGTTGGGTCATCGAGGACTTCATCCCGATCGACGACTAGGACTCGCAGTACCACACATACTACGATGGGGCCACCTCGTCCACCTCAGGGCGGGGGAGGAGATGAGGCTGAGAGCTCGAGGGGTTCTCGAGGCTAGGCTACTGCACTGTACGTGATCGATTATATGATTTGAGAGGATTGAGTATGCCAAGATGTAGATTGTGGCATACCAATCCAGTTTTGATATGATGTACATATATTGTTGAGATATATATATATATATATATATATATATATATATGATATTTTTGATCATATGACTTGTCTTATGTGTTTGTATGATGCTTTATTGTTGTGGTGTGATTGATTTGATGATTCATGTAATTATGTCGGTTGGAAATATTATGGTTTGAATGTCATTTTTTTTTTAAATTTAAATGAAATAATCTGATGTAAACAAATTGGTTGTTTGTGATGTGATTTGATAAAAAAGAAAAGGGACTTCTAACAATAATTTCAAAGGACATTGTCGCTATTATAGACCATTTCATGGAGTCGCCGCTCACTCGGTCGTCAAGCTAATCCCAAGTATAGAAATATTGTTAAAAGTAAAAGAGTGCTTAAGAGACTGTCTTAAGACTTTGGTGTGATGATGCAAATGATGATGATGATGATGATTTGTTTTCAGATTTCCATGAAAATATTATGCATGAAATATTTTAAAATGACTTTTGCTAGGCATAAATTCCTAAGTGTGATAAATTTTTTGGATAATTCCCTAGGAATTATACCATCATTGCAAAATTGAAGTTTGACATAATGACATGAAAATAGAGTAAGTGTTTGTTTTGTTTTAAAGCATAATTGTGTAACATAATGATTTAAGTCATATGTTTTTATGATTTTGAATAAATGGAAAATAAAATTGGTACAATGGTTTGCGCTAGGCATAGAATATTTAGGTATAGACTTATACCATCATCGCGAAATCCAAAGAAGAAAATAATATAATAGTTTTATTGCATGGTTGATTTTTAATTTTTGAAATAGTCAAAAAATATGAAGATGAGGACTTGCGCTAGGCATAAAATTCCAATTTTGGTTTTGGAACTATACCATCGTCACGAAAGTCAAAAGTTATATATAAATGTAACTTGATTGCATGTTTTGAAAATGATTTTGATTTTTGATAATGCATATAGTTGTCTTTATACTAAACAACTGTTCTTCAAAGAGGAAAATGAATTTATTCCAAACAATTTGCAAAAATATTTCAAAGTATCTTAAAGACAAAAGTTAGATTTATAAGGAATCCCATGTGCGTAGGTGAGTTCATTACCAATCTTGATTTATCATAATGATACACAAAATCTCTCAAATACAAAATGTGTGTGCAATTGCATTGTTCATTTACCAGGTTTGAGCAAGATACTATGATACAAGTGATTTGAATTAACCAAATAAGTGTTCGTTAACCATGATTTAGATGCATATAACCATACCAGACTACTATGTAGGTCGGGTTATCAAGAGCTAGCTAATCCATAAGCAGACATAGGTCTGTACAAAAGAAGGTCGCTAATGTGACAGACATATCACCATGCTAGGAGTTACCCAAGGCCAAGCGGGTTGGGCACAAACCACCTGTTATGGGGCTTACCTCACAGTTTTCGAATAATTGAGAATTCCAGGGATTCAAGCTCATCAACCCTTCTTTTCTTTTCAATGGGTAGGGAAAGGGATTTTATTGCTTTTGCTTTTGCTTGTTTCTTTTTCTTTGCTTTTGCTTTTCTTTTTCTCTTTTTTTTTTTTGTATTTTTGTATTTTGGCTTGATATTTGAGATAATGCTGAAATAACTTGTTTCTTTTTCTCTTTTTCTTGAACTTTTCTTTTCTTCCTATACTAGGGATACTTGCTCGGATTAGCTGTAGAGCAAGGGATTTTTATTCTGGGTAGGGGTGAACTTGTCCTTTTGCCAATTCTCAAAAATTCTAGACCATGTGCATGATAGGATAGCAGGGGAAACTTTTCGCTCAAGAAACCACTTCTACTATGTAGCATAGCATGGAAATTACAAATATAATCATTTTATTGTGAAAGGATATGCTTGGTTTAAGTAAATAACAAGATCAATTCTCTATGCTCAAACTTTATTTAATTGAATTTTGTGGACTTTGATATAAGAGAGATTAGTAATCATGCCAGATAAAATCAAGATATTTATTTTTGTGTTTGTGATAGTGGGGGATTCCAAATAAATGCTAATTTATCCAAAATAATTTGAAAATATAACTGCAATGCTTGAAGAAGAAATATATACAACAAATATTTGTGAAGAGTTTGATAATTTTGACTCTCTCTTTCTTCTTTATTATTTTTGGGTTTCAAAAGAGTCAATAATATTGTTGTTTTGACTTTTTATTTTTTTTCATTTGTTTTTGTTTAAACAGTTATATATATATTTTTAAAATGAGACAACATGCAAAATATGTACAAATGATGAAATGACCAAATTTTATGCGTAATATCGCTTAAGATGCATAATATTCATAGGTTCTTTTAAATATTTACCATCTAAGGTAGCTAATTTGTATGCTCTCGATTCAAATTTAGCAGTGATAATATATGGTCCAAGCCAGTTGGGCTCAAATTTACCTTTAAGGTCTTTAGTTGCATTAGTATTTTTTTGATTTTCTTTTAAAACAAGGTCACCGACCTCAAAGGATCGATGACGAACTTTCTTGGCATATGATCTTTTAAGCTTGTTTTGGTAAGCACGAAGATGCTCCAAAGCATTGATGCACTTTTCATCTAGGAGTTCCAGCTGACTGAGTCTACCAGCTTGATATTCATCTCCTACTTCGGTATCTTGAAGTAGTAGAGCCAAAGAAGGAACTTCTAATTCAAAAGGAAAAATGGCTTCAGCGCCATAAACCAAGACAAAAGGTGAAGTTCCAGTGGGAGTTCGAACACTAGTGCGATAGGCCCACAAAGTCGGATATAATTGAATGTGCCGACTGCGACCAGATTTATTGACCAATCTTTTGAGAATTTTGATTAAGGTTTTGTTAGATGCTTCCGCTTGGCCATTACCCTGAGGATAATAGGGAGTGGACCAGCGATGTTGAATCTTATATTTTTGGCATAATTTCTTGACATCTTTATTTTTGAAACAAGTTCCATTGTCTGAGATGAGATTTGCAAGAATTCCGAACCTACAAATGATTTGATTAAAAATAAATTTAGAGACTTGTGTTCCAAGGCAGGAAGCTAAAGGCATAGCTTCAACCCACTTCGTGAAATACTCAATGGCGGTTATGATGAATTTGTGTCCATCGGATGACACAGGATTAATTTTGCCAATAATGTCTAAGCCCCATTTTGAAAAGGGCCAAGGAGATGAAATAGCCTCGCAGACTCTTGTGCGAGCGCATGGACAAGGTCAGCATGTTTCGGGCACTTGTCGCAATGGCGCACATAATCATGTGCATCATTTTCCATGGTAGGCCAAAAGTAGCCTATCCTAAGGAGCTTTTTAGCAATGACACTACCACTCAAGTGTCCTCCACAAGATCCATCGTGGACTTCACTTAAAGCTGATTTGGATTCTTCTAGATTCAAACATCTCAATAGGATACCTTCAAAAGATCTCCTATATAAAGTATTGCCAATTATTACAAATCGACTTGCTCGTCTACGTAATAACCGACGTTGGTTTCTATTAGAATTGGCAGGGAAAGTCCCATTTTGAAGAAAATCAACTATATCTGTATACCAAGGGTCAGGAGTAGTTTCATTGATTAGAAACACATCCAAAGGTTCTAAACATGACTTATTTGAAGCGGGTTCCTGGAGTCGACGAATAATGATGGTGGCATATTCGTCATCTAACTCCAAGGGCAGAAGAGATGCAGCTGTGGCCATAGCGTCAACCGCACGGTTGCTAGTTCGTGGAATAGCTTCCAAAGTAACTTTATCAAACAAGGATAACAATTGCAAAACATATGCTTTATATGGGCACAATTTATCATCTCTGGTCTGATAAACTTCATTAATTTGATTTATGACAAGTTGGGAATCACCAAAAACTAGCAGATGTTTGATTTTTAATGCCAAGGCAGCTCGTAATCCAAGGATTAGAGCCTCATATTCGGCAAGTATTATTGGTGCAAGCAAATGTTAATTTGAAGGACAGAGGAATGATGTGTTTTTGTGGGGATATTAAAATAATACCCGCACCAGCCCCACTCATGCATCGGGCTCCATCAAAGTATAAGGACCATTGTTCAATATGGTCTCCCTCTAATTGAAGGCATTCATCAAGAAACTCAATGATGAGGGGATGGGTAGACTCTAAGGGTGCAACAACTAACTGATCTGCTATGATTTGACCCTTAACAGACTTTTGTCCTATGAATGTGAGTTCAAACTCGCTTAGAGCAAGAACCCACTTGGCTGTGCGACCCGATAAATAAGGTCGACTCATAAGATACCGCAAGGGATCATATTTAGCAATGACATATGTTTTTTGACTAAGCATATAATGGCATAATTTTTGCGTAGAAAATACGACTGCTAGACATAGTTTTTCTAATGAGGTATAACGAGTTTCATAACTGATTAAAGTTTGGCTAATGTAATAATTAGCACGTTCTTTCTTCTCATCATCAAGCTGAGCTAACATAGCTCCTAAAGCAAAATCTGAAGCTAAAATATACAGGAGAAACGGGCGATCAGGTCTAGGCGGTGAAAGCATAGGTGGGTTAAGGAGGTATTGTTTGAGAAGTTCAAAAGCTTCTGTACATTCGTCGTCCCAATTAAAAGGGACATCCTTCTTAAGGAGCTTAAGAAAGGGAGTGGTTTTTTCCGCCAACTTATCGATGAAGCGACGGATGGCTTGAAGCTTACCTTGTAAACTTCGTAACTCAGATATATTGGTAGGTGCGGGCATATCAGTGATAGCCGCAATCTTGAGAGGGTCGATTTCGATACCACGTAAAGAAACTAAAACCCCTAATAGTTTACCGGACTTAACTCCGAATATGCATTTGGCTGGATTTAATCGAATAAGGTATTCTCTTAACCGATTAAATACTTTTCTCAAATCATCTAAATGATCATCTTCTTTAATAGAGCGAGCTATAATATCATCTACGTAATCATGTAGGATATCATGCATCATATCATGAAAGATATAAGTCATAGCTCGTTGATATGTTGCGCCTGCATTCTTTAAACCAAATGGCATCACTTTCCAACAAAAGGTACCCCAAGGGGTAATAAAGGCTATTTTAGCCTGATCTTCAGGAGCTATCCTGATCTGATTATAGCCAAAAAATCCATCCATTAGGGACATCATTCCACTCCCGACGGTAAAGTCAATGATTTGGTCCATGTTTGGAAGAGGAAAATCATCTTTAGGGCATGCAACGTTAATATCTCTAAAGTCCGTGCAAACCCTAACTTTGGTAGCTTCTTTCTTGGTGACTGGAACTACATTCGAGATCCATTCAGCATAATCAATAGCTTGTATGAAAATAACATTCAGGAGTTTTTCTAACTCCCCTTTGACTAGCAGGGCCACTTTGGGATGCATTTTTCTAAGTTTTTGTTTAACAGGTTTAGCATCCGGATGGACTACTAGATGATGCATGACTACAGAAGGGTCCAGACCTAGCATATCTTCATATGTCCAAGCGAAGACATCTTCATATTCTTTAAGGAATGCAATGTATTCATCTTGTTTTTCTTGACTTAATGCTGATCCAATATTGATTATGTGAGGATTATCCTCAGTTCCAATGTTAACTTTAATGACGTTTTCTACTTCCATGTGTAGATCTCTTTCAAAATTAGGTGGGGCGGGTGAAACGCCCAATTCTTGTAATTCTTTTAAGGTTAAGTTGGATAATTCGTCTTGATGAGTGGTGGCCTCAAGTTGGGCTATAGTTGGTATAGAACCATCAAAATAAAAACCATTGTGTAACAACTCTTCAACGGAGACATCATGGAAAATATCTCCTTCCAACTCCTCATCGGATTCAACAATCAATTCAGGGGTAAGCTATGGATAGCATATTGCAGGTAAAGGGATTATTCTTTGAACACAAAGAATCTTGTTTATCTAGATAATCTTGATAACATATGAGTTGATCATCATCTTCAAAAGGGAAGGGTTGACCCTTACTAGGAAATAGGCCCACACCACATCGGGCGGGCCATGGCTCTACCTCAATAGGTTCTTTCATACCATTTTGGAAAGGTCCCAAGCCTTTCCCTTTATAGCCCATTTTAAGCATGATGGGTTTAGCTTTAATATATTCATTAGCAAAATAACATCGGGCATATCCCTCATGATGAGTTTTGATATTCTCGGGGTATTCTTCCCCAATCATATCCTTTATAAATAAAAGCACAACTCCCGACTTGGTAAGTACTTCCCATAGGTTGTGGGAGGCCCAAAGTACGAGGAGATGGTGGCAAGTTATTTAAAAGAATTGAATCTTGCATAAAAGCATTTGTTTTTTTTGATATTAAGATTGTGGATAAATCCGGTAAAAGTTCATCAGAAAGAGCATAAGATGTAGAAGGATCATTCCCTATATCTTTAGATGTGGAAGGTATGATAGATGTTGATAATGTGGAGGTGTCAATAAATGGGTCTATAGGTTTTGAAATTATAGGGATAGAACATGAAGGATTGGTTGTGGATTGAAGATCTTTTTGAGGTTTTAGTGTGGTTTGTTCAGAAGATGGTTGAGTTAAATGTATAGGTGTAGTTGATGGAGTAGATGATGTTATGTGTGTGTTTTTCACACGTTTAGATGAAAAATAAGAATTAGGATGTGTGGATGACAGAGCGGGGCAAAATTGCACTCCAACAAGGTTCCGCCAAAGCACACATATCAAAGGGTCTAGGGTCACCATGGATAGTGACCAACTGATTTTTAAATTCAAATTTAACACACTGATGTAAAGTGGAGGGAACCGCTCGCATCGCATTGATCCAAGGGCGACCCAAAAGTATATTGTACGATGTTGGGCAATGTACAATAAACACGGTTGTATCTAGGGTTCTAGGACCAACTTGCAAGGGTAAGGTAATGACTCCACACGTTTCTTGTGTCTCGTCATTGAAAGCTTTGATAATCATGTCAGTTTTCTTCATTTCATCACTTCTAAAGCCAAATCTTTGGTAGAAGTCAAAAGTGCAAATGTTTAGAGATGAACCATTATCAATCAAGACTCTTTTAACAACTACATCTCCAATTAGAGCAGTAATATATAAGGGGTTATCCTTATGTAAACTATGTTGTGGGATATCTTTATCCCGAAAGTCAATACAATCAACTTCTCGAGTGATGATAGTATTGGACATGGCTTCGGGTTGAATATTTTGAGGTACCATCATTTGGCTTAATGTAAGCATTAACTCATCCCTATGGGTAGGAGAAGATCTTAACAAGTCCAAAAGGGAAATTCTGGTCGTAGTATTGGATAATTGTTCATTAATATTGTAAGGAGGTTTTGGTTGAACATTAGACATATGATTCCCTTTATTGGGATTTTTCAAAATAAATGGAGCTGATCCATCATTCTGAGTTTGATCTTGTTGAGAGTTTTGAGCCTGTTGTCTGGTAACGGCTCCGATGGTACCTACAATGTTATATTGAAGACGCTGAACTGGTCTTGGTTGAGCGTTTATGGCTTGTTCATTAGGAAGGAACTGATTAGAAGAGGGTCGAGTAGTAACTCTTCTAGGAAATGGTTCTTCTGGAACCATAGCATCTGTGATGGGTTGAATAGGATCTGATTCATTTTTAGAACTATTCGATTGGTTTGAGGTGATGTCTACTTCACTTTCAATATCTGATTCTACATCACTAGGATCGGGAGTTTGAATATTATGTAGGGGTCTAGTCGTGACCATGGATAAGGTTGTGCCAAATATTTGAGGATCCTGAACAGATAATTGTCCGCTAATAGTCCCTACATATCGGGTAGGAGGGGGAACATTATGATGTTCGATTTGATTGGCCACTTCTTTACCATGGTTTGGTAAAGGATGTTGAAATATATCCAATGATTGATTAGCATTTTGATTTTGATTTTGGGGAATGGTCTTTTGAGCATTATTAGGAGCATTTTGTTTAGGTTGGAAAGCTTGCACCTCCATTTCATTATTATCAATCAAATCTTGTATTTTATGTTTCAATATTTTACAAGAGTTTGTAGCATGTCCAGGTCCTCTATGAAAATCACAATGTAAATCAGCTCTGTATCCGGGTATAGTTGGATCAGGTTCCTGGATAGCCGGTAATTGAATCAAGCCTCGTGCTAATAATTGAGGAAGAATGGTTGATAAAGGTTGATTCAATCTAGTAAATTCTCGAGGAGGTTTATCAGGAGGTTTTAATATAAATTTTTTTGTTGTCTTCGTTGTATTGATATTAGCAATGTTTCTACTATCAATGACTCCATCACCTACAACTTGTTTGTTTTTATACTGATTTCTAGATGTTTTCTCATCATCTTTCTTTTTGAGCTGACCTCTTCTAATGAGAGCATCTTCTACCCTTCGAGCTAAGTCTATAGCTTGATCGAAGGTAGTTAAGGTGGCAGATTGATAACTCATAAGATATTTGTTCTTGTAAATTATTAATAAAAATGTCCAACATTTCCCTATAAGGTAGCACAAAGTGCAGTTTTCCTGTCAACTCCCTCCATCTAGCTAAGAAATCAGCAAAACATTCATCTTTGTCTTGTTTTAAGTTGTACAAATCTTTAATGGTGACATGCCTCTCGATGTAGGCACTAAATTGATGGACAAACGATTCAGTTGTTTCTTCAAAATTTCTCAAAGAATGAGTGGGCAATTGATAGTACCACTCTAATGCCATTCCTCCTAAGCTTTTCGGGAACATTTTTAGTAATAGCAAGTCATCATGTGATATATCATGACATGCTATCCTAAACATGCGAAGATGCTCTATGGGATCTTCGGTTCCTTTATATATAGGCAGGACGGGCATGGGGAAGTGTTTAGGGTATGGTTGTGCTACAACTATGGGATCCAGAGGTTGACTACATATCTCTCGATAATTGTACGAGGGACGGTAGGGATCTATCTCGGTCCATGCGCGAAGCTAACTGTTTCACCATGGCTTCCAGATCATCGGTTTGCCCACCATATTGGTTCGGTAGGGCATTAATATGGGATTTGTGAGCATATGATGGAGGGACATGGAGATTAGATGCTATATTGCTATTGTGTAAATTGTTGGTAGGAAGGGTGTTATGAAGAAATTTTGAAGTTGTATTATGTTGTATGCCCGATTGTTGAAAATTGGTGTTTGGCTTCATTTTAGGTTTTTGTCTACTTGAAGCATATTGATCAATAGTTTGGCGAAGTAAAGTAGTGAAGGAAGGTTTCTTTTGTGTGGGAATGATTTTAGGCTCAATAACAGGTTCCTTAGGGGGTTGGGTAACCTGTTGTTTTGGCATGTTTTGAATCATAGTGACCATATCTCTATTGGATGGTCCAACTTTATCACTTTCTTGATCAATGAAAGACAAGGGATTAGTGTGTATGTCAAACATATGTTCCATGGCTGCTTGAGTGTCACTAATTTGTCCTTTATCAATACGAACTGCCATATTAAGAGCACCAATGTTATTATTGAAAAATTTCCAGAAATGATCTAAGTTATCAAAAGCAATAGTTCCATCTGGAGCTATTCTAGGGGATGAGGATCCTTCCTCTTTAAGATTTTCTTGTTGTTCATTTTCTTCAGCCAGGTCATCTTCTGGCTGTTCTAGAGTTTCTCCTTCCGAAATTGATTCCTCAGGAAGGACATTTGGGTTTTTTGTTTTGTCTCCTAACCAATCTTCTTCTTCTTGTTCAGTTTGTTTACCATTCCTAAGTTTAGGCATTGTGCTTAAATTTAGATTTCAGCAAATATATATATACTTATATATATATATATATATATATATATATATATATATATATATATATATATATATATATATATATATATATATATATGCAACAAGCTTAAGAGGTATATATTTTAATTATATACCTACTATAGTATTTGAAATAAAATGTTTTTGGTTTTTGTTATGTTTTGGTTTTTCTTGTTTTTGTAACAATATTATAAAGATAACAAACAACACACTAAATGCAAGAAATAATAATAATGAAAGCAATGATCTAGTTTTCTATAAACAATTTATAAATATCATTAATGGGCTCAAGTTCTTCAGGAGTCATGAAGTGTTCTTCTTCAAATTGAAAATTTTCTTTCAAGAATTTAATGAAAAGTGCTATAGCAATACCATGTATTTCAGATTCTGGTTGATAATAATAATTCTCACGACAATATTCACGATACAACATAGCTCTAGGAATTCTATTCCATATTTTTCTAATCATAAGATCAGTTTCTTGGGCTTCTATATGAACTAGAAATTGGTGTACCACAACTGCTTTCTTGAGGTATTCCTCGAAGGTGAACAATTTTGAAGACACAAGAGCTCTCCTATAAGCTAACCACCTATGGCAGGCTCTCTGAAGTTCATGATAAACAATGAGTTGATGAGGATCCAGGATCCTATCTAGGGCAAACCTCTTGATTTGTCTAAGTTCGGTTGATCTAGATGAAATGACACCTAGCCTCCTATCAAGTTCTTTCCACAGAAGTTGGTTTCTATCTGTTTCAAGCACACTAAGCACAAAATTAACTTCTATGGCTGCTAATTGGTTTTCAACATTTATAGTAACTGCTAATATTTTCTTAGGAGCTACCATCTAGACATGATATGCAACTTAGTATTTTTCTAATGATTTGAAATGCATCTATATTTTTGTTTTTGTTTTTTTTTTTTCAAAAGGTTTTAGTTTCACGTCGGGTTCACCAAAATGTATCGCTCCAAATTTTTTGCATCCTTACCTTCAGGCTAAAGGATCCATGCCCGAAAGGAGGATGGGAAAAGGATGGGACGGTACCTCGGACTGAGAGGCCCTTTGAAGGTCCCGCCTCTCGGGGGAGGGGTATTAAGGTGATTTTTCGACGGATGGTGGGGTTCACCAAGAAACGTTTAGTGGCAGTTTCCATGCCTAGGTTGGGAATGAGTTTAATGTGTTCAATTTTAGCTTTAAACATCCAAGTCCTAGGTTTGGCCAAATGAATCTAAGCTAAGCTATATGAAATGCTGATTATATGAATACAAAAAATAGATTTGAACAAAAAATAGAGAGAATAAGCTAGATTAAAGAGCCATACCTAATCCGGATGTCTGATGGAGATTCTGATTTTTGAAGCAGATCCAGATCGTCTGGAATTTGATAGGATCGTCTCCGATCTGACAGGATCGTCTGAGATCCGACAAATTCGTCGGAGACCTGCAATTGCAGAAATGGATACCAAGAACAAAAAATACAATTGCAAAAGCAAGGGAAAATGATAGAAATGAAAGTATGAATGCTAGAATGACAACTTTAGATAACAAATTAAGTAAAATGCATGGTTTTAATGACTAACTTTGACTTTATTATGCATCTAGGCTACATGAGGTGAACTCCAAGATGCAAAGCAGTAATAAGCTTAACTAATGCAAAGCAAAACAACAAAAAAGAGTAAAGAAACGCAAACTTTGGGCACTGATTGCCCCCAATGTTGACTGCAGTCGAAATCATCTCGGATTGGTACGAAATCATCTCGAATTGGACAGGATCGTCTGCGACGATCTGAGCTTTGCTCCGACTGAAGAATAACAAAGTTCCTGCAAGAAAATTCAAAAAGGGACAAAGGCGAACAATAATCTAGGATATCCTGAAGCATGTAAAACTTAAAGTACAGAAAAATTCAGCCAGGGAGAAGTCAAGGGGAGGGCCTAAGATTAAATAGGCATAGGAGGGAGGTTGGGAGGTTGGAGATCATCCCATTTTGGGAGATCTCCAACGGGGGAGACTCTAACGGTGCAGACGCGTCTCTGCCCGAGTTAGAGAAGTCGTTGAAACAGAAGCTAATTATGAAAAATTAGTTTTGGGACGAAATCGTCTGGACGTTCTGCTCCAGACGAAATCGTCCGATCTGAGGCGATATCGTCTGATCGGAGACGATATCGTCCAACGGACGAAACAAACTCTAAAAATGGCACGAAAAACAAGGAAACGGGTAGCAGGCGGTTTGGGAGCGGTTTTGGGGTTGAAATTTGAATTTGAATTATTACTAAGGTAATTTTAATTATTTACTAAGTTTTACTGCGCCAATTTTAGGGTGCTACACCTACAACATTTCATACTCCTCTTGCAACTGTTGGATTTGGTGTCACATCCTTTGCTACAATAGTCTAATCTGAGCTAACAGAGAGGATTTAGTGAGCTCTTCCTCTGTAGTGTCACCTATGATCCATTTTGGAGCTTCCATATTGAAATTATTTGTCCTATATTCATATCGAACCATTATTTATATTCTTTGTCGATCTTCTATTGGTTGGGTAATTATCTATACTCCAATTGTGGATACACCATTTCCTATTCTTCTATATTTCTTCTCTCACTTGGAGGAATCCCTTCTTCATATCCTTCCTCGATCCTTTCAGTCCTATTTGCGAACCTTACATGTACTTGCATCCTTCTTCTCTCATCGGGTTGAGGTACCAACTCTTGTTGTTCGATAATTGGTCTTACCTCCTCCCATTCTATGAATAGGCGTGTGAGTCCCATATTAATGTCCTCTCATGGTAGACCTTGAATTCTACTTTTTTGTTCATTGGACTGAGTTTCCTATCTCTATTCCACTTCTTCTGAAGAGATAAATAGACACTGTACTTTACATGGTTTCAAATTTGAATCATTTATAGTATCTGGTACTTCAATTCTATTCAAGTTCTACAATTTAACTGCCCCATTGTACCTCACTTCTATAAATAGAAATGGACCAAGCCATAGGGTATTTAACTTACCTAACTTGATTTCTCTTTTCCCATTAAAATTTAGAACTAAGTCGCCTTGCTTAAGTTCTAACTTTCAAAGGTGCTTGTCACACCACAAATTCCTTCTCTTTTGGGCCACTTCGATCGCCCATTTTGCCATGACTTTTCTCTCATCCAGATTGATTAGTGTCATTATTCTTTCCTCTAGACTCTCTTGGTCACCTAAGCGATGCTCCACAGCTACTTGCAAACTTAGTACCAAGAATTTCACTGGCACTACTTCCTCCTAACCATACATTAGCTGAAATGGTGTATGGTATGTCATTGGATTAAAGGTAGTTCGATATACCCAAAGAATAGATGGTAACCTTCCTCCCAATCTACTTCCTCTATCCCATAGGTTTTATATAAGGTTGACAGTAAGATATTGTTAGTCGCCTCTGCTTTCCCATTGGCTCTAGGGTAATATGGACTAGACAAGGAAAACCAAATTCTAAAATCAATTATTAGCTTTTTTATAATCTCATTCACAAAATGACCTCCTCAATAAATCGTTATCTATAGTGGAATACTGAATTTTGTAATTACTTTTTCATACAAGAATCGAGTTGTACTCTTTGTTGAGTTATCTGGTAGTGCTCTTGCCTTGATCCATTTTGTTAGGTATTCATTGGCTACCATGATATATCAACACTTCCTCCTACGAGTGGTTTGTATTGGTCTAACAAAGTCCAATCCTCATATCTTAAATAGTTCCTGAGGTTGTGATGGATGTAAGGGCATAAAGTCTCATCGTACTAGTTTCCCTTCTCTTTGGCAAGTATCACATGCTCGTACATATTCCTTTGCATCATTATACAATGTGGGCCACCATAATCTTGCTAAGAGTACTTTTTAAGTTCCTCCTACCAATCCTTCATGAGCTTCTTTTAGTGTTGCTTTAACTTCCTCGTCCATCACACATCTTCATAGGATACCATTAATAACCATTTTGTACAACAATCTCGCTATCAACTGAGAAGGTGCTAACTTTATGATTACCTTATTCTTTTTTGTTGTCATCAATTCTTGTGGTAACTCAACTGTGGATAGGTACTATCCAATCAACTTGTACCAAGATGGCACAACGTTAATTGCAAATAATTGATAATTAGGGAATTCGTCTAGAATCCCTGATCCTGCAGGTTCTCCTGATCGTATTCGAGATAACTAATCTGCAATCACATGCTTCTTACTAGGTTGCACTACTACTAAAAATACGAATTATTATAAAGTGACAAGCCACCTGCTGACCCACCCTTGTATAACTAGCTTATTTATCAAGTACAACAAGGCTTGATGATCTATGTAGAAGGAAAAAGAGTTTGCTAATAGGTAATACCTAAAATTCGGTACAATATATACCATCCCTAAAGCTTCTCACTTTGTTGTACTATAATTCCTCTTCGCTTGTGATAATAGATGACTTACGAAGAAGATACAATGATCTAGCCTAAACTGTACCTCATATGCCAATGCACATCCAATTGTAAAGTTTTAGGTATCAATATGGACATGAAATTCCTTATCCCAATTAGAGAACACCAAAATGGGACTACTGACCAGCTTAGCCTTCAACTCCTCAAATGTGCCTTGGTGCTCCTCTGTCCATCTGAAGGAAATATTCTTCTTAGTCAAAGAATTCAATGGGTAGGACACATGTGCATAATTCCTGATAAACCTTTGATAGTATCCCATGGATCCAAGAAAGGTTTTTAAAGAGCTCACATCATATGGCTCCTCCATGTGTAATATAACACAAATTTTGTTAGGATTGGTCTTCAACCCTTCGCTGCACACTATATGTCCCAAACGTTTCCCATAAGGTACCATCAAAAAATACTTTACTAGATTTAGGGAGATTTGCTCATTATCGCACCTGATCATACATTCACTGATGCTAGGTAGATGATCCTTGATCTTACCATAAATGGATCAATCATCTAAAATATCTTAAAATTTCATGTGGCCAATTGATCAAATATATATAGAATAATGAGTTGAAATGTGGTTGGGGCATTACATAGCCCAAATAGCATTTAGTTATATGCATAGATGCCTTTTTCCACAATAAATATGGTCTTCAAATTATCCTCCTCAGTGATACTTATTTTATTGTACCCAAAGAACCCATCCAAGAATGAATAAATTTCATGTCCTGTGACCTCTTCCAGAATTGAGTCTGTGAAGGGCTTCCAGAATTGAGTCTATGAAGGGAATAGGGAAGGGATATTTGATTGTCATTGCGTTCAAACTCTTGAAATATATGCATATATGGATCTTATCCACTTTCTTCTTTAGAGTGATCACAATAGGTGAAACCCAATCACTAGTGATGACTTTGAAAAGGATGCCTACCTCTAACATCTTTTCAATTTTTGCATTTACCAATGCGACATACTTAGGGTTCATCCTATAAGGTCTTCTTCTCACTGGTTGTGCCCTAGGCATTAGCATGATCTTGTGGACATATAACTCTGGTGGTGCTCCTTTCAGGTCCTTATACATCCAAGCAAAGACATCCTTATACTCCAAGAATATCTTGAATGCTGCTGCTTTCAGTACTAGATTCCAATCATCACCATAGTAGATCATCCAAGGATCCTCTTCTGTTCCTAGATTTACATCCACTATTCGAGGTCCTTCGTACTTAATATTTGTAAGTTCTGTTACCACATTTTCTATATTCATTGGATGCATTGGTCTCGCATCAATTTCAATGTCTCCCACTGTATATTCCATAAAGCTTTTAAGGAATGACCATTTATCCCCTTATTTATTTGATTTATATCTGACCTTCACCTCATCTTGTTTTTTTGTGGTCTCCTCTATATTAATACAAAGGTAGGTGGGTTGAAAAACCTCATACTCCTCCATATTTCAATGGGGAATTCCTCTATTAGATCAAGCTTCATCTTCGCTATAGTCATATAGGTACAACATTCCTTTTTCATTAGGCTCATACCCCTCTTCACTAGAAGAACTGCCTGACTCATCGGTCATGGCCACATCCTCATTGATCCTTTTGTTATTGAAGTTTATCATATATTTGTCTTCTTGAAGCTGATCCGATATTTCCCTAGTTGTGATTAACTTTGGCTATTTGTAGACATCCTCTCCCCAAAAAAGTATCATATTTTGGCTTTTGCATGGTAATCACAATTAAATCCAAGACAAATTCTTGGTTAGCTATCATAACTTGTTGTGCAGTCAAGATACCCTTTGTCTCTATGAAGTAATGGTCAGCACCATACAATCGAAATCTAGGTGCCCATAATGACAGAGCGTCAATTTCTCGTCAAGTCTTCTTGGGTAACACATTAACACTTGATCCTCCATCCACAATGATTTGTGTTAGCTTGTGCCCAAAGATCTCCATATGGACTAATGTGGGTTTCTTCCCAACATAAATCATCAATATGGTAGGGTCAATAAAGTAATTCTTTTTTCTTCTTCCTTGATTGACTGGCTCTATACCTCCATCACCTTATGAGGCTTTATGTCTTCCAAAATTGCTTTATGCAATGATGGGATGGCTTCCAATAAACTTGCCATCTTAATCTCGATAGTTGTATTCAAGACTTGTGCTGCCCATTTTTCCCAACTACTTTATCTTATGATGGTTTCTTTAACTCTTTTTCTCTTGCTAGTCTCAATTATTTTGCCTTCTTTGCTTCTTCCTCAAGTACCCTCTTCGCTACTTGCCATCACTTATTTTCTTTTATAGGTTCAGGATACTTGTCCTTCTTATCCTGATTTCTTGTCATGACTAGTACTTCTTTGATATTCTTGCTAACTGGAGGTACCTCTATGTCCAAAAAGTTTACTTTCTATGGGTTATATAACTCACATACTTTGGACAATTGGCTTCTTTGTGGTTCCCTAGACCATACCATCTACACATGTGTGTAGCATTAGTCTGTTGTGTTTCTTGTTTCTAAGGTGAAGGATAATTCTTCATAAAATACCCCCACTCCTAAAAATTACGACACTGTATGATTGGTATTCCATACGAATCATACTGCAAGTGACTCTATCCTCCTTACCGGTTGCCTTGATATCTTCCCTCTCTACGGTTATTCCTATAACCACAATTGGTAGCTTGCTAGCCACTCCCTTGAGGTTTTGGTTTCTCTTCTTGTTCTTGGATTGAGAGAATTTATGGGTGCACCTTTGCATTAAATGGACACTATATCGTTTCATGTCCAAGTACATTGCAAATGTGGTAATAATCATTGCGAGGACAAGTCACATTCATGTGACCTTCAAACTTGCATTCTATACACCAAATATCATTTCGATCTTGCTTGAATTTACCTTTTGTCTCCTTAATTTACTTGTCAAATTCCTTTCGGAATGACTGTACCATATGGTGGATTGTATCATCCTCTCCACTATCTAAATCATCATGCCTCATATGTGTTATCATCCCAATGATTGTTTATTTAGAATCACTTTTGAAATTCTTTGCATTCTCCAAGGCTTCTTCATATGTGGCGGATGGAACTACCTTCATATTTTTCTTATATCTGGGTAACAACCCATCTAAAAACCATATTTTTACTAGCACATCTGCTAAAGGTATTTTCATATTGTCCACTAGCTGCTTCAATCAACGGTTATATGACTTCACATCTTCATCAACTTTTTTCTTAGTGGTGCAAAGTTCAGTTACAATATCTCCATCATCCTTCAAAGGGAAAAATTCTTCAATGAATGCATATTTCATTATGTTCCAAGCCTAAAAATTTGGCGTATTCTACCTTTTCAAGTACCAATCTATGACAAGTCCTTGTAATGTAGTAGGAAATAATTGCAACTATTCATCTGGTTGGTCTACACCATTTACTCTCTAAATAGTTATGCATGTCTCGATGTGTCTTGTCGGGTCTTCCTTTCCTTCCCCCATAAAGGGTGGGCATATTTGCTTTCTTGCACGCTTGCCTACATGGGCCATTGGTGGTTCTTCTTCTTCACTTGACAAAGTATCTCTTGGAATCCTTGATGGATTCCACCTTATAGGTGACTCACTCTGTTGGTCCTCGTTGAAACTGTCTACTCGAGGAATCTTGTATTCACCAAACAATCATCTACCAATATCATGTGTGTCTTCACTTTGCAACCTCCTTCATTGGTGTGTAGGTTTTGGCCTTGGTCTTTCCTCTAGAGACCTCGTGTGTTGTTGCTCTGGTGACTGACTCCCGTTCATCGCACTCCTTTGCAACCTATCTGCCACTTTCTCAGGTGTTACCATCCACTCACCTTGATCTCACATAGTTTATTCGTTAACGTATTTAATTATATCAACATTCTCTTTGACTCTAGGTTCTTCTTGCTCCTCTTATTTTATGTCGATCAGCAATGTATCGAACCTCTCAATGTCTGCTTCGTCAAATATCCATACTTGTTCTATCACTGATTCATGTGTATTGTGTTCAACACTATTCATGTTCCCTTGTTGAGAAAATCTCGTGCTTCTTCTAACTAGGATATAACCTCCTTTATCTTATCGCCTACGTCTTTGCAAAATAGTGTCTATCATTCACCTCCACTTTGTGTATTCAAAATTTATCACTTTGCAAAATATTCTTAACTACCACAATTTTAACCTATTTTAACAAAAATGCTAAAGTTTGATAAGGCAATGTCACCAAATGTAGAGCTAGGGTGTGTTATTACCAGAGGAGAGGTGATTTAGAAGCTCTAGAAATGATCATCAATTCTCAAATGCAACTTGCACAAATCGTACAGCTTGTACGATCTTCATCATACACTATGTCAGTTTGCCAAACAACTTGTATGATCACCAAATCATACAGTTGTACAATACAAATCATACAATTGTACAAACCAAATTATATAACACTACACCTTGTACAATTTGGTACTCATCCAATTCACTGAAAGAGGTTTTTCAAGTAAAATCAATTAGTTTTGTAATCAATTTCTCTAAACTAGCAATATTTCCTTATTTGGCAGGTTTTGGGTTACAAATTTATTTCCAAATTAGGTAAATGAATGGTTTTATGATTTGGTACGACACTTGTACGGTTTGTATGAACCCTTACTATAACTAATATTCAAATCTATAAGTCTGCACAACCAATCCTTCCAAGATAAGTTTGGGATGGTTCTTTGTGATAATTTCAAATTCTTCCTAACATGCAAAGCCTAATTCACTAGCAATGAATTGTAATCACCAAGAATAATTCTATAAATTATATAACTACCTAGAAAAATCTCTATACAACCATCATTCATCATGTAATCAACACCAAGTTTGTGGGATGATCAAAATAAATCATAATGCAATTCCATCCATTAACATAGCAAGTTATGCATTCGACCAATTACTCAACTTGCAACAATCAGAACGTACTATGGAATTCACAAGGATAAATAAATAAGGAGAAATACTATCATATTCAGATTATGAGTATTCCTGTACATATATCTTCTATCACTAATCACAATATCAACAATGAACAATATGTAATTCTACTAGGAACAATCAATACTTTCATGAATAAATCAACTCATTAATGAACAAATTCAACTATGAACGAGCATGAATGAACAACCTGAAAAATGAATGGGAGGCTATATAATGCATGCCCAGAACGTTCCAAAGCAATTTTTGAGACATCACATTACTTACAACTGCTATCCCGAATTAACTCAAAATAATTCTTCACAAGGTTTTACTAATGTCTAATTTGATTTTTATCAAATTAACCCCAAATGCACATTTCACCTGATTTCATTGTCATTTCACATCGTATATTTACAACCTTGTACGTTTTACTTATGCTTGTATGTTTTGACACTTGTACATTTTCATCAAAATTGAGTAAAACTAATCAAAACTGTGCAAATCCAATGATAATTTCTTCTTCTTCTTCTAGGAGGTGGATTTGCTGCCTACAAAACCCATGGATAGCCACCTTAATAAATGGAGAACCAAAAAAATATTTCAGGATACAAGGGGAATTAGAAAAGGGTGTCCACTATCACCATACCTTTACATCATTTTAGCTAAGACTCTTGGAAGATTAATTAACCATATTCAAAGAGAAATAAAAATAACAGGGATAAAGGCTGCAATAGGATGCAAAGCTATAACACATGCCTAATTTGTAGATGATATCATTCTTTTGGGTGAAGCCACCAAAAAAAATATTAGATAATTCAAGCAATATCTGGATTGGTTAACACAAGCTATTGGGGCTCATATAAACACTCAAAAGAGTCAGTTCTATACATAAAATATTGCATCAATAAGAGTCAAACTCTTTTGCACTATCCTAGGATTTTAGTCTGGCATAAAAAATACTTCAGATATCTAGGATTTCCCATGAGCTTCCACCTTAAAGCCTCAGACTATTGGACCCTAACATTGGACAAAATGGTTAGGAGGATACAAAGTTACAGTAATAGTTGGTTTAGTCTTGCAGGAAGGGCAATATTGATCAAATCGGTGTTAGCTTCTCTTCCTATCTACCAACTGTTAGTCTATTACACTCCCAAGTTTATTGCAACTTTCTATGGCAAGGAGGTAGGCAATAAGAAAGAAAAAAGTTCCACTTGTCAATTGCGAGATGGTCACCAAAAGTAAAATTCAAGGACTAGAAATAAAAAAATGGAAATAGTTTTGAAAGCACTGGGAGCAAAAATTCTTTAGAATATGCTTAAACACAATTGAGCATGGTAGTGCATACTAGTCAACAAGTATGTAAATAATAAAATAGGTATTCAAATGCTCAAACACATAGACAAACTTCCTAGAGCCTCATTGGTTTGGAAACATATAGTGGCTGCAAAGAGCATAATAGAGGACATAATTTCTTGGCTACCAGGAGATAGTAAGTCAATTAATCTATGGTAGGACCCGATCCTAGGAAATACACCATTAAGAGAGAGAACTCCAATCGAATTGCAGAATCACTTGGAAAGTCAAAGAATACTCAAATTATGTGACTTGTTTTATTAGACCTCATAAACTCTGAACTAGATCTCCCCTCCCATTCCATATTAGCTTCAAGGAGATTAGGATTATTTTAAGTCCCACATGGCGAGCATTAGGCCTCTTCATACCATGATGCCAGATAAACTTATTTGGGGTAGCATTAGCAGTAATAGGGAATACTTAGTGCATCTAGGAGTCTAATATCAACAGATTGAGCCTACCAATAAAAAATTATTGATAGTATGGAAAAATAGAGCACCACCTAAACTACAAGTATTCAACTAGCTAGTCTCTCAAAATAAAATATTAATAGGTGATAATATGCAAAATATGAGTATAGCAGGGCCTCATGTTTGTTACAGGTGCAGGCAAAACAATGAAATCATTTTTCATATTTTGTTGAATACCCAAAGGTAATTTCAATTTGGTTAGGAATAACCAAAATTCTTGGCACTTCCTACTATGGAAGGTTAACCATAGACACATGTTTTACCAAGTGGAACAAAGAATATAAAGGTAAATTGATAGGTAAGCCCCTCCTAAAATATCTATGGAGCTCTATACCATATTTTGTCATCTGGCACATCTAGTTGGACAAAAACCAAAGGATTTTTGAAGGCAAAGGTAAGGACAACAAAACTCTAATACGAAGGATAAAAGAAGAACTAGTCTTAGGAATCAAATCTAGTTTTTGTCAACAACAATATGAAGAAGATATGTCACCCATAGAAAGAAGAATGATCTACCAACTTAATATCCAAGCTTTCCTAACACAAGGAGGCTGCAGAGCAAACAATTCTTTGCTTGACATATATTTTTCGATGCTCTTCTTTGATGGTGCCTCCAAGTCCAAACTCCATCAAGTAGCGGTAGGGGGACTGATTCTTATAGTACCCTGTGAGATCCTGCTCAAATACATGATCAACTTGGGAACAACATCTAACAACGTGGCAGAGGCTATTGGATGTGAAATCAACTTAAAATTGGTGGTAAAGCAAGGAATTACTCAGGTCACAATTTACAAGGATTCTAAACTGATAATAACAACTCTTGCCAAAAATAAAGATTTTAGATCTTTACAATTAAAAATTATTCAAGACAGGATTAGACAACTAGGGAGGATAATTGGTAAAATATCCTATCAACACATAAGACAATAATTCAACAAAGAGGTCGAAAAACTAGCGAATCAGGCAATAAATATTGTCCTTGGTTATTACCGCCAAATCATCAAGAAGCAAAAGGGCAGGGGTGGTATGCGAGGATGACGAGGACTCCAATAATGAGGTTTTTTTTGTTTTCATGTTCTATTTTTAGAATGCTCTGTTCACTTTGATCTCTAATTAAAGAGTTTTGTACCTTTTTATTAAGTAAATAAATCTTTTCCTTTTTTATTTATTTATATACATATTTTATTTTTTTAATATAAAAATTCTTATAAAACTATTTAATATTACTGTAACAATTTCATTGTTTGTTTTATTTCAAACTCATCAATGTTAAATATAATAGTCTCAGGGGGCAGTGCAACGGTTTGGGCTTTGGCTCTTCTTTGAGAGGTCCAAGGTTCAAACCGTGGTGTGGGTGAGTGTGTGTTCATTAAAAAAAAAAAAAAAAAAAATATATATATATATATATATATATATATATATATATATATATATATATATATATATATATATATATATATAAACTAATTAATTAAAAAGTAATAAATTTAATATAATTATTTTTAATTAAAAATGTGATTTTACAAATTTTTTAAACTTCGTTAAAAAAACTAAATTCCACTTTAAAATGTTATAAGTTACCAATGCATGTTTCACATAAGTTTATAATTCTTATTTTTAGGTAGACAGGTTTTTATAATATAATTATTTTAATATATATATATATATATATATAATAATAATTAGAAAATTTGTTATTAAATTATTTTTAAAATATATTTATATAAAATAAAAAATATGGTTATTAAATATTATTTTCTAGTGTTATTTTCTTAAACCGATTGTTGTTATAAGGGGTTGTCCTGTTACATGTTTTGTTGGATGGATTTGTTGATCATGATGACAGGATTACCCAATTATCCTTTCTTGTGAGGCAGAAAATATTTTGGTTTTGGCAATCTTTATTTGTAAACTTGTTTTAACCGATAACCTTTTCGTTAATTTATTATTATTCTCCAGTGTTCTAGATTTTTGAGCACATAGTGGTTTTTTTTTTTTTTTAAAAGCGAAAAACCCCTTGCGGGCTGCCTTGGTCTAAGAGACCACGAACGGGGGTTCTACACCGTCAAAGTCACCCGGGGTCGAACCCGACCTGCCCGCACCAACATTATCAATTGGATTTTGGGTACCCAATTCAACTTTTTGGTAGGGTGGAGATTCAAACCTGGGACCTCCCTTGGATGATTGCCCTCTCCTCTCCAACTCACCTACAACACTTGGGTAGCACACAATGGTTTGATTGTGGGACAATCTCTTGTATTTGCTTGATAAAAATCTGCAGCTTATTTGCTAGGAGGTTGCTTCATTGGATTTTAAGGTTTGATTCATGGAATCTAGCTTAGTCTTTCTTGATGTATTATTGCTAGATCGAAGGTTTGGGGGTGCCTTTCAAAACTCTACTTGTAATAGGTTCGGGGACCCTTTAAAACCCCTTCTTTTATCAATAAAATAACTAAATAAATATTATTATATAAATCTAGATTATATGAGATTGAAATAAGTCTTATCTATAGTGCATTATGATTATAAAGTGGTATTATGAAAGCGATAAATTATGTATGTATCATTTGAATATAACTCTTGAGCTAATATCATTGTAGGGTTTAAAAATATTTATGATTTATGCATGTTTTAAAAATTTTAATTAGATTTTGATTTTAAAACATTTTTCTTTTAGATTTAGAATTCTATTTTAAAATGTTTTTATGTAATTTCTTAGTAGCATGTATTTATTAAATATAATAATAATTTATATTATTAAAAAAAATAGTAATAATAATTTATTAAATTAAAATTTTAAATTTTATTTTACATGAAATTAATAATTTCATTAATAAAAAATTGAAATATTTTTAATTTAATAATTTCATCAATAAAAAAATGAAATATTTTTAATTGATCCATGGAAAACTTAATAAAATTTATGGGACGAAAATAGAAGAGAAAAATAGATTACACAAATAAAATTTTTCTTTTTTTGAATTCAATATCATTTCACTTGAATATTATTGCCACATCAATCCACAAGTATCCAACCACTCTTGTAAATGGTAAGCTTAATAACTTGTATAAGCCTCCCAAGTCACCATTCTAAAACAAGTACTTTTGTCTTAAATGTTAATATGTAGAACAATGTAATATTACATGTTTCTTATCCTCAACTTCTCCTTGCTTATAGCCTAAATAGATTAATATTTTTCATCTTCGTATTTTAATTGCAAGATGATGAGAACTTAGTCTAAATTGTTTGATAATATATATTTTTCTATTGAGATATTTTCCTAGAAGTGACTTTTCTCTTTGTAGGTGACCATTGAATTGATCTCAAAATTGTAAAATCTTTTTTTCTCACTAGGATTTTGTCAAAGAATATCTATTTTTTTGGTTTGTATGAAGTCTTGAATTCTTAATGACTTTTTTGGTAAATCATTTTTATCAATTATTTTTTTTTAATATTTTATCTCATATTCTTACCAACCTTTCTTTTGAGTTACAAGCATTGCTTGATGTAGTAATCTAGTATTATCTATTTGCTTTGTTTTGGTTTTAAAAAATAAAAAATTTACACAATTCTTCTCCTTCTAATGGTAGCATTTATTTTTTTGCTAATATAATAGGGTAAGGAGTTTGAACCTTAATCCCTAGTTCTTCAATGAAAATAACATTCATAAAACTTATCAACCCTTTTCCAAACTACTTTTGATAGGGCACGATCCCAAACATGATAATCCTATAAAATCATTGTTTGTACCAATGTTTTAAAAAGTATTTTTCTTAATATCCAATTTCATAGCTGAATTTGTCTACATTTATTTAGCATGGCATAAAGAGCTTTCAAACCTCTTGTTATGTGTTTCTCTACACAAGCATTCCAATTGTAGCTAGAATCAAATTCAAGTCCCAAGTACTTGTATGAAGGAACTACCTCTAATTTATCACCCTTAAATGTGATACTTATGTTTTTATCTGGAGAAAAATAACCATTTTCTTTGTTTTGTTTATATTAACTTTCATTTTAGAGAAACTATAAAACTTGCTATCTTTATGTTTTTTTCTGAAGTATAACATCATCTGCAAAGATCAATAATATAGCATACCCTATAATGCATACACCTTCTCTTCGAGTCCATTCTTCTAATTCATCTATGAATAAACCAAATATTTGTGGGTGAGAAAAGGTAACCATACTTTACACCAATATTACTATTGATATGGCCTTCTCGGTTTCATGGTTATCATTTACTATTATTGCTAACTCTACTAGAACCTTTTTATATAAACGTAGTGTTGCTTGCCTCCATTCAATAAGGAATATTTAATTTTTCCATTCTTTTCTATAATTTTATTCTTGGTACTATATTAAAAGCCTTAGAAAAATCTACAAAGAAAAGGTAAATGATATTATTATTTCCTCGAGTTTTATTAGTAATAGTTGTAAGAGTGGTTGGAGTAGTTGAGAATAACATATGGTTAAAAATTGAGTGTTTGGGTCAAAAACCATTTTTTTTCAATTGGTCATATGGGATTAAAATGAGCCCCACTTGTATTACATAATCACCACGTAGTGGTATTGTAATACTCTGGATATTATCCATGTATTGCTTCACAAGATTCAAACCTAGGTCTCCTCCTTGGACATTGAGGAATATAACTAGTTGAGCTAATGCTATTTGATAGGTCGAAAACCAACTTAAGAAGAAGCCCTTACATTTTTTTATCCATTTACTAGTTTTTTTTCCAACATAGTACCAAATCGCTTGGCAAAGAGGTTGCTCACCATGACCATTCTATAATTTCTTATATTTTTAATGTCCCCATTCTTATAGCTAGTTGTGACCTTGTTAACTTATCAATTTGGATGAAACCCGTTTCATATTGCTTGATTAGACATATACTTTAGGAGATTTAAAAAATAAAAACCTATATATTTAATCATCTTAGCAATCAAACCATATGGATCATGTATTTTTTACATTACCAAGTTGTCAAATACTTGTCTCAACATCTTTTAAAAGAACTTTTAAGTTATTTATAGAATATATTTATCTTCTACTTATTTTTCATAGAATCTATAGATGTATGCAATCATTTCCTTATCTTTTATCTCCCCTAATTACATGCTTTGTGAATGTAACCGCTTTAAAAATTTTCAAGAATTTTGTTTTAAATTTTTAATTAGATCATCCTACTTATTCTTAAGGAATATTCTATTCTTTCTTGATAAGAGTTTTTTGTACTCTTTTGTCCCATGTGCCCTATCATCTATTTTTGCATGTAATGTTCCTTTTCAAGCTACTTTACATTCACCATCAAACCATTTGTTACATGGCATTTGATTGGATTTTTCTTTTCCCAATAAGAAAGTTATGAGAAGGGGAAAAGAGATCATGAAAGGCCTCTAGGGGGGTTTGTCATGTCTTTTCATTCTCTCACCTTGAGGATAGAGATAACTTGTTAAATTAGAGTTTAGTATTTTGTGGGTTGATTGAAGAACACCTACATTTCTCCTAAGATACTTATTTGACTAAGCTTAAACTTAATTTATCCCTAATGCAACATACAAATACAACTTTAGGGCCTAAAATTAAAATGTTTTTTTATTTTTGATGATGAAGTAAATACCAATTTCTCTTTTCAAGGCAAGGGTGCAAGAAAATGCAACAAACAAGTCCTAAGTACAACAATATGCAATTTCAATTTAATGCTAAATCTTGAAGATTTAGTTGGTTCTCTATATTATTAAAGTGCTAAAACTAGTTCCTTCTTTTCATTTTCCAATTGTACCAAATAAAAATAAACAAAATCTAATCTAATTCAACAACAAGCAAGATTAAGTATTAAATGCTTTAATGAAAAGGAATCTGAGACAAGAAAACATATTTTAGTCATAGAGGCAGAAGTGTGACCATTCTACAAAATCACTACCAACGCTTTCGTCTGTTGATGGTGCTTTCAATTTCTTGGAAAACAAATAGAAAAAGATTGAATTAGTAGTATAGGGGCCTATTTGAGCTAGAAGAGAATTTTGAACTCCCTTGGATAGCAATCAGGTCCTTGTTCAAATAGATATGGAAAATGATAGAAATAATGAATGCATGAAATAAATACTATGTGACAAAAGTGCCATATCAATGATAGAATTACTGATGCTTTTCCTAGGAATCAATGCTTTCACTTTATCGAAGATTATTAGCTTGCTTGGGGGAACTTGAAAGCCTGAGCTTGGAGACTTGAATGGTTGATGCTTAAATACTTAGATATTGAATCCTTAAAACTTAGAGATTGAATACTTAATGCTTGGTGACTTGCAAGAGAGTTTAAATTTTGAAGGATGAACTTCACAAGATTGTGGTAATATTTTGGCATAACCTTGCCATGCAAAATTATAAATTCCTATGATTCTAGAGAGATTTTGGTAAAATTTTGCTACTCTAAAACTCTTGATGAATTGGTCACCCCAAGTGTTGGTTTTATAGGAAGCCATGGCTCCTTGGAGGAAGGATTGCATTGAATATTATAGGATTGGATATGGTAAGAATTTGAAATGAGATCAAGATGCTATTAAAAGAGGAAGATTGAAAATGACAAATATTGGATTTGGGATTTTAATTGGGAGCTATGAATTGGATCTTAGGAACTGGATCTATTAATGGTGGGCAGCTTAGAATATAGTAAAAGTCATTTATTTATTTTAGCATATGATAATTACAAGTGTTAGCATCGACAATGCTTTTATGGTGGCACTTTCAGCATCATGTCCATTGGAGGTCAAATTTGGGTAGGAAAGGTCAAAGTCAAGATTTTAGCAAAAGCGTCCTCAAGTTCACAAAAGAACCAATGACACTTTTGCTTTTGAATCAATAAATATTCCAAATTGGGGCATAAGAAAGATTTATTTAATTTGGCTAATTGAGTAGGTGACTGATGAAGGGATTAGCAAACTTGAAGATTATTTATGCACTCAAAATTGGGTGTCTACAAAAGCATTCTTCATTCACTCTCATTAAATATTTTTTAGTGTTTTCCTTTTTCATTCAAGGCTTTATGACCATACTATATTTGTTAGTTCATTCTCCAATTATTGTGTAAAAACATTAGTTTTTTCAGTTAATATCTCTTTAGACTAATGTTTGACCACATCATTACTTGTAAAGAAAATATGCTAGTGAGGGGATTATAATACTTTAGTTTCAATCCCAAGATGCCCTATCCATGTGTGATTTATTTCATGCATAATTAAGTAATAAACCACACTAGATCCTTGTGTAATTAGATAAGTATATTCTCTTATCCCTATGAAATGAGAAGTCCCTTTATTAAAATATTGATATATCCATATAATGATATTAAACTCTTTACCATTATCGTCATATCACCTATGTTAGATGAATTCCTAGACCATCCATTATTCCTAATATCTTCTTTAACAAGTTCTTCCATCCATAAAGGATTATTATCCTCTATATACATATTTGCTTGAAATTTTGTTGTCCAAACATTGAAGTCTCCAACTAAAATGACTTTCCCTAAAATTTTGAAATTTACTTTATCTAAAATACAAATGGATTTTTGATGGATAGATTTTGCATTTTGTAGATTGAAAGAGAAGCAAAGTAGCAAGTTGTTATATAGATCTTACTTTATCCTTTATTCACTTTAATCCATAAATATTGCTTGTTGACATCAAATTGATGACAGATATAAATTTTTGGTAGCAATTACATATGTAACAAACCACATAGCCAAAAATACTACCTTTAATATTATCTTTTGAGTTCCAAAGTGGTTGTTTATAAATTCTAGGTATATTACATGTTTCTCTACCTTCACATTCCCAAGTTTCTAATACAAGGAACAAGCCAAAATGATCTAAAAGAGGATGTAAATATTCTATCTTATCAAAGATAAACCACTAATGTTCTATACGCAGATCCTCATGGTACCCATTTTCTATGCTTCTTACTGTATTTATTATCTTGGTTTATTAGATTTTTGTTTATTAATTATTACAACGCTATTCTATTTGTGAAATGCAACATGTGCATCATCTCTTGTTTTAACCTTTGACTATTCCTCCATCCTCTTGATATATTACTCTTGGGTTAGTGGGTTAGATCTTCATTTAGCCAAATATTATGTCCTACCTACGAGTTAATACTTTAGATTGTGATATTGCATCTTGGAACATTATAACTATATGGTGTGGTCTATATTTTTTCTAGTACAAAAGGCATCCACTATTATTGGATTTGATATGTTCATAGTATTTTGAACAAAATCTCCACTCACTTTAAAAATATCTTCTTCATCATCTTCTTTAAGCTCAACAATTCTCAAATTTAAGGCTTTTTCTTATTTTTCTACTTCTTCATTCAGAACATTATTAATGATTTTTTTAACATCTTTATTCTTCTCTTTTACTTCCTCCTCAATTTGCGTAGTATTATTTTTTCATTTTATTCCCTTCATGTCAACAGTTGAATCATCTACTTTATTAAGAAAAAATGTTGATTCCTCCTTTATTTGAGGAATATTGAATACTTGACCCACAAGAGAATTCATCATTGTCTTGATAATACACAATTGGCCATGTATTTCTAACCAAATTCATATAATTTTGAGGAAACTCACAATTTTGCTTCATCCTTATTTATCCAAGTATAATACTTAGGACCAAAGCACCCGACTTACATTTATCTAGTAATGTTAAATTTAACCCCTTCTTTATTCCCTTTGTAACTATTCTTCTTCTTATTCCATTTGCACCTTTTCACTATCCCTTGTTCTATGCTTATTTGTTAATTTGTTGCTTCATTATCTTCTATATACTCCACTATTGTTCCTTCATTATTTGTTATTTGTTAACTCATTATTCACTATTCACTTTTG
Organism: Wollemia nobilis; assembly: GCA_028583015.1. Taxonomy (NCBI): domain Eukaryota; kingdom Viridiplantae; phylum Streptophyta; class Pinopsida; order Araucariales; family Araucariaceae; genus Wollemia; species Wollemia nobilis. Next base: position 1,219,610 of record JAQPPZ010003577.1, read on the forward strand.
TGCTATCTACTCCTTTGTTATTCACAATCAATAAAACAAATTGGATGTAAGTTTTGTGATTAGTAAAAACATATACAATAAAAAAATTCCAAATTTTAATTTTTTTTTCAAAAGTTAAATTATTTTTATTCAAATAAAGATAAATTATTAATAAAATAATAATTATTTATAATAATAAAATAAAAATAAAAATATCAAGTGGCATTAGCTCAATCGGTTAGATTCCTCAACATTTCAAGGAGATCCAAGTTCGAATCTTGCCAAACGATATATGGATAATATCCAAGCTTTGTTGTAATACCACTATATGGTGATGATGTAATACGAGTGGGGTCCATTTCAATCCCATATAACCCATTAAAAACAATAAAATACAAATAATAATAATAATTAAAAATATATTACCTATTATTAAAGAAAATATCTTTAATAAAAAGACATTTTGTTTTGGTCTAATTCATTTACTCATAACAAATGTAATGTTTGTCACTCTCATGTATGTTTTACCTACTATTAAGAAACATATCTTAAAATTAAATTATATTTATTCAAATAAAGATAAAATATTAATAAAATAATAAAAAAAATATATTACTTTTTTACGATATCCGGTTAGTGTGAGAAACCCCTATGACCAATGCACGAGGCTGAGCAGTCTCCTCCCAACCATGACCCCTTGTAAAGCTGAGATCTATGCTTATCAATAGGGAATTTAAAATACAACCACCACACATTCACCCCCTCACACACTCGTCCACATCACGGATTGAACCTTGGATCTATCGAAGAAGAGCCAAATCCCGAACCGTTGCGTTGTCCCCCTGGGACCAAAAAATTTGTGGTTAGTGTGATAAACCCCTATGATCAATGCATATGGATGAGAAGTCCCCTCCCAAACATGGCCCCTCATAAGGTCGAGAGCTACACTTGTTAATAGGGAAATAACACAACCATTTGGGTATCAACAAGGTGGGTACAGGGGAATGAAGCATTTTTGACCTCTACCAGCACATAGAACATTCCCAACTGCACCTTGTATCTGCAGGTTGGACACATGGGAAATGGAACTTGGGTCACTTCTACCAACACCCAAGAATTTCACCAACTACACTATACAAGTAGATATATTACCTATTTTAATAGAAAGACATAGTAAAAATGATTAATGAAAATGTTGTTTAGATATTGGTCCCACTCCTTACTAATAAAAAGTGTAATGTTTGTAACCACTCTCATGTGTTACCTACTATTAAGGAAAATATTTTAAAATTGAATTATTTTTATTCAAATAAAAATAAAGTATTAATAAGCTAGGATTGGAGGTCCGAGGTGTAGACCAATTGGTTCATCCAAACCCCATAAGGGGGGCAGAGGTCCAAGGTTCAAATCTCGGGCCTCATCGGATTGAACGCTTGTCCCTTTCTTGGTGCTTTTAGTGGCATAAAAGGTTTAAAATGATTGTGGCATGGTGGTTATAGGGGCGGACTGTGCGAAGATCTGTGTGGCGACTTCTGGGGTGGACAGCGCAGAATACTATGGCGGCCATAAAAAGCTGGACAGCCTGCCCAGATTCGTGGTGGTTACCGATTCCACCATGTAAATTAAAAAAAAAAGAAGAAGCTAGGATTGCTTGCATTCTTAGATTCCAAGTCGGGACTCCTCCCTTCATTTATCTTGGTATTTTGATTTCATCTCATCCTCTACCTAGATCTTCTTGGCAGCCTATACTTGATAAGTTTAGAAGGAAGGTGAATCACTAGACCGTCAGGTGGCTATCCTCTGTAGGTAGAGTGTTTCTTTTAAAATATGTTGTTCAAGCTTTACCCATTTATAGGTGTTTTGTGCAAACATCCCCCTCTAATTTCATCAAGGACATGGATGCTTTGACAAGACAATTTTTGTGGTCTGGAAAACTTGATCAATCTAAATAGATTTTGGTTAGGTGGGATTCTATTTGTAGGTCGGTTCAAGAGGGAGGCCTTGGGTTGTGACAGAATGACTCTTTCTAGATAAGCTTTGGCTACAAAAATTTATTGGAGATGGTGTACCTCTCAAGATAAAATTTGGGCTAAAATATTATCTTGTAAATACTTGAGAGGTATTTCTATGGCTGAGATCCCTAGAGTCAACTTGGTTTGGAAAGGTTAAGTTATCTGGGATACTCTGAAAAGAGGAGTTAATTTAATTAAGCAGGGTTTGTTCTGGATTTGCAATCTAGGATAATATGCTCTTTTTTGGAAGTATTCTTGGGATGGCCACCCTCCTATATTGAATCAATATCCTAGGTTACGTTCCCTAAGTATTTATTTCTTGGAAGCGGGCTTGTCTTGTATGGAGGACTTAAAAAATCCAATCTTTTAGAAATCTGGAGATTATAGGTGGAAAGATCCGCAGGAATGGCCCCAAGGGTGATTGGCCGAGGACAGAGATGTGCTTGATCTTATTCTTATGGGGAGACCCTATTCTTCATTGAGGGATAAAGACATTCTGGCTTGGAACCCTAATCCCAAGGGAACCTACTATGTAGCCTATGTTTATCAGGTTCTTGATAAGCAAAAGTTTGGGAGTCTCCCTATCACATGGTGGAAAAAGGTGTGGAACAAATTTACTTGGCTAAAATGTAACTTCTTTCTCTGGCTGGTAGCTCGTAATAAATGCCTCACTTGGGATAGCTTGAGGAAGAGGGGATTTCAGGGTCCCTCTTTGTGTGTCCTTTGCTATAAGAATGAGGATGACTCTTCTCATTTATTTTTCCAATGCTCCCTTGCTAGAGACATTTGGCACCATTGGTGGAGTGCCTAAAACCATCCTTATTTTCATGTTCTCCCCCTGGTGGAGTTTTGGAGTAGTCTGGGCATACCTCCAACCAAGGTCCCCTTCCTTCGGGTGGCTTGGAATTTGGGCCCTTCTTGCATCATCTAGCATATTTGGCTCAAATGAAATTGTTGCATCTTTCAGGGCAGTCATTTGGTTGTTCAATAGATCTGGAAAAGGATACTATGTATGGTTTTTGAAACTATCCATAACAATTGTGATGTGGACCCTCTTTTAAACTCTAAGGAGGAGAAGGTACGACAAGCCCTTGATCTCTCTGGGTTGGTGTGAACTCTTCTAGCCCTAGCAGGGTTCCTTATCTCAACAATAAGGTTAAGAGAGATGGTAGGTGGAGTCCACCCCCTAGAGGAGTTTTAAACTTAATACTGATGGGTCGTCTAGGCATAATCTTGGACATGCTAGAATTGGTGGTGTTGGGAGAGATTTTGTTGGTGCGATCAGTTTTTTATTTTCCATTGATAAAGGTGTTCACTCCAACAATTTTATGGGAGCTCTTGTGATTCTCGAGGCCTTGCAAAGGGGGTTTTCTCTTAGCTGACGTAGGATTATCTACGAGTCTGACTCTCAAATTTTGGTTAATATTTTAAATAAAAAAAGGGTAGAGGATGTTAATTTGTAGTTGGCCTTTGTGGTTGTTCATATTCTCAGAATGAGTGAAGAGTTCAAATTTATATTTTTTATGCACATTTCAAGGAAATGGAATGGGGTTGCTGATTACTTGGCCAAAAGGTCTTTTGAGTTGTTGGATCCTTGGATTATCTATAATTGGGAGAGTCTCCCATATGGGGACTCTCAACACCTTTGGGAGTTGATCCACAAGGATGCTCAGACTTAATGTGGTTTGTTCTTGTTATCTTCTTTGGGTTTCCTCGTCTAGTGGTTTTAGCCTGTTTTGTTGCTTATTTGAGTCCTAGTTGAAGGCTCAGCTAGACTTTATAATCCAAAATTTTTATCAATAAATTTTTACCTCTTTATGTAAAAAATAAACTATTAATAAAATAATAATTAAAAATATATTACTTATTATTAAATAAAATATATTTAATTAAAAAAAATAAAAATAATAAAAATATTGTTTAGATATTAGATTGATTCATACACTAATAACAAGTGAAGAAAGATTATAAGTGATTAATAAAAATGTTGTTTAGATTTTGGGTTAATTCATTCACTACTAGCACGGAGAAAGAAATCATATAAAATTTTATAAAGATTTAGTATTATTAAACTAAAATTTTAGATTATGTTTAACATCTCCTTAATATTTTAAATTGAACTAAATGACATGAGCTGAATTTGTTAAGTTCGTGGACTTTTAGGAAAAGACATTTGAATCTTATAAGCATCATATATGCATATGCCAAGTTAGTGTTCATGATGTAATAATTTTTATAATTTTTTAGATGAGACTATTATCTTTGTTAACAAATTATTTTAGAGGTTTGAATTTATGTGTATAGTTATATTTAATTTAATAATATTAAATTTTTTCTATTCCAAGGGCTAGGTGGATTGGTAAGTGCAGGTGTGGTTGGGCACTTACCAAGAAGATACATAGGTTCAAACCTTGGGAGAAGCCAACCCTTTACAAAGGTAATAGTCTGTTTCGAATCTTCATCCTCTGATGTGCATCAGATCGACGATGATGGTATGAACCTCAAGCCATCGATGATTCCCATCTCACACAGGGTCAACAAGAACGAGATAGAAAGGTTTGTTGTGAACCTTGAGCAACCGATGGTCCCCATATCACACATATCACACAGGGTCAACGAGAATGAGATAGATAGGTTTGTTGGGAGTAGTCCCTATGGTTTGAACACTATGTTGACCAGTTACTAAAAATAGTAGCTGTAACCAACTGTCCTATATTAAAATAAATAAATAAATAAAATAAAGCAAAAAAATACTTTTTATAATTCAATAACCAATTAAAACATAACAATAACCATATTAAATTAATCAAACTTTAAATTTTAAATTATTTATATTATTCAATTATTATATATTAAAGTTTTAAATTTAAGATTATTTAAAATCAAAATCTTGTTTATATATCCGCGTGAGTGTGGTCTATGGGCAAGGATGCCACTTGCATTATTGGTGATGTGACCCGGATTAAATCCCCATGGTGGATGTTGATGTGAAGTATTATTAAAAACAAAAAAAATTAAAAATCTTATTTATATAAATTTAAACTTACATTTTTCATTTAATAATATTATAATTTAAAATATTATTAAATAAACAAAAAAATAATTAGAATGATCATATATTAAAACCGTAATTCATAAAAATAGAATGTATGTTTTGAATATCAAAATGTATTTTAAAATAGTTTTTTGAAATATAAATGTAGACACCTAAAAGTTGCACATAGCTACTTCTGCGTACTTGTAGATCCTTTTGGATACTTATAGGCTTACATAGGCGATCCTAGATACGCCTAGGCTATCATAGATCAACATAGACTATTTTAGATCCTCCTAGACCTGCGTAGATTACTGTAGATATACATAGACATGCATGGATTTTCATAGACATGCGTAGACTAACGTAGATCACTCTAGATTATCATAGCATTGTGTAGACTTCCACACACCACTTCACTAGTTTTTAGGTCCAAAACCCTAATAAACTACCTAAATCACATCATGAACACCTTCCATGCATCGAAAAACCATCCACCAACCTCCTAAGGCGATACAAGACTCCTTTATGCTTAATTGAGGCCCCCATGGGGCTATTAATTGGCAAAAGTATTAATTGAGTCAATTGTTAAATCTAATTTTAAAGTGACTTCACTTAAGTGCACTTTTAGGGCTAAAAAGGTTAATTAGGTTCTTAAACCCTAATTAGTCCTAATTATTCCCTCCCACATGTGTGTGCACTAGGTTAGTTAGGATATTTCTTAGGAAACCCTAACCTAACCCCAAATCTAACCTAGAGTTGACTAATCCTAGTTAACCCTAATCTCTCCTCACACATGTGTGAGGATGAGATATTTCCTAAGGGAATGTGAGGATGCCACCTCACAAACCCTAACCTAACCTCCATGGAACTTCACCCTAGGGTCTAGTTCTCCTAACTACCCCCCTACACCTTGGGTTTTCTTATAAATAGTGGGCCCAAACCCTCATTTTAGATCTCTCTCCATTTATGTCCAAAGCATAGAAAATATGCCAAAATACATACAAAAGTACAGAAATAGCAACCTAAACCTGCACATCAGTAGTACATCACCTAAGGAGCCTCTCCACCCAAGGATTTTTGGAGAATCATACTCACAACTGAATTCATCCCTCGACCTACAAATCCGATCCCAATTCACCCCTCAACTTGCAAATTGGGTCTAGAGGCCCCAAATCACTCCAATTTTTCTAGGTAAGCATCCTTTCATGTTTTTATGAGGTTTTGCATCATTTATTTCAGTTTTTATCATGTTTTATGAGTCAATTTATCTTTCTTACTATGGGGCTTGACTGAGGCAAGCCCCCAAACCTACTAACCCTATTTTGTAGGCTTATCACAGGTGCAAGGAGGGAAATAACAACAACTACAAACCCACAGTGGCACACGCTATACACGAAGCCCATCTACACTAAGGAACCCAAGAGAAGGCATCAGGCCTATTGTATATTCGTGAAAAGGAAGAAAAGGGGGAATTCCCCCATTTGTAACACAAGCAATCTTATCATGAATAAAATACATATTTTTGAATGACTTGTGTTTATTACTTGTTATTAGATCAAATGCTCTCTTTTTCCCATTTCATTCTGGCATGCCCAATGGGACCCCCATAACGGATTGTGCTAGAGTAATTTTTTTAATGAATATGATATAATCCACTATTTTTGTGTTTTGCAGGTGCAAAATATAAGTTATACAGAGACTATTAAATCCCTAGGAACCCCCTCAAACCACCATAACAAGGATTTTAGGCCTCTAAATTTGATTCACCCCTTGACCTATGAATTCAGATCCAATTTACCCCTAGCCTATGAATTATCCCAATTCACCCCCCAGCCTGTGAATTTAGATTTAGTTCACCCTCGGCCTACGAATTGACCCTACACGCCTCAAAAGCCCTAAAAATTGTAGGGGTGAGCAATAGAAGAGCTAACCAGACCATCTATAGCATCAGAGTCTAGGTATTCCACAAATTTATTTTTATTTTGTAATTTATGGGTGCAAAACAATTTACTAATTAAAGCGTCAATATAGTTGGTAAATTTCACTTTTCTTGCATACCCATCATGTTAGGAAATTCACTTTAGGTGCAAAAACCTGCACAAAACCAACAAGTCTGATTTTGTAATTTTTTTGTAAATTTTAGTTTCTTTGCCTAAGTCACATGTAGCATAAGCTTTCCATTGCTTCTTCACTCCATAACATCCATTTCCATTAGAAAAATGTTTTAGATCCTTAATTCTAAAGTCCTGATTTAGGATTAAGATTTCGTAAGTGCTCCTTGCTTTTGAAAATCAAGGTTCCCAAATCCCCTCTTCTTTATTCCTTCAAAGCAAATTGTTAATTTCTTATTGTATATATAAATCTCAGATTTCTCTTATTTATATTGCATTAGGGTTTTTCACATTTGTCTCTCAAACCCTTCGGGTAAAGCACTCTTGTTGCATTTCTTTGTACATGTTTAATGTAATATTGACTATTTATCCTTATATAAATCCATGTTACATCTTTTCCATGTGCTAGAATCTAGGGTTCCATAAACCCCTATTCACACACCTCTCACATTACTTGTTTGTATGTGTTACAAAATAGGGTCAATTTCTTTTCCTAAAAAGCATCTAGGATTAGATTATTGTTTACAAAATGCTTTTTATTCTAGTATTTTGCTTTCAAAAAAATACTTTTAGGGCTAGAATTTAATTCGAAAAGGTAATTAGTTAGATTTCCTGTTTTACATAATATCGTTAGAAAAATGCAAAACCCACACACACACACATGGTATTTTAAACAAGTGGTGATATTGGACTTCATCCCCAATCCATCACTCGAGATTGGTGTGGCAGGAGTAGTACCCTCCACCATATCACCTCCCTAGACACCTAGTATCCCCACAGGAGTGGTTTTTTGGGCCTCATCATCAAAAAAACCCCCACTTTTGATACTGGGCTTCTAGAATTCATCACCAAAAGTTACCTTTGGAGTGGGATAGGATTATATACCTTCATCCATAAGACTAACATAATTTGTGGACACAGTAACTATTGTTATTGGCTAAGCCCGCTAGAGGATGAAGCAAAAGCATGGGTATGCTGGTAGTAGGTCTCAAATAGTGCCACCTCTTCTCGTGAGAGGATTTAGTGAATTCACTTCAGCATAGTGGGTTACCCCCTTTTAGGATATCATTTTACTATGCCTTCCATACATGTTACCTTTCACACATTGCGATATTGTTCTATTATGTGCATCTTTGGGTGTTGTAGGAGGTTTAGTACAAATGACATTCCTAATCTTATAGTGTATTCACTCCATTACTTATGATATTACCTAGGAGATATCTACATAAAAACACACATAAATGAACAAAACACTTTTCTTTTTAGAATTTAGAACTGATTCCAGTTTACCATTGTTTGCATGATCACAAACTGGTTTCAACACATTACACCACTTGACACTCTATCTTTTTGGCTACACACAACACATCATTGTTTATTTATACATTAGATACAGTTGAGTCCACACCATACAAGGTTATTCCTAAACCCCTTCACACAACATACTTAGAACTACATATTCTAATTCTTGCATAGTTCTAAACCTTCACGACACGACCCACACTACAATACCTGTTGTCACCCGTAGTAGAGCGTGCGAGCAAGCACACCTTATAGAGGAAGAACCTACCACCTATTCTAGTCAGTACCCTCCTACTCATTTGATCATGAAGGAGAAGGCCATACACACACCTGATTTACTCATAAGGTATGATCTACAGTATACACACACGATGCCTCAGGACAAGATATCCACTTTGAGTGAAGCCCTTGCTAATTCACTTGCATAATATTACCCACTCCTTTCATCCCCATCCTCGTCTAATCCACATACCATATTTTGTAACCACGTGATCTACACGATACCAAGACAACCTCATCCATTCTTTACAATAGATGATGAGGTTACACCTACTTCCCCTAATTCCCCTACTTTTGCACACCTATTTTTCCAGAGTCTATCTCAATTCCTTTTTTATAATGGCTCCTCACTCTTGAACCGCACTCGCCCAAAGGTCACATCATTCGCCCCTACGGTAGGAATGATTTTTGACCCTTCCTCATCTACCACAAGTACCCAGAGGCCATCATTCCAAATCGTGCAACAACAACCTTCTCTGTAGGAACAACAAATGCCTCCTCAAACATCACACCCATACTCCTCTCAAGAGTCCCAACCATCATCATCCCAATAACCATTTTTCACAATGTTTGAGGACCTATCACAAAAACCTCTCCAAACCCAAACCACCCAATGTTAGCAGTGACAACCAACAACCCAAATTAATTCGAGAGTGGACATAGGTACCACCTCCTCTTCCCAAGCTCCTACTTCAGAAGCTTACCCTTCTTTTTTTGTTGCATTCCTGCCTATATCTTAGGTTCCTAGAGTGTACAATACCCAATAATTTACTATACCCTCACCCTCAACAAAATTCAGGATACCTCCTCCTCCTCCTTTCCAAGCACCTACCACTAGTCTCCCTCCTACCTACAGATCAAGACCCGCAACTTATACCCCTACTTCTCCAGGCTACTCCACATAGTTTAGTTTCGACACCACCCATACTTTAGGATAGAGATAGGTCTCAACCTTTGACACCTTACCTCGACCATCCCTAGCACCAGTAGCATTGATACCTCCACTCTCACCTATCGGGGCTATATTTTTTACACCTCCTCCTTCGTGGTCATCACCTCCTATGATCCAACCATTTTAGTAGGTTCTTACCCAGTAGGAACCCCTACCACAACAACAGACATCTCAATCACAATATCACTATCCCCAATAAACATCTGTTTTGCAACCTAGTATCCCACTAGCCCCTACATCATATGCCACTCAATACCCATCATACCAAGACTAGCTAGAATAATTACCTCTATAATACGGGGAAGAACATCAACAAACCCACTATCCACCACAATCCCAGGCTCAACCAACCCTAGCTCCATCCTCCACGTCCTTAACACCTAAGATTCAGCTCTTACGAGATGAAGTAAAGATGTTAAACCTATGCACGATCAACTATGGACCACAAAATCCAATATACGATGAACTTTGCAATGAGCCATTTCATGCATCAATTCCTATCCCACCTTACCCTTATTTCTTAAAGATCCCAAAATTCAATAAGTACAAAGATAAGGAAGACCCTAGAGAACACGTTAGTAACTACCGCTCAGCTTGCTACCAGCTTCATAGTAGCGACCCCCTTATGTTAAGTACCTTCTCCCTATCACTTGGGGGACAAGCCCTAGAATGGTACATGCTCTCACACCATAGCTTGTATACATTCGAACAGTTGGCCAAATCCTTTTTAGAAAAATTCTCCATAAACATAAAAAAGAAGATAAACCTCTATGATATCTATGCTTTACGACAGGTTGATGATGAACCAATCATAAAATTTATCTCTAGATGGAGATCGGTCATACATGACCTCACTCATAGCCTCCCATATATGGAGTTAGTGATACTCTTCTCCAAGAGTTGCCACAAACACATCTCCACATATTTGCAGCTTCATCAATGATGTACCTTTGAAGAAGCCACTACTGAAGCAAAAGTTATTGAGGATATCAAGGTCCAATCTGGTAAAATCAAACTTCAATAGAAGCCATATTACACTTCAAATTCTCACTTCAATTGCAATACATTGAATCAACCCTTCTTTGAACCACCACAAACCAATCAAGTAGCAGTAGCCTTTCCATATTCTTCATCAATCTCACAACCTCCTCCTCCACAACAACAAATATTCTAGACTAATGCCTCTACCTGCTTTATACCAAAGGTTATTTGAGGCTTGTCATATTACATTATCAAATATTCGACCCATAGATCCAAATTGATCCAACTCTCTAGGCACATCGAACATGCCTTTTGTGTTTACCATCACCAACCAGGTCATCACATCCATTCTTGTCGCACCTTTCATGACTTAGTTGAGGATCTTATCGATCATGGTACTATTCAAGTTTCAAACCCCATCATACCACAAAATCAAAATTTAGGTAATTATCATAACACATTACCTAAACACAGGGGGACTAATCCTCATGAGACTCAACCCACTCAATAAGCCCAATCAAGGTAAGTCAATCATGTACATCATAATCCTCCTTCCCATGGAATGGTTAGCATGATTAGTGACCTATCCAAAAAAGCATGCACCTATCTAATATATATCAATCAAAATCAACATCAAAGCATAAAATGATAAACAAGATTGCATATGACAATAAAATGGATGTGTCTTTAATTAATATTGAAAATAATCTCGGTTACAATCATGCCCCTCTTAGGGTCACCCAAATTTTGATACAATTGATATAAGTCCAAAGCTCCCAATGGGGTAGGCACAATACTAAGGCTCTCTAAATAGTCACAAACTGCTCTAGGGTGGAGTTGACCCTCTTCTTCGCATTGAGGAAGGAATTAGATGATTGAATCTCCTTTGAACCTGCTTTCATGCGATCAAGAAACAACACAAAAAAATCAATAGCATAGGAAGCCTCTTGTGATGAGGCCCTTTAAAGGATATAAACATGAAAGTGCCATAACACTAATGAAATCAAGAAAATGAATAAACAACGTTAAACTTATGCAAAACTCATAAAGATTGCTTGAAACATAGAAATGAAGAATAATGTTATCTATCTAATAGACTAATTACATGAACTAATGCATGGAAACAAGAGATTAGTACAAAGTTGCTTGAATGGAAAGAACTCACATAAAGCCCTAATTAAACTAGTCAATGTATCTAAAACATGAAATAAAATGCTGAAATGCCTAATATAATCTAATTAAGCATAATGCAAAACAAATAGTAAGGAAATATATCACCTATTGCAAACTGCAGCTCATATGAACGGTCTGCACTGCACACTGCGGCTATCATCCGTGGTGAGAAATCAAGTAGCTTTGCCCTCCAAATCAAGGGCTATGGGCTTGATCTTCCTTGTCTAATTAATGATCAAGGGTCGCCTTGGTGTCTTCTGACTAGATTGACAGTTGAATTCCATAATTGGGCCTCCGTTTTCCTGAATTAGCATTTCTTGGCATTCTATCTCCTTAGGGCATCCATGTCACAAATTGACATGATGCTTGGTGAATTGGCAAGTGAATGGCAACTAGGCTCTCTCAGTGTATTCAAATAAGTCTACAATCTAATAGAGCTTCACTGCTCTAATCTCCAATGCACTCTCTAATAGTTTGCCCTAATTATGAGGGATAATTATAGGATTACCCAAGGGCTAGGGGTGGCTTCATGGAAAAGCCAAGATCAAGAAGAGGTGGTTGCAACAGTTGGATTAGAAGCCTTTAGAATCTTCCATCCTCAACTACCCTCTTCTAGAATGAATGGTCATTCAAACCAATTTGGCTTGAATGAAGGTCAACTGAACTTCAATTTAGGTGATAGCTATGACCTAGACTATAGACCGTAGGTCTCAGATGTGGTTCAGAATGTAGACTATAGGTCTCAACCACGGTTCAGACTGATTAGGCCAAGGAGCACAAATTGAGTGGTTAGAACCACTGCTTTATCTTGGAGTCTGTCCAAGATCTTCCATATGGTATTGTAGCATGTCCCATATGAGTTGACAAGTTTTAGGTGTCTATAGATACCCCTTTTGAGATGCGTTGTGATATCAAAAAACGTTGAGCAAAAATAGACCTAAAATGATGTCGAAGGTTCCATGATGATCATTGATCTGATCAACATTAGATGCCCCAGATCCTGTAAAAGGATGCGCATCTTGGAATCATTGCTTCCAATTGGGTGAAAGACTTAAATTTGCAAGATTTTGCACTTGTCATCAAACATTTGGGTAGCTTTGGTGCTACAATAGGAGTTAGACCTATATAATCGAAAGGATGATAGTTACAAACTAACTATCATATTTACTATTTTTCTCAAGCAAAGGGGTAAGCTTATGATAGCTGTTGACAATGATTCGTAATACGAATACAATTTTGACAAGATCAAGGGATCTACAATTTTAGGAATCTTTTTTTGACTTTGATTATGATTATGATATTATGACTACCCCCTCAAGCGACGAGTTTATGAGGGTAATGACAATGAATAAAGTGACGAGGTTGCTTGACCATTATGAATGATCTGAACAAGCTTAAAATTGAGCATTTAATTACTTGGCTAAGCCTAGTTCAACTTATGATTGCAACTGTTAATAGTATTTACACATTCCTATCCCATGGAGTAGTCAGGCTACAATAACCTTCTTAGGGAATTAAAATGATACAAGTCCAATTAGATTTATGTTGAATCAATTTGTCGATGATTTGCTGAAAATGTGTCATAAGAGAAATGATATGAAACACCTCATTCCTGTGGAGCGGTCTAGCCTTGAAGGCCTTCTTCAGGATTGAAAAGAAGTATATCAAATCAATAATGATAATTTTACCCCAAATGTCCTTGTGGTTATTTACTCATCTTGTCGGATTGCATGGAGCATCAGTCGCTGCAACCGTTGAGTGTTTATGGTAAATAACTGAATATGAGGTACATTTAGGTTTTTGTTATTTGATTTTTTTGGTTAATTTGAATTTTTAATTGATCTTGGTGCTTAAAAATCACCAAATTTGATAAATTGATTGCTCTTATTGAGATTTTGATTCGTTAAGAATCATTAATTTGTCATTTAAAACCTTCCCACAGTGGGATTTTAGTGCATTTAATGTCAGTTGCAAACCATGCTCATGGCATGCAGCTAGGAATTTCAAATTTGGGAATCGTAGCTCAGACCTGTGATCGCAAAACCCTAATTTCTAGATCGTGATTGTCAGCTGTGGTCCAACAAAATTAGAAAAAGTATATAAGTTTTTCCCATTTGAAAATTTCATTATTTTTCCTTGAAAGCGACCGCAACTGGAGAGCTCTGAGAGGTGAGGAAGCATTACTGACATGAGATGCTACCAAAAATGCTACCTACGACCTCCTACACATCCTGATGGCAGACCCTGGACAACATTCATCCAGTCGAGGCATTGGTGTGGGAAAGGTAACTTGAAACTAAGTCCTTGCACTCCTTACCAATTTAAAAATGAACCACATTAAGTAATGGGTTAATCAACCTCACTAAATTGTTGGTAAATAACCTCATAGTAGTCTAGGTTAGATTAGATTTTAATTTTTCTGGTTTGCCAGCCTAGGAAGTGACCCTAAAAGGGTCATATTCCTAGACCGTAGCTGGCAGATGCGGTTTCCAATTGTCATATTAGGGACTGCAGCTGTCAGTCGCGATGGGATTAAAATCCCAACGGTCAATTTTTGACCGCATGCAAACATCAGATTTGACCCGCGATTCGCAACTTTAGAAAAAAATTTCAATATTTTTTATTTTTTTCAATGATTTTTGATAGTTAATGTCATTTATTGCACTTTTGAGATGCATTTTTTATTTTTTTTGAAATTTTTGATCACTTTTGCATGTTTTTGTATTTTTTTAGCAATTTTTTAGATTTTTTTATCTTTTTGAGGTCATTTTTTATCTGTTTTTAATTTATTTTAGTCATCATTTCCTTATACATTTTTGCTCTACAAAAATTGACCTCTAGAGCTATGGAGCCAGATATCCTCTACACCTTTCGTAGACATCTCACTGACCAGGAGCGAGCATGGTTTGGTGCGGTTGGCTTTGGCTATGTGCTCAATCTACCTATGATCAGGGTAGATCCAACATACATGAATGCATTGACCTGGTGCTGGGATGCACAAACCAACACATTTCACCTGACCACAGGTGAAATAAATGTTACATTGGAGGACATCTACTAGATCTTCAGGATCCCAATCGATGGGGAGCCCATCACCTCCTCTTCCTTCTGGAGCAAGGAGGATGTCTTTGATGAGATATTTGGCAACCATAGTGAGTATGCCCAGGGCAGGATCGATATCGAAGGTGTCCATATTTGATATTGGTAGGATAAGGACATCTCAGTTCAAGAGGCAGTCTTCATGTATTTAGTTGTGCAGATTGTGCTTCCATACTCCTCAGGCACGAGGATCCCCTAGAACCTCATAGCCATTATCAGGAGAGTTACTCAGAGTTCTACTCGACGACCACTGATCTTAGCTTGGGGGAGCACTCTACTATGTCAGCTGTATTGGGAGCTATACTAGGCTACACGTAGGAGCTAGGTTGGCATCAACTGCAGTCTATTACTTTAGATCTGGGGCTAGAAACATATCAGGATCGAGTGGTCGATTGATCTACTGCTCACTATCACTACTATTAATACCACACACTAGTGCTCTATGACATGTTGGCCTCATGAGGAGGAGGGATTTTAGAGCAGGTTCTATGATGGGGATGTGGACCATTATATTGCTAGATTTGCACAGCTTTGGACGGACGACATAGATGGGCATCCATAAATGGATTATTCTACGTGGCTCGAGGTTGCTGAGTAGTTGCACTAGGCAAGGAGGGATAGGTGGTTACTCGATCGCAAGATCAAGATCCATGAGCATTAGTTCTAATCATGCATTCTTTGCCAGTTTAGGCTCATATAGGATATTCCAGAGTTTCCTATCATATACCGAATCTTGGTACTGGAGAGGGATTTGCCCTACATTCAATCGACACCGCTTGGAGATGAGGTAGATAATTTTTAAGAGATAAGCCTGGCTAGGGCTGAGAACACTCCAACATATGACACTTGGTGGTCCCTACTACAATGTTAGGGTTCAAGGCCCCTCGGCTAGACAAATGATGGTGCTAAGGCTGATCCATAGGGGTGCAATGTGCACCAGTGAACTGAGGGTATATGGGGTGTAGAGGGTATCATAGAGGATGCTCCACAGGTTGAGGCTGAGGAGGAGGCATCAAAGGAGAGTGAGGTACCTCTAGAAAGTGATATGGGTCAGCTCCTAGCTTAGGTTGTTGATATTCAGAGTCAGGTTGGGAGGCTACAGACTCAGTAGTTGTAGTGGGACACTTCTATCACCGTACTGGAGGCAAAGCTAGATCATAGCATGAGACAACTACAATATGCCTAGGAGAAGATCATAGCTCTCATAGAATGGGCTACAGTGGTGGGTACATAGGTTTGTGATTTCACCATTGCACATGATCTGGCAGAGGCTACTATAGAGAGATATCTACTCAGGGTACAGAGGGGGGATCCTTCATCCTCCTAGGCTATCATGGGACCTCCAACCACACCATGTGCATTGCTACCATGCAACCACAACCCTATGATAGATATCCAACACTTACAGGCCCTCATGGAGGAGGAAAACAAGAGGCACATAGGAAAGGTAACCCGCATAGACCAGCTAGAGTGCCACATCAGGTTGATTGGAGTGCAGGTTCAAAATTATCCACATGCTTTCGGGCCACAACAGACCAGGACCAGGACGATAGGGCAATCCTCTACTAGTTTGAGCTATCGGACCCATAGGACGGAGAGGACACAGGTCCTCTAATACGCACAGAGCTAGCTCTCACAAGAGCCACATGGATGGTAGAGGTGATGGCAGTGAATCTCAGGTTGGGGGTACAGGCCCCTAGTACATAGCTTCAGAGATATTTATTGTATAATTTTTGAGTGTAAGATCGAGGACCTACACAGTTTTAGCCTGCTAGCATTTTGATATACCCCTATGTACTCATTGATACACATATTTATATATATATGATCATTTTGGCTCATTATGTGTACTTGCCATTTATATATTTTATGTTTATGCACATGGATGTAGATTTCCATATTGATGCTATGTTTATATGATGTGATGTATGGATGACATGCACTAGATAGCTATTTTAATTTATGATGATGATGATATGTAGTGATCTAGATGCTTAGATGTGCTACTTATGATGGATGCATATGGATGCAATGCCTACTTTTAACTTTCATGTTTAATTTTACTTTATTATATGTATTTAATTTGTGGCGATGTCACAATATGCTGGCACAATGTATGTAATGCATTATTTACATGATGGTAATCTAATGTAAATGAACCTGTATGATTTAATCACTTAAAAAATAAGGAATGGATGCGATATGTGCTTAAAAATCTAATGGACGACACCAAAGAATGTGTAAAAATCATGAATGTAATTGAAAATCCTCATTACAAGAATTTAATCAATTAATCACCCATTTATGAAATGCAATGATATGCAGCGGTATGATGCGAATGATATGATATGTCACTCTATTTTTATTTTGTAGTTTTAAAATTATGCACAATATAGTCAGTGGTCATCTAAATATCATTTTTTATATCCATTAGGTATCTATCCTATATCTTGATTGTACTCAATGTAATGATGTATCATAGATTCGATACTTTGCAGTTTGATGCTTTGAAATGACTTTATTTTATATGGTTTGTGATATTTGATATTTTGTTGCTATTAGAGAATTTTTTGAGATTTTCCATGAGACTCAAACACCCTAGTAGACTTCTCAAATGTCACATACTAACTGTACAAGGCTTTTGTTGGACAAATATTTCATTACGAATGACCCAACTGTTCATTACCCCTATGTGTGCATGTGAGGATTTTTAGATAGACCATAGGCATACCCCAGATGTCAATCAAAAATCTTCCAACCCATATGTGAGATCACGTTCCTCCTATGTTCGTATCATACTTATTTCATATTTGATTGGACTATACTGCTAGATAACCCCAGGCACCCAAAGCTAGCTCATCTTGCAAATTGATCGGGACTACCCCTCCAAGAACAGTCGGGACTCTTTCAACCCATTGTTGTGATTGGGGATCATCCATTTAGAACTACTACTATGGAAGCAGGCAGGACTCTTTCAACCCATTGCTACAATCGGGGTTCACTCTATGGCTTTGAATGGTGAAAAATTAAGGGATTCAAGTTCTCACCCTTCTTTTATTTCTATTCATAGGGATATTTGCTCATGTGTAGTGATAAAAATCACTGTTTTTCATGTTTTACTTTGATTGATAAAAATCACTATTTATTCTCATTTTTATTGAGCAAGGGATTTATATAGTGCTTTTGATTCACTATGTTACTTTAGATTTGAATTTGAACTTGATTTTGATCTTCATTTGATCTTTGATTTGAAAACTGGGGGTTTTGACTTTTGAGATGTCAATTTGGGATATCGATTTTAGGATATTGATGTGGGGTATCAATCTCTGATGTTGATCTGAGATGTTACTCTAGGATATTGATCCTTTATTTTTAAGCAAGGGAATGTATGGGTAGGGGAAATATTATCCTTTTTCCAAGGTTCACCACTCTAGGCTGGCCTATTTGCAAGATAAGCAGGGAATAAAACCCATCTCTCTAAATACCCAAGACCACTCTCATAGCTTTCATCCTCCCTTATCTTAGAAGGATTTTAAATGTGTCAATTAGTGACGGGATCCTGATATGCCAAGCACTATCATAACTAGTGACCTCATCTATAAAATCAAAAGAAGCTTTCTACGACATCTAAAAAACCCACTAGGTATGGCTGAGTGACCGAAAAACTTTGGTATATATATACATATATATTTTATAGCAACAAGTGTTGTGTTGAAAAACATAATTACTCACATGAATGATGGATTATGATAAATGTAGAGGCGCATGATTAAAATACAATCGTGGCATCGTTTGTAATACTGACAGATACAATCCATTCTACTACGAAATGCAACAGATGAGGAATGCCTATATGCAATGCAATGATACAATGAATGCATGTGTAAATAAAAATGCATAATGCAAATGTAAATGTTTTTGGATTTTATGCTTTACCATTTTTTTTGGATTTTATTGCTTTTATAATTTTAATGGATTTTATTGATTTAATATTTGACCAAACGATGAGTACATGCCTTTGGAGCATTTTGGGATTTGAACAATCAATTTTAAGAACCCTTGGAGCCTTTTTGGATTGACCAAAGAACTAACAAATGCCTTTGGAGCCTTTAAATTGACCAAGAAATTTTTCAAAAAATCCTTGGGGCTTTTAGGTTGACCAAAGGGATTATGAGCATCTTTGTGGCTTTTTGATTGACCAAATTACTCATGAGGTAGCTTGGATCCTTTTAGGATGATCGGGCAGTTTTAAGTAAACCCTTGGAGCCTTTGGGTTGACCAAGCAGTTTTTCAGAAACCCTTGGAGCCTTTAGGTTGACCGAGCGATTATAATCAAACCCTCAGGGCCTTTAACGGACATGACTAAGTAGTTTTGGAACCCTTGGTGCCTTTTGGAGAGGGTATGCTACCCTATGTACTCCCAACATGCATGCTATTCACTAAAATATAATCAACTTGTTTAGGAAGAGTGACCAAAATCAACTCTCCTAACTGAGGAGTGGACCTCAGTGGGGTGCCTATGTCTTGGCATGTTTAAACGAGCGAACCATCCTCGTGGACTACATCTCATTCTACTAGATCTTGGATGACCCTCTTAAATTATTGACAATCTTGAATGTCATGTCCATGTTCTCGATGATACACACAAAAGAAGCTCTTAATAGGTGACCCAGTATTGGATACCCTTTGCTTGACTTCGGGAAATATGAATGCCTTTACCTCGTGTAAATTTTGGAACAAAGTTAGAGTAGTCATCTAAAATGAAACTATTTGTTGCACTGGCTTATCAGGCCTACGAGGAGACTGATAACCTTGGTGTCACTCTTAAGTAGGTGTGACCTCCACTTCAACATGTTGGGGCACTATAAGAGAACCATCTTCATGATAAACCCGCTTATCTATAAGGTTTTACATCTTATGCTTGAATCCATAGCAATCGCAAATGCCATGAACCTCCATTCGATGATAGAGACAATAGTGATGCTCCTTGTAGCCCATAGGTTTAGCTCTATTCAGGTCTAAAGAGATGATGTTAGGTAAGGTGACGACCTTAGTCTCTTTTAGCTTCTAAAAGATATCAGACATAGACTCTTTTAACAGAGTCCAAATGCATTGCAACTATTTTGGGTGCTCAACCTGCATTGGCTTACTTTAAGGACCCAATAGTTGGGTAGGCCGCATGAGCTCTTGATTTTTTTGAGGTTTTTCATGTACTTGCACAGGAAGTGGTTCAACCTCAGACAAGGGATGATTTTGTGATCCTATTTTTCCCAGTTGGTTCATGATAAAATGCAATGACTTATCTTGCTCATCCATTCGATGTTCCATTTGTTCTAGACAACTTAGAATGGCTCGCAAGACTAACAAAGAGTTCATATGTATTTCCGACGACTGATTCAAAATACCTTTTTCTATTGAAGGAAATAGAAAATTGGATGTTGGAGATCCATTAGGTAATTTTAGATCACCTATTTCCTTCATTTGGATTGATGCAGATGCTTTTTGATGATACACTTCATCAATGATATCCACATTTTCATGCACATGACTCAGTTCATGTTGTCGCTCGACTTGAAAGAATTGAACTGTGTTAGATTTAGTACCCCCAACCTAATATGGGGTACACACTTACTCTTGTCCTTGAGAAGGTGGCACAAGAAATGAGTTAGGAGTGACTAATTTTAAAGGTTCAAAACCCTTCGATGTTGAAGCAATGTCTGATTGCCCCATATCTTGCTCTATTTTCTCTATAGTCACTCGATCCTCTGACCTAATGTCAACCAATCCCACAAACTCGTGATAAAATGATTCCACAATTGCATGAGTTATAGGTGACTTGTCAACCTGTTGGGTTTGTAGCATCTCAATTGTAACAAATAACTCTTCCTCATGTTCAAACGATGCATCAATGAAAGGCTCAATAGGTAGAGACTCGACAAGAAGATGACCTAAATCCTCAATGGTCTCCATGATGGGTAACATCGTGGTGTCTGCCTCTATATGCTCTGTACATTCACCATCGTCCTCATGAGGTCTACCTTGTAATATGATGGATTATGAAGGTGTGATACACTCAGGTGCATCCATGATCATGCTAGATATTCCCCTCTCGATAGGAGTATGAGGGTCCTATAATGACACATCCAAGGTAGCTATGAGCATCTCTGTGATCAAGTTCATCAGTTCTTTCCTGCTAGGAAATATTGAAGATGAAGGAGTCATATGCGACTTCATAGGTGACAATGGTTGTGACGGTAACTCCATAAAAGTATGCAAGGTTGCATCCAAACTTTGGATAAAATCATCATGTTTATTGTTCGAAGACGTGGGTATCCAATAGGTTCCTGTGGATGATCCCCCAGTTTGTAATAATTAAAAGGATATGGGTCCGCCTGAACCACATGAATTTTTTTTGCATAGGTGTACTTAATGCACTGATGTACTATGGACGGTATGCACTCCATGGCTCTTATCCATGCCCTTCCAAGCAACAGATTATACTGTCTTGATCCCTCTAAAACATAGCATAATGTAGAAATAATATTTTTTCCCACATTGATGGGGAGGATTATTGTGCCTACTGTAGGGGATTCCACATCATTAAAAGCTTGTAGCATGAAAGTCGATGCCTTGATGTGGGAAGGTGGAATTTTGAGATGTTTGAATGTAGAGGTTGTGATAATATTGATGGATGATCCTATATCAACCAACACTCACTTATATGCAATCTGATTTATCCTCGCTATGATGTGTAGTGGAGGATCAGATTCTTTGACAGGAATAAGTTTGGCTTCCTGTTTATGGAAAGCAATCATAGGCTCCTTATACGGTGGAATAGATTGTATATGCATCAAGAATTGCAATGACTTCTGAGCATTAACATTGCTTACTTGTCTAACTTGCCTACTCTCCACCTCATGCTTGTGCATGGGATCCTTAGGCATGTCTTCTTTTTGCTTATCAATAGTTGATTGTATGTCTGTATGTCTAAGAAAATGGCTATCTACCTGCTTACGAGGCAACTCTTGATGATGCGTAGGGTGCATCATGTTGACTTATTGCCTAAGCACTCTAGGTATGAGATTATTTTTAGGAGTTACCTCACATGATTGTTCTTCACATAATTTAAGTTGGTAAATCATCCCTTCACACTGTTGGAGCCTATCCAACCTTTGTTGATGCAATCTCTTCTATTTTGAGTACACACACTCTAGGCATTCCCGCTCAATGCATTCTTCCTCCAATTGAATTTGTAGTCACCCACTATAGACTGTATGAGACTCAATTTTCCTATATGATCGACTCATGGAGTAGGATTCGTAACTCTTTGTCTCACTAGAGGGAGACCTAACGACGTGGATTCTTTTTATGTGGGAAGAAATCCCATGATTTGTATGGTTGGACCCCCTGCGTGATGAAAGGGGCTCGTGATGACTATCAGAATGTCATGTTGGGAGGATTATATCCTCAGGTGAATGATGTGTGTGACACCTAGTAAGGAGGCATGCAATAGTTGAAATATCCTCAGGGGAATATTGGAGGTATTGAGGGCCTCTCCCTGCATATTCTGAATTATTAGCTTATGAGTGAGCTTGACTATGCCTAGTTGTCATGATGCACCAACTACACAAGTCTTGAGATGAAACCTCTCTTACTAAATTTTTTTGCCTCAAGGAGGGCCTTATCTTGATGAATTAAGCAATAAAGAAGCATACAATGTAAATAATGTGATTATCTCCTTTACATTTTAAAAGTGAGCCCTAAACTGTTTGATTTCGTTTCATGATTTGTTGTGTCAGTATTAGAAAATATTATCATGTTTAAAAACTTGTTGGATGATAATATTTGTTTAATTGGCTTTCACCTATATACTCATAGCTCGACAACTTGACTATGAACTCCAAGTCACGTAATCCAACCTATAATGTGTGGTAATGAAGCCCACACATGATCAGGGAGCACAAGTTCTCCTAGATCCTCACCCATTTTCTCGTAGTCAATGTTATACCCTTCGCAGAGAATACATGCAAATTTTCTAGGGTATGAAAGGTTCTCGGATCTGGTATTGGTCTAGTATCCAAGGGTACATAGGATTTAGGCCAACGGATGGAAGTCACCTCCACCATAGTTGAAACCCTACTAGTGGTTGGATGTCACTTCCAACTCACTAGTGTTTAATTGAAACGTGGTGTGTGTGGTTCATTTTAATTGTTGCATGAAAATAAAATGCATCATACAAGCACAAATGCTTATTTTCTATATGCTATGTAGTGAAGGAACATTTTAAATTCGGAAAATGCAAGCTACATACTACAAGCTCTTTTTGACAATGCAAATTACGATGATATGGCCTCTAATTGGGCCTCAAGCATGCAAACCAACACAAAATTTAATCTAGCACATTGGATTCTAGGGAAAACTACACTAAGAGGTCCACTATTCCTAGAAGGGCCTAGCTAAAGCATAAAATAATGAAACCCTAGGACCTAGTTCATTTTACCCTTTTTCAACGTTGTCCTAATTATATTTTATTTTATGCTCTCTAGAAAAATACAGATAGTAAAAACAAAGACAAAGGCTAAAAATAGGACCTACCTCAGATCCACATTCAAAATAGCTTTGACTCCTTACTATCTGTTGTGTCTGCTATAAATCATAGATCTGTGGTGCGGTTACTATTGCAGATCGTATTTTGCAACCATGGGCCAACAATGAGACCGTAGTTGTAAGGTATGGTTTGCACCTGATATAAGAAAAAACACACAAGGGTCAGAAATCAGATGCATAAATTATAGAGTTCCATCGTGATCACCTTCTGACTGTTGGCAATTTTGGGTACTTTGGGTACATTGCCTTTGCTCAAGTGTATAAGTTGTCATTGATGTCAAAAGGTATTTTTGTGTTGATATCAAAAAGAGTGTGATGTCAAAAATATCTTGAGAAGCTTCATAATGTTAAAGGGTTTTTATTAAAACCATGGTGACAAGGTTAAAGGTTTTTCTTAAAACCATTTGGACTCATTAAGGGTTTTTATTAAAACCAAGCTTAACTTAATGCAAAGGTTTTTACTTCTTGAAAAACCTTGAAGGTCCATGTTTATTATTAATAATTAAATTAACTCAAACCTTTGACAAGGGTCTAAGTTTAATTTATTATTAAAAAAATAATAATAATTATTTTTTTAATTATTATTAAAGGGTCTTTCAACCCTTAAGCGACGGAGAAAAAAGATTTCTTTCGCCGATGTGTTGCCATCATTGGAGGAGCATCGACGTCAAATAGTTAAGGAGAAATGGCTATATAAGTGGGGATGATTTTCTAAAGTGATTGTAACTCCGAGTAATGAAAATCGTAGCTCTGTGATCTTCGAGAAAGCGTTGTATTTCATTGAGAGTTGATTATCGATATTGAGTTGCCCAAGTAATTTCTTGCATTTTTAGTTTGCGCTTTGACATCCGACAGATTGTGCTTCACCTACAATTGTTGGGACTGCACTCGAATTACGTTTTCAGTTTGTACTTTGACATCCGACAGTTTGCTTTCACCTACGATTGATTGGATTGCACGAAGGATAATAGTTTTTGTTAGCGCTGTGTGGATGATTATTTTTGTTGCCCAGTAAGTTACGTTTTGGACAACGCTCACTAGTTTGCATGTGGCTTGAGGAAGACATTTACGTTTTCCAGATTCTTGGCGTCAAAGGAAGAAAAAATATAGGGCAACACTATATTTATTCATTGGGCACTTGTGACCCAACGGCGGTGGCATTTTTAGCGAAGGTGCTAGAAGGCAGAGGTGCCGAGTTCGATTCTCTTCGTTGGTACTTTTCTTTTGGTCGCGGTGTGCAAAGGATAGTGGCTGTGAATGCGCTGGAGGTATAAGGTTAAGTTATCATATTTGCTTTGACATTGTTTTATTGATGCTTAATGTTTATGTGGAGTAATAAGGTGTAAAGAGGTTTTACTTTGTATGCATATTATACTTCTGGTGGTTTTTATTAAGTTGGAGAAATAAGGTGTTAATTTGGATCTTTATTATTGTATATTGTTGTATAGTTGCTAACTCTAATTGGTGGAAAATTGAGAGTTAGTGTTGTGACAGATTTTGAGTTCTCCTTCTTCATCAAAGTAAAGGTATGGGCAACTTCTTCCATGTATATTGTTGATGGTATATTTTTTGAAATTGAGTTTGGAGTGAAAAGGTTGTCTACTAGGTATTTTTGGTGTAAATCCTATTTTCTGAATATTGAAGATTGTTTATGCATTAAAATCATTGATGAGTTTTTGGGTGAATGCATAATTCTGGTTGAGGAAGAGGAAGCATTTTTTGCACTAAGGTTTTATGTTAGTAAGTCTTGCTACTTGCATTGAGATGATGAAATCCTTAGTTGGCTGGTTTGATATTGATGGTTGAGTTGCTTCCATAGAGGTTTTGATCAAGTTAGTGCTTTACTTGATACATGATATTGGGCTTACTCCATTGAGTTGATTTGAGCAAGTTATTCTTTGCATTTGGTGATATTGTGTTGGTGGCTAATTTGTTCAAATATCCTTGGAGGGAAACAGATTTCTACTTGTTTCCTTTTCTTGTGATGATTGGTTGAATGCTTCAAGGTTGATGTTGAGTTGAATGGTGTTGGTTGACTAAACCTTGTTTGATGAGCATTGTTGTTGAAACCCTAATTGTTGGTGAAAAGAATATGAGTATCATTGTTATATGAGATATTGCATAGTTGGCAATTGTTGGGTTGTGTTTCATATTCTTGAGAAAAGCATACTACATCTATCTTATTCTTTTGAGATTGAGTTGAGATTGATATTGGGAGTTAAGTATAGAACATATTGGGTCTCTAACAATTCTCTTTATGTTTCTATGAGATTTGATATTGATATTGGGAGTTAAGTATAGAACATATTGAGTCTCTAACAATTATCTTTATGCTTCTATGAGGTTTATGAATCACATTGGGTCTCTAACAATTCTCTTTGTGGGTTCATGCTAAGCAAGTTTTTCTTGGTGAGCTTGCTGAGGTTTTGAACAGGTTTCGGTGGGGACTTGTGAGCAGTTTTTGGACAGGTTTCGGTGGGGACTTGTGAGCAGATTTGGACAGAGTTATAGCAGAGGACTTGTGAGCTGAGTTTTTGAGAGTTCTATTAGAGGACTTGAGGACAGAGGTGCATTGGTTCTTTGAGAAGAACCTGAGGACAAATTTGGCAAGTCTTTGAGAAGGCTTGTGTGTAGAGGATTGATTTGTTCAAGAGTTGGACAGATCTGACAGACAGAGGAAGACTTGTACTAGACCAACTGATTGTGTTTGGTACAGGTTGCTGAGCTACTGTGGACATGATCATAGAAGGCAGAGGTCTCTTAGGCTAAGATTTGAGGATAGGAGGTCTTCGGTGGAAAGGAGTTCCACGTGCTGGCAAGAGGTAGAGGCAGTTGATCTTCTAAGGGATCATTTCCAGAGCAGAGGGTAAGGTATCTCATTTGAGCAGAGGCTCATAAATTCAGATTGGGGGAAGGTATCTCCTTTGAGCAGAGGCTCATAAATTCAGATTGGGGGAAGGTATCTCCTTTGGGCCGAGGCTCATAAACATTGTAATTGGGAAGGTTTCCCAAAGAACTTTGAGATAAATTTTAGAGAAAAGTTTTGTGGATGTAGCCTAGGCATTCTGGGTGAACCACGTTAAAATTGGTGTCACTTTGTGGATGATATTGTGCATTGTTTTGATATTGCTTTGGGTATATTGCTTTACTGTTTTGAAGTATAAAGGAAAAAGTGAAAAGAGGTCTTATACTGTTCACCCCCCTCTCAGTATAAGCTTGTGTTCTTCACTGACCTATCTAAAAATCATGCACCTATATAATATATATCAATCAAAATCAACATCAAAGCATAAAATGATAAAAAAGATTGCATATGACAATAAAATGAATGTTTATTTTATTAATATTAAAAATAATCTTAGTTACAATCATGCCCCTCTTAGGGTCACCCAAATGTTGATACAATTGATATAATTCCAAAGCCCCCAATGGGGTAGGCACAATACTAAGGCTCTATAAATAGTCACAAACTGTTCTAGGGTGGAGTTGACCCTCTTCTTCACATAGAGGAAGGAATTAAATATTTGAATCTGCTTTGAACCTGCTTTCCTGTAGTCAAGAAACAACACAAAAGCATCAATAACATAGGCAGCCTCTCGTGATGAGGCCCTTTAAAGGATATAAACATGAAAGTGCCATAATACTAATGAAATCAATAAAATGAATAAATCATGTTAAACTTATGCAAAACTCATAAATATTGCTTGAAACATAGAAATGAATAATACTGCTATTTATCTAATAGACTAATTACACGATATGATGCATGGAAACAAGAGATTAGTGCAAAGTTGCTTGAATGGAAAGAACTCACATAAATCCTTAATTAAACTAGTCAGTGTCTCTAAAACATGAAATAAACTGTTGAAATGCCTAATATAACCTAATTAAGCATAATGCAAAAGAAACAGTAAGAAAAACCAAAACCTGTTGCAAATCATAGCTCAGATGAGCGGTCTACATTGCACACCATGACTGTCAACTACGATGAGCAATCAAGTAGCTTTGCCCTCCAAATCAAGGGATGTGAGCTTGATCTTCCTTATCCAATTGATGATCAAGGGTCACCTTGGTGTCTTCTGACTGGATTGGTGGTTGAATTACACAATTGGGCCTCCGTTTGCTTGAATTAGCATTTCTTGATGTTCTAGCTCCTTAGGGCATCCATGTCACAAATTGACATGATGCTTGGTGAATTGGCAAGTGAATGACAACTAGGCTCTCTTAGTGTATTCAAATGAGTCTACAATATTATAGCGCTTCACTGCTCTAATATCCAATGCACTCTCTGATAGTTTACCCTAATTCTGAGGGGTACTTATAAGATTACCCAAGGGCTAGGGGTAGCTTCATGGAGAAGCCAAGATCAAGAAGATGTGGTTGGGATAGTTGGATTGGAAACCTCTGGAATACTTCATCCTTCAACTACCCTCTTCTAGAATGAATGGCCATTCAAACTGATTTGAATTGGATGAAGGCCAACTGAACTTCAGTTTAGACCACAGGTGACAGTTACAACCTAGACTGTAGATCGTAGGTCTTAGTTATGGTTTAGACTGTAGACCACAGGTCTCAATTGTGGTTCAGACTGATTAGGCCAAGGAGCCCAAATTGAGTGGTTAGAACCACTTCTCTATCTTGGAGTCTATCCAAGATCTTTCATATGGTCTTGTAGCATATCCCATATGAGTAGTCCCCCTTGACATGACATGTTTTAGGTGTCTACAATTAGCATCACTGCTCATAATCAACACTATTTACTACATCAGGATGTGCCCATTCCTCCACTTCCACCATCATCCACTTCCACTTTTCACCTTCCTCTTACATAGCATTCCATTTTACCATGTGGTGTTCACCATTCTTCCTTCCCTTACATCTTCTTCTCCTTTATTATTTCTTTACTTTCCCTTTCTTCTTCTCCATCATCACCCATTGACCATTTCACTAATAATGTCAATTTTCCCTTTCAAAAGGCTTGAAATCACACATTCATCACTTCCAAAATAAGGGTCATATTTGACAAAAAATTTCCCCCATAATATCATCTCCAAATTTTCTAAAACTTTTACCATTGGATTGGGCTTGAAAAGAGCTTTTCAACGGTATAAGATTTGTCCAATTTTGACATCGTTTGGCATCCCAAACTACCAAAATACTGGATATGGATCAAAAAGTCCAATTCACCCCCCAACCTATGAATTCAGTCCAATTCACCCTCTGGCTTGTGAATTCAGTCCAATTCACCCCCTATCCTTTGAATTCAGTCCAATTTTCTCCCTACCCTATAAATTCAGGTTCAATTCACCCCTCACCATGAGAATTGAAGCTCCTAACTTCAAAATCATCAAATTTTTACTCCAGTCCCTAGATCACCCTTCACTCTTCTTCTCCATTTAATTTTTCATCCTGGTTATCATCCATTTTCTTCTATCAACCACCTCATCATTACTTCATCATATTTCACTCACCTCATGGCTGATTCCTCAATCCATCATTCAAAATGGGGACAACCTCACATGCTCCTAATCCATCATTCAAAATAGGGGTAACCTCATATGCTCCTAACACATCATTAAAAATTGGGGTAACTTCACCTTCTCCCCATACATAATTCATCCAAGGGCAACCTCACCCTTTTTCCATCCATCATTTAAAACATGGGATCAGTTTCACCTTCTCACCATACATCATTCAAAACTGGGGGTACTTCATCTTTCCACCAATTAATCATTCAAAATGGGAGCAACCTCACATGCTTCCAATCCATTATTCAAAATAGGGGTAACCTCATATGCTCCCAACACATCATTCAAAATTGGGGTAACTTTATCTTCTCCCCATACATAATTCAATGCAGGGGCATACATCATACATCATTAGGTTCAAAAGGTTGCATCCTTTACCTTACCCTCATCAAATCAAATCAATCACCAGGTTCAAAAGGTTGCATCCTTTACCTTACCCTCATCAAATCAAATCAATCATATGGTTTAAAATATTGCATCCTTTGCCTTACCCTCATAAAATCAAATCAATCACCAGGTTTAAAAGGTTGCATCCTTTTATCAAAGGTTGTATCCCTTGCCTTGCCTTCATCACAATTATTTTTCTAAACAAAAGGTTTCTCTTAAAACCTTAGTAAAACAAATCAACACCAAGGTTTCTCTTAAAACCTGAATAAAATAAATCAACACAAAGGTTTCTCTTAAAACCTTAGCAAAACAAATCAACACAAAGGTTTCTCTTAAAACCTCAACAAAATAAATCAACACAAAGGTTTCTCTTAAAACCTCAGCAAAAAAATCAACACAAAGGTTTTTCCAAAAACCTCAACAAAAAAAATCAACACAAAGGTTTTTCTAAAAACCTCAGCAAAAATAATCAACACAAAGGTTTTTCCAAAAACCTCAGCAAAAATAATCAACACAAAGGTTTCTCTTAAAACCCCAACAAAACAAATCAACACAAAGTTTCTCTTAAAACCTCAGCAAAACAAATCAACACAAACATTTCTCTTAAAAACCTTAGCAAAAAAAATCAACACAAAGGTTTTTTCAAAAACCTTATAAAAAACAATCAACACAAAGGTTTATCTAAAAACCTTAGCAGAAAAAATCAACACAAAGGTTTTTCCAAAAACCTCATCAAAAAAATTCAACACAAAGGCTTTTCCAAAACACTAGGTTTCTCCAAAATCCTCAGCAAAAATTTGGAACATTCTTTTTAGAATATCTTAACACACCAGGTTTCTCCAAAATCCTCAGCAAAAATTTTGGAACATTCTTTTTAGAATCCCTTAGCACACCAGGTTTCTCCAAAATCCTTAGCAAAAATTTTGGAACATTATTTTTAGAATCCCTTAGCACACCAGGTTTCTCCAAAATCCTTAGCAAAAATTTTGGAACATTCTTTTTAGAATATCTTAGCACACCAGGTTTCTCCAAAATCCTCAACAAAAAATTTGGAACATTCTTTTTAGAATCTCTTAGCACCAGGTTTCTCCAAAATCCTCAGCAAAATTTTTGAAACATTCTTTTTAGAATCTCTTAACAACCTAGGTTTCTCCAAAAACCTCAATAAAAATTTGGATAGGTTTCTCCAAAAACCTCAATAAAAATTTGGATAGGTTTTTCCAAAAACCTCAGTAAAAATTTGGATAGGTTTCTCCAAAAACCTCAATAAAAATTTGGATAGGTTTCTCCAAAAACCTCGAAAAAAATTGTATAGGTTTTTCCAAAAACCTCAGTAAAAATTTGGATAGGTTTCTCCAAAAACCTCAGTAAAAATTTGGATAGGTTTCTCCAAAAACCTCAGCAAAAATAGCCTAGCCTAGCCTAGCATAGTCATAGCATACTCATAGCCTAGCATAGCCTAGCATAATCATAGCATACTCATAGCCTAGCATAGCCTAGCATAGCATAGCATACATACCCTAGCATAGCAAAACAATTTTTCACTTCTTTGTCCTCACAAAGATTTTTCTTCCATGAGCAACCTTCCTTGCTTGTACATTCTTGTACATGCGACATCGAACACAAAAAACATCCACAAAATGAAAATAAAAATACAAACAAATCAAAACCGTCCATTGGTGACGTATCTTGCATTTCATTTTCCTCCTCTTCTACTTCTTCTTCTTACTTCCTCGTGTAGTTGTATGGTCACACTTCGAGCGGCTACATACCTATGTTGATCTATTGTTCTTCTATCTTCCTTTGACTTTGGTAATCCCCTCATATTATTGGTTACCAATACCTCTTTCTTCTCATCTCTTCCATTTGTGAATCCCACCTGCTCACCCTTTCACTTTTTGTGATTACTACATGCATTCTCATAGGTCATAGTTTATTCACCTATTATACACACCCCACATGCTGGGGCAACCATTATCACAACATCCTATTTTTATCATGACGATACACCATACTCATCTATAGATAAGTTTTCCAAACATCTCCCTCTATACTTCATAAGCTTCCTCTTGTAGATATTGCATTCCCCCACTTGCATCATTGCATATATCCATATGTATTTCTTTTTAATTTCTTTTATAGTCTGTATATTCTTCCCCAAAATGCGCCTTCAATAGGAGTAATACATGCACTTGTTAGCATCACCACCTAGATTTCCATTCCCTCTTTTTAGGATTAGGGTATACATAGGTGTCGTGCTAAGCTTTGACCACTCACTATTTCAGTCAATCAAATGTCACCCCTAGCTGACAGGTTTTACATACTCCTTATGGTTCTTTAGGTTGGTTCAAATTCTCTCATGGACCATCCACAACAGGTTACACATTAAACGATTTTTGAGTCTAGGGAAGATGACAACTTGATTAGACATTGCCATCTAGCAAACGATTTCCTCTGCTCATCCTATCACTTTCATGGTAAATATACGACCTAGGGATAAACAAAGGGATAAGCATAAGCAAAAGTAAAACAACTGGACAGAAAACAAAAACCAACGACTATACAAAAAAAAAAGAAAAAAAAAGAGAATAGGAAAAGAAAAAAGAAAAAAAAGAGAACAAAAAAAGAGAAAAGAAAAAGAGCACCACAATAAATAGGTAAATAATAGACGAGGAGCAAAAAACAAAAGGAAAAACCTCCAGATATCACCAGTGTTATGCTTCATTGCCTTTGGTCCTTAGGTTTAACATAACACCATGGGATGATTTCCATCGCTAGCAATAGGCTCCAAGAGCCTGCCTACCAATGGAATAGTCTTACAAGTGGTGATATATCTATCACATTAGCTACCTGCTTTTGTATAGATCATTGTTCACTTATGGATGAGCTAGCTAGTTTGGCCATGTCTACAATGGGTTAATCCTACCTCCCTCAAAATGGATAAATGAACCTCACTCATTTACACACACAGGTCCATGACAGACTTTGAACCAGTCCGATTAGTTATGAGTTGTCACATAAACTTGCATAGTTTTGGGTTTGAAATTTGATTACCAAAACTACATTGGTCAAAGTTGTTACATACACCTTATACCATCCTACATCCCTAATATCATGGAATGGATCGCATCCACATAGGTACATGCAATGATACAAGTGCTTCCTTTGCACATTTTAGTCCCCTCATACATGCATCCATGCATCTATGTCACATATAGTTATCAAACATCACATCAGTGCATTTATCTTACATGCATTCTCTCATATTGCATCATCACATTTCTATCACATGCATTTACTACAAATATCAGTTACATCACATTACAGTGCATTGCATTAAAAATACAATCCCTCATATCATCCTACAGTATATCCATACTATAGTATGATCATACATCTACACCCTACCACACATGTATACCTATTCATTATACATAATCACACATTACACTATGCTATCTAACACACATCATTCATATCAAACACATTTCACAACATGTACACATTACATACACATAAAATCACACACATTGTATGTAGATATAACACAAAATCATCATGCGCACCCTTCACAAGGCTTGCAATTGTGTGCTCATAATTACTAAAAGTAGGGTCATATTTGGCCTAACTTTTCACCTCTAAAATCATATTTGAATTTCCTAAAAATTTCACCATTAGATAGATCTTGGAAAGAGCTTTCCAACGGTATAATATTTATCTAATTCTGACATCGTTTGGTCCCCCAAACTGCTAAAACACTGCACATAGGTCCAATTCGCCCCCCGACCTATGAATTAGACTCAATTCGCCACCCGACCTATGAATCTAGATCCAATTCACCCCTTGGCCCGTGAATTGAGCCTAGAAGCCCCAAAATCATCCAAATTTTATCCAAAACCCTAGGAAATCACTCCAATTTTATTCCAAACCCTAGGAACCTTGCCCCTTTTCTTTCTTATCTGATTTCTCATCATTTACCTCATGCATTTTTTCTCTATCAACCAATTCATCACCACATCACCACATTCTATTCACCTCATTATTGATTCCTCGTTTGAGGGGGTATTCATATCCAAATTCAGCTTTGCATGCAACCAAACAACCAAACATCCAAAAGCACGGATAGCGCATCTATCTACATAATTTTTTTGCTAAATATTATCTTATGAAATAATCTCAATCCCAACCAGATATTTGTTATATCACAAGAGCTATGTGTTCCCATGGAGAAGTCAATCTAGCATTCATGTATGTCAAATACAAAATGAATGATACGTTTGACGTAATCCTAGAACAATATTTGGAGAAGGATTTATGACATTCATGATACACAATGAATGACACATTTGAATAATCTAAATGTCCCTTTAGCTCAAATGGTTTGACACTTGTCGCCATGTGCTCATCAATCAATCGATAGTAAATATTTGAATAGGCATTTGTTCTATTCATACTTTTGGACCATCCTAAATTGGTCGTAAAAGCAAAGCAGTCAAAATTTGCCTCCCCCAAGAAACTACTATGACATCAAAAATGTCATAGGGACTTAGCAAAACCACCGTGTTGCATCCACAATCATCCATCTCCATTCATTGGTATTGTTTCTATTTCATTTTATTTCTTTCTTCTTCTCTTCTTCTCCTTTATTCTTCTTGGCTATTGATCAATGTTGTATGGTCACGCTTCGAGCGGCTACATACCTTTGATTGGATCCCATTATTTTTCCTTCTCCTTGGCTATCGATCAATGTTGTATGGTCATGCTTCAAGCGGCTACATACCTTTGATTAGATCCCATTATTTTCCCTTCTCCCTTGGATTCCTAGTCAATGTTGTATGGTCATGCTTCGAGCGGCTACATACCTTTGATTGGATTCCATTCTCCTTCTATCCCTTTTTCCCTACACAACCCTTCACATTTAAAGAGGTAAAATGTAGACACCTAAAAGTCACACATAGCTACTTCTGCATACTTGTAGATCCTTTTGGACACTTGTAGGTTTACATAGGTGATCCTAGATACCCCTAGGCTATCGTAGACCAATGTAGACTATTTTAGATCCTCCTAGACCTACGTAGACTACTATAGATATGCGTAGACATGTGTAGACTAACGTAGGCATGTGTAGACTAACCTAGATCACTCTAGATTATTGTAGCATTGTGTAGACTTCCACACATCACTTCACTATTTTTTAGGTCCAAAACCCTAATAAACTACCTAAATCACATCATGAACACCTTCCATGCATCAAAAAACCATCCACCAACATCCTAAGGCAATACAAGACTTCTTCATGCTTAATTGAGGCCCCCACGAGGCTATTAATTGGCAAAAGTATTAATTGAGTCAATTGTTAAATCTAATTTTAAAGTGACTTCACTTAAGTGCACTTTTAGGGCTAAAAAGGTTAATTAGGTTCTTAAATACCAATTAGTCCTAATTATTCCCTCCCACATGTGTGTGCACTAGGTTAGTTAGGATATTTCTTAGGAAACCCTAACCTAACCCCAAATCTAACCCAAAGTTGACTAATCCTAATTAAAATTTATTTTAAGACAAACATTATTCTTCTTATTTTCTCTTAAAGTATGTTTCTCATATATTAAAAATTCTAATTTAACATGCATTTACGCCTATACCTTGCAAAAAATAATATTTAAGTTTTATAATATTCAAAACTTTGACGTCATTGCCAATGGGTTTTTGGTTCAACAGTTGGGACAAATAGTTTATGTAGCCCACACCAAGGTTCAAGCGGTACCAAATAGCTTAATTTGGATAAATCGATGTAAAAAGGAAAGGACAATATTTTCAAAACCCTACTTTAAAAAAATAAAAAAATAAAAAACTTTAACGTCATTATCTAATAATATATTTCATAAATTGCTTACTATATGGTATGATACTTTATCAAATTTTGGGTAAGCCAACTTAAGGTATGATCTAAAGGGTAGATGGGTAAGGTAGAGGTTTACACACAACTAACTTATACCATATTTTTAAAATGGGTTATAAGTGGAGTACAAATAAAATAAAATAAATTAAATTATAAAAGACAATTAAACAAATGATTTACCTCTTAGAGATGTTTGATATATTTATGCTATATTTTTAGTAAAATGAGTATGATTTGATATAAGTGGAGTGTAAATAAAGTAAAAGAAATTAAACTGCAAAATATGAAAGAAACAAAATATACATACCTCCTAGAGACACTTGATTTGATTCTTGAACTTCACTTCCTTAACTCGTGATCCTTGAGCTTTGCTTACTTTGATTCTTGATGAAGCTTATTAAAGATACTTTGCTTAGCTAAAGGCTTCTTACCAACCTTGACATAAGGAGGTGATACTAATAGAGAAGCACTAAGTAGGAAAAGGAGAGGGAAAGAAAAGATGTGAAAAGATTCAATATAAATTTGCAACACCCCTAGGTATTATTGATAAATAATAGTGTAACAAACTATTACACGATATTTAGTATCCTTGAATACTACTTGAAGTATGATTGTAAGTGCTTCAATTTGTTATATAATTTGCAGGTAGGAGAAAATGAAGAGATGAAGTCTTTATTTTGTGTTATCTACCTACTTCATCTAAAATTGCAATTTGATAGTTGGATGAAAGGATACTAAATTGCTTTGATGATGTTCTTTTTTAAATCTTCTTAACTTGAGCATTAATAAATTGGTGATATTGCCTAACCTATTGATAATTTAAAAATTGGAAAGACCAGATAATGTTCTACAATACCCATAGTAGGCCTTGTATAGAGATAATGTTCTATAGCCAAAATAATATTTTTCTATAGATAATAATAAAACTAATGGTTATATTATGTAGATGTTATATCATTTTATATAGGTATTATCATAAATTTAATTAAAAAATAAATAATAAGTGTCATAATACCATTTTTTAGGGATTATATGATAAGGGAAATCTAGGGTTACTTCTTACCTCAAGGTCTACTCATCACCTTTCCTCGGAGATCAACAACATAGAAAGAAATTGGATATGTATAATTGGAGTTTTTCTAACATGTACATTGATGTTGTACAAGATGGAATAATAAAGAATCATGGACCAATCCATATTATACCTCATGTCCTTCAAAGTTCCTAGATACAAGGACCCCTAGATATTCAAACTTGATGATACACTTTTCTTTCAATACTCATATACTTCAAACAAATAAGCACTTCCTCATCATAGAAAAGGGTAAGCATTTGAGGAATATTATAGAGTAGAATTTGATAAAAGCCTTCTTAAGAAAGGGACAAAATTAACACCATTGTTGTGTATGCATGATAGAGAGAGCATGTATATATATAATTTCAAAGATAAATGATTTATGATTCATTGAAGATTAAAATTTATTTATTATCTATAAATAGAAGAAACATAGTGTTAGCATTTAAGAATACAAGAACAACATAATGTTCATAGATATTTATAGAAAAAAGATGATCTTATAGAGTAGAATTTGGTAAATCCTTTCTTCAAAAAAGGGGCCAAATTAACACCTCTATCATATATATGTTGGAGATATTACATTATTTGGTAGATACTAAAGTACCCCCATGGTACAATTGTACATTTTTAAATATTAGATTACAACATGTGATTTATATATTTCCTCTAAAGTATGTGATAATGTGTGAGAAGAGTCCAAGTATCATGTAATAAAGTATGCAAGTGTGTAGAGTTTAAGAGTGTTCAAAGTATCATCTAATAAAGTGTGCAAGTGTGTAAGTAAGTCAAGAGTCATGTGTGTAGGTGTCAAGTATACAAGTGAAGTAAAGTCAAGAGACATGAGAAGCTTGTCATAAGTGAGGAATAGAAAAATATGCATCTCTTGGATATGTGAGGAGAGCAATAGTCAAAGTATTGAAAGGTCATTTATAAGGCTATATTATGGAGACAAAGCTCCATGTATTGTATCCGATAAAATTAAATTTTGTATACAATTTGAGCAATAATATTGTAAATTTATTTATGCATATTGTTGTTATTTCATGAATGTTATGTTATTGATATTGGCTAAATATATTTAATACTCTAATATTGAGTTTGATTAAGATCCTGTGAAAGTGGACCTATGATTAATATGGCTAAAAATCCAATAGTGGTATCAGAGCCACACTATGGCCATTTTGAATTTGAAAGATTTGAAGGATAGGGTTAAAGTCATTTATATTTGAAATTGGTTGATATTGCACCAAATTGAAGAGAAAGTATTAAGTTTCCTAGATTTGTGAAAATTAAAAGTAATTTTAAGAAGAGTTTAATTGAAGAGAAAGGACATTGAACGTGAGGTATTCGAGAGAGAAGACTACCATGAGAAAAGGCCGTACATAGAAGTTTACCTTTATGAGTAAAATATTGCTATCCTGAAGTAGAGAACCTATCCATAGAAGAAGCCACTCATTGCTACATTGAGGAGGTAGAATATATAAAAGTTTCCTACTGCTGTGACTAAAGAATTCAAGAATAGGAAGTTCTACTACTACTGTTGTGACAAAATGGAAGTCCTAGCTTGGAAAGACCAACATAAAAGATGAAGGTGAACCACATGTTTGAGGTAAAGTTAAAATTCGAGAAGCTATAGTGATAAGTGCCTAAAGAGCATTAGTGGAAGCCACCAAAGAAAACAAAGAACCATATTATAATCTATGATGCATCCATAAAGAAAAAACCTAGTGAAGAAGCCTAAGAGTCTAAACCAAGAGTTGGGAAGATTAAAGAATTTGGAGAAAAGTATTAAAATGCCATAGAGCCTTAGAAGAAGCATGATGGAATTCAAAATGCTAGTTGAAAATAACCTCAAAAGTCATTTGAAAATATGTAGAGTGAGAATTATGTGAACCAAAAAAGGTAGAGGAAATGCTTGACCGAGCAACGTTAATGCTCTGACGTGAATTGAAGTGCATGTGAACCTACCTGATGTTGTAGTGTTACTTGTTCAATTATTTGGGCACCTAAGTCAAACAAAATACTTTTCAATTATTTGGGCACCTAAGTCAAACTAAAGTTATAAGGCATATTACAATTTGATTTTATAAAAAGTGGAGTTATAAGGTTTAAAATTATTGTTTCCATTTGATTGAAAGGAAAATTAACTGAAAAAAAATTATTGACAGGAGTTATAAGGGAAAGAATTATTTAAAATTTAAAAATTAATTTCGAGAGATAAGGATTAAGTTGAAATTGAAAAATTGAGTGACTTGAAAGAATTTGTGGGAGTTATAAGAAGTTGATAAATTTGATATTTGAAATTTAAATGAGTTCCATTATGTCAAATAGTAATATTTTCCTTTTTGAATCACAACTTTTGAAAGGACCAAATTTTGCATCATGGAAAAACAAAATGAAATAAATTCTCATTATTGAAATTTTTTTGGATATAGTGAATGGAATAAAAACTATGCTTGAAGATATACCAAGAAAATAAAATTTAAAAGAAAATTATGCAAAAGCTCTAAAGTTGATTACATTTGGGATAATTGATGAAATTCAACCATACATAAGTGAAGTAGACACTTCAACAGTTGCTTGGGAAAATTATGCAAAATATTTGAAGGAAAGAATAAAGCAACCATTTTACATTTGCAATCACAAATATATTTATTAAAGGTTAATAGTGGAGAGAGTATAAAAATATTTCTTCAAAGAATAGCAAATTTAAAGGCTAAGTTATTAACTCTAGGAGAAAAGTAGAAGACAAGATTTTTGTCTAAGTTACATTAAGAGTACTTTTAGAAACTTAAAAACATTTAGTCACTTCACTTGAAGAGCTAATTAATACAACAACATTTGATGAATTAGTTAATGTTCTTCAAGAGTGTGAAGTGGAAAATTTAGTCAAAGATGATATGACTAACAATGCTTTGATATTAAAGAAAAATAGAACAAGTAACACTACAACATCATCACGGTATCAAAATGAATGAAGACAAAGATATTGTCACATATGCAATAAAAAGGGTCATACTACAAATATTTATAGATATAATTAATTGAATCAAAGAAATCAAATGAATATACCTTTTCAAAAAATTCAGCCAAATAAATATCAACCTCAATACCAACATATGCAACAACAACAAAGAGAATAAAATTAAAAGGGTAATTTAGTTAAAGAAATTCAAGAGATACAATAAAAAAAAGTTGAAGAAGGAAATGAAATTAGAGTCCTTACAAAAAGGATTATAGATATTGAAGATGAAAATCAGATTAAAGAAAATTGTGAAGAAAATTCAAAAATTCCTAAAGGCACTGATGTTTCAAGTAATGAAATAAAGTAACAAAAGACTACAAAAATAGATGGAAATAGAAAATTAAAATCTAGATCATTCTAGAATTATAAAGTTTGTGAGAAGATCAAACCAAGAATAGATCATGAAATAAATTGAAGTGCACTATGGATGGATCAAGAAATCATATTGGAATAGGATCATGGATATGCTACAATGTTTTTATTGTCACAAAGAAATTCTATTAAATACTGTAGGAAACAGGTTAGTATATCAACATCAGAACCTAAATCAGTGCTAGATCTAAAACCAAAGGATAAAAACCAGAATTAGAGATTGAAGACTAAAGTCTTCAAACTAAATAATGTAATACAGGGGGTGTTGGAGATATTACATTATTTGGTAGATGCTAAAGTACCCCATGGTACAATTGTATATTTATAAA
Source organism: Wollemia nobilis (assembly GCA_028583015.1). Taxonomy (NCBI): domain Eukaryota; kingdom Viridiplantae; phylum Streptophyta; class Pinopsida; order Araucariales; family Araucariaceae; genus Wollemia; species Wollemia nobilis. The sequence goes on from JAQPPZ010003577.1 coordinate 1,259,760, forward strand.
TATTAGATTAGGGTGTGTGATTTATATTTCTCCTAAAGTATGTGTTAATGTGTGAGAAGAGTCCAAGTGTCATGTAATAAAGTGTGCAAGTGTGTAGAGTGTAAGAGTGTGCAAAGTGTCATGTAATAAAGTGTGCAAGTGTGTAAGTCAAGAGTCATGTGTGTAGGTGTCAAGTATACAAGTGAAGATGTAAAGTCAAGATACATGAGAGGTTTGTCATATGTGAGGAATAGGGAAGGATATATCTCCCTGATATGTGAGGAAAGATATAGTCAAAGTATTGAAAGATCATTTGAAAGGCTATATTATGGAGATAAAGCTCCATGTATTGTATCCAAAAAAATCAAGGTTTGTATACAATTTGAGAAAAAATATTGTAAGCTTGTTTATGCATATTTTTGATATTTCATGAATGTTATGTTCATTGATATTGGCTAGAGATATTGAATACTCTAATATTGAGTTTTATTAATATCCTGTGAAAGTGGACCTGTGATTAGTCTGGCTAAAGAGCCAACAATGTATGTATGTGAGTAAGTGAGAGAGTGTTTTGTATATATGCATATATAATGTTAAAGTTGTATGATCATTTATGGTGTTAAATGCAAGTACAAGATGGGTGAATGTCTCCCTTGGGTGCATGGAATCACAAATCAAAGATACAATTGAAGATAGGATGAAGGAATATGCTAAAATAGGATGTGTTTATCTTATATTTAAGCTATTAACATGATAGGGTATTTATATGCTATTACAATCAAACAAACATAGATCTAAAAACTAAAGATATAAGCCCTAAATGATAACTAAGAATTATCTAATTGTAAGGAAAACAAGAAAAAAGTTATTTATTCTCTTTTATTTCAAATGCAGATGTCCTAAAGGGTAGAGAATGAGATTTAAATACCTCTTTTACCTTCTTAAAATACAAATATAACCCAAGGTGTAGCATATTTGAAGGCTTCAATTTTATGATAGAATGTAATTTTTTTGCAATTTCCAAAAATTAGTATGCAATTCAAACAACGATATAACTCTTTAACTAGGTCCTATAGTCAAGTTTGCTTATGTTTTAGTTTTGATAAATTCACAGAAAGAAAGGTATATAGACAAATACAAATGCATAAAAAAATACATAACTAATTGTCTATTCTATTGTATAATATAAAAATGCAAGTGCCAAGATCACACAGCTAAAACAATGCACCTATGCTTAGTTTCCCTTTGAATGTTTATATGAATACATGCAAAGTAAATACCAAAATAAGGGATAATATATACATACCACTAATGTGATTTAGGTGATAGGATTAAGCATGACTTTAAATCTTCCTTTAATATAGATAAACAAATGCTTCTTTAAGTTTAGACAAATAAAATACAACAAATATATACTATTTACCTTTCCTAATAGCTATGATGATCTAAACATGATATAATGATATTCAAAGATAATATACAAAAATACTAAGTACACTAAATGCACACTAGAGAGGAAAGAGATATCATCCATCTGATTCCAAATGTTCATAGAATATTATGATGGTTGATGTATATCCTGAGCACTTCTCATGGTTTATATAATATGATCCTAATAAGCATACTTGCATACATGGGAACAAAAGTGATTAACAATAAATTGGGAGTTGCCTTAGCTAGGCACCTGGGTTTCTTATTGGGTTAATTTAGCTCTAAGTAATAAGGTTTCATATTACCACTATTTATCGTATTCCTTTCAATTTGAATATCTTTATCCATGCATGCATCGATAGTAGTTACTTGTTCTTATCTTAGCTTGTAATTAAATTCTCTTGGAAATGCATTATTGTAGAAACAAATTGACTAAACATCATTGGGCCTTAACTCAATAGATATTTTATTTTGGATCTTGATAAATACTCTATTAAAATATCCTATTGAATCGTTCTTTTTTTTTTCATTGTAGCTAATTATGTTAAAAGGGATTGTTCATTCTTTCTTTCATCATATTTCTTGAGGAAACTTTCTTCCATTTCATGAAAATTATGAATAGTACCAATTGGAATATTGTTAAATCATTCTCTGGAATATTTTTCCAGTGTTTGTAAGAACAAACTAAGGACTACATCTTCCTCATTTACTTCAAGACTATCCATAGCGTACAAAAATATCTAATATGGTCTTCACCAGAGACAACGTTATTTCCTTAAAACTTAGGTAGGTATTTATAAGTTTTTCTAGGCAGGGGATGCAATACAGGAGGTAAAATAAAAGGGAGATACCTTTGGTTCTCAATTGATGCAAGTTGGATTGTGGATTGGCCATGTTAACTACAAGGGTAGTTTTAGCAAGACTTACAATAATAATAGCAGGAGGAGTAACAGTAGAACTATTATCCATAGAAGTAGAATCTAAATTTTCTCTAGAAACATAAATTTTATATGGACTTGTGAAACGAGTCCAAAATACCTTTGGATTTGATAGTTTCAAAATATTCTCCTAAGCATTACCTCTTGTTGATGCTAGGACAATCTGCTCCTTTCTTTATTTCTGGGTATTAGCCAGTCGAAATCACCAACACGATATGTGCAAAAATAACAAGGTGTTCTTGTCAAGATTGCTCGACCTTGGTACTCTCAACATCATAGAATATGTATACTTAAGAAATTTGGGTATTGTGGTAAAATACAAGAAGATTTAAAAACCAACATAACCCATGACCATTATATTTTGAATTTTGAAAACTTAAAATAGGGAAAACTATGAAAAATAAAAAATAAAACTTAGATTGTTCCTTGGAAATACTATCTAAAACTATTGGTTGACTATTGTCATTATAAGGTTTTTTTTAAATATCAATTGTAAATAAAATCATAGAATAAATACAAGTTCATTCCCCAACAACAACGCTAAAATTTGTTGTGGAATTATTCTGTGTCCCTTAATTTCGATTGTCATTCCATAGAATATTTCTTGATCACAAGTAGTATCACAAACTTTGGTGGATCCGTCATTTTATTTTGGAAAAATATGATCAAAAGGACTATAAATAGACCAAATTGGGTTAGGATACCCCTAAAGTGAGCTTACAATATTTTCTTGTATGCTCATGTTCATCCAGAAAAATGTTCTTCTCTTCTGGCACCAACCTTGCAACATGTCGTGATATCACGACACTTCTTTTCTTCTGGCAGCAACCTTGCAACATGTGATTTCGTGACACTTTCTCTCCTTCAGCCCCGATGCCGCTTCTTGTCATGATTTCGTGACTTCTTTTCCTCGCTTGGATGCAATGGTGCAACATGTCACGATTTCGCGACATCATTTCCAAACTAGTGATTTTGCGACACCTTTCCTCGTGTGGCGTTTTGCTCGTTCTTTGATATTTATTTCTTGGACCACCTCGGTCGATTTGGAAATCATATAAAACTCGTGTACAAGGTTCAGGGACCTTTCAACACCCTTTCTACCAATCAAAAAAAAAAACCAATATTTGCAAAAACTCTTTAATTGTACCTTAACATATGATTGGTGCCTTATCCATTATTAACTGTAGCAGAGTTTTAAAACCTTTAATGAGAAAGAAAGGAGGAAATAAATAAATGGGTTAATTATATTCATTCAAATAATGTAACAGATGTAATTAAAACACACAGTGAAATAAAGAGATATTCGTACATTCAAATGATTTAACATACAAATGTGACCATAAATACACAACTGAACCAAAGAAATATCTAGGAGGAAGCTGGATTTGTATTAATTTATTTCAAGATATCACAATTTAGAGTCTAGCAAAGTACTCAAATCTCTATGAATAAATACAAAGGGTTCTCTTTGTTCAAAATATGTAATAGAGGAACTCCATTCTTCATCCTAAGAATAGTGACAAAGAATCTCCAAGCTTTCAATCCAATCGCTAGAAATGATCTTAGCTAACTGGTTTATCCTCAACAAGAACTACACAATCAAGGAGAGGAATGAGATATGGAAAACAAGACACAAAAGGAAATATAGTCAATAAGAAAAAGGCACTCTTAGTATACCTCTGGCAAAAATAGCTATGCAAAAAATTAATGCTTTTCTTGGCTGTAGCAGTACCTTTTATAACTTTTGGGTGCCCTATTCTAGTTATAATTGCTTTCATCTGAGCCCTCTATCTATAATCATCCTTAGTCCTTGATTGACTAAGTGTGATACAACAAAACTATAGCTGGCTTAAGTTGTTTCATTCAAAAAATCTGCCCCTTAGCTCTTGTTGGGACTTTGGAAATGTGATACAATTTTTATTACATATATATTATGCTTTATGGTTGACCAACCCCTTGGTCGGTGTTCCCTTCTATGGTGGGCTTAGTGTTGAATTCTTTAGTTTTATCTATTTGTGAGTTTTACCCCGCCTTTATGTTATTTTATTGGGAAGTTGTGGTCATAGAACTTTTAAGGCTACTTTTTTTTATGTACTTCCCTTTATTTATTTCATCTTGGAGGTCTTTTACATCCCTATAAATATATTCCCGGGCTTCTTTGTAAAAATTTATAGTAATCTTTAGCATGTTTAAATCTTGTATGATCTTATTCTTTTGAGTTTTTGACCATTATTTGTTTTCTTGATAAAATATGCATAGACTATCAACTATTTCTACAAGAAAGTTGTCTTGCTTGGCAAATTCTTTCTCATTATCAAGATCATAGTCGAAGTCTTGTATTCTATTTAGGATCAAATATTCAACATTGGCCACTTGTAGGTATTCTTCTAGAGTGAATCCTACTTCAGATAGCTCATCATTAATCTCATATTCCCATTCAACCACCTTTCTAGTCCAACTTTGCCAACCTGGCTTATCTCTTAGAAATATTGAGATCTTTATAAATTCTTCTACATAAAAAATTGTGGGGCCATCATCCATCACTATCTATCCTTCACTCATATCTTCATAGTATTCTTCAAACATTCAAAAAGTAGGATATATTTTGTTCACCCTTTCTTATGTCTGCTCTAAGAGATGTTTCAAGTTATTTGTAGAAATCTTAACTAAGTTGATGTTGTAGAATATCCCCCTTAGATCCTCTAACTTATTCTAAATTTTATTTTGTATTTTTATTTTGTATTTAGAGATAAATTTAGAGCAATCAATGCTTTTGATGATGATCTAAGGTTCTGTTGTTGAGGTTGTAGCCTAGGAATTTGATATCTGTTACCTTAGGTTATCTAATTTTATTTGTAACTTCTCATTTTTAGTCTAAAGCTAGTGTGTTTTAGCATCCAAAGCTTGGTTGATTTTGTAGAGTCTCTCTACCATGGCCACATGAGATTGAGTCTGAGCCCTTGCTAAGACCAAAGGATTTTCCTGATATTGAACTATTGCTTCCCCTATTATCTTATCCATTTGAAGGGATGTGATTTGAGCCATTGGTATTGTTGTTTCTACTATTATAAGGGGCTCAACTAAGATTTGAGTGTCCTGGTTATCTAGCTCTTCCACTCTATATTGAGTCTCTTTTGGATATTTTCCTTCTTCTATGGCTTGTATTTGTCTCTCTTCTTTAGGATCAAAATGTATAACCTCTTATGCTACCTATGTCAATGTGAGGCTTTTATAGGTTTTTGAGAAAGGAAGCATCTCTAGCCTTAGATTTTTTCTTCTTGGGAAGCTCAAGGGAGAAGCAAACTTGATATGATATTCCTTAAGTAAATTAGATAATCCTACTGCTTGTTGGATCCTCTCGAGCATTATCGAGGAAATGTTTCATTCCTCTTTGTCTATAACTATGTTGGTGGGGATTACTTAAGGAAGACCTACTTCTAGCTCAATACTTTTATTGGGAGCTATCAATGCTTTAGTAAGCCCATGAGGTGTGGCTTGTAACTATGCTAAGGAAGTAGTAACAATTTATTTCCCCTTTGTTATAACTAAGGTAGTGCTATGGGAAGACTGGGTGGCTGAAGGGTCCTCTATTTTTACTTCTGCCAAAATTTTCACTTCCATCAACACTTCTATTTGCTCAGGATATCGATTGATGATCTTCAAGATATGGTATTTGTATTTTTTAGGGTGTATTACCTGGATTAAGGGGGAAACTAATTCAACTGTAGCATTCCTTAACATGTTTAAGTGAAAAGCATAGTTGCCCACCATCTCTAGTTGAGTATGTGGCCTGCTCTTTAAAAAGTCTTTCTATATGGATTCTAGAGATCCCCTTTCCTTAAAGCTACCTGCATTGTATCTTTGAATAAGTTCCCTCAGTGGGTTACCACCCAATTTGGCATTTTCTTCACAACAATATTATTATAATAGCCATGGGGATCGTATGGTCTCCAGGTGATCTCGGTGAAGCCATATGAATCCATTTTATACAAGGATGCTAGCAGGCTATGATACCCCTTATATACATAATGTCCCATTTTGTAAGGGATGTTTACCCAAGGAATTTTGGCTTCCTTTTTCATTACCCTTATTTTGGTCTCTTCTACATTTTCCCTAAGAAATATCTAATATTGCGATTGACATAGGGTAAAATTCGGGTAAGGTATTTCAAGGAATTTTTGACCCGTATATCCTTATGTAAGTGACATATTCGGTGAAAAAGTAATCCCTGCATTATTTTCATGTAAAAACCTGACCACACTTGAGCCAATTCTATAAGGGTTCTTACCATAGAGCTTGGTATAGATAGCTGAGAGGAATTTACCAAAAAAATTATATAACTGGACTCACCCTCTTGTATATATGGGAGTCTTTCTTGAACAATTTCTTCATACACTCCTCCCCATTCTACAATTGCCTTTTATCCATATGCCCTATTATTAAATGCATGAGAAAATAATAGTGCAAAAAATGGGGCATTACTTCCTTTTGTTCTATAATGGCTCTTTGTAGTTCCTAGAGCTCTCTGTCTATGGTGTCACTGAGCATGTTTTCCCATTTGTACATGGTTGGTTATCCTTTTCTATTACACTAGACTATTAAATACATGACCTATTTTTCTACCCAATTTAAATATTGGTTTCCCATTAGTATATTTATTATATCAGTATAATATTTTTCATAGGGATGGAGTGCAGATTTATGTATAGGAAATTGTGATGATACTTGTTCATTATAATTGAACAACTTAGTGTAAAAGGTAGTTCCAATCATATATTGAGCTTGAGAAGTTAGTACCTTTTTATCCAGAATCCTTGTGGCTTATTTTAGCTAAAATACTTTTCTAATATTTTCTAGAGTAATTCTTAATAGATTTCGATTTGCATGGTCCTTTATCACCCTCATATTTGGGTTATAAGCCATCGCCAACCAGGATAATAGGTTAGAAGAGTAATAGACCTTAGGGTGTATCAATATTTCTAGGTTGCACGTCCATCTATTATTGTACGGGTTGGGCCTATTTTGAGCTTCATATACTCTTTTGAGAAGTCCTTTGAGTAAGGTAGGATGACGTTGGTAATCTTCCTTGGTTGGGCAGTAGCTAAAAATTGTAGTCTACTCTACTACCTACTGTATCACCCAAATTTTTCGCACCCTTACCTTCAGGCTAAAGGATCCATGCCCGAAAGGGGGATGCGAGAAGGATGGGACAATACCTCGGACGGAGAGGCCCTTTGAAGGTCGCGCCTCTCGGGGGAGGGGTATAAGGGTGAATTTTTGACGGATGGTGGGGTTCACCAGGAAACTTTGAGTGGCAGTTTCCACGCCTAGGTTGAGAATGGGTTTGATGTGTTCATTTTATGTTCAATCATTCAGATTCCTAGGTTGGCCAAAATGAATCTAAGCTATTCTATATGAAATTTCTGGTTTATATGAAGACAATAAACATAAATGAATCCTAAATACAGAAAATATCTAAAATGGAGAAGAGTGCACCTGATTTCTGATGTCTGATGAAGATTCTGAAGCTTGTAGGAGTCCAGATCATCCCGGATATGACAGGATCATCTGTAATTGTACAGAATCATCCAGATCACAGGAGATCATCTGAGATCAGCCAAGATCGTCAACGACCTGACGAATTCGTCAGACGAATTCATCAGAAACCTGCAATCATGAAAACAGACACCAAAAACCAAAAATACAATTGCAAGAATGATACAAAATGATAGAAATAAGAATATAAATGCTTAAATGATAAATCCAGATATCAAATCAAATAGGATGCAATGTTTTAATAATTTATTTTGAATTTTATCATGCAAATATGCTAAATGAGGTGAACTCCAAGATGCAGAATAGAAGTGAATTAATCTAATGCACAATTAAATAAGAAAAGAGATAGAGAATGCAAACTCAGGGCTCTGATTGCCCCCAATCTGAACTGCAGTCAAAATCATCTGCAATCGTACGAGATCATCGCCGATCTCATCAGGATCATCCAAAATTGTGGTTGAATCGCTTGCGACGATCCGAGCTTCCTCCGGTTGAAACACAGTGAGATCCTGCAATAAAACTTGAAAACACAAATGCAAATGATGGGGAATAGGACGTTCTAACACAACAAAAGCTAAGGTTGCAGGGGAATGATCAGCCAGGGGGATAAACTGGGAAAATCCCAAGTTTATATAGGATTAGGGGGAGGTTAGGAGGTTGGGGATCATCCCAATCTGGGAGATCTCCAACGTAGGAATCTCCAACCGCGCAGACACGCTTCTGCCCGAGTTGGAGAGGTTGTTGAAACAGAAGCTAATTATGAAAATTTGGTTTTGGGATGAAATCGTCTGGACGTTCTGTTCCAGATGAATTCGTCCGATTTGGGACGATATCGTCAGATCGGCGACGATATCGTCCAACGGTCAAAACAACTTCTAAAAATGGCATGAAAAATGAGGTGAGCGGTTAACGAGCGGTTTTGGGGTTAAAATTCAATTTTTTTATCTTTTACTGATGGTTTAACTGTGCCAATTTTAGGGTGCTACATTTTGCCCCCTCTTTAGCAAATTTTTTGAAGAAAATGCGTTAAAGACGAGTTCTTCATGCTTTACGAGAAAGCAAAAATTTATTCCATTTTTTAGACGATGATTCTAGGTCGAATCGTACAACTGTTTGCTATGGTGCCCCCTCCGAGTTTTTACCCAAATCGAACGTTTGAGGTAAAAGCGCGGAAAAGCAAAAAATTAAAAAAATGTTGTTTTTAAATAAAAATAGGAAAAATAGGGTAAAACCCTAATTCATTTTTACTGTTCACTTTCGTTGTTTCAGAGCTCTGCAGGCGAAATGGTGGAAACGGCACACAGATCGACAGAGGTCCGACGTGGGTTGCGGGTAAGGATCTAAACCTAGTGTACTATGTTTTTAGCTTGATTTGTTTAATTTTTTAGTTGAATTTTAATTGTTTTTGGGCGTCGCGGCCATTTTTAGGCCGTCGACGACGTCGAGACGAAATCGTCCCTATATCATCGATTTCGTCTAAGGACGAAATCGAAGAAATAGGGGTGATCCCGTCCAATAAGGGGCGATTCCCAAATTGAAGAATCGGAGACGATTTCGTCCTATTAAGGATGATTTAACTAAATTTGGTACGATATCGTCCAATAATGGGTGATATCATTTTTTTATGAGATGAAATTGATTTTAATTGATTTTAATGATTATGTACTAATGATTTTTGTTGTTTTATTGTTTATTTTGCAGAGGGGATTGCTAAAGAGTCGAGAGTGGAAATACGGGGGTCTCAGGGATGACTTAGCCATGCTCGATCAGGCCGAGTGAGACAGACTAGCAGAGGTCGGACTACAGCATGTGGCAGAGATGCCACAAATTCCTACAGACATGGGGCTACTGACAGCCCTAGCAGAGAGATGGTATCCGGGTCGTCCTGCTTTCGGCTACCGACAGGGGAGATGACTCCCACTCTAGAGGATGTATGGAGGATCTTGAGGATCCCCATACATGGGCGGTTCATGACTCCTTCGGCCAATCAGGGCCATGCCATGATGAGATTGTGCAGTGACCCAAGCTTCGCCCTAGAGAAGGGCGGAGTGAACATCGAGGCTTTGAGGCAGATGCCTGGGGCATCTCGATTGACCCAAGTTTTGGTAGGGGTGGTGGGTGGCCTTCTTCTATGCCACCAGAGTGGATGCAAGTTACCGTGGCTCCTCTCAGATGTGGTCTACGACATGAGAGACCACGGATACAGGTTTTCTTGGGGTAGCTTTGTATTATGTCACTTGTATAGGATCCTTTATAGGGTCATATACAAGGGAGGTCGATGTCTGGTGCTGACATCATTGCTATAGGTTTGGTGCTGGGAGCACATTGTGGTGCGGAGGCCGGTAGGGCTTCCACTGATAGGAGTTGATCGGGAGAGACCTCAAGTTTTCTATTGGTGGCTCCAGAGAGGGTCACAATGATGGATAGATCTACCGATGTCCCAGAGGTTGCTAGATGACCTCACCCCAGATCAGATCACCTAGAGACCATGGAGAGAGCATCCAGGGTGGGTAGAGGATGGACAGGAGTTGGCTCACATCAGGTGAGTCATCTAGTTGAGGACAGAGTGGGGAGAGGTAGAGCTCCATCGCTATGACCGAGTTTTGAGGTAGTTCGGTCTACAGTAGGGGATCCCTTCTCTTAGGGATTATGAGTACTCCTAGACTATTCGAGATAATACCACATTGAGCGGGGCTCCAGACATGCAACGGTTCTAGAGTCAGGACGTTGATGATGCCCCCATTCAGCCAGTGGATGGGGATGATGTAGGGGTAGCAGATGGGTATGATGCCTGGTATGCAGGCATCCACCCTCCTTGGATGATGAGGGCATAGGGTTCGATGCATGCTATAGTGCAACGGATGGAGAGGCGATGCCAGGCTACCATCGGTGCAGTGAGGGGTCACAGAGGGAGGGATCAGTGATGGCCTCCTCAGGAGAGACGTCGAAGAGTACCATAGGCTCTAGAGAGACAGCAGCAGCTAGAGAGGAGGGAGAGACTCCCTTCTCAATAGAGGGATAGGCCACCATCACCCGATAAGGGCAAGGGTGTCGAGGTGGGGGAGAGCAACGAGATGGTGGCTCTCCGGGTGGAGAATGCCCACCTACGAGCTCAGGTGCAGACTCTTCAGGATGAGGCGACATGGCTCAGGGCTCGGAGCGGAGGGGCGAGCATTCTAGAGCTGGCATGGGCTATTGCATAGACCGCATTCTACCAGGGGTTGTACTATCATGTGGTTCCAGAGGGGCAGAGGATACCGCTGCCAGCCAGCATTATGGAGCCGATCAGGATGGGGTCATCGAGGACATCATCACGATCGATGTCGAGGACCCATGATACAACATGGACCTCGATGGGACCACCTCCTCCACCTCAGGGTGAGAGAGGAGATGAGGCTGAGAGCTCGAGGGCTTCTCGAGACTAGCTGCTCATTGTACATAGACCATATATTTTTGAGAGGATTGAGTATGCCAGGGTATAGATTGTGGCATACCAATCCATTTTGATATGATGTATATACTTTTTGATATATATATAATATACATGTGTGTGTGTGTGTGTTCTTTTTGTGATATGACTTGTGCATATGTTTTATGATGCTTTAATATTTTAATTGTTGATTGACTATTCATGTAATTATGTCGTTTGAAAATATTATAATTTTATGTCATGCTATAAATTTAAATGAAATAATCTGATGTAAACAAACTGGTTGTGGTGGTGTGATTTGATGAAAAATAAAGTGACTTCTAACAATAATTTCAAAGGACATTGTCGTTGTTACATGACCATTTCATGGAGTCGCCGCTCGCTAGGTCATCAAGCTAATCCCGGTATGAGAGAAATATTGCTAAAAGTAAAAGGGTGCTTAAGAGACTTTCTTAAGACTTTGTGTTGTGATGATGAAAAATGATGATGGTGATGATTTGTTTTCAGATTTCCATGAAAATATTATGCATGAAATATTAAAAATATGATTTTTGCTAGGCATAAAATTCCTAAGTGTGATAGAAATTTGAACAATTGCCTAGGAATTATACCATCGTCGCAAAACTGAATGTTGACATAATGAAATGAAATAGAAAAGTTTTCGTTCTTTTTAAAGCACAATTGTGTAACATAATGATTTAAGCCATATGCTTTTATGGATTAAATAAATGGGAAATAAAATTAGAACGATGGCTTGCGCTAGGCATAGAATTTTAGGTATAGACTTATACCATCATCGCGAAATCCAAAGAAGAAATTGATGTAATAGTTTTATTGCATAGTTGATTTTTGATTTTGAGATAAAAAATAAAAAAATGAGGACTTGCACTAGGCATAAAATTCCAATTTAGGTTTAGGAACTATACCATCATTGCGAAAGTCGAAAATATATAAATGTGACTTTATTGCTAGATTTTTGAACATGTTTTGAAAGAAATTTTGGATTTTTGAAAAAAATGTATTTAATTGTTTTTACGCTAAGCCAATATTCTCAAGTAAGAAAATCAAATTATTCCAGAAGATTTGCATAAATATTTTAAATTATCTCAAAGACAAAATTTAGATTTATAAGGAACCCCATGTGCATATGTGAGTTCATTGCCGATCTTGATCTATCATAATGATACAAAATCTCTCAAACACAAATGTGTGTGCAATTGTATTGTTCATTTACCAATTTTGAGCAAGATAATTTGATACAAGTAATTTGAATTAACCAAATGAGTGTTCGTTGACCATGATTTATATGCATGTAACCGTACTGGACTACTATGTAAGTCGGGTCATCAAGAGCTAGCTGATCCATGAGCGGACATAGGTCTGTACAAAAGAAGGTCGCTAATGTGACAGACATATCACCATGCTAGGAGTTACCCAAGGCCAAGCGGGTTGGGCACAAACCACCTGTTATGGGGCTTACCTCATGATTTTCGAATAATTGAGAATTCCAAGGATTCAAGCTCATTCACCCTTCTTTTCTTTCAAAGGGTAGGGGAAGGGATTTATTGCTTTTTGCTTTTTCTTTTCTTTTCTCTTTTTTTTTTTGTATTTTTGCTTGACACTGAGATAATGCTGAAATATTGCTGAGGTGGTACAAAATGATACTGAAATAATGCTTCTTTTTCTCATGATTTTTCTTGACTTTCCTCTTTTTTTTTTCTATACTAGGGATACTTGCTCGGATTGGCTGTAGAGCAAGGGATTTTTATTCTGGGCAGGGGTGAGCTTGTCCTTTTGTCAATTCTCAAAGATTCTAGACCATGTGCATGATAGGATAGCAGGGGAAACTTTTCGCTCAAGAGACCACTTCTACTATGTAGCATCGCTTTGAATTTGCAATGAAATCATTTTAATGTGAAAAGGTGTACTTGGTTCAAGTAAATAACAAGATCGCTTCTCTATGCTCAAAACTTTATTTAATTCAACTGTGGACTTCGATATAAGAGAGATTAATAATCATACCAAATAAGATCAAGATATTTATTCATGTGAGTGTGAAAGTGAGGGATTCCAAATAAATGCTAATTTATCCAAAATAACTAAAAATATAAATGCAATACTTCAAGAATTGACAGGTGCAAAAATAGAAGATGTTTTTGAGGATTTTGATGATTTTGATTTTTTTATATTTTGATTTTAATTTATGAATTGAGATAATACATAATATTACTATTTTTGAAATTTTTATATGAATTACTAAAATAAGACAATATGTATAATATATACAATGACGAAATTACCATATTTATGCATAATAGCGCTTAAGATGCATAATGTTCATAGGTTCTTTAAGATCTTTACCATCTAAGGTAGCTAATCTGTATGCTCCCGATCCAAATTTAGCAGATGATAATATATGGCCCAAGCCAATTAGGCTCAAATTTACCTTTAAGGTCTTTAGTTGCATTAGTATTTTTTTTATTTTCTTTTAAGACGAGGTCGCCGATCTCAAAGGATCGATGATGAACTTTCTTGAGATATGCTCGTTTGAGCTTGTTCTAGTAGGCACGAAGATGCTCCAAAGCATTAATGCACTTCTCATCTAGGAGTTCCAGCTGACTAAATCTGCCAACACGATATTCATCTCCTACTTCAGTATCTTGAAGTAGCAGAGCCAAAGAAGGAACTTCTAATTCAAAGGGAAAAACAACTTCAGCGCCATAAACCAAAACAAAAGGTGAAGTGCCCGTGGGAGTACGAATGCTAGTTCGATAAGCCCACAAAGCAGGATATAATTGAATGTGCCAATCACGGCCAGATTTATTGACCAATATTTTGAGGATTTTAATTAATGTTTTATTAGATGCTTCTGCTTGGCCATTACCCCGAGGATAATAGGGAGTGGACCAACGATGTTGAATTTTATATTTTTGACATAGTTTCTTTACATATTTATTTTTGAAACAAGTTCCATTATCCGAGATGAGATTTGCAGGAATTCCGAACCTACAAATAATTTGATTAAAAATAAATTTGGAAACTTGAGTTCCAGTGCAAGAAGCTAAGGGCATAGCTTCAACCCACTTCGTAAAATACTCGGTGGTGGTTATGATGAATTTGTGTCCATCAGATGACACAGGATTGATTTTTTCGATGATGTCTAAGCCCCATTTTGAAAAGGGCCAAGGAGATGAAATAGCCTGCAGTTCTTGTGCAGGCGCATGGACAAGGTCAGCGTGTTTCGGCACTTGTCGCAATGGCGCACGTAATCATGTGCATCATTCTCCATGGTAGGCCAAAAATATCCTATCCTAAGGAGCTTCTTAGCAATGGCGCTACCACTAAAGTGTCCCCCACAAGATCCATCGTGGGCTTCACTCAAAGCTGATCTAGACTCTTCTAGATTCAAACATCTCAGTAGGATACCTTCAAAAGATCTCCTATATAAGGTATTGCCAATTATGACGAAGCGACTTGCTCGTCTACGTAATAACCGGTGCTGGTTTCTATTAAAACCTTCAGGGAAGGTCCCATTTTGAAGAAAATTGAGGATATCAGTGTACCAAAGTTTGGGAGTAGTTTCATTGATTAGAAACACGTCCAAAGGTTCCAAGCATGATTTAATTGAAGCGGGTTCCTGGAGTCGATGAATAATGATGGTAGCATATTCGTCATCTAACTCCAAGGGTAAAAGAGATGCAATTGTGGCCATGGCGTCAACCGCACGATTGCTAGTTCTAGGAATAGCTTCCAAGGTAACTTGATCAAATAAAGATATTAATTGTAATACATATGCTTTATATGGGTGCAATTTATCATCTCTGGTCTGATAAACATCATTAATTTGATTTATAACAAGTTGAGAATCATCAAAAACTAATAGATTTTTAATTTTCAGTGCTAGGGCTGCTCGTAATCCAAGGATGAGAGCCTCATATTCAGTAGTGTTATTAGTACAGGCAAACGTTAATTTAAAGGATAGAGGTATGAGATGTTTCTATGGAGATATCAAAATAATACCTGCACCAGCCCCACTCATGCATCGGGCTCCATCAAAGTATAAGGACCATTGCTCTGAATGATCTGCCTCTAGTTTAAGGCATTCGTCAAGAAACTCAATGACGAGGGGATGGGTGGATTCTAAGGGTGCAGCAACTAATTGATCTGCTATGATTTGACCCTTAACAGACTTATGTCCTATAAACGTGAGTTCAAACTCGCTTAGCGCAAGAACCCACTTTGTTGTGCGACTAGATAAATAAGGTCGACTCATGAGATACCGCAAGGGATCGGATTTAGCAATAACGTATGTTTTTTGATTGAGCATATAATGGCGTAGTTTTTGTGTAGAAAATATGACTGCTAGACATAACTTCTCTAATGTTGTGTAGCGGGTTTCATAACTAATTAATGTTCTGCTAATGTAATAATTAGCATGCTCTCTTTTCTCATCATCAAGTTGAGCTAACATAGCTCCTAAAGCAAAATCTGAAGCAAAAATATACAAGATAAATGGGCGATCAGGTTTAGGTGGTGAAAGTATAGGTGGGTTAAGAAGATATTGTTTGAGGAGTTCAAATGCTTCCTGACATTCGTCGTCCCAATGGAAAGAGACATCCTTCTTAAGAAGCTTAAGAAAGGGTCCAGTTTTATCCGCCAGCTTATCGATGAAGCGACGGATAGCTTGAAGCTTACCTTGTAGACTCCGTAATTCAGATATATTTGTAGGTGCGGGCATATCAATGATAGCCGTAATCTTGAGAGGGTCAATTTTGATGCCACGTAAAGAAACTATAACCCCCAATAATTTACCTGACTTAACTCCGAATATACATTTGGTTGGATTCAATCGGATAAGATATTCCCTTAACCGATCAAATACTTTTCTCAAGTCATCTAAATGGTCATCTTCTTTAGTAGAACGAGCTATAATGTCATCTACATAATCATGTAGTATATCATGCATCATATCATGAAAGATATAAGTCATGGCTCGTTGATAGGTTGCACCTGCATTCTTCAAACCGAATGGCATCACTTTCCAACAGAAAGTCCCCCAAGGGGTAATAAAGGTTATTTTAGCCTGATCTTCAGGAGCTATCCTGATCTGATTATAACCAGAAAATCCATCCATTAAGGATATCATTCCACTCCCAATAGTAAAATCAATGATCTGATCCATATTGGGAAGGGGAAAATCATCTTTAGGGCATGCAACATTAATATCTCTAAAGTCTTGTACAAACCCTAACCTTAGTAGCTTCTTTCTTAGTTACTGGAACTACATTCGAGATCCATTCAACATAATCAATGGCTTGTATAAAAATAACATTCAAGAGTTTTTCTAACTCCCCTTTGACTAGTAAGGCCACTTTAGGATGCATTTTTCTAAGTTTCTGTTTAACAGGTTTAGCATCCGGGTGCACTACTAGGTGATGCATAACTACAGAAGGGTCTAATCTTGGCATATCTTCATATGTCCAAGCAAAGACATCTTCATATTCTTTAAGAAATGCAATGTATTTATCCTATTTTTCTTGACTCAATTCTGATCCAATGTTGATTATGTGGGGGTTATCCTCGGTTCCAATGTTAATTTTTATGACATTTTCTACTTCCATGTGTAGATCTCTCTCAAAATTAGGTGGGGTGGGTGAAACGCCCAATTCTTGTAATTCTTCCAAGGTTAGCTTGGATAATTCATCTTGAGGAGTCATGGCCTCAAGTTGGGCTATACTAGGTATAGAGCCATCAAAATAAAATCCATTATGTAATAATTCCTCAATGGAGACATCATGAAAGATATCTCCCTCCAACTCATCATCGGATTCAGCGATCATCTCAAGATAAGCTATAGATAGCATATTACATGTGAATGTCTTATTTATTAAATGCAAGGCATCACGTTCATCTAAATAATCTTGGTAACATATAAGTTGGTCATCATCCTCAAATGGGAATGGCTGACCCTTACTAGGAAATAGGCCCACACCACATCGGGCGGGCCATGCTTCTACCTCAAAAGGTTCTTTCATACCATTCTGGAAAGGTCCCAAACCTTTCCCTTTATATCCCAATTTCAGCATTATAGGTTTGGCTTTAATATACTCATTAGTAAAATAACATCGAGCATATCCATCATAATGAGTTCTGATGTTTCTGGGTATTCTACCCTCAGTCATATCCCTTATAAATAAAGGCACAACTCCCGACTTGGTAAATACTTCCCATAGGCTATGGGAGGCCCAAGGTACGAGGAGATGGTGGCAAATTATTTAAAATAAGAGAATCTTGCATAGAAGCATTCGTTTCTTCTGATATAAGAATTTTAGATAGATCGGGTAAGAGTTCGTCAGTAAGAGCATAAGAGGTAGAAGGAACATTCCCTACATCTTCTGATGCAGAAAATATGACTTTGGTGGATGTAGACGGTGTAGAGGTGTCGATAGATGGGTCTATTATAGGTATGGAAGTTATAGGAGTAGAACAAGAGACATTGGTTGTGGGATTAGGATCTTTCTTAGGTCCTAATGCGGTTTGTTCAGAAGATGGTTGAGCTATATGTGGAGGTGCAACTGATGGAGAAGAAGTAGATGACTTTGTGGGTGCAAGTTTCACACGTTTAGATGGATAATGAGAATTAGGATGTGTGGATGACAGAGCGAGGCAAAATTGAACTCCAATAGGTTCTGCCAAAGCACACATATCAAAGGGTCTTGGATCACCATGAATGGTAACCAACTGATTCTTAAATTTGAACTTAACACATTGATGTAAGGTTGAGGGAACAGCTCGCATTGCGTTGATCCAAGGATGACCCAAGAGTATATTGTACGATGCAGGGCAATGTACAATAAACACAATCGTATCCAAGGTTCTTGGACCAACCTGCAATGGAATGGTAATAACTCCACATGTTTCTTGTGTTTCGTCATTGAAAGATTTTATGATCATATCAGTTCTTTTCATTTCCTCACTTCTAAACCCAAATATTTGGTAGAAGTCAAAAGTGCAGATATTTAAAGATGAACCATTATCAATCAAAACTCGTTTGACTCGCTACATCTCCAATTAAAGTAGTAATATACAAGGGGTTATCTTTATGTAAACTATGTTGAGGTATGTCTCTATCCCGAAAGTCAATACAATCAACTTCATGAGTTATTATAGTATTGGCCATGGCTTCAGGGTTGAATGTCTTATGGTACCATCATCCGGCTTAATGTGAGCATTAATTCATCTCTATGTGTAGGAGAAGATCTTAAAAGGTCCAAGAGGGAAATTATATCTGTAATATTTGATAATTGTTCATTAATATTATAAGGAGGTTTAGGTTGAACATTAGGTGCATGATTCCCTTTATTAGGAACCTTCAAAACAAATGGAGTTGATCCACCATTCTGAATTTGATCTTGTTGATAATTTTGAGCCCGTTGTCTAGTAATAGCTCCGATGGTACCCACAATATTATTCTGTGGATGATGAATGGGTCTTGGTCTAGCGTTTATAGCTAGCTCATTAGAAAGTAATCGGTGAGACGATGGTCTAGTAGTGACTCTTCTTGGAAATGGTTCTTCCTGGAACCATATAACTTGTGATAGGGTGAATAGTATCCGATTCATCTTCAGAACTATTCGATTGATTTGATGTGATTTCCATATCACTCTCAGTCTCGTATTCTGTATCACTAAGATCAGGTATCTGAATATTATATAGAGGCCTGGTTGTAACCACGGATAAAGTTGTGTCAAATATTTCCAGATCATGAGCAGGTAAATGCCCACTAATAGTTCCTACATATCGGGCAGGAGGAGGGACATTATGATGTTCAATTTGATTAGCCACCTCCTTACCATGTTTTGGTAAGGGATGTTGAAAGATGTCTAATGACTGATTGGCATTCTGATTCTGGTTTTGTGGGGTGTTCTTTTGAACATTATTAGGAGGATTTTGCTTAGGTTGAAAGGCTTGCACCTCCATCTCATTGTTATCAATCAAGTCCTGTATTTTATGTTTTAATATTTTACAAGAGTTGGTAGTGTGTCCAGGTCCTCTATGGAAGTCACAATGTAAATCTGCTCTGTATCCGGGTATAGTTGGATCAGGTTCCTGGATATTTGGTAATTGAATCAAACCTCATTCTAATAATTGTGGTAGAATAGTTGATAAAGGTTGATTTAACCTAGTAAATTCTTGAGGAGGTCTATCAGGAGGTTTCAATACAAACTTCTCCGTTGTCTTTGCAGCATTAACATTAGCAATATTTCTTGCTATCGATGACTCCATCACCCACAACTTGTTTATTCTTATATTGATTTTTGGATGTTTTCTCATCGTCTTTCTTTTTAAGCTGGCCTCTCCTAATGAGAGCATCTTCCACTCTTCGGGCTAAGTCTATAGCCTGATCGAAGGTGGTCAAGGTAGCAGTTGATAATTCGTAAGATAGTTGCTCTTGCAAATTATTAATAAAGATGTCCAACATCTCCCTATAAGGTAACACAAAGTGCAATTTTCCTATCAACTGTCTCCACCTAGCTAGGAAATCAGCAAAGCATTCATCTTTGTCCTATTTTAAGTTATACAAATCTTTAATGGTCACATGTCTTTCGATGTAGGCACTAAATTGATGAACAAAAGACTCGGTAGTTTCTTCGAAATTCCTCAAAGAATTAGTGGGTAATTGATAATACCACTCTAATGCCATTCCTCCCAAGCTTTTTGGGAACATTTTTAGTAATAACAAGTCATCATGTGATATATCATGACATGCTATCCTAAACATACGAAGATGCTCTATGGGATCTTCGGTTCCTTTATATATGGGAAGAACAGGCATAGGAAAATGTTTAGGATACGGATGTGCTACGACTATAGGATCTAAAGGCTGACTACACATCTCTCGATAGTTGTACGAGGGATGGTAGGGATCTATCTGGTCCATGCGGGAAACTAGCTGTTTCACCATGGTTTCAAGATTACTAGTTTGTCCACCATATTGGTTCGGTGGGACATAGGTATGGGATCTATGAGTGTATGATGGTGTAACATAAGGATTAGATGCTATATTGCTATTATGCAAAGTGTTGGTAGGAAGAGTATTATGAAGAGGGTTTGTAATAGTATTATGTTGTACCCCAGATTGTTGGTAATTGGTGTTTGGTTTTGTTTTGGGTTTTTGTTGATTTGAGGTATGTTGATCAAGAGCTTGGAGAAATAGAGTAGTAAATGATGGTTTCTTTTGTGTGGGAATGACCCTAGGCTTGTTAACAGGCACTTTAGATTTTTGAGTAGCCTGTTGTTGTTGCATGTTCTGGATCACAACTGCCATATCCAAATTGGATGGTCCAGCTTGATCACTCTCTTGATCAATAAAGGACAAGGGATTAGTGCGTGTTTGAAATACGTCTTCTAGAGTTGCTTGAGTGTCACTAATTTGATCCTTGTCCATATGGGCTGCTCTATTAAAAACACCAATATTAGTGTTAATGAACTTCCAAAATTGTTCCATGTTTTCAAAAGTGATAGCTCCTCCCGGAGACATTTTAGGGGATGAGGATCCTTCCTCTCTATTAGTTTCTTCTTGTTCATTTCCTACAACAAGCTCTTCTTCTTGTTGGTCTAGGATTTCTTCTTCCTGAACTTGGTCCTCAGGAGGGACATTTTGGTCAATTAATGGTCTTCCTAACCAATCTTCATCTTCTTCGGTTTGTTTTCCATTCCTAAGTCTAGGCATTGTGCTAAACTTAGGTTTTAGCAAATATATATACTTATATATATATATATATATATATATATATATATATATATATATATATATATATATATATATATATATATATATATGCGATAGGGTTGAGAGGTATATATTTTAACTATATACCTACTATAATACTTTAAAAGGAAAATGTTTTGTTTTTTTTGTTTTTTTGTTTGATTATATTATTATTTTACGAGAATAAAAATAACAAACAACATGCTAGTTGCAAGAAATAACAATAGTAAAAAGAATGACTTAGTTTTCTATGAATAGTTTATGGATATCATTGATAGGGTCAAGTTCATCAAGAGTCATGAAATGCTCCTCTTCAAATTGGAAGTGGTTTTTCAAGAATTTGACAAAGTGTGCTATGGTAATATGATCTACTTCAGACTCTGACTTGTAAAAATAAAGTTCATGGCAATACTCTCGATACAACATAGCTCTAGGAACTCTATTCCATATCTTTCTATCCGTAAGAACGACTTCTTGATCCTCTATACGAGATAGAAATTTATGTACTACAACTACGTTCTCAAGGTATTCCTCAAAGGTGTATAATTTAGAAGACACAAGTGCTCTTTTATCTGCTAACCACCTATGGCAAGCTCTCTGAAGTTCATGATACAAAGTCACCTGATCAGGATCCAGGATTCTATCTAGGACAAACCTCTTAATTTGCCTAAGTTCTACAGATCTGGATTCAATAATACCCAATCTCCTATCAAGTTCATCCCACAAAGGTTGGGCTCTATTTGTTTGAGGTACTCTAAGCACGAAAGTAATCTCTATGGTCATTAATTGATTTTCAACATTTATGGTGACAACTCGTCTTCTATTATAATCTACCATCTAAATATGATATGCAAATTTAACGGTTGTCTAATGATTCTAGATGTTCTTAATAATGTGTTTTTTTTTTTGGATTGTTTTCAAAAGGTGTTTTAGTTTCACGTCGGGTTCACCAAAATGTATCGCCCAAATTTTTTGCACCCTTACCTTCAAGCTAAAGGATCCATGCCCGGAAGGGGGATGCGAGAAGGATGGGACAATACCTCGGATGGAGAGGCCCTTTGAAGGTCATGCCTCTCAGGGGAGGGGTATAAGGGTGAATTTTTGATGGATGGTGGGGTTCACCAAGAAACTTTGAGTGGCAGTTTCCATGCCTAGGTTGAGAATGGGTTTGATGTGTTCATTTTATGTTCAATCATTCAGATTCCTAGGTTGGCCAAAATGAATCTAAGCTATTCTATATGAAATTTCTGGTTTATATGAAGACAACAAACATAAATGAATCCTAAATACAGAAAATATCTAAAATGGAGAAGAGTGCACCTGATTTCTGATGTCTGATGAAGATTCTGAAGCTTGTAGGAGTCCAGATCATCCCGGATATGACAAGATCATCTGTAATTGTACAGAATCATCCAGATCACAGGAGATCATCTGAGATCAGCCAAGATCGTCAGCGACCTGACGAATTCGTCAAAAACCTGCAATCATGAAAAAAGACACCAAAAACCAAAAATACAATTGCAAGAATGATACAAAATGATAGAAATAAGAATATAAATGCTTAAATGATAAATCCAGATATCAAATCAAATAGGATGCAATGTTTTAATAATTTATTTTGAATTTTATCATGCAAATATGCTAAATGAGGTGAACTCCAAGATGCAGAACAGAAGTGAATTAATCTAATGCACAATTAAATAAGAAAAGAGATAGAGAATGCAAACTCAGGGCTCTGATTGCCCCCAATCTGAACTGTAGTCAAAATCATCTGCAATCGTACGAGATCATCGTCGATCTCGTCAAGATCATCCAAAATTATGGTTGAATCACCTGCGACGATCCGAGCTTCCTCCGATTGAAACACAGTGAGATCCTGCAATAAAACTTGAAAACACAAATGCAAATGATGGGGAATAGGACGTTCTAACACAACAAAAGCTAAGGTTGCAGGGGAATGATCAGCTAGGGGGATAAACTAGGAAAATCCCAAGTTTATATAGGATTAGAGGGAGGTTAGGAGGTTGGGGATCATCCCAATCTGGGAGATCTCCAACGTAGGAATCTCCAACCATGCAGACACGCTTCTGCCCGAGTTGGAGAGGTTGTTGAAACAGAAGCTAATTATGAAAATTTGATTTTGGGATGAAATCGTCTGGACGTTCTGTTCCAGATGAATTCGTTCGATTTGGGATGATATCATCAGATCGACGATGATATCGTCCAACGGTCAAAACAACTTCTAAAAATGGCACAAAAAATGAGGTGAGCGGTTAACGGGCGATTTTGGGGTTAAAATTCAATTTTTTATCTTTTACTGATGGTTTAACTGTGCCAATTTTAGGGTGCTACACCTACTATTGATTAGTCATGTACTATTTGTCTAGTCATGATAAAATAGAAAATTTCTTCATTTCTTTGTTAGGAGTTTTGCCCTACAACTATTGGCATGGCGATGCGTTAATTAAATCTTCGACATTTATCATGGTGGTGGGGATTCTAGGAATAATATTGGAGGAAGCCATTGCACTGTGTTAATCTATTAGAATAATATCTACAATAAAAAACAATTTTCAAATCTCTATGTATTCACGGTGTGACTATGAGTGGTAAGCTAGATAGGAATTTATAGCATTTCTAGGGTATTTTTCACATTCTCTCTAATTAAAACTTTAGCTACTATATTTGTCTTACTATCACATTGTTTTTCATAAACAAGAGTGTCTTTTTATGATTATCTTTTGGTAATTGGTTGTTGAATTGTAAACTTT
Source organism: Wollemia nobilis (assembly GCA_028583015.1). Taxonomy (NCBI): domain Eukaryota; kingdom Viridiplantae; phylum Streptophyta; class Pinopsida; order Araucariales; family Araucariaceae; genus Wollemia; species Wollemia nobilis. The sequence continues at coordinate 1,283,637 of JAQPPZ010003577.1, forward strand.
CCTAAATTTGGTCTCTTGGTTGAATCTTAATTACTTTTAATGTGTGCCCAATAATTTTTGAGACAATTACGTGCTCATCATCATACTTTGGCCTACGTACTTTTAGTTTTTTATTTTCTAGTTTTCCTAAGTCACCAATACTTGATTCAAAACATGTACCAGTCGACTGGCCAGTTTAATTTTATCACTTGATTTGGAGGCCTTTTATCTCTATCTATCTTTGTTTTGGTGAGCCAATGAGAATCATCCATCTTTGGGTCAATCAGGTCTTGGTGCCCAATCTTCGATGGGTGAATCAGAGTCATCTACCTTTCTTTGGCAATGCAATCTGGGTTGCTCACTTTTTCCAATCAGATCTCAAAATTGAGGTTGTGACACTCGAATCTAGGTTGTATAGATTTACTTTGGCATCATGATCTGGGTTGCTTATTTCTTAGCCAATCATGTTGAGGCACCTTGCTTTGGGCCACTGAATCTCATGGTGCCATGTGGTATTATTTTTGTTGGCAATTTTGGGTTTGAGATCCTAGCTTCTTGTCTATGAGTTGTCATTGATGTCAAAAGGAACTGGCATTAATGTCAAGAGGATTTATTGGCTTCAAAGGTTGAAGATTCCAAAGAATATTTTCTAGAAGATTTCGGAGAGATTCCATGTGGCAGATGAAAAGGTTTTTATCAAAACCATGGCAGGTTTAAGGGTTTTTATTAAAACCGGTGGATGCATTAAGGGTTTTTTCTCAAAACCACTCTCAGCTTAATGCAAAGGCTGGAGAAACTTATTAATTAAATAACTTAATTAATAAAACCTTTTTAAGGTTTTTTAATTAATTATTTATTTGATTTAGTGATTAAATTATTTTAATAATTTAATGGGTTCTCCACCTAAGGTCTAAGGTCTAAAAGACCTTTGATTATTTTTTAAATAATCAAAAGGGTTTCATAAACCCTAAAGTTGTTTCGAAGGCGCCAAAATAATATTAATTTGAAAAGTTTGAATTATCCTCCCACCGACGTCGTGCATAGCATGGAAGTTTGGCTATATAAGCCATAACCTATAGTCCAAAGCAATGGAGTAAAAGAAATGTGAATTGCGTAAAGGTTGGGAAGTAAAAACTATGGCTATCATTTTTTTTGCCACGTTTATCCGTTGCCAAAGGGTTAAGGAGAAGGAGACTCTTGCTAGCCTTCAAGCTAGCATCATTGGCCTAGTGGCAATGACTGTTCTATGAAGGCGCTTGAAGGGAGGTCAAGCGTTCGACTCCCGTCGTGGAGTGTGAGAAGAGTTTTTGCGCTCCGATTTTTTCGGAGGCACTGTTGACCCACGATTTTTGGAAGCATTTTTTTTTGGTAAGGTTTTTTAAATAAAATCTGCATTTTGTTAAAGAAGAAGTGGTTGGGCAGATTTATTTAAAATTATTTTTGAGGTTAAATGCTTCTTTGGAGATATAAGGTTGATAGTGTGTGGTTGAGATTTTTGGCTTGATTGTTGAGTGAGATTTTCTTAGAAGCTATTATTATTTGAGCATGGTTTAATTAATTTGGAGAAATAAGGTGTAAAAGGATATATTGTTTATATGCTTTATATTTTTGGTAGTTGACTTCTAAGGATTGGAGTCATAAGGTGTTTTATGGAATAAATATTTTTGTGGTTACTTTTATGATCTAACCCTAACTTGGTGGTAAAGTTGAGGGTGGTGTTGGTAACAGGTTGAAGAACTATTCTCTTCTTCCTCAAACAAAGGTATGGGCAACTTCTTCCATGTATATTATTGATGGTGTATTTTTTGAAATTTATTTTGGAGTGAAAAGGTTGTCTACTAGATATTCTTGTTGGTGTAAATCCCATTTTCTGGATATTGAAGATTGTTTATGCATTAAAATCATTGATGAGTTTTTTGGGTGAATGCATAATTCTGGTTGAGGAAGAGGAAGAATTTTTGCACTAGGGTTTATGTTAGTAAGTCTTGCTACTTGCTTTGAGTTGGTGAAAACCTTAGTTGGCTATTTTGAGATTGATGGTTGAGTTGCTTCCATAGAGGTTGTTTTGATCAAGTTAATGCTTTACTTGATACATGATTTGGGCTTACTCCATTGAGATTGATTTGAGCAATTTATTCTTTGCATTGGTGATTTATGTTGGTGGTTGTTTTGTTCAAATATCTTTGGAGGGAAAAGGATGTCTACTAGTTTCCTTTTCATGTAGTGAATGGTTGAATGCTTCAAGGTTAATGTTGAGTTGAATGATGTTGGTTAAACCTTGTCTATAAGCATTGTTGTTAAAGCCCTAATTGGTTGAGAAAAGATATTGGTTGTGGAAAGAACATGAGTGTCATTGTTATATGAGATATTGCATGGTTGGAAATTGTTGGGTTGTGTTTCATGTTCTTGAGAAAAACATACTACATCTATCTTATTCTTTTGAGATTGATATTGAGTTGAAATTGAGATTGGGAGTTAAGTATAGAACATATTGAGTCTCTAACAATTCTCTTTATGTTTCTATGAGATTTGAGATTGAGATTGGGAGTTAAGTATAGAACATATTGAGTCTCTAAAAATTCTCTTTATGCTTCTATGAGGTTGATGAATCACATTGGGTCTCTAACAATTCTCTTTGTTAGTTCATGCTAAGAAAGTTTTTCTTGATGAACTTGTGAGCTGATTTGGATAGGTTCTAGTGAGGACTTATGAGCTAATTTGGATAGGTTCTAGTGAGGACTTGTGAGCTGATTTGGACAAGTTCTAGGGAGGACTTGTGAGCTGATTTGGACAGGTCCTAGTAGAGGACTTGAGGACAGAGTTGAAGTGGTTCTTTGAGAAGAACCTGAGGACAGTCTTGACAAGTCTTTGAGAAGGCTTGTGTGCAGCAGAGATTGATTTGTTCAAGCTTTATGAGTTGAGCTTGGGACAGATTTGACAAAGTGAGGAAGACTTGTGCTGGATTGATTGACTGTGTTTAGTACAGGTTGATGAGTTGTTGTGGAGGTGATCAGTGAGGACAGAGGTCTCTTGAGGCTGAGCATTGAGGACAGGAGGTCTTCTGTGGAAAGGAGTTCCATGTGCTAGCGGAATAAGAGGCAGGTGATCTTCTAAAGTATCATTTCCAGAGCTGAGAGGAAGAATTCTCCTTTGGGCAGGAGGCTCATAAATTCATGAGGAGGGGAAGGATTCTCCTTTGGGCAGGAGGCTCATAAATTCGTGAGGAGGGGAAGGATTCTCCTTTGGGTTGAGGCTCATAAACATTGTAATTGGGAAGGATTCCCAAAGAACTTTGAGAAAGCTTTTTAGAGAAAAGTTTTGTGGATGTAACCCATGTTGGGTGAACCACGTTAAAATTGGTGTCTCATTGTGTGTTGCTTTATGCATTGCTTTGATATTGCTATTGGTTCATTGCTTTGCAAATTTGAAGTTAAATAGAGAAAGTAAAAAGAGGTCTTATACTGTTCACCCCCCCCTCTCAGTATAAGCTTGTGTTCTTCAATTTTTCTTTTTAATACTTTAAGCATATATGACCAAGGTATTTAATTTCCAATTGAAGGGGGTGCATAGACATGGTAACTTTAGACGTTACAAAAAATTGATAAGTTTTCATGGAGGGGCCTTTAAACATTATAAATATCAATTATTTTTCTAAGGTTGATGCAATATCATGACTATGAAATTAAAATAAACAAAGGGGATATTACATGTATGTGACTTTGACCCTTAATGAAATCATATAATAACATGACCAATGTGGTGGGGACTTATCCAAATGAATGAATGCAATTATAAGGTTGAACCTTGGAATTTTGGCAGCAAAAGATATATTTATGTAATATTAAGGTTTAGGGGGTCTTAAGACTTAGAACCTTAGAGTTTTGACATGATTATTGTGCCTTGATATAAAATAAAATTTTAATACAAATTAAGACCTTAGAGCTTAGTGGTATAATTCCATTATCTTTTATGTCCCACTACTCAAAGGTCAATGCCCTAGCTTTGGTGGGCCAATCAAGGTCATCCACCTTCATGTGACAATGCACTGTAAGCCATCCCTTTTGGACCAATAAGATGTCGATACCTAACTTTGGGTGAGCAAATTAGGATCATCTACCTCCACTTTGGTGGGGCTCTCTAAGATGTTCATTTCTAAACCAATCACCTAATGGCACCCAATATCTAGATATTGAATCAGAATCGTTCACCCCTACTTTGGAAAATGAAATAGAACCATTCATTTCTAGCCAATTGGGTGTGAGTGCCCTGCTTTGGGCAGGAAAATTAGAAGTGTTTAACCTTCTTTGGTGATGCAATGTGGACCATCCATTCTTGGAAAAATAGGATGCCAGCGTTGGTGCTATTGCATGCAAATTTGGACCACTTATTTTATTTCAAAAAAAAACTTAAGAAGAATTTTAATTATTTTTTGAATTCAACATATGTGGGCATAACTTTAGAAGGATATATCATTTGGGATATGATACTAAGGCAAAAATTAGAAAATATGACCTTAAATATTAATAAAAATGAATTGATAATGGGTCTGAGGTGTGGGCTTATTCTGTAAAAAGTAACCGAAAGGGAGGATTTTGAGTCTATGGGCTCATGATGACCTATGAACCTTAGAGGATGGGAAATATTATTTTTTGGAAGACTTTGTGGGCATGAATTTTTTATGGGAGTATGAAATGTGAAAGGGGGCAAAAATGCATGGGTGACTTAAGGTTTAGGACTTGAAAATAATATTTGATGAAACTTAGACCTAGGGGGAATTATGAAAGGAAAAATAAAATGGAGGTAAATGGTTAGGGATTTTCATAGTTTTTTTTTTAAATTGGAGGACCAAAACATATGAACTTATGGCTTCACAAAAATTGAACTTTTTAGGATATTGCAAGAATAGACATGTTTCTAACCAAAACAAAAATTTGCAAAGGACCACTGGACATGACTATATACAAAGGGAAAACTTCAAATAATTTTTATTGCAAATATTTGAAAACCACTCACCTTGAAAAAATTACCCTGGACCTAACTTTGCAGGACTTATAAATTTTTTGAAATTAGGGGTAACTCTTAAGTTGGATTTTGAGGATCCAATAGGATGCATGTGTGGGAGCAGGTATGGGGGAGATAGAAGGGGTGATGGTGGTAGGAGTGAGGGTGGTGGTAGCCTATCCAATGGGAGAAGTGGTGGGAGTAGAAGAAGAAGCCCTGAGATGGTGGTTGGGATTAGTGGAAGAAGTAGAAGGGTGCGATCTAGATGGAGTTGGTGGATGGTGATTGACAATAGGATCTAGAGGTGGAGGATGATGTGGTATGGGTGTGATGGGTAGGGTTGAGGATGGAGGCCGAGCCATTGAGGATGATGGAGAGGTATAGGTAGAATATGGCAGATGAAGAGGTTGGGGATGGGGTGGAGTGGCTTGCATGCTAGAAGGGTGGAAAGGTTGAGTATTGGGAGAAGGATAAGAAGAAGGTGGGTAGTGTTGAGGAGGAAGAGGTGAAGAATATGAAGAAGATGGATGATTTTGATTTGAGGTAGGATGAGGGGTGTAGTTGGTACCCAAGGATGAAGAAGGGGGAATTGGATTGGGTGAGATTGAGTGGGTGGGTTGAAAATGTGAGGGATAGGTGAGGGAGTAGGAGATGAAGTTGGATGGTATGATGAGCTGAGTGGGTGATGGGTGAGAGACAGGTGTGTTGAAGGTAGGGGGGACTCATGCGGGTGTGTGACCATGTGGCAATACTTGAACGGTTCATCATCTATTGGAATGTAGTGAATGTGACCCTCATGTGTGTATTTGAGGTAATGGTGCAAGGTTGAGGGTATGCACTGCATATCCCATATCCATGGTCTACCTAGGAGTACATTGTATTGCATCTCTCCATCCAAGACATGACATAGAGTGTGGATAGTCCGGACCCCTACTTGGATAGGGAGGATGACTATTCCTAGCATTGAGCACAGGGTATTATTGAATGCCCATAGAGTGAAGGTAGAATCAATGATATGAGTGGGTGGAAGATTGAGGTGTTTGAGGGTGGATGATGTGATGATGTTGATGGATGAGCCCATGTCAATCAGGACATATTTGAAGATTTTGTTGTCAATAGTGGCCATGATGTGCAAGGGTGGATCTGGTCCTTCCATCGAGATAGTCTTAATCTCAGTGTCATAAAATGTGATGGTCGATGAGGTGTAGGTTTGAATGTTACCCATAAAATTGGAAAAAGTGTTAGGATCATGGGTTTGCAGCTCTATGGCTTTGAGGATTTCCATTAGTGCCTCTCAATGGGGAGGTGATTGTTGGATTAACTCATAAATTGAGAGCTTAGTTGAGGCCATTTTGAGGCTATGGGTAAGCCTACTTTTGAGATGGATGATTGGCTAGGGTTGAGGTGTAATGGTGACTTGCACTAGCAGAGGTGGCATAGTTGATGAGGATGACACATTTGAGGGGTCAGTTGTTTGTGCAGGTGGATCTGGGTATCTTCAATTTTTGGTGACCACATGAATCATGCCAACAAAACCTAGATAATTGGGGGTATTGTTGACATGGTTAACTTGATTTTCTTAAGGAGTAGTTGTAGTGTCTCCAGTGTTTGGTTGTGTTGCACCATGTTGTGGTAATGGGGTTTGATAGATACCCAAATTTTGATTAGGGGGAGCAAGAGGGTTGTCAACTTTGATAAGCCCCCTTTCAATCAAATCCTACACTTTATGCTTAAGTTGGATGCACCTATCGATATCATGACCCTTTTGTCAATGGTAGATGCAATACCGATCTTCTCTATACCCTCTTCCTCGAGGTTTGTTTGGATCTTCAGGTCTTATCTTGGGTAAGGAGATCAATTGTGCATCCATGAGTTTTTTAAAGGATGTTGGACAAGGGCTCTAAGAGAGGTGTGAAATTGTATTGGGGTTGTTGAGGGCATGTGGCTTGATGAGTGGTATTTTGATTTTGGGTAGGAGGTGGTATGGTATTGTATGTCGGTTACTATGGTGGATGAGAAGGTTGTTGGTGTGGAGGTTGAGGTTGTTGTTGGGGAGGTTGAGTGGTTGGGTTGCTCAACACTACCTAGTTGACTTGGGTAGGTTTGGATTGATTGTTTGTGTTATTGCCCTTGGTATTTTTACCTGGCCATTCCTTCTTTTGGAGCTTGATTTCTCCTTCTTGGATCTTGATATCCTCGATAATTTTGGCTTGAGTGAGAGCTTCCTCAAGAGTTTGGTATTATTGGAGTTGAAGGAGGGATATTGATTTGGAACAACTCCTAGTGAACATCTGAGTTAGCTCAGTGATGGGGATAGAGAAGGGTAACTCAGTCAGTACCACTCTCCATCGATTTCCATAATCGAGGATGGACTCATCATCAAATTGATGAAGGTTGGTGAGATCCATTAAGGTGGTCTTCTTCTTAACATTTAGAGCGAAGCACTCTAGGAAGAGATTGGCCAACTATTCAAAATTATACAAGTTATGTCTGGGCAAATGGTTGTACCAATCCAAGGCTCCTCCCACAAGGGATAGCAAAAAGGTATGGAGCATGAGGGGGTCTATCTCATTGATGAGATAGCAAGCATTGATGAATGTGCTCAAGTGATCTTGAGGATCCTCTTTGCCCTTGAACTTTTCAAATTTGGGTATTTTGAATAGGGGAGGATAAGGTAGCACTGGGACCGAGGGGTTGATGGGGTAGTTTTGAAGTTGACTCAAGGTTGGCTTTTGATACCCCATACCTGTAACTTGAGATTCCAAACTATTGACCTTGTTGGCCAATTATTGGAATGCATCTAGAGTGGCTTGGGGAGCTGAATAGTGGGTGCCATGATGAGTTAGATGGGATGGCTCAATGAGGGGATATGATTGGTGTAAATAGAGGTGATGATGATGATGATTAGGGTTAGAATATGGCACTTGTGGGACCTAGGATCTCAAAGGTGAATATTGATGATGTTGATGAGAATGATTATGGGTGTGTAAGGGGTGTGATGATGGTTGTTGAGTGTGGTGTTGATGATAGGTAGGTAGTTGAAGTGGGGGATACAATGATGGGTAAGAATGAAGGGGTTGTGTAGAGGTTAGATGATGCATGTGTTGGGTGGGGTGTGATTGGTATGGTTGAGAGGTGGGTTGATATAGATCAAGAGTGGTATGGTATTGATGAGGTGGTGGTTGATGTGGGTGTGGGTTATGTGATTACATCATAGGCCACTGATGAGAGTCATGAGGGTGAGAATAGATTATGGGCATCATGGGTAGATAAGAGGCCCATGATGGTGATTAAGGAAAGAATGATCCTTAAGTTAATGGATGAGATGAAGGATGAGGAGTTTGAGGTGGTTGTTGGGGAATATGGGTGGTGTGAGAAGAATTGATGTGATAATATGGGCAATGATTAGGAGGTACTTGATGGGAAGACAATTGATGAGAAGATATCCCAAGATTATAGGATGGTGAGGGACAAGCAGAACATATGGTAGAAGAATGTGCGATGTGTGCACCATTGATATGAATGGTAGGGGATGAAGGGTAAGTGGTGGGAGGAGTGACATGGAGAGTCATGGATTGAGGAGGTGGATTAGAAAATTGGAAAGAAGAATATGGATTGGATGAGTGTAGATGGGAAGTGGCACAAACTTGGGTCGAATGATGTGGGTGAGAAGTGTGTGTGATGTAAGGAGGTGATGTAGAAATGTGTGGGCATTATGATGAGTGGACATGATTGGAGGAAGATGGATGATTAAGGTTGATGGCCATAGATATTGGGCCTATGGTGTGTTATAGAAGGGTGGCACTAGGTCCCCTAGGTGGTGAGGACACTAGAGGTATTCCAAAATTTTGCACACTCGATGTGTGGTGAAAACTAGAAGATGTGAGAGGTGATGGAGGATGATAAGACTTGTAAGCTTACACCTGGATGAGGATGGGGTTAGTGTGGATAGGAATGTGTAGCGAGGGTAAATATGGAGGGAATGAGCTAGGTGGTGGAGGATATGATGAAGAAGGGTCCTAGGGAGCATGAGGTGATTGGCCATGATAGATTGGATTGGTGAAAAGGAGGTGAGTGACATCAAGATCAATGGGTATGATGTTTGGCTTAGGTGGAGAAAGGGGAGTCTCAGGATGAGGGGACTCAGAAGGGGTGGTGTGAGTGATATGGTGGTTGCCACCTTGATCAGACCCAATGTGATGAGTCTTAGGTGGGGAGAGATGTAATGATGGACATCATCGAACATGCTACCCTGATGGATTTGGGATGTATCCCCTTGATAAGTTAGGGGAGTGATTGAAGAATGGGTGGAGTGACCTGAATGGTCCATGGAGACTTGGGTTTGGGAAGAAGCCTTGGCTTGACTATGGGTCATTACCATAGGCTATCTAAAATGAAAGAGTGTTGGTGGATGCTCTCTTTTCTCTTTTTTATTTTTTAAGGAAAAACACACTATCTATGCAAATAGAAAACAAGCAAACAATGAATGTTTTGATGTTTTCATTTTGAAGTTTTATTTTGATTGATTTTTTTATTTTTGTGTGTTTTGATGTTCCCTAGACCTAGGAACTATGAAGGATGATGGAATGAAATATAAAAAGGTGTGTTTATGCCCACTCCCCTGATGAGGAATAAGACACAAATGATAAAAAGGCTTCCTAGGATGATGGGTTGGCTCCAGGTATCCTAAGGGAGTAAAACAAACCTCTTGAGAGAGGTCATGCTATCTATGTCTTGCTACTTGCCTAGTCAAGCTTTCACTTCACCCTCAATCAAGCTTGGATATAAATGATAGCTATGAGTCCAAAAATTATTAAGCCCTATGAACAAAAGGGTATCTAACCTCAAAATTACCTCAAGCTAGCCCCAAGGGTAACCAACTTCTTGATGATGAAATCCAAGAAACTATGTGATCTAGCTATGGTGTCTAAAGGGCTCAACCGATGGTTGGTGGTGAAATCCAATGTCACCAAGAGGTTTTCCTCACAAAATATTTATGGAATATAATATGCAAATGTGTGTGATTTGATGTGTATTTTAATTTTTTTTTGTTTTGTTTTTTTTATGCCTATTTACCATGCAAGTTTAAAACTAACCCTAAATATGCAAAGAAAACAATGATCTAATGTGCCTTTTGAAATAAATCTTGATCTAAATGAGCTTTATGAAAGCATGCACAAACTAATCTACTAATCTTGGAAAGGAAATAACAACCTAAGCTACTAAGTTTGGAAAAGAAAATGATAATTAATCTAAGGAGTCTTTGAGTTTTTGAAAAGAAATAACAACTAATCTAATGTGCCTTGAGTGTTTTGAGAGAACAAAAAGAGATAAATAAGGTATTGTGCCTTTGAATTTTTGAAAAGCAATAGAAAGAAACAACTAAACTAATGTGCCTTTGAAGTTTTGAAAAAATCATGAAACGACTATGCTAATGCTCTTTTTTTTTTAATTTGAAAGGGAGAAGGGGAGGAAAGAGATTCAAACAAACAAATGAAAAGAACTATGCTATAAATTTATGTGTAAAATTAGAATATGGGAGCCTATGCTAAAATAAAAAGGAAAATTGAGCATATTGTGTCCCTAAGCTATGCAATTATTTTTTGAGCTTGAGGACCACCCTAGGTGGTTGTGTATGAGCTTGAGAACTGCCATAGGTGGTTGAGACTAAGCTTGAGAACTACCATAGGTGGTTGAGATTGAGCTTGAGAATTACCATGGGTAGTTGAGATTGAGCTTGAGAACTACCATGGGTAGTTGAGACTAAGCTTGAGAACCACCTTAGGGTGGTTGATATTGAGCCTATGAGGGTAGATCTTGCAAGATCCAACCCTAATTTGAGAAGGTGTGATTATGTCTTTCCTACCCTTGGGTGCTTGTAATAGTGACAACAAGTAGGAAGTTAGGAAAGTAAGCTAAATAAGCATGCAAACACAAAGAACCCTAAGCAAAACACATAAGACATTCTATGCCCGATGCAAGTGCCAAAGCTCATGCAAAACAACAAGTGTCAAATGTGTTGTGGGTAAAGGGTCCCACCATGATCACCATTTGTGTGAAAGAGGAAATACACCATAACAATTGAAAATAGACAAAGTGCAATAAAAGAGAGATTTGCAATAGATTTGATATTGATAAGCTTTATCTTTTACAAATAGGCCCTTTCGGTTACAATCGACCTCCCAAAATGGAGGGTTTTCTTTTACAAGTGAAATCTATGGTGTGGCAAGTTATCTCCTCGAGCACACAACAGGTTGTGGGAGGGTTTAGAAGGCATGTTGCTTGACCTCCTAAGCTTCCATGCATATCCAATACCTACACACAAGCTCACAATAACAACATCAATAGCATATGTAGGGCCTTTCGAGATGAGGCCCAAAATCGTGAAAGAAGATTACAAAAAGCAACTAAAATATTACAAAACTTACAAAATTGAATGCAAAAGTTACAAAATTGTATGAAATGCATACAAAACCTTACAAAATACCTAATTTACCTTTATGTGCAATCTAGGATTGATCTAGAGTTATTGTTGGCTTTGATGCTCAACCGCCCATGGTGGTTGTGCTTCTAGTCAACTGCCCTAGGTGGTTGTGCTTCTAGGGAACTACCTTGGGTGGTTGTGCTTCTAGTCAACTACCCTAGGTGATTGAGACTATTATTCAACAAGAGGGTTTTGATCTTGAATCTGAGCCTTCAAAGATTTATTTTGGGGTCCTTGCTGTAGATCTGGTGCATTATTGAATATCTATTGTTGATGTGGCTACAAAACAAATGTTAGTGAACAAACCCAAAAGCCTCCATGGTTGATGCCTTTGAGCTCCTCCAATGGTAAACCTACAAGCACAATGTCAAGCAAAAACACAACAATATCGAATGAAATTTGAGCAGAGTTTCGTTATAATTTTTGTGCACACATGAACATGAAAATGGAGACCTATTTGTAAAGTCTCCCATGGGTGGAGGAGAGTGGAGAGGATGGAAGAAAAGGGGTGACAAGTGGCATGGGTGCGTAAGAGGGGCATCTTAGAGATTCCCCACTTGGGGTGGACAAATGTGCAACTTTCCTAGTTTGGGCTATGACGTCCTATGATGCCTTATGATGTGCCATAACACCTTATGACATGCCATGATGCAATATGACATGCCATGATGCATTATGATATGCCATATTAATGCCCCTTTTGTGGAGAGATTCCTCACCCACTAAATTAGCATTTCTAATCAAAGTGCTTGGGTGGAGGGAATCCTCACCCAAATGCATTGAATGCACTTGGAAAGTGGAGGAAAGAGGGAAAATAAATGCTAACTAGAGTTAAGGTGAACCAAAGTTAAAAATAGTGGAGTGGTCTCATGATGACCACGGTTAGGCATAGGAAGGGGCCAAAGTGGGTCAAAGGGGCTAGAATAGTCAATATTAATAATTTCTAAGGTTTGCAATACATTAATTAAAATAATTGCACACATTATTAAATATTAATATTAACCATTGCAAATGTGACACTTTTTAGGTGTCTACAGAAACCCTGTAAGAATGAATCCAAACTTGAGGGATTTGTGGGAAGGCAATAGCCAGGACTTTACAGAGGGCACATTTTGAGTGGGGAACTCAAATATGATTCAAAGACAGGGATTCTTTGGGTAAGATTTTTATGCGGGCCATCTTTGGGTAAGATTTTTAAGTGGGGTAGCTTGAATCTTATTTTCTATTGCGGAGGTTAGGAACCTTTTTGCAATCAAGTTAAGTGATGGTACCCCAAATAAAAAGCTTGAATTTCCACGTGATTTTATCACACAAAGTGATAATCACCTTAGTTAACCCATAATGGAGATAGGGATAACTAAGCACTACAATTTTAATCATTCCATTGTAGAGGTGCAATGTTTAAAATTAAAGGTATTACGTCTAAACAACAACATAGACTAACTTATGTTGGTAAGGGAATTGGTGTCCACTTCTCTAAATATTGAGAATGAATAATCCCAATGCTATGGTCAAGATATATTACATTGATAAAGAATGTAAGAAATGTGAGGTGACCATTTGAAGTGTCCTTTATACCATGGAGGTATACAAGGTAAACCCAAAAATATATGGGAGTTTGGACACACCTATCCACTCAAGATATGTCTACAATATCATGGACTTGCAATGTGGTAATGCCTTGTCAAACTAAAATTTTGGAAACATCTTTAATGAACCTTTATTGTGATATTTACCTATTATAAAAAAAAATACTCTCTCGAGTTGTTTAATAGGGTTGTTACAGTTAGTATCAGAGCTCTAGGTCATAGGACTAGATGCTTCCACGAGAGAACTTAGGATTGGCCTGACTTGATGAGTGAATTTTGGAAAAAAATATCTTCCATTGGGAATGGCACCTTATATGGAGTAAGAGTGACCATCAAGTTATTAGTGGATGATAATACTCTATTATTAGTTCACATGGATGATGTAACTAACTAGTAGTTAGAGGTACAATTTGAAGAAGAAATTGTAATCTAACTCAACCCTTATTTTGTGTGGCCAAGGAATATGGCACCAAAATTGAAAAGGAAGAAGAGGCTCTTCCCAAATTCCAAGGGAGGCTAGGCAAGATAGTGTCAAGGCTAGACCCTGAGGAGAAAGTTTAAGGAATTCAAACAGAGAGGTGGAGAACCTCACTATTGTTGTCTCTCTATTACATGAGCAAATAGAGTAGTAGAGGGAACAAATGAACCAATAAAAGCAGTTGTTGAAAAATTGAGTGAGTCAAAGTTCACAGAATAGAAATCCTGAGGTTAGGCAGGAAGGAAATACTACTACAAGAGAGCAGGAAGTTAGGGCCCTTATAGAGGTAGAACTGGCTAAGGATTTGAAGAATGTGAAAACCTCCAAATTCACTAGAAAATATGGGGGTGATTCAGTCGAGGCTTGGTTGAATGAGTTGGAGACCTACTTCTCCATGAAAAACTACTCCTTAGTGACCCAAATAGTTTGGGCCACTCTCCATTTACAGGAGACAGGGTTGGAATGGTGGAACACTTTTAAAGCCAGACAAAATATTGAGGCAATAAATCTAAAGTGGGAAGGTTTTGTTAAAGCCTTTAAGAAGAGGTTCCTCATAGAACAACACTATGTGGAGAAATTCGAGGAATTCTCCACACTCCTCCAAGGAACAAAGATGGTGGAAATTTATTACCAAAAGTTTGTAAAGTTTCTTAAGTATGTACCGTTATATGAGAAGGATGAGAATATGAAGGTACACAAATTTATCTTAGGAGTGGATCCTAAGATTAGATCAGTAATAAACATGCATAAGCCTAAGACTCTACAAAAGGCTTATGACCTGGCTCGACAAGCTGAATCCAACCTATAGTTAAATAGGACTCACTTTAATTATGTTGAATTATCAGAAGAGGATCGATAGTCACTAAGAAAAAGAAAAAGTATTGGTTTTATGAAATGGGAATAAGAGTAGAGTAAGAAAAGTAGAGGTAACCCAAATTTTAAGAAGAAGAATGATGGAAAACAAGGGAATTTCAAGAAGAAATTCCAAAAGAGGAATAATAATAATAACAATCCTCAACCTCAAAGGCATCTTGAAATTGCACAAAAAAAAAGGGCAAGGGAACAAAACTGGGAAAGACACCTAGTTCCAAAGGAGGTTTCTATAATTATGGGTGTCCACACTATGCAAATCAATGTCCAATCATATAGGACCAAGAAAAAGGGCAGAGGAACCCAACCATAGGATCTATGCAGCAACAATGGGAAACCATAACCTAGATAGGAAAGCCACACCTATGCTCTTGAATGGTAAAATATTTGATAAGAAAGTTAAAATTTTGATAGATAGTGGAGCTACTAATAGTTTCATTTCTTCTAGTATAGTCAGGGATATGCCAAAAAGACCAATATTTTTGGCACAAGGGTGGAAATTCGAGTATGGGTTTGGATAAACCTACTCAGTGGATCAATGTTTTCCCATAGCTGAGATCACCCTACCCAATGGCTCTACCATTTGGAACCTATATGTAGCGCCACTACATGCCTTTGATATCATCTTGGGAATGGATTGGTTAAAGGCTCATGGAGCCCTAATTAATTTCCAAGATAGATGGTTAGACTATACAGATAAAGATAAGTAGAGACTAAGAATCTATAGTGAGTAGGGGTCATTTCAACCTCAATTGATCTCAGCAATGCAACTAAAGAAAGCTATTAGAAAATGTGGAATGGTCTATGTCATTAAGTTGAACCATAAGACTAGGGATGATAGAAAGGAGGAATTGTTTAGGAATCATCCAATTTTGCATGAGTTTAGGGATGTATTTCCTAAATATCTCCTTGGGATACCACCTAAATGTGAATTTAATTTCATGATTGAACTGATGTCGGGAGCCAAACCCATTCATAGAACTCCTTATAGGATGAATCCTATTGATATGCAGGAGTTAAAAGTGTAACTTCAAGGGTTGCTATAAAAATGGTTGATTAAACCCAGTGTGTCACCATGGGGTGCACCTATTTTATTTATCAAAAAGAAATATGGTTCACTAAGGTTATGCATAGACTACAAAATGTTGAATAAAGTGACCATCAAGAATAGGTATCCCTTACCCAGGATTGAAGATCTATTTGATCAACTTAAGGGTGCCACCATATTCTCAAAAATTGATTTAAAATCAAGATACCATTAGTTGAGGATCCAAGAGGAGGATACTCACAAGACTACTTTTAAGACTAGGTATGGACATTATGAGTTCACAATATTACCTTTTGGGTTGACTAATGCACCAAAGGTATTTTTGAATCTAATGAACAATGTGTTCAAGAAATATTTGGATTAGTTTATCTTGATATTTTTGGATGATATCTTGATATATTCCCAAAATAAGGAAGAGCATGATAGGCATTTGAGAATCATGCTCGAGTTGTTGAGAAAGAACCAACTCTATGGGAATTTTTCAAAGTGTGACTTTTATGTTCCAAAGGTACAATATCTAGGACATATCATATCTACAAAAGGGATAGTTGTGGATCCAAATAATATAGAGGTCATTTTGAGTTGGTCATCACCTACTAATGTACCTAAAGTGCAGAGATTCATGGGCTTGATAGGGTATTATAGGCATTTTGTAAAGGATTATTCCAAAATAGCCTACTCCATAACTAACCTCTAGAGAAAAGGAAAGGAATACAAATGGATGGACAAGTGTGAAGCCACTTTTGAGTTGCTTAAGCATAAGCTTACTACTACACCTATTCTTAAAATTTTAGATCCTCAAGGGAATTTTTTAGTATGTACTAACACTTATTTGGAAGTATTGGGAGGAGTTATATCCTAGGATGAATTAGTCATAGCATATGAGTCAAGGAAACTCAATAAGCATGAGGTAAACTATGCTATGCATGACTTAGAACTAGCAACAATGGTGCACGCTCTTAATATTTGGTAGAATTATCTATTGGAGAAGCCTTTTGAGTTAAGGACTAATCATTAGAGTCTGAGGTATATTTTTACCCATCCAATACTTAATGCTAGACAAAGAATATGGATTGAATTCCTAACAAAGTACAACTTTGGTATAGAATATATCAAAGGCAAGAAAAATAAGGTTGTTGATGCCTTAAGTAGAAGTCATATAATTGCATTAATCCATAGTCACGTGGACTTAATGGACCAAGTCAAGAAAATGCAATCGCAGGATCTGTATTGTAGTGAAATTTAGGCCAAAATAGGAAGGAATATTGAAGAGAACAAGGATTTTGATATAAAATATGGTCTTTTATGTTTTAAGGACAAGGTAGATATACCTAAAATCGATGATTTGAGGAGACTAATCATGCAAGAAGTGCATAGATATCCTTACTCCACTCACCCTAGAGGGGCTAAAATGAGGGAGAACATGAAAAAGACCTTCTATTGGTCAGGTATGAAGAGAGATATCATTGATTTTATTGCTTGATGCCTGGAATGCCAGAAAGTGAAAGTTGAGCATAGACATCCGACATGGCAATTATACCCACACAATATACCAATGCAAAAATGGCAGGTCATATCTATGGACTTTATTGTGGGTTTACCTAAGAATAGGTACCAACATGATGCAATCCTTGTAGTGGTTGATAAGTTGACCAAGGTTGTGCACTTTATACCAGGGAGCACCAAGGATGATGCTCTAGTGGTGGCAAATAGGTTTGTGATGCAGGAGCATCCGGTGGCAGCAAAGCAATCTTGCATATAAAAAAAAAAAAAAATTTCTAAGTGTTTTGCAAAGACCAACAACAGGGCAGAAGTGGCAGTAGGCGAAGGGTCGCAATATCACGATGAAAAGCAGGGCAAGTGATGCAATAGGCAGAAGACCTCACGACGTCGCGATATCGCGACCAAAAGTAGGGCAAGCGAGGCAATAGGCGGAAGGGTCGCGATATCGCGATGTCGTGATATCGTGACCAAAAGCGGGGCAAGCGATGCAATAGGCGGAGGGTCACAAAATCACGACGTCGCGATATCGCGACGTCACGATATCGTGACCAAAATGTAGGGTCAACGATGTAGCAGATGGAGGGTCATGAAATCGTGACATGTCATGATTTCACAACCAAAAAGCAGGGTCAACGACGCAGCAGACGAAGGGTCACGAAATCGTGACGTAGCAAAATCATGACCAAAAAGCAGGGCCGACGACGCAGCAGACGGAGGGTCGCAAAATCACGACATGTCACGATTTCACGACATGTCATGAAATCGTGACATGTCTTATTTTCACGCCAAAAAACGAGCCGAAGACGAAGAGTCGAAAAGGGAGACGTGTCGAATATCTAGACGACGAAGCGACACGGGGAGGCAAAACGAAAGGTTCTGGAAGAGGAAACGAAGGGCCACCAGTTGGAAATGGAGCGTCACCTGAGAACCTTTAAAAAGGAGAGCAAAGGCATGCACAGGGGATGGAAAATTGCTGGAACGATAATATTTTCTTGTTGTATTTCTAGATTTGAGAAATTCTGTAAAGGCGCAATTCTTCTATGACTTATGTAATAATCTGCTGTGACTATAATATTGTGCTGTGACTATAATATTCTGTTGTAACAGTAATTATCTATTGCATTTGAATAAAATAAAACTATTTTTTTTCTCTCTATAATTTTGGCTCTCGATCAAGTGGTATCAGAGCGGGAAGTTCCTGAGTGTGCAAGCAGATCGTCGAAAGTGAGGCAGTTTGCACCAGGATCTGTGGAAGGACTTGTGAGAGGAGTACAACAGAATGCCTCCAAAAAGAAATCATGGTCACGGGAGAAATGTGGCACAGGATGAAGATTTTAGAGCATTGCAGAGGCAAGTGCAAGCCCTGCAGGAAGAGTTGCGAAAAAAGGTCGAACCAAAGGGAGAAGACCAGAGTGACGATGAAGCCCGGGAAATTGAGGGTCCATTAGATGATGAAGAAGCATTGGATCCTTCTGAAGCTAGATTGTTGAAAGCTCTAGCTCAGGTCGGGAAGAGACCAAAGTTTGATGTCTCTACATATTCTGGGAATCTCAACCCAGAAGAGTTGATTGACTGGATCAACGATATGGAGGAATACTTTGAGTATGAGGAGATTGTAGATCCTGATAGGATCAAATTTGCAAAAACAAAATTGAAAGGCCATGCTAGTTTATGGTGGAAAGGAGTACAACTCGAAAGAAATAAAAATGGAAAGGAGAAAATAACCAGATGGGACCGAATGGTGGAGAAACTGAAGAGACAATTTATTCTCGTAGATTACGAGTTGGACCTGTTGAGGAGGATGCAGAGTCTGAGGTAGTCAGGCAAGTCTGTCCAAGAATACATAGAAGAATTCTACAAGATCTCCATCAGAACTGGCCATTCAAGGGTTAATAAGGAGAAAGTAGCCAGATACATCAACGGGTTGAGAATGAACATTCGGGAAGAACTCAGCTTGATCAGAATAGCCACCATAGAAGATGCATACCAGTTGGCCTTGAAGGTAGAAGAGAAACTAAATAGAAGATTCGAAGGCAACCGAGAGAGGAAGGGATCATGGTGGAAGAACCGATGGAAGAACCGATGGAGGAAATTACCGAGACCTAGAAGAAGACTGGGGAAACAAGCAAACCCCAGGAACAAAAAAAGGAGAATACCTACCACCCGCGTGATCAGAACAATGACTACCAGAGAGGAAGAGGTAGACCTGGACGTGGGTATGGAAGAGGGGTATTCCATGGAACCTATTTCCAGTGTGGAGAAGAGGGACATCGGTCATACGAGTGTCCTCAACACCAAGAAAGGATGGACAAGAGACCTGAGGGTCATGCCAAGGCTGCTGTGGCATATGAAGGTGCAAATTCAGAACACTCTAAAGAGGCAGAAGGAGGAGAAGTGTTGATGATGAGAAGAACACTGTTGAATGAGGAAAAAGAACCGGAACAGAGGAAGAGCCTATTTCGCACGAGGTGCAAATGTGTAGGGAAGGTCTGCAATGTTATCATTGATAATGGTAGCACAGACAACTTAGTTTCAGAAGAGATGGTTACTAAGTTGAAATTGGGGAAGAGGAAGCACCCGCATCCATATCGGATTGCGTGGTTGCAGAAAGACCACAGAGCACTTGTCAGTGAACAGTGCTTGGTCAAATTTCACATTGGGAATTACCAAGATGAGGTCCTGTGTGATGTTTTGCCGATGGATGCTTGCCATTTGCTATTGGGAAGACCATGGCAATTTGATAGATGTGCAGTGCATGATGGGCATGCAAATACGTACTCTCTGACAAAGGATGGAGTACGTCACAAATTGAAGCCACTGAAAGAATTGGATGAGAAAGTCTGTAGTAGTGCCAGAATCTGCCTGGTGGATGGAAGATAGTTTTTGGATGGTCTGAAGAGGGATTCAATGTGTTATGCATTAATCCCTACTGTTAAGAAAGAACAGTACACAGATGTTCCAGCAGAGGCCGAACACCTGTTAGAAGAATTTCCAGACATCATATCAGATAATGTGCCTGAGGGTTTACCACCGATGAGGAAGATCAGTCACCATATTGATTTGGTACCTGGATCTAGTTTACCCAACAAGGCAGCCCACAGAATGACTCCTATGGAAAGTGAGGAGCTGAGCAGGCAAGTCCATGAGTTGTTGAAAAAGGGACTGATTTGAGAAAGCTTGAGTCCATGTGCGGTACCTGCAGTACTAGCACCAAAGAAGGATGGGGAGTGGAGGATGTGTACAGACTCTCGAGCTATAAACAAGATCACCATAAAATACAGATTTCCATTACCAAGGATGGATGATATTATGGACTATTTGAGTGGAGCCAAGTACTTCACCAAGATTGACCTGAAGAGTGGCTACCATCAGATTCGGATCAGAGAAGGAGATGAGTGGAAAACTGCTTTCAAAACTAGAGAAGGTTTGTATGAGTGGTTGGTCATGCCATTTGGGCTAACCAATGCACCAAGCACATTCATGCGGTTGATGAATGAAGTGCTGAAGGAGTTTTTAGGCAAGTCTATTATTGTCTATTTGGATGACATTTTGATATTCAGTAGAACCCTGGAAGAGCACTCGATGCATATCAGGAGGGTTTTTGAGAAGCTGAGGGAAGAACAGTTGTTGATCAACTTGAAGAAGTGCAATTTTGTGAAGAAGGAGTTGGTATACCTGGGATTTGTCATCTCAGTTGAAGGTCTGAAAATGGACCCAAAAAAAGTGAGGGCTATCATTGAATGGCCTACTCCAAGAAGCACTTTTGAAGTGAGATCATTTCATGGTCTAGCCAGTTTTTATAGGAAATTCATCAAAAATTTTAGCAGTATTTGTGCACCCCTTACGAAAACAATGAGAGGGGATAGGAAAGACTTTAAGTGGACCCTAGGAGCAGACAAGAGCTTTGATATGTTGAAGAAGAAGGTCACTGAGCAACCTGTTTTAGCACTTCTAGATTTTAACAAGGTATTTCAGGTGGACTGTGATGCCAGTGGCAGTGCCATAGGAGCTGTGCTGAGTCAAGAAGGCAAGCCTATTGCTTACTTTAGTGAGAAACTCAATGAGGCCAGGAAGAAGTATTCAGTGTATGACCAAGAATTCTATGCGATAGTTCAGTCCCTGAAGAAGTGGAGACATTATTTGCTGCCAAAAGAGTTTGTGTTATATACTGATCATCAGGCCTTACAGTATATAAATAGCCAGGGAAAACTGAACCAGAGACACTTGAAGTGGGTTGAGTTTCTATAGAGTTATTCCTTTGTGTTGAAGCACAAGAGTGGAAAATCCAATAGAGTTGCAGATGCCTTGAGTAGAAGGCAGAGTTTGCTGACAGAAATGAAGGTGGAAGTGTTGGGATTTGATGAATTGAAGGGTTTGTACCCTGAAGATCCTGATTTTGTAGAAGCCTGGAAGGCTTGCTTGGCACCAGTTACCTTGGACAGAACCAAGTGGTTGGATTTTCTGATCCAAGATGGAATGTTGTTCAGAGGAAACCAGTTATGCATTCCAAGAAGTTCCATGAGGGAAAACCTAGTCAAAGAAAAACACAGTGGAGGATTGGCTGGGCACTTTGGTCGAGATAAGACCATTGCCCTTGTGAGTGAGAATTATTATTGGCCGCAACTATAGCAAGATGTGCAAAAATTTGTGCAGAGCTATAGAGTCTGTCAGATGGCGAAAGGTGTGAGACAGAACACCGGATTATATCAGCCGTTACCTGTATCGGAGAAACCATGGGAAGATGTCAGCATGGATTTCGTTCTTGGTCTACCAAGGACACAGAGGGAAATGATTCCATATTTGTGGTAGTTGACGAGGTTTTCAAAGATGGCACATTTTATTCCTTGTCGAGAAAACTAATGATGCGGTTCATATTGCAGGTTTGTTTTTCAAAGAAGTGGTACGGCTGCATGGTCTACCGAAGAGTATCATTTTCGACAGAGATACCAAGTTTGTTGGGTATTTCTGGAGAACCCTATGGAAGAAACTAAAGACAGATTTGAAATTCAGTTCAGCATACCACCCATAGACAGATGGGCAAACAGAGGTGGTAAATAGAAGTTTGGGTAACCTATTGAGGTGCTTGATAGGAGATAAGCCCAAAGGATGGGATCTGATTTTGCCGTAGGCGGAGTTTGCATATAACAATTCTGTCAACAGGAGTACCAACAAATCTCCATTTCAGATAATATATGGAAGCAGTCCAAGAAATGTTTTTGAGTTAAGGAAGGCTGAATACGGGGGAAAAGTGCGGTGTCGAGGCTGAGGATTTTGCAGAGCATCCGAAGAACCTGCATGAAGAAGTGAAGAGGCATATTGCTAAAATGAATACGCAATATAAGACGAAAGCAGACCAGAAGCGGCGGTTTAAGGAATTCGAAGTGGGAGATGAAGTGATGGTCCATCTGAGAAAAGAAATATTTCCTACTAAAACCTATAACAAACTAAAGATGAAGAAGTTTGGACCGTGTAGAATCCTAGCAAAACGGGATTCAAGCAATGCGTATGAGGTAGAATTGCCAAGTGGGTTAAACATATCACCCGTGTTTAATATTTTAGATTTGGTGAAATACCATGAAGGGGATAGTAGTGAGGCACCAAGTGCAGAGTTGTGGAGTATTCTAGCATCTACTCCAACCACGGATGAGATAGAGGAAATACTGGACACAAGAGAAGGTAGAAGTACCAAAAACAGATAGTATTTTGAATATTTGGTCAAGTGGAAGGGCAGACCGGTAGAAGATGCAACTTGGTTGTCTAAAATGGAGGTTGACCGCCTGGGTCTCCCTCTAATAGTTCAGAAGTGAGGATCACTTCTCAATCTACCCGGGTGTCTGATGCAGGAGCATCCGGTGGCAGCAGAGCAATCTTGCATATATAAAAATAAATAAAAATTCTAAGTGTTTTGCAAAGACCAACAATAGGGCAGAAGTGGCAGTAGGCGAAGGGTCGTGATATCGCGACGAAAAGAGGGGCAAGCGATGCAAAAGGCGGAAGGGTCGCAAAATCATGACATGTCGCGATATCGCGACGAAAAGCAGGGCAAGCGATGCAATAGGCGGAAGGGTCACGATATCGCGACGTCGCGATATCGCGACCAAAAGCGGGGCAGGCGATGCAATAGGCGGAAGGGTCACGAAATCACGACGTCGTGATATCGCGACGTCGCGATATCATGACCAAAATGTAGGGTCAATGACACAGCAAATGGAGGGTCGTGAAATCGTGACATGTCATGATTTTGCAACATGTCGCAAAATCATGACGTCGCGATATCGCGACCAAAATGCAGGGTCGACGACGCAGTAGACGGAGGGTCACAAAATTATGACATGTCACGAAATCATGACGTCATGAAATCGTGACCAAAAAGCAGGGCCGACGACGCAGCAGACGGAGGGTCACAAAATCGTGACATGTCGTGAAATCGTGACATGTCTTATTTTCACGTCGAAAAACGAGCCGAAGACGAAGAGTTGGAAAGGGAGACGTGTCGAATATCTGGACGACGAAGCGACACGGGGAGGCAAAATGAAAGGTTCTGGAAGAGGAAACGAAGGGCCACCAGCTGGAAATGGAGCGTCACCTGAGAACCTTTAAAAAGGAGAGCAAAGGCATGCACAGGGGATGGAAAATTGTTGGAACGATAATATTTTCTTGTTGTATTTCCAGATTTGAGAAATTTTGTAAAGGCGCAATTCTTCTGCGACTTATGTAATAATCTGTTGTGACTATAATATGGTGTTGTGACTATAATATTCTGTTGTAACCGTAATTATCTATTGCATGTGAATAAAATAAAACTATTTTTTTTTCTCTCTGTAATTTTGGCTCTCGATCGGTTTGCCAAAGATATATTTAGGTTACATGGGTTTCCTAAGGTAATCATCTCAGATAGGGACTCCAAATTTACATCTAAGTTTTGGCAAGCTCTTCATCATGTAGTTGGCACAAATCTAAACATAAGTTCTGCATACCATCCAAAAATAGATGGTCAAACTAAAAGGGTAAACCAAGTCTTGGAAGACATGATTCACATGTACTGCATGGACCAAAAGTCTCGATGGGAAGACTTTTTGCATCTAGTAGAGTTTGCTTATAATAATGGTTATCATGCTTCCTTAAATATGGCCTCCTTTGATGCCTTGTATGGTAGGAGATGCAGAACTCCACTATATTGAGATAATACAAAGGATCATGTTGTTATTAGACCAGATATGATCAAAGTGATGGAGTAACAACTCAGGATGATCAGGAAAATTCTTAAGGAAGTCATTGATCATTAGAAGAGCTATGCTGATCTGAAAAGATTACCTAGATAATTCTTTGTGGGAGATAGAGTATTATTAAGAGTTAAACCCATGAAAAGCACCATCAAGTCTACTAAGTTGGATCCCCAATATGTTGGGCCTTTTGAGATCATTGAGAGGATAAGTCCAGTAGTCTATTTTCTCGCCTTACCACCCAACCTATCAAATATCTATGATACTTTCTAGGTATCCCTACTTAGAAAGTATGTTGTTGATCCTAATAATGTGTGGGATGTTTCCAAATTTTATATGGTAGATCCCTCGTTCATTGAGGTGAAACTAGTTAAGATTCTAGAGTATTGTTCTAAAGTGATGAGGAAACAAACTCTAGAACAGTGCAAGGTCCAATGGGATCGATATTCTGAGAAAAGTGCCACTTGGGAAAAAGTGGATGATATGAAAAGACATTTTCCTTGTTTATTTGAATAAAAATGATGTGTAATATTTATTATAGGAAAAACACAGAGGATTGTGTTTAGTCCAAGGGGGTATTATGTCATGACCCACCTTGGCAGGACTCGTTTATGAGATGAACTATGTGTTGATGTGTTGTTTCAATGCTTAGTATTAATTGCATTATGGATGATTAATTATAAATTATTATTTTTTTATATGAGAATATGGTACTGCTAATGTTATGCGTGATTACAGGACCAAATACTCTCATAGGTGGACGAGGAAATTGACCACTGAGAATGATATACTGAAAAAGGAAAATGATGTTCAGTCTAGTTGACAATAGCTCCAGGGTATGAATTATCCAGGGTAGTATTTTCTTGCATATAGCTTCATCTCATAATATGCTTGTTTGAAATCATTACATTGGCAAGGAAGTTGCTATAGGATAATGGAGTCACCTTTAACAGAAGTTGATAACCTAAAAGTTATCACAAAATCTTCTATGGATGGATGTTTGCTCTACTTTGTCTATGCTTTATTAAATTTTTATCTTCTTATGTTCAAATGCCTTGAAGAGATAAATATTCTCTTTTATGGTATAACATATTTAAAAATTTTATCTATAAGCATCTGGAGTTTTATGTATTTGCTTGAAATGGTTTTGGCAAAGGAACCCACCATGGAAGGAATTATAAGTAAGGATACTTAATAATACCTTTATATTAATACCAAGGCTAATGACAAATATTAGCTTGTGGTGTTAATAGAAACTAAATTAAATTCATTATAAGGCAATAAATTAATTTGATTATTTTGAAATGTTAATAGATAACATTGGAAATGAGATAATTTTTTTGGAAAAATTAATATTTTGTCTTTGCATCATAAGCAATAATGTCATATGGTTGCTTTGGATCTTTTACAATGTTAATAATTTACATTAAAAATATTATTATTAATCAAAGTGGCCAATGCTTCTATCATTTAGAATTAAAATAAAATGTTAGTAAGTGGGGGTTGCTAGCATGCAAGACGTTTGGGAATCATCTTCAAGGAGAAGTGGTTTCAAAAAGGAGAGATGATAATAGAGGATAAAAGGAAGAAGAGGAGATCGAAAAAAAGGCAGCGTAGAAGGGAAGAGAAATTGAGTACCCATACGTGAAAAACATTTATGAGAAGGAGGTGAATATTAACTCGATAATATATACCAGGTAACAAAATTAATAACCTTTGATTTGTCTAAAGGGATCCTTCTTGCTAGTCTCTCATTATTTTTCTCTTTAAGAAATTTTTAAGCTTCTTTTGTACTTTGGTAGAATGGTACTGATGGTTGTGACAGTGTAAGACTGTATAACATAACCATAGCAACAAGCGCTTGCCATGCTTTAGAAGTTTAATTAATTTTTGGTTTTTTTTTTGCTCTTGAGTACCTTTCGTTTATTTTTTGTGGTGAGTGTTGGCTTAGAAAATCCATAAAACCTTTAGTAGGGCCACCGGGTTGTTATGTAGGACCAGAATACAATAATACTGCCAATTGAAGTACTTAGCTTTAAAATTTACTTTTAGAAATGTTCACTTGTTCCTTTGGGTTTAGTATGCATGTGATTTGGTTTTTATAAGAGTTCTTCTCTTTTGAATATTTTTACATTCGAAATGAGTGGTTTTGATCTTGTTGTTCTTTGGATTGAGCATCTAAGATAGCTTTTTGTTGCAAAAGGATTGTGTATTACAAAAAATCCTTACCTAAAAACCTTTGGAGCATGGTAGTTTTATAAGATTGTATCTTTTACCTGTGCAAAACCATGCTTATCGGATTGTGCTTTTTGCTTTTACGGATGGTTACCTTTTATTTATATAAGCTTTCAGTTTAATATTGAAAATTTACCATTTTACATTACCAAGGAAAGATTAATAGTTTTATTAGTTTCAAAGTATTTTTAACTTGAGCATTATGGTTCAAGATGTTCTTGTTTTTCTTGGTTTAAAAATTAAAACCATAAGTTGTATATACCAATTATACATGTGGTATTTGATATTATGTAAGAGTAAGGTTAATATATGTGGAGCATTAAGTTTTGTAGGGTCTGACTATAATATTTTTAAAAGAAGCAAATATCTGATTCTTTTTGCTTAGGGATTATTCAACCCTTTATTGAAAACGGTATTATATGGTTTTAAATTTCTTAAAAGATGTGAAAAGGTTATTAGTTTTTAACTAGGAAGAAAAATAAGAGGGCTTTAATTTATATTGATTTAAAAGGAGGTTTCTTTTATTTACTTTTTAAGGAGAAATGAAAGTGAAAGTCCAAGTTTTATTAATAAAGAAGAGTATTTGTCTATTTAGGTATTTTATTCTATTAATAAAAATAAAACCTAGTGGATATATATATGTATTATGGATTTTATAGAAATTGCATTTAATTTTATTTTATTTTTAAAATAAAGAAAACTTAGTGAATATATATAATAGAAATGTTGAAATTTAATGGTTGAGGGGGGATTTTTATTATAGGGAAATTATGGTGTTTTCTTATATATGTTATGTTTGAAGGAAAGCATATGGGCATGGAGTCCTTTTTGAATGAATAAATTTATGGGTTTTCTTCATGTGTGTAGTTTAAACTAAAATTGCAATTTTAAAGATCATTTATGTATGATTTAATAGATACAAGAATACATAATTGTAAATGTTAGTTAGATGCATTGAATATGAAAGAAAATATAGGAGTGCACTATCATTTTCATGAGTTGTCCAAATCTCTTACTTCAACTACCTCTCAATGGAGCTCAAGGAAATTAGCGAACCATGCTATAGGTAAAATGAATTTCTATTATGTTATTAATCATGAATTTATATGGTTTATGACTATGATGTAATTGGAATCTCTTTGGAATAGATGTTATGTAACTTGAATGGTGATGTTATGGAAGATTTTGATATAATATTATTTGTTAGTAAAAGGATGGAATGTTTATTGTTTAATGTATACATTATGGTTATTTCCAATTCATTTGAAGATTTAATTTGTAGTTAATCTTAATGTAACTCCTCAACAGAGATTTTACATGTTGAAAAATGAATGAAATCTAGTTACACATGTGGTTTAAAGTTATGTTCTTGCTTATCAAAAAAATAAACTATTTAGATGTTTTACATTTTCGATATTATGTTTAGAAATATTTGAAGTCATTTCTTAATTTTAGCAAGATGAAAATGCTTTAATTTCACGTAAGAGAGAGTTGGTTAAGCTTTTTAATGTTGTTATCTTTGGGTTTTGGGGGGTTTGAAAAGGGGTATTTTTTAAGTACCTTGTTTAGAACCCCTATAAGAATGAATCCAAACTTGAGGGAGTTGTGGGGAGGCAAAACCCAAGACTTTGCAGAGGGCACATTTTGAGTTGGGAACTCGAGTAAGATTTTAAATGGGGTAGCTTCAATCTTATTTCCTACCATGGAGGTTAGGAACCCTTTTGCAATCGAGTTAAGTGATGGTACCTCAAAAGTTTGAGTGTCCATGTGATTTTATCACACGGATTGATAATCACTTTAGTTAACCCATCACAAAGATAGGGATAACTAAGCACTATAGTGTTAGTCATTCCACCACAAAGGTGCAATATCTAAACTTAAAGGCATTATGCCTAAACATCAACATAGATTGACTTATGTTGGTAACAGAATTGACATCCCCTTCTCTAAATATTGAGAAGGGATAATCCTAATACTATGGTCAAGATATCATACATTCGTGGAGAATGTAAGAAATATGGGATGATCATTTGAAGCATTGTTTATACAATGGAGGCATACAAGGTAAACCCTAAAACCTATGAGAGTTTGGCCACTCTTGTCCACTTGAGAGATGTCTACAGTATCATGGACCTGAAATGTGGTAATGCCTTATCAAACTATAATTTTAGAAACATATTTATTAAACCTGGACTGTGATCTTTACCCGTTGTAAAAAAATACTCTCCTAAGTTGGTTAAAATATGGTTGTTACAGTAATTTTGATGCATTAATGGAAGTTTTGACTAATTTTGCTACGTCCTACTTTTATCACATATTTTGAATGCTTGGGTATGCATGGTATAGTGTTCTCAATTTCTAGTTGTTAGATTATGGTGAATGTGTTTGTTCTCAGCTAATTCATGTAAATAGAAGATACCTAGATCTTAGTGCATTATCCCCGTAGCTTAGGGTTTTCTTTTTTACATGTTTCTTTCCTATTTTCTTTTATTTGTTTAGTTAACAAAGCACAAATGCAATCCCATGAGTTTTGAAGGTCTGTGGAAGATCACATTCAATGAGGATCCAACCTCAACAAAAATCTTAGAGGTTGCCTTACATGCATTCTCTCTACCCATAAAGATTACCATTGTGTCTCTCAATGAAAGGCATGGATACCCAAATGTATTGGGTCACTTCCTTGATAGGTCAGGATACTATGAGGTGACAATAGTTCAAAGTGGCATGCCTAGTGGGATGAGCTTAACATATTCGTCCCATAAAATTAAAAGAAGATTTTTTTACCAAGGCTCTAGTGAAGGCCTTAGTTAAATTTGTTAGTGAAGCAACACAAGGTTCACCTAGAAACTTTGTTGAGAAGGAAGATCCTAACGAAGTCACCTAACAAAAATTAAGACTAATATTCTGGTGGAGATCTCTATCTCTTGGCTTGTTGAATAACTTATCCATCCACCTGGTGACTTTGTTCTAAATAAATAACCCAAAAATATATGAGTGGAAGTCTTGTCACCATATCATTTACTAGAGCTAATCCAAAAAATTTGGTACCACCTTTGAAAATAAGAGTGGGTAAGAGGAATCGATGACACAAATCCTTGCTTTAGCACCCAAATCTCTACCTTATTTTATGGAGAAATATGCCATCACCTTGATAGAATATTTTCATCACCTAGTGAGATTGTGTGTGGTGCATTTCATTGAAAAGCAGGATATAGCCCTAATTTTATTTGCTACCTCCTTCAAAGGAAAATTCTAAAATTAGTACATCACCCTCAACCCTCAATCAGTCAAAATTTGGGATTAGCTAGTGGGTCTCTCGATAGATAGATTTAGAGAAAAGGAAAACATGTCATCCCTCCTTAAGCAATTGACAAACATCAAGAGGGTGCACACAAAAACAATGGATTATTTCAATGTCTGATTCCACAAAGCTTAGAAAAGGATTCCTAACAAAATCATACCTCCTCCAAGTATGGTATTTATCTATTATTTAAAATTAATTTTAAATTACCATGATGGTCAAATCTAAGGGAGGAAATGCATTACTAGAAGGCTATGGAATAGCCATCAAGGAAAAAATAACCTAATCCAAATAGGAGGACTATACCCTAGGCCACCTTTGCCATTATTTCCCTTTATTCAGCCTTTGTATCACCCTGTTGTGAGCATCAAACCTGCTACCTATCATCCTACTTCTAGCATAAGCTCAAGGTAAACCTAATTTCTTGACCTAATCGGACCACAACCTTTTCACAATCCTTATGCTTCCAAACTTGATGAAATGAGTAGTATGATGAAGACATTCTCTAATAATATCATAACCCTGAATAGGCAACAAGATGCTTAAATATTTTTCTATCAAAATTACCCAAAGCCTCCCTTCCAACAAAGTAATCAAAATTTTGACCTCCTCCAAATGGGTATCAAATCCCTATGATTTCACTCAATATAAATTTTGGTCAACCGCAAGGTTTGACTCAACAAATAGTGCCTATGCTAGTCTCAATCGAATAATTTTTTCCAAACTTGATCAGGGACCTAATCACCACGTAGAACAATTATATTGAAGACCCTAATGTATGGGATTAATTTTCTCTCAAATTACCCATAACTCTCTTATAAAGAGTGA
Source organism: Wollemia nobilis (assembly GCA_028583015.1). Taxonomy (NCBI): domain Eukaryota; kingdom Viridiplantae; phylum Streptophyta; class Pinopsida; order Araucariales; family Araucariaceae; genus Wollemia; species Wollemia nobilis. Next base: position 1,314,176 of record JAQPPZ010003577.1, read on the forward strand.
GTTATAGGTAATTGGGATGACCTCACCAACCCATATATCTACTCAATATCCATAGGTGGATGATCAAAGGCTAAGCCAAGGATCTACGATCCATCATTTTACCATGTTATCAATAGTTGACTCCTTAGTTTCAAAGCAAACCTTAGTTACCTCGGATAAAGCAAAAGTATACACCATGCTAGATAAAGTAGGTCCCTCAGCTCTTGTAAGACTAAAAGTTTGATTAGATTACATAACCTAGGCTAAAAGAAAGGCTATGGAAGATCAAGGGAAGTCTAGTTATCTAGACCCTCATCCCCAATATAGGCTAATAGATAATCAAAATAATACCCTAATACAATCTTCACTAGATAATCAGGTCTAGGTAGTTTTGAAAATTGCAAGAATAGTCTTGAAGCCTCTAAGGCGACCCATTATAGAACCATGAAGACCTCCTCTAGCAACAAACAAGTACAGGTATTTCTCATCATCGAGCACTACCTTGAGGACTCCTTTTGTGTGACCTCGGGGAGCATGCACCGCAGCCCCACTTACAATGCAATAATTATTATATCAAATGGAAAGACACAAAGCAATATGCGTAACACAAAAATAAAAATAACAAAGAAAATATCTTTTTATTAATTTCAAAATGAATCTCGGTTACATATTCGTCCCTCTGAGGGATACCCATTTTGATACAATAGATTACAAGTGGGATAATGGTGGATAAATCCCCTCGCAAAGGGATGGTGCACTTCCATAGGCCTCTCGATCTCGCACACAAAATTGTATGAGGGCTTACAGATGCCTCCTTCTCCTTTTCTCATCCTGGAGGGATCTTATGCTCTGAATGCCTTGAACCGGTCCTGTGAACCTGTAACCTGCATGCATAGAAACAACAGAGCACACTTAGTAGCCCGGGCTGCCTCCCTGGATGAGGTTGTTAGTAGCAAATCTGATAATCAAGATAAATAAGCATAATATGATTAAATGCAATAAAACTCAACAATATTAATGTAAATGCATAAAATAAATCAGATCTATGCTAGAACTAATTAATAAATAGAAAGCAAATGGATCTAAGCTAGAACTAAAGAAAATAATGTCTAATACCCTAAGATATGCCTACGGGCCACTATCCAAGATAACGGCCATGAAATAAAACTCTTCTCCTCATGATACAAGGGTTGTAGCACTATATTCTTTGCTCCAATTGATGTTCAAGGGTCACTATTGTGTCTTGGTACACTGGTTGGTGGTGAATAATAATGGATCTAAATAGTTGTATGGCTCATCTAATAGCTTCAATACTCCTCAAAGGGGTATGAGATTCTCTCTCCAATCGCTAGGGCTTCTCACACAAATTTGAATATTCATGGATCTCTTGCTTTGCTTGGGAGAGTCCATATGTAGACCTCCTCTATTTAGATCTGGATCTTGGCTTCCTAGAGAAGCCAAGCCCCAAATTTGCATGCAACTGACCATCTAGGTGGAAAGCATCAATCACAATTCTGCATTGAAGGGGTAGTTAGGAGGAACTCTAGGAGTTCCATGCCAAAATCCACCTAAACAATGCAAGGTGCAGTCAGACTACATGATCTGGGCTCATATTCATGGCTAGACTATGCATGGTGCTAGCCATTATTAGCAATAGCTAGGTGTGGCCGCTATCAGCTTTAGTAGCCAGATGTGGCGGTCACTCTGCTTGAGAGTGGCTAAGCCTGAATGGGCTAGAACTACCCTTTTTGAGTGGTTAGGACCACTGCTAACTCTTGGAAAGGTCCAAGATGATTCATATGGTCTGTGAATGTGTCCATATGGGTAGTCTCCTAAACATGACATATTTTAGGTGTCTACAGATACCCCTTTTTGGGATGCATTATGGGAAAACACAATGTAGAGCAAAAATAGACCACCTAGGGTCACATTGTAGGTTGTGTGATGATCATTGATCTGATCAACATTGGATGCCCCAATCATGAGAAAGGGTGCACATCCTAGAATCATTGCTTCCAATAGGGTGGAAGGCTTAAATTTGTAAAATCTTGCACTCGTTCATCAGACAATCGGGTAGCTTTAGTGCTACTATAGATCCGAAAGGAGGAGAGCTACAAACTTAACTATCATGTTTGCTTTTTTCCCCAGCAAAGGGTAAGCTTATGATAGTTGTTGGCAATGATTCATAAGATGAATGCAATTTGACATGATCAAGTGATATTTTGTTGATTTTGATTATGATTGTTGATATTATGACTACCCCCTCAAATGACGAGTCGATGAGGAAAGGACAATTAATAAAGCGATGAGTCGCTTGACCAAGATGAATGATTTGGACCTTTTTAGAGGTTTGCTTTGTTATTATAGGGTAGGTCCCATTTTAGGTGTGATTTCAACCATTTATAGTAATTGTACATCCCTATCCCATGGGGCGGTCCACCGCAATGGCCTTCTTAGGGAATTAAGATGATAGCAATTCTATTTAAGCCTATGTTGAATCACTATGCTCGATGATTTGCTAAAATGTTATAGAAGAAAGGAGATGAATTCTCACTCCCATGGGGTAGTCCGACCGCCATGGCCTTCTTCGAGATTGAAGTGAAGCTTCTCAATTCCACTATAACCAATTTGCCCCAAGTGGCCTTATGGTAATTTACTCATCTTGTCGAATTGCATGGAGTGCTAGTCACTGCAATCACCAAGTGTATAGAGTAAATAACTGAATACGAGGCTCAATTGAGATTTTGTTTATTTGATTTTTTTGGTATTTATGCAATTTTTGACTTTTATGGACCACTAGGTATGCTTAATGGTCCATTTTGAGGTGCCTTATGTAGAGAAATTGAGTCAATTCCTCTTTATTCTATGTCCACTATTAGGTCCAATGACCCCTAATTGCCTCTTCATGGTCATTATCAGGTCCAACGACCAGAAAGTGTGGCTGATACAAGTGGAAGGCACAAATTGAAAATATAAAAGCAAATTCTAGGGTTTTGACTTTTCATTATTGCTAGCTATCAATTGCACTTTTGAGCTCTGAGGTGAGAAAGTGCAATTGTGATACGGAGTGCTACCAAATTTCTACTGACTTGGATGCCATGGTCGAGTAGGGGGAGGCATCTACGAGTAGAGGAGTCGAAGCTTCATGGGTACTTTGTCAAACCCTTGATTTATTTATTTAATTTAGTAAAATGAACCTAATTAATTAATTTGGTAAAGGAACCTCACTAAACCCATTGGAAATGAACCAAACCCATAGGTAGGCTTAGTTTAGGCTTAATTTTAGTGGGTTTTCCTTTATTTTAGGTATTTTTAATTTTTTGTTATTTTTGGTCGAGGGGAAACATCATTGGCATGTCGCCCCATGGCCGTTGATGCTCAGAGCGCTTAAATGGCCAAAGAGGGGTCATTGTCACCATCAATAACCAACTTAAATTCCAATGATCAAATTTTTGACCATTGGAGGTAGCATTTGCTTATACATGGTGGCCACTCCTAGCATGAGGGCAGGACCTTAGGCTTTATTTTTAGATTTTTAATTTTTAAGCAATTTAATTGATTTTTTTACATTTTTGAAGTGTATATTTTGATTTTTTGAATGTTTAGGTGCATTTAGCCATTATGCTTATAGCCTTAGGTTATCTTAGTTTTAATTTACACCATTTTTAGGATTTTATTACTTTTAGCTTGTAAGTGCATTTAATTTAGGCATTTATTTTGCACTCTTAGATTTTATCTACATGGGCTCAAGACCCAAAATTGCTTGTGGATCTCTTACCGACATGGATGACATAGACTAGGATTGGCTTGATGCTCATGGGCTCTAGTACATCACTAGGCTTTCAATGATCATGTCAGATCAGGCCTACCTCACTACCCTAGCCCATAGGTGGGATTCTAGGACTAATACCTTTCATCTCCCTATGGGTGAGATGACCATCACACCAAAGGATATCTATAGGATATTCTAGATCCCTTTTGATGGAGTACCCATTGTGTCTTCCCCTACTGATGCTAGAGATGTAGTCTTCATGAGAGTCTTTGGAGCACATGCAGCTACTGCATTCTAGGATACCCAGTCTGGTGGGATTTTTATTGCTCGATGGTACCGGGAGGATGTCTTTTCTCGGAGACATGTTGTCCTGTTGATGGTCATATGTAATATCCTTCTACCTAACTGCTCTAGAGTGAGGTTCCCATGGAACCTCTTGGTGATGGTTCAAGACTTGATTGATAGTGAGGCACCTATCATCATGGCTTGGGGTAGTGCACTTTTGGCTCAGTGCTATGATGAGCTCTATCAAATTAATGGAGATGAGCTAGCATTGCTTGTAGCTTGCTCCTCTAGATCTAGGGATGGGAGCACATCAGGGTGGACCATCCAAGAGGACTACCTATTGAGATTACTAATATAGTAGATGTGGCTTAGTGTTATGGAATAGGTGGCCCTGAGAGTGCGAGGAGCGCAAGAGTCGATGCTTCATTAGAGAGCTCTCTCACTATACAACATATTTGACTAGCCTATAGGCCAAGGACATCATCTAGAGGCCTTATCATGATTGCCCTACCTAGAGGGAGGTAGATAGATTCATAGCTTAGACTCGATATGATCGATGGGTTATCGACTACAAGGATGACATCAAGGAGTTCTTCTACTATTCTTAGGTGCTCTGATAGTTTGGCATACAGTAGGATGTTCCTCTTGAGCCAATTGTGTATAGATAGATTACTATAGAGAAGAACCTTCCACCACCTTAAGTTATAATAGTCTAAAGGAGGATGACCCTCCTATAATTGATGTGAGCATTGTTGATGTCGAGGTTACTAAGGCGTATACCCGATGGTGGGTTACACGATTATGGTAGGGTGGCACTTAGGGTGGTCCATGGATGAGGTAGATGTTGAGGATCCTGATGGGCATCGAGTGTAGGCTCAGATAGAGGACTAGGGGTAGGTAGAGCAGTAGGTGGTAGAGGAGTAGGTTGCTCCTAAGGAGGAGGAGGAGTTAGCTCTAGAGGAGCAGGAGTCCCCTCTCTAGGCTCAACTACATCACATGGAGTCTGAGCTTCAATCAGCTCAGATCTAGATATTATAGAGGGATTCTACCATTTCCATGCTTCAAGTCATAATTTATGAGGAGAGGACACTCTCAGACTAGATAGACTCATAACCAGGATAGATGAGCTCACGGCCGAGAGGGATGCTCCCAAAGATAGATTGTCTACTCCTACTGCACAGGGACCTACAAGTTTAGATCCAGGTGTAGAGGTTAGGAGCCTACAGGGTATCTTAGAGGAGTGTGATGCTCATATCACTAGAGATGCTACCTACATTGCATCTCTATAGATGCATATCTGGATGCTAGGTGTCATTCCTCGAGAGAGACCTACAGTAGGGGGTCACAATAGAGCACATGGAGTACATCAGGATAGTCTTCAGTCTAACCTAGCCAGAGGACCAGGACCCATACAGAGAGGACTATAGGGACTAGCTCCCATCATTCTCATAGGGACAGATCCGAGGGTAGAGGTGAGGTAGGGGTGTAGGCCCAGCTTGATGGCTTCATTGATTTGGCTTTATTTTTTAGTGTAAGGTCAGATGACCTACATAGTTGTAGCCTAAGGTAATTTTGTACCCTTATGTACTTATTTGATACACATATATATGATATCTACATTTTGAGACTCATTATGTGTATTTATTATGTTTTTATTTTTATGTTTATGTGATGCAATATTATGATTTTATGCTATATGATGTGATGTATTGATATGCATTTAGCTATATGATAGATGTATGCTTTAGATGGTATGATCTAGATGTATAGATGCATTATGATGATGTATGCATATATGGATGCAATGCTTATTGTTAAATGCATGTTTAATTTTGATTTTATTGTATGCATCTAACTTATGTTGTTATGATATGGTAAATGCAATATGTGTAATGCATTATGATGATGATCTAATGTAAATGAACCTGTATGCTTTAATCACTTAAAACATAAGGTATGAATGTGATATGAGTTTTGACAATCTAATGGATGACACCATAGAATGTATAAAAATCATGAATAAATAATAACTCTTATAATAAGAATTAATCATTTAAACATCCAAATGTGAGATGAGATGATGTGATATGTATGTACTTTCTTTATAAGCTTTTGTAAGTTAAAAGATATACCCAAAATAGTCAGTGGTCATCTAAATGTCATTGTTGACATTCATCCGATATCTATCCTATCTCATGCACACCTTTTAATGAACAAAACCTCCTAAAGAAATTTGATGATGTGATTGATGATATGAATTGTTGCTATTAGAGGATTCTTGAGGTTTTCCATGAGACTCAAACACCCTAGTTGCTCCATCAAAAGTTGTATACTGATCATACAGAGCTTCTGAAGGATAAAGTTCTTGTTATGAAGACCTAGATACTCATTATCCCTATGTGTGCAAATGAATATATTAGATAAAACATAAGCATACCCCAGTGCCAAGTGGGATTCATGCAGCCCATTGTTGTATTGGGGATCCTCAAATGTTCATCCTGATCCTAAGTTGGACTCAGTTGGATTAGACCACTAGGCGATACAGGACACCTAAAGCTAGCCCTTCCACATGCAAACATTGGTCTATACAAAAGCAAGATGCTAATGTGATAGACATATCATCATGCGTAAGGATCACCTTACGATTCATCAATGCTGAGAATTCTAAGGATTCAAGTTCAATACTCCCTTATTTTCTTCATATTTATTTGGGATACTTGCTCATACTTAGTGATGAAAATCATTATTTATTTTGAATTTTTGTTTTCTTTTGAGCAAGGGATTTATGTAGTGATGATAATCACTATTTATTTTATTTTGAATTTTGCTTTGTTCAAGATTTTTGCTTATTTTGATTAAAGCAAGGGATTTCTTTGGGTAGGGGGAACTTGTCCTTTTGCCAATTCTCAACATTTTTAAACCGATCACATAGGGGGATGAGCAAGATAAAATTTTCACTTAAGGATACCTAGTACCACTTCACAACATTCATCTTTCCCTTGTTCCAACTAGGATTTTAGTGTTTTGATTAGTGATAGGATTTTGAAATATACCAGGTGCTATCAAAACCAAACCTCATCTATTAAAAGCAAAGATAACTTTCTACAAAGTTTGATAAAACCACTAGGTATGGTTGAGTGACCAAAAAACCCTAGTATATTCCTTATAGCAATAGGAGGGGTTGTGTTGAAAAACATAGTTACACACATGGGTTATGGATGATGATGGATTTTGAAGATGCATGATTGAGGTACAAACATGGTGTCATTTGTAAGATTGTGAACACAACCTACCTAATGTAAATGCAATGGATGCAACATGCCTAATGCAATGCAACTATATGGATGCAAGTATGCATAATGCAAATGTTTTTGTATTTTTGATGCTTTCAATTATTTTTGAGTTTTGATTATTCTGAATGTTTTTGAACTTTTTGATTTTAAATTTTTTTGTGCTTTTATGTTTTTTTTTGACCAAAGGGCTTATGGTGCCTTTGGGGCTTTTTTGAGTTGACCAAAGGGCTTTAAGATGCCTTTGGAGCTTTTTGATTTTGACCAAAGGGCTTTAAGATGCCTTTGGAGCCTTTTGTGATTTGACCAAAGGGCTTTAAGATGCCTTTGGAGCCTTTTGTGATTTGACCAAAGGGCTTTAAGATGCCTTTGGAGCCTTTTGTGATTTGACCAAAGGGCTTTAAGATGCCTTTGGAGCCTTTTGTGATTTGACCAAAGGGCTTTAAGATGCCTTTGGAGCCTTTTGTGATTTGACCAAAGGGCTTTAAGATGCCTTTGGAGCCTTTTGTGATTTGACCAAAGGGCTTTAAGATGCCTTTGGAGCCTTTTGTTTTTACAATTTTCTATTGTTTTTGTGATTTTGAAATTTATTTGAATGTTTTTGATATTTTGTTGTGCTTATGTGTGAAATACCCTTAGATGAATAATTTTGAGAGGCTCTAGCTCCTCAACACCTTCTAGAGATGTTAGGTGATATGCCCTAGGTCCAATCTTCTTAGAGATGATATAGGGACCTATCCAATTGGCCATAAATTTGTCTCATAGGTGCGAGGGCAGATTTGAGTTCTATTGGTTTTCTTTAAGCACAAGATCCCCAACCTTAAAGTCTCTCAAGTGGACTTTATTGTTATAAGCTCATGTTAGATGATCCTGGTAAATATGAAGATGCTCAAGAGCATTGATGCGATGTTCATCCAGAAGGGTCAACTGATCCAAGTGAGCTTGTCATGTAGTGTCATCATTGATGAACTCTTTCAATGCGATGCGCAATGTTGGAATTTCCAACTCTAAGGGCATAATGGCCTCAATGCCATATACAAGCAAAAATGGTGTTGCCCTAGTGGGCATCCGTACGCTAGTCCTATAAGCCCATAATGCAAGGGGTAATTGTAGATGCCAATCCTTATGATTTTCTTTCACCATCTTCTTTAAGATGGCTACTATTATCTTGTTTGAGGCCTCTGCTTGCCCATTTGCCTATGGATAGTATGGTGTCACAAAACTATGTTGAATGTTGTATTTGGTCATTAAAGCTCACACATTTTTGTTTTTGAATGATGGACCATTATCCAAGATTATCTTGAAGGGGACCCCAAAATGATAGATGATATTGTGAAGTATGAACTCCACAATCCAAGGTCCAATTATCGAGGTTAAGGGGACCACTTCCACCCATTTGGTGAAGTACTCAGTGGTCATTAAGATAAATGTGTGTCAGCCCAAATATGGGGGAGAAATATTTTTGATCAGATCAAAACCCCACTGAGAAAATGGCCAAGCCACCTGAATGGGTTGTAAGGCCTGAGATGGCAAGTGCATCAGATTTGCATGATATTGACATTTAATACATTTCTTGACATACTCACAACAATCCTTCTCCATGGTGGGCTAGTAATAACCCATTCGAAGGATGCGCTTGACAATGGCCATGTCACTGAAGTGGCCACCACATGTACCATCATGAGCTTACAAAATCACCCAAGCTGATTCTTGGGGCTCTAAGAAATGAAGGAGGACTCCATCATAGCTTCGACGATACAATATACCTCCTAGCAAGACATATCTTATCACTTTTTCTTGAATGCTCATATTTTGACATGCGATAGTCCCTATGGGACAATTCCAAGCCTCAAGAAATCTTGTAACTAGGATAGCCAATCCTGATAAGCTACAACCTCAATAGATAAGATGACTTGTTCCTCCTACAATTTGATTTGCACAAATGCAGATTGAGAAACAACCTTGTGGTGAATAGTGGTACCATTCTCCGTAGGACCCTACGAGATCAAGGACCCCCAAGGTACCTTATTTAAAAAGTCTTTGGCTTTACAGAACCAGTCATGGTCTAGTTCTATATGAATCATGTTGACTGATTCTTTGTTATCAAAAGCCTCACATTGCATCACTGAGTGTGAGAGCATTTTCACATGAATGGTAGTGAAATCAGTAGATGGATTCTGAGGGATCAAGGATCCCAAAGATGCCATGGTGTCTACAAATCTATTTGATGAATGAGGGATTGCCTCGATGTCATACCATTCTAGTTGGGCTAGATATGTGTCAACAAGCTCCTTGTAAGCTTTCAAGATTGGATCCCTACATTGAAATAGTCCTTTGACTTGGTTGACTATGAGGAGGGAGTCACCAAAGATATTTAGCCTCTTGATTTTCATAGTGATGGTTATTTGGAGACCCAATATTAGGGCCTCATATTCGATGTTGTTATTAGTGCAAGGGAAGTCTAGCTTAAATGACAAGGGCATTGGAGCACCTTATGGCATGAAAAAGACAATCCCTGCACCACCTCCTTGCTCACACTTTGAACCATCAAAGAACAAAGTCATGTCAACTTCATTTTTAGGTTCTTCGAGTTTGGGTGCTTCTGATAATGTGAAGACTGCATCATCAAGAAGTTCTATGGTGAGGGGCCTACTATTCTGAAGAGGCACCTCAGCTAGATGATCAGCTATGACTTATCCCTTGATGGACTTTTGGCTTATGAATTCCAAGTCAAATTCTATCAATAGCATGATCCACTTTGTAGTACGTGTATTATGATATGTCTTGCTCATCATATACTACAAAGGATTTTGTTTGGATATTACATATATCGTATGGCTCAACATGTAGTGGTACAATTTCTTGGTTGCAAAGACCACTGCTAAGCACAACTTTTCTACGTATGCATATCCTATCTCGTAGCTCACCAAGGTGCAGTTGATGTAATATATCACTTGTTCTTTATCTTGCACATTCTTTTGAGCCAACATGGTGCCCAAAGAAAAATTGATAGTGGATATATATAAAGAATGGCACATCTAGCCTTGGTGGAGCTAGAACTAGTGATATTGCTAGGTACTTCTTGATTTCAGCAAAGGCTTGCTGACATTCTTCATCCCACTAGAATGGGACCCCCTTGTGTAGCAGTCGATTCATGGGTCGATATTTATCTGATAGTTGTGTGATGAATCACTTTATGGATGCTACTTTGCCCTATAAGCTTCTCAACTCTTTGATGTTAGTGGGTGGGGCCATTTCTAGGATAGCCTTTACCTTTGCTAGGTCTACCTCGATGCCTCATTTAGAAATGATGAATCCCAAGAGTTTTCTAGAAGTTACACCAAAGATGCATTTCTTGGGATTCAACCTAACATTGTGCTCAATCAGGTGATCGAAGACCTTTCTGAGGGTCTCAACATGCTCTTCATGCAGCAATGACTTGGCCAATAAGTCATCGATGTAGTCTTCTAAGATCTTGTGCATGTAGTCATGGAAAATGTATGTCATAGCCCATTGATATGTGGCACCAACATTTTTAAGACCAAATGGCATTACTTTGTAGCAGAATATTCCCCATGGAGTGGTGAATATGGTTTTATGTTGGTCTTCAGGTTTAATCTGAATCTGATTGTAACCAAAAAAACCATCCATTAGGGAGAGCATCTCATGACCTATAGTTGCATCTACAAGAGCATCTATGTTGGGCAATGAGAATGAATCCTTTGGTGTTGCCTTATTGAGATCCCTAAAATCTATGCAAATATGGATTCTTCCATCAGGTTTTCCTATGAGCACCATGTTTGATACCCATTCTGGATAGTCGATGGGAACAATAAAGACTACATCCAATAGTTTTTACAACTCATTCTTAACCATCAAAGTGATGGTTGGATGCATATTTCTGAGCTTTTGCTTGACCGATTTCTTCATGGGATCTAGCGAAAGGTTGTGGACAACCAATTTTGGATCGAGTCCCGACATATCTTTGTAGGTCCAAGCAAAGAGATTTGGTCTCTCTTTCAATAGAGGAATAATGATGGCCTATTCTTCTAGAGATAAGCTTTCTCTGAACTTGAATTTCTTTGGTTGAGAAGGATCATCACTGATGTCCACCTTGAAAGTCTCCTCTATTGCCATATGTGACCCCTCCTCAAGCTGGTGAGGAGTGGGGATTAAGTGGATGTCATCTACTAGATTTATAGGTCCAACTAAATCAGAATCAAGACCAACGTGATAGACATCATGTGTGCAGCCTGGTGCAAAATGGAATGGTTGTAGCATCTCTTCATTAGGGAAGAAATATTTAGGCTCTAAGGGTGAATCAATATGATCCCAATCAATAGCATCTAAGTTAAGACATAATGGTTTTGAAGGATCTACTGGGTTGTGAAGTGGAGTGGTCAAATCAATGGAGATCATGTTGATGGATGGGATGAAATCTCCAAGACCACATGGGTGAAACTCTTCATTAATGATTTACCTTCCATACCCAAGATGAGGCTCTAGGGGTATGGGGATCTCAAGATCTGGTCTATGAATAGATGAGATGATGGGATCATTAGGCAACAGTTACTCTCTAAATATTGGTGGATCCGAGAAGACCATGTGATAGATGACATCTAGATTTGGTGGTCTTCCTAGGAAGTGAAGGTCAGGATCTATGGTGTGAAGTATCACTTCTCTCTCAACAAGTAGATTGACTTGATGTAAGTGATGAGGCCCAAGATAAGCCATCTCGATCTCATCCTCAAATTCATCATCACTTATGAAGAAACCATTCATTTTTACCTATTGGAATTGGGTGGTGACTTACCTATTGATGCCTAAGATAGGCCATCTCAGTCTCATATTCATAATCATCATCGCTTATGAAGAATCCATTGGCATTTACTATTGGCCCTATGATTTGGCGTGCATGTCTTATGAAGGCCATCTCAATTGAGTCCTCTAACTCATAGCCACTCTCATTCAAAATGTATCCACTCTCTACATGGCCAGACCAAGCGAGGTTTTGCACATATTGAGGCCCATGATAGGCCAAGCTAACTTCATCTTCATCCTCACTTGAGACATAATCATACTCCTCTCACTCATATCCATGGATTGGCTCATCCTCCCATAGGATGGCTCCTGATGGGTACACTTCAAGAGAGGATTCAAGGTGATACTCATCAGGTGGTGTGATATTGACCATAGACACCCATCCATCACCCAAATAGTTTCTACTAGGGGGTTGATAGGGATTCCAATCAATGTCCTCCCTAAACCCTAAGCTTAGCCTATCTAGGGATGCTACCAAAGAATCATCATAGCTCTATATTTGATACCCTAGACCACACCTATCAGTAGGTAATTGGTACTATGCTAGAATGGAAGCTGATGCCCTTGCTCATACAGACCTAAGCCATAGCCATGCCAATGACACTGCTCAAAGTACCTTAGAGCAAACTCAAGATTTGACAAGTAATGAACATTCATGGTGAATGGTTCATCCTCATCCTCTTCAATATCAGAAGTAGTATGGGCACAATCCAAACCAGCATAGATGAAGTTGGTTTGGTTAGGGGGAACCCCTAATGGAACTACTATCCCTACTAGAAAATTTGGGACTCTTGGTCATCCCATGTCTTGCACAGACTCAATAATAGGTATGAAAGTCATGTTCTACACAAGATATTCACCTAACCCTATGTTGGCTAAGTGAACTATCACCTACGGTGCAGATGATGTTGTTGATGAAGCAAGTGAGGTAGGTTGAGGTACCTCCTCGGCTATGTCCTAGGAATCTTCCTCCTCCATGGGATTTAGAATTTCCATAGCTACTATAGTTGGAAGTTCCTTAGGTCCTTCCTCCACTAGGGGTGCTTTCAACTTCTGATTATATTTTGCTTTAGATGTTGAAGGCTTTTTAGAAGTGCCAATAGTCTTAGATGTAGGAGGTGGTGCCGATGTGGATGGGTCACCTCACACTGATTTGCTCTTGTTTTTTGGCTATATGGTCGAGGATGAAGGCCTTATGTATAGATGTGTTGATGGAAGGACAAAGTTTCCCAAAAGTCAACCTGATGCATGTATTTAAATGGCTCTTCATCAGATGGAACCACATGAACTTGTCCCTCATGCACATACTTGATGCATTGGTGCAAGATTGAAGGAACACACTACATGTCCCTTATCCAAGGATGCCCTAGAAGGATGTTATATTGCATTACCCCTTCCAACACATGACACATCATGAGGATGGTCTTATGTCCTACCTTAATAGGTAGAATGACTGTACCCACTATGGAGCACAATGCATCATTGAAAGCCCTTAACGTGTATGAGGTCGAGATAATGTTGGACTTAGGGATCTTTAAGTGCCCTATAGCCTTTGTAGTGATAATGTTGATCGATGAGCCCATATCGATTAGAACCCACTTGAATGGTATGTCATTGATTGACATGATGATATGCAAAGGTAGGTCTACTAAGGTAGTAGGAACTACCTTAATTTTATGATCATAAAAATGGATCACAGGCTCTTGGCACTATTACACTTGCCCCACAAAATGTGTGAATGCATCTAGGTTCTAGGGCTGGAGCTCGATTGATCTCAAAATCTCCATCAAAGTCTCCCTATGCCTAGGAGATTGTTGTATGAGCTCATAAATTGACAACTTGGCTGGAGTCATTTGTAGATTTTGTTCTAGTCTACTCTAAATAGTTACCATAGGTCATGGTGGACCTAGAGGATTGTTTTGCACCTATCTCTATCGAGGTGCAGAGATATGAATAGGAGCCACTAGAGGCTATGGTTGACCATATCATCGAATCCTAGTTGCCATATTGACTATCTCAACCATTCTGATGCATCCCTAAATGGGTGGCTCGACTCGAACTTGGTTGAATTGGGTGCCCTGATCTCTAGGGGCCTCATGATTTGGCAATGGGTTCTTGAATATACCCATATCTCTATTATCGGGTGCTAATGGGTTGTCAACTTTTAGCTCACCCTTCTCAATCATGTTTTGCACAACATTCTTGAATCCGATACATGTCTCGATGTCATGCCCTATATTCTATGATATGGGTAGTATTGATCTTCCCTATATCCCTTGGGCTTGGGATGATTAGGGTCAAGAAGTTGTGCATCAAGAAATCTGATTCTTTATGCCTCACTCAACTGATTAAATATTGATTGCATCAATTCATTTAGAGGCATGAAATAGTGAGGTGGTCGATGCTCCTTATTTTAGCCCTAGTTGTTCTTTGGGTCATAATTAGCCGATGGGGGATGAGCCTGATAGTTTTGTGATTGTTGGCCATTGCCTCCCTTTGGCATACTTAAAATGACCTGGTTGACTTGAGCAGGCTTGGCCTACTTCTATTGATTCTTGTTATGGTTGGCATTATTCCACTCCTTGTTCTAGAGCTTGAGGTCTCCTTCATCAACCTTTATGTCCTCAATAAGCTTGGCTTGAGCCAAGGCTTCTTTAAATGATTCATACTACTATAGTTGTAATAACAATGAGATGTGTTTTGCATAGCTCTTTGTGAACATTCGGGTGAGCTCTTCAATGGGAATGGAGAATGGTAATTTCACCATTATTTTCCTCCACCTATTCCCATAATCCATAACTAGCTCATCATCATATTGCTTTAAGTTGGCCAGATCGGATAGGTTCACCTTCTTCTTGGCATCGAAGGAGAAGTATTCAAGGAATGCATTCACCAGTTGCTCAAAGTTGATGATGTTGTGCTTGGGTAGTTGATTGAACCATTGAGTTGTTGCACCCGATAACATCATAATGAATATTCTTAGCATTAGGGCATCATTCTACTCAAGCTGGAAGCACACATTCATGAAGTTGGTAATGTGTTCTTGTACATCTTCCTCTCCCTTAAACTTGTCTAGCCTAGGCATCTCAAAGTGCCTAGGATATGCAGGACTCAGGACTGAGGGGCACAGAGGTTGGTTGTGTATCTTGCTCAATGTCAGCTTCTACCCACTCGTGTCCTATTTTTTGAGAGATTTGACTCTCTCAATGAGTATTTGATATACCTTCGAAGAAATAATCTCTTGTTCTTGAAGGTTCACTCATGGTGGTAAGGGAGGTAATCCTATGTTTGCCCGATTTGGGCATCTATACTCATCCCCCATAACCATGGATGGAGGTTCAAGATATGTCTATTCCTGATCTTCCATCCCTACCTATTCCTCATTGAATTGTGTTTGTTCGAGGTCCAGGTGTTGTTGATGTTGTGAAGCATGGTGAGTACGCTCATTTCTTTATCTAGTGCTTCTCTCCTACTGAGAATCGACACATCTATCATGTTGGTATTTCTCACCACCTATGTGTACATCAGCTCGAGCTAGCCTATCTGCTAGCTCTTCATGCTCAACCCTTTCCTCTCTCAAGCATTGCTCATGTAGGTGCAGGTACCTCTTCCTTCATTCTTCTTGCTCAAGAGTTTCCACATGCTCTCGCTCAATGTGCAATGCTTCTTCTAACCTATGTATATGGTCGAACCGACCTACTACTAAAGGTTCATGCCTTTCTAACTCTGTGTAAGGAGTTCTAATGTTTAGGCCCCTCAAGGAGGCTCCTACTATGTTCTTGCCCTTGTCTATCAGGGTGACTTATTTTGTGGTGTTGTGTACCCCCATGGTCAAAGTAGTGTATGTGCTATGGGGTCACTTTGAAGCTTCCCTAGTTCATTGGTGTGCCTAGTAGTTATGCTATGAACTTCCTGAAGTAGAATGTGTGGTAGCAATGCTTCTTGGAGCTGGTCTCGAGGGAACTCGATCCAACTCATCAAGTTATCTGGTTCTCCATGATTGATCCCATGGAGTCCCATTGGCACCAATGAGCTCATAATCTAGGGGTACCCTCCCATATATAGGGAGGCTATAGGATGTCCTGGGTCTACGACTAGGCATAGCCCTAATGTCTTACCCCTCAGTGGGCTGATCTATCCTAAGTGTATCATGTGAAGTTTGGGGTCTTGCAACCCTTACATGCCTATGTGATGATGGAGGTCTTGATGCCTCCTCATGTCTATGTGATGATGGAGGCCTTGAGGCCTTCGCATGTCTATGTGATGAGGGAGGTCGTGATGCCTCTACATGTCTATGTGATGAGGAAGGCCTTGAGGCCTCCTCATATCTATGTGATGAGGGAGGTCATGATGCCTCCATATGTTTGAGTGATGAGAGAGGCCATGAGGTCTCCTCATGTCTATATGATGAATGAGGCCTTGAGGCCTCCTCATGTCTATGTGATGAGGAACCAAGATGTGGCTCTCTCATTAGGGTTTCTCGAGGAGTCCCCCAAGGGTTGAGTTATCACCCCTAAGACTTGCTAAACTTCATCCAATGACACTATGGGTGGGTGGCTCAATGCTAGTGTGACTATGAGTGTGTGGAGCATCAGTTCCTACCTCAATATTGGACCGAGGGTGGTTGCTCCATGTGTATACCATGATGACTATGAGTTATCTTCTTAAGTAAATTCTAAACCACACAAGCAAAGCAAGCAGATGTTTATCTCATTTAAGGATTAATGTGTGTTCCCTAAACTATTTTGTGTGTTTTGATTTATTGAATATATAAGCTAACTCTCATCATATTTTACACTTTTGTTGGATGGTATACTCAAATTTTTTAAGGGATTTCACCTATATACTCACAACCTAAATATGGTAGTGAATTCGATACTCAACAAGTTACATAGGTACTACCAACCCTCACCCAGCACCCCATGCGCAATGATACACCCCTCAAAGAGGGATACATGCAATTTTCCATGGTTTATGGATAGTTCTTGGGTCACATTGGCCATGTATGGGTCTTTATTATACTCTTTCTCATGAGCCAACCAAGTGGTAATGACATCCACTATTGATCTCGATCAATGGTTGGATGTGAGAGCCCAACTCACTGATGTTAAAAATGAAGACGTGATGTGTGTGGGGTTCTTTTTAACCTTTCATATAAAACTATGCATCACAAAGCAATCATGACTATTTTCCTATATGCCTATAAAATAACATTTCAATTCAGAAAATGCATCTCAACTGATCTAATATGAACTTTGATGCACTTTCCTACTTTATGATGTAATGGCCTCTAGTTGGGCCACATGCAAGCAAACTTAAACACACAAAATCCTAGCACGTTGGAGACTAGGGCAGACCTTAAAAATAGAGGCCCATTGTTCCTAGAAGCACCTAGAGGAAACTAAAAAACTCTAAGAAACATCAAATGCATTTTCTTTTTCTATATTTTCCTTAAAAAAATGTGATTTAAGTTGTTTTCTGAAAAAAGTTGCAAATAGAGAAAGACAAAAAAATAGAGAATGCTACCAACCTCAAATCCTAGTCTGATGATGAAAATTCTACCCTCTACTACACTTTTTCTAGCCATTGTCAACTAGAGTGACTACTATTGTCATTATAATAAGATCTTTTGGTCGTTGTCGACCAGAGTGACCAAAAACCTACACATAGAAAACCTATAAATATTAGTAAATTGATAGAAAATAAAAACTTAGTGGGGGTCCCACCATGATCACCATCTATGTGACCCCGAGAAGTGCACCACCCTACTTGCAATGATTATTATATCAAATGAAAAGAAAAGCACATATGCATAACATAAAATAAAAATAATAAAAAGATATTCTTTTATTAATGCTTCTAGATCTTGGTTACATATACGTCCCTCTAAGGGATACTCATTTTTGATACAATCTATTACAAGTGGGATAATGATGAATGTATCCCCTCACAAAGGGATGATGCACCTTCATAGGCCTCCCGATATCACACACCAAAATATATGAGGGCTTACAGATGCCTCCTCCTTATCTCATCCTAGAGGGATCTTATGCTTTGAATACCTTGAACTGATCCTATGAACCTGTAACCTACATGCATAGAAACAATAGAGCACAATAAGTAGTACGGGCTACCTCTCTAAATGAGGCTATTATTAGAAAATATGATAATCAAGATAAATAATCATAATGTTATTAAATTCAATAAAACTCAGAAATATAATGTAAATGCATTAAATAAATTATATCTAAGCTAGAACTAATTAATAAATCAAAGAAATAATGGATCTAAGCTAGAACAAAGGAAAATAATGTCTAATACCCTAAAATATGCCTATGAGCCACTATCCAAGATAGCGGCCATAAAATAAAGCTCTTCTCCTCATGAACCAAGGGTTGTAGCACTATCTTCTTTACTCCAATTGATGTTCAAGGGTCACCTATTATGTCTGGTACACTGATTGGTGATGAATAATAAATGGATCTAAATAGTGTATGGTGGAAATCATAGCTAAATTAGATAGAGCTTCAATGCTCCTCAAAGGGGTATAGATTCACTCTCTCAATCAGCTAGGGCTTTCATTACAAAATTTGAATATTCATAGATCTTTTGCTTTGCTTGGGAGAGTCCATATGTAGACCTCCCTCTATTTTAGATCTAGATCTTGGCTTCCTAGAGAAGCCAAGATCCAAATTGCATGCAACTAACCATCCTGGGGGAAAGCATCAATCACAAATTTGCATTGAAGGGGTAGTTAGGAGGAACTCTAGGAGTTCCATACCAAAATCTGCCCATAAGCAATGCAAGGTGTAGTCAGACTGCATGATCTGGGCTCGTATTCATGGCCAGACTATGCATGGTGCTAGCCGCTATCAAGAGTAGTGGCTAGGTGTGGCCGCTATCAGCTTCAGTGGCTAGATGTGGTGGTCGCTCTGCTTGAGAGCGGCTAAGCCTGGATGGGCTAGAACTACCCTTTTTGAGTGGTTAGGACCACTGCTAGCTCTTGGAAAGGTCCAAGATGATTCATATGGTCTCTGAATGTGTCCATATGGGTAGTCTCCTAAACATGACATGTTTTAGGTGTCTACACATTTTACCTACTATTTCAACATGGTGGATTATTTGAGTAGGTCCATAATAGCAATGCCCCTCTAGGACATTATCTCAATGCCCAAGTAGATGAAGTAGTTAGAAGAAGCTCTATAAAAGTAGAATTAGCTAAACAAAAAAAATATGTATGTAGACTTGCAAGTATCTATCTCAAAAACAAGCTAGACTAAGCCTATGTTTTCTATCTAACCCTAATCTACAAAGACAAGTTGATACATAATTATCTATTCAAATCTAGTTCCAACATACTATTCATGCCTAAAAGGGTAGAAAATGCACTCAAATTGGTATATGAGCCCATTAAAAATAAGGTAGTTCAACCATATGACACCCTAGTATAGATCTCTGGATTGGTATGGAACATTACTTTGGATGCCCTAACCTCATAATGCATCAAGAAATTACAGTGATTGAACTCCCACCCACATTTAGTATATGTCTATCAAGGTATTTCACTATCAATATCAAAGGATATCTATCCTTGTACTAGATCCATATGTTGCTCCAATCTAGATATGGTGCTATGCTAAAATTTCCATCAAAATTTCTCCACATTTGGTACAAGGAGCAAGTTCTCTCTATTGAGCTTAGTGGGGAGCAAGCTTACATGACCGAGGAAGAAAAAATAGGATCAAAAATATATGTTTATGAATTGTATCCATATATTCCCCATGATTACCTAGAGTAGTGGGCATTTGAGATGTGGGAATCGGTTTTCAATGAACATTCGACCAAAGTTGGGATGGGGTGATCCGACACCACCAGTATGTTGTATATATGATAAATTCCAAAAAAATAAAATTCAAAAGTGTATATGAAAGCATTTTGATTTCTCATAAGATCTAAAATGAGGGAGCTTATATTTCCATTTGATTAAAATAAAATATTTCTTTTCCAAGAACACATGTCCCAATATCGTGGAAGAATCCATATTGAATGGAATGCTTTGACCAAAATAAGCATGAGTCATATAATCAAAAATCAACAAAAGGGATGTTTTAACCTTGTGTAACAACACATACCTCAAGAATGAACACATGATGGATTTTCACTAACCCAAAGCTAAAGGAAAAGAGTATTGAGGGAAAATAAATGCTCATATTTGATCGAAGACCATCTATAGCTAATAGCATGACCATCCTAGCTAGAAAAGACCCCATTAATGGCCAATATAAATGAAGGTATGCAACCCAATATCAAGTTGTTAGAAGATAGAGACACTTGATCCATGCCTGAAGAGATGTGCCTATGTATCCACCATAATGCTATTACTCATAAGGCCATGAAGGATAACAACTATAGAACACATGTCATATCCAAAATGCGCAAAAGAGAAATTCTACAATAGGTGGTAAAGCTAACGAATATAATTTATTTGTAGACACCCATAAGTCATGCAACTCCTTTGATTGGATACAAGAAAGGCTCAAATCCATTATGAGGTGGAACACCATCCAATCGCACTAACTACACACTAGGATAATCTACCTTTGGGAAAATTTAAGACCAAGAAGTATTAATGCCTCACCAACTATCTCCTTGAAGCAAAGCATGCAGTTTCAATATCTTGGTATGAGTGCCATATCTCTCAGGTGCAAATAGCCTTATCATGCATTCACGGTGGATAATTTTTCCAACCCTTTAGATAAAGATCTTTGCAAATTAAAAGGGTAAATAATTTTAAAATCAAACAAGACAAAAGTTGAAGCAGTAATTGATTCATCTTGTTGCCTCTCCAAAAAGGAAAGATTTCACATTCAAGAAGAATTTAAGGTCGATATGCATGCCAAAGTCCAAAATGGAAGTCTATAAGAAATGGGACTCATGCCTTAAAAATTTTTATTACTAATCAAATAAATAAATAGTCTAGGAAGTTTGAATCATTAGAGTAGCAAAAGCATAACCAAAACTTACTAGAGCCTACTTACGCAGAAGCGTCCATAAAGCCATGGGGGAGAGAAGAAGCAACACCCATAGCCTAACAGCAAGATCTAGGTCTTTTCCTATTTTTTTGATTGCTTCCTAATCCACCTTTGGCTAGGATATGCTATCCCAAGACTTCCAAGCTACAGTCCTTTAATTGTTGATAGATGCAATAGGAGTAGTAGACCGCAAGCTGTCAAAAAGGACAAAAACTATAAAATAAGGGGCACTGTAGAGATTCAACCAGAGTAGCTTTGAATATTTTGTGGTCTAGATATGGAGTAGAACCTTGGCTCAATATATGGTACCTGAGGTGCATAACTACTTTTAAATAGTATTTGCATGTGATGAACTCTACAATCCTAAGTCCTGAGAGATTCTACCTCCTGATGAAGGTTTTAGGGTTGTCATCCACATCCATCTAATTTGAAGAATGTTAATGGTGGAGACAAGGAGTTTTTTGGTGAGTTTCAAAAGTGCCATTGAGCTTTACAATTCCATTATTGACAAGTTAATATACCTATAGGAGGAGTGTGGCATCCAAGATGACAAACTATCGAGATTCCCCTTGGGCCTCAACACCTTTAAGGAGAGGGCCAAGGACATTGCTAGAATGCTAGCGTTCATTTTCAAGTTCAAGGATGACAAAGACCTATTCTAAGCCCAAATTAGTGTTCTATATCAAATAAGATGCACACCTAATAAATAGTAGG
This sequence comes from Wollemia nobilis, assembly GCA_028583015.1. Lineage (NCBI taxonomy): Eukaryota > Viridiplantae > Streptophyta > Pinopsida > Araucariales > Araucariaceae > Wollemia > Wollemia nobilis. The sequence goes on from JAQPPZ010003577.1 coordinate 1,336,069, forward strand.
TGGTTTTCAATTTTAGTGACTGCATAGTCAATAATATTCATGAAGGATTGGTTAGGTTCTAGGAGACCAGAGTCTTCAAGTTCTTAGCATTCCTAGCTCATTTGATTTTTTTTAGAATCAAGGTGCATACCCCAGACTAGCTATGAGGCCTATGGATATTTGAAACACCTATGGCCTATCTCTTCTTGGATGGAAGGCTTGAAGGGGTCCTCCTATTATGAATTTATGGAGAATTTCCTAGTCTCAATATTGACAACTCTAAGTGGGAAAAGGCTTGAGCATCTCTGAGTTGGTTGTAAGAAATATTTGAGGGGCCAACATTGAGGAGATAATTTCTTTGTTGAGGATGTCACACTCATTAGAATGCATGGTTTCAACAAGAGAGCTTATTGATTGACAAAGCATATGTCTAAACAAATTTTGTGTTGGAAGTGCTTTGTCATATGGACTTCGTTAACACAATTGTAGAGCTAAAAACATGACACCAAGCAATTCCAAATAAAATAAAATTCAAATAACCATATATTACACAACAAATAAGATTTACATTAAATGGGGGGAGCCTAAAAAATCCATTTTTACAATAGCGTATTTGAGAATCCTTTTTGATACAATTATTATAAATCTTGCTAGGGTTCTCTGAAATCCTAGATTTAATAAATGATGGTGTCTCCAATTGTGTCTTGCTTCCAACAGGTGTGAGTAGGATTTTGCATATTCGATGTCGGGCCACTCCAACTTAAACAGTCATCCAATGCTGATGAATCTCCAAATATGCACACAGAAGATGAAAGAAGAGAGTTAGTAATAATTGAGAGGGATCCACTATGTGAGACCCTTAGACTTTAATAAAACCCTAGATATCATGTAACTCTACTGCAAATAAATAAGGAAATATCGAAATTAACAAAACAAAGAATGATTTACCTTGCTCCTTGTTGGTTTTCTTTTAATAATTGGATCTATTGCAGGTCGATGGTGAAGGTGTGCCCTAGCATAGCTTGAAGGCTAGGGAGATTTCAGAAAGGCTTATGTAAACTACCCGTGGGTGCTTGGAAACTGTAGGAAATGCTCGTAGGTGCTCAGGATTGGTAGGGAGGCATCCAGAGGTGCTTTGCAGTGACCAAAAGCACCCAAAGGTGCTTGGTAGCTGAGGGAGGATTCTGCAAAAGCAGATCTGAGGAGTTAAGTGAGGTATTTGAAATTTAAGTGTCAAAGCTATGGCGACGGAGGGAGTTGGTGCAAGGGCTGAGGTTGTGGATGGGGCATGAGTTGCTAAAGTAACATTATGATTTTGTATTGTGTAATTTTTTTTTCTAACTAATGTTTTGTGTTGTATTGCAGCTTAGGATTTTGGAGGCTCAACACCGATTTTTACCTTACATTCCCAGGATGAGGAAGGCAATTACAGATGAGAAGTGGGGCCTATTGGAGGAGGTGGGTCTAGCAGAGGTAGCCTGACTCGATGTTGTGAGGGTTGATTAGGGGTACCTCTCTACCTTGGTGAAGAGGTGGGATGCAGGTAGGGGGACCTTTCATCTCCCCATGGGTGAGGTTACAATTACCTTGGAGGATGTATATTACATCCTCAAAGTACCATGGAGGGGATCTGGGTTGAGGTCAAGCTCAACCAAAATACGAAGATGATACAAATATTTGGGGATGCATGGAAGGGGGTGAAGGTGGAGTGTGGGGTTATACCCTATTTGTCCATGTATGTGGACAAGGAGTTGGACCCCCTTCATACGTTGGTTATGTTCATGTTGGCCAACATCATGTCCCCGAACAACACTAAAAGCAGGTTCCCATGGAACCTGATAGGGGTGGTGAATTACATTCTCACTGGGAGGTAGTTATACACATGGGCTCCTGCCTTATTGGTACAATTGTACTGGGAGTTGTATGATATGATGAGGCAAGGGAGGAATGGGTTGGGTTGCAGCCTGCTGCTATAGTGTTGTGAATGGGAGCACTTCAGTGTGGCTCGGTTGAAGGGTTTACTTATGGTAGGCTTGGGTAGGGAGCAACCCTACGCTAGGTGATGGGCATTGGTTGAGGAGTTGCAGTCGAGTCATCCAGTGAGGATGAGCTGGTGGTACAAGGAGTTATGGGATGGACTAATTTCCACCCAAGTGATATGGAGGTCATGGAAAGGTTGCAAATGGATTGGGGATGGAGAGCACCTACGGTAAGTACAACAGGCTTAATGACTGGTTGGAAGGCATGGGAGTGAGGTGGAGTACTTCTAGATCTTACGAGTGCTCCACCATCTTGGTTTGAGGTAGGATGTCCCTGATAATATGGTGTGATATAGGAGACATTAGGATGAGAGTGGGCTACCTTACACAGAGCCATGGAGGGTGTATTGGAGGATGATGAGGAGATGTATCTCCTAGATGTGAAGGATGTGGGGATGACCGTGGAGTATGATGCATGGTTCATAGCTCAGACACCATGGGCACCGTCTCAAGGAGTGGTCGATGGATATGGAGGTGGAGAGGCTAGGCATGAGGGTATTCAGGAGGCCCAGGATGAGGGGGCCCAAGAGGCCCTCAAGTAGTAGTGGTGTGTTCAATTTGATAGTCGAAGGCAGAGGGCTAAGGGTACGGTTCAGTAGGCTTTCAATATTAGGGGAGATGGTGTAGATGGGGAGGATGCGAAGGAGGTTCTAGATGTACCTCCAAGTTAGAATAAGGAGGATTGGATACAACTAGATTAGTAGGTGGTGATGTAGGATGCAAGGATCGTGAGGCTCCAGGAAGAGCTAGCAGAGAGAGCGTCAACATAATGTCGATATAGCACACCTTCAATCTTGGCACAAATATATTGAGGCATTGGAGGATAGGTTGATGGAACATCATATTCCACTTCCTAATCCTCCAACCTCATCTATGTTTGAGGGTACAAGGCATAGTGAGTCTAGGCATAGCTCTAGGTCTAGGGCTCCTTCTAGGTCATAGGGGTCCTCTTGGAGGGTATAGCTAGTGCTTAGATGCACTTTTGTATATGAGCCTTGGTGCTCCATTGTATGTAGCCTTTTGGCATTCATTGATACATACATACATATATATATATATATATATATATATATATATACATATACATGGATTTTACCCTTTTGTGTATTATTTTTATGTGTATACTTTGTGTAATGCTTTTGTGTAATGCATGTTTATGTTTTATGATTAATGCATATGGTATATTATGGATGATTAATGCAAGATGGAATATATGGATGATTAATGCAATGTGGTATGTATGGATGATTAATGTAAGGTGGCATTCTAATGATCATTTTTAGTTTAGATCTTTGTTTTTTACCATGTTTTAGCATTATTGTTTAATCAGGGGCACTGATCTTGGTGGTATGTGGTGGATAATAGCTCATGAAATGACATGGAAGAAGATATGGATGTTGATATGGAAGAAGATATGGATGTTGATATGGAAAACTGCTTGTTTTACAGAGACTCAAACATCCTAGTGGTATCAAACAAACTCATTAAAAATGCCTAATACCTCTAGGACCAAATGTATGTGTAGTGAATTCATTACCGAGTCAAGAGTATGGTAATGACCCTAGACAATCAAGAACCAGTGTGTGTGCAAGTGAGTTCATTAACTCATCTTGAGTAAATTGGGTAAACCTATTATGGATGAAACCAAGAAGCTAGTTTGTCTATGTCAGCGGTTAGAGGTCTCTATTAAAAGAGACATGTCACCATGCATGAGTGTACTCCACTGCCATTCAAGCATCTATAGCTCCGATGGAGGCTAACTCCATATTCCATGACTTTTTTCGTTGATCTCTTAAGTTTTGGGGATGACTACCTAACTATCTGATTGGAAATGTAGTACGATCCTTTGAACCTAATGGATCAATGGTGTGTGATGTAAAATATTTAGAGTTTTTATTAGGGATTTTTCCCTACTCTTTCTTTTATTTTTAGAATTGTGGTAGTGGTGAAGACCACTATTTTTATGGATTATGTTGCATGATGGTACTAGCAAGGATGACCATAAGTACTATTATCCACTCTTTGTATAACGATGTATGGACCTAACCAATTAGCCATGAATTTATCATGAAGATGCAATAATGCATTGGTGTTTTGCTGGTTCTCTTTAAGGACATGATCTCCTACTTGGAATTCACGTAGATGAACTTTGGTGTTGTAAGCATGTTTGAGGGGGTCTTGATAAACTTGTAAATGCTCTAAAGCATTGACCCACCTCTTATCAAGAAGTGTGAGTTGGTCAAGATGTGTTTGTCTTGCAGTGTTGTCATCTATGAATTCCTACAAAGAAATTTGCAAGAAAGGGATCTTGAGCTCAAGCGACATGATTACTTCGGCTCCATAGACCAATGAAAATGGTGTTGCCCCTATAGGTGTGCGGATGCTTGTTTGATAAGCCCATAATGCCAAGGGAATTTGTGTATGCCAATCTCTATGATTTTCTTTGACAAGTTTCTTAAGAATAGCAATTAAGGTCTTGTTGGAAGCTTCAACTTGTCCATTTTCTTGTGGGTAATAAGGAGTAGAGAAACTATGTTGAATGTTATATTTCTCGCAAAGTGCTCAAAAATCCTTGTTCTTGAAATATTTGCCATTATCTGAAATGATTTTTGAGGGGATACCAAAATGACAAATGATATGATGAAGTATAAAATCCACAATTCTAGGTCCTATTGTACTGGTTAGAGGAATTGCCTCAACCCACTTTGTGAAGTATTCGGTGATTGTGATAATGAATGTATGTTATCCCGAGGAAGGAGGTAAGATTTTACCAATTAGATCTAGGTCTCATTGTGATGAAGGCCAACGACTTTGAATAGGTTGTAAAGCTTGTGATGGTACATGAGTTAAATTAGCATGTTCTTGACACTTTTTGCAATGTTTAACATATGTGCAACAATCACGTTCCATTGTGGGCCAATAATAACCCATGCGTAGAATATGCTTTGCAATGGCCATTCCACTAAAATAACCACCACAAGTACCATCATGGGCTTCATCTATGGCTCGTTGTGCCTCACTAGACTCGATAAAATTAAGGAGGACACCATTATAACCATGTTTATACAACACGTCCCCCAAAATAATAAAACAAGCTACCTTTTGCTTGAAAGTGCGCTTGGAAGTTCAAGATATGTCATATGGGAGTGTTCCAAACTTAAGAAAGGTTACTATTTGGCTCGACCAAGGCTCATATAAATCTGATTGGATAAAGCAAACAATATTTTCATCTTTTGACTCAGCATGGGAAATTACAGATTTAGAGACCGTTGAAATGATAAGGGGTTGTACCTCTCCCAGTGAGTCTTTTGGAATCAATGATCCAAGGGAGGCCATCGCATCTACAAATATATTAGTCAAACATGGAAAGCTATTTATTTCATACCAATCAAACTTAGAGAGCAACTTCATTGCTACCTCATGATAAATATTAATGGTAGGTTCTTTAAATTGGTATTCTCCATTGATTTTATTGACGACAAGTTGAGAATCACCAAATATCCTAATATGCTTAATGCTCATAGCTATAGCTGATTGAAGACCTAAGATTAAGGCTTCATACTCTGCAGTGTTGTTTGTGCATTAGAAGTCAAGTTTGAATGACAATGGGATAGGCATCCCCTGTGGTGTGTGAAATACAACTCTAGCACCTTGACCTTTCACGCACTTAGAGCCATCAAAGAATAGTGTGATATCGATGTCTTCCTCTAGAATGATATCTTCTTCTTGTTCAGTGATAGCAAATATCGAATCATCTAGGATCTCAGTAATCAAAGGATGATCACTAGGTAGTGAAGTTTATGTAATTTGATCGGCTATTACCTGACCTTTAATGGATTTTTGGCTAATGAATTCCAAGTTGAATTCAATGAGGAGCATTATCCATTTAGTGGTGTGAGTGTTATTGTAAGTGCGGGACATCATATAACGCAAATAATTTTCTCTAGATATGACATAAGTTGTGTAGCTAAGCATGTAATGTAAAAGTTTCTTAGTGGTAAAAACCACTACTAAGCATAGTTTCTCTACATAAACGTATTTAGCTTCATAGCTTACCAAAGTTTGACTAATGTAGTAGATAGCTTGCTCTCGATTTTGTTCATTCTTTTGTGCAAGCATTGTCCCTAAGGCAAAGTCCATTGTTGAGATATAAAGATAAAATGGGACCCCTGAACGAGGAGGAGCTAATATTGGTGGAGAAGCTAGGTACTACTTAATATCATCAAATAATTTTTGATATTCATCTATCCAAGATAATAGCACCCTCTTTTTTAGTATGTGATTGAATGACCTACATTTGTGATAAATTTGTGCAATGAAATGACGGATTGATTGGATCTTTCCTTGTAAACTATGCAATTCCTTTAAGTTAGTTGGGGGAGGCATCTCCATGATGACCTTGATATTGTTAGGATCCACCTCAATGCCTCTTTTGGAGATAATGAATCCTAGAAGTTTTCCCGAGGTAACACCAAAGACACATTTCTTGGGATTCAACCTTACATTATGCTCTAGGAGTCGATCAAAAACTTTCTCCAATACACCAATATGTTCTTGTTGAGTTTTGAATTTAGCCAAGAGATCATCCACATAGTCTTTGATAATATTATGCATGTAATCATGGAAACTGCATGTCATGACACGGTGATAAGTGGCACCTACATTTTTGAGGCCAAATGGCATCACCTTATAACAAAAATTTCCCCAAGGTGTAGTGAATTTTGTTTTGTGTTGGTCATTAGGATTTATTCGAATTTGGTTGTATCCTAAAAAATCATCCATGAGTGAAAGCATTTCATGGCCAGTGCAAGTATCGAAAAGAGTATCAATTTTTGGGAGAGGGAAATAATCCTTAGGACACACTTTGTTAAGATCTCAAAAATTAGTGCACATGCGTATCATCCCATTAGGCTTAGAAATGGGTACCATGTTTGACAACCACTCAGGATAGTCGATAGGAACTATGAAGTTCACGTATAAGATTTTTTGAAGCTTTGTTTTTACCAAGAGGGCCACGATAGGATGCATTCTCCTAATTTTTTTTTACCAACTTAGCATCAAGTTGTAATGTGAGATTGTGGACAACCAAACTAGGATCAATATCGGGCATGTCCTTGTAGGACCATGCAAATATGCCCTTCTTCCTCTTGAGGAGAGCAATAAAATGCTCTTGTTCATCGGATGATAAAATTTTACCAAGCTTGATAATTTGCGGATTATATTTATATGAACTAAGGTCCACATCAATGGTATCTCCAATAGACATGTGGGAACCTTCCTCAATTTTATGGGGCATAGGGATTAGATGAATATCGTCTAAGATGTCATCGAACTCTTCTAGCTTATCTTCATCTATTTTTGCTTGGAAAACCTCGGGATCCAAAGGTGAAGGTGAAAATGAAGGCATAGGGGATGGAGGAATGTAGTTAATAAAATCCCTTAACAATTCCTTGGATAAGACAAATTCGACAAAGGATGGAGGTGAGGAAATCCGGTCCATATCAATTGGAATTGGCTTAGCCAGATCGTATGAATTACAGAGTGGGGTAAATAAATCAATAGGATTTATGTTGACTTATGGGCAAGGTGGACAAGGTTGGATGAAATGGGTGGAACCTAAGAACCGATGCTAGGAGCTTGGTTAACCTGAACAACAACAATCAACACAAAATACATTTTACTAAATGATATATACATGCAATGCTGAAAAAGAAAACATATTTTTGTTGATTTTTGATTGATAATTTTAATTATTTTTTTTTTGTTGGTAGTGGTTAAAAAAATTGTTTTTGTATTATGTACATATGTTACAATTTGGCTTATGGATTGGCTTAATGTAATGGAGGTGGTGGTTCACCAGTAGGGGTAACTCACTCTTGCAAAAGAAGAAAGTGAAATATGGGCTCATGTATGGGGAACATGTTGAGATAAAACTCGTCTTGTTCAGAATGGGGAATGATGGGCTTCGATTCTTCTTCAGATTCATCTAAAATTATCGATATAAGCTCAAATTATTCATAGATTTTATCATTAGAATTATTGGGATGGAATGCCTCTTCTCCTAAATTCAGGTTAAGCATTTGGAAGGCTTGTTCAAGAGAAGAGGTGGTAGGGAGTGGGTGGTAGCCTAGACCTGAATGGTCATGCACCTCTTGATATGGAACATCAATAGGTTCATGCACTCCCTGTTCATGCAGTCCTAGGCCATAACCTTGCCAATTGACTATGTGAAAATATCGATATGGAAATCCCATCATGTTTGGAATGTTGGCAAGTTTTGGTTCTTTGGGTTCTTCTATGGGAGCTAGACTTGATGAAGATTCAATCCTCCATATACAAAATTTATGCTATTTGGAGCTAAACCCATGTTATAGACTACTCCTATTGCTAGAGGTGGGTCATATGGGCAACAAAAATCCTTAGCACTAGGGATGATGAGAGGCATAATAGTGATTTCATCAACCACACACTCACCAATACCAAAATTGGTGAGGTGGACCTTGACTTAGGATGACATGGAATGATTATGGTTAGGTGATGGCTCAAGGAATGGTGAAGATGGAGGTTTCTCATACTCTGTCAACTCGACTTGTGAAAAATTAGGTGATGGTAATGGATTGGCTTGGGAAGGTTGTTGAATGGATGAGGATGATGAAGTGGATGGCAATGATGTTCATGAGGTGTACTGAGTGTGACCACACGTGCATGTAGTCACTAATGAAGGTGATGGGTATGTGGAAGATTTATGAGGATCTGTGATAGGGAGCTCTTCAAGAATTGGATCCTTTGATGAAGATATTGGTGAAGTGGTGGATGGATTGGATGATGGCAAAAGAAAAAGGTGAGTGGAAGGGAGCATGGACTCATAAGGATTTGAAATAAAATTACAATACTTAAATGGCTCGACGTCCATCGGTATGCAATGTACCTATCCCTCATAAACATATTTCAAACATTGGTGTAGTATTGAAGGGGCACATCTCATTTCCCTCATCCAAGGTCTCCCAATGAGTACATTGTATGCCATGGATCCTTCCAAGATGTGGAACATTGTATGCAATGTTTTGACCCCTACTTTAATGGGTAAAACAATAGTGCATGTTAGAGTATATTTATATACCTATGTTTTTAGGTATCTAGGCTAGCTTAAGTTCACTAGATAAGATAGTGTGTTCCTAGGTATTTAATAATTTTGGCATGCTTTGTCATCCTTATCTATTTGTTATTTATCGACGGTTGTGATCTTGATCCTCTCCAACCGATCGTGTGGTTGTCATTGCTCTCCTTGCCTATTTAAGCAAGGCCTCTTGTCATTTTGACATAATGCAAGCAATCATTTTTCTCTCGCTCATTTGTGATTGTCTTCATGGCTCTGATCTTGGGTGTGGAATGATATTGTTGGTTCATTCCTCTTTCATGGTACCAGAGCTAAGGAGTTTTTTTTGAAGATTTTCCTTTGAAGCTCTCGCTTGCATCTTGGCTCTCTAGGCCTTCATTCTGTAGATCCAAAGTTTTTGGCTCTTTAGGCCTTCTCTTCTGTAGATCCAAAGTTTTTGGCTCTTTAGGCCTTTCTCCCTCCAGATCTGTCATGGTTTTTTCAACCCAGCTCTCTGTGGTCTGATTTCTCGATGTCTCACGGTGCTCCCTAACAGCTCGGCATCTCTACTCGAGCTCGATCGGCCCTCTGAGAATCGTGCCATTCTTGCTCACCGTGTGGTTGTGGTCATTGCTCACACTGCCCGTGGCTCACTCTAGCTCGTGAGGCGTTCCTACAGGCGGATCGACCCATTCAACGGCCTGTGAGGCCCTTTCACCAGCACGCTCACCGTCTCACGGTGGATCTGCACTCTCAGCTGTGCACGGTTCAGTAACACCATTTCATTGCTTGGCATATTTCACCCCAACGATGTCTTCTCAAGGTGTGCAAGCCTTTTCTGCCCGACGCACAACTTCTCCAGTCTCACGGCCCTCCTCCCATCCCAAGCGCTCCACGACATCTCTCTTTGCATTTTGTGAGTATTTTGGTTGTGTGCACCCTTCATTTTTGCATGGATTAGGGTTTTGTGAATTAATTATTGGTGCCTTCACATTAGACTTTACAAAATATTGATTCACATTAAATTTTAATTTTTTGTGATATTGTAAAGTTTTTGGGCCCTTTAATTTGATTTTTGAGGGCACCCAACGATTAATTGCATAGAATCCACATACGGACTCCGATTCATGTGATTATTTTTGCGTTGGGATCGTGAATCTGCCTATTTTGTTGTGGATCAATTGCATTTCACCTTTCTATCTTGTAAAGTGGTAAAAAAATATTTTTTGGGGGATTGTGTAAAGTTTTTGGGCCCTTTAATTTGATTTTTGAGGGCACCCAACGATTAATTGCATAGAATCCACATACGAACTCTGATTCATGTGATTATTTTTGCGTTGGGATCGTGACTCCACCTAATTTATCATGGATCAATTGCATTTCACCTTTCTATCTTGTAAAGTGGTGAAACAAAATATTTTTTGGGGGGATTGTGTCGGTGTTGATTGAAAGCACCCTTGTGTGTTGCTTGGCTCCTTGTTTCTTCTTGTTGCTTTGGTGATCCCTGAAGATGGATTTAGGATTCAAGATTGAGCCTCTTACACCTCACAACTATCACACATGGAAGCCACGCATGTTAACACTATTGGCACAAAAAGGCTTAAACACACTCATTAAGGAGCAAAAATTCACTTTCAAGATAGATTATGAGACATGGTCTTTCTCTAAAGCACTTGGTGAAGCACTTGGGATGATTAAAGAAAATACTAGTGAGAGTTTGTGGTTCCATTTTGATGAAATAACTACTCCTCATGAGGCATGGGATAAGCTTGAATCATTATTTGGTAAAGTTGATCAAATTAGGGCAATGCAATTGGATGCACAACTTACCTCTTTATCACCTGATGATTATCCCACCATGGTTGATTTTCTCACTAAGTTTAAGGAGCTTTATACTCAGTTGAAAGGCAGTGGTAAATCCAAAAAAGAAGATGAATGTGTATTCTTAATATTGTCAAAATTGAAAGGTCCCTTTCATGTTTTTGCTTCCACATTCCTCTCTACTATGGATGCTATGGGTGATACTTTTAAAATGCCTAGCTTGGAAGAGTTTTGTGATCGTCTTACGAGGGAAGAGACCAAAATTTCCACTCTTGAGACTTCTTCATCTTCTTCGACTAAGGCATTGACAACATCACATCCTAAAGGTAAAGGTAAGCCCAAACCTAAGCCTCAAGACACTGCACCTCCTTCACAGTCAGCTCCTCATCCCAAGGATTCCAAACCCAATCAGAAAGGTTCTTCTAAGAAGAAGAAATCAAAGTCTAATGAGACTTGTGATTTTTGTGGCATTGTTGGTCATCCCATAGCTCGATGTTCCAAGAAGATGCGTGCTTTGGAAGATGCCATGAAAAAGCACAAGATTGATGTTCCTAAGGATGTGCCTAAGGAGCATGGTAAGGCTTTGAATGTTCGTGGTCGAACAGATTTTGATTCAGAGATTTGGGTAATGGATTCGGGTGCTACTCATCATATGACTTCTTCCAAGAAGTCTTTTGCATCTCTTGGTTCTAGTTCTATTTCAAGGATTGAAGTTGGTGATTCCTCTTTCATTTCTGTTAAGGGGAAGGGTGATATTCTTCTGAATGGTGGTCGCATCAATGATGTACTCTTTGTTCCTGATATCATCAACAACTTGCTTTCTGTATATCAGATTTGTAATTCTGGTACTGGGTGGACTATTTTGTTCACACCATAGGGATTTGAGATTCGTAGTTTGTTGGAGCCACAATATTTGATTGCATGGGGTGTTGTTGATCACTCTTTGAGACTCTATCATTTTGAGAGCTTTGATGATTCTACTTTTGGTACTGGGTTGGTTGCTCATGCAGATTCTTTGAGCAGACTTTGGCATGAGAGATTTGGGCATCTCAACTACCGGTATTTGCAGCAGTTGAACACTCATGAAATGGTCACCGGTTTGCCGAAGGTTTCTTGTGTTGATGGTGTTTGTCTTGGTTGTGCTCTTGGCAAGCAACATCAAGACCCATTCCCCAAAGGCAAAGCTCATCGTGCATCTTCACCCTTGGAGCTTGTTCATAGTGACTTGATGGTCTTTCCTCATCTATCTTTCACTAGAGCTCGGTATGCACTTACATTCATTGATGATTACTCGAGGTGTACTTGGGTGTACTTTCTCAAGTACAAGAGTGAGGTATTTTCTCACTTCAAAGTATTTAAGGCTTTGGTCGAGAATCAGGCTTCTAGTTGCATCAAGAAGCTTCACACAGATAATGGGGGGAATACTTTAGCAAAGAGTTCTTTGATTTCCTTGTGGTACATGGCATTATTCATCAGCACTCAGTCCCTCATACTCCACAATAGAATGGGGTTGCAGAAAGAAAGAATAGAACTTTGAAGGAGATGGCTAACTGCATGATGCACTCTTGAGATTTACCTCCCATATTTTGGGTAGAGGTAGTTAATTGTGCGAATTACATCCAAAATCGCACTCCACATCGTGCACTTGCACATATGACTCCTGAAGAGGCTTGGACTGGACACAAGCCGGATGTGTCATCCTTCAGGATCTTTGGTAGTCATGCTTGGGCTTTTATTCTAAAGAAACAACGTAAGGCTTTGGATAGGAAGAGTAAGCCACTCATCTTTGTTGGCTATAGTGAGGACATGAAGGCTTATCGCTTACTGAATCCTGACACACATGATATTTTCTTTCGTACTCATGTTCAGTTTGATGAGCATCTTTCTGATCCTCCTCCTTCTCCTTCCTCTCCTTCTTCGATTTCTCTAGATGACTCACATGACACCACTCTTGATATTTTGGATGTGGAGGACACTCCTGTAGTTGTTGATCCTCCTGTTGTTGTTGATACTCCTAATGTTGTTGCTCCTACTTCTCCTACCTTGCCTAGGTGGGCTCGTATTACACTTGAGGATGCAACACCTTTTATTCAGGATCTTCCTCCTTCCCATCGTCATTCTACCGATACTGGACTAGTTGGTCAGGCAGTTTCAGGTGATCCACAGACTTTTTTAGAGGCTCATGGGATACAGGAGTGGGATGATGCTATGGCGGCAGAGTATTCTTCTTTGATGAAGAATCAGACTTGGGATCTTGTTCCTCTTCCCAAGGGGAGGAAGTTGGTTCGTTGTAAGTGGGTTTACCAAACCAAGTATGCAGCAGATGGTTCTGTTGACAAGTACAAGGCTCATCTTGTAGCTAAGGGGTTTTCACAGGTTGAAGGTATTGACTACTCTGAGACCTTTGCTCCTGTGGCCAATATGGATTATGTTCATCTTGTACTTGCTCTTGCTGCATCACAGAGATGGTCTATCTTTCATATGGATGTGAAGAGTGCCTTCTTGCATGGTGATTTGTAGGAAGAGATCTATATGGAGCAGCCCACTGGATTTGTCCAGGATCCTTCACTTGTTTGTCACCTTAGGAAGTCTCTCTATGGCCTCAAGCAAGCACCTCGGGCTTGGTATGAGAAGATGGACTCTTTTCTTCTCTCTACTAGTTTTGTACGGTGTCATTCTGACCCTACTATTTACATTTGGAGAGATGGAGACCACATCACCATCCTTGTGTTGTATGTTGATGACTTGCTTCTCACTGGAAGCTCCCTTTCTCACATTCAGTCTATACAATAGTCTCTCTCTGCTCATTTTGAGATGGCAGACCTTGGACTTGCTCACTACTTTCTTGGATTTCAGGTCACTCAGATAGATTTTGGAATCTCACTATGTCAGCAAAAGTATACCTTAGATCTTCTTCAACGGTTTTGGATGGCTGACTGCAAGCCATCTCTGACACCTTTCCATATGGGGGTTACTTTGACTTCTTCTTGCACTTCACCATTGTGCGATGCTACTTTGTATCGATAGTTGGTTGGAAGTATTTTGTACCTCATGCATACTCATCCTGATATCTCCTATGCAGTTGGGCTTGTTTCTCGGTTTGCACAGTCCCCACATGAGACTCATTGGTAGGCAACCAAGAGGATTCTTCGCTATGTGAGGGGCACTTCACACTTTGGTTTGTTCTATACCAGAGGTGATCCAGTGTTGGTTGGCTACACTGATTCAGATTGGGCTGGTTCTTTCGATGACCATCGTTCTACCTCCGACTATGTGTTTTGTCTTGGCACTTCTCCCATTGCTTGGTCTTGCAAGAAGCAGTAGGCTATTGCACTATCATCCACTGAGGCAGAGTACAGGGCAATGGTTACTACGAGTCAGGAGGCTCTTTGGCTTTGACAGTTGTTGGAGGAGTTTCATTTCCCACAGGATCAGGCTATAGTTCTTTGGTGTGACAACCAAAGCACCATCCACATTTCTCGCAATCCTGTTGAGCATCAGCGTACCAAGCACATCAAGGTTCATATGCATTTCATCCGCCAACACATCCAGGATGGCATTCTCGGCTTGGAGTATCTTCCTACTCAGCAGCAGATTACGGACATCTTCACTAAACCTTTTGCATCGCCTCATTTTCTTGAGTTGCGTGGCTTGCTAGGGGTGAAGGAAGTTGTCCTTGGGGGGTGTTGAGAGGACATCTTCTTCTCCACCTTCTTTTCTCTTCTAGCAGATGGTTTTTTCCCATGTGGTTTTTCATCATCTACAGGAGAGTTTCATGTTTATGTGATAGCCATTGTACATGAGTACCTTATCAGGCCTTGTTGTCGGGACTCATATTTGTGGATCTTGCCACTATATTTTTTGTTGGTTAGCTGTCCCCACTCCTTCCTAGTATCACTTAAGGGGGGTTGTTAGAGTATATTTATATACCTATGTTTTTAGGTATCTAGGCTAGCTTAAGTTCACTAGATAAGATAGTGTGTTCCTAGGTATTTAATAATTTTGGCATGCTTTGTCATCCTTATCTATTTGTTATTTATCGACGGTTGTGATCTTGATCCTCTCCAACCGATCGTGTGGTTGTCATTGCTCTCCTTGCCTATTTAAGCAAGGCCTCTTGTCATTTTGACATAATGCAAGCAATCATTTTTCTCTCGCTCATTTGTGATTGTCTTCATGGCTCTGATCTTGGGTGTGGAATGATATTGTTGGTTCATTCCTCTTTAACTGTGGAACACAAAGCATCATTAAATGCTTTAAGGGTAAATGATGACTTGGTGATATGAGATGGAGGAAGGTTCAAATGATGAAGAGTGGATGTGGTGATGATGTTGATAGAAGAACAGATATCAATTAGGACTCTTTTAAAAGGCTTCTTGTCAATTAGATCCATGATATTCAATGGAGGGTCTACGGATTTCATAGAGATTGGCTTAATCTCAAAATCATAAAATGTTATGGAAGTCTCCATGCATGTTTGGATGCTCCCCACAAAGTTGTTGAATGCATTAGGATCTTGTGACTGTAGTTCTATGGATTTTATAATATCCATTAATGCCTCATGATGTGGACGAGATTATTGTATTAGCTCATAAATTGATAATTTTGCAAAATCCATTTTAGACTTGTAGTTAACCGACTACTCAATGAGATGACTGGTCAAGGTGGACGATTGATGGGTGGATTTGGTGGATTCCATTGAATAGGGATATGGATGGGTGATAAATAATTGGGGGAAATTTGTATGGGTGGTGATGTAGAAGGTTGTGACACACTTGCTTGAGGTGGTCGCCTTTGTTGGTTATTCCTTTGACCTCTAGTGACCACATGAATGGCCCCTACAAACCCTTGGTATTGTTGAATGTGATTGACTTGGCTAGGAGAAGTTTTAGTGTTAATTCCCCCTATATTTGGTTGCACCTCCTCATGATGATGAAGTGGTATTTGAAATATACCAAGGTTTTGGTTTTGTTGAGCGAGAGGATTATCAAGCTTGATCGCCCCCAAGTCAATAAGGTCTTGGACTATGTTTTTAAATACATGGTAGTTGTTGATGTCATGCCCATTTTACCTATGATAAGGATAAAATAGGTGTTCCCAATAATTTTTACCACGTCTGGTAGGATCATCTGGTCTAATTTTGGGTAAAGCAAGTTTATTTATCTCATACAACCTTCTAAAAAGGGAGGCATATGACTCGGCTAATGGGGTATATTGGTAATTTTGTCGGACAAACTATCATCGAGGATGGTTTTCCACAGTTGGCACTATGTTCTAAATTGTTGGAGCTTGTGTTGTCGAAGGGACCACATGATATGAAATTTTTTGTGGTGTTTGTTGCACAGGTTGTTGTTGAGCCATTACCAGCTGGCTCATGACCACTTGATTGACTTGATTGGATTGGGTGGTTGGGACAGACTGTGTTGATTTTTGTTGGCTTGAATAATTGCTTTTGTATTGGCCCTTGTTTTACCATTCTTTATTTTTAAGCTTTAATATGCCTTCTTGTATTTTGATATCCTCAATGACACTAGCCTAAGCTAAAGCTTCTTCAAATGATTGATAAGTTCATTGTTGGAGAATCCAAGAGATAAGTTTTAGGAAACTCTTGGTGAATAGCATAATTAACTTATCTATTGGTAGGGTAAATGGAAATTTAGTGATGATAACCCTCCAATGGTTTCCAAAATTGTAGATAGATTCATCATCATGTTGTCTTAAAGCATAGACATCAGAAAATGAGATCTTAGTTTTAACATTTAGGATGAAATGATCAAATAATTGATCAATCAATTGCTCAAAAGTATAGATACTATGTCTTGGCAATTAATTGTACCATTCTATGGCATCCCCTCCTAATGTTTGAGAAAAATTTTGAAGCATGAGAGCATTATGGTCTTGAATTCTAAAGCATGCATGAATAAATGTTCTCACATGTTCTTTGGGATCCTTAGTTCCCTTAAATTTTTCAAACTTAGGTATCATGAAATCTACCAGATATGGCGGGGATGGTACCAAAGGATGAATTGGTTGATTGATAAACTAGCGTAAGGTTGGTTTTTGGTTTGAAAAACCAGGAGTAAATTGCATCAATTGATCTATATGTTTCTGCATGGCCTTAATTTGAGGGTCTTCCTCAGGAATGTGAAAGCCCTGAATTACCTGATGAGTTTATGGTGGAGTGGAGAATTTTTGTGGAGTGACTAAATGATGAGTAGATTGGTATTGATGGATAGGTGAATTTGATGGAAATTGATGAATGGGAGATTGTTGATGAAAATATGGGGAATTATAGTATGATGTTGATGGATGGGGGTTATGGCTAGGCTAGCCAATGATAATAGGATGGGTGATGGTATGGCTTGGTGGGGGAACATGGATAGAAACCATAAAATATTGTGGTGCCCATGATGGACCCTAGTTAACAAGGACAGTCTGAGTAGAGTTATGTAAAGGCTTAGGGTTTGCCTGTACTTGCTTTTGAGCATTTTGATGTTGTCTAAGAAATTTATTCATGTGTTCCCACACCTCACTAATATCTCTATCATAGGCTAACGGTATGGAGGTAGATGGTATGGAAGATGTGTCTTGGGGATAAGTTACACTAGGTATGGCAACTTGTGAGGTTGGAACTTGTGAAGCAACATTTATGTGTGCTTCATACAAGGGGTTGGTGTAAGTGGAGGTATAGGAGGTGTTAGAAACACATGAAGTTTGGGGAATAGACACATGGGATGAAGGTACAACTGATACCTCAAAAAGAGGATTAGTATACACCTGGGTAAAGGTGGATGGGTACTGGGAATAAATAGGTTCTTGTTGTAAAGTATAATCCTATCTAGGTGAATTGTGAATGGACTCTAAGATATAACTAGAAGACTTCATAAAATCTTCTACTCTTACCATGTCTATATGGGTGATGTGGTTATGTATGTTAGGGGAGGTTGACTCCTCTTGGGGTATGGCCATATGGAAGGTTGTGGATGGCAAGGAATGTGAGGGACCTGCAGATAAATCTTCCTGTGTCATATTCAGGTAATCTACCACAAAAGTGGTGGGGAAGGTGGATGAAGGTTCCATTAAGTTATCTTGACTTATAGCTTTATTTTGGTTTCTAGTTAATACCATAAGCAAATAAATAAAATTACATATTAAACTATCAAATTTAACACAAAACTGAAATCCTTAAGGAGAAAAAAAGAATCAAAAAACCAATGCTAAGTTTGAACTAGTGTGGCTTACCTTGTTCATTGATTATCTCCTTTTTAATGTGTATTCATTTTAAGTGTCAGTATCATGTGTTTTTATGTTCTAATCTTGCTTAATGAAACAAAGGTAAAAGCTATGGCAAAGATAGGGCAATGAGATTCTTGTTGGTGATGAAATCCAACAAGTTTTCTTGGGGGTATCCTATTGTTTCTATGGGCAGATATTGGTGGATGGAGATGAATGCCACTGTCACTAGATCTCAAGCAATGGTTGGTGATGAAATCCAACCACTACTATTTTGAATGAAATTTGATGTGTATGAATTTTTCCTTTTAATTTTTTTATTTATTAATATGGAAAAACAATGTTAGGAGCAACTAATTTCATAAATCTAAATCAGAATCCAACAAGAGAATGCCAATTTCTCCAAAGGGTGTGAAGTACACAACTTAAGACCCCCTGTCTAAATAACAATCTGAGGGTTTGTCCACCCCTTTGTGTGGAATCACCCCATGATAGGAATACTTTTAGCACCCTAATTATGTTCCTACTTTGTTAAACAAAAGAAGGTGCTTCTAACCCTAAAATGCAATACTATGTTATGTAGTCTCTCAATTCATATGCAAAAAAAATGCAACATTTTATATTTGTGAACACATCAGGAACATAAAACCCTAATTGAAATGTGTGAATGGATGCAAACCTAAAATGCAAACAAGAATGAGTTCTTTTCCATATCATTTAATGATTGTTCATTTTAAGCTTGGAATCTAAAAAATACAACAAAGAACCCAAAATACGCAAAACTAAAAACTTGGATTTTAGATAGTGGACTTACTGAACAACCTAAGTATTTGTTCCAAATAATTATAAAATGCAGTTGGGCACTTCTGAAATGCACCTGGGCATTTTTGGATAGCCTCCAAGCATCTTTGGGTGCTTCGCATTCCTTCTAAAACTTTTGTGAACTTTTAGAAACCCTAACGGGAAAAAAATGTGCGATTTGTGCTTCTAAAAATTTACGACATAAGATAACAAACAACAAGTTAGAATGGTAATA
The DNA here is from genome assembly GCA_028583015.1 of Wollemia nobilis. Classification (NCBI taxonomy): domain Eukaryota; kingdom Viridiplantae; phylum Streptophyta; class Pinopsida; order Araucariales; family Araucariaceae; genus Wollemia; species Wollemia nobilis. Next base: position 1,355,273 of record JAQPPZ010003577.1, read on the forward strand.
TAAATCAAAACATGAAACCCTTAGGGGGTCCCACCATGATCGCCATTTGTAGAGCTAAAAACACGACACCAAGCAATGCTAAATAAAATAGAATTCAAATAACCAGATATTGCACAACAAATAAGATTTATATTAAATGGGGGAGCCTAAAAACTCTATTGTTACAATAGTGGATTTAAGAATCCTTTTTGATACAATTATTACAAATATTTCTAGGGTTCTCTAAAACCCTAGATACAACAAATGGTGGTGTCTCCAATTGTGTCTCGCTCCCAACAGGTGTGAGTGGGCTTCTGTGTATCCGATGTCGGGCCACTCCACCTTAAATAGCCGTCCAATGCTGATGAATCTCCAAATCTGCACATAAAATATGAAATAAAAGAGTTAGTAATAACTGAGAGGGCTCCACTGTGTGAGACCCTAAAAAATTAATAAAATCCTAACTATCATGTAACACTACTACAAGCAAATAAGGAAATATTAAAATTAACAAAACAAAGAATGATTTACCTTGCTCCTTGTTGGTTGTCTTTTAATAACTAGATTTGTTGCAGGTCGATGGCAAAGGTGTGCCCTAGCATCGCTTTAAGGCTAGGGAGCTTTCAAAAAGGCTTACGTAAAATGACCGTAGGTGCCTAGAAACTACAAAAAATGCTCGTATGCACTCAAGACTAGTAGGGAGGCACCCAGAGGCGCTTTGTAGTGACATAAAGTGCCCGGAGGCACTTGGCGGCTGAGGGAGGATTCTACAAAAGCAAATATGATGAAGGCAAAGTATGCGATGACGGCGATGACGAGTGAGGAAACAGGGAATGTGATGGATGGAGTGAGATTAGGGCACAAAGGCTGGGTTGGAAACTTAGGGAATCCAACAACTTAGGGACTTAAGAACTTAGGAACTCAAGGGCTTAGGTAATTTAAAAACTTAGGAAACTCAGGAATTTAGGGGTTGAGCCATGAAAATTACTCTTATTTATAATCTAACCTAGGGCATGCTAGGGTTTCAATGACACTAATCGTGTGGTTGAGATTAAAGCATATCTAAGGGTAGATATTAAATTTAGGGTGTGGCATGGATTGAGGGAAATGGACGGATGAGATTAAATGAAATCGAATGGTTGGGATTGATTTATTTATATAAATATATATTTATTAAATATATAAAATATAATTATTTAAATATATATATAATAAATATATATAAATAATGGGTAGAAATGGCGAGAAATCTAGGATGGAAGGTAAATAACTATGTTTTGGTGGTGGAAATGGTGGGAAGGCATGGATGGGGGAAAATGGCTAGATTTTGGTGTCTACAACAACTTTTATGAGTGGAAATAACAAGATTAATTTCTTCAAGCTTCCTTTCACCCATAATGAGATTACCTTGTTGAAATGGAAGACCCATGACATCCTAGACCAGAAGCTCAAGGACCTCAAGTTTCAAACGGTGCTATGAGAGTGTAAGTATGATTCTAATAAGAAATTCATTGAGTGGCTCACCAAAGTCAAGAACTTGGAAAAATTCATGCATGTGTCCAAATGAGACCTTTAAGTCCTCTAGAACCCTAAGGATGAAGCTAACACACCTTTGTTGAAGCATATTTTGGCACAAGTGTCAATGCCACCACCAAGGAAAAAGGCTTGTGAGGCCTTCTACACAACCATGAGTATAATAGACCCAAACTACCACTCTCATGCGACCAAGTGGAAGTACTTGAAGGGGAAGGGTGGAAAGAAGAGAAACTTAATACTTGGTGGAAATTCTAATAGAATATTAAGAATATTACACCTACATATGGACAAATATATGAGGACATGAATTTCAATGAGAGCTAGGATAAGGAGTAAACAAAAAAAGAAAGCACCTATATAGGCAAAGGTAGTGAGGAGATGATAGGGAGAATGATTTCCCAGGGAAAAACAACATTAGAAGCAACTTTGAAAGAGGTTGTACACATAAAGGAACTATCCCCAAAAGCTATAGAAGTTGTAGGTCCATATCTCCAGGGAACATGTCTCAATTATAGAGCTACCACCTTGAGAAATTTTCATAATGCCACAATGATAAAGAATAGGGGAGTCATCTCATGGTACTAGTACAAAAAAAATGAAATAATCCTCAAGGAAATCTCAAACTATTATTTCCATGATCGATGGTGGATTACCTAGCACCCCATATTTTCCATACCAGTTATTAGTACCCAACCACCTATGTTGTTGGGCCTACTAGCCCAGGCCTACACTGATTCCCCCTCATTAACTTTGACATCCTATGCAACCCCGTTGACACCAAATTTCTACATAGGACCTCTGCTCCGAAAACTATAGGTCATGTTGGCATCTCTACCACATTCAAATTTTTTGTAAAATTTTGTTTAAGTTCTAAAAATACTTTTTCTTCTTCGAAACTCACTGTAAAAATTCTTGTTGCCCTCTCTCTCTCTTTTGTAAGAACTTCTATCTAAGTTTTCATTTCATCCAAGTCAAATAATGAAAAAATATCATTTCCACTTGGCATGCAAGCAAATTTTTTGGTTTATATTTTATCATGTTGATGAAGCGAAGGCCAGGTTTTGCCAAGCCTTCGCAGCAAGAGTTCTTTCATGCAAAAAATTATGTTCAACACTCCTTGTGACAGGTGCATGGATGAAAATTTTGAGACCACGAGCAAAAACAAGCACGCGTTAATGCACAAAGTGAGGCATTTCATGCCCACACTCCAGCAAATCCCCCTTTGCAGCCACAAAATATCATTTTGGGCAATATGATAAGTGAAAGCCCTTTTTGGGCTATGAGTTAGGTGAAATAAAAATGTTTAAATCAAAGCGCATGGCAGGCCCCACTAATGGAAAAGGTTGTTTCAGGTAGGAGGTGCTCTGAAAAACCCTTTTGGGCTTGCATTCAGGCAAAAATCACGTGGGGCCCAGTCTCTTTCATTCCCATTATGGAGCAAAACTCTTTTTCACTGCAAGAAAGGGTGAAATGCCAAATATAACATTTTAATTGATCAAGGTTGTGCACGGGCCCACCATGCCACCCATGCAACAAAGCATGGTCAAATTCAATACAATCCATGTGGTACTAGTGGATTCACCCCAAAAATTAGTTGTTTTGGGGATCTTCTCCCTTAAAAGCCCCTTTTAGGCTACTTTTTTAAGCACAATGCTCGTATGGCCCGTAATTTTAATCTTAAGTTTCACTTGAAAGAGGTGGCGTGACTCTCTTTCATGCCTCTTTTGTATGAAACCCCTCTTTCACCCCTCTCTTCAGTGAAACCACCCCAAAGTGTTGTTTGCAAATAAAATCAAATATATAGGGTACACTTTCATCTTTTTAATGGTGATGGGTGTGAGGGTGATCAAAATTTAATGCCCAAATATTTTGAGATCCGATCTTTGCCATTGAGACGGTGTCGACATGCAGGGAGATATCATCAGAGGTAAATCTTACCAACTTTATTTATGAGATGTGATGTTTCTAGCAGTTGAATCAGAGGTTGCCATACCTCATAACTCTTGAAGTACCACAAAATCAAATATTTCCTACCATGGTGATGGATTACGGTTGAGCATTAATATTTAAGACGACAAAATACTCTATAAAAACTAGCAATTTTAATTTTTTAAAGATGGACAATTTGCTTGAAAGCTTTGTAAACTCAAGCTCTGCTATGAATGCAAGGGATTCTTGGCTTCGATTCTGATCCACCTCTATGTGCAGGTTTTCTGTTATTTATTTTTTTTAAATTCATTTCATTATCGAATAGTTTAAATTATATTCTTGGACTTAGCTATCTATAAAGGGTGAATGTTGGAATATCCTTGGGAACTACATGTTTAAGAAATTTTGGTCTCGATTTATGTTTTGTTCTTTGTGTGAAATGCTGCTAGTTTGAGGTAAAATTTGTTGATCTTGTTATTTGTTCATCACCCTTTCTCAATCGGCTTACAACCCTTTTTCCATTCCTTTTAGTCATTTCCCATTCCTTTCTTGCTCTCTAAATCTGCAAACCAAAATTAGTTAGTAAGGGAACCAACCCTCTCTAGAGATTGGAACGAGAGGCATTTCCTATTTTTGACCTTTCAATGTTGGTTGGGTCTAGGGTGCATAGATGAAGCATTCTATACCTAAGATGGATTCTTGACCAATAGTTTATGGCATGCCCTGTGGGATGCAAATGTTCCACCTTTGAGAGTATTAAGACTTGATTTTTGTCTTTTTTCTGGTTAAATAACAACATCTAGTGATTCAGCTAAACCTAGAAGCCTCTGAATCTTGAAGCTGGTTAAAATTGCCCCTTCATGATCACAATATTGAAGGCTATAAATCTAGAAGATACAGTTGAACATCGATGCTTTGGGAGAACATCCTAGAGTAGTTCCCTGACTATCTCGATGGATAGGACATCCTTGCAAGTAGTCGGTATATTTTCACGAACTCCAAGTCCTTCTAGTATTGCAACTAGCTTACCCCTTCAACCAAACACTCCAGTCCAGATGGTACAAAATATGCCCAGGTAATTTTCAGCCTGGAATAATTTAGGACCACTCAATCTGTAGGCTTAGAACCATATCTCAACTGCAGCATTAAATGTTCTACCACATATGATGGTACTAGGAAAATATCTTATGAGCACATTCAAGATGTGGCTTCTCTAGCCACTATTCATAGCATTACAAAAGAAGATGTTATGGTGATATTATTAGTACTCTCACTTTGGGGAAAACTCCTCTACTGGTACTGATCCTTACCATCTGTTACCATAGCCATGTGGGACCAGTTGGTCGACCAACTGATAAAAGGTTTCAACAAGCAAGCAAACCCCTTTTCACTATTGCATTAGTTCACCACTATTCAGTGACACCCACAGGAGGAGATAGTTGATTTTAATATCAGTTTCACCCAAACATAGCAGAGAGTTATTGACGGTCTTCGACCACCCCAAAAAAAGTGGTTTTTATTACCTAAGGGATTTCCATTCTAACATTAGCATGAGCATCTGACATGCTAATTTTGACATATTTCCAAACCTGTATGCCTAGGCACAAAAGGTTGAGGTCAACTGCAATGATATTTCTACTAGCACATTCACCTTTTTTTGGCGAAGAAAGCCTGGTACCTTGATGGTATGGTGGGCGATTAAACCCATGAGAGCATGCACTGAAATTGCCATTGTATCCTCTTCTTTTTCGTCTATAGTACACGGTAGGTCTTCTGGCATAGGTTCTTTTGAATGGTAAGGTTCATCTTCTTCTCCTTCACAAATATCACCTTCAATATGAAAGTTTTGTTTTTGGGCACAAGCTTGTTCCCTGGGGTGATGAGTGCGACATTTATAGCAAAAATATCTTGATGGTTGATCATTTCGACGAAAGGAATTGTTGCGATATGAAGGACGACTATATGTTTCCCGCTGTGCAGAAAACTGATGTCTCTTCTCGACCAACTTGGCTATTCTTATACAACTGTTCAACAAGGTTGGATCGTGCATGTCTACCTCCACGTGAATACTTTCTTTCAAACCATTGTGAAATGAACCTACCACTGTGTCAGGACTGAGGTCTGAAGTGTATGGTAGTAAACTGGTAAACTCTGAAACGAATTCACTAACTGACCCTTTTTGTTTAAGAGATAACAATCTTACTATGTAGGATGATGTAGCTCCGTCGTCAAATCTTTCTAAAAAAGAGGTAGTGAATTTTCTCCAAGTAATAATGGGTCCATTCTCTTTTTTAAGCCATACAAACCATTGGTAGGCCTCAGTGCCTAATTTTGATGCAACGAAAGGAACTCTATCAGTTTCCTTAAGTTGATATAAGTCAAGGATGCCTTCCATTTTGGCTAACCAACCACGAGGATCATGACCTTCAAAAGTGGGCATATCAATTCTTGGAAAATTAATATTAAGGCCTCTTGGTTGGTGATAACCCATGTCCCTTTCTTGATTTTGGTTATACCGCTGTCTTTGAGAGCGATCCTTGTAATTATCCCAATCACCCTGTTTTTGTTCCCAATCATCATTAGGATCGACAGTTTCTTCATTTCGTTGGGCATGGGAGTGATTTTGGGTATTAGTATTGGGATTAAGCTGGTTTTGTGCTTGCACTAGGGCTTTTAGGTGAAGACTCATTTCGTTTATACTCTCTAGTATGCCTTGAAGAGACTCCCTATCAGACATGGCAGAATTACTTGAGTTTCCTTGCGTGATGTTTTTGTGAGTTGGGGAAGGATTAGTAGCCATAGGATCGACTAGGGGATGATGTGGATTATAACTACCAATTTTAAAAGGAGAAAGAGAATTTTTAGTACCTGGGCTACGGTTAGCTCTTCTTATGTTGGTATTGGTCGTTTCTGAGCTTGATAATCGACCGTCAGGACCTTTGATCCAACTTTTACTCATGCACTGCTCAAAATTGTTTGCTTAGTAGTTCTTGAACTTCAAAATATCTTGCTGAGTAGTATCTTTGAACGTCAATTTCTGCAAAATTGAGCTAAGGCAAAAAAAACAACAAAATTTGTTGTCCGCCTTACTACAACTCCAACTATGGCGCGGACTGAATTTCGTTGGCTCACCTTCCTTGTGACCGCTATTGACCACTTTGACTGCACTTTTTACAACACTTAGAATAACGATGCCGTTAATCCTACTGCCCCCCGGAGCTTGTAATGAAGCCGTCGCACATGAAATGGACACTGATTTATGGACACGACGGACTAAGTGACACACGAGCGGACCGAACCAAGTGACACGTGAGCCGACCAAGACACGATGCCCAGACCGACCGACCAAGACACTGATTTATGGACACGACAGACTAAGTGACACGCGAGCGGACCGAACCAAGTGACACGTGAGCCGACCAAGACATGACGCTCAAACTGACCGACCAAGACACGACACACGGACCAAAGAAGGATAGAACTTGCAAACCAAACCAACCAAGACACGATGCCCAGACCAACTAAGACATGATGCACGAACCGAAGCAGGACAGAACTCAAAGACGCGACACAATTTAGATGGACAACCCGAACGGACAACTACTAACGGACGACAAAAACCCAGCACCGAACCGAACGCAAGGAGGTGAGCGTGTGGCCAAAGCCATGACTCACTAAAGGCGCTGAGGGCTTTATAAACGCGTACTCGACCACAACACTTCGTATGTGGGATAATCACCCACGCAAGTAATTAAAAAATAATAATAAAAACGAAAGTACCTTATAATATAACCCGATGGAAAAAAAATTTGCGCTCGCTGATTGGTCGATAGCGCTTTCTGCTTACTGGCGTGTTGTCTATGAATTTTCCAGTTCGTAATGGCGATTGGCTTCCCCCACCAATTTCCTGGCTATGAATTTTGTTTTGCTTCCGTGAAATTGCCGGTGATTTGTCTGCGACACGTTTGAACCCAGCGATACTTTCACGCACACCGGTTAATTTATTATTTGCTATTGACGTACGCCTATTTCGGAGTGCTATGCTCGGATATGTCTGCGCCTGTCATAGCTTGAGAATGAATTTGAAATGATATAATTTGGATGATCGAAAGGAAACACGGACAGAAACGTTGGGACGCGGGTTGGAAACAGTACGAACAGTGATGCGGTAGAGGGTTGGTCACAGCCGAATGTTCATCCACGAAGATGTTTACTAAATGAATTTGAACGTGCTTGTTTGTTCGATCGCCTGACGCTGTGTGAGAGCAGTACAAAAGTTGTCCCGATGCTTGTAAACTTGGACCACTGATACCACTTGCAATGATATTTCTACCTTTGCTCAATGAAATTACACAATTATATATAATGCAGAAAATCGAATGACGAAAATCAAAGTAATTACGAACTACAGAAATTTAGTGAACGAACGGAATAAACCAAAGGCCACTTAAGGTGGGCACACCCTTTGCGCAGACGCAGATGAAAATGAAAAAGATAATAAGATGATATTTATTCAAATCAACTATGGTGAATATATACTAAATGTTAATCACTTGGAGAAACATAGCCGACGCTGCTATGTTTGGACTAACATCAACTTAGTTGCTATTGGTAAGTTACCTCCAACAATGATTACCAATTTTTTAATATTTACCCCAACATCTATACCCTAGTGCATCCTTTCAGTCATTGCCTACATCTTCAATGTACCCTATTCTATCATGGAATCCTAGTTCTTCCCAAAACCAAATGGTACCCACCTTGCAGTCGCCCACACTTGTTGTTCCCCAAATTCCAACTCCTATCCCATATCCAACACTGCTTGCACTTTTGGCACCATTGCCATTATCGATACTTCCAGCACATGTAGATTTGGACCAGGTTAAATAATTATAGGATATGCGATCATCAATGAGGGCAATGGTGAATGAGATCACCACCCTAAAAAAGAGGTAATCTGATTGGAGATTCTAGCCAAGGAGATTTACCCCTCCTCCCCCAATTACCAGAGAACAAACTGCTTCCACTAGTAGAGCCCCCGAGAGATATGTAGTCATATTAAATAATAAATAAGTTGGCCCATCTAACAGAGCTTATTGGTGATCCACTTGCAATGACCCCCATAGCAAGAAGATTTGCATGGTCCATTTGAACTATGTGCAGAACCTAGAAAATAGCATACCTGGTGGGAAAGTGAACATGATCAAAGAGGTGGACCACAACTTTATGATCCCCCTATCGAACAAGTTTCCATTCTTACGAGGGCAGGTAAAAAATCCATTGAAGTTGATCTCATTCAAATGGAACCGTTAAAAGTACCTGCTAGTTCCAATATGCCAAGCGAGAAGATGCTACCACTAGTAAAAGAGCCTGCCCAAGTGTCAAAGCTGGAGGGACCCATCTTGTTGAAGGATCTCTTACCTCCAAGAACTAAGAGGAGAGTTCCTCAACCATAGGCTTCAACCTCCTAGTCCCAAACCGAGACAAGATAATAGGCAAAAGAAAATCTTAGGTACCCCTCGTTGACCAAGCATCAGAGGGTGGAAGCACCACAGTAGTATCGAACCAGATACAAGACTATGAAGGATGGATGTGAGTTTGGTATAGGGGCATACAATATTTTTGAAGAACTAAAGAAAACTATAGCTAAGGTAAGCCTATTTTATGTACTTCAACTACCTGACCAAGTGGATCTATTACAAGAATTGTTGAAGTCTACTAAAGGTAAGGAAAATTTGACTCAAACTATCTTGACTCAGACATTAATTACCTCAACCACTGGGAAAAATAGGCTACCACCATTCTATTTGTTCCTTAGGATGGAGGGATGGGTTATGCATAATTGCATGATCGACTCTGGCGTTGCAACTACTATGATGCTTAAGGCCATTTGCGAGGTTATGGGCATAGAGTACACGAGTAGTCCTGGAGTGCTCCAACTAGATGGAACTTTAGTGAAGATAGAAGGGGTGATCAAGGATATTTTAATTGTTTTGCATAATATGTCGTAAATCATCATGATACAAGAAGTTGTGGTGGTGGATCTAGAGATGTATTTTAGTATGTGCCTATCAAGGGAATTCACCACCAAAATAGGGGGCTATTTGTCTTTGGATTATTCTCATTTGAAAATCCCCTTCAAGGGAAAGAGGATTAAGATTTTTAATGAAAAACCCTCTACCTTTCATATTGAAAGAATCCAAGATGTATAGTAGCAAGTGGACTCAATTAATCTGATTGAGGAAGTTGAGGAAGTAGAAGAAGTAGGACTGATGGAAGAAGCCCCGGATGAACTTCGCATAAAATATAAATTTTCCATGCACAATTTCAATGCCATGATCAAAATAGAAATAAGGTTCTACTCAATCACTAGGTACAAAAAATCTAAAGTACCAAGTGATGAAGACCCTATTTTTGACCAACTGTGGAACCTCTTCTTTGATGGTGTGTGATGTAAGAATGGCACCGAAGCAGGGGTTATCCTTATCTCTCCTTCAGGAAAGCATAACACCTATTCTTACAGACTTACCTGGAGTTGCACTAATAATGCATTTGAATATGAAGCCCTATGCCTAGGACTAAGGAAGGCAAAGAAGCTAGGAATTAAACAATTATAGATCTACAAATATTCAGAGCTAGTCTGCAATCAAATTACCAATCGATGCATTTTGAAACAATATTACCTGAAATCCTATCGTAACAAAATATAGGACCTGTTTGAGTTCTTCACAACACTGAATATCCAGTCAATTTTAGGAAAGCAGAATAAGCACACCGACCTCCTGGCATCCCTTGGTGTCATATTTTTGTCGAATGATAAAATGATGTAAAAGCCAAAAATGGTGAGGTTAGTTTACAGGCCTTTAGTACCCAAAAAAAATATTCATTGGCAAGTTTTTGATAATGATGATCAAATCATCACCTTCCTGATCAACGAATCCAACACCATTGAGAAGAGAACCCTAGATGCGGAAGAGAGGGATTGATTCAACTAAAAAATAATCACATCCCAAAGGGGTTGATCACACTCAAAAGTCTATTCGATCAAAATGATAGGTTGGTTACCCATAAGATCAAAGTAGATGAGAGACAATATAAAAACTTGGAGCTAGAACTTGAGAAAGTGATCAAAGTTGGAGTCAATGGCACCCTTGAAGAGCTCGAGCAAATTAGGGCTTTGTGTAAGAAATATCCAAATATCATCGCCTGGTGCTACCAATATCTGAAGGGATATGACAAAAGCATCATACAACACATAATAGATCTGCAAGAAGGGGTCAAACCATTTCAATAGAAATAGAGATCGGTTAACCCAAAGATCGAGGCACTAATGAAGGCTGAGCTCTTGAAGATGCTCAAAGCAAAAATCATATATCCAATTAAGCATTATTCCTGGGTGGCCAATTTGGTCCTTGTGAAAAATAAAAATGGAGATATTCATTTGTGTGTTGAATTTTGAAACTTAACCCAAGCATCACTCAAATACCACTACCCACTACCTCAAATCGATCAGATTCTTCACGTAGTAGTAGGAGCACAAAATTTTTCTCTCCTTGATGGTTTCTCTGGATATAACCAAATTTGGGTGAAAGACGAAGATCAATACAAAATGGTTTCACCACTAAATGGAGCATGTTTGCTTATCAACGGATGCCCTTTGGTCTCTCAAATGTTGGAGCCACCTTCCATAGAGCCATGGATCTAGCGTTTGGCAAGTTGTTGAACCACGTCATTATGATTTACTTGGACAACATGACCATCTTCTCACATAAGAGGAAAGAGCATGGCTTGCATCTGCGGTAGGTGTTTGAAAAATATCGAGAGTTTGGGATATCCATTAACCCAAAGAAATCCATATTTGCGATAAAAGAGGGTAAACTTCTAGGCCACGTGATTTCAAAAAAGGGGCTAGTTGTTGATCTTGATAGGGCTGAAGCCCTTCTCAAGCTTCCACTACCAGCGAATAAGAAGGGTTTGCAATCCTTCTTCGGGCAGATCAATTTCATTAGAAATTTTGTATCTAACTTTACCTAAGTAGTCAAGCCAATGACTGAACTCCTGAAAAAGGATGTCAAATTCAAATGGATGGAGAAGAGGAAGCAAGCATTTGAGGAAATCAAGGCATGGATCGCCCAAGCTTCGATTTTGGTAAATCCAGATTACTCCAAGTATTTTATCCTTTATGTAGTTGGAGAACCAGAGAGCTATGTGGAAGTCCTCATGTAGAAGGGTGAAGATGGGGATGAGCATCCAATAGTGTTTCTCAACCAAGTAATCCAGCCACATGAGGAGAGGTACAATTTCATTGAAAGGCAAGTGCATGCGATTATGAGGTCACTAAAAAAGTTTTGATATTTTGTCTCCCAAAGCAAGATAATAGTATATGTAGTGCATCCAAATGTTAGAAATTTTATCATTCAGTGAGATATAGGAGATAAAATATCTAGATGGACATTTTACCAAGAAATTGCCAGGAGCGTCACCTCCGAAGTGATAGCATGCTAGTGGGAAGACCCAGTGCTGGAAAGCAACCTTGCAAATCAATCTGTAGACAACAGAGATTGGATAGAGGACCTTTTTGAATACTTTAATACAAAAATGTACCCTTATCGCCTCAATGTTTCTTAGAGGAGAAGGTTCAAGCTTCAAGCCTGCAGGTATGTGTTGTTTTCAAATGGTTTGTTTCATAGGAACATTGATGGGATTCTCTTGAGGTGTGTTAGAGGGATAAAGAAACAAAGGATCCTCGATGAATTCCATTCTGGAATATCAGGATTACATTTCGTAGGAAGGCCTATGGCCTTAAAAATCATTAAATTGAGCTATTATTGGCCCATCATTTTTATTGATGCCTTCGAAGTCAACCAAAAGTGCGACAAGTACCAAAGATACATTGGTCAAAGCAAAAATGCTTCTTTGCCCTTGCACCCAATTCAAGTCAAAGCTTCATTCCAATAGTGGGGCTTGGATTTCATTGGGGTAATAGATCCTAACTCTTCTATAGGGCATAAGTATATTCTAACAACTACAGATTATTTTACCCGATGGGCGAAAGCAATGCCAACTAAGCAAGCTAACCAGGAGGTGGTTATTGCCTTCTTGGAGGGATTGATAACTCACTTCGGAATACCATATGCAATTGTGATAGATAATGGCACTCCCTTCATCAATATCAGAATCTATGAATTCACAAGTAAGTATGGAATTTACTTAAAAACTTCATCTAACTATTACCCGTAGGGGAATGGTTTGGTGGAGTCCATGAACAAGAACTTACTGAAGATCCTAAAGAGAACCTTGAAAGGCAAAAAGTGGAGCTGGCATATACTCCTGGATCAAACCCTATGGGTCGACCACATCTCAATTAAAAAATTAATCAAGACATCATCATATTTTTTGGTGTACGAGAGGGAGGTAGTTTTGCCTACACACATTGAGTTGCCCGTATTGCAATCTCTCTGGTTGATTGACAATAAAAATGGAAATTTTTATCCCATGAGTGCCATATTGGCTTAATTACTGCAATTAGAATAAAAAATAGAAAAATATTATGAAGCTTTTATCAAGCATATGGAGACCACAAAAAATTGGTTTGGCAAAAGGACCTCTGATCGGACCTTCTAGGTTGGTGACTTGGTATTGAAATGGAATGAGAGAAAATCTAAACCAAGGAATCATGACAAGTTTGATGCATTATGGGAGGGTCCATTTCAAATCTCCACTGCTAATCAGGTAAACTCTTTTATTTTACAATATTTGGAGGGTTTCACTCTCCCAATATCAGTCAATGGCCTTCATCTGAAGGCATATTACCAGTGAGAAGTAGTAGAAGAAGTTCCTCAATTGTGTACATAATAGTTTCCCTTGTATATATGTATGTATATATCTTTTATCTTGAGAAATAAGTGTCTTCACTTCCCTTCCCTCTGCACGACTCAGCTGGGTAGCATCGACCAAGCTCCCTACCAAGGTATGAAGTCAAGTTGGCAAACAGAAAAGAATTAAATCAACGACTTTCGACATTATAAGTTTGTGTGTTTCCTAACATTAGAAAGGGAAAAGAGTGGTTTAGAGCACTAAAGTCAGAAAAAACCATTTTCATTCTCCTCATGAGCAAAAGGGGATTTTTCACTCCTTAAAGCACGCTACCTGGCAAAGTAAGATCAGCAGATTAAAGGCACAATGTCGTGCAGAGAAAAGAGGCAAGTTGTCCTCCATCTAATAATTGTTTTAACATCTCAGAGTTATATTAAGATGGTTTTGCTTCACCATGGGAGCAAAACTATGTTTTGACATCCTAAGAAATGAAAGCCATGGCTAAGGTGGAGCCACCACAAGACGTTTTCGGCTCCCAAAGGTTTCGAAACAAGTTTTGCTCACATTTTTCAGTGAAATCTCCCGTAGTCAAAGTCAAATGCATGGTCTCTCACCCATGCAGATGTTCAAAAAATACAACTCTTGTGTTGAGTGCCACATGTCAACAAGATAAGGGAGAAGCACTTCCATTAAAATGTCACTTTTTCGTAGCTTGTGTTTTAAAAATTTAAATTATTTTTTTGACGTCAAATATTGGTTAAAGGTCATTTTAGGCGCTCCATTGAGCAAAAAGCACTTTCAATCCCCTTTTGAGTGAGATTAAAAATTTGAGGTCCACTAGAACTTCCTTCAAGTCACTTTTTCGTGAAAGTGTCATGTCTAGAATTGGTGTGTGGAGTCGCTCAATTTTATGACCCTCATACCAGAACATTCAGGAATGCCAAGGGAGATAAGCTATTTTAGATTTCTACCGAAAGCATCAGAGAGACCTTTGCATGTGATGAGTAGCCTCCAATAAACTTCACCATAAATAATAATAAATATAAGATAGCAAAATGACAGATACAAGTCTACAGCACCGATGCAACAGTTTATGGATAAAATGTTGTTTGAGAAGCCATCATTTTGGGATCTGCCTGAGATGCCTAGACTCTTGAGAGATTTTAAGTACCCTAATATGTACTCCATGTTGGTATGGGTTATAGGTCTTTCCACGGATGCGATGGTCTACAAAGTGGCAAGTTTCTCTTGCAGAGTGCATTTCACATTGTAAATTTTACTCCCTTGCTACTATAAGATCAGAAACGCAGCCCATTTTCTTCGATTGGATGGAATGGGTGGCATGGTAAATCCACTTGTAGTTGAGAGGCATGCAGAGTGGCAAAGACATCATTTAGGCACTGCTCTTTTCTTTCTTGGTATTTTTTCTACCATATGCAAGACCGTTTCGCTTTCATCACCAAGAATTGAATGAATGATAAGGGTGAATCACTCTCAATATGCCATTGGATTTAGATCTTGTTGAAAGGGAATTCTTATTATAATGTCAACATAATGTTTCTGGGCCCCGCACTCAAGATCCTTTATGGTTTTTGCACCTGAGTGATGAAAGAGATGAGGAATGAAGTAGTGGAGAAAGTGAAGTGATGTCTTTCAACTTAAACAGGGACTTGTTATCTGGATGTAAGGTTTTACTAGAAAAAAAATTATTTTGCCTTACTACACCACAGAGTACCTCTTTTCCCTGGAGGTTGCTAGGCAATGTGATTTCATCAATGATACATATGGGCATAGAAGGATGAAGTCGCACAAGTGTCCCATGTCATTCAATTTTGGCCACATTGAGGTAACGTTGATTGGTCAAAACTAGTTCATTACGGTAATATTGTATGACTATGGGCTAGTCGAGATTTCCTAGTGCTGGAGGTATGACCCGTTAGATATTTTTAGACCAATTATTGATAAAAAAAAAGCTTTCATTTTTACCCTTGCCCATACATTCAAGCTCAGTGGAATAACCCTATCAGACACGATTTGGAATGGCATGTGGAGGAAATAATAGCGCTCCCTCCTTGGCATGATTTCTACATGTTGGAAGTTGAGTATGACCCTGCACATAATCTAGAGCATGTCCCTCCCAAGGATATGTTGCAAAAAATGAAATACAAATTACCCGATTGGTCTGATGACAAGATTGCAAATTGGTGGATCATGAGGGTTCATAATGTGAAGTCGTCATTTTATTACCCAATGGTGTTAGATGAAAATTTATCAGTAATTGTTGATGCCAACATCGACACGTATCAACTTGTTTCTTTTCTTGGTATTTTCCCTCTAGGTACTTTGAGCCCTGGTTGAACGGAGGACGTGACATCAGAAAGGGGTTAACTAACTACATAAGAACCACCTGTCAAAGAGAAATGTGAACAACTACTCCTGGAGGAGCAAGGTACCCCAATTAAGAGAAGTGCTAGTACAATTCTCTCACCTTTTCATGGTGCCAAAAAGCCTAGGACCAACGCATCAAGGCTCCCCATTGTGAACCCTTCTACAGCACTATCAACTACAGAGGTGAATTTCCCTAAAGTACCTATTTCAAACTAAAAGGAACAGTTAAACTAGGAGGTAGAGATGATTGATATTGATATTGAAGTTTTGGATGAAGGAGAAGGAAGGGCAATCCTAATCATGTAGTAGTTTACCTCTTCATCTCTGGTGGTTTCTAAGCTTACAGGTACGTGTTCTCTAAGCCCTTCCCTTGTAGTTGAGTGATTGGTGCCTATTTCATCAAACATTGAATTCCCCATTGTCATTCTCCCCCCATTCAGTGTCCCTATGTCTTCCACCCCATCTCCAGTCTCCCAGTTGCTGGTTACCAATAAACTAGTTCATGCCTCTATCCCCCCTACTTCCTTGGTGTTTAGTTCTTTTGCATTTATCACCAACACATTTAGGTTTCGTAGACCCTCTGATACCACCTCTTCTTTCATCACTAGTCTATCTGATATTTGCCCCCATCAACCTCCACCCCATTAACATATTCTATTGATATTCCACTACCTAGTCCTACATCCTCAGTCACTGTTATCCAAACCCTAGCATCTCCCAAAGTAAGCACAGTTTTTGCCTCATCACCTTCCATCCCATCCACTAAAATCCAACTCCAACGTGCTCTTTTCCCCTATGTAGCATTTTTCAGAGTGTAGGAGCCACTAGAAATAGAGTTGGAGGTCCTCCAAGAGCACCTAGTTGTAGAGAGCATACGTCAAGCACAAAAAAGTTCCTCAAATTGGCTGAAGGGACCAAAAAGAAAAGACGTGCTAGCTCCTGCTCAGGTAGAGAAAATGGTCATTTTTTACCCAAAGAGGATGGAGGTCCACACGGTGCAAAAAGTACCTAACGTCCAAAAACTGCTAGGGGATATGGTGCCCACATATTACTCTTACCACGCAATTACTGAGGACATGAGGATAATCAACACAACGAAGAAGATGGGTAGCATCCAGATAGAAATGGGATCCATCTACTTTCATGGGGAGAACTATAAGGAGTACTTCTTTGAAGCTGAAGCTAAGAATGTGGAGTTAGAGGAAGCTCTAGAGTGGGTGAGAGGCTAACTAGAGATGGCCTAGTCTAAATCTACAAGATGGCAGTAGCGCACAGCTGATTTGGAGAAAGAGGTGGACAAATATAAAGAAGCAACCGAACTACAGGGCAAATTGATAGAAAAGGAGATGCAAGTAATTGTATTTACTAAGGAACGCATTGAAGAGATTCACTATAACTTCCTAATCGATTTCCAGGCTAAGGATTCAAAAGCAATCATAGTTTTGATTTTTATGTGGAAAGTATAGAAGGTAGTCACCCTTGGTGGGCTGGTTGTTGAAGCCACTAAGGAAGATGTGGACTACTGGCTAGATATTACCATGCAGATCAAGAAATTGGAGAAGACAGAACTCCACGTTACTCCCATGAGCCCATTGGATCGATCCTGGGCTACTACAAAGGTCACTTTGTGATCTTATTTTTCAAAGCTTGAATTGACCAGAGAAGCTCAAAAATTGTGGGATGCATTTGAGCAGGAGAGGGTTACTTCATTGCTCCATTTTGAGGCCCTCATACAAATGGAATTTCCCAGCTTCACTGATGATGAGGGTAATATTTTACCCCATGGGGAGTTAAAGGAGATATGGGCTACCTTTGCCAATAACACCTCTGAGATTAACAATTGGGGAGACCACATTGCAGAAAACAAGTAATGCCCTTGATAGTGAAGTATGCATGAATAGAGACCTCTTTATTGGAGCTTAGCCAAAGAGCTACCTTTGCCAGCATAGACCTGGTTGAAACTTTCTGATATCTGGTCAAGGAGCTCGAAAACCACCCATAGTTCCTTCTAGATGCTTGGGTTGAGGTACAGGTAGTTTATGAATATGTTTACAAGCGCCCTCTGATATTGAAGCACCTCCAACAACAAGAGGAAGAAGGATGCAAAGAAGAAGATGGTGACGACCAAGGTGAAGTTGACAGAGAGAGGTTGGAAGAAGAAGCAGGTACCAGCTACAAGTACTTCGAAGAAGCAGAAAGTAGTGATGAATCTAAGCCCGAAGGATAAAGGCTTGGGATCATCGCATTGAGGTGAGCTCAATTCCCCATGAGCCACCAAAAATGTTGGCATCTCTACCACATTCAATTTTTTTGTAAAATTTTGTTTAAGTTCTAAAAATGTTTTTTCTTCTTCGAAACTCACTATAAAAATTCCTGCTACCCTTTCTCTTTTGTAAGAACTTCTATCTAATTTTTCTTTTCATCCAATTCAAATAATGCAAAATATTATTTCCACTCAGCATACAAGTAAATTTTGTGGTTTATATTTTATCATGTTGATGAAGCGAAGGCCAGGTTTTGCCAAGCCTTCGTAGCAAGAGTTCTTTCATGTAAAAAATTATGTTCAACACTCCTTGTGATAGGTGCGTGGATGAAAACATTGAGGCCATGAGCAAAAAAAAGCATGCATTAATGGATGAAGTGAGGCGTTTCATACCCACGCTCCAACAAAACCCCCTTTGCGGTCGCAAAAGATCATTTCGAGCAATATGAGGAGCGAAAGCTCTTTTCAGGCTATGAGTTAGGTGAAATAAAAATTTCTAAATCAAAGCACATGGTGGGTCCCACTAATGGAAAAGGTTGTTTCGGGCAAGAGGTGCTCCGAAAAGCCCTTTCAGGTTTGCATTTAGGAAAAACTCACATAGGGCCCAGTCTCTTTTGCACTAGTTATGGAGCAAAACTCCTTTTCACTGCAAGAAAGGGTAAAATGCCAAATATAATATTTTAATTGATCAAGGTCATGCACGGGCCCGCCATGCCACCCATGTAGCAAATTATGGTCAAATTCAATGCAATCCACATGGTACCAATGGATTCACCCCAACAATGAGCTGTTTCGAGGATCTTCTCCCTCGAAATCCCATTTTGGGCTACTTTTTGAAGTGCAACGCTCATAGGACCTGCATTTCTAATCTTAAGTTTTGCTCGAAAGAGGTAGCGAGACTCTCTTTCATGCCTCTTTTGGGAAAAACCCCCCATTCACTCCTCCCTTCAACGAAACCACCCCAAAGCGTTGTTCACCAATAAAATCGAATATATAGGTTGTTTAATAGCGATGGGTGTGAGGGTGATCAAAATTTAATGCCTATATCTTTTGGGATCTGATCTTTGCCATTGAGGTGGTGCTGGCGGGTAGGGAGATATCGTCAGAGGTAAATCTTACCAGCTGCATTGATGAGATGTGATGTTTTTAGCAATTGAATCAGATGTTGTCATGCCTCATAACTCTTGAAGTGCCACCAAATCAAATATTTCCTACCACTACGATGGATTATGGTTGAGCATTAATATTTTAGAGGTGGAATCCTCTATAAAAACTAGCAAATTCAATGTTTTAAAGATGGACAATTTGCTTGAAAGCTTTGTAAACTCAAGCTCTGCTATGAATGCAAGGGATTCTTGGCTTCGATTTTGATCCACTTCTATGTGTAGGTTTTTGTTATTTATTTTTTTTAAATTCATTTCATTATCGAATAGTTTAAATTCTATTCCTGGATTTAGCTATCGGTAAAGGGTGAATGTTGGAATATCCCTGGAAACTGCATGTTTAAGGAATTTTGGTCTCGAATTTTATTTTATTCTTTGTATGAAATATTGTTGGTTCGAGTTAAAATTTGTTGATCTTGCTATCTGTTCATCACCCTTTCTCAATCAGCTTATAGCCCTTTTTCCATTCCTTTCAATCATTTCCCATTCCTTTCTTGCTCTCTAAATCTACAAACCAAAAGTAGTTAGTAAGGGAACCAGCCCTCTCTGGATATTGGTATGGGAGGCAGTTCTTCCTTTCGGCATTTCAATGCTGCTCAGGTCTAGGGTGCATAGATGAAGCATTCTATACCTAAGGTGGATTCTTGACCAACAGGTCATCACCCCACTAGCTTTTGCTTTGGATACCCTGCATATTGGCTCTCAACCCTTCCTAGTTAGAGAATTCCTGCCCTTCCCTTTAGCTTCGTAGTCCCTATTGACCTATTCATTTTTATAGTTGGTGTTACAACCCCTTCCCCCATAAATACAACTAGTAGGCTCATAGTTCCTTGTTGTTGCACTAGGTGTTCTACCACACATCAACAAGATCTAGAAAGCCTCCCAATACGCCCAAAAGAAGGAAGCCAAAATGTTGGCAAGGCCAATATAAATAGGGCTTAGGATCCAAATGACCCATAGTAAAACATCTTTTGTTTTGCCAATATGAACCCGATAGTCTCCAATCCTAAGGGAAAAATGCAACTACAAGATTATCAAGTGACCCTAGAAACCATCAACCTCCAGGGTGTCAAGGCTACAAATAAATTCAAGCTAACCAATTAGGTGAATAGGATCATCAATCATGATTTTATATCCCTTGAAAAAAAAAAATTGAAGGAGAAAGAGCTCGAGGAATTTAGAGCCACCATAAAAATATCATAGCTCAAGGTCAAATGGCTTTGAAATCAACTAGAGCAACTTGAAAGTGCCCAAGCAACCATTACTCTCATAGAGGAGGAGAGAGATAAACATTGAGGCTTACTAGATTAGCTTATCACCATGGAGGCCAAAGTCATCTTAGATAGGGTTGATCTCCAAATAGAGCTAGAGATAGAAAAGAAGAAGAGTATGGAGGCCTTGTAATATAATTCTATAAGTATAATAAGGAGATTGTATGCCACCTATTGGGATAGCATAACCATGACCATATCTTTAATGTCCTAGTTTATCGAGTTCGTCAACATGACTACCTAGCAAAATATACTAATCAGCCAAGAGATTGAGTAGGGCCTAGCAACTATAATTGGTAAAGTGTCTAAGGTAGAAGGATTCCAAACCTGAATCATTGAAATAAGTGGTTGGGAGATATCATCTATTAGTGCCCTATATCGAGAAACTAAATTGAAGAAAAAATGAGACCCACTTGATAAGGAGAAGACCACATAGGAATGCAAGCCCCATATGTGCATTCTGGTTGTGACAACCACCAACCTAACGAGTTATATAGACTCCATAATCTAGAAGGGTCTTCCCTCCCCTTGGGTAGCTGATGATACACTTCTATTGTAGAAATAATATGCATAGACAATGGAGTTGTAGAAAGAAATAAGAATGATTAGTAAAACTCCTCATCATCAAAGACTCTTTGAAAGCCATTGGTCCCTTGGTAGATCTTGAGGTACAAGTGCAAGAGATCATGCACAAAGCAATAGGCTTCTTGTATGATTAACAAGTCAAGCTCTAGAGGTGCTTCCATTGGTTCCAAGAGGCAAGGTTGTCATCCGAAGAGGAGTGAGAGGAACTAAAGGCCCAAATGAACAAGCTACCCCTATAGTAACCCTCTTTACTCCTTTTCTTGCTCATTTTCAATTTTACCCCTTTTCCTACTTTTTATTTTTGCTATCTTTCAACTTCCATTTTTACTTTGTGTATATTGACAAGGCAAGTCATTTGTTCATCATTTTTGGTAGGCCAAATATCCCTTAGCATCCACCAATATTAGAGGATATTCCCTACATCCCACTTCACTTGAAATAACATCCACTTGGAATAAAGACCAAAATAAAGGTGTTAGAAGGTGCATACCACCTTTAGTTAGAAGGGTGAGTGTTGGTTCCAAAACATAAGGAAAGGAGGATAAGCCTCAAGCCATACTAACCATTGAATTCTTAATCAATGGTTGACACTCTTGGATAGGTGATTATGGGACACCAAAGCTTGTGGGCCCTCGATCTTCCATATAATGGCCCATGCTTATCTATTTTATGAAGGATCACATAAAATGGAAAAGGCCCTACCACATCTAAGGACTAGACATATGGTAACTACTTGAGAGTTGAGGAAATAAGCACTGGGGAGAAAATGAAAAGACCTACCAATTAGCTAAGAAAGGATGCTACCTCAAAAAGGACACATGGAAATTGTTCATGAATTAAGTAAGGCAACACAAAGGGCACTTAAAGAGACACCTACCATTGGTTTCCAAGGTTGAATTTCATTTTCTAGCCTATCATAGTTACCCATGTGGTAGCTACACCAGCTGCCCACCACATGGGTAAGCCTACCCTACCAACCTACACTAATCATGGAGGTCATACCAACAATGTAAGCAAGTGAGATTTTAAAAAAAGTGGATGAAGGCTTGAGAGAGCTCTAGAACCTCCAACCAAGCAAGAATTAATGGTGCAAAACCCCTTTAAGCACTATACTAAGGGGTAATGGTAGCAACAACGTCTCATTTGAGGGCCCAAAAGCCTCCAACATTAATGGCCTCAAATATAGAGACCTCGAGGTGACTTAATTTAGGTGTAGAAATATCTTGACTTATTAGAAGATAATTGTTAGGTCTTTTGCACAAGATTTTGAAGGGAAAAGCCCCTCAATCTTGAACTATAAACAGACATGTAAAATTCATTATAAGGCATTGGGAGCTACTTGCTTGTGCCTAATATCTATCCTTGTATGGCTTTTTTTTTTGTGTGAAAGATGAAATACACCATAACAATTGAAAATATACAAAATGCAATAAAAGATAAATATGCAATAGATTTGATATTGATAAGATTTTATCTTTTACAAATCAGCCTTTCTGGTTACAATCGACCTCCCAAAATGGATGGTTTTTTTTACAAGTAAGATCTATGGTGTCACCAGTTATCTCCTTGAGTTCCTAAGCTCCCATACATATCCATTGCCTAAACATAAGCTTACAATAACAACATCAATAGCATATGTGAGGCCTTTCGATATAGGGCCAAAAACTGTAAAAGGGGATTACAAAAGCAACTAAATATTACAAAACTGTATGGAATGCTTACAAATTCTTGCAAAATACCTAATTTACCTTTCTATGTAGTCTATGGTTGGTTTGGAATTATTTTTTATCTTTGAGGCTTAATCACCAATTGTGATTGGATCTATCTATGTAGATTCCAATTTCAATTGTCTTATGTTGCTCCAAATACACTTAATATGAGTGGGAACCTTCCCCTAGTTATCAGGAACTTACCCTCAAAATTTCATGGCAATCCACTTTCATATGAGGAAGTTACTCCTAAAACAATGATGGTGGGTTTGGCTGGATTCTAGCCGCCAATGGTAGTTGGATTTGTGTAACCAACAATGGTGGTTGATTCTATGTTACCACCAATGATGGTTGATTTTGTGTTCTAGCAGAGGTTTCAGGCTTGGATCTGGACCTTCTTGGGAGTGTTTCGAAGCCTCTAATGCAAATACGATGTAGTTTGGATGTTGAAGATGAGCACAACTACAAATAAATATTAACAAACAATTCACAAAGACTCCATGGTTGAAGCCTTTGATCTCTCCAAATGGTAAACCTATAACCACAATGTCAAAAAATACACAATAATACAAAAAAAAAATTGAGTAGAGTTTCGTTATAATTCTTGTGCACTTCATGAAAATGAAAATGGAGACCTATTTGTAAAGTCTCCCATGGATGGAGGAGAGTGGAGAGGATAGGAGAAAGAGGGTGACAAGTGTCATGTATGCGTAAGAGGGGCATATTAGATATTCCCCACTTGGGGTGGATAAATGTGAAACTTTCTCTATTTGGGATATGACGTCCTATGATGCCTTATGAGACATCATAACACCTCATGATGTACCATGATGCATTATGATGTGCCTCACTAATGCCTTCTTTATGAAGACATTCCTCACCCACTAAATTAGCATTTCTAAACAAAGTACATGGGTGGAGGGAATCCCCATCCAAATGCATTAAATACACTCAAAAAGTAGAGGAAAGAGGGGAAATAAATTCCAACTAGAGTTAAGGTGAACCAAAGTTAAAAAAAGCGAGGGGTCTCATGATTAATGCAGTTAGGCGTAGGAAGGGGCTAGAGTGGGTCAAAGGGGCTAGAAAAAGTCAAAGGGGCTAGAATAGACAATATTAATCATTTATAAGGTTGCAATATATTAATTAAAATAATTACACACATTATTAAATATTAATATTAGCCATTGCAAATGTGACACTTTTTAGGTGTCTACAAATACCCCTTTTTGTACCACATTGTGTGAAAACATAATATGATGCAAAAGCCAATGACATCAATTGTTGGATTAACAATGAAAAAGGGAGATGACTGGTGAATGATGAAAGCAACTCTACCTTAAGGAGGGTTACACAAGATTATCTTGAATCAAGAACAATGTAAGATGCCCCAGTTATGAAAGCAACAAATGCCCTTGAATATTTGCCTTTGATGAATTGACGAGATCAATTTGATTAGAATTTTGAGTCTTGGAATCAGGGTTTTGATTAGAAATTTTGAAAAATAAAATATGAGTTATGCTATTTTACCCAACAAAGAGATGATTAATGATAGCCTTAGGCAACTATTATTGGACACATGTATCTCCAGCATTGGGTGTTTGAGTATTGAACTAAATTGAGATGAAATTCATGAGTACTTATCAACCCCCTCAAGCAGAAAGTGGATAGTGAGAAATGGGCGACAAACATGAGTTGATTGACAGAAGGTGAATGCAAATTTTAAAAATGATGGTAGGAAAAAGGAAAATAAGGAAAGATATTCTAATGCAAGAAAGGAAGTGTAATCTAATGCCTAAGAATAAATCAAATGTAATGCAAAATTTGATTGATCAATTGATTGGATTTGATTTGATGAGCAATTGAGTGATTGAGCCTTTTTATTGATTGGTTGATTGAGCCTTTTGATTGATTGGTTGATTGAGCCTTGATTTTATTGATTTAATTCTACTTTTATCTCAACAAAATAAATGGGAGATGATGACAAGCAAAGCTTTCAAAATGTGAGCTTTTTTTTGAAATGATATGAAGATGATGTATGTATGTGTGGATAAAATGACTGTAATGAGATACATGTGATGATACTCATGATAGATGAATTGAATTATGAAATGATAAATGTGGCTAACATGAAATGTAATGGTTATGAAATGATGAGTGCAATAATATGGAAATATAAATGCATGTTTGATTATCGTTCAAAAATGCTTAACAACACATCGTTTACTCATGAAGTGGCTGATTAATCAAGGGTATCAACATAATGGTACTAACATAACTAGAGAATAAAATTGAGTGAATGTGATACTATAGATTTAGGAAATAAATGAATTGTAAGAACAAAGGTAGCACAACTTGTCATTTTGCCTACCCTAATAAAGAAGGATCAACAAGTGCTTGCACGAAGCTCAAACACCCTAGTGACATCAATCAAACTCATATACTAATCAAATACGTTCTTGAAGATACTAAGACCAATTGGGAGAGTCAAGTTGCTCAAAGACCAACATGTTTGCATTTATGTTCATTTTTTATTTTGAGATAGGTGAGACTGACCAATTGTAACTCAAGCCATTATAAGCTATCTCATCCATGAGCTGACATAGGTTTGTACAAAATAAGGTAGCTAATGTGACATACATGTCATCGTGCCAGGGCATACTCCACAACCAACTAGGAATTTATAGCCTCAATGGAGATAGCCCTATAATCCTTTGATGTTGCTCCACTATCAACCAGGCATCTATAGCCCTAGTGGAGATGTCTAGAATTTCATAAGATCCATGATAATTGATAGAACTGATGAAGCTCTTTTTATTTTTATTTTTTTCTTTTTTGCTTCTCTTTTTTTTTGCAACATGGATCCTTGGGATCAAATTATGGCATGATAGGATGAGTAGGGGAAATAATTCACTTTATAACTTAAAGCTACACATGGATTCATCTTTCCTAGACTCAAAATATGATTAATACGTGAAATGTGAATGGTCTAAGAACCTAAGGTAACCAAGAAGGCTTGTAGCACTCAAGGACTAGAATTTCAAATGAAGGCTAACTGAAACACTAGGTATGGTTGAACGACTAAAAGAACCCAAAGATTCTCCAAACCTACAAGAGGAAAGAGATAAAGCATGGTGAACTATGAATGATGGACATGGTGAATATGGTGGAAAAGTGCATATAAAAGAGGTTAGATAACTATGACTATGCAGATGCTCTTGATTAATACAACCAAAATCCTCCATGGTGATGAGGCCTGGAAATGCCTCAATCATAGCATGTTTTGAACATTGAAACTACCTAAAAACTCTCGTGTTTAATCTGATATGCTAGTTAAGTTGATTTAATATGTTGTGTATTAACTGTTTGCATGATCAATGTGTTAGAAATACTATATTCTGATTTTTATAGTTTTTGCATAGTTTTATGTTACTTTGTCATGACTTGCTAAATGAGAAGTATGCTTAGGTTGATAGCAACACTTCACTAATTTTTTTTATGTGTTTCAAGAATTTATTTATCTAAATCTAGCAAATAGTGCAAGCAAACTATTATCGTACAGTGAACTGGTTTTCCAATGTAAATTCTAGCCAGCTGCCAATGAATGGCAAGGCATGGAATTCACACATGGAGAGAGATGAAGGCTATTACAATCTGATCGTGAGAGCTAACCCACCTGAGAAATGCAGATGAAATCACTTGAAGAGCACATATTTGTTCATTTTGAAGATCTTAGAAATGCTCAGACATCTGCGAAATGAGAAATACAGTCTCTTCAGAATGAGCGGACATCTTTGAAATGAGAAATACAGTATCTTTGGAATGAGCCACTTATCTTCAGAATGAGAACAAAAAGCGCTTTTTGACTTGTTGACTGATTTTTGATGATGGAAAAATGGAAAGAAGGTTGAAAAGGTTAAAGGAAAATATCTCCCATCTGACTTTGTCGTCCTTGCCGTCCAAAGCCACCATTCATAGAAAAGATCAATTTTGATCCTCTTCTAGGATAAACCCAGGAAATGTTGTAGCATAATAGGAATAGATTTGTAATATAGGAATGAGATATTCTCAGTTTATAAATAGATTTTAGGATATCTATAAATCGATAGCGCCCATCCAGGTTGAGCTAGGTAGGGGAAAATAAGCAAGAAGTATAATAATAAGAAAATAGAAGAAAAGTGACTGTTACAGTCTTGTAACAGGGTTTTTTTAGCAGCAATACTGTAATTATGTTCTTGAATCAATAAAGTGCACTACTTTTTCTATTCATGTTGTTTTAAATGAGTGTGAGTAAGATCTAGAGAGAGAGAAAGACTCATACCTTCTTCTCGGACAAGGAGGTCGGCCACTTCTAGACCTAGGAGGAGGACTAACAATAGGTTTTTATTCTAATTTTGCTACAGCAGAATAAGTTGTAAAACTTGTCATTTCATTTCCTTGTAAATAGCTAACAGTATTTGCAATCTTAGTTTATTTCATGATTAGGATGATCTTGTGATTAATGATAGGTTTGGTTGTAATCTCCATTTTTAGCAAGCTTTCAAATTACTGTAGATTGTCATTTCCACAATTTATTATTTTCTGTAATTTACTGCATTTTATGTTTTGTTGTCAACCCCTGCACAGAATATTGACAACCTTCACATGTGAGCATTGATAGGACTTAATTTCCATGTTATAATCAGGTTTCCATTACTGCAAAAGTAAATAGACTTCCTTTCTGCAATCATAATTAGATTTTTAATTCTGAAACTGTAACTAGGGAGTTATTTTTGCAACATAATTAGATTTCATTTTGTAATTGTAACTAGGATTTCATTTCTACAGTTAGTAATTAGTTTCCATTCCTGCAATTAGATTAAAGTTCAACTTATGCAATTTAGAGATAAAAATGTCCTAAATCCCCCACACAATCGGTTTCACCAATAAGACCTGTTGCTCCCAAATGACCTAAGTTATAGCCTTGTTCACTCCTCCTTCCGCAAATAGCCTTGTACACTGCCCTGGATTGACAAATTCATTGAGAATTAATGATGTGCATAATGACAATGCATCATTTTGGTGTCGTTGCTGGAGAATAGTGTTGCTAGAAGGTGACAACAGTCCAATAGTTGTTAATTAGACTGAGCTATGAAAATTTAGGATAAAATTTGAATATAACAGCTGGTTAAAGTAACAACTATTGACCTATAATTTATGTCATTCAAGAGGAAACATGAATAAGTAAGCCTAGCGATGAAAAAGGTAGAATTTCTCAAAAGGATCCCTGGCTTGTTCCATTAAGAAGATCTTCACGCCTAAGGGGTGAATCACCTATGTTTGAACTACCTTGAAAAATCACCAGCTTCATCATCATTAGAACATCCTGAGAAAGAAAAATCATCAGACTCATCATCAATAGAGGATTCTGGACCTCTTAAGAGTGAAATTTGGATAGGGTTAACTATTCCCAAGGAACATGAAACTATGGCAGAGAGAGGTAATCTATACGGGTATGGCCAAAATGGATGTGTCCATAATGAAGGAAATGATCAGGATATGCCTCAACCTTCTAGAACATTTGAATATCCTATCCATTTGAATCCAACACAAAACTCCCCCATAAAAACCATTTCATCTTCAGTACTTCCAACCTTCTGAGGTGTTGTATCTGAAGATCCTAATCAGTTTTTATTTGAATTCAAAGTAGTGTGTCAAACCTATGACTATGTAAATGACAATCATAAACTTAAGGTTTTTCCCTCAACACTCAAGGACTCGGCATTACGTTGGTTCATGAGCTTAGAGCCAAATTCCATCCGAACTTGGGATCATATGGAAATCGTGTTTTTAGACAAATATCGGGAGTATTGCCATGTAAGGAATAGGAAATATCAGTTATTCAGGATTAAGCAGGAAGATGATAAAACATTAGAAGACTATCTTGATAGGTTCTCCTTTGTTCAAAGGAGATGTGGACTTGTAGAAACTGAGTTATGCAAAACCATCTTTTTGAGAGGATTACAAGATGAATCTAGAGAAGTATTGGATTTGATGGGAAAAGGGGATGTAAATACTCTCAGTAATGAGGAAATTATGGATCCCTGTATGAATTACTCTCGCACTAAGTAGAGAAGAAGAAAAAAGAGTACAAATGGCATTGATGTGAAGGACCTAATAGAGGAACTTGCAAATTTTAAAACTGATATTCTTGTGCAATTAAACACAAATTTGGGAGAAATGTCTGCAAAAGCAAAAACCACAGAACCTTTGGCAATTTATTGCCCAAGATGTAGAAATAAATATGCTTTGCAGGAATGTCCTTTGAATAAAATGTCTATCTCAGCCATTTGTAGTATTTGTTCGAAGAAGCATTTGACTGATAAATGCCACCTGCTACCACAACTCAAAACTGTGTTAGAGAGTCAGACAGAGGAACTCAACTATGTTGGACAAAAATAGGGTGGAAATTTCTCTCAGTACCAAAATCTCCATCGTTTTTCTACAAATTGGGGGCATAATCCTTGGACTATGCCTTGGGGACAATCAGAACCACCCCAACGTCCTTGGAATTATTCTCAATGGACAAATTCCCAAGAATGGCCATAAACAAGTTGGAGTAATCCAACCTGGAATCAAAATTAGAATAATCCATCATGGAATCAAAACAACCCACCCTCGGAATCGGAATCCGACTAATCCACATTGGATTCAAAATCAACCATAGTGGAGTCAGCAATACCAATCCTATCCAAGGCAAAGAAAGAAATCAAGGTCAAACTCAGCATTTGATGCCTGCACCTAATCAAAATTTTCAAGAAAAACAGAACTAACCACAGCAAACACAACAGGTGAAACAACCTCAAATTCCATCTCAACCAGTCACTAATCCAAACAACATGAGATAGGCATCCCCTGTCTATGTGGTTGAAGCTAAAGAAAATGCTGAAATAAATGTTCTTGATTGTAGTAACATCCAACTTCATTCAGGAAAAGTTGTACCTGAACTTTTTTCAACTAAAATCAAGGAAAATGAAAAGTAAGAACCTTTGGAACCAGTTAGAGTTAAACCAACAATAGAGAAATAAGAAGAAAAACAGAACCACAGGCAAAAAAATTACCTTCATCAAGGATAATTCCATATCGTGAAAGATTCAATACCACAACAAAAAAAATTGAGTCAGACCTGGTCAAGGAACTTAGAAAGTTAACTATATCATTGCCCTTATTGCAAGCCATTAAGGATATACCAGTGATTAAAAGTATTGTTTGAGATTTGTTCATTAGAAGAGCAGGAAGAAAAAAGAAAGCATTTCCCAAGACTATTCAGGTTGAAGGAAAGATAGCTGATCTCTTGTTCGAAAAACTAGTACCTCCAAAGTATAGTGACCCAGGGAGTCCATTTATCATAGTTACCATAGGCTCAGTACCAATATCAAATGTCTTAGTAGATCTAGGCGCTGCAATAAATGTCATGACCAAGGATATAATGGAACAATTACAGCTCAAACATCTCAGTCCCACATTTATAGTTTTAGAAATGGCTGATAGGTCAGTTGCAAAACCTGAAGGTATCATTGAATATGTCCCTATAGAAGTCTCTTCTTGGGAATTCTCTACAAATTTTTTGGTTTTACAACCAAGAAATTCAGCACATGGATATCCCATCATTATGGGAAGACCTTGGCTTGCAACTATAGCAGCCTTCATAGACTGCAGATCTGGAAAAATGACCATTTCAAATGGTATTGATCTAAAAAAAATCTCTTTGTATCCTCCTGCAAAACCCTCCAGCAATTTTTTAGGTCAGTTATGGTTTCCTGACTTAGATGAAGAACCAGAAGAGGTTATTTCCACACTAGCCACCTTGGTAGTAAGGGAACACACAAAAGACCTCCATGACACATAAACTTTAGAGAATGAAACTATCCTAATGAATGTTCTGCATGAATAAGGGTTATAAGAGGAAGCAGTAAATATCCATCAGTTGTTAGGGAATGAGGAGAACCAAAATTTTGAAGGTGAGCCATTTCTACTATCACAGAAACATCCGTTTCACTACCACATGGGTGGCACCATCACCCGATTTTCCCTTCTCACTATTCCATACAGGATATGCTTCCATTAGAAATCAATGAAACAAAAACTTCTTATTTCCTCCCATATCATCATTGCCCTCTTAACCCCCTAATCACCAAGTATGAAGAAGTGAATTCAGTCCTTCCAAATACAAAACAAATAGAAGTCCAACCAGGAAAATTTCTAAACATTAATAGTTGGCTTACTAGGGAAGATGAAGAAAAATTGATAATTGTTTTGTAGAAGCATGTTCATGCTTTTTCTTGGGACTACAAAGATATGTCAGGGATTCACCCTGATATATGCACCCACAGGATTTATACTGAAGAAGTCAAGCCAGTAAGACAATCCTAGAGAAGACTGAATCCTACCTTGAGGGATATTGTAAAAGAAGAAATTGAAAAACTTTTGGAGGTAGGATTCATTTACCCAATTTCTAATAGCCAGTGGGTCTCTCCATTGGTTATAGTTCCTAAGAAAAATGGAAAAATGAGAGTATGTGTAGACTATAGAGAGCTGAAAAAAGTGACATACAAAGACCATTTTCCATTACCTTTCATAGATTAGGTGTTAGATACCCTTCATGGAAAGAAATACTTTTGTTTTCTTGATGGATTTAGTGGGTATAATCAAATTCAGGGTGCACCTAAATATCAAGAGAAAACAACCTTTACCCGTCCATGGGGAACATTTGCCTATAGGGTTTTACCTTTTGGTTTGTGTAATGCCCAACAACATTTCAACGAGCGGTCTTAGCAATTTTTTCTGATCCGACTACCAACAATGTTGAGATATACATGGATGATTTCACAGTATGTGGACAGAATTTTGACTTTACATTAGAAAACCTTGACAAAGTTTTAACTCGTTGTGAAACATACTAGTTATCCTTGAATCCAGACAAATTTTTTATGATGATGGAGGAAGGAATAGTTCTTGGTCATCACATCTCTCTTCAAGGGATCCAGATTGATCCAAAGAAGGTGGAAATTATCAAGAATCTTCTTCCTCCTAAAACTCAGACTGATGTTAGAAGCTTCCTATGACACATTGGTTTTTACCGTAGGTTTATTCCCAGCTTTAGAACAATAGCCAATCCCATGTTTTCCCTATTGACTAAAGATTCTAAATTATCCTATACTACAAGGTGTTAGGAATCATTTGAAGCTCTGAAAGAGAAAGTAGTAACTCCACCTGTGTTAAGAGAACCTAATTGGACATTACCATTTCACATACAGGTTGATGCTTTCAATACTGCAATTGGAGCAGCATTAAGACAAATTGACAATGGTGAACACTATGCCATCTACTACATTAGCAAGAATTTGACAGAGCCGAGAAAAATTATACCACAACTGAGAAGGAATTCTTGGAAGTAATTTATGCCATCAACAAATTCAGGCATTACATCACAGGTTATCAAATATTCATTCACACAGATCACACAACCATTAAGTATTTTATGAGTAAGCCTATGGTAAGTGCAAGAATTATTCGTTGGTTACTGTTGCTGCAAGAATTTGATATCATAATAATAAACAAACCAGGAAAAGCTAATGTTGTAGCAGATTTCTTGTCTAGGTTGCAAAACACAGAGGAAGGGGAATTAGTTGAGGACACTTTTCCTGATGAAAAATTATTTGCTATATCTATCCAATCACCTTGGTTTGTAGATATAGCCAATTATTTGGTCACAGGGAAAGTTCCTCCACATTTCACTTCAAAATAGAAAAAACAATTGATCAAACAAAGTTCTTCCTTTGAGTGGATTAAGGGTATACTTTTTAAGTGTAGTCTTGACCATGTGTTACGCAAGTGCATCCGAAAGGATGAGGTATATGATATCCTTAGGGCTTGTCATGATGAACCCTCGAGTGGACACTATTCTTAAAAAGCACAATTAGAAAAATTTTAGGGATAGGATATTATTGGCCATCTCTTCACAAGGATGTGAAAAAGTACATCAGGCATTGTGATGCATGCCAAAGAATGAGGAAACCCATTCATACAAATGAAATGCCACTACAGCCTCAATTGGTTTTAGAGCCATTTGAGAGGTGGGGGCTTGATTTTGTAGGACCTATTGATCCACCTTCTTAAGGAAATGTGCATATTCTAGTATGCATTGATTACCTGACAAAGTGGGTAGAGGTGTGTGCTTTCAAACATGCTCGTGAAGAGAAGGTCACCGATTTCTTGTATACTTAGATTTTTTAGAGATTTGGAGCTCCACGGTCTATCACCACAGACCAAGGACCCCAATTTGCATCTAAATTCATTGAGGCTTTTACAGAATTATATGAAATCAAATATAGGAAATCATCACCTTACCACCCACAAGCAAATGGCCAGGTTGACGTAACAAACAGGGAACTGGAACGAATCTTGACAAAAATAGTAGATTTTCATAGGAGAAACTGGTTAGATAAATTACCTGAAGCAGTTTGGACTTACATTACTACTTGGAAATCCACTACTAGATTCACACCTTATGAACTAGTTTTTGGTAAAAATCCCCTCCGACCTATTGAATTTGAGCTACTAACATTGCACACAACATTGGAAATTGGGATTGAATTGTCACAGGCACAGACGGACAAGATTCTACAATTGAATGCATTGGATGAACTTCGGTTGGATGCTTTGTACCAAACTAAAGTAATTCAGGAGCAGAGAAAGCTGTGGCATGACAGTCACATTCAATAGAAGAAATTTCAACAAGGAGATTGGGCTTTGCTATTTGATTCTCTCTATGATAACTTCCCTGGAAAGCTGAGAACTATATGGCTTGGAACTTACCAGATTGAAGAGATATTTGACAATGGAGTAGCTCGTCTATGTCCTATTGATGGGTCACGAAGAAAGTTGGTAGTGAATGGACATCGCCTTAGGGTGTACCATACACCTCTGACTAAAGAGGAATTCTTGCAGCAGCTTGACAGTTTGGATGCACAACAGGTGGAAGAGATTCCCTCTTCCACTTCAATAAAATCAGCATGATCATGGATTTCAAGAAAAAGCAAAAAACAAAAAGATGAATAAATTTTGATTGTGAATTCCTTCATGGGCATGATTTCAGGGAAATCATGAATTCCTTCATGGGCATAATCAGAATCAAAAAAAAAAATAGAGAGAAAAGGAGAGGTAAAAAAAAAAACAAGAAAAAACAAGAGAGAAAAATGAATAGCTCAGCAGTGAAAACCTTTCCTAAGGCACTACTAAGTTGGTATGCATGAAAACTAGTTTTCTGGCATGCATAACCTTGAAAATTTCTGAATCATCATTGTACAAATTCACCAACTGCACTTGTTTTGAAATATTGCAAAAAATATTAGCAGAACATCAACGAAGCGATCATTCTTCAAAACTTGCATTAACTTGTTTTAATCGGTATATATTTCTTACATTTCTTCATTGTAAATGATTGGTATGTAGTATATAACAATTAACCATTAGCATAAAAGGTATCCATAAAATTTGGCATACTTAAAACATGTTTTGAGAAGGAGAATATTGGTTTCTGCCTAATCTTCAGAATGAGAATACCAAAAATAGTGCCTGCTATCTTCTTCAGAATGACTGTTGTATTATCTTTGGATTGAAGTTTTCTTCAGATTAACTGTTGTATTGTCTTCGTATTGAAATTATCTTTGGAATGACAGTAGAATGAATGTTGCACTTTGTCTTCAAAATGAGGAATTGTCTTTAGAATGAAGATTTTTCTTCGGAATGAGGAATTGTCTTTGCAATGAAGCATGATCTTCGAAATAAGGACTTGTCTTCAAAATGAAGCTTTGTCTTCAAAATAAGGAATTGTCTTCAGAATGAAGCTTCGTCTTCGAAATGAGAAATTGTCTTCACAATGAAGCATGATCTTCAGAATGAGGACTTGTCTTCGAAATGAAACTTTATCTTCAGAATGAGGAATTGTTTTCGCAATGAAGCATAGTCTTCAAAATGAGCATTCAACATGATACTTCCATGTGGCATCCAAGGAGGAAGAAAACATACGATCAGTAGAATTATTTGACTGCATATGATAAATGACACATGTCAGTTGAGATGTGATTTGTCTTATCTTACACCCATTAAGGAAGTACCAGAATCATGAGGAAGTGACCAACAACATGCCACCATTGTTCGACGTTGATAACCATGCACGTGAGAAATTTGTGAGTAAAACAGATGAGCTAAAAACAAGTGAGGTGGATCTGACGGCAAGGACATCTGTGCAATCATTAACTGATAGGTGTTCAGAGTAGAAATAGAGACGCGTGCCACCCTTTCTTTTGAAGACATAATTGCTAACGCAAAATGATTATGAGGTACAGTGTCGATATTGCAGTTCATTTCGAAGAATACAAACAAGGCAATTGAAAACCTGAAAACAAACCCTGCAAGTCTGCAAGAACCAGAAACCAGTGATCTAATGGAAGAGTAGCAGCAGAGGTGAGCAGTTTTTAACATACCAAATTAGGAAAATGGGATGAAATACAAATATGGAACCATTAGATACCACCTACCTTCGAGAAAATCCATAAGTGCTACAATTTTTTGAAGATGGAGGGCTTATGCCATTTTTGGACAAATTTGATGGGTCCTCTGAAGATTTGGCCGGCATGTTCGCTCACACATTCATAAATAATCGAGCACATATTAATAGCATGACAATTGAGGTAACCCCTAAAGTTTTAAGTCAAATTACTGAGCTTCCATTAGAGGGTCTTCAAATTTCTAGAACTGGCAAAAATACACTGGCAAATGTAGTTAGTCAATTTCTGGAAGAAAATGATAGGGAGCCAGAATACTTAATACACAACCATGCATGCTAGGGGGTAAAAATGGCTAGCCTACAAGAACCATGGAATGAAGTGGCCACATGGGTAATAAAAATTTTAACCTATGAAGGGCAATATGTACTTTTATCAGGGCATCATTTCAAAATTTTGAACCACCTAAGACATGGTAGGCAACAGCCAGAAGTTAGGGTAAATATTCCCCTGTATCTACACTAGGAGTTGAAAAATATGGCAAAACGATATCAGGAAGGAAAAGGTAGCCCTCGCCACCATGGTCTTATTAAATTATTCTACCAGCATCATTTTAGAGGAAACCCTAGAAGCTTTGATAGGTTTTATTATACTCTGAATGATGTAGTTTTTGGAAGAGAGGATGAGGAGGAAGAAGAAACAAATGTTTTCACAGATGTTGTTGCAGAGGAGGAAAAACACCCAGCAAAAGCAACAGAGCACCTTTCTCCAGAACCTTCAACCTCACATGCTAAGAAACAAAAGAAGAGAGGGCCTGGAACTGACAGTCGAAAAGAAAAACAGAAAAAAGTTCATTTTTCTGAAGATGTTGTTGATCTGTCAGAATAGGGGAGTGAAGTGCCTAGAAAAATAGGGGAAGAGACAACAAGGGAAATAGAAGCACTCACACCATAATCTGAAACTGTCCCCATAGCCCCTGCTGTCACCAAAAAATAGGGCAAGAAGAAAAATTTTGCATCAGGAACTAGGAGGTCTACAAGACTCCACTTGAGAGAAATAGAAGAATAGGTGATAGAAGAAGAAGGTGGACAAGTCAATCCGAATGTCACAAAAGTGCAACCAGCCCCTGAAGATTTTTTATAATTCCTTGAACAAATGATTGAGGAAGAGACTAGGCAAGATAGTTTTGAAGTTGCTACAGTTCAACAAGCCACAAAACATGTGGATGCAATCATAGATAGTTTCATGGAACCTCCTGAACAAGAGTAGATAGTTGAAGTAGAAGATGAAATATTTGTTGAGCAATCAACTGTAGATGATTTGTTTGCATCATATTCTAAATCAAAAACAGAGGAGGAGGACATCACAGAATAGCTAAGAGCAGCAAAAAGTGTTATTAAAACACAAACTAAATGGATTGAAGAAAAAGAAAATATCATTGAAATACAGGAAAAGAAGATTGCAAAATTATAGTAGGAAGTGGTAGAATTGAGGAAGAGGTTGTCACAGTCTGAAGAACAGCCAACTGTATCTATTGATGAGGATAATTTTTCTCAGTTACTTATGGAATTATCTAGGGCAGCTGACTCTTTTACTTTGATTGAGGCATCTAAAACTTTGACTAAATATAGAGGTGCTCATTCTGAAGCAGCACCCTTTCATTCTGAAGAAGTGCCCTTCCATTTTGAAGCATTGCCTTCTCATTCCGAATATGCTCTAGAATTGATAAAAAGCATAGAAAATAATATTGGAGATGAGTCATAGCAGGAAACACCAGCACAAGAGTAGTTTAAACAGCAACATGCAATTGTTCAAGTAAGTACTCCTTCAAATGAGATTTTTGTATTTAAAACTGTTATACCTTCAATAAAAGTAGAGGATAAGGGGGTACAAGTAGATTTGTTGTCTAATGACCAACTAGTGGAAATAGCAAAAAAATGGATACAAGTAGAATTATTATCAGATGACCAACCAGTGGAAGTAGCAGAAAAAGGGGTTCAGGTAGATCTGCTACCCAGATTTCCACTTGTAGTTAGACCACCCAATATTGTATCCCTAGAGCA
This sequence comes from Wollemia nobilis, assembly GCA_028583015.1. Classification (NCBI taxonomy): domain Eukaryota; kingdom Viridiplantae; phylum Streptophyta; class Pinopsida; order Araucariales; family Araucariaceae; genus Wollemia; species Wollemia nobilis. Next base: position 1,392,520 of record JAQPPZ010003577.1, read on the forward strand.
ATATAATACAGACATAGCTAGTTGGGTGATCAAATATGAAAAACTTGCCACTAAAGTTGAAAATTTTAAATTGGAAGGTAAACAGTTAGAAGTAAAAGAAACAGAAATCAAGGCATTGAATGAAAAAGTGATTGATTTATGTCATATTGCTGAGTTTTTAGTCTAATTCAAACAGTCGGCCAGATTTTACAGTCTCATTCTGAAGGAGAAATATCTCAAATGGCAGGCCATGAGGATTAGCTCAGGTCTCCCATACAAATTGGACACAACTGCAAATTTCTTAGAAGCCTATTTTGACAGCCCTATAGAACAAAAAAATCTCTTATGTGAATTATTTTTACATAGCTTCTTTATTCTAGAAGAGGTAGAGTTTCATCCTCAAATTTACATAGGAGATGTTCAACTGAGAACATTCATGTCCACTTTACAAAATCAGTTTTACTAGGACCAGGAGAAAAGACAAAATAAAGAAATTGAATTAAGAGCTGAATTGTTAGTCAGAGCAGTTTAGCAAAATCATCCACTTATCACCAAACAACATTTCACCATGATGAACAAGGAAGATGTAAAAAGGATGTACTTGAGCAATTTGAGGGACTGTGTGACCAAATTCCAGAATTTTTGTAATGATAGTTTTGTTCTAGCATTATCATTTTGTAGAAACAGATGGGTAGAACTTTCCATTTCTTTACAGAAAAGGGAACCTATCTCCCCCATTAACCTAAAATGGTCAAGAAAAAGGATAGAAGGAGTGATACAGCTGATTGAAATCATGCAACATCACTAGATAGGTCTCAGATTTAGGCCTCCAACCATCATTTCTCTAGTTCCCTTCTATTTTGAAGAAGATTCTCAACTTGATGATCAGTTTGAAAAATGGCTCAGAAACCTTCAGGAAAATAGGGGATATTATATAGGCACCAAATTGTTCTACAGATCATGGAATTTGAATATGGATATATGTGATTCTATAGCCCAACAAAATGCATGAGGACATGCATTAATATAAGTTGGGGTAAAATGATGAGGCCTGGAAATGCCTCAATCATAGCATGTTTTGAACATTGAAACTACCTAAAAAATCTTGTGTTTAATCTGATATGTTAGTTAAGTTGATTTAATATGTTGTGTATTAACTATTTGCATGATCAATGTGTTAGAAATACTATATTCTGATTTTTACAATTTTTGCATAGTTTTATGTTACTTTGTCATGACTTGCTAAATGAGAAGTATGCTTAGGTTGATAGCAACACTTCACTAGTTTTGTTTTGATGTGTTTCAAGCATTTATTTATCTAAATCTAGAAAATAGTGCAAGAAAAGCTATTACTGTGTAGCAAAAATTGGTTTTCCAATGTAAATTCCAGCCAATCGCCAATGAATGGCAAGGCATGGAATTCACACATGGAGAGAGATGAAGGCTATTGCAATCTGATCCTGAGAGCTAACCCACCTGAGAAATGTAGACGAAATCACTTGAAGAGCACATAGTTGTTCATTTCGAAGATCTTCGGAATGATTAGACATCTTTGGAATGAGAAATACAGTCTCTTTGAAATGAGCGGACATCTTCGAAATGAGAAATACAGTCTCTTCGAAATGAGCCACTTATCTTCGAAATGAGAATAGAAAGCGCTTTTTGACTTGTTGACTAATTTCTAACGATGGAAAAATGGAAATAAGGTTGAAAATGTTAAATGAAAATATTTCCCATCTGACTTTGCCGTCCTTGCCATCCAAAGCCACCATTCATGGAAAAGATCAATTTTGATCCTCTTCTAGGATAAACCTAGGAAATCTTTGCAACATAATAGGAATAGATCTGTAAGATAGGAATGAGATATTCTCAGTTTGTAAATAGATTTTAGGATATCTATAAATAGATAGCTCCCGTCTAGGTTGATCTAGGTAGGGGAAAATAAGCAAGAAGTATAATAATAAGAAAATAGCAAAAAAGTGACTGTTACAGTCCTATAACAAGGTTTTTTCAGTAGCAATACTATAATTATGTTCTTGAATCAATAAAGTGCACTAATTTTTTTATTCATGTTGTTGTGAATGGGTGTGAATAAGATCTAGAGAGAGAGAAAGACTCATATCTTCTTCTGGACAAGGAGGCTGGCCACTTCCAGACCTAGGAGGAGGACTAACAGCAGGTTTTTATTCTGATTTTACTATAGCATAATAAGTTGTAAAACTTGTCATTTCATTTCCTTGTAAACAGCTAACAGTCTTTGCAATCTTAGTTTATTTCATGATTAGGATGATCTTGTGATTAATTATAGGTTTGGTTGTAACCTCCATTTTCAAACAAGCTTTCAAATTACTCGTAGATTGTCATTTCTAGAATTTACTGTTTTTTGCAATTTACTGCATTTTGTGTTTTGTTGTCAACCCCTGCACAGAATATTGACAACCTTCTATTACAGATCATTGATAGGACTTAATTTCCATGTTATAATCAGGTTTCCATTATTGCAAAAGTAAATAGACTTCCTTTCTACAATTATAATTAGATTTCTAATTCTGCAACTATAACTAGGGAGTTATTTCTGCAACATAATTAGATTTCATTCTATAATTGTAACTAGGATTTCATTTCTGCAGTTAGTAATTAGTTTCCATTCTTGCAATTAGATTAAAGTTCAATTTATGCAATTTAGAGATAAAAATGTCCTAAACCCCCCACACAATCGATTTCACCAATAAGACATGTTGCTCCCAAATGACCTAAGTTATAGCCTTGTTCACTCCTTTCGCAAATAGCCTTGTACACTGCCCTAGGTTGACAAATTCATTGAGAATTAATGATGTGCATAACGACAACGCATCACATGGTAACAAATGTCAAACCTAATTGAACAATTATCAAAATAACATTAAGATAAAAATAAAAATGCAAAATGCAAAGGGTAATGAGCTGGTGGTGGCGTGAAAAATGATATAGAAGGAACAAGAAAGAAAACAAAATGAAGGGAAAAGAGGAAAGGGGAAGGAACACATTGGTCCATGGTATGTAGCCGCTCGAAGCATGACCGTACAATGAGGAGTGATGTGCAAGGAATGAGAGAAAAATAAAAATAAGAAAGAGAACATGAAGTGGAGGTGAACTAATTGAAAAGCAAAGAGTGCTTGTGACATGAGCTAGTTGATTGATTGATTGTGCATGTTATTTTTTTTTTTTTGAAATTGATTATGTACAAGAAGATAGAGTTGAATATGAGCTAGGCGTAAAATGTGTGCAAGTGAAGGATGTTGATGGTAGTTGATGATGGATGCAAGGGGACTAGAGTGACACTTGAGAAGGAGATGTAAGATTATCTTGAATTATGATCAATGTGAGATGCCCTAGTGATGGAAGTGATGAATATCTTTGAACCTTGTCATTGAAAGATTTTTGAGCGCATTGAAACAACTATGCTAACAACTATACTAATGAGACATAAGCCATTGTGTCAAGAAAAATAAAAGTATCTATTCTAATGAGACCTAAATCATTGTTCTAAAACTATGTTATGATTAAGAGAGCTAATTGGGGTGAATGATACTCTTGGACAAGGTTCTTGGATAGACATTGATTCCAAGAATGGGTGTTGGGTATTGATCAAGATTCATGACAACATTGATTGGGTAGTGTCATCCAACTCAAGGGACAAGGTGATTTAGGATGGGCATGATTTGGGTGGATGAATTTGATTGGTGGTTGTGTGCGATATGTAGGTGGACAGAAGAGGAAGATTGATTAAGAGGAGGAAACTAAAGCAGAAAGGGGCCATTGGGAGGGGATTATGTGGATGAGGTAGTTAATTCCTCATGATCTAGTAGATCTTGTACTAGATGCTAAAAATATCGACATTCCTCGATGTCATGACCCTTTTGATGGTGGTAGATGCAATAGTGATCTTCTTTATAGCATTTAGGTTTGGGCTTGTTGATTCACTCTAGATGGATGTCAGGTAAGGAGATCACTTTTGCATCATTCAATCATTGGAAGATACTAGACAATGGCTCTGATAGGGGTGTCCAGGGATGAGGTAGGCAATAAGGAGGCTGAGGTCGATTGGAGGGGTAGGATGAAGAAGGTGGAGTGGAGAAGATTGGATGGAGGAGTATTTGGAGTGTGGCATAGAGGCTCTTTGATGGCTTAACTTGAGATTAAGGTTGGTGAGTTGGTCCAAGATTTGTTGCAAGATAACTGGTGGTGGACTTAGAGTAGGCAAGATAGGTGGGGATGGTTGGATGTGATGGTGAGGATTAAGTTGGGAGGGATGAGGAAATGGAGGAAGCAAAGGTGGATGAAGATGATAGGGTGAGTGGTGAGGTTGTTGGGGTTGGACCGTGTAAGGGGTACAAGGCAAAGGATAAGGTGGGTGGCAAGGTGGTGGGGGTTGGGCCATGTAAGGGGTATGAGACAAAGGATAAGGTGGATGATGAGTTTGTAGGGGTTGGGCTACATGAGAGGTATGAGGCAAGGGATGAAGTATTGAAAGAAAATATGGTAGATATGGTATTTGAAGAAGAGGTGGTAGATATGGTGTTGGAAGAAGAGGTGGTAGAGATGGTGTTGGAAGAAGAGGTGGTAGAGATGGTGTTGGAAGAAGAGGTGGTAGAGATGGTGTTGGGAGAAGAGGTGGAAGATATGAGGGGGATCGATGTGAGGAGTTGTTCATGGTCTTCTTGTGACAATGCTTGGGTGAAATGGTTGGAGGGACTTGATGCATTAGGCCTGAATGTGAGGGCCCTAAATAGTCCATGGCATGAGGGGGGAAGAATGGAAGGGCACGGATGGGCTAGATGGCAAGGTAGGGGGAGTCTCCTTTAGACAAGTTGGAGGGACCTTGGGTGGATGAGAGATTTACCCATCATTTGAGGTGTCAGGGAAAGGGCATGGATGGTTGCAACTTGGAGAAATTTTGGAGGAAGCAAATGAGCATTTTTAGGATCGATATATTCATCAGAATTATCATCCTCAGGATCAAGAGTAAGACATTGGAGGTCATTCCCAAGGAGGAGTATCGATGAGTTTTTATGATACCCTAAACTAGATTTGTCCTTTGGTAGCTAGTAGGGAGGATCAACAATAGAGCGCAGACCCTGTTCATATCGACCAAGGCCAAATCCATGCCAATTGAAATGTTGGAAATATTTCATAGCAAAGGATAAATTGGATAGATAATTGATGTTACCACAAAATGGTACTGTAGACTCAATAGAAATAGGTGGCTCAGAGGAAGCATCGAGACCCCCATAGACAAAGTTGGTATAATTGGTGGAAGAACCAATGGGGATGACAATGCCAATAGTTAAGGGGATGTCATGGGGGTGACCAAAATCCTTAACTAACTTGATAGTGGGGGAGAGACAGTGACCTTATGGATAAAGTACTCCCTCGAGCCAAGACTAGATATCTAGACAGAGATAGGAGGGGACTCTTGATGGAATGAGTGGAGGGGAGACTCCGAGTGAGGTAGCTTGGAAGAAGTGGAGGGCACAATAGTAGAGGATGAGAGCTCAGATAGGGTGGAGGAAGAGGATGGTGGTGTAGATTGAGAGGATGACAAATTGGAAGAGGAGTTGGATGGAGTGGTTTGAGAAGATGATGTGATAGTAGGAAGAGAAGAAGTAGTTGGAGTAGATGACATAGAAGATGAAGCTGAGGAGGAAGCTAATTCGGTAACCTGTGTTATGGTGGATGTAAAAGTATATGGAGGGGGATTTTCTAGTTGAAAGTCATACTAGATAGTGCACTACTCCCAAGATTGATGCTCTTGAGGAGTGGCAGAGGGGATGGATGAAGCAGGAGTAGAGTGGTCATGACTTATTATTCCCATAAAACCTTGGTAATATGGGACATTATTGATGTGATTGACTTGATTTGAATGGGTTGTAGAAGTTGATGCACCATTGTGTTGTTGTGTGGTCCCATGTTGTGGTAAAGGATTTTGATAAATTCCAAGGTTTTGGTTAGGAGGGGCAAGAGGATTATCAACTTTGATAGTCCCTACTTCAATCATATCTTGTACTAGGTGTTTGAATTGAATGCAATCATTGATATCATGACCCTTTTGTCGATGGAAGATACAATACCGATATTCTCTATACCCTCTTCCTCTAGGTTTGTTTGGATCCTTAGGTCTCACCTCGAGTAAGGAGATCAATTGTGCATCCATAAGTTTTTGAAATATGCTGGACAAGGGCTCTGAGAGAGGTGTGAAATTGCATTGGGGCTATTGAGGGCACGCAACTTGATGAGTGGTATTTTTATTTTGGGTAGGAGGTGGTATGGTATTGTATGTCGACTATTGTGGTAGATGAGAGGGTTGTTGGTGTGGAGGTTGAGGTTGTTGTTGGGGAGGTTGAGTGGTCAGGCCACTCAACACTACCTGGTTGACTTGGGTAGGTTTGGATTGATTATTTGTGTTGTTGCCCTTGGTATTTTTACCTGGCCATTCCTTCTTTTGGAGCTTGATTTCTCCTTCTTGGATCTTGATATCCTCGATAATTTTGGCTTGAGTGAGAGCTTCCTCAAGAGTTTGATATTGTTGGAGTTGAAGAAGGAGGGATATTGATTTGGAACAACTTTGAGTGAACATCCAAGTTAGCTCAATGATGGGGATAGAGAAGGGTAACTCAATTAGTACCACTCTCCATCGATTGCCATAATCGAGGATGGACTCATCATCAAATTGATGAAGGTTGGTGAGATCTAATTAAGGTGGTTTTCTTCTTAATGTTTAGAGTGAAGCACTCTAGGAAGAGATTGGCCAATTGTTCAAAATTATACAAGTTGTGTCTGGGTAAATGGTTGTACCAATCCAAGGCTCCTCCCACAAGGGATAGCAAAAAGGTATGGAGCATGAGGGGGTCTATCTCATTGATGAGATAACAAGCATTGATGAATGTGCTCAAGTGATCCTGAGGATCCTCTTTTCCCTTAAATTTTTTGAATTTGGGTATTTCAAATAGGGGAGGATAAGGTAGCACTAGGACCGAGGGGTTGATGGGGTAGTTTTAAAGTTGACTCAAGGTTGGATTTTGATACCCCATACCTATAACTTGAGATTCCAAACTATTGATCTTGTTGGCCAATTATTGGAATGCATTTAGAGTGGCTTGGGGAGCTAAGTAGTGGGTGCCATGATGAGTTAGATGGGATGGCTCAATGGGGGATATGATTGGTATGAATAGAGGTGATGGTAATGATGGTGGTTAGGATCAAAATATGGTGCTTGTAGGACCTGGGATCCCGAAGGTAGATATTGATGGTGTTGATGAGAATGATTATGGGTGTGTGAGGGGTGTGATGGTGGTTGTTGAGTGTGGTGTTGATGATAGGTAGGTGGTTGAAGTGGGGGATACGATGATGGGTAGGAATGAAGGGGTTGTGTAGAGGTTGGATGATGCATGTGTTGGGTGGGGTGTGATTGGTATGGTTGAGAGGTGGGTTGATATAGATCAGGAGTGAAATGGTATTGATGAGGTGGTGGTTGATGTGGGTGTGGGTTATGTGACTATGTCATAGGCCACTGATGAGAGTCATGAGGGTGGGAATAGATTGTGGGTACCATGGGTGGATAAGAGGCCCAAGATGGTGATTGAGGAAAGAATGATCCCTAGACTTGACGGATGTGATGAAGGATGTGGAGTTTGAGGTGGTTGTTGGGGAATGTGGGTGGTGTGAGAAGAACTGATGTGACAAGATGGGCAATGATTAGGAAGTGCTTGATGGGAAGACAATTGATGAGAAGATACCCCAAGATTGTAGGATGGTGGAGGACAAGTAGAACATATGGTAGAAGAATGTGCAACATGTGCACCAATGATATGAATAGTGGTGGATGAAGGGTAAGTGGTGGGAGGAGTGACATGGAGAGTCATGGATTGAGGAGGTGGGTTAGAAAATTGGAAAGAAGAAGATGGACTGGATGAGTGTAGATGGGAAGTGACACAAACTTGGGCCGAATGATGTGGGTGAGAAGTGTGCGTGATGTAAGGAGGTGATATAGAAATGTGTGGGCATTGTGATGAGTGGACATGATTGGAGGAAGATGGGTGATTAAGGTCGATGGCCATAGAAATTGGGTCTGTGATGTGCTATAGAGGGGTGGCACTAGTTCCCCTAGGTGGTGAGGACACTAGCGGTATTCCAAAAGTTTGCACACTCAAGGTGTGATAGAAACTAGAAGATGTAGAGAGGTGATGGAGGATGATAGGACTTATAAGCTTGCACCTTGATGAGAATGGGGTTAGTGCGACCGAGAATGTATAGTGGGGGTAAATATGGAGGGAATGAGCTAGGTGGTGGAGGATATGATGAAGAAGGGTCTTGGGAAGCATGAGGTGATTGGCCATGATAGATTGGATTGGTGAAAAGGAGGTGAGATTGCTTCGAGATCAATGGGTATGATATTTGGCTCAGGTGGAGAAAGGGGAGTCTCAGGATGAGGGGACTTAGAAGGGGTGGTGTGCATGATGTGGTGGTTGCCACCTTGATCAAACCCAATGTGATGAGTCTCGGGTGGGGGAGAGATGTAATGATGGACATCACTAGACATGCTACCCTGATGGATTTGAGAGGCATCCCTCAGATAAGTCGGGGGAGCATTTGAAGAATGGGTGAATTGACCTGAATGGTCCATAGAAACTTGGGTTTGGGAGTGAGCCTTGGATTGATTGTGGGTCATTACCATAGGCTACTTAGAATAAAAGTGGATGTTGGTGGACACTCTCTTTTCTCTTTTTTTATTTTCTTTTAAGAAAAACACACTATCTATGCAAACAGAAAAGCAAGCAAACAATGAATGTTTTGATGTTTTTGTTTTGAATTTTTAATCTTGATTTTTTTGTAATGCTTATCTTCTTCTTTTTTTGGTTTTTGTGTGTTTGATGTTCCCTAGACCTAGGAACTATGAGGTATGATGGAATGAAATCTAAAAATGTGTGTTTATGCCCACTCCCTTGATGAGGAATAAGACACAAATGACAAAAAGGCTTCCTAGGATGGTGGGTTGGCTCCAGGTATCCTAAGGGAGTAAAACAAACCTCTCGAGAGAGGTCACGCTATCTACATCCTGCTACTTGCCCAACCAAGCTTTCACTTCACCCTCGATTGGGCTTGGATATAAATGATAGTTACGAGTCCAATAATTATTAAGCCTTGTGAACAAAAGGGCGTCTAACCTCAAAATTACCCTGAGCTAGCCCCAAGGGTAACCAACTTCCTAGTGATGAAATCCAGGAAACTATGTGATCTAGCTATGGTGTCTAAAGGGCTCAACCAATGGTTGGTGGTGAAATCCAACATCATCGAGAGGTTTTCCTCACAAAATATTTATGGAATGTAATCGTGCAAAAGTGTGTGATGTGTCTTTGATTTTGATTTTTATTTTTTATTTTGTTTTATTTTTGATGCCTACTTACCATGCAAATTGAAAACTAATCCTAAATATGCAAAGAAAATAATGATCTAAGGTTATTTTTTTGAAATAAATCTTGATCTAAATGATTTTTTGAAAGCATGCACAAACTAATCTACGAGTTTGAAAGAAAATAACAACCTAAGCTACTGAGTTTGGAAAAGCAAATGACAAATAATCTAAGGAGTCTTTGAGTTTTTGAAAAGAAAGGACAACTAATCTAATGTGCCTTGAGTGTTTTGAGAGAATATAAAGAGATAAATAAGGTATTATGCCTTTGAGTGTTTGAAAATAAATAGAAAGAAACAACTAAACTAATGTGCCTTTGAGGTTTTGAGAAAGGAATCGTGAAACGACTATGCTAATGCTCTTTTTCTTTTTCTTTTTTTTTTAGATTTAAAAGAGAAAAGGGGATGAAAGAGATTCAAACAACCAAATGAAAGGAACTATGTTATTAATTTTTTTGTAAAATTAGAATGTTCGAGCAACTAGCCCATGATCCTATGCTAAAAGAGATGGAAACTGGGCATTGCATCTCCCTGAGCCTGAGCCTGAGCTTATGTAATTGTTTTCTAAGCTTGAGGACCACCCTGGGTGGTTGTATCTGAGCTTGAGAACTACCCTATGCAATTGATACTGAGCTTGAGAACCACCCTATGTAGTTTATATTGAGCTTGAGAACCACCATAGGTGGTTGAGACTATGATTGAGAATCGCCACGGGCAACTAAGACTGAGCCTATGAGGGCAAATATTACAAGATCTAGCCCTAATATGAGAAGTGTGACTGTATCTATCCTACCCTTGAGTGCTTGTAATAGAGACAACAAGTAAGAGTTTAAGAAAGTAAGCTAAAAAATCATGCAAAGGGGCTAGGAAAAGTCAAAGGGGCTAGAATAACCAATATTAATAATTTATAAGGTTGCAATATATTAATCAAAATATTTGCACACATTATTAAATATTAATATTATCCATTGCAAATGTGACACTTTTTAGGTGTCTACACTTTTACCTATTTTAATTTGTATGAGTGGAACTCAAACTTTGAGTCATTTTCTAAGGAGCATCAAGCCTCTTATGGTTGCATGCCTTTGTAATTTTGATGCATTTATGGAAGTTGTGACTAATTTTGCTTTGTTCTATTTCTATCATATATTTTGAATGCTTGGGTATGCATGGTATAGTATGCTCAATTTCTAGCTATTAGACTATGGTGAATATATTCAATCTCAACTTGTTCATGCAAATGGTAGGGACCTAGATCTTGATGCATCACCCCCATAGTTTAGGTTTTTATTTTTTGCATGTTTATTTCCTATTTTATTTTATTTCTTTAGTCAATAGAGTACATAGCGAAGATGATGAGGTCTAAATATGGCTAGAAGATCACATCCAATGAGCCAACCTCAACAAAAATATTAGAGATTACTCTGTAGGCATTCTCTCTATCCACAAAGCTTCCCAATGTGTCACTCAATGTGAGGCACAAGTGTCTAGGCATGTCATATCACTACCTCAATAGACTAGGACACTCTAAGGTGAAAAAAAAATCCCACATCATGATTTTATCTTATAAATCTAGTGAGAAATTGATAATTTTTTACTTTCCATCAATGACACTATCTTATTAGATTGTAGAATGTGTGGTTATTGAGGCATGACACTTTTTATCATCTTTTCATTTGCTTAAAAAAATTATACTTATTAAATGGGAAACATTATTTTTATTTTTATTATCACATCAATAGCACTGCCTTACTAGATTGTAGAATGTGTAGCGATTGAGGCATCGCCCTTTTGCCCATCTTGTGATTTGCTTAACAATTTTATACTTATTGGATGGGAAAATTTATTTTTATTTATATTATCACATGTTTAATGATAACAAACTTCCTTGTTATGGTTATGGTTGTATTCTAATTTCAATCCCTCACACCCTTAAACTTCAAATTTTACTTTTCATGCAATTCAAGTAGGTTAGATTAGAAATGAAGTAGGATAATGGGGACCAGAGCTAAATCTATAGTTTAGAGGGATGCTTTGGGTCATCCTCCCAATAAATTGTTTAAAGAATCAAATTATGGTGTATCATTAATTAAATTAGAAGTCATAATCATTCCTTGATTCAATAGTCATCATATTTTTTAACTTTTGCCTAGCCATCCAAGGTGCCACTCAATGATAAAAGTGTTAATTATTTTTATTGTCAATCATTTTATGAGAATAAAAGCATAAGTTCATTACATCAACGCCATAAAAATTCCTTGTACATTCAAAAGCATCAACAAAAAATCCAAAAACTAGACAACACGTTAAAAAATAAAATTTTCTTTAATTTCAAGTCTCATAACTAGACAATATTGACTCATTCTAGCATGGGTAGTAAAATTGGATCACTATGGTGTCTAGGAAACTAGTTTTGAAGAATCATAAATTGTCTTGAAATCAAAGGGTCAAAGCTCAGTCTTTCCATATCTCACGATTAAAATGAAAATTGCCTTTACTTTTCCTTTTCATTTTACTCCACCATTTCTCTTGTCTATTTTTTTAGTCCATCATAATTTGTCATTTCTTCTTGTATGCAAGCTATGAGAGTCAAGTTTTATATTTCTTCCTGACTCATCCTTTCGAAAACTCGATAGGAAACACATACATGCATTTCATTGTTGAGAATCATTAATGACATTCATTTTTAGATCCAAATAAATTAATCCAATAAAAATATCAAGCAAATTGAAAACAACTTAATCTAAGCATATGACTATCAACAAAATTCAAGCCAAAATTGATTTAATCTTCTAAGTCATTCTAGGAACATTTAGGAGTTGGTTTTTATATGCTCATGTGACGATAAGCATATAAAAAAGAAAAATATATAGACACACAAAATGGATCAACAAGAAACTTTGAATCAAATCAACCTTATCAAATATCATTAAATCTCATCAAGATCAAAATTCCTATCCTTGCAACTTCAACAACTATACAATTGTGCACCTATGTTATTGAACTAGTAGTACAATCCCACCAATATTTATGTAATTAACTACTGTAATACCATGCATCCCCTTGTTGTCTTGTTCCTAATGGTCTACCTCCTAGATTTTTAGTCCATAAAATCTCATCTCATTTAAGTTAGACTTTTCATCCTCCTCATATTTCACTTCATATCCCCTCCAATCACCTACTAATTTCACATCACTACCTCTTAGTTGTTACTTCTCCAATAAGCTCTAATAATATCTATTACAAAAATGTATCTATCCATATCTCCTCTTTGGCATGGTCATAGAATTAGTTATAAAACTAGTAAATGAATCATAAAAAGTTATGAAATCACATGGGTGAAAGGAAGATCATCAATTAGTTTAATAGCTGGAACATGAAGCAACTTGAGAGAACAACCAATATTTTTGATATCACAAGGTGGTTTGGAGCAAACACATGTGATAATATCAAGAGGTTGGTCATTTTGGTATTTTGTAATAAGTTATATAGGGGAGAGTTTGGGAGATTTGCACCAAATTCTATATAAAGACAAGAAGTAAAGATTTTCACATTAGATCAACCTCTATTTTCACACATTTTATAACCAATAAAGGGCATTTTACTCCCCTTTTCACATGTTGATCTCACCTTAATCTAATCCCTTAATATTTCATATGCTACAAATAATTTGTATAACATCCATCATATTTTTCCATTGGTTTAAACAAATACATATTTTGTTTAGGTATGTTTATCATATTTATCTTTTGTAACCTTTTTTTTAAGTTATGGGTTTTAAGATGAGGATTTTGAAGCCCTAGTTTAGGTCTATGATCAAATAGAAGATATTGTTGGTCCATAGCTATTCTTAAATTAGTGTAGCTATATTTGTATTAGCATATGAATTTATCAAGATTTGACAAAGGGGCATATTTGTTTATAGAAATCCTTGTAGAAACCACTATATTTTATTTTAAATAGGTTATTAGCCATATGTGTCATTTCTATTTGTTAGCTCATTCCCTTTATATATATTATCATATCATAATTGGGTAGGCATATGATTATGGCTTCGTTGGTCATCATACTCTTAACAAGGAGCCTAGATAATCTTCATCAGAATCTCATAAACAAATTAGGGTTTTAATAACCTAATACTTTACCTTCATCTTATCATCATAGAAATTTGTTTATCGATATTTGTCATAGAACTTAAATGCACCATGGGATTGGATAAGGTAGGCCCTAAATTTATCATTAATCATTCTTGTTCCCATGTGTGTAGGTCTTCCTATTAATATCAGAATAAAGAAGCTATGTCAAAACACTCATGATCAACATCAATCCTTAGAAACTTCTCCAACATTAGAATTAGGTGTGCCCTAAATTATTCTTTTCAATGTGCAGTAAAACATTATAACATGCATTCTATTCCAATAACTTTGTTGCATAAAGTATTGTTTATCATAGCCATTAGTAAAAGAGAAAGATATTTTTTATTACATTCATTTATCTATATTCAAAGAAAGAACAAAGATAATGCACATCTTCATATGTTAAATTTCACTAGGAATAATAGGTATGTATTTTACACCCTTTAACATCTTACCCTTCCATTTTATCAACTAAAAGATAAAACACATCTTAACATATATTTTGATTCAACTAGAAGCTCCTTAGCACTTGCATTTTCTCTTTAGATAGTCACGTAAACATTTGGCTACACATCTATTAGCATATATGCACTTTTATTAGTGTTGTATGCACCACAAACTTCTAGCAAAATTAGAACATAGGTAAATTTAGTTGTTGTTCGTACTAAATTAGAATTTTTGGAAATTTATTAGTTCCCCTTTTGTGCATTCAAAAGATCATACAAATACAATGTTTCATTTTTTGTGTTAAACTAAATAAGTTATTTTAAGATAGTGGAAAAGCATCTAGGATGCATTATCTCTTCCTTGAAGCATATACATTTAAAAATATAAAAAAAGTAAAATTTGCATATGTTATTTATTGTATTAAATAATTAGGAAGCACTTCATCACCTCTCTCTGATTAATTTCTTTCAAGAAATAAAAGAAAAACCATTTATTTATAATTTTATTCATTTTATGAAGTTCTTTCTTGTTACTTGGAAATTTTACTACAAATTTTAGCATCTTGCCTGTTTGCTTAGCTTATACACCTATGGAAACCTTTTTTGTGTTCATATCTTGAACTTAAGCTAAAAAAAAATCCTTTTAACCCAACCTCTTAGCCTCATCTACAACCCCATCCTTTTATGTGTGATTCCTAAAAAATAAATATTTCCTATCTTTTATTTTGATATGCAATTATTCTAGCATGCTTTCCATGTGTTCCTACTCTTGGGTTGAAGACATACATTAGTATCCAATATCCTTAACTTAGCTATGAATTTATCCTTTATGCATGAGCTTAGAATACATCTATCCATAGTGTTTGACCATTCTCTTAAGAAATTATGTTCATACAAGCATAAGAATTGTTACGTGTTGCCTAAAATATGTAGTGGATATATAGATAACACCACCCTCTCTTGTGAAGATTTGATTCAAATAACGTATCATAAAATGAATCCAACACTAATTTCTTGGTATAAGAAAATAATAATAATAATTTGAAGAGGATTTTTAAAAATCTATTTCTTTACTTTTCTAAGTTAAATTTTTATGATCCCATCCTTTATGATTTATCATGTATAAATACAACTTGATTCCTTATTAGATTCATCTTTAAACAATAGAAAATTTAATCATCACACATATTCTTTTTTGTTGTCTCGATGAATTTATTTTCATATTCCTATGGAAACCTAAGTTGTCTAATTAGTTAACAACTTTATTTATAAACCTATACACTCATGGTAATTTAAATTTTCTTTAATGCCTTGAATTTTTTGGTTGCTTCCATAACCAAGTATTTAATTTTCTAGTGTGCAAAAACACCCATTCTAATTTCACTAATTATAAACACAGATTTCTCTCAATCATGAGGTTATATACACTCCATCATATGATATGCCCCCTAATTTACTAGCTAATTGTAAGCTTTAGAATTTCTATTAGAACTTAATTTATACCATCCTTTATTAGTCTTTCCCATCAAGAAAGGGTCATATTGGACCATACTAGCATTAACAAGGTGATCTAAAAATAGATCATTCTTGAAAAATTCCTCTAGATCATTTCATATGATGGGCTTGGGTTACTATAAATTCTCAATATTAAAAATTTAAAAGTTTCATTAGTTCTCTTTATTATCAAATTCATTGTTTCTTCTAGTGTTATCGCTTGCTCTTTAAATATCCTTTTATTTATCTCTAACCATGTTGTCGACTAATCATACTTGGACACAAGTTCCAAAGGATATTTAAGCGTGTGAATTTATTTTATGGGATCCATGTTGTTAAGAGATTATAAATTCCTATTGGTATTGTCTAAGACATGTTGAGATATTCCAAGAAATATCTCTAAACCTTTGCAATGGAAAATCAATGTAGAAGAATATGCAAGAAATTAAGGTCATGGTGTGACATGTGACAAGGAATATAACTAACCAATTTCTCTATTCTACTCCTCTAAGTTATAGTGAATCAAATTTGGTAATGCTCGGGTGTCCCTTCATCCTCTATACATAACTCACAAGAAGATAGACCTTGATAATTTATTTTTCTATTCTAATTTTATATGAGAAATTTTCCCATAGGATGTTAACCATGTGAATACTTTAGATTTTAGTTAGAAATTACTAGACCAACATTTTCCTCCAAATAGTATCTTCCATGCTTTAAATTATAACTTTTACTCATATTTTATAAGCCTTTTAATATTATACTATCTCTATCCCTATAAGACCATTGAATTGTGTTGTTTTTCATGTATGTAACTAAGAATTCTTTCAATCTATTGATCTTATATATTATGGATTGAGAGTACCCCAAATCACATGACTAAGAGTCCTATTAGAGTATATTACATTATTTGGTACATGCCAATGTACCACCTTGGGTACATTTCTAGATTAGGAGTTTATCTTAGATTAAGGTTTGAGTAGTTACTTCATGCAATGTAATAAATGCACAAGTGTTAGAATGTGCAATGATGTAAATGTGCATGTAGTCCACATGTACATGAGTCATAGGATAGGTAGATGAAGAGTCATGGGTAGAGTAAAGGCCAAGGAACATATCTTCCTATATATAGGCCTTTGAGAGTATGAGAGAAGAATATAGAGAGTGAGAGGAATGATGTCAAGATAGAGAGTAGTGAGTAGGTACAATGTAGTTCTTCATTAAAAATTTTGGAGTGTTCAAGTCCTCCATTATATTGCATTGTACTATTTTTGTGAGCTTTTATTAATGGCATATTACTGAGTTATTGCAGAAGTTTATCATCTAGTTTTCCTGCATATTATAGTGCCATTATCATATAGTTATCATAGCTTGCTTATTTTACATCTTGTGGTTGCATTTCCTTTAATATACATCCTCAAAAGCTAACAGTGGTATCAGAGCCACGATAGATCAATAGGAAATAGAGAGAGCCACAAGAGAGATTGAGAGGAGATCAAAAATCTCATTTTTAGAATTTTTGAAAATTGCATTTGGCTAGAGTCTTTCCACAGGGTTGCAGAAAAACTCGTGAAGACTAGGACTCAACATTGATTCCACTAGATTGACAAATCAACTAGTGAAGATTGATTATCTCTATATTTAGAGTTTCTTCCATTACAGTCCTAATACTTTGTTGCAGGAAAAGGAGATTCAAAGAAAGTCGAGAAGCTTCCTACAAAGAGCTAGGAAGAATATCTTCTTTGGAATCAATCCAATACCTGAAGCAACAAATGAAATATCAAATATTTGGAGGCCTAAGGAGAAGGTCCCATTGCAAGATTATAGACCTACAGATTGTAGAAGAGAGAAAAAGGCCAGAGGAGCCTTATTGCAGATTGAAGAAGAAGAGACTCCAGAGAAGAGTCCAGGAGAAGATTGGAGGTTGGTGATCTCCATTGAAGATTGAAGACTATAGATTGTAGATTGAAGGAAGAGGAGAAAACAACTCAAGAAGCTGAAGAGACCCACAAGAGGTCCCATTGAAGAACTTCTAGTTTTGGAAGATTGAAGATTAAGAAGGACTAGCAAAAGTCCTATTCCAGATTTCAGAAGTAGCAGATTTTAGAGATCCAAGAGGGAGATCTCATTGCAAAACTTCCATAGTTGAAGATTGAAGGAAAGGTCTCATTGAGAAGACTAGAGAAGCTACAGAAATTTGAAGACCCTAGAGAAGAGGTCTCAAGGAAGGAGAAGGCTAGGAAAGCCTCATTATAAAATTTAAAGAAGGCCATTGAAGGAGTTTCTAGGAGAACTCATTGGAGAAATTTACTAGCAAGAAGGAGTTCCTGATAAAGGAGGTTTTGGGACAATTGTTGCCATCCAACAACAAGCCCAAAAGGAGAAGAATTTGGCAAGGAGTTTGCCAAATTTTAGAGGAGAATAGTGAAGACCTCAAGACAGTCAGAATCTTGAGAAGAAGGCCATTAGATAGGCCAAGATTGAAGTCAAAATTCAACAAGGAGGTTGAAGGAGAAAGGAGTTAGAAAAGCCACCAAATCTAAGAGATTTGGGGATTGACATTGAAGGCTTGAAGGTTATTTTAGAGAAAGGAGTTTGTTGATTTTACAACAAAAAATTGAAAGTCTCTAGGAGACAAGTCTCAATTACGATTTGGAGGAGTTTCCTACCAAATTTGGGAGATTCAAGGACAGCATTTCGAAGGAGAAATTGACTATGAAAGGGTAGCAATTAGGGCAACATTACTAGTTGCTAATTTACAGATTTCAAGAGAGTATCCTGAAGGAGAGTTAAAGCCACCAAACTACACTTTTTAGGCAGCAAGTTAGAGGGTTTCAAAGCTGCAAATTGGTGGGATAAATAGCTATTTTGGACAACAAGGAAGAGTTATGATTTCATCTAATACAAGGCAGCATTTAGGTGAATCTAATCACCAAGATTTCCATCATCTACAAAGGTCATTAAGGTAAGAAAATTTGGTGCAAAAGGTTCATTACTTGAACATTAGTTACTTGGTTCATTATTAAGTTTCATTAAGCACCATATTAGAGTTTAAAAGTTGCAAGGAGAAGGTTGCATATTAAAGTCTTCAAGGGAGTGCAGAAGATAGTTTCTTATAAGGTTAAAACCTGCACATCAAAAATAGGAGTTAGATATATTTCAAGAAAAAGAAGAATATCAACTTCCTATTATCTATTAGAAGCAAAGAAGACATTACTCTTAAGTGAAGGTTGCATAGATTAAGAGTTCATTAAAAGGAGCAATAAGGAGAAATTACTATTGCATCATACTAGTTATTCTTACTAGTTATTAAAGGTGCATTAAGTATTTAAGTTAAGGTGGAAAATTAGTGCAAAGTTAAGCCATTCAAAAGGGCATATTAGTTGCATGATTAAAGGCTTGGATTCATTATTGCAAAGTTAACCAAGCAAAGGAATTATAGAAGAGAGTTGTCTAGTAAGGAAGGCAACATCAAATCATCTATTTACCACCAAGAAGTAGAGCAAGAAGCCACCTCATCAAGGAAGAGAGAAATCTTGAAAAAAGGGAGATTTAAAGATCTCAAAGTATAGGTGCAAGTTAAGGTATTTTTCTAACTATTGCAAAGCTATTTGCATTACATTATTGCACCATATTTCTCTTGTCCTACATAGCAAAGAGAGGACAAAATCTAGAGTGTCTTAAGACACTACAACAACAAGCTTATTACATCTACAAAGCAGCCATATCATCAAGTTAAAGGAGTAAAGGAAGAGAGCCAATGAAGGGCTCAATAGCTGAGTTTCAAGGTGTCTAAAGACACCAAATCCAGCGCCATTGGACTCATGAAAAGAGCACCTACAAGCAGTATAAGAGAAGTAACCTACAACATCAAAGAACCTACGTAAGGTAGCATAACATCCATTGCAAGTCTAATGTAAAGCAAGGAGAATAGCACAAAGGATAACAAAGTGCAAGTTACAAGAGTACATATAAAAAAGTTACGTAAAATATCAAGGTGCAAACAAAGAGTGCATTACCCAAGTAATAGCTTGGACAAACCACCATTGTTGGAGCCAACTTCGTGGGAGAATAGAGCCACCATTTTTTGGAGAAAGAACGTTGAAAGCCAAGCCAAACAACTTGCATTTGTTGGCAAGAAGCATTGAGAGATAGAAGACATTGAAGGTGGAGTTACATGCATAGGAAAGGAGCGCCACTTGCCACCTCAAGCTAAGGCATCTTGTGCCACTTGGCACAACAAAAGAAGGTGCCTAAAATATTCTTTATAATGCCTATGCAAGAAGGAAGCACCCAGGATAGAAGTAACGCTCATCTTGAAGCATTGAAGGCATCATTCAAAGGTTGAAGGCACATAATTATTGTGCATCATTCAAAGGAAGAGCATTGAAGGTTCACCAACTAACGCTTACCAAGAACGTAACCTCCATTTGCCACCAACACACCTGAGCAACGTATGCACCACGTGGCTAGAGCATCAAGAAGGGACAAAGGATATTAAAGCGCCTAAGTTGAGAAGAGCGCATAGATTGCAAGCACACAAATTACGCATTGAGAGTGAGGTCAAAGTGCATTTAAGAAGGATAAGAAGACTCATAAGGCACCCATGAGCAATAAATGCTCTTTGTCATACATAGAAGACTAGCATTACAATGCCAAAGCTTGGATTGAAGAGTCAAACCAGAAGCCAATCAACACACACATTTTACATTGCAAGGAAGGTAAAGATTTACATGATTTAATATTTGCTTTCCTTAAGTATAAGGAGTTATAAGGTGCTTAATATAAGGTTGAAGTTTATTTATTACTGCATTGAAGAACTAAGCAAATACCAACCTTAGAGAGTTAGAAGGCAATTAAAGCAAAGGGAGTATATCTTAAAAGATATTACAAATTGCATGAGATTCAAACATTAAAATATTTGCAAATAATTAATTAGGAGATATAAGGTTTTCAACATTGGAAAATTGAAATACTAGTTTGCAAATATTATTACTTTCTAAATTTCCAAATTAGGGAGATATAAGGAATACCACATCAAACTTTAGTTTCTTGGAATTTAGAAAATTGAACCATTGAAAATTGAAGGATAAAAGAAGCAAAATCATTAATTGCTTAAAGAGTTGGAATTTATTGCTTATACTTGTCTCATATTCACATTAAAGGGACAAAAGGAATCCAACCATAGAGAACTTCATCAAATTGAAAAGTGCATATTTCAATAGGGAGAAATAAGGAAAATAGGAGTTGAACATTATATCAAACTTGTCATCCAACCACTAGGGAGACAAAAGGGATTCAACTCAAAGTAAACCTAAAATTGTTTGGTAGGAGATCAAAGATTACAACTTGCATTGATAATAAAATAATATATAGAATTCTAAGGCTAAAGATAACCATGAAAAAACATAAAATAATATTCCCCCTAATAGCTTAATAAATTGAATAAGCAAGCTAATAATATATTATATTCTATGCTGACAATATGTATGTTATAGATATTATTATTAAAATAAGGTAATAAACTAATATCTACCCTAACATCCCCCCCTTATTACATTATTTGATATACAAAGAGAGTTGTGAAACAACTCAAATTTGACACATGCAAGTGCCTTAGTGAAAATATCTGCAACTTGTTCATTGGTGGGAATGTATTGGAGTTGTATCTTGTATTTTAGAACTTCATCTCGAATAAAATGACATTGAGTGTCAATGTGTTTGGTGCGTTCATGAAACACTGGATTCTTGACGAGCTTCAAAACACCTTGGTTGTCGTAAAACAAGTGGATTGGAAGTTTCTTTGGAAGACCCATACTTGAAAGAATGCGATGTAACCATATCACCTCGTAGACTGCTCCACGTGCTGCGTGATATTCTGCCTCTGTAGATGATAAAGCAACCACATGCTACTTCTTACTATGCCAAGAGAAAGGATCAGATCTAATATGAAAAATATACCCTGAAGTTGATTTTTATCATCAATAGATCCAACATAATCAAAGTTCGTGTATCCTTGCAAGAAGAACTTATCATTCCTTTTATACTTTAGGCCATAATAAATAGTACCATGAACATAGTGAAGAACTCATTTCACTGCTTTCCAATGGCTAACCTTAGATTCTTGCATGAACCTTGAAATATAATTCACAACAAAACTAATATCTGGCCTAGTGTTTGTTAGGTATATGAGACTCCCAATCAACTAGCGATAGAGAGTACCATATACCTATAGAGAATAATCATATCATGATAACTGCAGCCTAGTTTCCATGGGAGTTGCTTTAGGCTCACTATCAGTCATATAATATTTCTCAATCAATGTCTTGGCATATTTCATCTGTGTCACTCTGATGTGATTCTTCTTTTGTTCCACTTCCAGGCCAAGACAATAATGAAGAAGTCCTAGATCTATCATCTCAAATGACTTTTTCAAGTCACCCTTCACCGCTTCTATCATTTTTTTTTAACTACCAGAGATGATCATATCATCAACATAGAGAACAGAAATCACTATTTCAAAACCAAAGTTCTTAAAATAGAGATTGGCATCCGAAGGACTTCTTTTGAAACCATGCTGCAATAGGTGATTATCACTTTTTATGTACCAAGCTCGTGGAGCTTGTTTTAACCCATACAAGAATTTAACCAATTTGTAAATTTTTTGCTCTTGGATTTCAACCATAAATCCTTCTGGCTGAGTCATATACACTTCTTTTAAATCACCATTCAAGAAGGTAATTTTTACATCCATTTGATGTATCTTCCATCTGAACTGAGCTACCATTGCACAAAGTACACGAATGGTAGTCATTCTAGCAGTGGGTGCAAAAGTTTCTTCATACTCAATGCCTTCTTTTTGTGCATAATCCTTTACAACTAGGCGGGTTTTATGCTTGTCTATAGTTCCATCTACCTTATACTTCACTTTGTATACCCATTTGAAGCCAATGGGCTTCTTTCCTTTAGGCAGATCAACTAGATTCCAAGTGTTATTCTTAATGAGAGATATATGTTCTACATCCATAGCTACCTTCCACTGAGGCTCACTAAGTGCATCTTGTACTGTGGTAGGTTCATGCTCATCCAATGAAGACATGAAAACCCTATCATCATATACCACAAACAAAAGCTAAGTCCATCTAAAGCACTTAATCTTGGGAGATATAAGGGATTCTACAAAACTTGATAGTAATAGGATTTTATCAAGTTAGTTCACATATTCTTAACTAGGGAGTTATAAGGTAGTCTACAAGCAAATTTATTCTCATTGAATCTCAACTACTTAGAGGTCCAAATTACTCTTTATGGAAAAACAAAGTAAGGGCAATAATGATAGTTGAAAAAACTTGGGATATAGTTAAAGGAACAAAAGATAAACCTATTTCGGGTGATAGTGAGATTCAAAAGTTTGAATAAAATGAAGCAAAAATATTAATGATAATAATTTTTGCCATTACATATGAAATACAACCCTACATTAGTTCAACAAGAACATCTATAGAAGCATGAAAAATCTTAGCCAAAATATTTGAAGGGAAGAATAAAGCTACTATCTTAAATCTTCAAACTCAATTACATTCTTTGAAAGTGAATAGTGGTGAAAGTATAGAACTATTCCTAAGGAAAGTAGCAGATATAAAAGAAAAATTATTAACCTTAGGAGAAAAGGTTGAAGATAAGTTTCTTGTTCAAGTAACCCTGAGAGCACTTCCAAATAACTACAAGCACTTAGTTACATCTTTGCAAATCCTAAGTAAAGATGCATCTTTTGACGAGTTAATCGATATTCTTCAAGAATATGAGGTGGAAAATACAGTTTTAATGAATTGAATAGCAATGCATTAGTTTCAAAGGATAATCCACAGGGAAATGTTACCTCATCCTCAAAAGGACGAAGACCATGGAATAACAGATATTGTCAAGTCTGCAAGAAGAAAGGACATAGTATCGACTACTATAGATTCAATCCTATAAATAAATATCAAGGGAATCAAACAAACTATGGAAGTCAACCAAACAGGCCATTCCAACCAAGATAATATCAAAATCAGTATACTCCACATCAACAACAATTTTAATAGCCATATCCTTCTTAGAATCAATACAATTATCTTCAATTACAATATCAAAAAGGGAATAAAAAAGAGCACTTAATTCATGAAATCTAAGAAATTCAAGAACTAGAAGAACCTACAGAGGAACATGAATTTAAAGCTCTCTCAACAAAGATAGCATTTTATGAAGACACTAACTACTTGCTTGAACAAGATATAGATAGGGAGCAGAATAAAGAAAGCAGAGAAGGAGAGTACAAATTCCAAAACCATATGAAGATCCATATTGAAGACTAAAGTCTTCAATACCCAAATAATGTAATATAGGGGTGTTAGAATATATTACATTATTTGGTAAATGTCAATGTACCACCTTGGGTACATTCTATATGAGGAGTTTATCTTAGATTAAGTTTTGAGTAGTTACTTCATAAAGTAATAAATGCACAAGTGTTAGAATGTGCAATGATGTAAATGTGCATGTAGTCCACATGTACATGAACCATAGGATAGATAGATGAAGAGTCATGGGTAGATTAAGGTCCAAGGAACGTATATTCCTATATATAGGCCTTTGAGAGTATGAAATAAGAGAGAGAGAGAAATGATATCAAAATAGAGAGTAGTCAGTATATACAATGTAGTTCTTCATTAAAAATTCTAGAGTGTTCAAGTCCTCCATTATATTGCATTGTACTATTTTTATGAGATTTTATTAATGACATATTACTGAGTTATTGTAGAAGTTTATCATCTAGTTTTCCTACATATTATAGTGCCATTATCATATACTTATCATAGCTTTCTTATTTTACATCTTGTGGTTGCATTTCCTTTAATATACATTCTCAAAAGCTAAAAAATCTCGTTTTCTATTTTCTACTATCTAGTTTACCATTAATCCAATAGTTACAAATATTTGCACCCTTTAAAGTATACATGAAGAGGTATAAATGTTTAAGTTCTATGTCATCAATTAACCATTTGTCTCCTAACCATTATTGCTTCCAAAAGTTCATTTTTCATCATCACCTATATTCCTAAAATTTCTCTTCTCCAACATATCATTAATGTAAAACAACTAACCAAACATTAGAACCTTTTAGGAGATCTTCAACAAAGAAATATTATGCATAGGTTATGAAAAACAATACTTCTTATGGAGGAGTAAATTCCATGGCTTATCTTTGATGTTTATAAATTTCCACATTAGTTATACCAAAAGTTTTAGGTTCATCATTTCATATTTTCTTAACCAAAAACTCCATACTTGATCAATTGGCATACCTTCTCCCATGCCACAAGAGAAAACTTCCTCTTATCATTGCATCCTTTCCATAAAAATCCTTCTTGATTGAATCTAGTCAATTCAAGATTCTTTTTGGTGTCCATGGGATAGATAACCAATGTATTGGCATAATTTATAGAATTAACTTGATGACAAGAATCTTGCCTTCCATCACAGGGCATATTCCTTTTACACAATGCCAATTTTATTTTTTGATTAGATAAGAGAAGGGGTTTTGGAAGGGACTCCAAACCTTTTTACAAAAGGAATTGAAAGATCTCAGGAACAAGCCCTAAAACTCAATCAAGAACACCAAACCAAAAAGTAAAACCACCTAACAAATGACCGCCCACCACCAACTACCCAAAAAGGGGGAGCACACAACCCTGCAGGCCAAGAACTAGAAAACAAACTAAATAAAACAAGACTCGGATCACAGTCTATAAAGGACCAAACACTAACAAGGTCCCCACATACTGCATGGGATCCGACATGTCATTTTGATGTTGCGTTATACCATGAATCTCGTTAATGAAAGAGATCACAACTTTGAGAGAACCCAACAACACCTGATGTCCCCACAGACTACGTGGGATCTGACAATACCAATTTTTGACTTTGTCAAATATCTCTATTCTTTAACCCTACAAAAAGAGGGACTTAGAGATAGAAGTATGAGAGAGAGGCTATTTCAAATCCTAGTAATCATACCACTCCTACTTGATCACTAAGGTTGATGTTCATGAAAAATATTTTTATTTTTTTCTTCTTGATGCTTTGACCTAGAGCCAACTCATATTCAAGTAGTGTCCTTTATTGCTCTAGCCTTCTATAGGGATGAAAATTTGCTAGGAGAGTATCAATGAAAAATATTATTATGTTATTATTGGACCCTATAAAATTACTTGTAAAAATTTTGATGTTCTTCTCTCCCTAGCTCATTTCAAATTCCTTCTTCGATATTGTACCATAATGATGTATAATATGACAAAATAGGGTTGTCTTGTCTTAATCCTCTTGTTGATTTAAATTTTCTTGATGGGAATCCATTTACAACAATGGAAAATGAAGATATAGTATAAAAATATGTAACCTATGTTCTCCATTCAGTGGAGAAACCACATTTTCTTAATATTATAGCCAAAAAAATGCCAATTGGTTCTATCATAGGATTTGGATACATATCTAATTTAATTATCGTTCCTTTTTGGCTATTACATAATAATATAGAGTATTATATGCAAATTTGATGGTATTAAGGATATTTTTGCCCTAGAAAAACCTTCTTATTCTTCTAATATAATTAAAGGGTGTAGCTTCTTGAGTTGTTTAGAAACTACCTTTAAAATGTGTTTTATAGAATAATGTGTAAGGATATTGGTCAAACACTTTATGGGATAATTGATTCTAAATACCAAATATGTGGAGTTAACTTATATAAATATGTTTCTTATGGATCTTGATTCCTCTACGATCCCTACTAAGTGCTCTCCTAAGAACCCCTATATTCTTTAAAAAACTAGCTAGAAAGCCATCCAAATTAGGAGCACTATCCTTGTTCATGGAAAAATAAGAATTTTTTAACCTCTACTTCCTCCTATATATCCATTATGATTTTATTTTGGTTGCTTGAAATTTTCATTGGAATTGCTTGCATCATTTCCTCTTTGTTTTCCTAAAAAAATTCACCAATTTTTGCAATAATGTTTTAAAAATGATTGGTCAAAGCTACCCTAAAAAACATTTTTTTCCTATCTTTTTACCTTTAGGTTATCCAAAATTCTAATCTTATTCCATTATATCATGTTTACAGTGATATTATGAAAGAAACTTGTGTTACGGTCTCCTTCCTTTAACCAATTTAACCTAGATTTTAACATTCAACAAGTCATCTCTTTCTCATAAAATTTCTAGAGTAGAGTTTCTAATCTTAATTCTTGCTCTTTTATCTCATAAAACATGCAAATTTGGGATTGAATATCCCTATTTATCTATCAAGGTTCATATTTTATTTAAAAATGTTCTTAAACTCATTCTTATTCCAATATCTAAGTTGATTTTTAACAAATTTTAGCTTTCCTATGAATCTAAATAGAAGAAAGCCTTGTTAAGTTGATGTCAAGGTCCACCATTTCTTCATCTTTTCATCAAAGTTCTTGCTCTCATTCCACATATTTCTACCATGAAAGTGCATGTCCCAGGAGGGGAATCCTCATTCACCCTAAGCATTAGTTTCTTAAGGGTTGGATGAACCCATCCTCAAAATGAAGATATGTACTATAATGATGTTGAAGTTTCACATAACAGTTTCCATAGGTTATAATAATTTGAATCATAAGTAGGCTCTAACTATCTCATCTCTTATACCTCTATTAATATTATTTTTAGATAACTACGATGCACACACACACACACACACACACACACACACACACACACACACACAAACACACACACACACACACACACACAATGTAAGTCTATCCACATAAAGATCTACTAGGCCTAATAGTGAAAAAATGTTGACATACTAGCCATATTCCTATGATGTGCTAGTTTTATATAGGATTTCAATGCTTAATATAGGTACCTACATCAATCAATGAAAGATTTGACTATTTATTTAAGCCCATATCTCATAGTTACCATTTGAGAGGTCAGAGTTGTTATGAATGAGGCCAATCAAAACCAACAAGAATGATGTCTTGAGAAATTGATCTTTTGGCATGGAGATGCTTGCATAACTTTGAACTAAACACTCCTTTTATATGAATTTGATTGATTTTCCTAAGGTAAACTCCCAAGTCCAACACTATATATGACAATAAGTGAAACAAGTAGATAAATCTTTATCCATATACCTTGAAACTAAAGTTGAGAGAATTGTTTCTCAAGAGTGATAGGGTAATCTTGAGTTAGCTCTCGTTCCTTCACCAGAACTCTTGAAAGATAGTCTTATGATAGATGGGTGGAGAGTGGTAGGCAAGCGACAATGTTCGTCAACCCCCCCAAGATCACTCCATCCATCCAAAGGAAAAAAACCCTCTGTCAAATATCTTGCTAGATCCTCCTCTCAAGTGTCTCAAAACAAGGTTCATGCTCAACAAGTTTATCTGGACAACATGCAATTGTTGCCAATCAGTGAAAACATTTTCCAGGCTCTAAATCATGAGGTCGAGCAACCTCTAAATCATCCCTCATGAATTTAAATATTCTATCCTGGAATGTTAGGGGTCTCTCCCTCCCTTACCGTAAGTTTCAAGTTCGAAAAGTTGTTGCTGAAAATCATATTTCTATTCTTTTCCTTCAAGAATTGAAAGTCACTGGTCACACTCTCACCCATTGTATGGATATCATTGGTGGTGGGTATGCATCTGCCTTTACTACTTCTCATGTTAACGGTAAAGGAGGTGTTGCCCTTTCCATAGCCAAGTCTCTTTGTTATGCTATTCTAGACCATGGTGAAGACCCTGCTCATCGTTGTGTATGGGTTAGATTGGCTCTTAACTCTCAGGTTATTGGATTTTGTTCTATCTATGCCCCTAATGACCCTCCTAGTCGTATTACCCTTTGGGAATGGTTAGTTGTTTCTCTCCCTCCTACATAATGGATCCTTGGAGGTGACTTTAATATGATTGAGAATCCTAGTGACAAAATTTGGACTGGTAGTAGGCCCCTTTCTAATGCTGAATTTGGTAGTTGGTTGTTTTGTCGTAATCATTTAGGTGTGCATGACCCTCTCTTTGGTAAAGCTTCCTCTCATAGAGATAATTGGTTTACGTGGTCCAACTATCATCAAGGTTCTGCTAGGAAGTTTGTTCGTCTGGACAGATTTTATTTCAGTAATTATTTCCTGGATAAATTCTCTATCCATGAGCAAGTTCGCATCTTGTCTCACACTACTTTGTCTGATCACCTTCCTATCTTGTCTTCTATCCAAACTTCCTCAATATCTCTTAATTCCATGTCGCTTCCTTTCAAATTAAATGTGTCCCACCTTGACAATCTTGCCTGTTGTCACCTTGTAGAGCATGTCTGGAATAGATTTCCTAGACCAACTGGTAATACTGGCTGGATCAAATGGTTTGAAACCACGATTTCCAATACGGTTTCATCCCTTAGATGGTATGGGCGCTCTGTTTCCAGGAGGAAGAAGATTCAAGAGAGTCACCTTCATAAGGAGATCTCTCATCTTCGCTCTATGCTTATGAAAGACCCTACTAACACTGTTATTCAATGCGATCTAGCTAATGTTGAAAATCAGGCTAGAGTTTATGAGTCTTACCGTGCTAGAGGGGCACATGTTAGATCTCGCCTCAATTGGATCTCCCAGGGAGACAAGGGAACTAATTTTTTTTTAACTACCTCAGACATAAGAATATTTTAGAAAGGATCACTGAGTTGGAGGACCCTTCAAGTCATTTTATTTTCGACTCTAAAGAGATCATGAATCGTTTTGTAGTTCATTTCTCTCAACTTTTTATAGCAGAGCCAAGGGATGAAATCCAATGTATCTTAATGGAATACGTGCAAGAACATATTCCCACCTTAGTTGATCCCATTATTCGAGATCAACTTGAATATCCTCTTTCTGTGAATGATCTGCAAACTGCTCTTTTTTCTATGAAGAATGACAAAGCTCCTGGCTTGGATGGGCTTCCAGTGGAGTTTTATAAAAATTTTGGCATATTCTCTCCTCTGATCTTCATCACGTTTACCTGGAAGCTCTTCATAATAGTTCCCTTGGAGCTTATATCAATGCAGGGCTTATCAAGCTTATTCCTAAAGGTACGACCCATAACCAAATCTCCAATTGGAGACCTATTACCCTCCTCAATGTTTCTTACAAGATCATAGCTAAAGCTATAGCTTTAAAAATCAAAATTGTTGCTCAAGCGATTGTTCGCCCTGAACAATCTGCTTTTCTTAAAGGTCGTTATATTTTAGATAATCTTATGATGGCTTGGGAAACTTCGCAATGGGCTATCGATTCTAATCAAGATGCCCTCTTGGTTAAGTTAGATTTTGACAAAGCTTATGATAGAATCAGATGGGATTTTATTCTGAGTATGCTTTCTTGGCTTGGTTTTGGTCCAAAATTTTGTAATCAAATTGGTATGCTTTTTGGTGATGCTTCAGCTTGTGTTCAGGTTAATGGAGCTCTTTCCCCCTCCTTCCCTCTTCAACGGTCTATCAGACAAGGTTGCCCCCTTGCTCCTTTTTTGTATGTTTTGGTTGTCGATGCTCTTGGTTATCTTCTTCATAAGGCTCATTTTGATGGCCTCCTTCAGGGTATTAAGCTTCCTGGGGATAAACATGCTCTTAACTCTCATTTTGTTGATGATTCCCTTATTTTTCTTCAAAATACCCAACAAGAGGTGGAAACGGCTAAAGAGATTGTTCAACTATTTTGTGATGTCTCTGGTTCTCGTATTAACGATTCTAAAACTGAAGTCTTCTATACCTCTTCCTCTCCTCGTGGATGCAACTCCTTAACTGAGTGGAAGATCATCCCTCATGGTAAGATTGTGCGTTATTTGGGAATTCCTTTTGGGATTAATATCTCTCCTAAGGATATGTGGAACTGGGTTATGGAAAGACTTCAAAAAAATTTAATGCTTGGCCAACTCGGTTTCTTTCCTTAGCAAGAAGAATTCAAGTTGCGAATAAAATAATGGCAGCCTCTCATGTTTATTACTCCTCTTGTTGGATGGCCCCCAAGGTAGCCTATAATAAATTAACTCAGGCCATTCGTAAATTTTTATGGACTAAATGGGATGGAGAGGTTGGTATGACACCCATCTCTTGGAAACTTTGTACTCAACCTAAGGCTTTAGGAGGTCTAGGCATCATTGATCCTCTTACCCAGAGCAAAAGTTTGGCTGCAAAATGGGTTGCGAGAGCCATTATTGGTGATGAAAATTGGAAACACCTATTTCGGTACAGAATCTCTCTAGCTACTCACAAAGGTAAATGGAAAGAAACCCCTTGGGAGGATAAGGTTCTTAATGCACCTTATTTTACAGTTAAAGGTTCTATTCCAGTTACCCAAAACTGGAAAGCTTGGCAATCAGTTTCTCATTTATTGGCTTGGAAGTCTGACTCCTTGAGACATGGTCTGAGCATCGGTCTTAACAGTATTTGGTGGAATAAACTTATTCTCCATAATGATAAACCTTTAGCTTTATGCAATGCTATTCATGGGCTAGTTTTTTTGAAGAAAGGAATTAATAGAATTAGAGATATCTGGGATCCGGGTAGCTGCTCAATTCTTACCTGGAACCAGATCTACAATAATTGCTCCCTTCCCTCTAGGTTCAAAGAGTCTTATGGTTTAATTGTGGCTTCCATCCCTTGTGAGGTCCTTATGAAGTTGGGAACAACTGCCCATAATATTTGGAATGACTGGAGATGGCTTAATGGTCATAGAATCT
Organism: Wollemia nobilis; assembly: GCA_028583015.1. NCBI lineage: Eukaryota > Viridiplantae > Streptophyta > Pinopsida > Araucariales > Araucariaceae > Wollemia > Wollemia nobilis. The sequence continues at coordinate 1,423,801 of JAQPPZ010003577.1, forward strand.
CTTCCATTACTTCTAGTTGGTTATACAAAAATCTTCTGTGTCCAACTTCTTTAGACTCTAAGCTCAATGTCAAGTGGCAAGTAAATTTTACCAATGCCCAATGGCAGTTTCTTGCTACTCAAATTTGGAAAGCTCCTGTTGAATCAAAAACACAACTTCTTGGTTGGCGGATTTTGCATCAAAAATTGCCAACAACTGAAAGTTTGGCTGTGATTTTACACATTCCCCCTCAATGCAATTTTTGTAATGCTTTAGAAACTCTTATTCACTTGTTTTGGTTTTGTGGCATGGCTAAACAGTTTTGGGATATCTTCTACTCTTTTCTTTTTCCCTCTTTTGCTAGATCTTGGAAGCTTTCTCTGCTTGGTTTTTCTCAGCTGGATCAATGCCCCAAACTCTGGGATGTTTGTAGACTCATCCTTCTCAAGCACATTTGGAAGTACAGATGCAAAAAGGTGTTTACTGGATCTGCTCTTCCATGGGATATAGTTTTGGCAGACTTGACCTTTGATCTTTTGCTACATGTGGGACACATTCATTCCCAAGTCTATGGTCCTTCCAACACGCCTCGAGATGTTATTGACAGACTTCATCAACTTTCTCATATGATTCAAGATCTTCAGAAAGTCCAACAGGAAGCTAAGAAGAAGACAATTAACAATGATAAGCAGGTTCAGGGTTTGATTACTTCTTTTTCTTCTCTGAAGACTGCAGAAGATAGCACGGAAGACATGCCTAGAATTTTTTCATATAACAGACTCTCCCACAGATGAATGTTGATATATGGTGTATTGCAACAAGATATAGCTATAGGCTTTTTGTTGATATTAGCTTCTATTCTTATGTATATTCAGTTATGGATGCTTTACTCCTGATCCACCTCATTTTGTTTTTTAGCTGGTGGACAGTATTAACACCAAAATATTGTAATGTTCCGGTTAATGATATAATATAATCTAGCTTTTTTTCAAAAAAAAAGTGATAAGTTTTGCATGCCTTTTGCTTAGCCTAGACTCAACAATTAGTGATATATTGAATTGTGGCTTTTAAAAAGAACCATAGATATAAATATAAAGATGTCATCTCAAGCCTTTGGCCTTTACACATAGACAGAACCTATTTGTTCTCTTGTTTTAAAGTGTTACAAACTATAGGATTTTGTGCATTCAAATTTTACTTAAAAACTATTTATATTACAAAAGGATGATAATATATGTAGTTGTATGTATTTTCTTCTAAATAAGACATTAAAATGATATCATTTACAATTACAAGAATAACAATTTCTATATAGCAAACAATCATGTCTCCCCAAATTACTTAACATAATTTTTGCCAACTCATCTATATAAAGGCCAACTCATCATCTATAATAAGACCAACCAATATAAGAAAAAAAAAACACAACCCTACTGCTTTGTACCCTTTTATCTCATAAACACTTGTGCGTACTCTATCAATAATAAACTCATAAAATACAACAATATTAAAATTCATGTGAAAGTTTGATGCAATAATGAACTTTATGCCTTTTTACCTTAAACTCCTCAATTATAAAGGTTAAACTATATATGATTACTAACATGATGCTTCCTTATAAAATATACTTTTTACTTATATCTTAACTTTTGGTCTTTATTCATTTAAAGATACAAATACCTAAAGTAATAGAATTTCTTTTATAATAATATTAGTATAAAAATGACTAGAATTACAACTAATCATATGGTTGGTCTAAGATAATGCCATAAGACAAAATGTAGTTAAGCACATATTTTTGAAAAAATAAATTTTAAAATTTTAAAATTTTAAATTTTATTATATTTAAGGATGACATTAGGCACATAGCAACAAATAGGTGTGGAATTAAAATATACAAAATTTATTGAACAACATCCTTTAGTTCTATTTTATTTTCCATGGACTCGACGATCCACCTCACGATGCTTTAATGGTTAGTCACCATGTTTGTATAATAATGAGACGATTTGATAGCAACAAATAGGTGTGGAATTAAAATATACAAAATTTATTGAACAACATCCTTTAGTTCTATTTTATTTTCCATGGACTCGACGATACACCTCACGATGCTTTAATGGTTAGTCACCATGTTTGTATAATAATGAGAGGATTTGATTCAATGGTGGTTGGATAAGTAAAGATTTGATTTAAGGGTTAGTGGATTGGTAATTGTTTGTTTGGTTAAATATTTGTTAAGAAGAGATTTGAGTTTAAACCAATTTGCAAAGGAAGTAGTCTGATTTGAATCCTTTCAGTGTTCATTAGACTAACAATGATGGTACGAACCTCAAGCACTCAGTGGTCTCCATTTCTTGCTGGATCAACAATAATGTGCCGGGTCAACAACAATGAGACGAATAGACTTGTTGAGAGTAGTGCCTGTGATTTGAACCCTTCACTTGCCACTTACTAAAAATAGTGTGTGATTATAACCAACTTCCTTATATAACCAAACAACAAAATAATGAGAAGGATTTATAAAGTTGGTAGAAACCCTTAAATAAAATAAATGCAAATAGTAAAAACAAATTACTAATATATTGATATTAAAAAAAATACTAAACATTTTTTCTTTATAAAGCGAAAAACCCCTTGCGGGGCAGCTTTGGTTTGAGAGATAATGTTCAGGGGTTTTACAAGGTTCTACACTGTCAAAGTTCACTTATCACTTACTAAAAATAGTGTAATTGTAACCAACTTATTTATATAACCAAACAAAATAATGAGAAGGATTTATAAAGTTGGTAGAAACCCTTAAATAAAATAAATGCAAATATAAAAACAAATTACTAATATATTTATATTAAAAAAAATACTAAACACTTTTTTTTTATAAAGCGGAAAAACCCTTGCGGGGCAGAGCCTTGGTTTGAGAGATAATGATCAGGGGTTTTACAAGGTTCTACACTGTCAAAGTCACCTGGAAGTCGCGCCCGATTCTGTCTGCACCAACATTATCAATTGGATTTTGGATACCCAATTCAACTTTTTGGTAGGGTGAAGATTCGAACCTCCTTTGAAGGATTGCCCTCTCCTCTCCAACTCAACTACAACACTTCAATAAAAAAATATTAAACACATTGTATAATATTAATATATAATAAAACCATTTTTAAAAATTATACATGACATAAAATATTTTTTAAAAACGTTAAATAAGTTATATTTGTTTTTTTTAAAGCTTGATCCTTTGCATATATTTTGACATGTGTGAAACATATATGGACCTAGTAAATTATTCTTATCATTAACATAAAAACCCAAGATTGTGAAAAAACAATGGTTGATCCTTTGCATGTATTTTGACATGTGTGAAACATATTTGGACTTAGTAAATTAATGTGAAAAAACAATGTTCAAATATAAAAGTAAATATATAATTTTTTTTTAATTTTAATTTTTTTTAGGAAATCTAAGATTGTCAAAAAAACAATGGTTGATCCTTTGCATGTATTTTGACATGTGTGAAACATATTTGGACCTAGTAAATTATTCTTATCATTAACATAAAACTCAAGATTGTGAAAAAACAATGTTCAAATAAGTAAATATATAATTTTTTTTAATTTTAATTTTTTTAGGAAATCTAGTTTATTAGCTATCAATAAATTTATTTATTTATTTTTTATTTATAATTTTTATGTACATAATATATTCGTAGCATGTGAGGGGAGAGATTTGAATATAGAGTTTTAGAGTTTTAACTACCCAATATCTCTCCAACTTCTCTATATAAACAGGTCTTAATTTTTGTATAAAAGTTTAAACTTAAGTTTTTAAGATAAAAACCAAAAACTTACTGCTATAAAAATTTATCTATATTTAAACTTAAATTTTAAATAAAAACAAAAAACTTACCACTATAATTTAAAATATTAAAATAAAACATAAATTTTTAATGGAACGAAATCGACCTTTCACATTCTTCATGTGGTTTATTGCTCAAGAACATGATAAAATTGAATAACGACGATATACGTCGAGAGACACGGTATACGATGTATGTTACTTCAACGAACGTCATGACAAGAAGTTTTTAGTTTTTGGCCGTATCGTGAATGCTGTGTAGAGAGTTTTAATTCCGATTTTTAATTTATATAAAAAAGAATAGGTCAGTTCATTATATTAAATAGAAGTGGGTGAGTTGATAGTGATGGAGTATGGTTGGTAAATTAGGTTAGGTTTACTTTTTACTTATTTTTTATTTAATAGGTTTGTTTTGGCGAAAAATCTAAAAGATCACCTTCAAGCTCTATAACTCTTTTGTAAAGAAGTTGGGATGCAGGTGAACACCAACAAAACAAAAATTATGATTTTTCCAGCAAAAAAGAAGAAACAACAACTCAAATTTCAGTTTGCAGGAGAACCGCTTGATGTAGTAGTAGAATACAAATACCTGGGCATAGACTTTCATGACAAACTTAATTGGAATACATGTAAGATGAAAAGAACTCAAAGTGGTTGGAGAGCATTATATGCACTTCAAAACAGTGTAGGAATGCCGAGTTGTGGGACTGGAAGACCACCAAGGTCTTATTTGGCCTACTTGTTACACCGGTTTTGTTGTATGGTTGCGAGGTGCGGGCTAGTGGCACAACAAATGCAAAATGGAGGCAAATAGAAAAGATTCAAAAATATCTAATCACAAACTTTCTCAAAATTAAGGCCACGTCTCCTTATGAAATTATTCTAGCTGAAACTGTAATATTCCCTTTAGAAGCAATTGCTATGACCAAGCTGTTATGTTGAAAAAAACAGAAAACATGACAAATGATAGATGGCCTAGGGCAACTAGGGACGAAGAGTTGCATAGGCGAAAGAATACATTGATGAAACAAAATCAGAAATGGATGAAACGTTGGGAAATCAACATAAATGAATGCCCAAATTTCAACAAAGACATAAAAAATTATGTGAATGAAAAGTTTAGAAGTGGAATGTGGAAAAATGCAAGCAGGAAAAGACAATATTATATTGCAAATTTTAACCCAACTTATGACCACAAGGAAAAAGCGTATATAGGCGCTGAAATCAAGTGGAAGGAAAAAATACTCATTGCTCAGATAAGGATTAGCTCTCATAAGCTTAGATGCGAAACACGGAGATGGACAACGCCCAAAGAACAATGGAAAGAAAGGATATGTACTCTATGCAGCACAGGGGCAGTAGAGACAGAGGAACACTTCATCTATAAATGCCCGAGTTTTTTAGATATTCGTGACAAATACAAAGAAACACTTGGGAACGAGTTTATGGCAGATTTATTTGAAGACAGTAAAATAAAAAATGTTGGGGAATTACTAACACAAATCAGTAGGAGAAGGAACAACCTTCTCAAAGATATTAAAGATCATACCTCTTCATCTATAAATGCCCAAGTTTTTTAGATATTCATGACAAATACAAAGAAACACTTGGGAACGAGTTTATGGCAGATTTATTTGAAGACAGTAAAATAAAAAATGTTGGAGAATTACTAACACAAATCTGTAGGAGAAGGAACAACCTTCTCAAAGATATTAAAGATCATATGATATGATTTGAGTAATTGTACTTCCATATTTGAGGTCCCATAGACCATATTTGGGTCTCACGGACGTAATTAAAATCTTTCATTTCATTTCAATAGATTGAGTTTATAAAGATTCTTTAATTAAAAAAATTGTTTAAATTTAAATTATTATTTTTAAATTATAAATTATAAAAATTAAAAGTTAAGGTTTTGATAATTATATAAATATCAAATATTATTATTAAAAAATTTAACTTCCAGACTTACATTATCGATAATATCGGATTTAATCCTACGATGAATGTGTATAAAAAATATTATTTATATAAAAAAAACTAAACTCCCATTCAAATTTTAAAATAAATTACAGGGTTTCATTTTATTAAACTTATGGGGCGCTTATGTAGCCATTCTATAAGTTGTTTAAATATAACTTATTTTAAAATTTTAAATAAATTATAATTAATTTTGAGGGGATTTTATTTTATTAGACTTATAAGATATTTTAAAGGGTTTTGTTTTATTAGACTTATAAGATGGTTAATTTAATTAATCTGCAGAGGTATAATTTTTTTTTAATTTGGGTAGTGTGAGAAATGCTTACTACCAATGCATAAGGTTGAGTAGTTTCCTCTCAATCGACTCACCCCTTGTAAAGCCTAGAGCTATACTTATCAATAAGAAATTATTGATATTTAAAGCACAACCACCGCAAATCCACCCCCTCACACACTCGCTCACGCTGTCATTTGAACCTTCTACCTCCTGAAGAACAACCAAAGCCTAAAACTTTAATTAAGGAAAACCATTCCCAGTATCCCTTGGGGGCCAGGACCGTCAGGAATTTCCATTCCACGAGGCCTGTTCCATATGAGTATACCCCTCAAGCTAGCCGAGGGGTTTTTTTTGGTATACAATGCAGACCACCAGACTTGAAACCCGAACCTCCTTTCGTGGATCAAAGGAACTTGTTAGTTTGGTACCTAGTGTAGTGCAGATAAAAACCTTAATTAATAAAAATTATTCCCATATTCCCTGGGACCAGGAATATCCGTTCCACCGAACCTATTCCATGCAGGTATACCCTTTAGCCTAGCCGGTATGAATTTAAATTGCAGTGAACATTTTTGTAAATTAATTTTTTGTAAATAATGAATCACCAAAATTAAAGGTTAATATTTTGACAATTATATATAAACATTAAATGTTATTACTATTAAAATTTTTTTATATAAACATTAAATGATATTCATAATGTATATGTATTTATTAAAAATTTATTGATTATTATATTATTCATAAATTAATACATATATTTTATGAAAATTTAATTTACAATTACTAAAAAATAAAATAATTTTTAATATTTATAAGATCATAAATTATATAAGATAATAAAGATTATTATGAAATTAAATTTTTGTAAAAAAAATATAGTAATATAATTTTCAACTTAAACTGGATATAGAGAATTACAAAGTCTTCACCGTCTAACCTATTCATATTAATGTAAACTTAGGTAGACATAAAATAGGTATGAAAGTCATTTAAAAATATATATATTTTATTTTATTTTTAGATATATATAGGAGAGTTGGTTACAATCACACTATTAATTATATGGGTTGTTCCAACAAACCTATTTCAGTTTATATGGGTTGCTCTCAACAAATCTATTCCACCTTATATGAGTTGCTCTAAACAAATCTATTCCACCTTGTTGTTGTTGACCCGAGGTGAGGGGACCATCGGTCATTTGGGATTTGTATTATTGTTGTCGGTCTAGTGGACATTGGTGGGGGACCACCAATCGTTTGAGATTTGTATTATTACTGTCGGTCTGGTGGACACTAGTGGGCACTCAGAAGATTCAAAGTAGACTACTATCTTTGCAAATTGGCACCCCAATGGTTTGAACCTAGGTCTCTTCTTGGTAAGTGCTTGGCCAAACAAGCAACTTTTAATCCATCTTTGCAAATTGGTACCCTCAAGGTTTGAATCCAGGTCTCTTCTTGGTAAATGCTTGGCCAGACAAGCAACTACCAATCCACCTTTGCAAATTGTTACCCCCAAAGTTTGAACCCAGGTCTCTTCTTGGTAAGTGACTAGCTAGACAAGCAACTACCAATCCATCTAACCCTTAAAAGCTGTTATCCAAAAATAATAATTATCATAAAATATTGTTGAATATTTTTTTGATTGAAGAGAGGGGAATTGACAACAGTTTTTGTCATTTTATCTCCACGGACCTTGGAGGGGCTACATGTCTATTACCTAGGTCTATTATTTAAAAATTAATTGTAATGCTTCAATCAATAAGTTAGGAGAGTTTTAAATACTTCAAGTTGACAAACACTATAAAAAAAAAAAAAATTGATTAATCTACTACCTTAATTCATTAATCTACTACTTAATCCATTATTTAAAAATTAATTATTATGCTTCAATCAATATGCTAGGAGAGTTCCAAGTCATATGGAAGCATGTTACTAGCGTTGAGTTTATAAAGACAATAGGTAGGTAACGAGACAAGAGGTTGGAAACGATCACATCTTTCCTACGTAAAGAAAATCTGGTAATCTTTTTGAATTTGCATTATTTTGTTTTAGCGAAAGCTTCTTAAGCCTTGCAACTTAAGATAAATTTTTTTAATCTCAATGTTTTAGCAAATCAAATTAGTTATTGGCTAGTTTATTAGCTATCAATACATTTATTTATTTATAATTCTTATATATAATAAAACTATTTTTAAAAATTATACATAAAATAAAATATTTTTAAAAATTGTGAAATAAATTATATATATATATATATTTTAAGCTTGATCCTTTGCATATATTTTGACATGTGTGAAACATATATGGACCTAGTAAATTATTCTTATCATTAACCTAAAACCCAAGATTGTGAAAAAACAATGGTAAAAAATAAAAGTAAATATATATTTTTTTTTAATCTCAAATTTTTAAAATAAAAGTAAATATATAATTTTTTTTAATCTCAAAATTTTTTGGAATCAAATTAGTTATTGGATAGTTTATTAGTTATCAGTAAGTTTATTTATTTATTTTTTTATTTGTAATTTTTCCCACATAATATATGGGAAAAGATTTGAACTTGAAGCCTCTCCATTTCAACTAGAGAGTTTTAACTACCCACTATCTCTCCAATTCCCTTGTATAAGTGGATGTTAATCCTTTATATAAAGGTTTAAAGGTAAGTTTCTAAGACAAAAATCCAAAATCTAATTAATATAGTATCCTTTTCTAAGAACTTATCATTATAATATCTATCCGATTTTAATGAGGAGTCCCGATTCCTTCGTATATATATTTAAACTTAAATAGTAAGATTATATGTTTAAACTTAAATTTTAGGATAAAAACCAAAAACTTACCATAATATTTCTAACAAAATTAAAATATTAAAATAAAACATAAATTTTTATTGAAACGAAATCTACTTTTCGCATTCTTCATGTGGTTTATTGCTCAAGAACACGACAAAATTAAATAACGACGATATACGTCGAGAGACACGGTATACGATTTATGTTACTTCAACGAACGCCATGACGAAGTTTTTAGTTTTTGGCCGTATCATGAATGCTGTGTAGAGAGTTTTAATTCCGATTTTTAATTTATATTAAAAAAGAATAGGTACTAAATTAAATAGAAGTTGGTGAATTGATAATGATGGAGTATTTGTTGGTAAATTATTTTGGTTTACTTTTTCTTTATTTAATAAATTTGTTTCTTCTTTACTTAGTAAATTGAGTTTATAAAGATTCTTTAATTAAAAAATTGTTTAAATTTAAATTATTATTTTTAAATTATAAATTATAAAAATTAAAAGTTAAGGTTCTAACAATTATATAAATGTCAAATATTACTATTAAAAAATTTAACTCCCCGTAAGTGTGGTTTATGGGTAAGGACACCACTTGCATTATCGATGATGTGATCCGGGTTCAATCTCCATAGTGGATGTGTATAAGAAGTATTACTTTAAAAAAAATCTAATTCCCATAGTAAGTTTTGAGGGGTTCCATTCTATAAGTTGTTTAAATATAACTTATTTTTAAATAAAATATAATTAATTTTGAGGGGATTTTATTTTATTAGACCTATGAGATGTTTTAAAGGATTTTATTTTATTAGACTTATAAGATGGTTAATTTAGCTAATTTATAGAGGTATGATTTTTTTTTTATTTGGTTAGTGTGAGTATTTTTTACTACCAATGCATAAGAATGAGTCTCAATAGATATCAATTGACCCTTTGTAAAGCTTAGAGTTATGCTTATCAATAAGAAATTTAACACACAACTACCACAAATCCACTCCCTCACACACTCGCTACGACTTGAACCTTGGACCTCCCGAAGAACAACCAAAGCCTAAAACCTTAATTAAAAAAAATCGTTCTTGGGGACCACGACTTTCCATTCCACAGGGCCTGTTCCATCCAAGTATACCCCTCAGGCTAGCCGAGGGGTTTTTTTTGTATCCGATGCAGATCGTTAGGCTTGAAACCCGAACCTCCTTCCGTGGATCCCACGAAGGAACATGCCAGTTTGGTACCTAGTGTGGATAAAAACATTAATTATAATTAATGAAAATTGTTCTTCATATTTCTTGGAAACCAAGAATATCCGTTCCACAGGCCTATTCCATCCTACCTTCAGGCTAGACGATATGAATTTAAGTTCCAGTGAACATTTTTGTAAATTAATTTTTTGAAAATAATGAATCACCAAAATTAAAGGTTAAAATTTTGACAATTATATATATAAACATTAAATGTTATTATTAAAAGTTTTTTTATATAAAAATTTATTGACTAATACATATATTTTATTAAAATTTAATTTACAATTATTAAAAAATAAAATAATTTTTAATATTTATAACATCATAAATTATATAAGATGATAACGATTATTACGAAATTATTTTTTTATAAAAAACACAGTGATTACGTCGATAGGCGTCCTACAATGGCAGCCAGGAAGGTCACCGTAAACAATATTAATATTTTATTAAAAACGCCGACATTAAGAAAATTATCCGTCGACATTAAGGGTTATAGTGGATTTAAAATATTTAAAAAATATTTAAACTATTTAAACTAAAAGTTATCAATCTCGAGGCGCCTATTGATTTCTTGGGGGTGTGATAGATAGGCGCCTCGAGATTGATAACTCTCCATATATATATATATATATAAAAGCTAGTATATTAAACTTGCTATAAAGAATTACAAAGTCTTCGCCATCTAACCTATTCATATTGATGTGAACTTATCAAGACATAAAACATGCATGAAAGTCATTCAAAAATATATATATTTTAATTTTTTTTAGATATAGTAGAGTTGGTTACAATCACATTATTAATTATATGGATTGTTTCCAACAAATCTATTCCACCTTGTTGTAACATGCATGAAAGTCATTCAAAAATATATATATTTGTAAATTTTTTTAGATATAGGAGAGTTGGTTACAATCACATTATTAATTATATGGGTTGTTTCCAACAAATCTATTCCACCTTGTTGTTGTCCCGATATGAGGGGACAGATGTGAGGGGACCATTGATCACTTGGGATTTATACTATTGTTGTCGGTTTGGTGGGCACTCAGAAGATTGAAAGTAAACTGCTATCTTTGCAAATTGGCAACCCCATGGTTTGAACCTAGGTCTCTTCTTGGTAAGTGCTTGGCCAAACAAGCAACTTCCAATCCATCTTTGTAAATTGACACCTCCAAGATTTCTGACCAGACAAGCAACTACCAATTCACCTTTGCAAATTGTCACCCTCAAGGTTTAAACCCAGGTCTCTTCTGGCTAGACAAGCAACTACCAATCCATATAACCTTTAGGGGTTGTCATCCAAAAATAATAATTATCATAAAATATTGTTGAATATTTTTTTGGTTGAAGAGCTAAGGAGAATTGACAACAATTTTTGTCGTATTATACCACGAACCTTAGAGGTTTCAAGTTGACAAACACTCAAAAGAAACCGGTCTACTCCCTCATCTATTATTTAAAAATTAATTGTAATACTTAAATCAATAGGCAAGGAGAGTTCCAAGTCATATGGAAGCATGTTTATAGCGTCGATTCTAGAAAGACAATAGGTTGGTAAGAGACGAGGTTGGTAGCGATCACATCTTTCCTCCGTTAAGGAAATCTGGCAATCTTTTTGAATTTGCACTATTTTGTTTTATCCAAAGCCTCTTAAGCCTTGCAACTTAATTTCTATAGATCTATTTGTTCATAAGATGTGATTATCTAAAGAGTTAGAAAGCTGGTATAACATTTATCTATTTGTTACAGACATGCCAACATATGTACGTGGTGAAATAGTTAAATTTCGAATTATTTTACAACCAAGGGTATCGAATTCAGACAGCGACAAGAAATTCACGGAGCATTGGTCATCGTGAGATTGGCCGTTTGGGCGAATATTTGATTTGAATAATGCCATTTTATCTGAAAAAGAATAATTGTTACAGGGAAACAGCATATGGAGTGTTGGCGCACTTGCAGATGCATTCTTAGCTTCAAAGATTCAGGATTCCAGGCTTTCGAGTGTGATGGTAACATACAAAATAACAAAAAAGATGTTCAAGAAAAAGATGTTATTGCAACTGACAATCTTGTTAGGTATAAAAGGTCCTCCTTTACCAAAAAATTTCTGTTTTAACAAGCGGAATTAAAAGGTGTTGACTCTTTGGAGAAGGGGGGAGAGAAGGAAGGATTTTTATTTTACATTTCACAGTTTGTAAAATGGCTGGTTTGGGAAATAGGATCATGGGGGCAGCAAGGTCAGGGATCATAGCGCCATGGGTGGGGCTTGTGGCTGCTTTGAGTATTCAAGTCTTGGCCGGGAATCCATACAACTTTCCTCTGTATTCACATAGGTTGAAGACCGTGCTTGGATATAATCAGGTCCAGCTGAGCAATCTGGGAGTAGCTAATGACATCGGAGAGAACGTGGGTCTTCTTGCTGGGCTCCTCTGCAATAAGATGCCGCCCTGGGCTATTCTTTTGGTCGGAGCTGCCAGCAGTTTTGTTGGGTATGGCTTCATCTGGTTGGTTATCAGCCAAATAATCAATCAGCCGCCTTATTATGTGGTAAGGATTTAGCCTTTAACGAGCTTGTTAAGGTCCTGTACACTTCAAAAATTGAAGTTGTTTATTTATTTTTTAACAGGTTACATAGGATTGAAAGATTATCGTAGTATTATAATATCTTTAAATTCAAAACTTTTTTATTTAAAGGTCGAAAATTTTAAAGGATTAAACTCGTATCATTTTAGTTTTGAAGGCATTTGATTTAGGAACAAAGGACATGATTTTTATAAAAGTTGCCTTCCGGTTTCCAGCAGCTTAGCTGAGCTGTGTTGAAGGAAAAGATTTCTGACATTTCAAAGGTCTTTGGACTCGTTTTAAGAGTTTTGGTATGGTTACTGTTGTGGAAACGTTGATTATCCTACTTGCCCATTAACTGTCTAGAATTTTAGCTTGCAATTTCCAACGCCTCCAAGACACACTCAAAGTTGAGGTCCTATAGAAAGGCAAACATTGGCTTTGACACCATGTTGAAAATTTTAGATGATCTAGATTCAAATCCAGGACTTATTCCTGGGCGGTGAGCTGCACTGTCACTGAGCCATCCTTGTCTTTTTTATGTGGGGGCTTCTATGGTTTGGGTAGAAGTGTTGATTGCGATTTTCAACGATTAATCCCAATCTTGTTGTATGGAGGAACCATGAGCAGTGGTGTTCTTACTGAAGATCCCTTTTGGTGTCTAAAGGGCCAGTTTCTAAGTGGAAGTGTAAACATAGCCACTGTGTGCATCAGTCCAACTGCAAGTACCCCAACTCTACAGGCACTAGACTACCAATCTGTGAGGCCTTCGAACGTCACGCAATGGGAATGAATTTAATTCCTTCTTTACCTTACCATCATAGGATATGGGTTTTACAGGAATTTGGACCATTTTAATGACAGATATCATATTTTACAGTTAATTAATTGTTTTAAGTTCTGTCAGAAATTCAGTTTGTGCATTTCCGTAGAATTCCTTATAGAGAATTGCAGCCGACCAGTCCATCAACTACAAAGATAAATGCAAAATAAACCCTCTACAGATTCGATGCAGGTTACCAAAAAACCTAATTCAAGTTTCTAATTAATTGTGATTTTGGTAATATCCTCACAATTAACTATTTTTTTTAATTGGCTATGTTTTCACTTTTTAAGTTTTTCACAACTCTGCCCTATTAGTCTTTTTGAGACTTTGCCAATTAATTGTCATTCATAGTTTTGTATACTATTCTGCTCAGAAAAAAGTAAAGGAAGAGTGAAAAGCTTATTGCTGTTGCTCATTTGGCTTCATTCCTTACCAGCAAAAAGTACTGTGTTCCTTACCCCAAGGCAAGTTTTCACCCAACTTCGATAACGAGCTGTCTGTCAATTGTAAAGAGCACATGCAACTTCCAAGTAGGAACCAGTTTGTGAACTGTTCTAATGGTTGTTGCATGAAGGCATGTGTCATATGGCAAAGTTCTGGCCTAGACCAGTGCTGAACTAGAAGATTGGACTTGTTGGAAAGTGTGGCCTTTGTGCAAGGCTGAAAGTTGGTCTATTGGGTGTGGGTCATGCAGTGTCGTGAATATGTAACTGTGTAAAGGTGTGTATTTGGTGTTGAAGCGCTCAATTGCAGGATTTAAACTTGCATTGTGCTGTTGAGCTCAGGCTTGTGCTTGGATCTTGATCATTTGACTCGTTTAATTCAACAATACTCTTGACTGCATCCAATATCAGGACTATGTGCAAAAATTTCTATTAAGCTTGATGCCAACTATCTGTAGTTGATGATGTGGAACAACTTTATTGAACTGGTGCCAACTATCTATTATGGACAATGCAGAACAACTAGGTGCATTTGTTGTGGTTATGCTTCAATTAGAGTTCAACCTAAGTCATGCCAGTGTAGGAAGACTTGTATTCAACGTCAAGAATCGTAAGAGTACTTGGTAAAATCTAAAAGAACACAATTTCAAAAAGAGTTGTTAGCCCCGTTTATTTAGGGGGCTTATAAGGACAGACTCTAAAATCAAATTCACAAGTTTCTCAACTAATAATGAGTTTTTGAATGCCTTATAAGTATTTGGCAAGATTTTTGCCATTGACCAAGTTTCTGAAAAGTTAAATTAGTGAGAGAAATCTCAATTTGACTGCTCGTTTTAGACTGTGGTACAAATAACTTATGAGACTTATGAATAATTAAAGAACCTCGCTTCTAAGCAATCAAGATTTAAAAAATAGACTGTGGTACAAATAACTTATGAGACTCATGAATAATTAAAGAACCTCGCTTCTAAGGAATCAAGATTTAAAAAATGCATAACCTGAGGAGTAAACCATATGAGCAAATGTGAGCAATAAGGTCATACAACACAACACCGAAAATAGGGTGCCAACCAAGATCAATTTTAAGATTTAGCTTGAAGGTATTGTCTCCAACCTACTTGATGATGGTGAAGGGGCCATATTGGAGACTTTGAAGTTTGTGATGAGGGCCTCTTAAGTGCTCTTGCTGAATATGCTAGTAGACATTTTCACCACTGCAAAATTATTACATGACTTGGTATTGGTTATGGCATTGTTTGTACTTAGATAAGTCTGCTAGAGCATTTCATGGACTTAGTACTAGATGTTCTGGATCCACTTAACAAACTTGGTAGTGTTGTCTACATCTCTTTGTTTAGAAAAGTGTTTGTGTTCGGCAATGGTATGCCACAATGATTAGCACAAGCAGTTGGAACACTACAGAGGTCTTGAAGTGTCTACAAGGAGTTTAATTGTGCTAAGACTTGTTGTGACTACAATGAATGGAAGGCAGGCTTTCATCTGAAGTGCGTGGATGCTTGCTGTTGTACATTTGTATGAGATATAGTACAGTTTGGTTGATAACTTTGCTTTGCACATCAATTTGTAGATGGAAAGCTAGGACATTTCTTTTAAAATGTGCTCAGGAATCAAGAATCCGTCTTTGTCACAATTTCTTGTGTGTGGCCTTATAATGAGTGATGGGCAACGAAAAACGTGTTTGTATTTTTTGTTGAAACATATTTGAGGCATTGGATAAGGATGGCCATAAAGGAAAAAATCAACCACTCCAAACATGCAGCCACAGCAGCATTCAATATAGGTAAACTAGAAAGGAAATCTTTGAATTAGATTTCCATACTGGCTATAGAGTAGGCAATGGAGTATGCAATGCTTGCTTCTTGTTTGTTTGTTTTGACATGCCATAGCCTGAGTGATTATGGATGCACTAGGCAATGTCGTCAGAAATATGGGATGGTCGAAGTACTTTTGCTACACAATAAGCGTCTTCTTGACATCAAGTGACTTTCTATTTTGTTGCAGTGCACTTCCCATATCAAATTCTGGTATTTATAACCTTGTTGGACACAAAGGTGTGTAATTTGGTATATAAGATCATCCTGGAGGTAACAATTTGCAATACTCTCACTCACATAGAGAACAATCTAAAGGTAACAATTTGCAATACTCACACCTACATAGAGAACAATCTGGAGTGGCATAAAATTAGCATCTTAGTCAATGGCAACCAAGATGAAATGTCATAATTACAAGCAGTGAAGACTATAAATGATGTAGCAATTAGAGGATGACTTAGGGAATTTGCTATAGGATTTGTGCTATTGTGCTTATTCTTGATGACAAGGTGGAGTTGTTGCAAGCAAGTCATACAGTTTAGTCGTCACATGTTTTGCATCTTGCTTTGTGTCTAAACAAACTATGAAGGTTTATGCTCTGGATGTAAGACTGTCTCCTTATGAAGGATGTAATGTTTCAGTGTGCGCATGTCTTGGACAGTCATGTACAACTCCCTATCATATATCAAGTATCGATTGATAACACCATTGGATCTTTTGGAATGATAAGCCATAAGATGTCCATTTGGAGACAAGATTATGTCAAGTGCATACTATGAAGCATGTTCTTGATCCCAAAATAATGATGAAGATCTGGCAAAGAAAAAACTAGGCAGATCAGAAAGAAAGAAAGAAGAGAAATAAATTTATTAATGTCCATGAATGACCAAACTAGGTCAATGGGACTTGTACTACACTTGATTACAAGAGTTTAGGGAGATCTAGGAATAGTGCTCCAAAAAAAGAAGAGTAATAGATACAAACTCAATGTTACAACTTAATTAGTTCAGAGGCTTTTTGCTATGCACAAGTCAACCATAGCATTGTTTTGGTGCTATTGTGCATAATTTGGTGTCTTGACCAAAAAATGTGAGAGAAAAATGAATAAAATCTTGATGGAATAAATGCGAGTCCCAAGAAGCAACGAAGTTCTTTGAGTGATTATGAATTATTGTATTTGTGGATGATCTATCTCTTCTTTTGGCTAAATTGTACACCTGTTTTTCTTACAATGTAACCAAGATAGTGAATTTGCTTCATGGTGAACAAGTAATTATCTAAATTGGCAGAATTTGTGTTGATGCAAGTGGTGAGCAATCACCTGATTTGTACAATAGGCTTTTTCACCAAATTATAAGAATGCCAACTAAGTAGACGATGATGAAATGATCTATACATAACCTATATATGTTGAGAGCATTACAAAGGTCGAAAGTCATTACTAACCACTTGTAGAGATCATAGTTAGGTTTGAATGTTGTCCTCAAAATGTCACCTATGTTGATTGGGACTTGATGATATATGGATTTTAGATTGATCAAAATGAAGTATTGGCCTATATAAGCCTATGAAGGAGGTGGTCGATGCGCATAAGAGGATAATATTTTTAATGATGATTTCATTCAATGTGTGCTAGCCTATGTAGAAGCTGCACATTCCATCCTTGTTTACCACACAAACATTGGGCTTCCATATGATGGCGTGCTCTTTTTGAGATGTGCTTTGTCAAGAAGCACTTGGTTTGGTGCTTTGATCAAGTCATTTTTCAAGATAGATAAATGGTATGTTTTAGCAGTTGGAAGTGTTGAACTTAAGATGGGTCAATGAAATGCTACTCTTGGCAATGGAGTGGAATTATAGAGGATGCAAAAAGCATGGGTGGGCAAGGACTTGAACCTAGGAGCTCGTAGCAATGCTTTAGGCACCCTACCATTGTGTCATTGATGTTGTTGTTTGAGTATTTGTTTGGAGTGTGGATTGACCTTCCAATACCCCTATTCACAAGCTACGTACTAGCTTGATTACCTGATTGCGTGGCCCTAATATCATGTTGAAAAATATGTATCAACAAAGAATCAAACCTTGGACCTTCAAGTAATATTCTAGGTGCTTCATAGTTTAGCTATTGGCCCTCTTGTTTGAGTATTTTTTGGAGTGTGTATTGACCTTCCAATACAATAACTTGAAAACATTATCATACTCATCCAATATGTAACCATGTTTTTTCTAACGAGTGAATTCTATAGTAAAAGTGATTTGTGTAGTGGTAGTAGTCATACGGTAATAATGCAATTCAATTATGATCAATAGAAATTTATGGTAATGCATAATTAATTTGCAACATAGTTTTGTGCTAGTGTACACCTTCATCTTTAGGAGAACTTCAAGAATCCTATCGAGCTACTCACTAATAGAAAAGGTGAGTGTTGCATTTTGAACCCTAGTGTAAGAACTTGGACTCAACCTGGACTTGACAACCATGTTTTTTTTTTTTTTTTGAGTTGGACTTCGGCTTGGGGCAAAACTTGGGAAAAAACTTGTTCATGATTTGGCAAATAAGAGAAACAAATAAATCATAGTAGATTTCACAAGAAGAGATTTCAAAAATGACTTGGTTAAGGTCACTCGACTTGCCTACTTGCTAGTACCCGTAGACTGGTCATGTCTCTTACAAAGTAAAGGATGACTAAGCAAGATGCTGAAGACATCAAGGGGAACCATGTCACAAGTAACTTATCCTCAATGAGTGTATGGTGTATAATAATAATAATAATAATATTAACGATTCTATTATCAAATGGAATTAGCCCAAGCGGTTATATCCCTCAACTTTTAAGGAGGAGATCTAGGTTCAAATCTTGCCAAACAATACATGCATTACTGCTAAATTGTTATAATACCACTATGTGGCCCTAATGTAATACAGGTGGGGCCAATTTCAATCCTATATAACCAATTAAAAAAATAAAATAATAATAATTATAAGGTTCTTCTTACTTTACCCATCTCCTTTTTTAACTTTATGTAGTAGTTTAGAAAAAAACATCTATATTCTTTTTTTGAGTTTTCTTCACTTTTATTAATAAAATTTACTTTTACTTTTTTTTTTTTTAAGTATAAAAAATCTATGGAATTTTCCACTATTTAAAATTCCATCAAACGTTTATGAATAATAATAATATTAATAGTTAGGACAAGAATGATAATTTAATGTTGACAATAATAACAACAGTAATAATATTTAATATAATGACACTCATTTTAATAAATATGCTCTCTTTTAGAACTTCACAAGTAATATTAAATTATTCTCTTAATAATTTAATATCTACCTTGCACAATGATCTACTATCACAATAAAGTCACACTTAACTCTCAATTATCATGTCTCGCACATTATAATTTCAGCTGAAGACTAATTCTTACTACACATTATTTGATTTTGAACTGATGCACATTAATCATCAACCACATCACCCATCTCTCACCTTATTGTGAGGAATAATACTAATCTCAAACAATGTAATATAATAATAATGTTGGCAATTTTGGGTACTTTGGGTACATTGCCTTTGCTCAAATGTATAAGTTGTCATTGATGTCAAAAGGCATTTTTGTGTTGATATCAAAAGAGTGTGATGTCAAGAATATCTTGAGAAGCTTCATTATGTTAAAGGGTTTTTATTAAAACCATGGTGACAAGGCTAAAGGTTTTTCTTAAAACCATTTGGACTCATTAAGGGTTTTTATTAAAACCAAGCTTAACTTAATGCAAAGGTCCATGTTTATTATTAATAATTAAATTAACTCAAACCTTTGTCAAAGGTCCAAGTTTAATTTATTATTAATAAAATAATAATAATTATTATTTTAATTATTATTAAAGGGTCTTTCAACCCTTAAGCGACGTAAGAAACAAGAATTCTTTCGCCGATATGTTGCCATCGTTGGAGGAGCGCCGACGTCAAACGATTAAGGAAAAATGGCTATATAAGTTGGCATGATTTTCAAAAGTGAGCACCTCCGATTAATGTTGATATCTGCGATTTGTGGCTACTCTGTTTTAGTTCAATTTGCGCTTGGCATCTACGATTTGCAGTTGCTCTGTTTCGTTCGATTTGCGCTTGGCGTCTGCGATTTGCATTTGCTCTGTTTCGTTCGATTTGCGCTTGGCGTCTGCGATTTGCATTTGCTCTATTTCGTTCGATTTGCGCTTGGTGTCTGCGATTTGCATTTGCACTGTTTCATTCGATTTGCGCTTGGCGTCTGCGATTTGCATTTGTTCTATTTCCTTCGAACAACGCTTGGTGTCTTCGAGTTGAGCTTGCTCTGTGTTTTCGAATCTCCGATTGACGTCTTTGAAATCGTGCTTATTCTGTGTCTTGGAGACTGTGCTCGACAAACTCGGATTTGAGCTTGGGCTGCATCCTTACCTTTTTGCTTGACGGCAGTGGATTGTTTGCATGCGGTTTGTGGAAGACGTTTACGTTTTCCAGATTCTTGGCGTCAAAGGAAGATAAAAGAGAGGGCAACGGTGTATTACTTCGTTGGGCACTTGTGACCCAACGGCGGTGTCGTTTAAGCGTAAGCGCTAGAAGGCAGAGGTGCCGCGTTCGATTCTCTTCGTTGGATTTTCTTTTGGTCGCGGTGTGCAAAGGATGGTGGTTGTGAATGCGCGGGAGGTATAAGGTTAAGGTATCATATTTGTTTTTGACATTGTTTATTGATGTTTAATGTTTATGTGGAGTAATAAGGTGTAAAGAGGTTTTACTTTGTATGTTATTGTACTTTGGTGGTTTTTACTAAGTTGGAGAAATAAGGTGTTATATTTGGATCTTTATTTATTGTGTATTATTGTATAGTTGCTAACTCTAATTGGTGGCAAATTGAGAGTTAGTGTTGTGACAGATTTTGAGTTCTTCTTCATAAAAGTAAAGGTATGGGCAACTTCTTCCATGTATGCTGTTTATGGTATATTTTCTGAAATTGAGTTTGGAGTGAAAAGGTTGTCTACTAAGTATTTTTGGTGTAAATCTTATTTTCTGGATATTGAAGATTGGTTATGCATTAAAGTCATTGATGAATTTTTGGGTGAATGCATAATTCTGGTTGAGTAAGAGGAAGCATTTTTGCACTAGGGTTTATGTTAGTAAGTCTTGCTACTTGCATTGAGATGATGAAACCCTAGTTGTTGGTAAAAAGAATATAAGTATCATTGTTATATGAGATATTGCATGGTTGGCAATTGTTGGGTTGTGTTTCATATTCTTGAGAAAAGCATACTACATCTATCTTATTCTTTTGAGATTGAGATTGGGAGTTAAGTATAGAACATATTGGGTCTCTAACAATTCTCTTTATGTTTCTATGAGATTTGAGATTGAGATTGGGAGTTAAGTATAGAACATATTGGGTCTCTAACAATTCTCTTTATGTTTCTATGAGATTTGAGATTGAGATTGGGAGCTAAGTATAGAACATATTGAGTCTCTAACAATTCTCTTTATGTTTCTATGAGGTTTATGAATCACATTGGGTCTCTAACAATTCTCTTTGTGGGTTCATGCTAAGCAAGTTTTTCTTGGTGAGCTTGCTGAGGTTTTGAACAAGTTCCAGTGGGGACTTGTGAGCAGGTTTTGGATAGGTTTCGGTGGGGACTTGTGAGCAGTTTTTGGACAAGTTCCAGTGGGGCCTTGTGAGTAGATTTGGACAGGTCCTAGCAGAGGACTTGTGAGCTGTTTTTGAGAGTTCTATCAGAGAACTTGAGGACAGAGGTACATTGGTTCTTTGAGAAGAACCTGAGGACAGATTTGGCAAGTCTTTGAGAAGGCTTGTGTGCGGAGGATTGATTTGTTCAAAGAGTTGGACAGATCCGACGGACAGAGGAAGACTTGTACTAGACCGATTGATCGTGTTTGGTACAGGTAGCCGAGCTCGTTGTGGACGTGATCATAGAAGGCGAAGGTCTCTTAGGCTAAGCATTGAGGACAGGAGGTCTTCGGTGGAAAGGAGTTCCACGTGTCTGGCAAGAGGTAGAGGCGATTGATTTTCGAGGGATCATTTCCGGAGCAGAGGGGAAGGTATCTCCTTTGAGCCGAGGCTCATAAATTCAGATTGGGGGAAGGTGTCTCCTTTGGGCCGAGGCTCATAAACATTGTAATTGGGAAGGTTTCCCAAAGAACTTTGAGATAACTTTTAGAGAAAAGTTTTGTGGACGTAGCCCGGGCATTCGGGTGAACCACGTTAAAATTGGTGTCACTTTGTGGATGATATTGTGCATTGTTTTGATATTGCTTTGGGTATATTGGTTTACTGTTTTGAAGTACAAAGGAAAAAGTAAAAAGAGGTCTTATACTGTTCACCCCTCCCCTCTCAGTATAAGCTTGTGTTCTTCAAATAATTGTCATATAACGCTTCAATAATCGCCATGTGAAAAATCCAATGCATAATCAAAGAGACTAATCTAAAGAGAGACTCTATTAGCTGGTTCAAGGAGTTGAAAATGGGGCATGAAAACAATAGGGATGACATGAAGTGACAACCTTCTTGGAGAGGATGACCTCTACGAAGAGGTGGATGATTGTCTTGAAGCAAACGACCTCTTGGGAGAGGTGGACGACCTCCCCTAGTTTATCACCCATCCAATTGGCCTCATGGTTTCCTTGGAAAGGTAGACAACATCCTTTTAACCAAGGATTATGTCACTTCTACCAATAGGGGACGATAGAGCCTTCTTGTAGATGGCAACTAATGCAAGATAACACAACCTAGGACATGGACAACATTCACAATAGAAAGACGATTTGCGTGAAGGGGACAACTTCCTATAGGGATGACCTCCTTTGAAGGGACAACTTCTTGGTGAGGGATGGTCTCCCTTTAAGGGATGAATTTCCCATGAGGGACAACCATCCTAGATGGGATGACACTTCGGAAAAGTGGATGACCCTCTAAAAACCACCTTAGCCTTTAAAATTTAGCTAAAATATTGACAACAAGTTGGACAACGTGGGAAAGGGTGACAACAACCAAGAAGTGGACTACATGTTGAACAATTTAGATGTCAATACCTTGCTTTTGAATTGCCTTTTTATTGATAGTGTATTGGATTGTGACAACACTAACATGGATAACATGAACTACACTTCTGTTTCTCGCTTTCCCTCTTGGTCCTACTGTGTTTTGGGCAACACATTGCTAGTGGTAACTACCAACCAACGGGTGACAAGAGTCGTGGATGAACACTCCTGGGCAGTCAAAGACAATGAGACAAACAATACTTTCTAAACCTAGGATGACAATTAGCAAGCCGTGGATGAAAATCCAACTATGGATAGTAAAGTCCTTGCAAGGGACGACCTTAATAAAGTAACAACAACTTGGATGGCATCTCACATGCCTTGTACAACAAACCTAGCTCCTAGGAACCTTGGATGTGTTGCTTTGAGCCTCAAATCCTTATTCCATTCACAAGAATGAAATATGATAGGTAATGCTTGATAGATTTCAAGAGTGTACTCTAAAAATAATTTACCAATGGTTCCTCTCAAAAGACTTCCAAACTGGGTCTTACTATCATCTAGACTACATTGTTAGGACCCCATCCTAACATTATTTTGTAATTCTCATATTATTATGTAATGACCCCTTTCCAACGTGGGGACCCCTTTATAATGATATTTTGTAATGGTATGTGGCAATTGAGGCGCCTAGACAAGTGAGGCCATTTCATGTAACCGTTATCAAAAATGTAACTGATGTTTGGTAGAAGATTCTAGCTCAATTGGCACTTTGCATGTAAGAGGCGCCTAAACAAGTGAGGCCATTTCATGTAACCGTTATAAAAAATGTAACTAATGTTTGGTAGAAGATTCTAGCTCAATTGGCACTTTGCATGTAAGCTAACTCTTGAGCATTAGGTTAGGGTTGCATGAAGTGTATCTTTAAGAGACAAGGGTCCATAAACGAATGTATCTTTTTGCATATTGAATGAAAGTATTGAAGGAGGTTCCCTGCTCAAAGAGGCCTGCGATTCTATGTTGTGATTTGTGAGATTGTTATAACTCTGCATTTACATTTTGTATTGCAATATTTTGTTCTTTCGTGAAATTATGCTTTTATTGCAATTTTTATGTGAATAAACTTATTTTTACTAGAAGGTTCCTAACAAGTGGTATCAGAGCACTTTCCAGGGCCGTGTTCCACTACGACTGCCACAGTACTTGCCTTGCCATTTCAATTGCTAGGTATAAATTTCCCGTGTTTTCATTTTTCTGCTTGTTTCCTTACTAAAAAAAAAGAAATAAAAAAGCCTTTTTTTTCTGTATTAGTTTATTAGGTTAGAAACTCTGTGTCGGGGGTTTTAAAATATCACCGAGGAGCTGTCGTTATTGGCTAAGTTAGATTGCCCTTAAAGCGTCTAGTGAAGTGAGGGGCGATCATGCTCCAATACCCAGACCTTAGACAACACTTGTATATGGAATTGAGTTCCCACGTATCTTCGAGTATATTGTAAGACCCCCCTAGAATTAGGAGAAACCTTTAGCTTTAGGAAGGTTTTCGGCCTTGTATTCTCCATAGTACACCAAACACAACATCCGAAAAGATCACCCTCCCGTACTGTCAGAGAGATGGGTAGTGTGCTCAAGGGTATGTGTGGAATCCTCCTTAAGTAGTGGCTTGAAATATTGGTCCAAGCACTATCGTTTGTCACTACGGTATAAAGAGGGCCTATGGGCAGTACATACACCCTGACTTAGAGTACCTTGTCTCTTTTGAATGTTAAACCTGTAACCAAAAATCCTACCACAAAAATTGAGCATACTGAGGAGACTTCACTATCCCAAAATTATTGCATGAAACATTTGAAATAAGTTGGTGATGAACATAATAGTCAAGACAGGTTTTGTCAAGAATAGTCAGTAACAGTCGGGTAGGAATTTAGTCAGAGTCAGTAACAATCAGGATAGAGTCTGCCAGTGTTAGTAATAGTTGCCTATGACATTCAAAAATTATAACAGACAAGGAGTTTGTCAGTGACAGAGTTAGCCCAGATAGTCATCAAAACAATGAGCTGTAGTGTCAATAACAGATAGTGCAAAGTCTCATAAGGGGTTGTTCGAAAAAAAATCAACTTTCTGAGTGAACCAAGACTCCAGGAGAAAAATCGACAACACTTCCTAACAAGTCTAGGGTGCCATTGGGCTGACCACTGGATGACTCGGATTAAAACTACCAATTCCAAACGGAGAAGGAGAATTTTTTGTACCTTGGCTTCGACGAGCTCTCCTTGTGTTGTTGTTGGGAGTTTCCAAGCTAGTTAATCGTCCGTCAGATCCTTTGATCCAACTTCTGCTCATGCACCTTCCAAAATCTCCTACTTAGGAGCTTTGAGCTTCAAATTTCTGCAAAAAATTGGTAAATTGTGCCCAAAATTGTTTGTTTTTCCGCTTCAACAGTCGCTCCAACTGCGATGCAGATTTG
This sequence comes from Wollemia nobilis, assembly GCA_028583015.1. Lineage (NCBI taxonomy): Eukaryota > Viridiplantae > Streptophyta > Pinopsida > Araucariales > Araucariaceae > Wollemia > Wollemia nobilis. The sequence goes on from JAQPPZ010003577.1 coordinate 1,449,087, forward strand.
AATGTTTTGTTTGACTTCCTCCTTTACAGCAAATTTGGACAATTCTTGACACTATAGCAACTTTTGACAATTTTTGGATGATTCTTGACAACTTTCTTGACCAAGACCCGATATTGACACGATATCGACCAGAGAGATAATGACCCTACAACCCGGACTAGGACATCTGGACAAGATGCGAACACTGCAGCGAAGATGACAGTCGGACAAGACAGTGAAGACGACCGCTAGACTGTGGATAGGAAATGACAAGACGGACACAAGACACGACAGCGGACGACACGACAGTGACGACAGGGACTGACAACAACACTACAACCGAACAACACAACAACCGAAAGACGACACTCGAAACTAGACCCAAAGAACGACACGACGAGGAAGCCGACCGACGAGGACATGACACGGAACAATTCCGATGAACAACAACTCCACAAACGACAAACACAGCGAGGAGAAGGACCACGAGACCCGAGATAGACGGAAAGCAAGACAGCGACTCGAGACCCAAAATTAGCACAGAACACGTGGAACGTGACACAACCGGCGAACCAACGGCGATGCGCGAGAGAAGCCAAGAGTGTGACCGAAGTCACATTTCAATAGACATGAATCGCGTCTTTTAAATTACTCTGTTGCCCCCCCACAACTAATGTGGGATAATTCCCTGCCGAAAGGAAAAAAATATATAAAAATAAAAATAAAAAATTAGAAATTTGACGCGAACCTTAGTTTTCTTAAAAACTGGTTTTAATAAAACATGTTGATTGGTGCGCGATCCCCAAGCTTCAACTGCACAGTATTTTCGGTCTGCGGCGAGTTTGGACGCGAAAGGAGATTCAGATCTTCGAGGGGGATGCTGTACACGATCTGCCTGTACTAAAAACAGCGACTGTGGCAGACGTAGTTGCTGCGTTTGTGGTGCAGCTGGGAGTAATAGGTGTTACTCTTCGACTGGGAGTAACAGGTGTGAATCTGTGCCCGGAGTGAGTTGGAACAGCGGAAGGACTATCGTCAAGAATGACTGGGTGATACCACTTGAAGAGAAACGCATTCCCTTGGATCCCAATAGCCATATTAACACATAAACCAATTTTAATCACAATTATTTCAACAATACATTAACAACATAGAAGCGAGCGGATAAGAATAAAAATAAACGGAAGCCACTTGAGGTGGGCTCTCCCTCGCCGTGAAGGCAGTGTGAGAATAGCGCAGATGAAAGGAATATTAAAAAATGATAGATGATTAATTCAATAACTCAACCCTAGCCTAAATAATGAAAATAATTAAATCAATTGGAACTAACATAGTCGGCTATGTTAGGGTTGTAGCATTGGCTCATTACTAAAAATAGTAACTCTAGAACAATACTTCTACTTTTAGTAAGTTAGTGGGAGTGGTCCAACTCATACCTCAATGGCTGGAGGAACTAGAGGACACCAAAAGGAGATAGAACAAAACACCCAAAACACCCTTCTAGAGCAAATGCATACTGCAATTTCTACTCTTACCAATGACTTTAAACATGTGAGGGATGAAGTATCACTTTTGAGAGGTGAACACATGAGATCCAAAGCTTCATTTGAAGAAATATTAGAGGTTAAGGAAACATTTAGGGACGACCCAAAGGTGTTTGAGCATTTTAATAGTGACAAGCCAGGTGGTAATTTCGACAATAAAGAGAAGGGAATCCATAAGGAGAAGGAAGGCTATCATTCTCTTTTTGACACATATACTCCATTTAAGATGCCTAAATTAGACTTTCCTAAGTTCAACGGAAAGGACGTTGATGGGTGGTTATATCGAGTAGATCAGTTCTTCAAACTTCATAATGTCCCTAAATATTTGTGGGTCACTATGGCATCTTTCAACTTTGAATCTGAAGATTTATAGTGGTATCAATGGTTACAAAACACAACTCCTGATCCTTCTTGGGAAGTTTTTGAGTCACAATTACTCACTTGTTTTGGCCCTAGTGAGTATGAGTACTTACAGGAGCATTAACCAAACTAAAACAAACCTCTACGATTCATGACTATCAGACCCAATTTGAGAAACTGGCTAATAGGACCAAGGGGTTGAATGAAGGCTTTTTTCAAAGTTGTTTTATTAGTGGCTTGAAAGATGATATCAAGGCTGAGGTCAAAATGTTCAAACCACATTTTATGATGCAGGCCATAGGATTGGTGAGATTGGCTGAAGAATTGTTAAAAAAATCTTCCTGTAGGGTAGTAGCTCGAATATTTGCAATTCAACTGCAAACTTCAGTAGAAGACAAGCCCCCAGAAGATTTGCAACTTGTTCTAACTAAGCATGATGCGGTTTTTGCGGAACTGACGGAATTACCGCCATATTGTTCCCATGATCATTTAATACCATTTGTACTCGATAGTGTGCCACCTAACATCAGACCTTACCGGTACCCCTATGCACTTAAGTCAAAAATCGAGAAATTGGTACAAGAATTGTTACAAGCAGGAGTCATTTGGCCTAGTAACAGTCCTTATTCTTTTCCAGTCCTATTGGTTGGAAATAAAGATGGGTCCTGGCGTTTGTGTATATATTTTCGTGAGGTCAATAAGCTCACTATTAAGGATAAATTTCCTATTCCAGTGGCAAATCAGTTATTTTGGTGGTAGTGGATTGTCAGGAGGCAGATCAGTTATTTTGGTGGTAGTGGATCGTCTCACAAAGCATGCTCAATTTTTTTCCCTCTCCCATCCCTACACAACCTCAGTAGTAGCCCAAATCTTTCTAGACTCCATTTTTTGCCTTCATGGCATGCTTGCATCTATTGTGTTTGATTGAGACCCAACCTTGACTAGTCAATTTTGGCAAGAATTGTTTAAGTTGTAGGAGACTCAGCTCAAAATGAGTTCAGCCTATCATCCGCAAATGGATGGTCAAATAGAGATTGTAAACAAATGCTTGGAGACCTACCTTCGTTGCTTTGCCATTGAACATCCTACCCAGTGGGTGAAGTGGCTTCCCTTGGCCGAATGGTGGTATAATACTTCATATCACACTGCGACCAAGGTTACCCCTTTTGAAGCAGTTTACGATCGTCCTCCATCAACACCCTCCTACATTCTAGGAAGCTCCAAGGTTCATGTTGTTGACACTACACTCGACCAACATGTTGTAGTCCTCCGTCAATTGACGATGAATCTGGAATTGGCCCAAAACCGTATGCGCCAACAAGCTGATCATCTCCATTGTGAGCACAACTTTGAAGTAGGAGATATGGTTTTTCTCTGCTTGCAGCCGTATAAACAGTCCTCACTCCAACTTCGTAGATGCCAAAAACTAGCTGCCAAATATTATGGACCCTACCAAGTCTTACAGTGGATTGGTGCAACGACTTACAAACTGGCCCTCCCGACTATGTCAAAGCTCCATCCTGTCTTTCATGTCTCCTCTCTCAAGAAGGTCGTGGGTAATCAGGTACAAGTTCAATTTGTTTTACCAGAACTGGATGAAGAGGGTTCCATCTTGCTCGAGCCTGAACAACTTTTGGACCACAGATTGCACACTCTTTGAAACCGTGTCATCATTGAGGTTCTTGTTCAATGGCGTGGACTACAACCAAAAGATGCCACTTGGGAGTCTCTCCAGCAGCTACAACACTAGTTTCCTCATCTCCAGCTTTGAGGACAAAGCTTTTTGAAGGGGAAGGGCATGTTAGGACCCCATCCTAACATTATTTTGTAATTCTCATATTATTATGTAATGACCCCTTTACAATGTGGGGACCCCTTTGTAATGATATTTTGCAAGGTTCCACGAGCCTGAGGGACGGGGGTACGGGGGGACGGGTTTCCGGGGACGGCGGGGGACGGCAGGCCAATTTTAGGGGACGGCTGGGGGGGACGGCTGGTATAATACTATAAAAATTGAAATTTTTTAGAAATTTAGAATAATCTACACATTCAAAATTCTACACCCAACAAAAATGATATTTCATATTAGTAATCAATTATGTAAGCGCAGCCATTCATATTCATATTAGTTACTAACACATAAGTGGTATTAGGATATTCATATTAGTTACTAAGTGCAGCCATTTAATTGTTTCAAGTTCAACAACTATAACTTGAAGGTTCAGCCAAGGATATCAAGTGCAAACAATGTTCAAACAGTCATCATTTTAAGTAATAACAGTCATCACTTTTTCAGCCACCAATGTTCAAACAAATACTGTCTCACCCCTCCCATTGTTTGAGGGACTAATCGCAAAGCTGGTGATGTATAATGCTGAATTAATCTCTGCTAGTTCTTGATGTGCCTACAATAAGCACTAGGCAGTGTACCAAGCTGAATTAATCTCTTATAATTATTGATTTGCCCAGAATCCACTTTAAACAATAACAGTGGGTAATATGCTGAATTTTAGCATATGAATACTTCTAAGGAACATCTTAAATATTTTCATACTTAAAAGCAACTGATCGCCTGATACAAATAGTTCAATCTACTACATAAAGCCAGATGGTGAAATTGAAAATAACAACTTACCATATAATTGGCCCCAAAAAGTGATTTACTGGAAACATCCACAATTAGGGTAAAGTTACATGTACTTAAATTTATGTATTTCACTAACAGTTTCAAGAGGTGATAAAACCAATGACCCCTTACCTTTTTTTTTATTAAATTTTTTTTTTTTTTTTGGGTGAGGACAACCAATTGTGGGGGACGGTTGGGTCCAGTTGTCCCCGGGGACGGTCTGAGCGTCCCCAATGGGGCCCAGCTGTCCCCGGGGACGCCCCAAAAAAGGGGACGTCCTGGGGACGGGAGGCCATAGGCCTCAGCCGTCCCGGGGACGTTTCCCAGCCGTCCCCCAAAAAGTGGGACGGGGGGAAACGTCCCCCTTGCCGTCCCCCTGTGCTGGGGGACGCGAGAAACGGGGGGACACGTCCCCCGGGGGGGGACGCGTCCCCGTGGAACACTGATATTTTGTAATGGTATGTGGCAATGGAGGTGCCTAGACAAGTGGGGTCATTTCATGTAATCGTTATCAAGAATGTAATTGATGTTTGGTAGAAGATTCTAGCTTGAGTGGCACTTTGCATGTAAGCCAATTCTTGAGCATTAGGTTAGGGTTGCATGAAGTGTATCTTTAAAAGACAAGGGTCCATAAACGAATGTATCTTTTTGCATATTGAATGAAAGTATTGAAGGAGGTTGAACCCTCGAAGAGCCTGCGATTCTGTGTTGTGATTTGTAAGATTGTTATAATTCTGCATGTAAATTTTGTATTGCAATATTCTTTTCTTTCATGAAATTTTGCTTTTATTGCAATATTAATGTGAATGAGCTTATTTTTATTAGAAGGCTCCTAACATACATTCATTGTTCCTTGAAATTTGTTCTTCTAAGTTACCTCTTAGATTTCTTTCCTTTGTTGTGTTGCCTCTTGAATTGCATTTGTGCTCCGCAAGACTGTCTATGATAGGTTTGTCCTCCAAGACACTTCTCAAGTTGCGTCCATCATGAGGGACACTTCCTAGACGACCTCAACTATGTTCACTACGTTTTTTTCCATTTGGATGGCACCTTCCATTATTTGAACATCTTGCTTCCTCATATGGATGACATCCTCCGTCATCCAAACTTTCTACTTCCTCATCTAGGCAAAATCCCCCATTGTTCGGATGATCATAATCTTAAACCACATAGTTTGCATGATCAACCTTTGAATGATTTTTTATTGTTTTGATAACCTTGGCTGTCAATCAAGCGGCCTGCATCCTCATCTTGACCACATTGCTTGTCCAAATTGTAGCTTTCTTCAATCGCACTACCCTCTTTTTGTTGATTGTTTTTCTCTATAACTGGGAGTAGGGATGAGTTCTTGGTTATGTCGTTGTTCTTTTGATCATTTCAACTTGTACATATAAACAATATATAACAAAAGTCATAGCTTTGCAAGGTTTGCAATGCTTGCCTTGCAATATCCATGTCTGAGTTGGAGGTATACTCTTTTCGTTGTGTTTTTTATAGCATTTGCACAACTCGTCCTTGCACTTATTGCTTTTCTCCCATGGCTTGCTCTATCTCCTTGATTTCTACTTTAATCAAGTGGACACTACCTATTGGTTTTTGAATCTCATGATTTTTGAGACCTTTATACATCATTTGTCTGTTTTGGTTCACATTATTTTGACACACTTTCATTAAGTGCCCCCATAGATGACATTTACGACATTGAACAATTTGTTTTCCATACAAATCACGCTCCATTGTTGGTATTTCCCATTGCAATATCCGTTTGTGTTGCACGCTTTGGGTGGTTGTTCTTCAAATTAACATGGTATTCCTTCGTTGAATGTCCATCCATCTTATAGATATTGCAAAATAGTTGTTCATCTTCTCTACAATCATTGCACCATACATCTTTTTTGTTCTTGAATTCATGAAACATACACATCATGTCCTTACAAAGAGCATCTATTAGTGTTCCTTTTTTGTCACTCTTGTTCTCCGTGTCACTCTTATCTTGGAAGTCACTCTTATTCTCAACGTCATCACTCTTGTTCTTAAAATTGCTTGTCTTAGGAGTCACTCGTCTTTGGAGTTATTGACTTATCCACCCCAACATCAAAATGATGTCTTCAACTTGCTTTCTAATTTCATGGCCTGCTGAAACGCTTCTTGATATGATGTTGAAGGAATTATCTTGATCTTCTTCATATACTTAGGAAGAAGTCCCTTCACAAACCAGCTTTTTTTTCCAGTTCATGGAATGACTCCTCTGGTTGGTTGATCAATGTTTTCAACCTTCAGCTGTAAGACTGAATAGACTATTTCACTTTGCTTTGTATAAATTTTGCAATGACCTCTTCATCATTATGCAACAACTTAAATTCCTTCTCAAAGGATTCCAATGACTCCTCCCAGGTCTAGTGCTTATCTTCTAGTAGTTCCACATACCAATATATTTCAGTCACACAATGTTGTCGGGAATAGCCTCCTCCAATTGTCCTCAATCATTTGTTCATTGGCCTTTCAAATTGTGATGTAGGTTTTCCAATGTCTGATTAGTCCTTTGTTTCATCACCACGAAACTTGGGGCACTTCTGCATCACCCCAACATTGGTTGTTGTTCTTACCTTTTGATTTGTTTAATTATGCAATAGTTGTTCCTCTGTTGGAACCTTGTCTTGCACATTGTCAGTTGCACCACCTTGTAGTTGGTCTTGTGCTGGACTTATGTTTTGCACATTGGAGGATGCATTGCCCTTTAGTTGCTCCCACGTTGGATTCTTGTTTCATGCACTATAAAATAGTACTTGCATCAATTGTATCTAGGAGTATCACTCTTTCTAGCCAAATCAAATTTTTGGTCTTCAGACTCGTCTTTACCTGTTCCTTCTTCCACGTCAACAATGAAATCCATAATACTTTGTTTCTGGTTCTGGTCTTCCCTCCTATTGAAGGGGAATAGGTATGGTTGGATTACAAGGCTCATTGATCACACTTTGATCTTCTCATTGTCGTCGTTTATTTTTAGGAGCAAGATGCTATTCGCAACAATATGTCACCAGCTTCGACCCAACCTTATACATGCAAGGGTGCCAAAATGAGTATGTTGGAGTATTCCAGTCAAACAAATATCTATACATTGCAACAAACTACAATACAGGTCCATATTATATAAAGAAAGACAATACAATGGGAAAAAATTACAGATACATGTACATACACAATGCACACAACATGTATCCTTCACATTCCGATCATCTGCGTTACATCATGGGTCATTTGAGTGTACAACATAGATGATGAGTGTGCCTTGATTTCCATATGACAATTGACTACTTACTCATATGCTCATCCTTGACCAAGATGGATAGGGTGCATTTTTGGGAGTCATGGAAATTGGTAGGTAGTTGGCAACTGCCATACCTACTAAAAAATTAGAACTACCCTATAATATGTTCTATTATTATTACATAACATCAAAACATAAGATAAACACCTCATGTTCTAAACACTGTACAATGGATCATCATGGACTTATTACTGACACAGCTCATGGGGGATGTTCGTGCATTCTATGGACCAATTTATCTGCCAACACATTATAATGAGTCCATGTAAACAAGCGTTGGCTACAAACAACCAATTCCTTTTTTGGATCTGACGTCTACAACACAGGTGCATGTGTTATCTGCTGTTTTGACTCTGAAAATTGGCTTCAAATTGCTTTTTTAAGTCGAACTTGCACTTTTTCTAGTCAAACTTGCACTTTTTCTTTTCAATTCAGTGATTGGATAGAGAAGGCTTGTGGAACCATTAAAAAATTTCAATGAGCTTCTCACCTTCACAAGAAGCCTTGGTGGTAGTATATCCATTATCACATTAATCTTTTCAGGGTCCCTCGCATGTCAATCTCTAGAAATCACATTCTTTATGTAGTGTAAGAAATCCCCATCAAATGTATGGTAAATTTTGAATGCAATTTCTATATGGCAAGCTCCCAAACACCACTTGAAGGTTTTGATTCTGTTCCTGTCACCCTGAATGCACAAAAAATATTGTCCAAGAATAACAAATTAAATTTATCCAGGTTTTTTTTGTAACACATTGGTGATTAGGTTCATAGATACAAGAATATATTGGTCAGTCCAAATGGAGACACCAAAATTTCAGTGTCCATAACGTGTCTTGAATGTTGTCTTATGAGTCTCCTCGATCACTAATTGAAGCTTATATGATCGCATATCCATATTCAAGAAAATCAGGTGCCTGTCCTGATAATGCCATCATTTTCACTTACTAACAGAGTTAGTGCACCTGATGGTAATGCATAAGAGTTGATGGATCCCTTATCCAACAACTCTTGGAGTTGAATCTGTAACTGTTTTGATTTTTCTGTTGTCATATGATATAGAGGTTGCATAATTGACTCTGCATCCAGAAGCAAGTCAATTCTAAAAACTAAGTGTTGTCTTGCTCAAGTAGTTCTTGTAGAAACACTATCTCATACTTTTGAATATGGATAAGTGATTTTCAAATTAGCTTCCTTGGCAAAATTAAACCACACTGCCACATATAGTTAAAAATCCTTGGGCAAGCTACATTTATCATTACAATCTGTGTGGGCAAAATCAGGTAATGGATGCTTACAATCACCACTGGAGTTTTGGTCCACATATTCCACTCATGTATAAGGATGGTTGACATCTATGTGGGAGCCTAACCATTTCATTCTAAGAAGACATTCATAAGATCCAAAATGAATTGCACTTCGACCTAGGCAAGTCTCAACAGTATTCGAATTCAAAGGATGCAATTGTGCCACAAAAGTCATGTCCCTTTTGTCCAAGGCCAGCTTGATCTTTAAGTTTTTTAATTTTTCTTATAGGCTTAATTAACTGCATATTTAACTAGTAACTATATTACAAATAAATTTATCTGTAGCTTCTTGTCAAAAAAAAAAAAAGTGTCAATCACTGTCATAAATGTCACTTCTATATTATTGGTTAGTCCTTCAATTGTTTGTTGTCTAAGGCATATATCTTCCTCAATTGTTTTACTCTCATTATGGACAATTCTGCTGATAGTGGTCTTTACCATGCCTAAAGCATATCTTGGGAAGGCCTTTCTTTTCAAACATTGGTGCTGATCCAACAATTATTGTTCTTGTTGTGGCTGTGATTGAAAGCCTTCTCGTCCAATTTCTCTTATATTTTATGGAGTTTGTAATCTGAAAGGCTGGCTGTCTATGCCCCAATCTTATCTCCTTAGTTTTCATATTTATGGAGTTCCTCGGGCTTTTTAGTTTTTCCAAATCAAATTATTCACCATTTTCCTCCAACCGTGTGGAGTACTAGAGCAATCTGATCAACTTCCTAGCCATCCCCAGCATGCTCAACTTCTATAGTTGTTCGATTTCCTAATTAAAATCCTCTCTGTTCTTCAAGCTTCAATGTACTTTTGTGATTTATATGATCTCTTGAAGGGTTATGGCTTTAATATTCACCATTTTCCTCCAACCGTGTGGAGTACTAGAGCAATCTGATCAACTTCCTAGCCATCCCCAGCATGCTCAACTTCTATTGTTGTTCGATTTCCTAATTAAGATCCTCTCTGTTCTTCAAGCTTCAATGTACTTTTGTGATTTATATGATCTCTTGAAGGGTTATGGCTTTAATGGCTCAAAAGGAATCTGCAGCATGCATCTAACAACAAAATGATCAAAGTTGGCCCATTCTTAGCTTTTGCAGTATTCTCTGATGGCTAGCAGTTATAAACATGTGCCTTCAATGCTCATGTATCAGTATTCCTTCAGTGCAACTTTGGGATCAATTCAGATCCATTTAGTTGATCTATACTTGCACAACTTCAAGATGACGATAATTCACTAAGATGTAACAGTAATTTTATTTTTGTCTCTGTTGAACATGGAAATCATCAATTGCAATTTGTGCCCATGACCATAGTTCAACAAATGGATGGGGAGGGTTTTGCTTTCCCCAACCTCTAGGTTTTGGGCCGGTTCCCTTAACTTTGCTGAAAAACTTGAAAGAAAAACTAATTTAAGTGTGCAGAAATTGAAATCTAAGCTAAGTGCATGAAAAGTAAATCTAATCTACTTTGTTGGAGAAAAGAGTGCGAGAAAGAAACAAGAAATATGGCCAAATCTGTTGCGAGTTTTGAGGATGGTATTGATCCATTTAGTTGATCTCTAATTGCACAACTTCAAGATGACGATAATTCACTAAGATGTATCAGTAATTTTATTTTTGTCTCTATTGAACATGGAAATCATCAAGTGCAATTTGTGCCCATGACCATAGTTCAACAAATGGATGGGGAGGGTTTTGCTTTCCCCAACCTCTAGATTTTGGGCCGGTTCCCTTAACTTTGCTGAAAAACGTGAAAGAAAAACTAATTTAAGTGTGCAGAAATTGAAATCTAAGCTAAGTGCATGAAAAGTAAATCTAATCTACTTTGTTGGAGAAAAGAGTGCGAGAAAGAAACAAGAAATATGGCCAAATCTGTAGCGAGTTTTGAGGATGGTACAATCAACAGTTCCAGCAGGTCGAAATAACTTAATTGTGATTGAATCTTCAAAGTAATCAACAATATTGCGAAGAAAAGGATTAATAGAGGGAAAGAGAGCAGAGCTACTAATTCCATGCATCCATGAATAAAAAGTCATAGACACAATTATTCAAGAATGTCATGCACAATTCTTCGCTTTATTGATCTCAAAAAAATGTTCAAGTACAATAATCTCCAGAAAGTAGCTTTGGTATGTTACAATGAAAGTCATTCTCTTATTTATACTTGAAGAATAAAACCCTAATTTATCTTTGGACTCGTAGTTCAAAATTTCAAGCGAACTCATCATCCTTATCCACAACACTAAAAAATAGTTGCACGAACCGAGTGAGGTGCACAGGACTGAAAGCGGGGTGCGCTGTTTCAAGTGGGGTGCTTTGGGAAGCGGGGTGCTCTGAGGAGCATGGAGCGAAGTGCATCGGAGAGCGGGGCTCACTCAAACGGAGTGGGGTGCACTTCTTCCAAACATAGAGCCAATTTTCAATGATTTCTACCTTGCTTTGTCTTCTGCCTTGGCTTGTGAAATGAATCTCTATTCAGAGTGTGATTTCTCTAAACTAAAATTAATTATTAAGAATAGTTCTCTAAATAGTAGAGAATTAACAACAATCTGAGAAGTGAAATGTCAAAACATCCATGAGTGAATTAAGAACAAGGAAATGGAAATAGCAGATGCAAACGCACAAAAACACCAGATATGTGGGGAAACCCCATTGGAGAATAAAATTTCATAGGCAAAGATGAATAGCTTTATTTCCACAACTGTGGAGAAGAAATACAAATATTAGATGTCACGATTTGCCCTCTGAAGTATTTCTGTCATGGAATTCACCTTTTGGAGCTTCCTCTATAACCACCTTCTTCATCTTCTAAACGCTCAGATCTCTTTCTTGAGTGCCTAAATGATTGTTGTTTGTAAAAGCATGTGTTTATGATAACCTTTGATCTTCCTACTTGATCCGTGTTTTGAATTATCCTTGGTTTCATTAAATGGTTTGCAACCATTTCGAGTCTTGCTTTTGAGTGCCAAATGTCGGAATATGACAATTTCACTAGTCAACTTCCCAAAGGAACCTCACTTGTTTGTTAGGGGAACCTTACTGGTAACAAAGTAATCCCATTGGTCTGTGAGGGGAACTCCATTGATTGCAAGGTAACCTCTCTCATTGAAGGGGCAAGCAAGCTTACCTCTCTGCTCCAATACACCTCTTTTAGGAGGCTAGAAGGTCCTGTTTTGTACCAATTTCTTGCCTCTTCAAGGTTGATTTGGTCCCCCATGATTTGACAGTGTTATGGGATCCACATGCTTCTCCTAAACACTTGAAAAATTGACAAGAAAATGGAGGAACGTTCTTTGACCTCCTTTATTAGCGATTGAACTATTTAACCCTTACATGTCATTAATTTGAATCAATTCGAAGACAAGTGATCTATCCTGATCACATCTCCTCAATCGAGAGGGTTTTGGTCTCCAAAAACTCAGTTAGTGATGAGTTGAGAAAAACATTTTCCTCACCTTGTCTCTGGAATACCATCTTGCCATTCTAAGAAGCTGTTTTTTCTGACAAATCAATTTAAACTGATTCTCATCTTTGTTAGTAGGTTTGCTCTTCCTTTGCAAGAAAATATCCTCCTCTACCTCTTCTTGGCTATTAGGTGCTAGGTCTTCAATGGAAGGTAGAATTTGTTTGTCTCCTTCATCATAAAGCATGAGAGTTTCATATAACTTTCAGTTCATATTTATAAGAAAATACATATTCATATACAAGGTAATTGAGCTTTAAATATTGGTTCCTGCTTGCTGAACTATCTAGAAGAGGCTATACCTCATTCTCTTGAGTTTCTTATCTTTGCCTTGAAGTCCCTCTTGTTCAAGTTAAGCCACACCTCGTCTTCAACTTGGGACTTATGATTTTGCCTATGTTAGTAATGCCTAGATTCATAGTTGAATTGGGATCCCTTGAGACTTTCTTGTACTCTTTGTTGAATATTCTTTATCCTCTCAACAAACTTGCTGACCCTATTTGCATTTTTGTTGACTCTCTTGTTCCTGCCTGCTTGGTATTTTATGTACCATGTCAAATGGAGATCAAGGAAGCCATAACATGCTTCAAATGATGGAATGTTGGTTAAAGTGTGATAGACCTTGTTATGACCATAGTGGATGTTCCCCAAGTTTTCATCCCAAGTCTTTGGATTCCTCCTATTCCAGCCTCTCAACAATTGAACCGTTGTGCAGTTTACCACTTTGCTTTGGCCATTAGTTGTGGGCAGAATGCAGTGGATCTCTTCCATTGTGTGTCCATCCTACCCCCACAAGGTGGTCCAAAATGTTCCGAAGAATATTGTGTTACTATTGCATTCAATAGATTTTGGCAACGCTAAGTGATTCCAAACATTGATACAGAACTTGTGAGCTGATTCTAAACTTCAAATAGACTTAATACATGGAATGAGAATGCTTATCTTACTAAATTGATCTACCATAACAAACACATAGTCATGAGCTTGCTTTGTCATAGAAAATTACCCTAAGAAATATATAAATGTGCTCTCCCATGGCCTTGATGACTTTATCCATGGAAAGAGAATGCGTATCTCACTAAGATTGATCTACCATAACAAACACATAGTCATGCCTTGCCTTGTCATAGGAAGTTCCCTTATGAAATTTATAGATGTGCTTTCGCATGGCCTTGATGGGACCAGTAATGGTGTGCAGTGTGTACAAATCAAAACTTCTGGTTACTTTGGCCTGCACACAAAATACAACAACAAATGATCCTTGAGACATCCTCTTGAATCTTGGTCCAAATCTCATACCTTCGCAAGTTGGCAAGTATCTTTGGCACTGCAAAGTGACCAGCTACTTTGGAAGTATGTACTGTCCTCAACAAGCAAACTCTACTTGCTTCTTGTGGGACACACAACTTGCCCAAGTTGTAGAGAAGACTGTCCTTGAGGTGATAATCCACCACCCTCCCTTGCTCCTTAGAATGTAGTTGGTATTGAAATACTTCCAATTGTGTTCATCTCCCCCATAGTGCTCTTGGAACCCCTCTTTGGCTAGGTTCAAGCTTCATGATACCCAAAGCTGAAATTTTAGATTAAGGTGGTTTAGATAATAAATCTGTCAATATGTTTGTCACTTATTTCTTGTACTTGATCACAAGATCAAATTGTTGAATGAACCCCATCCATTTGAAGTGTCTTGCTTGTTCATGCAAACATTGCAATCGTTGATGAGTGGTATGGATGGTGTTATCCTTTCCTAATTAATACTACTTCCATTTCTTGACTGCATATCAACGCAAACTATTATTTGTTATGTCATGGGAATTCAAAACTACCCCACTAGACAAATCAGAATGGTAGCAAACCAGTCCTGCTTGCATAAGTATACCTTCCTTATCATGTCCCAATGCATTTGTTTCAATCTCAAATGGCTGTTGTGCGTTAGATGAGGCTAAAACTGGTTTATGGCTGATTTTGTCCATCTCATCAAAAGCATATTGGTAAACTTTGTTCCACGTAAAAGGTTTACCCTTTGTGGTCAAGGCATGTAATGAAGTTGTTAATTTAGGAAAGGATGGAATGAAGTCATGAACTTCCAAAGTTGTTAATTAGCCACAACATTCCTTAATTGTTCCATGTGAAAGGCTTACCCTTTGCGGCCAGGGTATGTAATGAAGTTGTTAATTTAGAGAAAAATGGAATGAACTTCCAAAGTTGTTAATTAGCCACCACAATATTCGTTACTTGTTCCATGTAAAAGGCTTACCCTTTGTGGTCAAGGGATGTAACGAAGTTGTTAAGTTAGACACGGATGGAATGAACTTCCAAAGTTTTTAATTAGTTAATTAAATTCGTTACTTGTTCCATGTAAAAAGCATACCCTTTGTGGTCATGGCATGTAATTAAGTTGTTAATTTAGAGAGGGATGGAATGAACTTCCAGAGTTGTTAATTAGCCACTACAGAATTCCTTACTCGCATCACATTGGTAGGTTCTGGCCACCTCAAGATAGCTTTTATCTCTGTTGGGTCACTGTTTAATTCACCTTCACCAACCATAAACAACAAATGTACCAAGGATTGCTTTGCAAACCCATATTCTTCAAAATCAGTGAAAGCTGATTTTTCTTTGAAGTCTCCAGGAATTGCTTCAAATAATGAAGATGACCTTCCCGTGGGTCATTGTAGACACAAATGTCATTCAAATATACAATAACAAAAGAGTGAATCAAAGCACATAAGGTATTATTCTTTACCCTCATGATTGCAGTAGGTGCATTGTATAAGCCAGGGGGTAGAACTAGCTATTCATACAAGCCTTGCTTATTGGAATGTGGTAGTCTTAACTTATTGGCCATGGTTGACATTGTATATTGTAATCAATTGTATTAGCCTATGGCCCCATGTGACACTTAGTATGATAATGCATGAATTGCTGTATTAGCCAATAATATGTCAATTTGACATATATTGCGATACACATCTTTGTATCAAAGGTGTATTTACACACCTACCCAACCACTCTTTTGTCTCCGTTGGAAATCAGTCTTGCGTTTACTAGTCAGATGTCTGGTGGCTGATGGCACTATCTTTTGTCTCTTTCCAATCCTTTGCTTTAATCCGTGTAGTCTGTTGATTTTATTTGTTCCTCTCTATTGTATATTTCTATAGTGGTTTGTTTACAAAAGTGATCTTCCATGTGCTGTCCTCTGGAGTCTGTATGAATTGATGATAACCTGATGTAGGTCCAACTTGGTGAAGTACTTGGCCTCCTGTAATTGATCAAATAGGCCATCAGTCCTTGGAAGAGGTATATATTCTTGATGGTGATCTTGTTGAGTGCTCTATAGTCCACCCATATGTCCATGTGCCATCTTTCTTTTATACCAAAACAATGGATGAGCTGCATAGAGAGGACCTTGGATAAATCACCCCTTGCTCAATAGATTTGGAATTTGTGACTTTAGATCCTCATTCTTCCGCATTTCTTGCCTCTACAGCACAATGTTAGGCAATGATGAATCATCATTGTTTGCCTTTCTTTAACAATGGATCTTTCTTACTTATGGTGGTTGTACTCTATTTGTATTATGCTATATTTAAGTGGCACACCATGAATGCTATGCCTTGTGTTAGCATGATGTTACACATGTGACATGGTTTGCCCTAACTGGATTTTTTTTTATATAATTTTGTAGTTGTCACTTCTGACTTTGAGGCACTTCATTTCAGTTCCCCCCTGCTATTGTAACTGCTTCTGTTTTTTTTTTTATTTGACCTACCTTAGTCACTCGTGGACATTAATATAATTTCTCCCTTACTTTTTTTTTTCTACTCAGCCTTCAACAACAACACCACAACTTTTTGCCTGCATTGATCAAGCTTTTGGCTTCATTAACTGGAATGAAAGAAGTCTATTTCTTACCTCTGTATACATTGACGGTGTATGGCTTTTCCATCTTGATTAGGGTTACGAGCTTGGAAATGACATATGATATACCTGTGCTACAAATATGGGCTTTCTAGAAAAATTTCATACACATCAAGTGGCACATCACATTCAACTTATGAAACTTGGCTATAGTTGAACCTGCATTGTCTTGTGACTGGAGATTCCGTCCTCACACAATCACCCCAATGGGCATGATTGTTGATATTTGGTGATCTTCAATCCAAGCCTTTGCAAGAACCAGATTCTATAAGAGCATTCATCTTGGCATTATTGACTTGGATTTTCAGAAGAAACAGTTACTCTCTTTCATCATTCAATTTGCCCTCCTCTTTGGAGTCCTTTATGTTTTCTTGGGCTGCTCTTCGCATGGAGGTACAAGTTTTTCATTTGTCTTGCCCCTCAAATTTGACAGTTATTTTTTACTCAGTTGCCTACCCCTTGTCTTTTGAGGTGCAGTTTGGAATGCAATGTCCAACATGATGCTTTGGCATGTTCATCTATAGTATGCAAGAAAGTATTCCCAACAAAAACAACACAATTGAAAAAGCAACTTACAAAAGGAAACACATACAATTATAGAATCAGTAACTGTAATAAGGCATCAGTCTTTATTATATCATTATCTAATAAGATACGACCATCACATCAGGGAGAACCAATGAGAGTGTGTGCTACTAATTCAATGTCACCCATGGTACACACTATACAACAATGCAGGGAGTATGGTGGAGGCAGTTGTCTGCTATACCCTCTCTCCAATCTTTCATATACAAACTAACAAACATCACTAGTCAAACTATATATCATGCCATATATTTCTTAAGTACAATATATGTATTTGTAATAAATATATTGTAATGTTATGGGGCAATTTAATGTTTCGATCTATAAAAGTAGTCTGCCAGTATTTAGGCAGTTGTCAACAGCCTACTGGTCCAGTGATATATATATATGCATCTGTGTTGGTAGAAAGGTGGTGAGGGAGTTGTTCATTGAGGTATGATGCTGGTGGATATTGTTCGTCGAAATATGATATAGGTCAATGCTCATCAAGGGAAGTTTGTGTGTTATATGCTTGACTGAACCATGATGTATTGCAGCTAACTGGGTTCTAACAGATACATGCTGTGTGTGCAGTGTATCTGTAAGTTATTCGGCTTATTCCCATTGTGTACCTGTGTTTATTCATATATAATGGAATTATATTGTAGTGTGTTGCATTCTATTTCTACAGTACTTTGAAAGGTGGAGGTGCATCCAAAGTCTCTCTTTTAGCTTGTTTCTCCTCTTTTTTTCTTCTTTATTTTTCTCCATGCTCCAATAAAATCATCCTTCCTGTTCTGAGTGTTGCTGCAATATTTTGTATAGCTATCATGATATTTGCTTTAGAAGAATCCAAGCTGGCTTGAAGTACCATCAAATTTTGAATGTTGCTGCTACATTTTGTACAGCTGCCATGATATTTGCTTTAGAAGAATCCAAATGGGCTTGAAATACCATTAAATTCTCAATATTGGCTTCCAACATTGCAAACCTCTCCTCGAATAGATCTGCTTCTCTTCCAGCTATAGCTTTGACTCGACTCGAGCTTTCCAACTTCTAGATTGAATTTCAAGGTCTTCCTTCTCTAACTGACCTTTTTGAAGACTATTTGTCGGTTTAGTGTCATATACTCTCTTTGGACTCCTATAAATTAGAAACAAATGCTCTGATATCAATCTGCTGTATGATTACACAACTTCAAGCTGATTTTTACCAAAACAGGTTCTTTAGTGCTTATTGATTTGTATGTTTGTTTCTGAACTGAAATTATGAGATCTATGCTCCAAACGGTACAAAGTTACAAGTAATTTGACAAGCAAAACATCCAAATAATGCAAAACATACAAATAATAAGTCTGAACTCACAGCAAGACATAGTAGTGCAAAACAAAAATATCAAATGTAGTTGCACTTAACGAAATGGAAGAAATACAAAGATTGTGAATTGTCAACCACAAACTGGTGTCTGAAGCATCATCAATGTGGACTCAACATCTTGCAGCAATTTATAGCTCCGCAGCTGCTTTCGTTACCTCTCAAATGCTCAGACCTCTCTTGTGAGTGTCTAAAAGATCCTTGTTCTTTGCAAAAGCATCTATTCATAGACTTTAGATGTCGTTTGAGGTTATCATCTTTCATCTTCTTGGGTGATCCTTCTTTGAAATTCTCATATTCCTTGAAAGGTTTGCAATCCTTGCAGCCCAGGTTTGAGTGCTAGATATTGGAATATGAAAGAAACATGTCTTCAATTTACCTGAAGGAACCTCACCTTCTTGTTGGTATGTGAGGAACAGCATTGGTGGTAGGTTAATTTTGCCTGTTGAAGGGCAGCATTTTGGTTTCATTCCATCTATTGTAGGGGCAGAATTACCCTTCTGTTCCAAACCATCTCTTTTCAGCACTTTGAAGAGTACAATTTCGTGCCTTTTTCTTGTCCCTCCAAGGCTGACTCAGTCACCTATGGTTTGATTGTGTTTTGCGCTGCATATGCTCCTCCTAAAGCCTGGGAAAATGGTCAGAGAGTAGAGGAAATTTTTTTGATCTTATTTAACATCTGATTGATCATCCTTGATCCCTGGATGTCACAGGGCTGAACTAACCTGAACACACATTGTCCATTGGTATCATTAGCATTCTGGTTAATATTACCAATTATCATTATTACACTTCAAAATTATTTAGATGTCCATATTCAAAATCTGTGCTCCATGGGGATATGCATCATGGGCTTGTATACCTGCAGAGACGTGTCCTGCAAGGAATGGGGACAGAGCAAGTGGTGGGGATGTTCCCCAACCATCCCCTATAGGAGGGAACGATTGGGTACATTCCCACCACGTCCCCCCTTATCTTCATTTGTGTGTGGATGCACAGGGGATGCCTAGGCTTTCCCTGCATAATATACAGCTGTTCCACAGTTAAAATCTGGAAGCTTAATTGAAGAGACAAATGGATGGGTGATTAAACAGTTGAAACATGGAAACTTAATGTGCTCCATAGGGATGCATCCCTGGGCTTGTATACCTGCAGAGACGTGTCCTACAAGGAATGGGGACAGAGGAAGTGGTGGGGATGTTCCCCAACCATCCCCTATAGGAGGGAACGATTGGGTACATCCCCACCACGTCCCCCCTTATCTTCATTTGTGTGTGGATGCACAGGGGATGCCTAGGCTTTCCCTGCATAATATACAGCTGTTCCACAGTTAAAATCTGGAAGTTTAATCGAAGAGACAAATGGATGGGTGATTAAACAGTTGAAACATGGAAACTTAATATAGGGAGTTGTCAGAGTAGATAAATAACTAAAATCTGGAAACTTAATTTTCCTTGTATTCTGAAATTTAGGACATTTCAGTGATACAACAATGCAAATGTATGGGTGCCTGCATAGCTTGTGTTGAAAGTTGAAAAGGCTGTAGCATCTCTAAAGAAGTTCTGCAATCCATTTATGTACATGCAGAGAATACATGAGATTGCCACATAAATACTTTTGGATGGTTTAGGACAGGTACGGAAAATTGAAAAATGAGAAGTTGAACACAATAATTTGAAGAGCATCCTTGGCAGCCCAGTGGCCCAATCACATTGAACCGGTCATTACACTCGGACTTTCTCCAAATAAATGCATCATTGTATTTTTTTACCATCTATGATTTGCGATTAGCAATGAGAAAACGAATGATTAACTCAAATTTGTGCATTTTAAAATGTTTTTTCATTTGCTATTTTATTTTATTTTTAATTTTTAAAAATAATCTTATATAGTTGCCCCATTTGCTGTCTCGCTTTTGCCAAAATTTAGTGGTGTCTTCTAGCTAACCCCTTTTCACAACTCTGCTTTTCCCCATTCTCTCCACAAGGGTACTTCATGGAACATAGTCCAAAATAAAAGAGAATCTATACAAATGGGGCATTGGATGTTATTTGGTGGTTAAATAAGATGATTTTCAAAATGTTATTTACCCATTTAAGTAGTCACAGTTGCAGTTTTATAGTTGCAATATATTACATTGCAGCTAAAGTGGTAACTCTAGTATATTGTGACCATCTGATTGATGCTTATACTTCCGTATTTCTGTTAATGAAATTGCCCATCTAGTGGCCTTTTTGGCACAGATGATACATATCAGCAGGGTCTTCCTGTTCCACATAGAGATGATGTGATTATTTCCTATTCATATTGGTAAGGTACAATGGCTTCACAGCCTTAGTGCTCTGGCTTCCTTTTGTCTACTTTGATGTTACTGGGTTTATTTACCCTATTGTTTAGATGTTAGGTGCACCACATTTGTTATTTGCTTTATGGTATTCTGGATTTTAAAGCATGAAAAGCAAAAAAAAAAAATCATTAAAGAAGTCACTTGATGGGGCCAATAGTTAAGTGTTTGGCAGTTTAAGGATCACAGGTACGTAATTACATAATTTCTATCAGAAGAATTTTAAGTATTTTACTATATTTTTGTTGCTATGATTTGATTTAGTCGTTCCCTTGGTATGTTCTGCATGCTTCTTAAGTTCTATTTGTTTTTCTCAGGTGTGGTTGTTACTATGCCTTGGTACAAACAGTTCAACATGGTTCAATACTGCTGTTCTTGTCACCAATATGCGAAATTTCCCTTTCAGCAGGGGCACAGTAGCCGGTATCCTTAAAGGTTATGTTGGACTTAGTGCTGCAGTATATACAGAAATTTACATTGGACTTGCTGAGAAGGATTCCGTGAAGCAGCTGTTTTTTCTGACAGTGGGTCTTCCCGCTGCTTGTCTTCTTTTGATGTATTTTGTTAGGCCTTGTACACCAGCTTCAGAAGAAGGCTCGGAGGAGCATGGATATTTTATCTTTATTCAAGCTACCAGCATTGTTTTTGCATTTTATCTACTTGCTACTGCTATTGCAGATGATGTTTTCTCCCTTGATAAAGATATTATCTCTAAGATATTTGTAGGTCTGATGTTCCTCCTCCTCCTTTCACCAATTGGAATTCCTCTCAAATTGACATGGAATGCAATCAGAGATGATCATTGCACAGATGTTCAAAAACCTCTACCTATGGGAACTGATCACCTAGAAGAGCCCCTTCTAGGTACTGAAGAAAATCGTTCAGGATCCAAATCCGTTGCAGAGACTTCGAGTGAAGCTCTTCCATCAAGCATGCCAGATGAGAATGAAACAGGAAGGGAAAATGTATACCTTTGTGTAGCACACCCATCTTTTATTGAAGACTGGGATCCACTAGAGATTCTTTTAGCCGAAGGAGAGGGAGCTGTCAGGAAAAAGAGAAGACCAAGGAGAGGAGAAGACTTTAAACTTCGTCAAGCTCTTGTCAAGGCTGATTTTTGGCTTCTTTTTATAGTCTACTTTTGTGGTGTAGGTTCTGGTGTTACAGTACTTAATAATTTAGCACAGATTGGTCTTGCTGAAGGCTTAGATGACGTAACCATTTTGCTGTCTCTATTTAGTATTGCCAACTTTCTTGGCCGTCTTGGGGGTGGCGTAGTGTCAGAACATTTTGTCAGGTTTGTCTACTTTAACAACATATGCTTTTTATTTGTCAACTATTTTTGCAAGAAAATATCTCACTTCTTCAATTCCAACATTTCAGTCAATCAATGTTTTCACTAGAATCTAGAAGGCTATGGATGGAAGAAGAAATTTGAATGAGTTTTTCAGCTCAAGGAGACTCAGAAATTGTTAACCTTTCAGTTTTGTGTATGACATGAGCCAACGAAATAAAATAATAGAAAATCCAAACTCATGCCTGAGTGTTGCACTAATATGAAGATTGCTGATGTCTGATGTTGGTTAGTATTTATATGATGTTGATGGACAGGTCAAAAGCACTCCCTCGGACCGTTTGGATGACAGCTTCACAGACAGTCATGATAGTAGCCCATCTTCTCCTTGCATCAGCTATTACAGGGTCCCTCTATGTTGGTTGTCTCCTTTTGGGGGTTTGTTATGGAGTACAGTTTTCTGTTATGGTGCCCACTGCTTCTGAACTCTTTGGGCTCAAGCACTTTGGGATGATTTACAATTTCCTAACCATGGGTAACCCGCTAGGAGCGTTATTTTTTTCTGGCCTCCTTGCAGGGTATATCTATGACATAGAAGCTGCAAAGCAAGGTTTTCATTCCCATGCAGGGCTTTTAAGCTATTCGGATGTTGAGTGTGTAGGTAGCAGTTGCTTCAGGCTTACTTTTCTGATTATGGCAGGAGTATGTGCTATTGGTTCTTTGTTGAGCATCGTTCTTACACTGAGGATAAGGCCAGTATATGAAATGTTGTATGCTGGAGGTTCTTTCCGCCTTCCAAGGCCTGATGATAATCCTCATGAGTGTAAATAGGCCTGGTAAGTTCCACTGTTCAGAGATCTATTAATGCTTAATCTCATGCTTTTAAGGAGTTTAGGTTACCTCTGTCATGATACAATAAAAACCAAATAATTGGGAAAGCAATTGTTCTAGATCACCAGCTGGTATATTTTCATGGTTTTAATCAGAGGCTCTATATTATACAGGTCGAGGCTCTATATAAAGTGTAGCTGTAAAATGAAGCTGAGAGCTTGATTATTTAAGTGCTCTCCTTGTATTTATTGTGATAGTTTTACAGAGAAGAGGATGGAAGAAGTAAAAATATTTAGCACGAGTGTTCCATTCAATGGCACCATGTTATGACACAAACTATGCAGAGAATAAAGCTGCTGTCAATGCACCTACTGTGCTTTTGATAAGCATAAAGTTGATTGTTAGAAATGTTTCAACTGGCATTTCATTATCTGTATTAATTGATACATTGTGCAGGAAGTGCTTTAAAGGCAGTTTTAGTTCCATCCCCGGGATAGTTTATTCCCATGTTGAGATTATGCAGCCAACAAAATACACTTAGCACTTCATCCAAATACAAATTTATAGAGGGCATAGGCACTTCTGATAAGTGCATTTTGTTGTATATCTCAAATGTGTGTGCTAAATTCCTGTAAATAAAAGAAGACATAAATGATTACATCTTCAACGGCCTTTTTCTCTTTTTTTTTTAATGTAAGTTTAATGAAATCATAGACCTGAATGAATTAGCACTGTATTGAGACTCAGCCAATGTGGAAGGCATCGTCTTGCTTAAAATGACAAGAAAACTGTTTTGTTCTTGCAAATCCAAAACTTGAGCTAAGATGAATATAAAATTTGAATGATTTCAAGTATCAAATACAACCTGAAGATGTCAAAATGGTTCCCTGGTGGATGTTATTTGCCCTTTTAAGCTTCCATTGGGTTATTGATATCTTCAGTTTTCCTTGGGTTATTGATGTCTCACAGGCAGAGCTTTTGATTCATATAGCCTTGTGACATAATGGCTCTCAAAATATGATCTATGATACATCAACAAAATAATTGAAAATGTGAGAAAGGACAACCATGGCTGTTAGAATACTCATATTATGATATTTTATCTGTATCACAAGATAAATTATTAACTCATGGTAAAACTTGTAGTTCCTAGATGTAATTTTATCTGGGAGATCCATCTATTGTTTTAATGTACTACCATGAATTTTGTTTAAAGACCAGAACAACTTACTTGAAGGTCAAGATTATGTTTATCAACACTTTTATTATTAAAGAAATAATTATCATGTGATTAAAGTTCTTTGTATTGAAGTATGAATATCATCATTATAAGGGGGTTTGATTTAACGAAAAGATATAATAGTCTATTTAGAACACTAAAAAGAACGTCTATGATATATTTTTAAGGCAATAATCTTCGACATGTGTCATATTTTTATGATTATATTTTGAAAAGGAAAAAAAAAAATAGAAAATGCATTTAATATTTAACTATAAAATTAAATGGTCAGTTCTTTTTTAATAGTATTTCTTATACACATCTATCATGGGGATTGAACCCGGGTCACATCATCGATAATGGGTAATGTGATCCAAGTTCAATCTCCAATGTTTATAAGAAGTATGACTTGATCAGTTTTTTACTTTGATTGTGATGTTAATAATCTTCAACATGTGTTAATTCAATATGAGAAGAAAAAATCAAGAAAAGGGATAATAATAATATTAATAAGTGATATTGATAATATTGAGATCTTGTCAAACCGTGCGATTGTGTGAGGGGATGAGTGTGTGGTGGTTGTGTTAATTTTTTTTGTTGATAAGCATAACTGTTGGCTTTACGAGAAGTCATGGTTGGGAGGAGACTGCTCAACCATGTGCGTTGGTTGGAGGGATTTCTTACACTAACCAGATAATATATATATATATCTTGTTCCCGAGTGGTTTAGACTTTGACTTTTTTTTGGTTCAAATTACGACATATGTGGTTGTGTAAAATTCCCTATTGAAAAGCTCAGTTCTCTCCCTTATGAGAGGTCATGGAGGGATGGGAATGCCCAACCCTGAGTGTCAATCGTAAGGGTTGCTCACACTAACCAAATCAAAAACTCTATTTTAGTATGGGGGATAGCCCAACAGTTTGGGGTTTGGTTCTTTTTCGAGAGGTCTTAAGTTCAAACCATGGCTTGTGCGTGTGTCTAACTGTGTGTTAAATTCCTTATTGATAAGCTCAACTCTCCTCCTTATGAGAGGTCATGGTGGGATGAGATTGCCCAACCTTAAGCATCCGTGGTAGAGGTTCTCACACTAATCAAATCTTATAATAATAATAATATCAATATCGAGATGGTGTTAAAAATATATAATATTAAGAATTTTTTGTGATATGTATTGTTTTGTTTACATGTCTTTTATCTTTAACTATGACATTTTCATTAACATATCATTTTTTTATAATCAATAATAAATATTTAAAATTTAGTATGTAACTAAGCTTGAAAGGTTAAACCAATTGGAAGAAGCACGAGTGTTTTCTAGCTTGAAGGTTGGTGGTCCACTTCATATTTCTAGCTTGAAGGTTGGTGGTCCACTTCATATTAATGGGATTGTAGTGGTAGTAATTAGAGTTAAACTCTAGAGTGGCAACAATAGAAGTTAAACTTAGGACTGGAGGAAAATAGAGTTGAACTTAGGATTGGAGGAATACACTGACAAAAATTATGAATCCTCATGCATAAAAAAAAAATAAAAATAAAAAAGAATATCAAGGAATTTCCTTTAAAAGTTGCGGAGAACTTACCCTTTTAATACCCAATTATCTATTAGGAATGAGATTGATAAGTAGTTGCAAATAATATCAAGGAAATTCCTTTAAGAGTTGTGAAGAGCTTACCCTTTTAATGACCAATCATCCATTTGGAATGGGATTGATAAGTAGTTGCCCAACCCTAAGTGTCGGTTGTAGGGGTTCTCACACTAATCAAATCTTATAATAATAATTAAATTGAGATGATGTTAATATTATGAGAGCTTTTTTGTGATATGTATTGCTTTGTTTACAAGTCTTTTCTTTAACTATAGCATTTTCATTCACATAAATATCATTTTTTTATAATCAACAATAAATATTTAAATTTTAGTATATAATTAAGCTTGAAAGGTTAGACCAATTGGAAGAAGCACGAGTGCTTTCTAGCTTGCAATCAAGGTTTGGATCCTTGGAAAGTTGATGGTCCACTTTATATATTCCCTTAGGGTGAGTGGGTTGATAGAGTTATATTAACAACAACCAGAGTTAAACTAAAGTGAATGGATTATAGTGGTAGTAATTAGAGTTAAACTCTAGAGTAGTAGCAATAGGAGTTAAACTTAGGACCGGAGGAAAATAGAGTTGAACTTAGGATTGGAGGAATATAGTGATAAAAAATTTATGAATCCTCATGTATAAAAAAAAAAGTAAAAAAAAATATCAAGGAATTTCCTTTAAGAGTTGTCAAGAGCTTACCCTTTTAATGCTAAATAATCCATTTGGAAAGGGATTGATAAGTGGTTCTAGCTTATAAAGCAGTCAAAATCTTACGATTATTTTGTTAGCTTTTGATACAACATGCAATGGGAGATAGCATTCACAAGATGCAGAATAATAAGAAAGAAAGTAAATATGTGAGATGATTGAAATATGCTATAAATAGAAATGATGGAAATGAGTACAATAGTAGCTATGGAGGAAATGAACACTCCATGATACAAGCTACTGCTCAATGAATGAGCTCTGAGCTTATAACTCACACACTACATTACTGTCTATCCTACATGTAGACACCTAAAACGCGTCATGTCGAGGTGACTACTCATATGGGACATGTTAGAAGACCATATGGAAGACCTTGGATAGATACCAAGGTATAGCAGTGGTTTTTACCACTCATTTGGGCACCTTTGCCTAGTCAGTGCTAGCCATTGCTGACACCCATGGTTAGTAGAGCTGACCACGCTTGTCAGCCATGGTCAAGCCTCAAAGTCAGTTGGCCTTTGACCGATTCAAAGTTGGTTCCAAACGGTCATTTGGTTGTGGATTGGAGCGGTTTGAGTGAGGAAGGTTTTGGATATTTTCGTCCAATAAAATCAACTGCCCATTCTTGATCTTGGCTTCCTCATGAAGCTAGGACATAGCCCTTCAAGGTGCTATAAAACCCCTCTCCAAATTGGGGAAAAGTCTGGAGAAACTTTCAATTGAGCGCGATGAAGCCCTGTCGAGATAAACATTCACTTGTGTTCTTTGAGAGAAAGCTTTGTCATTGCAATTGAGATACTAGGATGGAAATTCAAGCCATGGAAGTCCTAGGACGCTAGGAGAGCCAAGAAACATGAATTCTTACAATCTACATGTCATCAAAGTAATTCAACCACCAAACCTATTAGAGGACACAGAGGCAACCCTTGACCATCAATTTGTCAAGGAGATTTGAGGATTTGACCCCTGATTGGAGGGCAAACACATTTCAAGCCTCATCGTGGCTAACAGTGCACACCACGCCACAGAGCTGCGGTCAGGGTATAATCCCTCATTTCCTTAATTTTTAGTTTAGCAATCTGCTTTAGTATGTTAGATTAGGTATTTTACTAGTTCATTTACTTTCTTAGAGATTTTTGACCATAGGATTTAGGAGTTTTATGCATCTTTCCTTCATGTTTGCAAGTAGGGCATAATGGATATTTTTCATGTTATAATGTTGTCATTTGCTTAATTAGGAGCTTAGATAGATTGATATATGTTCCTTGCATGTTTCTAATAGCATATTATCATGTTTCAACTAGATTAGCATGCTTTTATTCACTTTCTTGATTTCATACTCTTTATGTCATCTTTTGATATTATGTCTCCTAAAAGCCTCATCAAGAGAGGCCTCCTTTGTTACTAATTGCTTCTTGTTGTTTCTTGAATGCAGGATTAACAGGGTCGTGCCATTCAACACAACAAATACCTCTAATCGTGGAGAAGAAGGTCATCGACACCTTGGAGCAGTTCGTGTCATCCTGAAAGGCATTTTGATTGCATCTACCCTTGAGAGGGATTAGACACTATTGTAATTGATGTATCAAATGGGTATCCCTAAGAGGGATGAATCTATAATTTGACTCCATTGAAATTAATAAAGGATTCCTTGTATTCATTTTATTTCTTGTTGTCAATTTATGCATGCCTATTTGTGTATCTTTTATCAATTGCAATAGTTAGACTAGGTGTGAGCCTTTTTGGTGGTTACAAAAGGCGATCATGATGGGAACTTCCATATTTAATGCCATGGATCACTAAATTTTTGGTTTTGTGATGATAGGCGCTAACCGTGGGTGACAACCGTGGTCAAAAGTTGTGACCGCGGCACATACCCGTGGGTAACAGTCTCAGCCATGCCATAGAGCCGCGATCAACATCTAACAGGTCGTACAACAGGGAGAAAAAGCTTAATCATATGAGGATCTGAGGTAGGATCCATTTTTCTATGAGTTCCCTTATTTCTCTATCTGTGTTTTTCCAGAAAGTCAAAATTGCTAGCATAATTAGGGAATGCGACAAGAAAGAAAAATGCATTGAGTTCCTAGATCTTTTCTTAGGTTCTACTAGTCGCTGCTAGGAACAATAGATCTCTGAGTGCAGTCCGCCCTAGTCTCCAGCGGTCTAGGCCCTTCTTGTATGTTGGTTTGCTTGTGTGAGGCCCATCTAGTGGCCACTTCGTCATTGTCATTAGTGTGCATTTGCTTTGAAAAGTCATATAGCTTAATCATGCATACTTTTGAAAGTTAAACATTCTTTTTAATTTGCATCACATGTAGAAGAGTCATGAGTGTTGTTTTATGCATTTACTTTCATGCAAAATAAAAGGAACCACACACACCACGACACACTTAAACGCTAGTGAGTTGGAAGTCACATCCAACCACTAGTAGGGTTCAATGACGGTGGTAGTGATTTCCATCCGTTGGCCCAACTCCCTCGAACCTCTTGTTACTAGACCAATACCGGATCCAAGACATCGTCATAGCCCATGGAAAATTTGCACGTATCTCTCTTAGGAGAGGTATATCGCTGACTGCGGGTGAACTAGGTGAGGACCAAGAGGACCTGTGCTCCTTGACCATGTGTGGACTTCATTACCACACATTATAGGTGGGATTACATGACCTGGAGTTCATAGCCAGGTTGTCGAGCTACGAGCATACAGGTGAAAGCCCTTTAACAATTGAGTATATCATCAACATATTTGAAAACACGATGAGAGGTACTTATTGATACAAAAAATTGCAAAACACATCAAATAGTTTAGGGTTCACTTAAAGATTTAAAAGAGATAATCACCATTGTATTCTTTGTGTGCTAATAAAATTCGAATCTAGACATAGGATACTCACTATGGTGGCTACACGGAGAGGTCGACCCGGGCATAGATCCGAGGTCGAGGTCGAAGCTCCACCCAATGCACAACAAGACACGCAACACCCTCAATCACATAATCCTCTCGAACATCATTCGACAAGTATTAGAGGGGATAATTCTACGCGTGGAGATCTTGCTGAGACTACCCCGGTATGAGGAGATACTAGACACTCCTTGAGACATAGATCAAAGCAGGGAGCTTCCCAACATTGGGGTTTCGAGCATGTTCGTATTTACCGTGACCGCATTCCACGTGCATCCATAGGATCTACTGAAGAGTATGTCATCAAGAGATCCAGATTGGTACCCCTTCGTCCGATAGCTAAGGGAGGTTTGAAGCCCCCAACATCTGAGTATGGATGAGTTCAGGATCCACCCATCCACGGTTAAACCGATGGGGCCGCTTTCAAGCGTAGGCCCAATCAAACTCCTAGAAAGGGTGAGCCTTGTAGGATCACCATAGACGTATCCAAAGTGGGAGCCAACGGTACACCACCTCATGAGCCATGGCATAGCAGACAGTTGGATGGTTTGGGTAAGGTTCTAGGGTAGCTAGGTTACAAGCCTACTCCTGTGCCTTCTCACTCCGCGAGTGTGTGTAGTGGTAGTACCATTAGGACTGTCAAAGAACCTAGAGAGTGCTCCAAACGTTCTCGAGATATGCATGCTCATGCATCTCATGCAGGCACAGAGTTTAGGCAATAGCTAGACGTGAATGCCATCTTCATAGACAAGGGCAAGAGCGTAGCAGATCAGTCCATTGGGGGACACACCCACAAAGCTGTTCGAGCAAAGCGCACACACCAGAGGCCTCATACGACTGATCGTATAGATAGATCTCACAAGCTGGTTTTAGAGTAGAGACATCAAATCCTCTAAGACCAATTGGAGGATGTTTTTGCAGAGCAAGAACACCTCGAAAATGAGAACACTCAAAGGTAAAGGTTCATAAGACAACGTTTATATGAACAACGCATGCACGAACAACGCATCCTTGATCAAAAGGAGCATGTTAAGAGGGAGGATCGACTGGCCAGTGTTGGTTTATATCCCCGTAGTGAGCATAGGGAGTGTGTTGACAGACGAGTTGCTTTGCAACCTGATTCGCACCTTGAGTATATGGATGCACGTACTTGCTACACATCCCAACATAGAGATGGGCACCCTCCGCTCGAGCATCATGGGCATAGGCAATACAAAGAAGAAGTGAGACAAATTAGATCAAGAGTATCACGAAATATCCCAAATTGAAGAGGAGGATGAGCCTAATCCTTCATCTCGATCGAAGAGGAACGTACCTCCAAAGGCGCCTCCAAGGCAATCCATAGAAGAGGAGTTCTTATCTTCATAGGCTTATAAAGTCTTGGCAGAAAAGGTCAGAGCTATAGAAAAGCAAGGAACAACTTATCAAAAGCCAACCTTGAATAAGATTCATAATGAACCTTTATGCCCATCAATGCCTATTCCAGCTTATCTCGAGCATTTTGAAATGCCTAAGCTGGAAAAGTTTAGAGGAGAGGAGGACGCTTAGGAGCATGTCATGAGCTTTTTAGACATGTGCTTTCATATTGGAAGCAACGATGCCCTACTCCTACGGACTTTCATCATGACCCTCTCAGGCCCAGCTCGAGAGTGGTTTAATCAACTCAAGAAGCACAAGTATCACCCATTTTGAGCAACTAGTTGATGCATTTCTTGAACGCTTCTCCTTTGGCATCAAGAAGAAGGTGAACTTATTCGAGCTGGTTGATTTAATGCAACATGATGACGAGCTAGTTATGGATTACGAGAAATGATGGAGAAAGATGATGGCAAAGCTACCGTTTTCCATCCCTGCTGCTAAACTGACTAGGATGTTTACGAAAAGTTGCACAAAGCACATTTCATTATTGTTACAATTGTAGCAATATCAAACGTTCGAAGAGGCTTTGGCGTAGGCCAAAGTGATTGAGGATATCAAGTTACATGAGGGTAACTTGAAACTCAAAAATAGGAAGGAATGGAATAAGAAAAGCACTGAGAAACAATAGGCCAAGCCGACTCACGTCAATCAAGTGGTTCTAAACCTTCAAAAAGGAGATAAGGGGCAGCAACAATGAAATTATCAAGTCCCAACCCCCCTACACAATATGATCAATGCAACAACTAGAGGGGTAAGGACAAAGAGAGACGCCCTCCTCGCATATTTACGTAATTATCAAAATCATTGATAGCGATCTTCCATCAACTATGCGAGGCAAAGGCAATAAAATTACCAGAGATCAAAATGATAGACCCTAATCAACCCAAGCCTAAGGGGTATAAGGATGACCAATATTGCATATTTCATCGAATGAAAGGTCATGACATAGAGGTATGTTGGTCTTTCAAACATTTAGTGCATAACATGATTGAAAAATGTACGCTTCTTGTGGATAATCCACAAGCACCAGATAATCAGAATATTGGGATTTACAAGAATCCTTTGCCCAATCATGAGGCACCTAGGAATAATGTTGGCCAAGTCAATCAAGTACGAATCGAACCACCAACCCATGGGTTCGTCGAAATCATCAATGTCGTCACAAGACATGCGAGGTATGAGAGACCAAATCAACCTTCGGCTCCTATTAGAGTTCATGATGTGCCTCCTCCAAGGCCAGCCCAACATGTACCAGGCCCACCAACTAGACCGGTGGTGACAATCAAGAGTAGGTTGGTCCAAAACCTATAGATAACTCCAACAAAGTTGACAATTTATGAGCTGATTCAGCAGTCCCCCAAGCACAGGGAGACGCTGATGGATATTCTAAAGTCCATAGAAGTGCAGTCCCAGGATCCTGAAGCATTTACACACTTCGTGGGACATGTGCAATAGTGTCAGGAGCCGGTCATACAATTTTATGATCACAAAATCAAGACAGTTTCCACTATCACGGCGGACCCACCGCTTCACATCATTGCGTGTGTGAATCACATACCCTTCAAGTGGGTTTTGATTGATACAGGATCATCAATCAATATTATCACGACCAAGGCATTAACATACCTGAAGTTACCAAAGATGCATATCATACCTTCTGCCTTCACGTTGAGAGATTTTAATGATGCATTATGCTCAACTGTTGGCACGATAGTCTTACCTATTCAGGTGGGGCTGAAGACCATCCCCGTGATGTGTCATGTGATTGAAGGTGCTATGCAATATAACATACTTCTGGGATGACCTTGGATAAGAGAAATACGTTGTGTCCCCTCTATTCTCCATCAATGTATCAAATACGTTCATGAGGGATAGGTTCACGTGGTACCTTCAGATGAGGAACCATTCAAGTACGTGAATCTAGCTAATTTTTCGAGGGATTTCGTGCTCCCCTCAATGCACCTGGACATATGGATAGTGACGCCGATCAAAGATCCAAGAGGTAAAATGAAGGAAGTGTGTGCAAAGCCTGCAATGTCCGTATCTCAACGATCGGAGCACATGACAACTGCTTCTACCAGACCGTCTGCATATATGATGCATCAGGATGATGAGAAGCTAAAAGTAAATATGGGAAAAAA
Organism: Wollemia nobilis; assembly: GCA_028583015.1. Classification (NCBI taxonomy): domain Eukaryota; kingdom Viridiplantae; phylum Streptophyta; class Pinopsida; order Araucariales; family Araucariaceae; genus Wollemia; species Wollemia nobilis. Next base: position 1,481,994 of record JAQPPZ010003577.1, read on the forward strand.
GATATAAAGTGAGTGCCCAAACCAGTTGTGATCGAGGTTCCTACTCCCATGGAAGTAGAGGATGCTCAAGGAGAAGTCGAAGAGGTACCTCATCCTGCTTTGCCTGCATCTTCAGTAGGGTCATCTACACCACATGTGATAGTTCATTTGGTTAACCCTGTATTGGGGGAGTACATCATGCAGAATGTGATGCTCACACCGATTATCAAAACTGCACATGATATGGACCTAACGTGAGCCCATCGCCTTCCCGTAGGGACGGTGGTACCACTGGAGGTGCCCCCTAACCAAACAAATTTCATTTATGGAGGGCTCGACCATATTACATCTCACACCCCCATGGATGAAGACGATGATGAGCCATTCGCTGTGAATGTGCATTATCTTTCTAACCTAGAGTATGTCTTATGATATTTTGAACGTTACCATTGGCATGGTTATGGTCTCAGGTTATCCGAGTAGGGGCATAGGAGGCCTTATGAACCACAATATCAATTGCCTATAGATAGGTTCAGGTTAGGATATCATGTTAGAGGACAGGATGAACTACTCATGGTATCTTTGGACCGCTTGTACCTCATCTTGGGGGAGGAAGTCGATATTAATCCTTATCACCCCAATCCTTCCGTATTTCATTGGGATAACCGAATAGTGTCTTATGTCACTATGGAACCACCTGAGACATATCACGAAGATATCTTGTTGGAGACCGGTCCAAAGCACATCCCAAGAGATAACTTGGGTGAACAAATCCTTGTAGTAGCCGATGACACAAGCCTACGAGTTTACAATGCTAGTACAACAATAGCCTCCGAGTTAGAATATCATTCTGAAGAGGACATAGCAGAGTCTGTCTCTGAGAGAGGGGGACCTAGCTGCGTGTATGACATGGATGATAATGGTGAGTCTTCAAACAATGAGCAATATGAGGATGAGACTAAGTTGGTCTATCTAGGCCCTCTTAATTTATGTCATTTGTTACCTTCGAAGACAATCATCAAGGATGATCAATCCTCCATGAGCGATGGCAGCTATCAGGAGTGCAGGGGGTCCCATCTCCCTAACTCCTCAGTATCAGTAGGTAGCGGTGAAGGCTTTCATTATGACAGTGACGATGAAGATGAAATAGAGAGAGCCTATTTAGGACCTCCTTACTTGCGTCATCGTAATGCCCTGTACACTGCAGAGGATATGTACAAAGATATAAATATTCATCCTCGCCTCAGAGGAAGACCATCTAATATATATAGGATTTATCATATGGTCTTCCTTGATCCACCAACATTCAGAGAGCTCCTTGAGCCTAGCGATCCTATGTTTGAGTCTATCCATAGATCGGATCTAGAGATCCCCATACCCCAAGAACCACATCTTGGGGATGGAAGCTATACAAACTTAGTGTCACATACATGTGGTCCTAGAGATATGATCCATTCCATCAATATGATCTCCATTGATTTGACCACTCCACTTCACAACCCAGTCGATCCTTCCAAGCCATTGCATCTGAATATAGATGCTATCGATTGGGATCGCGCTGACTCACCACTAGAGCCTGAGGATTTCTTCCCTAATGAAGAAATTTTGCAACCTTTTCACTTTGCGCTAGGTCATGCACATGATGTTTATCAGGCTAAGGATGCTTCCAATGAGGAACCCATAAACTCAGTAAATGACATCCACTTTATCCCTACGCCTCATCAGCTTGAGGAGGGATCCCACATGTCAGTAGAGGAAACCTTTGAAGTGGATATCAGTAATGATCCCACCAATCCAAGGAAGATTAAATTTGGAGAAAGTTTATCTCCTGATGAGCATGCCAACCTCATCCCTCTACTAAGATAGAGACCTGATCTCTTTGCTTGGACTTATAAAGACATGCCAGGTCTAGATCTGAAATTGGTTACTCATAACCTTTCACTAGATTTATCAAAGAAGATAGTCAAGCATAAACTCAAGGAGGATGCATCCGACAATAGCCCTAATGGTAAAAGATGAATTGCAGAAGCTATTGGATGTAGAGTTTGTCATTTCCATCGACTATCTAGAATGGGTATCAAACATGGTACCTGTAGGAAAACCTAATGGAAGGATCCGTATTTGTACAGCTTTCAGAGACCTCACTAAGGCAACACCAAAGGATTCATTCCCGTTGCCAAACATAGATGCTCTCGTAGACGCAACTGCGGGTCATGAAATGCTCTCCCTAATGGATGGTTTTTCTGGTTACAACAAAATTTGGATTAAGCCTGAAGACCAGTATAAAACCGCGTTCATAATGCCATGGGGAACATTTTGTTACAAGGTTATGCCATTTGGCCTCAAAAATGTTGGTGCCCCATATCAGCAGGCTATGACATATATCTTTCATGACTATATGCATAAGATCTTAGAAGATTACATCGATGACTTTTTGGCGAAGTCATTGTTGCGTTCAGAGCATGCTGAGGTCATGAGAAAGGTCTTCAATCGCCTGATAGAGCATAATGTCAGGTTGAATCCTAAGAAGTGCGTATTTGGCGTAACTTTAGGAAAGCTCTTAGGATTCATCATTTCAAAGCGAGGCATCGGAGTTGATCCAACAAAGGTAAAGGTAATTTTAGAAATGCATTTGCCCATGAATATCAAATAATTAAGAATCCTTTAGGGCAAAGTATCATCCATCAAGCGATTTATTGTGCAGTTATCGAATAAATATTGACCCATGAATCGACTGCTACACAAGGGGTCCCATTCAATTGGGATGAGGACTGTCAAGCATCCTTTGCTAATATTAAGCAATACCTGGCTACATCGCCAGTGCCAGCTCCACCAAGACCAGATGAGCCTTTTCTGCTATATATCGATAACTAACTTTGCATTAGGGACCATGTTGGCCCAAAATATTGTGTAAGATAAAGAGCATGCCATATATTACATTAGCCGAACCCTAGTGAGTTACGAGCTAGGATATGCATACGTGGAAAATTTGTGTTTAGCAATAGTGTTCACTAAAAATAAATTGTGACATTATATGTTAAGTCATACGACGTATGTCATATCAAAACAAAATTCTTTGCAGTATATAATGAGTAAGACGTATCATAATGTTGGACATTTTGAGTCCCTAAGTCAAAGTTGTCATTGATGTCACTAGATGAAGTCATCATTAATGTCAAGGACTTCGTCAAGAAACAAAGTTGTCAAGGTTTTCATTTGATATCCAGGAAGAAGCTTCAAATAACGCCAAAGTTCAAGAGAATGATTGCAGAAATTAAAGGCAAAATGACTCCATAATATTTTAATTTTATAAATTATTTAAATTCAATGTGAATTTAAATTTTATAAATAAATGTTGCTTATACCAAGTTATGCAATGAGAAGGACTTAATAAGCCCAAAGGTTTCTAAAATAATTAATTTATAATATTTAAATTCAAAAGAATTTAAATAATTTATAAATTAATAAAGTCTAAAGCGCCCATGTTCTATAGTTGGAAGAAATTTGAAGTGTCGATATCACGTGGTTTAAAGAAAATTTGAAGCGCTAACGTATTCAAACAAAGGTGGAAATTATTATATATGCCCAAGGGACATTAACTTTTATCCTTGCTCGAACGAAAAAAATTGATGTGAATTGGAACTCATGAAAAAGACTGCAAAATTCGTGTTTGTGTATGCCAGCGATTAGAAATAAAAGGAAAGGCGCAGATCAGTTGGAAGCCATCCAGGTAGCGTGGCCTAGTGGCAAAAGGGCAGTGTCTAGAGTGCTTGGATGTAAGGAGACCAGCATTCGAAACACAGTGGTTGTGCTTGGCAGTTGTGTTGGGTTGAAGGCACCAAAAACGAGGTGCACATTTTCTAAAACGCAAGGTGGGGATACTTTTGAAGCACGTGGTGCTTCCCACACTACAAGCGAATGCGTAGCTCGTGTGACGGTTGGAGCTGCGGCTAAGGTGTTGGTCGTAGGTTGCGTTGAGGGTTCGAATCCGTCCAAAGGCAAGGTAATTAAATTTTGATTATTTTTAATATTGCCTAAAGTTGGGAGTTAAAAGGGGTTGCTAGTTGGAAATAGTTGAAAGGGTTGCTAGTTGAAAATTGGTGTTTGTTGGAAATTATTTTTAATAAAATTTGGAGTTATAAGGAGTTTGATTTTATTTTTAAATAAAGTCTTAATTATTATATTTGCATATTGGAAGAGTAAAAATTTAAGAGTGTTGATTTTATTTTTAAAGGGACTTTTGCCAAAGAGATTATTATGAAGGTGTTGGATATTATTTTAAAGTTGGAGTGATAAGGTGTATTTTGTTTGATATCATTTTGTATTGTGATTCATTGAGAAAATTATTATCTTCTAACCTTTATTGAGATTGGCAAAGAAGTGATTGTGAGTGTGGCAGATTTGTGTGGTCTACTCCTTGTCAAGCAAAAGGTATGGGCAAATTCTTCCTTGGTTGAGTTGATTGGTTAATTTTTGGAAAATAAGTTTGGAGTGAAAAGGACTTGATTATGGTTTCCTTTTGAGTGTGTTTGAGTAATTGCTTCAAGGTTTTATGGAATAAAGACTTGTTATTAAAACTTTGTTTTATAAGCATTGTTGTTGAAGCCTTTGGTTGTGTGAAGAACCTGAGTTAGGGTTATGCAAAAGAACATGAGTAGCATTCTTATGTGAAGATTTTTTTTATAAGCATTGTTGTTGAAGAGAGTTGTTATGCAAAGAACTTGAACTAGGGTTTGAAAATAACATGATTATCATTGTTATGTGATATTTGTTGTTGAGCATTGTTGGAAACATTTTGAGTTGGTGGTTATATGCTTGGACTAGGGTTTGTGAGAAAGGGGTGTTTCATTAAGTGATTGGTTGAGTAGAGTTGGTTGAACCTAGTCAAGTGGTTGTATGAAGTGATTGTTCAAGTTCCATAAGACAAACTATTCTATATTCTGATTTGAGTTGATTAAGCATTGAGTGTAGAACATATTGAGTCTCTAACAATTCTCTTTATGTTTCTATGAGATTTGACAAGTTCTATGTGGACTTATTAAGCATATTTGACGTAAGGCTTTGAGAAGACTTGTGGACTAATTTTGTGTGAGCCTTTTGTGGAAGCTTACAATACATATTTGGTTAAGTTCTGTGTGAACTTATTGAGCAGATTTGGTTAAGTTATGTGTGAACTTATTGAGCAGATTTGGACAATTTCTAAGTGAGCTTGTTGAGCATATTTGAGCAAGTTCTAAGTGGACTTGTTGATCATATTTGAGCAAGTTTTGAGTGAGCTTGTTGAGCAGATTTGAACAAGTTCTGAGTGGACATGTTGAGCAGATTTGAGCAAGTTCTGAGTGGACTTGTTGAGTAGATTTGAGCAAGTTCTGAGTGGACTTGTTGAGCAAATTTGAGCAGGTTCTAAGTGGACCTATTGAGAAGATTTGAGACAGAGCTTTGAAGGTGACAAAGCAGATAGGACAGTAGTCTCCAGTGGACAGATATCCATTAGCCAAGGTAGTGAGGATAAGTCTTCTGAGTGGGGATAAGAGTCTTCAGTGGAGAGAGATCCATAAGCCAATGCAATGGAGGTAGTAGTCTTCTAGAGTATCACCAACCAGAGCAAAGGAGGAGTTCTCTTGTGGATAGAGATCCATGAACTTGATTTAGGGGATTGGTATCTCCTTTGGACAAAGGTCCATAAAAATTGTAATTGGGAAGGATTCCCAAGATATTGATTGAGAAAATTTTAGTGAAAAATTTTCTTCGTGGAGTAGCCCACATTGGGTGAACCACGTAAATTGTGGTGTCTCTATTGTGTATGGTGTTTTGTGCATTGCTTTGATTACTACTATTGATATTGATATCTATACATTGCATAATATTTATTGGGAAAGAAAACTAAAAAGTGGTCTTATACTATTCACCCCCCTCTCAGTATAATCTTGTGTTCTTCAATTGGTATCAGAGCGAGTTCCTTCAAAAGAGCTTAACAACTTGAAGGAAAAGCTAACAAGAACACAATGGATCCTAAGAAGGTGTCCTCAAATAATTTAGCACCAGTATTTTATGGAAGTGACTATATGTATTTGAGTATGATGATGAATATCTACCTGATGGCACTTGGCAATGAAATTTGAGAATCAATAGAATTTGGATACGATCCCTTAATCAATCCTCCTACAGATAAGGAAGGTAAGATTTTACAGCACTATAATTCAAAAGCAATGAATGCACTTGTAAGAGGTCTACATAGAACAAAGTCTATGCAAGTTATGCATTGTAAAACTACAAAAGAGATGTGGGATAAATTGCAAAATATATATGGAGATAAAAATGTCAAGAAAGCAAATATGCAAAATCTCAAAGGATAACTTGAAGTATTAAGAATGAATGAAGAGGAAAATATTAGTGCTTATATAATTCAAATTAATGAGGTTGTAAATGATATGCAAGGACTTGGAATGAAGATTGATGAATCAGATGTTTGTGATAAATTCTTAAGAACTCTTCCAAAAATATTTAGTGAACAAGTTTTTGCTATAGAAGTATCAATGGATGGTGATACTTTGACAAGAGATAAATTTCTTGGTATGCTCATAGCTTTTGAGATAAGAACAAAAGATCCTATTCCCTAGAAGGAAGCAACATTCAAAGCAATAAAAAAGACAAAGAGTAAGAATTCAAAATCAAGCGATGAGTCATCTAGTGATGAAGAAGCTAATTACAGTAGAACAGATAAAGATTCCAGAAGATCCAGAGATCTAAGATCTGTTAAGTGTTTCAATTGTGGAAAGTATAGACATTTTGCAATAGATTTTCAAGAACCCAAGAACAACAATGGTGAAGAAAAACAAGATCATAGGAATAGGGAATCAGAAAAATACAGGCATCAAAAGAAAAGCAAGGATGGATAAAATAAATAAGGAAAGAAGTTATTCCAAAGGCAAAAGAGGAGCTACTATGCGGATAAGTCAAGTAAGTACTCAAGTGACAATGATGCTAGTTTTTCAGATAATGATAGAGATGAAGTCTTTTTTATGATTGAAGAAAAAGAACAAGTTAAGAAAAAGACTCTAGTAATTCTCAAGTTTTTTAGATATGGTAACTTAATACATCTTGAATATGATTGTACAAGGGATGGTTATAGTTTCAATGATGATGAATATGAGAATGCACTTGAAGGACCAGATGAAAATATTCTAATGGCTTTAGAAGAAGAAGTAAGTGATCCTATAGAAGACAAGCCAATATAAAATAAAGATGAGGACAAAGGTAAACAAATAGAGGAATATTCAAAAAAGAATGATTATGATCTCAAGGGAGAACTTATTTATGCCCTTGACACGGTAAATAAGGTAAGAAAGCAACACTCTAAATTGGAAATTCAGTTTCAATAATGTGATGAAGAAAGAATATTGCTCATAGAGGATTTATAAAAATCAAAGGCTAAGGCAAAGAGGTTCAAAGATAAGTTAGAAGCAAATATCTTGGAATGTGAAAAGTTAGTACAAGAAGTGACATTACTAAGAGAAGATTTAGAAGACTCCAAGATCAAGATGAAAGGTTTCAAAAATAGGTCAAAAAACTTGGATAAGTTCATCAAGACACAAAAGACCACATCAAGCAAAACAAGTCTTGGATTTGAACAGGATCAAAAGAAATGGGAAGGAGAGTCAACTTCAAGTTTTGGAGGAGAATAAAATTTAGATAAAGATACTTCAGAAGAAGACAGTGTAAAAGAAAGTCAGACATAAGAGGATGAGTTGGACAATAGAGAGTTCAACAAAGACAGGAACAATGCACATAAAATATACAAATGGAACAAAAATCATAATAGGTCAAGAGAGACTAAGAGACCAATGAGGTCAAAACAAGAAAACTTCAATGGAAGATGTTTTCATGTCATAGGTTTGGGCACATGGCTTCACAGTGTAGGACACGAGAAACATAAGAATATGGGAACATACAACTTTTCCATGGGTATTGTTACTCATGTAATCAGTTTGGTCATAAGGCAATGAATTGCAGGGTTCATGATAGAAGAGGATATGGCTTCACTAGGAGAAATCCTAATACATTTGCACCTCCAAGGAATAATAACATTAAGTGTTATAAGTGCAATAATGATGATCATACAACAAAGTGGTGTAGAGCATACATTCTAGAAACAGGTATGAACAGGAAAAGGAACAGGAACACAGGTATGAATAAGAACAGGAACAAGAACAAAAATAGGAACAAGAACATGAATATGGATATGAAAAAGAATATGAACATGGATATGAACAGAAAAAACAATAGGAACATGAATGTAGACATTGATAGGAACATGGATATTGATAGAAACAGTTAAAAGAATAAAAACATTTATATAAGAAGAAAAGAGGATAAAGGTAAAGAACAGTGCTTTCTAGGAGTAGAAATACTCCCACCCCAAAATTAACCACCTCAAAATGAGGTGGGGGAGGGGCTAAGCTAAGAGGCTCATTCTTAGCCCCGAGCCCCAAAGGTGACCCTTTGCCATTGATTTCAAAGGGGGAGAGATTTGAGTAAGGGGGAGAGACTTGATACTTGAAGAGAGCATTGAGCCAAGGGGAGCAATGTCCCAGGGGGAGCAACATAGAAGAAGTCAAGTTTTCGGTAAAAAGTTTTTTGGGTTGCCATCAATGACAAAGGGGGAGATTTTTGGACATTTTGAGTCCCTAAGTCAAAGTTGTCATTGATGTCACCGGATGAAGTCATCATTAATTTCAAGGAATTCGTCAAGAAATAAAGTTGTCAAGGTTGTCATTTGATATCTAGGAAGAAGCTTCAAATAACGCCAAAGGTCAAGAGAATCAGTGCAGAAGTTAAAGGCAAAAGGGCTCCATAATATTTTAATTTTATAAATTATTTAAATTCAATGTGAATTTAAATTTTATAAATAAATGTTACTTATACCAAGTTATGCAATGAGAAGGACTTAATAAGCCCAAAGGTTTCTAAAATAATTAATTTATAATATTTAAATTCAAAAGAATTTAAATAAATTATAAATTAATAAAGTCTAAAGTGCCCATGTTCTATAGTTGGAAGAAATTCAAAGCGCCAACATCACATGGTTTAAAGAAAATTTGAAGCGCCGACGTATTAAAATAAATGTGGAAATTATTATATAAACCATGTCGAAGAGGCATTAATTTTTATCCTTGCTCGAATGAAAATAATTGATGTGAATTGGAGCTCATGAAAAATACTACAAAATTCGTGTTTGTGTATGCCAGCGATTAGAAATAAAAGGAAAGGTGCAGATCAATTGGAAGCCATCCAGGCAACGTGGCCTAGTGGCAAGAGGGTAGTGGCTAGAGTGCTTGGATGCAAGGAGACCAACTTTCAAAATGCGATGGCTATGCTTGGCAGTTGTGTTGGGTTGAAGGCACCAAAGGCGAGGTGCATGTTTTACAAAATGCAAGGTGGGGATACTTTTGAAGCACGTGGTGCTTCCCACACTCCAAGCAAGCACATAGATTACGCGATGGTTGGAGTCGCGGCTAAGGCGTTGGTCATGGGCTGCGTTGAGGGTTCGAATCCCTCTAAAGGCAAGGTAATTAAATTATGATTATTTTTAATATTGCCTAAATTTGGGAGTTAAAAGGGGTTGCTAGTTGGAAATAGTTGAAAGGGTTGCTAGTTGAAAATTGGTGTTTGTTGGAAATTGTTTTTAATAAAATTTGGAGTTATAAGGATTTTGACTTTATTTTTAAATAAAGCCTTAATTATTATATTTTCATATTGGAGGAGTAAGACTTTAAGAGTGTTGATTCTATTTTTAAAGGGACTTTTGCCAAAGATTTTATTATGAAGGTGTTGGATATTATTTTAAAGTTGGAGTGATAAGGTGTATTTTGTTTGATATCATTTTGTATTGTGATTCATTGAGAAAATTATTATCTTCTAACCTTTATTGAGATTGGCAAATAAGTGATTGTGAGTGTGGCATATTTGTGTGGTCTACTCCTTGTCAAGCAAAATGTATGGGCAAATTCTTCCTTGGTTGATTTGTGTTGTGGTTGCTCCACAACACACCCCAAAATTGGGGACCCACCTTTTTTGCACACTTTCCAAGAAGGTTGCAGTGGCCCAGATGTTAAAAGAGCAAAGAAAAGCCAAAAATGAAAAGTTGTCGCGATATCGCGACATGTTGCTCCATCGCGGCCAAAAATGAAAAAGTGTCGCGATATCGCGACATGTTGCTCCATCGCGGCTAAAAAGAAAAAGTGTCGCGATATCGCGACATGTTGCTCCATCGCGGCTAAAAAGAAAAGTGTCGCGATATCGCGACATGTTGCATTTTCGCGACCGTACAAGACAAGAAAGAACAAGAAAAGAAAAGTGTCGCGATATCGCGACATGTTGCATTTTCGCGACCGTACAAAGCAAAGAGAAAAGTGTCGCGATATCGCGACATGTTGCGTTTTTGCGACCGTACAGGAAAAAGTGTCGCGATATCGCGACATGTTGCGTTTTCACGATTCAAAGTATAGAGAGAAAGACAAAGTGAAAAATGTCACGATATCGTGACATGTCATGAAATCGCGGTTCAAAATAGTCAAACAAAGCAAGATGTCAAAGTTGTCGCGATGTCGCGACATGTGTTTCATGATCTGAAGACGAGATGAAGGAAACAAGAAAAATGTCGCGATATCGCGACATGTCTGAGTTTCGCAACCTGAAGCAACCAAAGTGGATGTAGACAGAAAAATGTCACGATATCGCGACATGTCTCATTTTCGCGGTGCATGAAGGCGGACAAGGCTGTTGACATAAAAATATCGCGATATCGCGACATGTCTTATTTTCGCGATACAGGTAGAGGAGCAAAGCTACAGATATAAAAACATCGCGATATCGTGACATGCTATTTTTTTTGTCACGATTCATGGCGGGCCATTACAGAATGTGCAGGGAAGTGTTGAACACATGTCATAGAGGCAGAGGGACTATGATAACATTTCAGGATCGTCAGTTACAGTTCATTGAGGAGTCCAAACATTTCAAACCCGAGCAAAAAGGCCAAAATAGCAAAGAGGCGGGAAGATGAAACGAAGCGACCTGGGAGATGAAGCGAAGCGTCACAGGGCGAAATAGAGAACCATAACAGAAATTTTAAAAGCAGAAGCGAAGACAGGCACAAGGGTCAAAAACCGCTACGAGCAAGGTTGTAGAGTTGAAGGTGATAGGCCATTTTGGGCCTGCTTTTGGAGAGTTTTTCCTCCACTTTGTCTAGTTTTGTTAAAACTGGAAACATTCTATTCTTGTAAATTGATACATTATTTTTAATACAAAAATATAGAGAGTTGCATCTCATTGACAAGAAAGAAGGAGTTATTTTCTGCATGCTAGATTTAATGTTCATTTTTCCCCTTTTCAGATTTTTAGGCTTATAGGTGAAGTTTAATGCAAGTTTTCTTGGTTGCTTCATGCGAATGTCTAAATCTGAAAATCACAGTTAAAATCCTAGAAACCAGCACCTAATTTATCTGGATTGTGCGAGTTTGCAGGTTCAATAGGTTAGGTTGTATGCAGAAAACCTCATTATCTTCGGTTTTGTCAAAATAGGAATCGTAACACTCTGAATGTACTTTAGTTTTAGTCTCTATGCATTTTATTTTCATTTCTTCAAATTCTCTGCATTTTTATTTTCTCGAAAGTTTAACCTTAGTTTAATTTACAATCATTAAAATAAAATACTTGAAAATTTATCGAAATCGAAAATAAAATAATTTCATCATTAAGATTAATTCACATTGAGTTCATCCTGATTAAATGAACAATCATTATAATTTCAGAATAAAATAAACCACAGTGCCCCTTGTTAACAGTTACTTGCAACCACTAAGGTATTCCGAACATTCAAATTGAATATCATCACTTATACCAAATGCTAATATAGCGGAGACCTTGGAGAAATTATTTACAGGATTTCTTTGCAAGTAGAGGATTTGGAACTCGAATCCTATCGGAGAGTGTGTTTTCACAATCGGGTGAAAATACCACTCAACAGATTGGCGCTAGAAGGAGGGCCCGAATTGGTTTACTGTATTCGATTTTGTTAAGAAATTCATATACATCGTTCTAACTTTTTGATTGTTCATACAGAAATAATGTGTTTGATTTAATGTTATTCTTTCAAATCTCATTAAAGACTATAACTGCAACATTTTTTTTGTTGTGTTGCAGGTTCTCCTGGAGATATCAAGGGTTTTGTCAGGCAAGCTGGACCCACCGTGTCGGATCGCAACTAGGTCCAGAACAACTAGGGAAACCATATTTCATGACCTTACACTCACTTGTAAGACTCCAAGAAATAAAACCAAGCAAGCTGTGAACCCATCAGACAACCTTGTCACAGAAGACCTCTTTGTTTCAGAAGCACCGAGCGGACCTACACCGGTGGTATCAATTGCCACCAGTGTACCTATTATCAGTACCATTTCCACCGCGCTTGTAGGGTTATCCTCATCAATCTTAAATCAGATGGCCCAACCTACGGTAGCTCCTTGGTACGAAGCTAATAATATTCCTTTGAATATTGCAGGGGATATCCATGAAATCCCTAAGAACATAGAAATATTCTTGCCCAAATATAAACCAGATGGCCCAAGGACCGCAGAGGAGCATATCCAGGCCTATAGGGACGTTTTGATAAGATTGCAAGTTCAACATGAAGATGTGGCTTGCAGAATTTTTCCCATGAGCCTAGACCCAATGGCCTATGAATGGTATATTTGCCTACCTACTGGCTCGATCACTTCATGGACACAAATGGAGAATGCCTTTGTCAATCAGTTTAGGTCACCTTTGGATCCCGCAACCATCTACAATCAATTCATTACTTGCAAAAGGGGCCAGGGTGAGCCAATCAGAACCTTTAATCAGAGATTCCAAAAATGTTATAATAGAGCAGTTCGGCATTTTGCCATAGACCCCGCAGTAGCTTTACAAATCTATTTTGGGGCATTGGATCCGATGACAACGATGTTTGCCAGGCGAAATCCTCAAGTCACCATGCTCGCCTTAGCTTACAACGAAGCTATGACCATCGAGCAACAAATGACACCACAGGGCTATGGGTTTCCCCAGATGCCTATGATGGGACAATATGCTCCATATGGTCAAGCTCCCATGGTAAATCAGATCATGGCACCGCAAATGCCAAACATGAATGCTTTCCCATATCAACAACCATATCCACCAACACCTGCCTATGCACCCATTCCGATCCAACCGATCACATCCATTCCACCCGTTCCTGCATTTTTGCAGAATAGTCAACCAACTGTGCAAGGAACCAGCCAAGTTAATTCTCAGGCTATAGTTCCTTTCCCAAATCCAACTCCGATCCAAAGTGTAAATCCATACACAAACCAAGTTCCTCAGAATCTGATTCCAATGTTAAATCAAGATCCCACGAATTATGCAAACCCCACGGGAACTAACAATAATGTACCTCCTCCGAAAGAGATTTATTCGGATGTTGAGGAGCTCAAAAGGATTGTTCACAAATTGAGTAACGACATGGTCCAAAAATAGAAGTATGAGTCCCATGCCCCTCACCCAAGTCAAAATTTTAACAATAGAGGGAGACATTGGAACACGAAGCCAAACAATGGAGGCGTACCTGCCCCCATTGCCAATCAACTAGATACTTCTGTAGGACCTAGTCAATCCAGTTCCCTTCTGAATATTTCCGATTTTGCATGGGAAAAGGGGTGCAGACTGCACAATACAAAGGAGCACAATGAGAGGAATTGTCCTGAAATCGCAAGATACACTCATTGTCTCCAAGCCCAAGTAGATGACCTGGAACTTGTGCCAAATGATGGTCCACCCCAACATCAAGATGACAACACTATGGTGGTGGAAACTTTATACCGTCAAGAAGGTGAGAGTGAGGAAGAGGAAGATGAAATTTTGGAACAGGAGGTGCAAGCTTTTCGAGAGTTTAGAAAGGGGAATCACGGATATCATTTGAGAAGTAAATTCAAAGCCCCTAAAACATCATCAACTCCACCCAACAACTCTATCCTTCCTCCGGATACTAAGGCGGATAATAATCCTCCTCCTCCACTTAGAAGAGAAACGTCTAATGACACGCAAAAGGTAGTTAAACTTGAGAGGTCAACATATGACATAGTGGAGGATTTAAGGAAATCTAAGTCGAGCCTTTCATTTTTAGAGGCGGCCAGGTTGCCTGGCCAAAAAGAAGCATTGATAAAGGCTCTGGACTCACCTAATCAAGTATGGAAGGGAAAGGAAGTTGAGTCTCATTTGATTTTACGAAAGGAGAGACGGGATGTCCCGCCATTTTTATTGACTCTGAGAATTGCTGGTAAGAATTTGCATAATTGTTTGGTAGACACGGGTGCCACGAGCAATCTCATGCCTTCAGAGATATGTCAAATGCTAGGTCTACAACCTGTTTCATCCAAATGCAAGGTTTTGCAATTGGACCGATCTGAGGTAAATGTGGTAGGGACCCTATATGATGTCAAAATTCAACTAAATTCTGAACCCAGGGTCCAACAAGTGGTCGACATTCTGGTTGTTAATATCCCAAGTAGATATGGAATGCTACTTGCAAGGGATTGGATGAAAACTTTGAATGGCTATTTTTCAACCGATTGCTCACATATGTGGCTACCCTGGAAAGGAATCGCGAATCAAATCAGAGTAGAAAATGAACCGAGGCTTAAGGAAATCATAACAGAATTTAATAAGCCAAATGAAGTTTAGTTTTCTGAACCAGAGTTGGGGGTTTATGCATTTGATGTTGAAGAAGCTACCGAAGAGCCTAAAAGGGAAACATTTCATGGTAGCTCTCTTGAGGGAAATGATTTCATATGGTTGCTTAGGTTTGATGGATCCAAATCCAAACAGGGAGCAGGAGCCGGAGTCGAGCTCACTTGTCCAGGAGGTAAACCTTTACTTGCTGCCTATAGGTTACAGTTTCCTTGCACGAATAACGTGGCAGAGTATGAAGCACTGATTTTTGGTTTACAACTGGCGTTGAGCAAAAAGGTTAAATGCTTGAAAGTATTGGGAGATTCTGAACTGGTAGTCAAACAGATTAAAGGACAATATACATGCCGTGATAAGAGACTGAGCCTTTATAGAACTAGGGTAATGGACCTCATTGAGGAATTCGACGCTTTCAATATAGCCCTTATTTCTAGAAAAGGAAATCGCATAGCAGATTCTCTTGCGGTCGTCGCAGGCATGTTAAATCCAGTTGATATAAAAAGGTGTAAAAGTTCTCCATCGAATTAGTTCCTTGTCCATCGATACCTGATAATGTCAAGAATTTCCAAGTTTTTGAAAACGACAGACACATATTCAAATTTGTCACGAACTCGGGTATTTTTGAAAACCAGGTGATTGATGAGGAGCAAAGATGGCAAGAAGAAGCAGAAAACGAAAGTGAAACTACATGTCAATCCAACAAAATACCTAAAGACATAGTTTCATTGGAGAAAATGTTCGATATGGGATACAAGGCCAAAAAAAGAAAAAAGGTTCCACTCCCCAAAGATGCATGTGATCTAATTAATCTAGGGAGTGCAGACAATCCACGGGAAGTGTACATCGCAAAGGCATGTACAGATGAAGAAAGAGAAAATATAATACATGCACTAAAACACTACGTGGATTGCATTGCTTGGAATTATAACGAATTGAAAACATACAACCAAAACGTCATTACACATACCATCCCTCTAAAGCCGGACTCCAAGCCTTTCAGACAAAGACAACGAGTTGTTAACCCGCTATTGGAGCCCTTAATAGAAAAGGAGGTCAAGAGATTATTGGAAGCAAAGATTATTTTTCCTGTTAGGCACTCAACCTGGGTTGCTAACCTCGTTCCAGTAAGAAAGAAGAGCGGAGAGATTAGGCTATGTATAGATTTTAGAAATCTTAACAAGGCCTCTCAAAAGGATAACTATCCATTGCCATCCATTGATGAAATTTTGCAAACGATGAATGGATCTGAAATGATGTCTTTTCTTGATGGATATTCTGGATATAACCAAATTCTTATTCATCCCAATGACAGGATGAAAACAGCCTTCACAACCAAATGGGGGAAATTTGCCTACAGAAGAATGCTGTTTGGACGGTTAAATGCTGGTGCAACATTTCAACGCACCATGGACTATGAATTCAAAGGGCTTATAGGCAAGTGTATCATTGTGTATGTGGATGATATTCCAGTATTTTCAAAGAAAAGAGAAGACCATGTCAAGGATTTGAAAAAGGTTCTTCAAAGATGCAGAGAGCATGGAATTTCTTTAAATCCAAAAAATGCATCTTTGGAGTAACGGAAGGAAGACTACTTGGTCACATCATTTCAAAAGAAGGTATATCCATTGACCTTGAAAGGATAGAAGCTATCCAAAACTTGCCTCTCCCAGGTAGTAAAAAGGAGTTGAGATCTTTCTTTGGGCAAATTAATTTTGTGAGGAAGTTTATTTCAAGCTTCGCTGAGATAGCCAAACCGTTGAACAAGATGCTCAAGAAGGATGTAGATGTCAGATGGAATGAGGAAAGTAGGGTGGCCTTTCAAAACATTAAGGATGCCATTTCCAGAGCCCCTGCCCTCATAAGTCCAGACTATTCTAAACCTTTCTATATTTATGCTTTCGCATCGGAACACTCTGTTGCGAGTGTATTGACTCAGAAAGGTGAAGATAGCGCTGAAAATCCCATAGCATTTTTAAGTGCTCCTCTAAAAGATGCTCAATTGAGGTATTCCATCCTCGATAAGCAGATGTACGCACTTTTTAAAACGGTAAAAAAATTTAGACATTACATTGTGCACAGCAGAAGTTTTTGCCATTGTGCCTGACCCTGCTGTCAAGACTATGTTTTTACTAGAACGAGCTAGGCGAGAAAAGAGGTAAATGGATTTCTACCATCCAAGAATTTGATCTTGAAATCCAACCTATGAAACTAGTTCGAGGACAGGGGACTTGTGAAGGCGATCGCTGAGAATAATCCGCAAATGACATGCCAATATTCAAATGCAGAATACATTTCTAAGGATGACTGGTATGTTGACATTGTGCATTTTCTATTAAACGGTAAGTGTCCATCCAATTTGAATTCCACTCAAAGAAGGGCTTTAAGACTTAAATCTATTAATTATCTGATTAGATCTGGTGTTCTGTACAGGAAAAATCATGAGGGGATCTACTTGAGATGCCTGAATAAAGTAGAAGCTGCCAAGGTTCTGCAGGAATTTCATGGGAAATATGGAACCGGCCACGGTGCGGCAAATGCCACAGCGCATCAAATCCCGAGAGCAGGATACTATTGGCCTCACATTTTTAAAGATGCACATGCCCATGTGAGATCTTGCCACATTTGTCAAGTAGCTGCCAACAGAGAAAGAAACGCAGCCATGCCATTACAACCTGTAGTTGAGATGAGACCATTCGCACAATGGGGATTAGATTTCATTGGGGTTATTAACCCAAATTCTTTAGATTCCCATAAATTCATACTAACGACTATAGATTATTGTACAAGGTGGACGAAAGCAGTTCCTAAAAAACATGCCACTACGATGATGTTGTAATAAAATTCCTTGAGGATCACATCATAACAAGATTCGGAATGCCCGATTCTATCGTTAGTGATAATGGTAAAGCTTTTGTTTCCATGCAATTTGCAGATTGGGCATACGACAATAAAGTGAGTTTAAAATTTGCATCTAACTATTACCCTCAAGGAAATGGTTTGGCCGAATCCTCAAACAAAAATTTGTTGAATATCATTAAGAAATTACTGGAAAAGAACCCTCGAGATTGGCACAACCAGTTAAAGTTTGCTCTTTGGGCAGATAGGACCAGAATAAAAGACTCAATAGGAAACACACCCTATCATTTGGTCTATGGACAAGACCCAATATTTCCTGCAAACTTGAAGTTGCAAACCTTGCATTTCATGCAAGAATACTTGGGAACAGATAACCACACTGAAGCTAGATTAAGTCATTTACTGCACCTCGATGAAAAAAGGGAGGAAGCCATGATTCACATGAGTAAACACCAAGAGGTTGTTAAAAGATGGTTTGACAGAAGAGCTAAAATTAAGTCCTTCAGAATTTCGGATTTGGTCTTACTATGGGATAAAAGACATGAAGAAAAGGGGAATCATCAAAAATTTGATTGTCTTTGGTTAGGCCCTTATCAGATTTCAGAAATCCTAGGGAAAAATACCTTCAGATTAAGAACTTTAGACGGGAAGGATCTGACGTTACCAGTTAATGGGCATGTTTTAAAGCACTATTTTAGCCCTTAAGTCGTAGGAGATTGGAATTATATCTTTCTATTTTGGTATGAATTTTCAAGTTTTTGTTTCTTTTTATTATTTAAGTTGTGTGTTTATTTGACATGTTTTGTTTGTCTATAAAAAAAAAAAAAAAATGATGAAAAAGTTGTCTTGAGATGCTAACTTATGCTTTAGATCAGGGAAATATGGAACATTGGAATTATGTTGTAGAAAGCTCCGCAAGAAACACAAACAGTTTAATAATATCGTTTGAAACTTGTGGTGCATGAAGTAGTCAGTTTTATATTTTTTATGGCAATACTCCATCTGCAATTCAAAGGGCAATGCATTCATATTACATCTCACTTTGCATATACATGCCATCTTAGTTGCATATGCATTTCAGATACAAATCATTAAAGTGTGTCAAATCCTCTTAGGGTTATGCTATAACATAAATAAGAAAAAATCCTAAGGTTGGGAACTGAGGCCCGAGATATCTAGAACCAAGCACATTTTATACACATTAAAAAGGATCTTGAGCAAAATGATCAAAACCTTGCTTGGAAGAAAAGGTCGGGCGAAAGAAGTATTTCATGTCTATCCTATTATGCAACATGATCCTTAAAACAGTGGTTTTTACCACTTCCATAAAGCTTAAAGCCTAAAATCGGAGTAGTAAGGATAGGGTTAAATCCTCATCGAACTTAGGTTGAGGATCCAACTCCCCAAAGCTCTGATTTGACCTACATGGAGTAGTAAGGATAGGGCATAATTCTCATCTCGCCTAGGTTGAGAATCCGATTCCCCAAAGCTCCTATGTCTCATTTCATCATAAATCTTGGATTGGAAGGATCGTACTACATGTCCTCTACAAAGGATGGGTAGTCATCCCCAAGGTCCAAGAAATAAAAACTAAATATTTCCCATTTCATAAATCTTGGATTGGAAGGATCGTACTACATGTCCTCTGCAAAGGATGGGTAGTCATCCCAAAGGTCCAAGAAATAAAAACTAAATATTTCCCATTTCATCTTTATATTGGATTGGAAGGATCGTACTACATGTCCTCTGCAAAGGATGGGTAGTCATCCCCAAGGTCCAAGAAATAAAGAAATGAAGCTAAATCATGGATTATGGGGTTAAGTATGCCCATGCGTGGCAGCATGTCTTGTCTAAAAACAAGACCACTGACTATTCAAACGGATAGACTAGCATGACCATTTCATCCATAACTCGGTTAAATTATTTTGCTCAAAGTGAGGTAATGAATTCCAAATCAGAGTAGTAAGGATAGGGTTAAACTCCCATCTCGATTAGGTTGGGAGTCTGATTTCCCAAAGCTCTGATTTCACTTTCACTTGCACATGGGTTCAAGATAGTAGTGACTCATAACCAACTTTGGGATCTAATAAAGCAATTCATTATACATATAGTTGATCCTAAGAGGGTTTGATAATCTTAAATGTTTGTGTATGATACTAGAAGGTCTAAGCCTTTATAAAAGCAAAATCTCTAAGCATATTTATCAGGTTACACAAATCATTCACAATCTCACATATGCATTCATGTAAAACTGACAATGGAATGTTGATCAATTTCAAACGATAGAAAATGGAACACATTGCACACACCGAGCTGATACTTAATGATTCTAATGTTTCATGTATTTTTGATCTATCGGCATTTGTTTATGTTTTATGTGCTAACGCCTGTATTCAAGTATGTATTTTTTTAGGTTAGGTTCTCACCGAAATGCTCAGGAGCATTTCCCAGCAGAGTCGCCATTTGTTGTGGCTGCTCCACAACACACCCCAAAATTGGGGACCCACCTTTTTTGCACACTTTCCAAGAAGGTTGCAGTGGCCCAGATGTTAAAAGAGCAAAGAAAAGCCAAAAATGAAAAGTTGTCGCGATATCGCGACATGTTGCTCCATCGCGGCCAAAAATAAAAAAGTGTCGCGATATCGCGACATGTTGCTCCATCGCGGCAAAAGAAAAAGTGTCGCGATATCGCGACATGTTGCTCCATCGCGACAGAAAAAAGAAAAGTGTCGCGATATCGTGACATGTTGCATTTTCATGACCGTACAAGACAAGAAAGAACAAAAAATGTCGCGATATCGCGACATGTTGCATTTTCGCAACCATACAAAGCAAAGAGAAAAGTGTCGCGATATCGCGACATGTTGCGTTTTTGACCGTATAGTGAAAAATGTCACGATATCGCGACATGTTGCGTTATCGCGATTCAAAGTATAGAGAGAAAGACAAAGTGAAAAATGTCACGATATCATGACATGTCATGAAATCATGGTCAAAACAGTCAAACAAAGCAAGATGTCAAAGTTGTTACGATGTCGCGACATGTGTTTCGCGATCTGAAGACGAGATGAAGGGCAAACAAGAAAATGTCGTGATATCGCGACATGTCGAAGTTTCACGACCTGAAGCAACCAAAGTGGATGTAGAAGAAAAATGTCGCGATATCGCGACATGTCTCATTTTCACGATGCATGAAGGCGGACAAGGCTGTTGACATAAAAATGTCGCGATATCGTGACATGTCTTATTTTCGCGATACAGGTAGAGGAGCAAAGCTGCAGATATAAAAACGTCGCGATATCGCGACATGCTATTTTTTGTCACGATTCATGGCGGGCCATTACAGAATGTGCAGGGAAGTGTTGAACACGTGTCATAGAGGCAGAGGGACTATGATAACGTTTCAGGATCGTCAATTACAGTTCGCTGAGGAGTCCAAACGTTTCAAACCCGAGCAAAAAGGCCAAAACAGCAAAGAGGCGGGAAGATGAAACGAAGCGACCTGGGAGATGAAGCGAAGCGTCACAGGGCGAAACAGAGAACCGTAACAGAAATTTTAAAAGCAGAAGCGAAGACAGGCACAGGGGTCGAAAACGTTGCGGGCAGAGTTGCAGAGCTGAAGGTGATAGGCCATTCTGGGCCTGCTTTTGGAGCGTTTTCCTCCACTTTGTCTGGTTTTGTTAAAACCGGAAACATTCTGTTCTTGTAAACTGATACATTATTTTTAATACAAAATTACAGAGAGTTGCATCTCATTGACAAGAAAGAAGGAGTTATTTTTTGCATGCTAGATTTAATGTTCATTTTTCCCCTTTTCAGATTTTTAGGCTTATAGGTGAAGTTTAATGCAAGTTTTCTTGGTTGCTTCATGCGAATGTCTAAATCTGAAAATCACAGTTAAAATCCCAGAAACCAGCACCTAACTTATCTGGATTGTGCGAGTTTGCAGGTTCAATAGGTTAGGTTGTATGCAGAAAACCTCATTATCTTCGGTTTTGTCAAAATAGGAATCGTAACACTCTGAATGTACTTTAGTTTTAGTCTCTTTGCATTTTATTTTCATTTCTTCAAATTCTCTGCATTTTTATTTTCTCGAAAGTTTAACCTTAGTTTAATTTACAATCATTAAAATAAAACACTTGAAAATCTACCGAAATCGAAAATAAAATAATTTCATCATTAAGATTAATTCACATTGAGTTCATTCTGATTAAATGAACAATCATTATAATTTCAGAATAAAATAAACCACAGTGCCCCTTGTTAACAGTTACTTGCAACCACTAAGGTATTCCGAACGTTCAAATTGAATATCATCACTTATACCAAATGCTAATATAGCGGAGACCTTGGAGAAATTATTTATAGGATTTCTTTGCAAGTAGAGGATTTGGAACTCGAATCCTATCGGAGAGTGTGTTTTCACAATCGGGTGAAAACACCACTCAACAAGTTGATTGGTTAATTTTTGGAAAATAAGTTTGGAGTGAAAAGGACTTGATTAGGGTTTCCTTTTGAGTGTGTTTGAGTAATTTCTTCAATGTTTTATAATATAAATAATTGTTATTAAAACCTTATTTTATAAGCATTGTTGTTGAAGCCATTGGTTGTGTGAAGAACCTGAGTTAGGGTTATGCAAAATAACATGAGTATCATTCTTATGTGAAGATTTTTTTATAAGCATTGTTGTTGAAGAGAGTTGTTATCCAAAGAACTTGAACTAGGGTTTGAAAATAACATGAGTATCATTGTTATGTGATATTTATTGTTGAGCATTGTTGGAAACATTTTGAGTTGGTGGTTATATGCTTGGACTAGGGTTTGTGAGAAATGGGTGTTTCATTAAGTGATTGGTTTAGTATAGTTGGTTGAGCCTAGTCAAGTGGTTGTATGAAGTGATTGTTCAAGTTCCATAAGACAAACTATTATATATTCTGATTTGAGTTGATTGAGCATTGAGTGTAGAATATATTGAGTCTCTAACAATTATCTTTATGTTTCAATGAGATTTGACAAGTTATGTATGGACTTATTAAGCAGATTTGAGGTAAGTATTTGAGAAGACTTGTGGACCGACTTTGTGTGAGCCTTTTATGGAAGCTTACAATACATATTTGGTTAATTTCTATGTGAACTTATTGAGCAGATTTGGTTAAGTTCTATGTGAACTTATTAAGCATATTTGGACAAGTTCTAAGTGAGCTTGTTGAGCATATTTGAGCAAGTTCTAAGTGGACTTGTTGATCATATTTGAGCAAGTTCTGAGTGAGCTTGTTGAGCAGATTTGAGCAAGTTTTGAGTGGACATGTTGAGCAGATTTGAGCAAGTTCTGAGTGAAATTGTTGAGTAGATTTGAGCAATTTTTGAGTGGACTTATTGAGCAGATTTGAGCAGGTTCTGAGTGGACCTGTTGAGCAGATTTGAGTAGGTTATGAGCAGACCTATTGAGCAGATTTGAGAAAAAGCTTTGAAGGTGAAAAAGTAGATAGGACAATAGTCTCAAGTGGATAGATATCCATCATCCAGGGCAGTGGGGATAGGTCTTCTAAGTGGGGAGAAGAGTCTTCAGTGGAGAGAGATACACAAGCCAGTGTAGTGGAGGCAGTAGTCTTCTAGAGGATCACCAGCTAGAGAAAAGGATAAGGAGTTCCCCTGTGGATAGAGATCCATGAAATTGATTTAGGGGATTGGTATCTCCTTTGGACAGAGGTCCATAAATATTGTAATTGGGAAGGATTCCCAAGAGATTGATTGATAAAATTTTAGTGAAATATTTTCTCGGTGGAGTAGCCCATATTGGGTGAACCACGTAAATTGTGGTGTCTCTATTGTGTATGGTGTTTCGTGCATTACTTTGATTAATTTTGTTGATATTGCTATCTATATATTGCATAATATTGATTGGTAAAGAAAATTAAAAAGTGGTCTTATATTGTTCACCCCATCTTAGTATAAGCTTGTGTTCTTCACATAATATACGTACTGCAAAGTGGATCATGCTATTGATATAATTTGATTTGGAATTAATTAGCCAAAATTCCATTAAGGGGTAGGTCATAGTTGATCAACTAGTTGAGGCACCTCTTTAAAATAGCAGGCTCCTCACCATTGAGCTTCTTGATGATGCATTTTTTGCCTTATCAGAAGCACCCAAACCCGAAGAGCCAGATAAAAAAGTTGATATGACTTTGTTCTTTGATGGTTCAAAGTGTGAGCAAGGGGGTGGTGCAGGAATAGTGTTGTTCATGCCACAAGGTGCTCCTATGCCCTTGTCGTTCAAGTTGAAATTTCTTTGCACTAATAATAATGCTGAATACGAAGCCCTAATTTTGGGCCTCCAAATAGCTATCGCCATGAAGATTGAAAGATTAAATATCTTTTGCGATTCCCTTATCATTGTTAACCAAGTGAAAGGACTTTTTTAGTGTCGTTGATTTATCCTGAAGTCTTACAAAGATCTTGTTGATAAATATTTAGCTCAGTTGGAACGGTACAACATCGAGGCAATCCCTTGTTCATAAAATAGATTTGCAAACACTATGACATCTTTAGGATCTTTAATCCCTCAGAATCCATTTTTTTATTTTACTACCATCCACATAAAAATATTATTACACGCTACTGTGCAATGTGAAGCTTTGGATAACAAAGAGTCAATCAACATGATCCATATAGAACCAAATAATGAATGGTTCTACAGAGCCAGAGATTTTCTCAAGAGAGCATCCTAGGGGTCTTTGATCTCGCAAGATCCTATGGGAGTGGTACTACCATTCACCATAAGGTTGTTTCTCAGTCTGCATTTTCAAATATTGAACTATAGGGGAAACATGTTGTATTTTTAGTTGAAGTTGCAAATATACGACTTCGTTATATTTGGTGTAATCCCTCAGGGATTGTCGCAGGTCGTGAAGTGCACATTTAAACAAAAAATGATAAAGTATGTCTTGTTAGGAGATATTTTGTATCGTCGAAGCTACAATGGATTTCTCCTTCATTATCTTGAGCCCCAAGAATCATCTTGGGCAATTTCATAAGCTCACGACGGTACATATGGTGGCCATTTTAGCGACATGGCTATCTTCAAGTGCATCCTTTGCATGGGTTATTACTAGCCCACTATGGACAAGGATTACAATGTGTATGTCAAGAAATGCGTTAAATGCCAACATCATGCTAATCTTGTGCACCTGCCATCACAGGCCTTACAACCCATTCAAGCGGCTTGGCCATTTCCTCAGTGGAATTTGGATTTCATCAATAAGATCTCTCCTTCATCATCAGGCCAACATACATTTATTATTATGACTACTAAGTACTTTACTAAGTGGGTGGATGCAATCCATTAATAGTGTCAACTGGAACATGTATTGGTGAGTTCATACTCACCAATATCATAAGTCATTTTGGGATACCATCAAATATAATTTCAGATAATGGAATGTCATTCAAAAATAAAATTGTGAGAGCTTTGACGTTTAAGTACAAGATCAAACATAGTTTTATGACTCCATATTATCTATAGGAAAACGGGTAGGCTGAAGCTTCAAACAAGATAGTGATTTTCCATCTTGAAAAATATGGTACAAGAACACCACAAAGACTGGCATATCCATCCACCCCTTTCATTATGGGCTTATAGGACTAGTATTAATACACCCACAGGGGCAACTCCATTTTCACTAGTATATGGTGTTGAGGCCATTATACCCTTAGAGTTGGAAATTCCAACACTGTGTATCACATTGAAAGAGTTCATCGATGACGACACTACGTGACAAGCTCACCTAGATCAATTGACGCTACTTGATGAACATCACGTGAACATCCTCGAGCATCTCCACGTTTATTAGGAGCATTTAAAATGAGCTTACAATGATAAAGTCCATCTAAGAGACTTTGAGGTTAGTGATCTTGTGCTGAAAGAGAACCAACATAACTCAAATTCTACTGCCATAAATGCAAGACAAATTTGTAGCTAATTGGTTAGGTTCGTATATCATCTTCGAGAATATTGGACCTGGGACATATCGCTTAACATCGTTGGAAGGAGTTGAAGAGCCTGAACCTCTCAACATCCTTCACCTTAAAGCATTTTATGCCTAAAAACCATCAAAAGGCCCCAAAGGCATCTGTAAGCCCTTTGGTCATCTAGTAAAATGTTCCAAAGGCATCTGCAAGCCCTTTGGTCAAACTAAAAAGTAATAAAATCCAAAAATAATTGGGAAAATATGATAATTCAAAAATTTTGCAATACATTTCATTTGCATCATTGCATTTCATTTGCATCATCGCATTCCAATCACCACATGCATTTCATATTGCATTGCATTTAGGCATATTCATATGTCACACTTGCATTAAGATAAATTGTGTTTGCAATCTTACAAACGACACCACGTTTGTGTTTCAATCATGCATCTATGCATTATATTTTTCATCCATTTATCACCCTTGTGAGTAATTGTGTTTTTCAACACAACCCTTCTTGTTGCTATGAAGAATATACTAAGTTTTTTCGGTCATTCAACCATACTTAGTGGTCTTCTCAGGAGTTTGGTAGAAAGCTTGCTTTGCTTTTGTAGATGAGGTCTAGTTTGTATAGCCCTTAGCATATCAGAATTCTATCACTAATCAAAAAACTAAACAATCCTAATAAGGACTAGGGGAAGATGAACGCTACAAAGCGGGACTAGGTATCCGGATGTAAAAATTTTATTCGTGTTTATCCCCTTGTGTGAACGGTTCAAGAAATTTTGATAGTTGGAATAAGGACAAGCTTACCCCCTACCCGAATAAATCCCTTGCTTACAAATAAAGGAGAAAAATCCCATAATGAATTCCCCAAGTAACATTCCAAAGTTAAATCCTCATAAATCAAATCAAATCAAGATCAAATCCAAAGTGAAATCCTATTAGTATCAAATCCCTTGATCAAAGAAGAAAAAAGAAAAGAGATATATATGAAAAAGAAAAAGAAAAGTACAAAATAAATAGTGGTTTTTATCACTAAAATAGAAGTACAAAATAAATAGTGATTCTTATCACTTTACATGAGCAAGTATCCCAAAAAAGTAAATAAAATAAGGGGGCGAGCTCGAATCCCTGGAATTGTCAGTACTACCATAACTTACACATGATGGCATGTCTGATACATTAGCATTTCGATTTTGTGCAGACCAATATTTGAATGTGGAAAAGCTAGCTTCAGGTGTCCTATATCACCTATATCGCCTAGTAGTCTAGTCCAACTGAAATCTAAACCTAGGATTGGATAGACATTTGAGGATCCCCAATCTTAGCAATGGGTTGAAATAATCTTTCCTGACATCGGGGTATGCTTATGCCTTATCTAAATATATTCATTTACACACACAGGGATAATGAATAGTTAGGGTCTATCCTAGCGAAAGCCTTATGTTTCAAAAGCCTAGTATGGTCAGTATACAACTTTTGATAAGTCAACTAGGGTGTTTGAGTCATGGAAAACCTAAAAAAAAATTCCCAAATAGCAGCAAACAATTTTCAATGCAATCATCAAAATCAATTTTCTTTTATGAGAGTTTGTTTATTAGAAATTATTTGTAATATAGGCTAGATACCGGATGGATGTTAGAAATGATATTTAAATGACCACTGACTATGTTATACATATTATTTTAATTTAAAAAAGCTTATGAACAAAAACAATACATCATTGCATCTCACATATGGGTGCCCAATAGATCAAATCATATAATAAGATATAGCAATTACATCTCATGATTGTTATACATTCGGTGGTGTCATCCATCAGATTGTCAAACTCATATTGCATTCATACATGATGTTTTAAGAGATTAAAGCATACATATCCATTTCAAAAAAAACATTATCAAAGAAACAAAGAAATTATGCAATACATACATGGCATAGATTATGTCAGAGTAGCATATATTAAATGCATACAAGTATAGCAAATTACACATACATTTAAAACATCATATATCATAGTCATATACATTCATCATGAGTAGTCCACCTACACATATATATATCATTGCATTTAAAGTCATACATTTATCATCTATCTAGTGCATGTCATCCATACATCACATCATATAGCATAAAATAAGCATCGCATCTAAACATTGCATCCATATGCATCTCATAAAACATAAAACAAAAAAAAAAATAAAATGACACATATAATGAGTCTCAATGTCAGATCATATATATATATATCAAAAAATAGACAATAAACAATACACTGGCATGTGTCAAAAATACCCGTAGGCTACATCTGTGTAGGTCCTCGACCTTACACATAAAAATGGTACAATAACATCTATGAGATTTGTACTACATAGTAGCATCTACACACCCACCCGAAGAGGCTCCGCTATCGCCTCCACCATCCCTGTGAGTCCTCCTCGAGCTGGCACTAGAGGTCCTCTCTGACCTGTGAGACCTACGACTAGAGCTAGTTGATGACTGCCCTATCTCTCAAGTGTGAGTCCTCTGAGACCCTGAATTTATGGGCATCTTTGAAATCTTTCCCTCGAGTAGTCCAATCAATCCTCTCAGAGTAGAGATGTAGGCAACACTCCCTGCACCATCATCTATGTGTTGCTGCACTAGGGCCCGAAGTCTTCTGATCTCTACTTCTTGGTCCAACCCTGCTAATCCCTACACTGTTGGTACTGCTGACACTACTGGTACTGCTAGAGTAGCTAGAGGTGCTAGAGCAACTTGTGATGAGGAGATATTTGACCTCCCACTATGAAGAGCAATAATTTGTGTCATCATACCATCTACCTGTGACTGTAGGACGATGTGATTCCGTATAACCTTCTGGATATCTGCATCTGTTGTAGTGATCCTAGCATGTAAAGCAGTTTTCTCCTTCTCATAGCTATGCCATCGAGTCTGCCCTACTACGAGTCAAGACTGGATATTCCCCACCTTTGCCTCAAAAGTGGCAATGGTGGTATCCTGATGCAAGAGTTGTGTCTACAAAGAGCCTACCTGAGTCTGTAGGCTAGAAATATGGGCCTTAAGCTGCCCAATCTCACTTTTTGGTGGTGCCTCACTGTCCTCAAGAGCGTCGCCCTCCTCCTCAGCTGGCGGTGCCTCCTCTACATCTCCCTTACCCCATCCACCCTCAGTCCTTTGATGGACTCGATGACCATGAGGATCTACCTCTACATCCTTACCGCCATCTAATACATCATCTAGAACCCTTCCTAAGGGGCCCTAAAAGCCCCACCATACCCTGAGCATCCACCATGTGTCAAACTCTGATGTAGTCCCTGCATTGGTTAGCCTTGACTCCTGGAAGTCATCGTCCTCCTCACCCAATGGAGTAATCCTGGGCCAAGTCAAGTCCCTCTCTAGGTGGAGGCAACGGTAGATAGTCAGTAGCTCTAGTATATCTTGCCTAATGCTGAACTAAGGACACGAGAGAAGTAGAAGAACTCTCACACCTCAAATTTATGTCTAAGGAGCCATCTATCTCTACATGCCCTACGCAGCTAGTTATCAGCCTCCCACCATGGAGGTCAGTCTAGGTAGGGGCACCAATCAATCTAATCCACCTGTAACCTCAATAATCATGCAATATAATGATTTAGGTCCCCTGCATGAGACCTGCTCATGAAGCCTTCTACTTGTGAGGCTAGCATGCAGCGTAACACTAGTGCACTACTGCTTAATGGGATGCTCGATCCTGATATGATGCTACCCCCATATTTGTAGTAACAAGTTGCACCTAATGCCAACTCTGCTCCTCTGAGTAATATGGTACAACTCAGTATAGAGTTGTGCTAATAGTGCACTCCCCTAGGATAGGATTAGTGGATGATTAGTGGGACTCATGAGGATGTCAAAAACCCTGTATAGAAGATTCCAAGGGAACCTCCCTCTAGAAGAGTCAGGCAGGACGACTTGCACGATCAGATGCATGAAGACAATTATACACTCAGTGAAGATCCCCACTGTATACCAATCTTTAATATGGACCCCTCCATGGTCTGAGTCGTGTTGCGCCTCCTCGCTACGTCGCCCAAATATCTCGATAAATACTATCCTCTTTGCCTTAGTCGAAAAAGATGTGATGGCCTCACCATCCAGAGGGATATGAATATGCGACAGACATCCTCCAAGGTAACTGTCATCTCACCTATCGACAGGTGAAAGGTATTGGTCCATGCATCCCAGCGTCAGGCCAATACAATTATGTAGGCATGGTCGACCTGGATAGTGGGTAGGTGCAAGACATAGTTGAATCCCACAACATCGAACCACTCCTAGTCCTCCTGAGAGAGGGCACCGCACAGGTTACGAAGGATCTCATATTCCCTCACCTTGGTAGTCAAAGTCTAGCATAGAGGATAATAAGGCAAAAATAATTAAAAATCAAACCAAAACAATAAAAAATAATTTAAAAATGACAAAAAAAAGTAAAAATCTCAAAAACATAAAAAACAATGGAATAATGCACTTCAAAAAATCAAAAAGATCAATTAATTCTGCTAAAAATAAAAAAAAATGGAAAAAAATTAAAAAATTTTGCTAAGGTTGTCGAACCGCGGTTCAGACCTGCGGTCGGGATGGCGGTCAAAATTTTGACCATTTGAATTTTAATCCTGCCATGGCTGACAGCCATGGTCCCCAAATTGATAATTGGGAACCGTGCCTGCCAGTTGTGGCTAGGAAAAATGACCTTTTTAGGGTCACTTTCCATCTCGAGACACCCCAAAAATTAAAAATCCCTCCCCTCTAAGCTAACCTAAGCTAATCCTAACTAGGGTGAGGTTCATTACCGACAATTTAATGAGGTTAATTTAGCCCATTACTTAATGAGGTTTATTTTAAAAACCGGTAAAAATAAATAATGAGTGAGGATGTGTGCTTCTACCTTAATAGCATCGACTCCTCCAGGTTGGTCCGTCATCGGTGTGGATAAGGGTGAGGTCAAAATGTGGCAGTGTTTCGTATCAGTTTTGTCTTCTTCCCTCTCAAAGCTATGAAATTTTCAAATGCTATAGAAAATAATGAAATTTTTAAATTACAAAAAATCCTTAAATATTTCTAAATTCATCCCTAACCGCACCTGACAACCGCGGTCCCCGAATTAGGATTTTCCGCTCGCAAGTTTGACCCACGATTAAGAAATTTAAATTTGTTAGCTATTACTGACAAGCGTGACGAGCAACCTGTAATAAATGCTCTCAAATCCCACCATGGGAAATTCCAAAATGCTGAATTAAAAATACCCACTTGACCAAAATTGTAAAAAAATTCACAAAATAACAAAAAAATCAGATAAAATCAAAAGCCAAATGCGCCTTGTATCTAGTTATTTACCCTATACACTTGGCGGTTGCAGCGACTTGTGCTCCATGCAATCCGGCAAGATGAGTAAATTACCATAAGGACATTTGGGGCAAATTCATCATCGTGGAATTACTATGCTTCATTTCAATCCCTAAGAAGGCCAAGATGGTTGGACTGCTCCATGGGAACAAGGTGTTCATCGTAATTCTCCTATGATATTTTTAGCAGATCATCGACAATGTGATTCAACACATGCCTAATTGGAATTGCTATCATTTTGATTCTCTAAGAAGGCCATTACAGCTAAATTGCTCCATGGGATAG
Source organism: Wollemia nobilis (assembly GCA_028583015.1). Taxonomy (NCBI): domain Eukaryota; kingdom Viridiplantae; phylum Streptophyta; class Pinopsida; order Araucariales; family Araucariaceae; genus Wollemia; species Wollemia nobilis. Next base: position 1,513,236 of record JAQPPZ010003577.1, read on the forward strand.
AAATATGCAATTATTATTAACAGTTGCAATCATAGTTGATTAGGCCTAATCAAGTAATTAAATGCTAAATCTTACTTCATTTGAAGTCATTCATAGTGGTCAAGCGACTCGTCGCTTCATTTAATTTTCATTACCCTCATCGACTCGTCACTTGAGGGGGTAGTCATAATATCATAATCATAATCAAAGTCAACAGAAGATCCCTTGATCATAGATCTCTTGATCTTGTCAAAATTACATTCATCTTACGAATCATTGCCAATGACTATCATAAGCTTACCCTTTGTTGGGGTAAAAATAAAATATGATAGTTAAGTTAGTAGCTCTCCTCCTTTCGGATCTATATGGTGTGAAAGCCTATAGTAGCCCTGAGCTACCCGATAGTCGCTGGAGCTTGCCAAAGCTTTGCAAATTTAAGCCTTCCACCCAGTTGGAAGAAATGATTCTAGTATGCACATCCTTTTGCTAGACTCTAAGCATCTAATTTTGATCAGATTAATGATCATCATGCAACCTATGGCATCATTTTAGGAAGTCTATATTTGCTCTATTTTTTTTGATCTCACAATGCATCTCAAAAGGGGCATCTGTAGACACCTAAAATGCGTCATGTCAAGGCAACTACTCATATGGGACATGCTAGAAGACCATATGGAAGACCTTGGATAGATACCAAGGTATAGCAGTGGTTTTTACCACTCATTTGGGCACCTTTGCCTAGTCAGTGCTAGCCACTACTGACACCTGCAGTTAGTAGAGCTGATTGTGCTTGTCAGCCGTGGTTAGGCCTCAAAGTTAGTTGGCCTTTGATTGATTCAAAGTTGGTTCCAAATGGTCATTTGGTTACGGATTGGAGTGGTTTGAGCAAGGAAGGTTCTGGATCTTTCTATCCAACAAACTCAACTGCCCATTCTTGATATTGGCTTCCTCATGAAGCTAGGACATAGCCCTTCAAGGTGCTATAAAACCCCTCTTCAAATTGGGGAAAATCTTGGAGAAACTTTCAATTGAACGTGATGAAGCCCTATCGAGATAAACATTCACTTGTGTTCTTTGAGAGAAAGCTTTGTCATTGCAATTGAGATACTAGAATGGCAATTCAAGCCATGGAAGTCCTAGGATGCTAGGAGAGCCAAGAAATGTGAATTCTTACAATCTATACGTCATCAAAGTAATTCAACCACCAAACCTATCAGAGGACACAAAGGTGACCCTTGACCATCAATTTGTCAAGGATATTTGAGGATTTGACCCCTGATTGGAGGGCAAACACATTTCAAGCCTCGTCACAGCTGTCAGTTGTAGCTAACAGTGCTCATTGTGCCATAGAGCCGCAATAAGGGTATAATCCCTCATTTCCTTGATTTTTAGTTTAGCAATCTGCTTTAGTATGTTAGATTAGGCATTTTACTGGTTCATTTACTTTCTTAGATATTTCTAACTATAGGATTTAGGAGTTTTATGCATTTTTCCTTCATGTTGCCAAGTAGGGCATAATGGATATTTTTCATGTTATAATGTTGTCATTTTCTTAATTAAGAGCTTAGATAGAATGATATATATTCTTTTCATATTTCTAATAGCATATTATCATGTTTCAACTAGATTAGCATACTTTTATTCACTTTCTTGATTTCAAACTCTTTATGTCATTTTTGATATTATGTCTCCTAAAAGCCTCATCAAGAGAGGTCTCCTTTGTTACTAATTGCTTCTTGTTGTTTCTTGAATGCAGGATTAACAGGGTCATGCCATTCAACGCAACAAATGCCTCTAATCATGGAGAAGAAGGTCATCGACACCTTAGAGTAGTTTGTGTCATCCTAAAAGGCATTTTGATTGCATCTACCCTTGAGAGGGATTAGACACTATTGTAATTGATGTATCAAATGGGTATCCCTAAGAGGGACGAATCTGTAATTTGACTCCATTGAAATTAATAAAGTATTCCTTGTATTTGTTTTATTTCTTCTTGTTAATTTATGCATATGCCTATTTGTGTATCTTTCATCAATTGCAATAGTTAGACTAGGTGAGAGCCTTTTTGGTGGTTACACTACACTACTATAATCCTACACTACTGTGATATCTCTTCTATATCTATGGCCCTTTATATAGGAAGATAAGTTCCTTGGCCAAAACTCTACCTAGTTGTACAAGTGTACACCTTGCACATTACAACTTGCACATTGACACTTGTGCATATATTACATTGCATTAAGTAACTAGATAACTTCCCCCTAAAGTAATCTAATATCCTAAGTATGTACCAAGGAAGGTACATTTACATGAACCAAATAATGCAATATAAGTTATTTATAACACCTCCTGTATTACAATATTTGGGTATTGAAGACTTTAGTCTTCAATGTGGATCTTCCTCTTGAAAATGATCTTTGGATTCAAGTTCATCATTATTGTCTTCTATCCAGCCACCTTTATTTGTCTCTTTGCAAGTATCTTCATTTGGTTTTGAATGTTGATGGTTGAGTAGAGCATGGTGCACTTTTCCTCTCATCTTCTTGATTTTGATTCTTCTATGCTTGGCTTTGTATTGTACTGGTTCTTCATTTTCATCAACTTGTTCCTTTGAAAATATGTTAGTATCATTTTGAAACATCACAAGATTTTGTGAGATTTCCATTGAATCTAGGATGTATGTATTTCCATGGATTGTTTCACCTTGATTCATGATGAGACATGTATTGATTCCATCCATATATCCAAAGTAGATCATATAGTTGTATTCTACCAACTTGCTTACAAAAATGAGATTGAATGTTAATCCAGGAACAAACAATACTTTTTGTAGTAAAATATTTGGAAATGATTTGCTAGGTGTTACACATCCATATCCATATATAGGATAAGTTTGGTTATCTACAATTCTTAGTATGTAGCCTTTGGTATCTTCAAGACAGTCGAACCATTGCATTTTTCCTGTCATATGATGACTGGATTCTGATTCCATGTACCACATAATTTCATGTTTTGTAGACTGGTTTTTGTTGGAACAAATTCCACATTCATTATATGACATTCTTTTTTCCATTTGAGAAAATAGAAGAAATGAGATAGGATATTCTATGCAGTCTACCTTATGACTCCTTATTTAGATATATGATCCCTAATAGAAGTATATAAGCTTTATTTGATAAACCTTTAATAATCCTTTGGTTTTGTAGGCCTCCTTATGTCTCCCTAGTAATGAGAGTATATACTCTTGAGGATTTTTAGGTTTTGTAGAAAGCTTATATATTGCAACTTTGTAATTTTGATAAATACTGATATTACCAAGTTTTTTAGAATACCTTATGACTCCCTAGTATATTTTGGATAATATATAACGTGCTTTTGTAAATTTAGTTCAATTTTGGTTGATTTTGTAAAGTTTTGTAAATAACAAAATCAACTTCTATTATCCTTATTGCTCTTATTGAACTAAGCACTTTTCCCAAATTTAAAGAGGTTTTAATGTTGGACTTCTTTTGTCTCTTTTGTAGAAATATTTGAGACAAGTAAATTGATAATTTCCAACCTTTGAAAAAACTTTAATAAACCTCTTATAATGGCTTTTGAAATTTGATATTAATTTTTCTAATTTCCAATAAATCAATTTGATGTAGTAGACCTTATGACTCCCAAATTTGGAAAATTAGAAAATATAATAATATTTGTAAAGTATTAAATAGTTCAACCTAAGTAGAAGACCTTATATCTCCTAGGTTAGCTTGCAAATATTATTTTGATTTTTGGTAAGTTATCTCCTATGTCTTTTGCTTTCACAACCTTAAAATTTATCCTTGATTTTATAGCCTTATATCTCCTATGTTTGAAAGCAATATTAATGAGATAATTCTCTTACCTTAGCTCCTTGTCTTCACACTTGAATAGCATTGGTTTTGACTGAGTATAACAGTCCTCTTATGTACCTTTTTTGTGGCACTTGAGTTGACGAATCTGGATGGACCAAGTGTGGTATTACTGAGTGAGAAACGACTAGGATTGTTCTTCAATGTTGGAGAGTATGATGTTGGTAGTCAGTCCTTCTTCTATGAAGATTTAAATGCTCCTTCTTTTCTTCCATGCTACGCTAGAATTAGTTTGACTGTGATATTTCCTCCTTTATTTTGATTGCAATTTGCTCTCCTCTTCACCCTGTTATTGCTTCAAAATTAGACTGCATTTATTGGAGGTCAAGGGTGGCCAAGTGTCTTTTTTATTTCTTGAGAGTGTTGTCACTTGTGTAACACCAATATCTTCTTGTAACGCTTCTGCGGCACATGTTACACCTTTGTAATGTATAATAATTTTCTCTAGCACTTGTAACTCCCATTCGATGGTCTCCTGAGCATTAGAAAATGAGAGGCACTAGATAATATTATGCCAAGTGGTATTCAGTCTTATTGCATGAGACTTTTGACGTAAAGCCTTCAAGAAGGAGATTGTAACTCCTTCAATTATATTCCTCCTTAGCTTGCTTTGTTTTCTTGGGTAGAAAGCAACCTATTCTTCTGCAAGTGGATTTTTAATATGGCTTGGAGCTTCAATCATGGATGATAGTGCTTAATTTTGTGGATGTTACTCTCAACGTAGCATCTTTCCTTCTCTTTTTTCTTCTTACCTTCAATGTGCTCCCTGTTATGCTACCTGTTCACCTTGGTAGGAGTGGAAGCTTGACGCTATTTCTTCATGGATGAGCTCTCTTCTATCTACGTAAATAAGATTCTTCTTTTTGTCTTCACAAATGTCATTGATAAGATTGCTATTTCTTCATGGAGAGTATGCCCTTTCTATGATTGAAGAGTGCTAATATTTTGACCCTTATTTTTCTGGATTTTCCTATACCTGTTGTGCCTTTTGAGGCACCTTAAAATATGCTCATTTAATTGCATATTATGTATTTTAGAAGTGCACTACCATGTAACCTTTACATGTATATAAAACCCTTTTTTATTGCACCTTTTCTTGCACTCTTTTGCAGGCCTGAGATTCTGATTTTGTAGCAGATTTTATGAGTGCATTATGAGGGTTTTGAGGATGTCTCTTTGGATAGACTCCTTACCCTCTTTGCTTGGATATTTTATGGTGAATCCAAGCCTTGTAAATGTTGTAAAATAGAAGCTTTCTTTTAGTTGCACTAACCCCTTTAGTGCTTTAGATTTGAGACTCACCAAGTCTCAATATTTGAAGCTTCTTTTTGGTTAGATTTTATTTGCTTGTATTAACCAGTTTTGGTGGCTTCTATTGGCCACTAAGAGTTGCAGGTTTTTGTGCTTTAAGAGTTTCTTTAGACACTTGATGCAAACTATGTTTTGTACCTTTTTTATTTTAATGCACAAAACTAATTTATTTTGAGAGTAATAATAGTGCAAGTGAATCTAACAAATTATACATTTTAATGCACTAACAAATTACACCTTATCACTCCAATATACTCTCAAGAAAATTCACTTAATCAATTCACTACAACTAATCAAGAATAATTTGAAACAAACCTTCAAATATTTTGCAAATTCACTACAATTAGTATTGTAGGATTCAGTCTTCTTTTTGCTTTCCAAAGTAGATAATAGGTAGTTGATAGATAATTAATATTTGAAATCTAATCAACTCCTAGTGTGCAAATGAACCTCTAAAAGGAAACTTTTTATTTTACACTTTTGAAGACTATAATTTAGGTTGCAACTTTAATTTGGATTAAGGTGCTTTAACAAATCTAAAAAATAATCCAATTAATGAATCTACTTGCACCAATAGTTTCTTACCTTTTTTTGAAAGCTTTTGTAGCTTCTTTACCACTTATGTAGAGGATGTAGATCTTGGTGTCTTAGATCACCAATTTGCTACCTTGAGGAAGATCTTGCAACTCTTTGTAGACTGTTTTGAACAACTCTTTCTTCGTCTCAAACTTTCTTTCACGAACCTAAGATTTGGTGACTTTGTTATCCTCTTGTGGTCTCCTCATTTTGCTATAGATTTGGATAAGTATGTGTCTTTGAAGCGGTGTTCTCTTACTATGGGAGGTAATATTCAATATTTTGGTTCTATTCAACTTCTTCTGTCTTCAAGTCTTCTTGTCGAATTCTGACTTTAAGCAGGATCTTCTTCTCAATATTTTGAATGTCTTGAAGTCTTCACTGGATTCTTCTTTCGCTCGAATTTGGCACTCCTTGCCAAATTGTCCTCCTCTTAGTCTTGTTGTCGGATGGTGATAATTGTCCCAAGTCCTTCACTATCAGGGGCTTCTCTTTGGTAGTGGATTCCTCCAATGATTTCTTTGATTATTTCTTTAGCAAGGCTCTCCCAGTCTTTTGCTAGATGCTCATCAAGACCTCGCCAAGGTCTTTTATCTTGTAGCTTATTTTAGTCTTCCTTGAAACCTTATATTCAACATTCTACTTTTGGAAGTGTTGGTGGTGAGATATTCTTCTAGAAATTTGATTCTGCTACTTCTGGATTCGAGCAAGACTCTCCTAGTCCTTCTTCCTTGTCTGGAAGTTCTTCAATGAGATCTTATCCTAATATCTTTTGATTCGGGTGTTGGATTGATTCTTAAGAGGATTATATTCCCAACTTTCTCATAGAAAGCTTTCCTAACTTACTAGATCTCCTTTACCTGCAACAAAAATATTAGTACTGAAATATGCTTTTGAATTAAGTACTCTCTTTTGGAGTCTTCTTCAAGATAAAGATATCTATAGCCTATTCAGTATCAAGGCTTTTGTGGCATTTTCTTTAATATCAAGGCTTATGTAGCCTTTTCTTCAATATTAAGGCTTCTATGGCATTTTCTAGACTTATGTGGCCTTTTCTTATAGATCAAGGCTTTTCTAGGCTTTCGTGGCCTTTTCTTCTAGATCAAGGCTTCTATGGCCTTTTCTTCTGAATCAGGGCTTCTATGGCTTTTTTTTTATTTTTGTGAAGTTCTTCAATCTAGCAATGGATATCTCCTATCTCCTAACTTCACCATGATTCTTTTCCAAAAGTTTCTTCTGAAGTATTCTCCTTTCTACAATAACTAATCTTTGCACTATGAAGGCACTCCAACCTTTAGGCAACGAAGTTGAGGTCTCCTAGCTTTTTGTTGTAGGATGTGTCCCAATCATATTAGAATTAATTCCCTGCAATAAAATAAACTTCAAGTAAATATTTTTAGATCTCTTAGATGAGCTTCACTAGTTGTTTCATCAAACTAGTGGATCAAATGTTGAGTCCTAGTCTTCACGAGTTTTTTTGCAACTCTGTGGAAAGACTCTAGCCATATGCAATCTTAGTATTTTTGAAACTAAGATTTCATTTATTCCTAACTTGTGACTCTCCCTAATTCTATCACCTAGACTCTTTTGAGAAATTTTAACAGTGACTGGTCCAATGGCGCATCAGGTTGATAAAAAACTCAGGGTCAATGATAATGGTGATTTTTCTATTGATCTACCGTAGCTCTGATACCACTGTTAGCTTTTGATACAACATGCAATGAGATATATCATTCAAAATATGCAAAATAATAAGGGAGAAACTAAATTTATGAGATGACTGAAATATGCTATAAATAGAAATGATGGAAATGAGTACAATAGTAGCTATGGAGGAAATGAACACTCCATGATACAAGTTATTGCTCAATGAATGAGCTTTGAGCTTATATCTCACACACACTACACTACTGTATATCCTACACTACTATAATCCTACACTACTGTGATATCTCTTCTATATCTATGGTCCTTTATATAGGAAGATAAGTTCCTTGTCTAACACTCTACCTAGTTGTACAAGTTGACACCTTGCACATTACAACTTACACATTGACACTTGTGCATTCATTGCATTGCATTAAGTAACTAGATAAATTTCCCCTAAAGTACTCTAATGTCCTAAGTATGTACCAAGGAAGGTATATTTACATGACCCAAATAATGTAATATAAGATATTTATAACATATTCAAGTCTCATAATTAAGATTGAACCTTTATATTTTTATTTAGTTGCATAAGAACTTTTCAAATTTAGATATTAATTGTTAGTTTTATAAGTGTGACTAAGAGCTTACTTTTTAATGCCTAATACTCTTTTTGCAAAGAAATTGGTAACGGGTTAGAAATTATGAAGCGTGCAAGTCTTAATCGAGATCAATATGTGATTGAAAATTTATAATTTTTATTTAGTTGCATAACAAATTTTCAAAATCTAGATAATAATTTTCAATTAAAAAAGGACACTATTGTAAATGAAAATGTCATAATTAAAGAGAATATTTGTAAAGGAAGCAATATACATCATAATAATGAGAATTTATTCAACACACTCACACTACTTAGAAGTGATAAATTTCACATAAGCATATACAAGTGCATGTACTTCTATGTGATGCATTCATATATTTTAGTTTTAACAAGTTCTATTAAAATATTGCATACATGTATACAATTATTTGAAATATTATTTTAATTTTTTTGAGTGATGAGAGCCAATCATTCATGAAGTAGGCTAAATCCCTCTTGTAGGATAGCAATATAATCTAATAGGCTTGGAGTGGTGGCTAGAATTTTAACAGTGCTCTCATCAAAAGGAGGAATCTATCACATAACTAGAATGTGATGGCAACTTGCAAAAATGTACGAGGAAGTGTCAAAAATTCATGTTTGATATTCAACCATTGATCCAAAAGGACCAATGTTGAAAAAAAAGTGTCTCATTCAAGTTGAAATGGTATTGGTCAAGTCACATGGAGCTTTAGTAATGGATAACTAGTAACTAGAACCTTGAGGGCAAGTACTCACATTGTTCTTGCCAAAAAGGTTTTTTTCACATTATTGTTAAGGCCCTAAAAGATAGAAACTAAATGTTCACTAAAAAGCCTTGGTTTATAATGAATGTCAACCTATTCATGAAACCATGACATAAGAATATTGTGGTAGACTTAAAAATAAAAAATCTCACTACAGTTCTTGTTTAGGTTGATCATTCAAACTTTCCTTCAAACTAATGCAAAGGGAACTACTTGAAAATATTGGGATAAGATTAGAAAATTTATCATGGCTATCCCAACCCCTTTAGAGAAGGGCCTTGCTATATATTCTTGAACTTATGTTGAGTCGGATATTTCAAAGGACCTCCCAATTAAATTCTCATCAAAATTGTACCAAGGCAATGGCTTCAACTAATAGACTATGACAACATTTTCTTTTGTTGCCAATAACATTTTTAGGTTGGTGACATAGTAAGAAATTATCATGGAAAAACAAAGGATTGTTAAACCAAATATTTAAAGTAAATGGGGAAAATATCTAAACTATGATATGAAAACAAGGCCCCCAAGTAATCAAGAAAAGGACTAAGAATTTATCCTCCCAAAAAATTAATTAGATGATTTCCTTAGGAATATCAAATAGACAATGCAATCATAGTCACTCATGGATTAATTCATCAAAAAATATAAGGATAAACAAAACAAGATAACATCCCAGATAATATAATATTTGATTGGTCCATAAGACCTTTGTCTGTCATCAAATTAGAACAAGAATTCTATGTTCAAATCCTAATTAGAGGAATTCAAATAAAGAGAAAATAATGTCACTATTGATATTCAAAAAATGCAAAATTCTTGAGGGTACCCTCTCCATTATCTTCCTAACTTTTTAGATAAGAATCTACTTCCTCTCACTCTTAAGGATATCCAAAATCTTGACCAATTACAAGTCTAGAGAATTAAGGTGATGGGGATGTAAATAAATAGGGTAAGCCAAAGTAGGGTGAGAAGTGGGAGAAGGAAGCATTGAAAGATATTGTTATGGGAATCTAAATGTAGATGATATACTTTTTAATGTGGTGGTGCTCGACCCAATAGGGTCAAAATTATATTGAATATAAAGATCATCCCATGGAATTGCAAAGTATGGAAATGACATAATGAAAAATAATTACAAGGGATTTTAATTAGAAGTAAAAATGCAAACCTAGACATGATTCAAAAATAAAAAATTAAATTTTTATAAAGTGTGTGAGTTATGTGATCCTTTGGAGATATTATAAAAAAGAGAGTAGATTCACATGAATTTTTAGGTAGACTGATTACTTCATAGAACAAGGGACTTGGGATGAAACTCTAATTGAAGCTAATCATAACTACATCATCCTTAGTCTCTTAAATATATATTAACTAGTATTATTTATTTTTAACATCTATGCTCCTACAATAATACAATATCACTGGCAATTTTAGTACCAACTAAGGTGGATCCTTGCTTGGACAAAGTTAACTTTATGGATTTTGTGGGATAATTCAATGTAGACACCTCCCTCACAAAAGAACAAATTCCTTATTGCTCCATGTCTATAAAACATTTTAGTAAATTCATAAATAATTATAGACTCAAGGTTTTGTTTTTACTATATGGAAGAATACATGGGATAACAAAAAATAAGAATTCTAGGGCAACTCAACAAGTTCCTACTAGTATATAATTAGATCAAGATAGTATCCTCTATGATATTGAACATGTTTGGATTAGATAAGAAGCCAATCAACCTCAAAATGGATACAATATTACTTTAAAAATACCACCCCTTTAGGTTTTAAAATATGTGGTTTTTGGATCCTAATTTTATAGTCTATTGAAATAATATGGGCCAATGTTAACATGGATGACTCATACATGCACAAGCGAATACAATAGCTTATGATAATAAAATAAAATATTAAGGCTTGTAACAACAGGAACTTTAATGACATATTTTAGGGAAGATATTTCAAATGAATTATATCAAACCTAATAAGCCATTAAAAGTCAAAGGTTTAACAATATATATATATATATATATATATATATATATATATTAACAAAAGGACATCTTAATATCATATCTCCATAATATCCCAAAGATAAAAGAAGCGTATTGAAAATGTAAATCAAGGCAGAAGTGGGACAAATAATATGAAACACCAAATTATTCCATAGAATCAACAGTTGGTAGTAGAAACCACCATAAGTTAAAATCTTTAATCTTCCTTTATGGGAGAAAAACAAAAGAACCTAAATAAATTAGAAAACATTAAGGATTATACACATATATTATCTATGGATTAGCATGGATCATCAAAGAATATTAATGTACTATCCAAAATCCCCTTATCACTTCTTCAAATAAAAATAGGCCGCTTATGCCTAGCTAGCACTAATAATTTAACCACAACCAATTAGGAAAAATAACAAGTGTGTAGACATCTATATGCATAGGAAACATTAATTAATATTATATCTAAACTCAAATCCATAATAAACCTTTTTAGATATTTATTATCTAAGCTCGGGGACCCCTGTGTCAGTATTTCTCAGTTGTTTCCCAATAAGCTTTTAGCTGGGAGGTTAGTATGTCAATTTTTCTTGTTATTTCCTTGGATAGGATTTACTCTACTACTTATGCCCTATTTTGTTGTATATAAAATACTCCTTTGCTGGGTACCTTGGTCTAAGTTTCCGCTGCTATATCTACATGGTCTATATTGGAATATTCTGTAATAAGGTTTTGGGATCCTATTAAAATCCCTTGTAAATATTAATCAACCTACCAAAAAAATAATAAACCATAATTAGTTGAAAACAACAAGTATCCTATATTTCACAACAATAAATAAATGGATGAAATAAAACATATCCTATATGTGATTTTACACAAAAAATATGACTAATTGCCTCGTCTAGTATAGTTCATATCACCTTCTATATTTCATTCTTAGCACAAAACCACCCCAACTAAGATGATTTATAAGGTAGCACTTCAAATAATAAATGTAAAATGGGTAAGAAAACTTTTACAAATGGGACTCCATGGTATTTCACCACCTTTAAGGGTGGTATCATTGTATTTGCTAGTAATCATCACTAGGATGTAAAGTTGATTTGATCATGTGTCACTATGATGAGTCATGTTTTGAGCATTTTGTCTTTAATTATCGTTTTGTCATACATGTCATACATGTTCTATTAAATCTCATAGTTTTGTATAGGGACTAGTGTGTATTTCTTCATTAGTTTTGTATATTGACTTATTTTATATTAACCCATAGTCTTTTTGTAAGTGATATTTTCATTCTTAAATTCAATGAATCTAGAAATAAGAGCTAACTTAAGGAGTAAGCAACCCTTACTATAAATAAAAGTTTTTTTTTTTTTGTAATCAATTCTTAATTTTTTAATATATTAGATTTTTATCTTTAAGTTTAGAGTAAAAAATGACATTCTTCCTTTGTATTTTAGGATTATGGTGCCTATCATTTTTATTGCATTATGTAGTCATATCTCTTTATTGTTAAAAGTACACTATAGTTGGATAATTTGTGTTTCAACCCTTTGTTTTGTATATGGGGGTTATTTTGTTTAAGCCCATGGTTTTACATAAATAGTAGTTTCCATTCCCTACCATCAACTAGAATATTCGAAAATACTACATTCACTATCATGATTAAATACCATGAATCTAAGTTACTTATCATAGAATACAATATTACAGTAAAATATTTTATTACACTATAGTATAAAGTATGTTGCGTGTTAAAAACTTCACCCTTGAAGAATTTGAGGATAGTAATTAGTATATTATTCTCGAACCTTTAAAGGAGCAATGTGCTTCATAAGGATAAATCCATCCTAAAGATATATTAATTGGATTTGAGTCTCTTATGATGTCAATCCTTGGACTTTGGATCTATAATTATTGTTTTTCATGTAATATTTTCTACCCTTAATTTCATTAAACACAAATGAATTTTTTCTTGACAATATGGATGTTGATAGGATTTCTCTTTTGGAGGGTCCTTGTCTTGCTCCACCACCACTTTCTCTTCATTAAAAGCAATGTGACCTTCTATAATTATTTTTTGAACTTCAAATAAATATATTAAAGTTATGATGATCTTGAATTTGTATGTGTTTGTACTTATAAATAAGTCACTAGACCTTGTATTTTTAAATGCTTGACTTTGGATAATAATACTTGATTATTTTTCCCATGTCGTTGTATTTTATAAGTTTTTTCTTTAGCTTCTCCTTCAGTTGCGAGATTACCCTCTTAAGAAACTACTTCTTTCTCTTCAATTCATCGATTTCCTTATATTTTAAGTTTTCCATGCGGATTCATTCATTTTTATTTTTTTATTTTTATATAATTAATTAAAAAAATATTAAATACTTAAATTAAATACTTTCACCTAGTTGGAGAAGGTGAGTTTGACCCCGTTGAACGGGAGGTCCATGGTTTGAACCTTTGTGACGCAAAGGAGGACACAATAAAAACCCATTCCTCGTTTGTTGTGGCCAGGGTTCTAAGGATTTCTTTGGTGTCATTTTCACCACAAACCAAAGTTAGTCCGCCTTTGTAGTGCAGTTGGAGAAGGTGAGTTTTGTCTCGTTGAATGGGAGGTCCACGGTTCGAACCTCTACGATGCCAAGGGGGACATAATTAAAAAACCATTCCTTGTTGGTTTTGGTTAGGGGTCTAAGGGTTTCTTTGGTGTCGTTTTCACCACAAACCAATTTTTTGGAAAAAGGGCTTATGGTTGCGAAAAAGTTAAAAAAATTGTTTCTCATAATTTTTTGGGTTTTCAAAGGCTAGGCTAGAGGCCTAGAGAATATTTTCATGCCAAAACACCATCAGAGAGGATCAATATTGTTGGAGGGTCTTTCAATAGTATAGATCATGACCAAGAATGGGGGACATAGGTACTTCGGTACCAAATCCTCCAAAACAAGGAATCTCATACCAGGAGAAGTTATGTGGTACCCAAGATAGCTTCAATGTTTGTCAAATATAGGCAAGGAAAATCACAAACACCATGGGTAAGCAAAAAAAGGAGGATTCTCTACTAAGAATGGTGAATGGATGTTTACCACAAGTAAAGGAAATACCAGTATTGGAAATAGTTGAGGACTAGATAGCTAAGGATATAGTTTATAAGACAAAACACAACCTAATAGGCAAATTCATGGGTTTCAAACCGTCTGTGCACTTCCTTCACACATGGATAAGGAAATAATGGTATTTGGAAGAAGAATAAAAAATTCTAACTCTCCCAAATGGGTATTTTTTTGTAGAGTTCACATTAGTGGTAGACCGACAAAAAGTATTTGAGGGAGGGTCGTATCATCACGAGCCAGCGGGACTATTCCTACGTCCATGGAATATGGGATTCGACCCAAAGGTGAACTGAATGTGGTACCAATATAGATAATATTATTTTCCCTTCCCCTTGAAATTTAGAAAGATGAGATACTCGAGGCAATAGGCAACTTACTAGGTCATTATCAAGGTAGATTAAGAGAAACAGTTTTAGGAGGATCGACAATGTTTGCTAGGGTTTGTGTAGAAATGGACCTCAGTAAACCTCTTCCAATAGATATAGACCTAAAAATATGAGATTTTTTTGGTGTCAACAACCAGATTATGAGGTTATTCCATTCAGATGTCTGGTGTACCACACTCATGGACATATGACTAGAATGTGCCCAACAGTTAAGGATCATCAATTTGAACAAGAGGAAACAAGAGCAAATATTAACATGGCGGGCCAATATCCTCAGTAGAAGGTAAATTAGAAATAAGGGAAAGGCCCAAAAAACTCTAAGGGCTTCCAAAAAGTAATCAAAAGGCCAAACAAAAGAAATTAGCATAGTAACTAGAGACAAGGAGAAAATACGGGAAGAACAAATAATAGATATGAGATATTCAAACAACTGAGAAGCTTGGAAATAGAATGGGATTTTCAAATGGAAGGAATAGAGGAGGATACCCAACAATTCACACTAGTATATCATGAACAATAATCCAATCTAGTGTCACGAAACAAGCAAGGAGCAGAACCAAACACAACCTCTCTCATGGAAGAGGAGATTCAACCCACGAGGGAGACCAGAGGAGGGGAAATAGAGCAGGGGATAGTTTTAACTCAAGAAATAGAGATGAAAGAAGGAAATAAGAACAAAGACAAACCTACTTTAGGGATTCATCAAGTGGAGAAGAAACAAAAATTAAACCAATCTATAGGGAGGAAGTGAAACAAGGAAAATATGGAGGAACAAGGAAGAGATTTGAGCCATAATGGAAAGGTAAAATCGATGGCTGATTTTTTCTCTCCTAATTCTCAATGATATTATTTACTTGGAATATGAGGGTTTTAGGCAATCATCCCAGACAAAAGGCACTCAAAAAAATTATTATAGATACGAGTCCAGATATAGTTTTGTTACAGGAAACCAAAGTGCAAGGAGAAGACTTACAAAAAATAAATAGGATAATATGGCAAAAATGAGAGATCCTTACTCAATCTACATAGGGGAAATCAGGTGGATTCACCACTATGTGGAATTAGCAACTATTCCTAGCGATAGGGGGGCCTCTACGAGAGGGGTGTTGATGGTCCGGTTACAAAATAGGAAAAGTGGGAAAAACTGGACTATAGTTAATTTTTATGGAGCACAAATGGATCAATGGGTATCCATCCAAAATTTTAGAGACAACTACCCGGAGGACCAATGGATTGAGGGAGAAGACTTCAATGCAAAGCTTATAATAGAGGAAAAACAAGGAGGCAGATCCATGTTGGAGGAAAATAATAGGTTTTTCTCATCAATAACATGTCAAATGAATCTAATAGATATCCCAACTATGGATAGCTCCATGACCTGGACAAATAGAAGAAAGGAAGGGGAGACAATAAAATATTGCTTGGATCATTTCTTCATGGGAGAGGAACTATACCTGCATACCAAGCATCAATCAAGGGTCATGGATAGGCTTTATTCAAATCATTTTCTAGTAATCCTTACCATAGAAGAAGATAATCATAAAGTTGCAGGAACTTTTAAATTTGAGCTATGGTGGCTGAAATATGAGGAGTTGGGGGACCACATAAAGGAGTGGTGGGAATTAGGGAAACAAATATTTGGGACAACCCAATTCAAACTTCACAAACAACTGAAATATGTTAGGACCCAACTAAAGGAGTGGAGTAAACACAAGAAGGAACTCACTAGAATCCAAAAGAATGAAATCAAGTCAGGAGATAAGATAAGGAACTATTACGAAATATATGTTGCAATGTGAGGCATAAATTATTAGGAGAGAGGAAGCTTTAGAGGAACAAGAATATATTTAATGGATGCAAAGAGCTAGAGTTACATGGTTAAAGGAGGGAGATCAAAACATGACTTTCTTTCATAAGACAACATCTAGAAAACAACCAAATAGAATTACAAGTCTTAAAAATATGATGGGTCATGTAAAAACCAGTGGAAGTGAAATGAAAACTATAGCAAATCAGTACTTCCATACTTTTTTTAGTAACAATGAAAATTTGAATACAATATGGCAAGAGAAGATACTAAAGGCAATTCCGCAATTAGTCAAACCAAAACATAAAAAATTATTAATGGAGGAAATTTCTTTGAAAGAAACATCGCAGATCATACAAAAAATGCAAACAAGAAAGACCTCGTAACCATATGGATCCCCCATTGAATATTATCAAAAATTTTGGGAAATTGTGGGCTAAGCAGTGGTGGAGGCAGTGGAGGAAATCAGACAGAGTAAGCAAATGTTAAAATCCTTGAATCATACTTTTATCACTTTAATTCCTAAGGGCCCACCTAGTAAGATCATTTATAATTATAGGCATATTTCACTCTGTAATGTATTATACAAGATATTAACAAAGCTTATAGCAAGGAACTTAAAATATTTTTTACAAAATTTGGTTTCAAGTGAGCAATGTGGTTTTGTTGAAGACAGAGAAATTCTAGATGGAATAGTACTGGCACAGGAAGTGATACACACAATGTCCAAGCAAAAGGACCTAGGTATATTTATTAAATTATATCTTTCTAAAGCCTATGATAGAGTAGATTGGTCTTTTTTGCAAAGGATTTTAGAAAAATGGGCTTTGCAGAGGAGTGGAGAGATTGGGTAAAAGCTTGTACACATACTACATCATTCTCAGTTTTGGTAAATGGCAGTCCCTCTTCCATGTTCATAGCAGGAAGGGGTTGAGGCAAGGGGACCCTCTTTCCCCTTACCTTTTTATCCTTTATGTAGAGGGTCTAGGGAGACTATTAAAAAAATGGAGACAAGAGGGGAGGCTAAGGGGTCTAAAAATCAATTCTCATATTGAGATAAATCACCTCTAGTTTGTGGATGATACAACTCTTATTAGTCAAGCCAATCTTCTAGTAGCAAGAAACATAAAAGAAATTTTCGATGGGTATACTCAAGCTACAGGACAAACTTTTTATGGAAAAAATCTCAAATAGTTTTTCAATACAATGAAGAGGGTGAGAGATAAAATTATACAATTTTTGAAATTCATGGAAACTCCTTTACCCATATAGTATTTAGGAGTACCTCTATCTGCAAAGAAAATAAAAAGCAAGGAGTGGAAAGGGTTGATTGAAAAACTTCAAGCTAAGTTGAGAAACTAGACACACAAATGGCTAAGCTTGGTAGGAAGGCTTACAATGATTAAAGTTGTGCTACAAGCTCTCCCAGTATATATATTCCATACTTCAGGCTCCAAAGCATATTTTGAAAGATATTGATAAACACACAAGAAAGTTTTTGTGGTCAGGTGCAATGGAAGAACAAAAATTAGCACTAGTTGGGTGAGAGAAGATATGTCAACCAAAAAAACAAGGAGGATTGGGGATAAGATCAACATCCCAAAGCAACAATGCGCTAGCAGGGAAGTTATATTGGATATGGATTACAACTAATAGGGGCTTATGGAGTAGACCGCTACAAGCTAAATATTACCCAAGAGTGGCTGAGAAAGATATCCCAAGACACAGAGTGGAAGGAGAGGGATCTATAGTATGGAGAACAATGGAAGCAAGCCAGGAGTTAATAAATCCATACCTATATTGGTAGTTAGGGGATGGAAAGGAAGCCCTATTTTGGGAGGATTCATGGAATCAATCTCAACCAATTATTCAGACATTCCAAAGATGAAGAGTTGGAAAGTAGAGCTCCAAAAGGCAGGGTGGTGGAAAACCTCTTACTTTATAAAATTATGGAATCAACATGTGCCAGACTTACTACAATGGAAACATCCCCGATAATGGCCAGTGAGAGGGATAGAGGAACTAACCAAAAAATATGGAGACATCTCCAAATACACCCAATTCAAGATGGTTCTACGATGGATATGCTTGGATGGGGAGGAAGCAAGTTGGGAATATATAAGGTAAAGGAGGGATACAAGGTAGTTTATGGATATGAGATTACCCTAGCACCACTTCCATGGATATTTATCTAGAAAAAGGAAGGATGGCCAAATATTAACATTTTCTCATGGTTGATTAACCATAGAAAGTGTTTGACATTTAATAATCTGAGAAAAAAAGGTTTCTACGGGCCTTCCAAATGTGTTATGTGTGGAAAGGCAGAGGAGACCTTGAATCACCTACTTTTTGGATGTTATTTTGGTAAATACATATGGATTAGTTGGTGAAGGTAGATGAGATAGCATTGGGAAATTTTTGAGAGCCAAGAAAACTTTTATGAGAAATGGAAATAGTGCAACTTTAAGACTAAAACAATGAAAATGGCATGGAATTTGGGGCCTAGCTTCATATGGTGGTAGTTATGGCTAGAAAAAAATGCACACATATTTAGATCAAAGCACAGAACAAGGGAGCAAGTATGGGAGAGTATTATGAGTAAGGTAATGGAAACGATGTCTATTAGATTACAGGAGGAAACAAACATAGAAATAGAGAAAGTGACTATTTTATGAAGCTTTGGAATAACTGTAAAATAAAAATAATTAAGGGTTGGATGCGCAAGTGAGATCTCCTCAAATAACATAGAGTGGAGACCTCCTCCAAAAGAGTGGGTGAAGGCAAACACAGATGGGGCTTCTACTAAAAACCCTGGAAAAGTTGGTTTTGGCATTATCATACAAAATTGAAAAGGAGAACATGTGTATTAGAGAGCAGAAGGTATGGGGGAGACAACAAATAATGAAGCAAAAGGACATGTGATATTGTCAGCATCAATGATAGCTCTACATTTACATAAGCTATGGATAGAGATAAACTCTCATATATGGGCTTGAATTTTGGATCCTAGAAGACCCTTTCAAGTGTTGGGAATTGGCGAGATGAGGAAGGTGAAAGTAGTTCAAAATATTTGTAAGGTTTTTCATGATGTTTTTATTACATATATCAAGCGAGAGGGAAATAGATTGGTAGATTATTTAGAAAAATAGGGAAAATAATTGGAGGGAGGGCAATATGTGGACTCTTAGATGGAAGATCAGATAAGTTGGTACCAAAAAATCCAAGGGATACGAGAGGTGGTACAAACATATAGTAGAATAGGAAAAGCATCTAGTGATTCTAATGAATCTATCACAATTAAGCCACGAAGTGAAACAACATAAATATAAAGAGACAGATATTTTTTAAACCATAAAATATTAGTAGAATATTTTTTTCTCCCATATTTTTTATCAAACTCATTTTACTTTGTAATACAGTTTCTATAAATGTAATATATTTTTCATTAAAAAAAAAAATTAAATAGCCACAAACCTCTTTATATAAATCTTCGTTTTGAATGCCTTAATTTTAGGCCATAGAGGTTAACCCTTTTACCCACCCCTAACAAGAATTAAATCACTATCTAACACTTGTTTTTTAACTTTAATTAAAATTAGTTTAAATTTAAATTTAAATTAACATGGGAGTCGAAGGAGGAAAGATGAACTAAGGTTTCTGGAGCTAGGGAAAAACTAGGGCATCAGTTGGGTAGCCGAAGAGATTTCTGGTTACTGTGGATTTGAAGACAAGATTGTTGTCCCAGGAGGGTCCAATGGGGACACCTTCGGATCCTCTTCTAGAGAGACATAGTTCTTTTGCAGATTTGTTAAAGGATAAATCTCCATCAAATACTAAAGAAGCACAAAAAATTGCATTAAAAATGCTCTTTACGGTTGCTGGAAATAGATCAACATCTCAACGAGTTAATGGATGCTTGCCACAGTTAGAATCAAGGCCAAAGATTGTCATTGAGCAAAGGATGGTTGAAGAAACAGTTTTATATAGAGCCAATCATGATTTGATCTGTAAAATTCATGGGTATTCGCCCTACCCTAAATTTTTTGCATTCTTGGGTCCGGCAAAACTGGGAGCCTCTTGGTGAGTATTCTTTATGGTTTATTAGCAATGGATATTTTATTGTTAGTTTTTCTTCACTTGCCGATAGAAATAGGGCTTTCAAATAAGAAAAGAGGAATCATGGTCCGACAAGATTATTTATTCAACCCTGGAGAGTGGGATTTGATCCTCGAATTGAACCCACTGTTGTCCCGGTTTGGATCCGTTTGTATGCACTTCCAATGGAGTTTTGGAGTGATTAGGTATTGGAAATTATTGGTAATTCCCTTGGAAGACATTTGGGTGTTTCCAAAGACACAATAGAAGGAAACACAATTGTTTATGCAAGATTATGTGTGGAAATGGATCTTAGCCAGCCTCTACCAGTAGAGGTGGAACTTGAACTTGCAGGACTATCTTGGATTCAACAGCTAGATTATGAGGCATTGCCCTTCAGATGCAGAGTCTACCACAAATATGGGCATTTGGCCTGATTTTTCCCAAATAATATGAACATAAAAATGGAGGCTCCTCTAGGAATGTCAAATCCTCCTAAGGAGGGTAAGTCAACAATAAACAAAGAACCAACCAATATTTCTCAGGGTAAAGAAGCACAGAGATATGGTTTTGAACAACCCAAAAGAAGGAGAAGGTAAAAGAAAAAATATGGTAAAGAGCAAACCCAACTCAAGCCCTCCAATAGGTATGAGATATTTAAGACACTAATGGACCAAGAAGAACAATTCATGGAAGGAGTGGATGGGAATAATGAAAATAATAACATCCATGTTCAAGCTCCTCTCTCATCTCCCCCCGTCATAGAGCAGGTAATTGAGTATAGTGAGTTACCGTAGTCAGAGAGTGTAGGGGTATTGATAGTGCATAACCAAGAGCATCCAATAATTAAGGATGTCAGCATGGGAATAGCAAAAAAGAATAGAGAAAGGCCAACTTTAGGGATAACTCAGGTGGAAAAGAGATAAAAAAATAGCAACTCTCAAGGAGTGGGTAGAAAATCAAATAAGGAATTGATAGCAGTTCAAGGAGACAAACTAATCACTGAAGGATCGGTGAGGCCAATAGATTTTTATTGCTCTCAAGGTAACCAATGATTATACAATCATGGAATGTTAGGGGTTTAAACAGTAGAACCCATCAATCTGCTATTCGAAGACTCTTAGAAAAATGTAAAACAAATTTTTTGCTTATCCAGGAGACAAAAATGTCGTTAGATCTTATGTGTAAAATAGTTAACAGAATTTGGAAGGGTGCTGGTCATATGGAGGTGGCTACCCAAGGTGCCTCGTGGGGATAGTTACTCTTTGGAACTCTCTTGAATGGACTGCAATAGAACATATAGCTTGGAGGGGTGTTCTCACATCACATTTTAGAAATAATGTCACAACTGAACATGTTTTAATCACAAATTTTTATGGGGCTCAAAACCTAGATGGTCAGATGCATCAATGGAAAGTTGTGCATAACATGAGAGTCTCAAGGGAAGATTTAGACTGGATTATTGTTGGGGATTTTAATGCTAAATTATCCTCTAGAGATCAGGAAGGGGGAACCCCAATTTTGGACCCAGGGGATCGTCTTATGATTGCCCAAGTCCAGACATTACACTTGGTGGATATTAAATGCCCTGAAACCAACTATACATGGACTAATAAGAGGAGGGAGCCACATAGCATGAAGGTGAAGTTAGATCATTTTTTGGTTTCAGAGGAGGCATTTGTAAAATGGAATATAAAATTTTAGATTTTGGAGGGTCCAGTTTCATATCACTTTCCCATTTTGTTGGAAGGAGGGATCAAGACAGTGCAACATCACAAACCATTTAAATTTGAAAACTTTTGGTTACAAAAAGAGGAAATTCGAAAGAAAATTCCATAGTGGTGGGAAGAAGGTCACCCAACATATGGGACAACAATGTTTAGATTCCACAAACAACTTCATTATGTCAAAGTTCAACTGAAACAATGGAGGCGAGCTAACAAGACAGACTTCCAGGTCCAAAGAGCTCCATTGGTGGCCAGATGGGATGAGATTCAAAAACACTTTAGGGAAGGAAAAATTACAGAGCAGCTCAAAGAATAGGATGATGCATTGCGTAAAGCGGTTGAGGACATTGACAACCAAGAGGAGACCTACTGGAAACAGAGAGCAAGAACCACTTGGTTATTAGAAGGTGATAAAAATACCAAATTTTTCCATCGGACTACTTGTGCTAGGAGACAGATGAACAACATGGAAGCTCTTCAAGATGAGAACGGACACTCCTTTGATACACTTCTAGGTATGCATTTCCATTCAATGGATTATTTTTCTAAACTATTTAAGGAAAGTATGGTGCAAGATGAAGAGGCTCAAAAAGACGTTATTGTTGTCATATCCTCTATTATCTCTGAAGAAGAAGATCAGACCCTTCTTAAACCCATTGATAGAGAGGAACTGAAGAATGTAGTCTTTGGAATGACCATCGAAAAAACTCCAGGTCCAGATGGCTTTCCAATTGAGTTTTTTAGGCCTTTTGGGATAACTTGGAGGAGGATGTAATGGTTGTTATAGAGGAGTCCAAAGGTAGTAAAAGAATGCTTAAAGCATTAAATCATACTTTCATTACCTTAATTCCAAAAGGGGAGGAGGGGGTACATATTTTAGATTATAGACCTATTACCTTATGCAATGTCATATATAAAATAATCACAAAGGTAATGGTTGAGCGGCTAAAACCTCTTCTACATAACATTATCTCCTCGGAGCAAGGGGGTTTTGTAGAGGGTAGGCAGATCTTGGATGGTGTGGTTCTAGCTCAAGAGGCAATCCATTCAATGCAAACATCTGGTAATAGAGGAATGTTCATAAAATTAGATATGTCAAAGGCTTATGATAGGGTGGAGTGGAGCTTCTTGTCAAAGATGATGGCAGCATTTGATTTCTCTCAGGATTGGATAGAATGGGTCATGAGTTGTGTTTCTACTTTGACATACTCAGTGTTAATCAAGGGTCTTCCCTCACAACCGTTTGGAGCTACTCGAGGCCTTCGTCAAGGAGATCCTTGCTCTCCCTATATTTTTCTCATATTGGTTGAAGGATTGGGTAGACTTATCTTGAGGAGAAGACAACAAGGTTTGCTAACAGGTATCAAGGTGGGTGAGGAAGTTTTGACTCACCTATAGTTTGTGGATGACACAGGATTGGTGGGAGTGGCTAGCTTCAGGGAAGTAAGAATGATTAGAGATACACTTAATGTCTACCTTAGGGCTACAAACCAATTCATCAATGATAAAAAATCCAAAGTGGTCTTTTTCAATCTTGATCAAAGGCTTTAGAACAAAGTTTTAGAGATCTTGGGATTCACAAGGACTTATCTCCCAGTGGTATACTTGGAGGTCCCTTTGCATTTTAAAAAACTAAAAATAGATATCTGGAGGAATCTTTTGGATTGTATCAAGGATAGAATTAATCATTGGTCTCACAAATGGTTAAGCTATGGGGCTAGATTAACTTTTTTACAGTCAATCATTCAGGCCATGCCAATTTATAAATTTTCTATCCTTGCTACCCCACATACTATATGGAAAGAGTTGGACAAGATGGCTAGAAAATTTTTATGGGAAGGAGTAAAAGGAGAGAGGAAATGGGCCTTAGTAGGTTGGGATAAAGTAAACCAGCCCAAAGAATCCTCCACTTGATATGAGCGAGATGGAGGAGAGGAGCAGCGGCGACGAGTTTTCAAAATTTTTAGGCGTGAAAAGCAGCGGTGGTTCAGAGGGTTTGGGCAGGACCCTTGAGCTTGATCCAGGCACGGATCCAGAGGATGGGAGGCCAGCAGCGGCAGTAGAGGTTATCCAGAGAGAGTGTGACCCCCCCATAAAGACCCGGAAAAAGGGACCCAGCTGAGCGAGGCGGGCCCCAGAGGAGCCCAATCCTTTGCGGATACAGTCTTAGGGAGAAAGAGTGTCTTTCTTTCTCTCCCGCCCCTCATTCTGTTAAATAATAGGGTAAAGGCACCTATCGATTCGATGGAGCCATGTTTAGCCATGGAAGAGTTTTCTTTAGTGGGCAAGTTTCTGGGTGGAAGGCCAGATATAGAAACTATTCGTTCTTGGGCCCTATCCAAATGGAGGACGGCGGGTAGTTTGGAGGTTGTTGCCCTTTCCAGGGGGTTTTTCATCTTAATATTTAACAATAAGGAGGATGCGAGCCGCGTTCTCACTGGAGGACCCTGGTTTTTAGGGAAACGCAGCCTTTTCCTTAGGAAATGGGGTGAAGATTTTGACCCTAAAAAATAGAACATTAATACTGCTCCCATTTGGGTGCGACTTCCCAATCTTCCAGCTCAATTTGTCAACGATTATTGGCTACATGGCATCGCCAGAACGATCGATGAACTGGTGTCCATATATCATGCAACCTTGGCTAGGACAAGGATGACTCATGCAAGACTCTGCGTCAATGCCAATCTTGAATCTGAACTGCCAAATGTTGTGGAACTTGAGTATGGCAACTATCTTAGATATCAGATGGTGGAATACGAAAATAAGCCAGCTTATTTCCCTGAGTGTAAATCACAAGGCCACCTACAAAATCAGTGCCCTACACTAGCAGCAAAGAGAGACATCCCCAGATCGGAAAGCAATCATGCAAATGAGAAAGGGCTTCCTAGGAACCTCCCTCTAAAAAGAGGCCCTGGTGGCAAAGGAGGGTTTAGGCCGTTAAAAAATAACTACATGTCTCAGGAGAAAGACTATTAGAGTGCAAGGCATTCTCAGAGCAAAGACAAGCTTCATCTCACGAAATATCCAAAAAACCAGGTAAGCCCTAAATCTCCAAGCTCAAATCAGTTCAATATTTTAGCCGATCTACCAGCAGAAGGGGAGATCGAGGAAGTAGAAGAGGATAACAGGCAATGTGCTCTCCCTGAAACCCTAGAATCCCCATCAAAGGCGGGCCCGTCTAATCCCATATCAAATATCCCTCCAATCCCTCAGGAAGGGGCTAGGCTTAGCCCCAGAGATTATAGAAAAAGAGTGGAGGAGATTTCATCTTCTAAACCAGACCTCCCCAATATCATAGCCAGAAGTCCGCCCAACCAGATAGAAGATTCTTCTTTCAAACTAGGAGAATACAGGAAGAAGATGGAGGAGTTAGACTCGAGGACTGAGATGATAGAACTGGATGATTTCGAGGAATGTGGGAGTCCGGTTCTTCAACAGTTAGATCCCCCTCAATTTAGCCCCAAAAAGACCAGGAGCACGACTAAGTCACCCATTGACTTTGGTTGTGAGAGAAATAAGGGGAGGATTTCAAACGCAGAGCATAACAGAATGAGGACTGACAATGAAATTGCCAGCGGTAAACAGAAAACTCTGATCCAACAAGTTATCCTAGGGTTCGAAGATAACAAATCAGGAAAACCTCCTCAGGGAAGGGGGAAAGGGAAGAACTCTAAACAATCTAAATGAAGGTTCTCTCATGTAATGTGAGAGGCCTCAATGGCCGGCCCACTCAGAGAGTGGTTAGTTCGCTAAGAAGGTAGTACAATCCAACAATTTTGATGTTGCAAGAAACAAAATTAGATGAAGTCCAGTCAAAATCGATAGCTAAAAAGATGTGGAATCAAGGGGAAATGGTGTTTATTCCAGCAAGGGGAACGTCTGGGGGCCTCATGGTTTTGTGGGACCCTCGGGTAGTGGAAGGCAGTGTCATCCAAGAGGACGACAGGGTGTTAAGTGTGTTTTTCCATGATTTTGAAAATAATAGATCATGGATCTGTTCCAATGTGTATGCTCCTAACTCTGTTCAGGGGAGAGCCTCTTTGTGGGAGTTTTTGGGCAATCTGGGTGATGCTTTCCATGACATCCCCTGGGTTGTGGCAGGTGACTTCAACACGCCGCTATACCCATCAGACAAAAAGGGTGGATCTGGGCTCCCCTCCAGAAGCATGGAAGACTTCAACGAGTTTGTTAACTCGAATCAACTGATGGATGTGAAGCTAAGAGGAGCCAAGTATACTTGGAGCAACAGGAGGTCTGGCAGCCAACTGATCTAGGAAAGACTTGATAGGTTCTTCTTATCCAAGGAGGTGATGGCTGGGTTTGGAGACTCCACCTTGCATACCTTCCCCAAAATCTCTTCTAATCACAACCCCATCCTCTTGGAGGTCCCAAAGTCTAACTCTTTCAAAAAACCCTTTCATTTTCAGTCGATGTGGATCAGACACCCGGATCTAAAAGAAAGCATGTCCATTTGGTGGCAACAACCTTTCCATGGAAGTTCGGGTTTTATTCTTGCTCAAAAGCTGAAATTAGTTAAGAATAACCTTAGAACTTGGAATAAGGAGGTTTTTGGGAACCTGTTTGAGAACAAGGAAAAAGTGAGGGAAAGGTTGCAGGTCATTGACAACTCGATCCAGAGTGGTACCAATGATGAAGCTACTAGGAAGGAGGAACTAGCCAATCTGTCAGAATATCATAATATCTTAGCTTGTGAGGAGACCTACTGGAGACAAAAATCCAGGGCTCTATGGCTAAAGGATGGAGATTCAAACTCAAAGTTTTTTCATGTTACCACCTTGAGGAATAGAAGTAATAATAAGATCAGAGAGTTAACCAAAGCTGATGGATCCAAAACCCAATATTTAATGGAGATCATGGAGGAAGCAGTAGCTTACTTCAGCTCACTTCTCGGGGATGAATCCCAGGTTAAAGAAGAAGCCAAGGAAACCCTCCTTCAATCCATTTCGATTTTGGTTGGTGAGGCCATAAATGGTAAGCTTCTTGCTCCCTTCACTGATGAGGAAATTAGAAAAGCCCTGTTTAGCATGGATCCTGAGAAGGCCCCTGGCCCTGATGGGTTCCCTCCTCGGTTCTACCAAGCTTTCTGGGATACGGTAGGACCGGATGTCATCTCTGCTATCAAAGAATTTTAGGCTTCAAAACATATACCGCGAGGGTTCAAGTCCACCTTTATCGCCCTGATTCCTAAGGGCCCATCTCCTGAGACCATGGCAGATTTTAGACCGATTAGTCTTTGCAATGTGTCCTACAAGATATTTTCAAAATCCATTGCTAATAGGATGAAAGAAATTCTTCCCCTCATTATCAATTCAAGCCAAGGCAACTCTGTCAAAGGGAGATCGATTTTGGATGGTGTGATTACTGTCCATGAAGCTTTGCACTCTGCAAGTCAAACCAACAAGGTGGTCTTAGCCCTAAAGCTCGATATGAACAAATCTTTTGACCGTATCAACTAGGATTTTCTGACGGCTGTTCTCCTAAAGTTCAATTTTCATCCTCAGTGGGTCAGGCTGATAAAAGAGTGCATTTATGAACCTTGGTTCTCAGTTCTGGTCAATGGTACGACAGCTGGGTACTTCCAGAGTCACAGAGGGCTCAGACAAGGAGATCTAATTAGCCCAATGTTGTTTGTCATTGTGGTAGAGGCTCTGGGAAGAACTATTAAAGCAGCATGCAATACTGGGTTAATTTCAAGGATCAAAGCCACCTCTCTCATCAACCCTATTAGTCACCAAAAATTTGTGGATGACACTTTGTTGTTGACCCAGTCGTCTATGGTTGAAGCTAGAAGGATCAAGCTCATCCTCCAACTCTATGAAGATGCGGCAGGCCAGAAGGTGAATTTTAACAAAAGCAAGCTTTATTTCCTTAACACCCCAAATCAGAGACAAGCCAGAATTGCTCACATCTTGGGTTGTTCGATAGTGTCTCTCCCGACCACGTACCTAGGCCTCCCCCTCTTCTACGGCTCTCCGTGTAGTTCTATGTGGGATAGAGTGGTAGAAAGAATCCAAAAGAAACTGGCTGGTTGGAAAGGTCATTTTCTGTCTCAAGCCGGGAAACTCACCCTCACCAAGGCCTCCCTCCAAAGCATTCCAGTTTATTTTCTTTTTTTCTTTAGAGCTCCAACCAGAATTTTTCAAAAAATAGAACAGATTCAAAAGAACTTTCTCTGGTCTGGATCTGAAGAAAAACAGAGGATCCACCTTGTGGGTTGGGGCAAGGTTTGTAGACCGAAAGAATTCGGAGGGCTTGGACTGAGAAGAATTACACATCTAAACACAGCTTTAGTAGCTAAACAAGATTGGCGCCTTATTAAAAATGAGGAAAATGAGTGGACTGCCATAATTAGAAGGAAATATCTTCAAGATCTTGATTTCCTAGATGATACGGTGCATAGAAGAGGTTCTGCGTTCTGGAGAGCTATCCTATCTAGCAGAGAAGTCCTAAAGAAAGGCCTAAGATGGGTCCTTGGCAATGGTCAGAAGATCAGGTTCTGGGATGACAGGTGGGCCAAGGAAGTAGCTTTGTCTCAGGTTTCTCACCTTGCTAGGGTCAAAAGAATCACAGAGGTTTTATATGGAAGGAAAGTTGCTGACTTTATGAGGCAGGATAGAGGAAGGCTTAGCTGGAAACAGATTAGGATCCCTGGGCTTGAAGCAGTCTCAGAAGAAATCCAAAGCATATTGCGTCTTCAATTCATTTCCATGAGTCCTGGGCAGGATCAGGTGATTTGGGCACCTTTCGAAAATGGGCAGTTCACAGTCAAATCTGCTTATATGCTAATGGTTGATTCTCAGGACCCCATCCTCCAACCTCAGTTGGTGTGGGTCAAAAAGCTTATTCCCAAAGTTGCTATGTTCTCGTGGTTGGTGATCCAAGGCGGGATTCTTACTATTGACAACTTGATTAGGAAAGGTTTGATTGTTGCTAACCGTTGCTGTTTGTGCAGGGCCAATTGGGAGTCAACCCTCCATATTTTCCTTGAATGCCCAGTCTCTTCAAGCATCCTCAATAGGTTATTGCAAGCCTTTAATATTTTTTGGGTCAGACCTGCTACCATCCTTGACCTCTTCCACCAATGGCCAAATCCCTTTGTCAGCCTTAGATTGAAGTTTTTTTGGAAGGTCTGTCTTCATCATTTTCTGTGGCAGATTTGGCTTGAACGAAATCATAGAGCTTTCCATGAGTCCTGCCATGATGCCTCTTCCATCACCAATAATATCATTTCCTTTGCCTGTGAAAATGTTAGCCTTATCCCCCTTGAAGCTCGCAACCCTCCCCTCTGGGAGAGACTGATCGCTCACTCTTTAAATTTTACCCTGGCTGAAAATCCCATGACCCCCAAGGTTAATCCCAGAGTTAATGTCAAGTGGAATCCGCCCCTTGTTGGATGGCTCAAGCTCAACTTTGATGGGGCTTCCAAAGGTAATCCTGGCAAA
This sequence comes from Wollemia nobilis, assembly GCA_028583015.1. Lineage (NCBI taxonomy): Eukaryota > Viridiplantae > Streptophyta > Pinopsida > Araucariales > Araucariaceae > Wollemia > Wollemia nobilis. Next base: position 1,542,637 of record JAQPPZ010003577.1, read on the forward strand.
GCAGGGGCTGGAGGTGTAGTGAGAAATCATCAAGGATGTTTGGTGATGGCCTTTTCTGAGCAGTTAGGAACCAGAACTAACAATGAGGCGAAAGCTAGAGCGCTCTGGAGGGGTCTTCAGTTGGCTCAGGACATAGAAGATAATCTTATTGTTGAAGGAGATTCCATGCATATCATTAACCTTATCAACAATGGGAAAACTCCTCCATGGCGGTTTAAGACTGTCATAGAAGAGGCGAGGTACCTCTACCAAGCCAGGAATGAGCGAAGAGCCGAGCATGTGTTTAGGGAACCTAATAAATCTGCTGATATCTTAGCCAATTTAGGAGTGGAAGCTTATGGTTTGGTCACTTGGGAACTCAGGGTTCCAAGTGAAGTGGACAAGATTATCCAAAATGATCGCCAATGATGTTGCATCTGTGGAAGTTGGAGAAAGGAAGAGAAGTGTTCTGTCTCCCGAAGATTTTCTATTGCGTTTTCACGACCAAAAAACACAAGTGTGACCATGTTCCAAAATTGTCGCGATATCGCGACATGTCGCCGTATCGCGGTCAACGTAGAGCAGCAAAGGTTTTGACCATCAGTTGTCGCGATATCGTGACTCATCGCCGTGTCGTGCTCCAAAGTTGCAGTGAAAAGCTCATAAGGTTTTTGTCGTGATATCGCGACGTGTCATCGTATCGTGGTCAAAGTAGAAGCGGCGATGTGTTGACCCAAAATTGTCGTGAAATCGTGACTTGTCACACTTTCATGCCTATGAGAAGCAGTGTTGAGCTTCATGATTTTTTGTAACGATTTCGTGGCTTGATGCATTTTTGCGACCTGCTGAGTTTTCGTGGTGCTCGAGGCTGGAAAAAGCTAAGTGTGGAAGTTTGGCGCGATTTCACGACCGACAGAGTCAGAAGAGAGCGCCCTACTAAACCGTCATGATTTTGCGACGTGTCGCCCTTTCGTGGTCAAAGCAAAGTAGGAGTGGCGTTGACCGAAAAGTGTCGCGAAATCATGACATGTTGCGTTGTCGTGCCCAAAAGAAACATTCAAGAGCTTAGAGTATTTTTGTCATGTTTTTGTGGAGTGTCTCATTTTCGTGGCTTGATGCAGTTTCGCGAAGCCCAAGCTTGGATTTTTCTAAGTATGGAAAGTTGTCACGATTTCGTGACCAACAGCGGTAGAAGGAAGCTCCCGGTAAGTATGTCACGTTTTCACGACGCGGATGTGACTATGTTGCAAAAGGCTGTTAGATGTCGCGAAATCGCGACATGTCGCATTTTCGCGACTTGTCACGATTTCGCGGAGATGCAGATAGTGAAACTAAAGGCAGATAGATGTCGAGAGAAAAAGTTAAAGTTGAAGTTAATTTTGATAAGACTTTCCATTTTTGTGACAAGGAGAAAAATCGTGAAGTGGTTGGAAATTGTTGCTGAAGGCAGAAAATTGTCGCGAAATCGCGACTTGTCGCATTTTCGTGACCTGTCGCAAAATCGCGGGCGGGTTTGCAGGCAAAGCAAAAGGGAAAAAATTGTCGCGAAATCGCGACGTGTCATTTTTTCGCGGCTTGTCGCGAAATCGCGGTGCTGCATGAAGGTGAAGCAGAAGGCTCGTTGTTGTCGCGATTTCGCGACTTGTCACCTTTTCGTGACCTGTCACGAAATCATGGATTTTTTGGCTTTGGATACTGCTGGATGTTTTTTGTCATGAAATCACGACATGTCGCATTTTCGTGACATGTCGCATTTTCGCGACTTATCGTGAAATCACGGTGTTGCTGAAAAGCATAGCGTTTGGCCGGTTGCTGTCGCAATTTTGTGACTTGTTTCATTTTTGCGACTTCTTACGAAATCGCGGAGGTGAGGGTTATTGGTGACAGGTGGCTATGGTGCGCCCTTTTGTTTTCTTATCCATAACAGCTCTATGCTGATTATTGTAAAAGGTTTTGGGTCAACCTAGGAAACCCGTTTGCAATGAAATTGATCCTTAATTACCAAAAAAAAAAGTAAGCCAGCCCAAGGTAAAAGGAGGTTTGGGACTGAGAAGATCAAAGTTAAATAATAAAGCTTTGGCTGGAAAGCTTTATTGGAGGTGGATTTCCCAACCAACTTCTTTATTCAGTAGAATCTTAACTAGTAAATATTTGGGACATGTAAACCCAAATGAGGTGGGTCATTTCCCTTTGGATGGTAATGGATCCTTAGTGTGGCAGGCTCTCAAGTTAGGATCTTAGGTAGTTAAAGATATATTATTTTGGAAAGTGGGGAGAGGGGAGAAGGCACGATTTTGGACTGATTCATGGGATCAATACCCACCTATCATTGTTGAATTTCCTGAATTGCAACCAATAAAAACAACCATATAAACCAAGATATGGGTTCAAATTGAAAGTTATTTCAACACTAGTTAGCTGGGGGATTATAAGTTTAAGCAGTTTAAGAAGTTGGATGAATGGCCAATATAAATCCCTCCGGATTTGACACCCATCATGACTAAAATCTTGGCAGAAATATTTCTCATAGGTAGAGACGAGGAGGATGAATTAGCTTGGGGCTATGGGAGCCTTGGTGTCTACACAGTGAAGGACGGATATGATAAGATCCTTCCAGAGCCTCCTCCTCATACATATCAGGTTGAGGATTGGAGAAAGATTTGGCAGTCCAAGGGTTGGCCGAAAGTAAACTTTTTTGCCTGGCAATTCATGCATAATGGAATTCTTACTTTTGATAATCTCAGATGTAAGGGAATCATTGGTCCATCTCAATGTGTTTTATGCTACAAGAGCGAGGAAACAACTGATCACTTGATGTTTGAGTGCCCATTCAAGTTCCAGATTTGGGAGAGATGGTTTTTATATTATAAAATTCAAGTTAATGGTGATTTGAATCGGATTAATATTTGGGAAAGATGGAAGAGGGGTAGATTTAAATCTAAAGCTCTTTGTATTGGTTGGGAGCTTGGATTAAACTTTATTTGGTGGCAAGTGTGGTTGGAGAGAAATGCTAGAATTTTTAGAGAAACTTTTTCTTATTTAGATGGATTTTGGCAGGTCATTTGGAGCAAAGTCATAGAAACTGTGGCAGTATATTCTAAAGAGGAAACTCAAGTTGTTATTGGGGCAATGGAAAAGGAAGTTGAAGTGCAAAAGGCACAGGACAGAGCTAGTTGGAAACCACCCCCAGAAGGTTGGATTAAAATTAATACTGATGGAGATGCAAAAGGCAATCCGAGTAGAGCTGGAATTGGAGTGGTTTGCCGAAATCATGTTGGAACAGTGCTCTATTGGGAACTGCAAGGCTTGGGAAGAGCCACAAACAATGAATCAGAAGCCTTAGCTATCAAATCTGCTTCTATTTGGGCAGTAAAACAAGGTCACAGGAGGATAATACTAGAATAAAATTCTCAAATAATGGTTGGAGCTCTAGATTGCATGAGGAACTTTGCTTTGAAAACTTGGAGGTTAAGGAATTATGGAGGGAATTAGATGATGTGATTCCAGTTTATGTGAGTAGAGATCTAAATAAAGTGGCAGACTTCTTGGCTAAGATGGGTGCTAAGAAGGAGGTAGGGGTTCAGTGGCACAGTGACATGGCTATTGAGGATGAGGTGATTAGGCAGGGTGTTGAAAGGTCCCTGAACCTTGTACAAAGTAGTCGTGGGCCTCCGAAGAGGGAGGCAAAGGGGAAGAATGACGGCAACAGACCGAGATAGCCTGAAAACAGTAGGGGCCACATAAGGTAAAGGTGCCTAGAGGAACCAACTAGAAGTACTAACTTTTTTGCATGTTTTCCAAGAAGACCAAAGAGGCCCATGAGCTAAAGATCAAAGAAAAAGCAAAACACCACAAGGAGAAATGTGTCACAATATCGTGACATGTTGCATTTTTGCGGTCCAAAGCAAAGGGAGAAAGCAAGGAGGAAAAAGTGTCACGATATCACGACATGTTGCAATGTCATGGCCAAAGGAGGAAAAGGTGTCGCGATATCACGACAAGATGCATCATCGTGATCGAAGGAGAGAAAGTGTCACGAAATCATGACATGTTGCAACATCGCTGCCAAAAGAGAAGAAGTGTCATGATATCGCGACATGTTGCATCATCGCGGCCAAAGGGGGAAAGGTGTCATGATATCACAACATGTTGCATCGTCGAGGCCAAAGGAGAAAAGGTGTCGTGATATCGCAACATGTTGCATCATCATGGCCAAAGGAGAAAAAGTGTCTTGATATCGCGACATGTTGCATCGTCACGGCCAAAGGAGAAAAAGTGTCACGATATCACGACATGTTGCATCGTCACGGCCAAAGGAGAAAAAGTGTCCCGATATCGCGACATGTTGCATCGTTGCGACCAAAAGAGAAAAAGTGTCACGATATCATGACATGTTGCATCATCACGGCCAAGAGAGAAAAAGTGTCGTGATATCACGACATGTTGCATCGTCGCGGCCAAAGGAGAAAAATGTCACGATATCGTGACATGTTGCATCGTCACGACCAAAGGAGAAAAAGTGTCGCGATATCGCGACATGTTGCATCATCGTGGCCAAAAGAGAAAAAGTGTCGCGATATCGCGACATGTTGCATCATCGTGGCCAAAAGAGAAAAAGTGTCACGATATCGCGACATGTTGCATCGTCGTGGCCAAGAGAGAAAAAGTGTCATGATATCGTGACATGTTGCATCATCGCAGCCAAGAGAGAAAAAGTGTCGCGATATCGTGACATGTTGCATCGTCGCGGCCAAGGGAGAAAAATGTCGCGATATCGCGACATGTTGCATCGTCACGGCCAAGGGAGAAAAAGTGTCGCGATATCGTGACATGTTGCATCGTCACGGCCAAGGAATAAAAAGTGTCGTGATATTGTGACATGTTGCATCATCGTGGCCAAAAGAGAAAAAGTGTCGCGATATCGCGACATGTTGCATTGTCGCGGCCAAAGGAGGAAAAGGTGTCGCGATATCGTGGCATGTTGCAACATCGCGGCCAAAGGAGAAAAAGTGTCACGATATCGCGACATGTTGCTTTGCCACGGCCTATGGAGGTAAAAGTGTCACGATATCATGACATGTTGCATCGTCGCGGCCAAAGAGAAAAAATGTCACGATATCGCAACATGTTGCATCATCACGGCCAAAAGAGAAAAAGTGTCGCGATATCGCGACATGTTGCATCATCGCGGCCAAAGGAGGAAAAAGTGTCACGATATCGCAACATGTTGCAACGTCGTGGCCAAAAGAGGAAAAAGTGTCGCGATATCGCGACATGTTGCATTTTCGTGGCCAAAAGAGAAAAGTGTCGCGATATCACGACATGTTGCATTTTTGCGGCCAAAGGAGAAGAAGGAAAAAAGTGTTGCGATATCGCAAAAAGTTGCATCAACAGACCAAACCGATCCCCCTGGCAACATCTCATATTGTGCAAACATTTAAACTTGTAAGATCGTGCCTTAGGCCAATGGGGAAGGAGTCTCTCCATACTTGAATGTCAGATTCGCCAACTCCCCTGTTTGCTAGGTAATGGTTTAAGAGATTTGGCTCCAATGCAAATCTTCTTTTACTGTTGTAAACATGTGTTCTCTCTGACTAATGCTGGGAAAAGTCTCATCCCAACTTGTAAATGATCTTTGTTTTAATACAATTTTTTTCAAATTATTCAAAAAAAAAATTAAATTAAATTAACATAATTAAAAAATATTAAATTTATTGTCAGTTTTAATAAAATATATATTTTATTAATGTAGATAGTTCAAGTTAAATTGAAACCTCTCTTCATTTTGAATGCCTTATTTTAGGCCATTAAGCATGTCCCCGCACCCTTACAGGAACTAAATTACTATCTCACTTTTTTTTTTTTAAATAGAAATTAGTTTAGGTTTAAGTTTAGATTTTTTTTAATAAATTATGTGTAGCTTTTATTAGAGGTTATTTTCGTTATAAAAATAAAAAATTGCATTGTTTCTATTATATTTTTAATAAGTTAATTAAAGCATATTCAACTATGTCTTTCTATCAAAGATATTTTTCATTTACCTTTCTATCAAAGATATTATTCATCTTACTCAAATTGTTAAGTTTCTACAATCAACTCTCAATCAATTTTCTTGTATCATTCAAAAATTTATATTCTATTAAAATGAAATTAAACACCACGAATGGCTAAAATATTTGATTATGAGCTTTTATATCTATAAATATCTTGTTTATAACAACTTCATAATTTCTTAATACTTTTTTTAGGGTTCTTATTCATTCCCCTAGTATCCTAGGATATTATTTTCATTGTTATTTTTTGTTTTTATTTGTGGGTTTAGCTCCACTTCTTGTTAGCACTTGTAATATTTGCTTTTGTTTTTCCATATCAATATCCTTTTTTGGGTTTCTTTTTCTCTTTGTTTTTGCTTCTTGGGTCTTCTTCTCATTTTTTATTTCCAACAATACTTTCATCTTTATCAACCTCTTCAATCTTCTCACACTGTTCATAGTGAGGCTTATCATCTTTAGGTTTACCTTGTTGTGAAGGATTTGAAGTGCAAGGAATAACCTCAAAAGCATAATCTTCTTTATGTTGCTTAGAAACCTTAAAGTACAAGGATGCTCTTATATAGCAATTATCTTCTTATTCTGCCCTAAAAAAACCTAAATTATTGTGGGTTTCCTCCATCCTCATTTCTTTATTATGTTGCTCTTGAAACCTTAAAGTGCAATAGATAACATCTTCACCTCTTTTATTACCCAAAGAGGATTCAATACTACTACTTGAGGAAAATAAATATGATTTACTTGGAATAAACTTGACCTCTTTTGTCATCTTTGTTTAGGATTTCTCTCCACATCTTCATCTTTAATTCCTTCTAAACTTGTCAAATGATATTGTAGATAGGCTTTCTTTGCCTCTTCTTTCGAAGTAGAATATCCTTGATCTAATTTAGCTTCTATTACTATATGATTTACTTGCTTCATCTTCATGGCTACAATTTTCTCTTTCTTCATATCTTTCACTTTGCAAACTCTTGCCATGTGTCCAATCTCATAACAATTGTGGTAACGAAAAACGATGTTTTCATAATCTACTTGTTGATTCCATTATTTTTATTCAAATTTAATATTAATGGATTATGGCAAAGGTTTTGAAAATATTTGAGTATACATAGCATGCTTTAGCTCCTTAGTAGTTAGTGCTTCCTTGATGAATTCCTCTAGGGTATTTTCAATATTCTTCAAAACATCCTTATTTATAAGCTAATATGGAAGTCCAAAAAGCTTAACCTATACTGGAAGCTTCTTAATAATTTTTGTCTCAATAGAAAAATCCATTCCATGGTCTCAAATAAAGTACATCTCTTCCCCTAAACCATGGGCCACCAACCATTATTTTATCCCTAATTATTGAACTAGAAAAGATGACGAGGAAAAAACCTTTAGGAAGACAAGTGACTTAAGTAATTTGAATTTTATCCCCACTTTCACTTGATCCAATTTTAAATCTCCAAAAACCCTGGCCATGATCTATGGAACTTACATATTAACCCTCTACTTTTAAGAATCATGATATCATGCTTAATCATATTATTCTTGATACTCACTTATGGTGGTCTGCCTATATTGAACTTACCATGTATTTGCTCTTCTACTTATCTCTAACTTGGGCCTCCATACTTATAACTAGGGTATCCTTACTTCCCATGAGGGCTTTCAAATGACTTTTCTTCCATACTAGTTAATGGGACTCACTCTTGGCTTGCACTCCATCTTGGATCACACTCCCTCTCAGCTTGCACTCTCTCCTGCCTCGCACTCGCTTTTGGCTTACACTTCCTTTTGGCTCGCAATAGTCCCTCTCTTCTTCTTCCCAGTGTTCCTTAACTTTAACAATTTTCTAAAAATAATGTTCCACACATTCATGGTAAATATTTGAAGCACGAATGCACTCCGGATGAACCTGCTACTCATATCTTAAATTAAGAAAATTGAAAAACAATTATAAAATTTATTAAATTTATAATAAAAATTAATAAAATGTATATTTTATTATTATCTATAATAAATATAAATATGCTTAAGAATTTTTTCTTAACAAAATTAACCATATTACTTTATAAATGAGTTGCATATAAATATATATTCAATATTTAGATTTTGTGGACTTAAAATAAAGTTAAGTACATGTGAGAATAAAAAACAAAAATAAGATAATAAGTTTAAGTATTCTGCAAGTATTCAGTTGGCTAGTTTCTAAAAATAAAATTTTAACATGTGATGATCTGCAAAAAAGGAGTATAGTAGGGCCTCATGTTTCTTACAAGTGCAGGTATAACAGTGAAATAGTTTTCCATATTTTGTTTGAATTCTCAAAGGCAATTTCAATTTGGTTAGAAATAACCAAAATTCTTGGTACTTCCTACTATGGAAGGTTAACCATAGACACATGTTTTACCAAGTGGAACCAAAAATATAAAGGTAAACTGGCAAGTAAGTTTTGGACTTTGATAGCATATATTCTTGTCTCTCTACGTAGCTAAGTTTAGTTTAGCATTGTTAGCATTGTTGAAAGTATATAGGATGGAAGTTAGACTTTGTCTAACTTAAAGTGTTAGCAAATGTTGTTTACGAAAATAATGGTGCTCTAACAATGTTGAGCCTAGATTAGATTTTCCTCAAACTTATATATTGTAATCCTGATTCACATATCAATTAACTAATGAGTTTATGCCTCATTATGGTATCATATCCAGAGAAGGAGAGCATCAAGAGAAGCGTAAAAAAAAAGGTCTGCCCATCACTCGTTAGTTCAGATCTGCACGTTGAAAAGGATATCATTAATTGTTGTGTAGAGGAAGCCTGTACAAAGACATGTTGAGAAACACGTGTTGTGAGGAGAGGAGAAAGCCCTAGAGAGGAGAAAGCATTTCGTAGTGGCCATTAGGAAGGCGTGTGGAGAATGTCGCTCATGATTCGTGCAATCCATGCAGTGTGGAAAACACTTGTGATCCGTATAGTGTGGAGAATGATCACGTTTCGTATACATGTGAGAAATGAGTCTTTTCTATCGACGTTGAATTGAGATAGTTGTCTATATTGAATGAGTACACCAACTACCAATCTGTAAATATGACATAAGCAAATAAAATTGTTGGAGGACGTTGATGAAATGCAATTCATTGCATCGTTGGTTTTGAAGCTTGCACAAAACTAAAACCTGTGTGAAAAGAATCGTAGAGAGAAGGAGCTACGATTTTTTTTATGATTTGACCAGACGTCAAGAATCATAGAGAGGAGTTGCAACATCATGGATAAGCTAATTTTAGTGCCTACGCGTAAGGAGGAAGAGACTACATGTTTGTTTATTTGAAGGAAACGTTGAAACGCGTGAATCACATGTATGATTGTCTCACAATTTATTTAAACAAAAATAAACGCCTGCATCGTGTTGTGAAGTAACAATTTTTTTTTAATTATGCACGTAATTACAAAGGAGAATTATAAAGAAGAATTAATAACTCTGCGCGTAATTACAAAGGAGAATTACAAAAAATAATTACAAAGGATAATTACGAATGAGCCTCAAGGCTTTAGTATATCTGAGTCTAACGACGCAGATCTAAAGTAAATCATTTGTTCGTATCCAAAACAAATCAGCATAGAGAGGATGTTCTATAACATCTGAATTCCCAAGTTCGAACTCCTCAAACAACATAGAGTTGTGTGACAACATTGTGTGAAACGTTGAGTATTATGCCGAAGAGAAAACACAAAGAGCTTAGCTTACCCTATAGCTGCATGAAGGAGGTGTTTGATTTGCTACATGGAGGTCAAACACGGTTGAAACCATTTTTAATCACTTCAGGTTACGTTGACGTTGTTTGAATTGCAGAGGTGAATAGCAAAGACAGTCTACTAGTTGTAGGTAAGCTAGTTTCATAGAGCAATGTACATCTCTCGTTGCTTGTCTCGATGTATCAAACAATGAGGATAATTTGTTTTTGTGTTGTGTGAGGAAGGAGTCAACGCTGTGTAAGGGTAGAGTCCTGCGTTGTACTGAGTGGTAAGGAGTCAGTTAATCATTATTGAAAGACTGCATTGAGTGTTGCTGCTGTGAAATTATTATTGCAGAGAACAGAGAGAGGCATTTTGTAGTCATTTTTTGTTGCTCATTTTGAGGATAGATTGCATAGTAATAGTTCAATGGCTGCCAATAATAATCTACCCATTCCTGAATTTAATGGGTTAGATTATGAGTATTGGTCTATCAAGATGAAGACCTTACTCATTGGCAAAGGGTTATGGGACATAGTCGAAGAAGGCTACACTGAACCTGTAGATTGGACCACCTTGAGTGCAACTGATAGAACTGCTAAGAAGGATGCCCAAAAGAAGAACTCTTTTGCTCTCTACCATCTCCAAGCAGCTTTGGAGAAAAGCATCTTTCCAAGGATTGCTTCTTGTTCATCAGCCCTAGAAGCATGGGATGCCTTGAAAGATAGCTATCAAGGGAGCAATCAAGTGAAGCAAGTGAGGCTTCAAACCTTGAAGAGAGATTTTGAGAATCTCAAAATGCAAGATGATGAAAAAGTAGGTGATTATTGTGTGAGAGTGAAAGCCATTGTAAACAAAATGCAGACCCTTGGAGAAGACATCAAAACTGAAGTGGTTGTGAAGAAAGTGTTGAGAACACTTCTTCATAAGTGGAATCATATTGCTATCATTATTGAAGAATCTAAATATTTATCTACTCTAACATTTGATGCACTAATTGGTTCTTTGATGTCCCATGAAGAGAGACTACAGGGTTCTACATCATCAAGCTTTGGAGGTGATGAAAAAGCATTCTCATCTAAGGAAGGTGAGACTCATGGCAATGCACAAGGAAGAGGACAAGGAAGAGGCCAAAGGAGAGGCAAAGGAAGAGGAAGAGGTAGATCAAGAGGTGGCAACCAAGGAAGAGGAAGAGGAGGTGATAAATCAAAGAAAGCTTGTTACAATTGTGGTAAGCTTGGTCACTTTGCTAAAGATTGTTGGTCCAAGACTTCTCAAGAAGGGAGAGGTCAATATGGAAACTATGGAGAAGAGGAAGGAGCTTCTTCAAATTTGTTCCTCACATATGGAAAATCAGATCAAAATCTTAATGAAACTTGGATTTTGGATACTGGTTGCTCAAATCATATGAGTGGCAAAGAAGAGCTATTTGCTACAATGGATTCCACCTACAAGTCAAAGATCAAATTGGGAGATGACAAGGCACTACAAGTTGAAGGCATGGGAGCCATGGAGGTTCCAACAAAAGAAGGCACAAAGAAGGTAAACAATATCTATTACACCCCCAAACTCCAACATAATTTGCTTAGTGTTGGAAAAATCATGGAAAAGAACTATAGGCTTGTTTTTGAAGATGGAAAATGTGTAATTTTTGACAAAAACAATTGTAATAGAGTTGTTACAAAAGTACCTATGACAAAGAATAGGTTATTTCCTCTTAAGTTTGGGGAACAAGGAGGTGCTCAACTTGCTAGTGTGGCCATAGAAAATCCAAGTGTGCTTTGGCACTTGAGATATGGTCATCTTAATTTTGCAAGCTTGAAGTTGTTGACTTCACAAGCTATGGTGTGTGGATTACCAAAAGTTGAAGAGCACAAGGAGGTGTGTGAAGGATGTGTTTTGGGAAAGCACTCAAGAACAAAGTTTCCAAGAGGACAAGCATGGAGAGCAAGCCATCCACTACAATTGGTACATTCGGACATTTGTGGTCCAATGAATACCAAAATCTTGGGTAACAATTCTTACTTTCTCACTTTCATTGATGATTTCTCTAGAATGTGTTGGATTTATTTTTTGAAAACTAAAGATGAAGCTTTTGAATGTTTCAAGGATTTCAAAAATAATGTAGAGAATCAAAGTGAGTATGTTGTAAAAATATTAAGGACTGATAGAGGAGGGGAGTTTTGTTCAAATGCATTTCTCAAATATTGTAAATATTGTGGGATCAAAAGGCAATTAACTACTGCCTACACCCCACAACAAAATGGTGTGGCTGAAAGGAAGAACCACACTATTGTAGAAATGGCTAGATCAATGCTTCAAACAAAGAAACTCAATAACATGTATTGGGTTGATGTTGTTAGGACAAGTGTTTACATTTTGAATAGGAGTCCCACTTCTAGTTTAGATGGGATAACTCCATATGAGGGATGGTATGGCAAAAAGCCAAATGTAAAGCACTTCAAAGTTTTTGGTTGTCTTGCATATGCACACATTCCTGATGAGACAAGAAAGAAACTTGATCCCAAAAGTCAAGCATGTATTTTCATTGGGTATTGTGAGTCTTCAAAGGCATATAGACTCTACAATCCAAAAACACACAAAGTTGTAATTTCCAGAGATGTGATTTTTGATGAAGGGGGAGTATGGGGTCATCAAAAACTTTTTGTTGATGATGGATCTCAAGATGCAAGCTCCTCTCAAGTGCAGCCCATTAATAAAATCAGCACTGGAAATCCTCCTCCAAGTCCAAAGAAGAGTTCTACTCCAAGTACAACAAGTGCTACTCCAAGTTTTTCTCCACAAAGATCAGCAAGTTCTTCTCCAATGCCAATGGAAGTAGATTCACCATCAAGAGGTAAGAGAACACTTCAGTACCATCCCTCCTACCAAATGATGGATAAGAATTTTCAAAGAAGATACACTAGAAGCCAAGCTAGTGAAATGAATGAAGTCTTGAAAAGACTTGAAAATTTGCACATGTATGGTGATGAAGACTCTCAAGAGCCTAAGGGAGATGTTGTAAACTATGCTTTAATGACTAGTGTAGAGCTAGAGCCATCTAGTTATGAAAAAGCATGTACTCATGATGTATGGCAACAGGCCATGAAAGAGGAAATGACCTCTATAAAAAAGAATGATACATGGGAGCTAGTGGAGCTTCCTAAGGGCAAGAAATGTGTTGGATGTAAATGGGTCTATAAGACCAAGTTCAATGTTGATGGGAGCATTGAAAGACATAAGGCAAGGCTAGTAGCAAAAGGGTTTACTCAAAAGTATGGGATTGACTATGAGGAGACCTTTGCTCCTGTTGCTAGACAAGAGACCATTAGACTAGTACTTTCTTTGGCTGCCCACAAAGGGTGGAAAATTCAACACATGGATGTTAAGAGTGCCTTTCTCAATGGGTACTTGAATGAAGAGGTTTTTGTGCAACAACCTCAAGGCTTTGAAGAACAAGGTAAGGAGAACCTTGTCTACAAATTGAAGAAAGCATTGTATGGCCTAAAGCAAGCACCAAGAGCATGGTACTCACGCATTGATGGCTACTTTCAAAAGTATGGATTCACTAGGAGCAAAAGTGAACCTACTCTCTACTACATGAAACAAGGTAAAGATATTCTCATTGTGTGCTTATATGTGGATGATCTAATATTCATGGGTAGTAGTGATAAAATGAATGAGGAGTTCAAACACTCCATGATGAAAGAGTTTGAAATGAAGGATCTAGGTTTGATGCATTACTTCCTAGGAATGGAGGTACATCAAACAGGAAATGAGATCTTCATATGTCAACATAAATATGCTCAAGACATGATAAAGAAATTTGCTATGGAGCAATGCAAGTCTGTTGCAACTCCAACAGGTCATGGGATACAATTAAGCAAAGAATATGGAGCACCAAAAGTTGACAAGACCACTTACAGGAGCATGGTTGGGAGTCTAATGTTCCTCACCAACACAAGGCCGGATATTCAATATGTTGTTTCTCTAGTTTCAAGGTATATGGCTGATCCATCTGAACTTCATCTACAAGCAACTAAAAGAATTTTGAGATATGTAAAGGGTACATTGGATTATGGGATCCATTACCACAAATGTAATGTTGTAAAATTAGTTGGCTTTAGTGATAGTGATTGGGGCAGCAATATAGATGATAGGAAATCTACTTCAGGGAATTGTTTTAGTCTTGGGTCAGGACTAATTACATGGAGTTCCAAAAAGCAAATTGTTGTAGCATTATCATCTACTGAGGCTGAGTACATAGCAATCACAAATGCTAGTACCCAAGCCTTATGGTTGAGAAAAGTTCTTGAAGAAATAGGTGAGAGACAAAGTGGTCCTACCATATTGTATTGTGACAATATGAGTGCCATCCAATTGGCACATAATCCTATCCACCATAGCAGGTCAAAGCACTTTGACATGAAGTATCACTTCATTAGAGACATGGTGGAGAAACAGGTGGTTGAGCTAAAACATTGCAGCACTTTGGACAACATAGCAGACATCTTCACCAAAGGAGTTGCTAAAGCTCAATATATAAAGCTGAGAGACTGTCTTGTCAGCCCTCTCAACTTTAAGGGGGAGAATGTTGGACTTTGATAGCATATATTCTTGTATCCCTACGTAGCTAAGTTTAGTTTAGCATTGTTAGCATTGTTGAAAGTATATAGGATGGAAGTTAGACTTTGTCTAACTTAAGGTGTTAGCAGATCTTGTTTACGAAAATAATGGTGCTCTAACAATGTTGAGCCCAGATTAGCTTTTTCTCAAACTTATATATTGTAATCCTAATTCGCATCAATCAGATAATGATTTTATGCCTCAGTAAGCTCCTCCTAAAACATTTGTGGAGCTCTATACCATATTTTGTCATCTAGCACATCTTGTTGGACGAAAATCAGAGGATTTTTTTAAGGAAAAGGTATGGACAATAAAACTCTAATACGAAGGATAAAAGAAGAATTAGTCCTAAATGTCAAATCTAGTTTCTATCAACAATAGTATGAAGAAGATTTGTCACCCACAGAAAGAAGAATGATTTACCAACTTAATCTCTAAGTTTTACTTACACAAGGAGGATGCAGAGCAAATAATTCTTTGTTTGACATATGTTTTCTGGTACTCTTCTTTTATGGTGTCTCCAAGCCCAACCCCGATCAAGCAACGACAGGGGGACTGATTCTTACAAGACCCTATGAGATCCTGCTCAAATACATGATCAACTTGGGAATAACATCTAATAACGTGGCACAGGCTATTGGATGTGAAATCGACTTAAAATTGGTGGTAAATCAAGGAATCACTCAGGTCATAGTTTACAAGGATTCTAAACTGATAATAACAGCTCTTGCCAAAAATAAAGATTTTAGATCTTTACAATTGAAGATTATTCAAGATAGGATTAGACAACTAGGCAGGATCATTGGCAAAATATCTTATCAACACATAAGGTAGGAATTCAACAAAGAGGTCGACACACTAGCGAATTAGGCAATAAATATAGCCCCTGGATATTGACGCCAAATCATCAAGAAGTAGAAGAGCAAGGGTGGCATGCGAGGATGACAAAGACTCCAATATTAAGGTTCTTTTTTGTCTTCATGTTTTGTTTTTTAGAATGTTTTGTTCACTTTGATCTATGATTCAAAAGTTTTGTACTTTTTTGTTAAGTAAATAAATCTTTTCTTTTTAAAAAAAGTTTTAGTATTATCCAAAGAGCGCGTAAAAGGTTCCCATAGAATATTGTTTGACCAATTAAATTCTCAAATTTTTTTTAAATTTGGTTAGTGTGAGAAACTCCTATGACCAACGCATTGGGTTCAGCAGTATCCTCCTAACCATGACCCCTCATAAAATCGAGAGCTATGCTTATCAATAGGAAATTTAACACACAACCACCCCCTCACACACTCACCCACATCGCGGTTTGAACCTTGGACCTCCCGAAGAAGAACCAAAGCCCGAATCGTTGGGTTGTCCCCTTGAGATGATTAAATTCTCAATTTTTTTTAACATAAGACGGTCACAACCACACTATTTTTAGTAACTAACAAGTGCATTCAAACCACAGGGGCTGCTTCCACAAAACCTATTTAGCTTCATTATTGTTGATCCAGTGTGAAGGGGACCACCGGTTGATTGGATTCATATCGTCATCATTGGTCTAGTGCGTACTCAAAGGATTTAGATCAGACTACTCTTTTGCAAATAGGTTGCCCTCGAGGTTTGAACCTAGGTGTCTTCTTGGTAAATGTCTGACCAGACAAGCACGTACCAATCCAAGTAACCCTCGTGGGCAAAATTTTCAATTTTTTTCTATCACATAAAAAATTAACATAAATTAAATATCTTTCATGAAAATAGTTTAAAGTATTATATATTTGAAAATTAGTCTTAAGATATAAAAAAGATTCCTAATCCTTTTTTTGGCACTGAACAAAATACACTTTTTCAAATGTATAAATTAAAACAAT
The DNA here is from genome assembly GCA_028583015.1 of Wollemia nobilis. Lineage (NCBI taxonomy): Eukaryota > Viridiplantae > Streptophyta > Pinopsida > Araucariales > Araucariaceae > Wollemia > Wollemia nobilis. The sequence goes on from JAQPPZ010003577.1 coordinate 1,558,859, forward strand.
GCAACCTTATATGAATTTTTTACTACTAAAATAATTGACAACATAAATAATAAATAAATTATTATAATTTAATAATTATAAAAAAATATCTCAGGCCTCGTTGGACTGAACACTTGTCCCTTTCTTGGTGCTTTCAACAATGTAAAAATTTTAAAATGATTGTAGCATGGTGGTTATAGGGACGGAATGCACAAAGATTTGTGTGGCGGCTTTCGGGACGAACAACACAGAATAATGTGGTGGTCATAAAAGTCAGACATCTTGCGATTCATGACGGCTACCGGTTCCACCATGTAAATTAAAATAATAATAATAAATAAATAAATACCCATAATCATATTAGAATATATATAACCTATTTTGAAACATCAAATAATTTATTATTGAGTCTTTTCTTTTCTTTTCTTTTTTTGAGAAAAAGCTAGATCATATTATATCATTAACCGGAACATTACAATATTTTGGTGTTAGCACTGTCCACCAACTAAAAAACAAAATGAGGTGGATCAGGAGTAAAGCATCCATAACTGAATATACATAAGAATAGAAGCTAATATCAACAAAAAGCCTATAGCTATATCTTGTTGCAATACACCAGATATCAACATTCATCTGTGGGAGAGTCTGTTATATGAAGAAATTCTAGGCATGTCTTTCGTGATATCTTCTAAAGTCTTCAGAGAAGAAAAAGAAGTAATCAAACCCTGAACCTGCTTATCATTGTTAACTGTCTTCTTCTTAGTTTCCTGTTGGACCTTTTGAAGATCTTGAATCATATGAGAAAGTTGATGAAGTCTGTCAATAACATCTCGAGGCGTGTTGGAAGGTCCATAGACTTGGGAATGAATGTGTCCCACATGTAACAAAAGATCAAAGGTCAAGTCTACCAAAACTATATCCCATGGAGGAGCAGATCCAATAAACACCTTTTTGCATCTATACTTCCAAATGTGCTTGAGAAGGATGAGTCTACAAACATCCCAGAGTTTGGGGCATTGATCCATTTGAGAAAAACCAAGCAGAGAAAGCTTCCAAGATCTAGTGAAAGAGGGAAAAAGAAAAGAGTAGAAGATATCCCAAAACTGTTTAGCCATGCCACAAAACCAAAACAAGTGAATAAGAGTTTCTAAAGCATTACAAAAATTGCATTGAGGGGGAATGTGTAAAATCACAACCAAAATTTCAGTTGTTGGCAGTTTTTGATGCAAAATCCGCCAACCAAGAAGTTGAGTTTTTGATTCAACAAGAGCTTTCCAAATTTGAGTAGCAAGAAACTGCCATTGGGCATTGGTAAAATTCACTTGCCACTTGACATTGAGCTTAGAGTCTAAAGAAGGTGGACACATAAGATTTTTGTATAACCAACTAGAAGTAATGGAAGAGATTCTATGACCATTAAGCCATCTCCAGTCATTCCAAATATTATGGGCAGTTGTTCCCAACTTCATAAGGACCTCACAAGGGATGGAAGCCACAACTAAACCATAAGACTCTTTGAACCTAGAGGGAAGGGAGCAATTATTGTAGATCTGGTTCTAGGTAAGAATTGAGCAGCTACTCGGATCCCAAATATCTCTAATTCTATTAATTCCTTTCTTCAAAAAAGCTAGCCCATGAATAGCATTGCATAAAGCTAAAGGTTTATCATTATGGAGTATAATTTTATTCCACCAAAGACTATTTAGACCGATGCTCAGACCATGTCTCAAGGAGTCAGACTTCCAAGCCAATAAATGAGAAACTGATTGCCAAGCTTTCCAGTTTTGGGTAACTGGAATAGAACCTTTAACTATAAAATAAGGTGCATTAAGGACCTTATCCTCCCAAGGGGTTTCTTTCCATTTACCTTTGTGAGTAGCTAGAGATATTTTGTACCGAAATAGGTGTTTCCAATTTTCATCACCAATAATGGCTCTAGCAACCCATTTTGCAGCCAAACTTTTGCTCTGGGTAAGAGGATCAATGATGCCTAGACCTCCTAAAGCCTTAGGTTGAGTACAAAGTTTCCAAGAGATGGGTGTCATACCCACCTCTCCATCCCATTTAGTCCATAAAAATTTATGAATGGCCTGAGTTAATTTATTATAGGCTACCTTGGGGGCCATCCAACAAGAGGAGTAATAAACATGAGAGGCTGCCATAATTTTATTCGCAACTTGAATTCTTCCTACTAAGGAAAGAAACCGAGCTGGCCAAGCATTAAATTTTTTTTGAAGTCTTTCCATAACCTAGTTCCACATATCCTTAGGAGAGATATTAATCCCAAAGGGAATTCCCAAATAACGCACAATCATACCATGAGGGATGATCTTCCACTCAATTAAGGAGTTGCATCCACGAGGAGAGGAAGAGGTATAGAAGACTTTAGTTTTAGAATCGTTAATACGAGAACCAGAGACATCACAAAACAATTGAACAATCTCTTTAGCCGTTTCCACCTCTTGTTGGGTATTTTGAAGAAAAAGAAGGGAATCATCAACAAAATGAGAGTTAAGAGCATGCTTATCCCCAAGAAGCTTAATACCCTGAAGGAGGCCATCAGAATGAGCCTTATGAAGAAGATAACCAAGAGCATCGATAGCCAAAACATACAAAAAAGGAGCAAGGGGGCAACCTTGTCTGATAGACCATTGAAGAGGGAAGGAGGGGGAAAGAGCTCCATTAACCTGAACACAAGCTGAAGCATCACCAAAGAGCATACCAATTTGATTACAAAATTTTGGACCAAAACCAAGCCAAGAAAGCATACTCAGAATAAAATCCCATCTGATTCTATCATAAGCTTTGTCAAAATCTAACTTAACCAAGAGGGCATCTTGATTAGAATCGATAGCCCATTGTGAAGTTTCCCAAGCCATCATAAGATTATCTAAAATATAACGACCTTTAAGAAAAGCAGATTGTTCAGGGTGAACAATCGCTTGAGCAACAGTTTTGATTTTTAAAGCTATAGCTTTAGCTATGATCTTGTAAGAAATATTGAGGAGGGTAATAGGTCTCCAATTGGAGATTTGGTTACGAGTCGTACCTTTAGGAATAAGCTTGATAAGCCTTGCATTGATATAAGCTCCAAGGGAACTATTATGAAGAGCTTCCAGGTAAACGTGATGAAGATCAGAGGAAAGAATATGCCAATTTTTTTATAAAACTCCATTGGAAGCCCATCCAAGCCAGGAGCTTTGTCATTCTTCATAGAAAAAGAGCAGTTTGCAGATCATTCACAGAAAGAGGATATTCAAGTTGATCTCGAATAATGGGATCAACTAAGGTGGGAATATGTTCTTGCACGTATTCCATTAAGATACATTGGATTTCATCCCTTGGCTCCATTGTAAAAAGTTGAGAGAAATGAGCTACAAAACAATTCATGATCTCTTTAGAGTCAGAAATAAAATGACCTGAAGGGTCCTCCAACTCAGTGATCCTTTCCAAAATATTCTTATGTCTGAGGTAGTTAAAAAAAATTAGTTCCCTTGTCTCCCTGGGAGATCCAATTGAGGCGAGACCTAACATGTGCCCCTGAAAACAAAAAATGATTTTCAACATTAGCTAGATCACATTGAATAACAGTGTTAGTAGGGTCTTTCATAAGCATGGAACGAAGATGAGAGATCTCCTTATGAAGGTGACTCTCTTGAATCTTCTTCCTCCTAGAAATAGAGCACCCATACCATCTAAGGGATGAAACCGTATTGGAAATTATTATTTCAAACCATTTGATCCAGCCAGTATTACCAGTTGGTCTAGGAAATCTATTCCAGACATGCTCTACAAGGCGACAACAGGCAAGATTGTCAAGGTGGGACACATTTAATTTGAAAGGAAGCGGCATGAAATTAAGAGATATTGAGGAAGTTTGGATAGAAGACAAGATAGGAAGGTGATCAGACAAAGTAGTGTGAGACAGGACGCGAACTTGCTCATGGATAGAGAATTTATCCAAGAAATAATTATTGAAATAAAATTTGTCCAGATGAACAAGCTTCCTAGAAGAACCTTGATGATAGTTGGACCACGTAAACCAATTATCTCTATGAGAGGAGGCTTTACCAAAGAGAGGGTCATGCACACCTAAATGATTACGACAAAACAACCAACTACCAAATTCAGCATTAGAAAGGGGTCTACTACCAGTCCAACTTTTATCACTAGGATTCTCAATCATATTAAAGTCACCTCCAAGGATCCATTCTATAGGAGGGAGAGAAATAGCTAACCATTCCCAAAGGGTTATACGACTAGGAGGGTCATTAGGGGCATAGATAGAACAAAATCCAATAACCTGAGAGTTAAGAGCTAATCTAACCCATACACAACGATGAGTAGGGTCTTCACCATGGTCTAGAATAACATAACAAAGAGACTTGGCTATGGAAAGGGCAACACCTCCTTTACCATTAACATGAGAAGTAGTAAAGGTAGATGCATATCCACCACCAATGATATCCATACAATGGGTGAGAGTGTGACCAGTGACTTTCAATTCTTGAAGGAAAAGAACAAAAATATGATTTTCAGCAACAACTTTTTGAACTTGAAACTTATGGTAAGGGAGGGAGAGACCCCTAACATTCCAGGATAGAAGATTTAAATTCATGAGGGGTGATTTAGAGGTTGCTCAACCTCATGATTTAGAGCCTGGAAAATTTTTTCACTGATTGGCAACAATTGTGTGTTGTCCATATGAGTTTGTTGAGCATGAACCTTATTTTGAGACACTTAAGAGAAGGATCTAGCAAGATCTTTGACAGAGGATTTTTTTCCTTTGAATGGATGGAGTGATCTTGGGGGGGTTGACAAAATGTTGTAGCTTGCCTACCACTCTCCACCCATATCTTTCAAGAGTTGTGGTGAAGGAACGAGAGCTAACTCAAGACTCATGGTTGAAATTAGCGGGGCTTGAGGATTAACAGGAGTATCTGAGTACTTAGTCTGAGCCATGGAAGAGGCAAGAGGGTTCTTGGGAGGAACAACCTGAGAAGTTGAAGTTTTTTCAGGAAAATGGGAGTGTTGAGGGCCATCAATAGAGAATTTCTTGGCTAAATTTTCATTAACAACTTCCATATGAGGGCCATTAGTTGGGATTTTTTTTGCAATTTTTTAGTAGTTGCTTCCATTTGTTCCCTTTTAGATATTTTTTGAACAATTTCTGATCAAATGCCCAACTTCTCTATAGTAAAAATACACATTAGGTAAGTTTATATAGACAAGAAGCTGACTTACTTGGAAAACCTGGTCCATTGAGTTCCAGGGAGGGGGCAACTACTTGGATATGTCCATTTCTACACAAATATGAGGGTGCACTCTATAATTAGACAAGTTTTTCTAACATTGAATTAGACCACAAAACCTTACCAAGAACAACAACAATTTTATTGAGAAATGGGTGATATGACAGAGATATAAAGGGCAACTCTATCGACAAAAGGTATTTTACCCTAGAGGGACCCTCTGGATGAAAATTCAAAGACCAACCTTGCAAATAACAAGTTTATTCACACATAACCATAGATAACCTTGCAGATAACAAGTTTGTTCTTTATTGATATATAATCATGTTTACACTATGTGATGTCATTTACATGATATCATATATGAATATAATTTATATATACATGGGAGTTGGGAGTAAGAATACCACTACCATTTAGACATGATGTAAAAATTATCTATTGTGGCTTATATGTAAATTTGACATTAGTAAGAAAAAATAATTAAGCAGATTGTGTCTTCACGTGCATGATTTGAAATCATCAAAAATCTAAAGTATGGGTGCGTGGATAGGTAATTTGAAAAGTATATATTAAAACCAGTAGACATTAATGTTTTTAGGTACTTGTGTTTTTTTATAATTTTATATTTAAAGTTTATTATTAGATGGTATTAACTTAATTAATTACATTTTTTTAATTTTAAAGAAGACATTAGGATCTTAATTCAATCCCATATAACCCATTTAATAAAAGAATCGTTTTAGGGGTTATTTATATTGATAAATTATTTTTAATAATTTAACTTTAATAATTTATATAAATGATTAACAATCTAGATAAATTATTTTATTTATCCAAATTATTTACTTTTGATAAAATATTTTATTTATAATTTTACCTTAACATCTTAATTAAGTAGATAATGTTTTGGATAAAAAATTTTAAATCAAATTATTGTCTTGATAACAATTTGTAGTAGCTTATAAGATTAAAAAGTTGTTTTATCATCATCCTGAGCAAAATCATCCTCAAACCCCTCCTCTTGTAGGGTTCCCACATAAAAATATCCTTAATATATATTCTCGGTTTTGCTAGAAATATCTAATAGTTCTAGAAAGATAGGACAAACCCCACCTTATTGCCAAAAATAAAATTTGTGGCCTACGATTCTTTCACCAAGGGATCAAGCCTTATCTTTTTCAGATCGTGATCAAAGGAAAAATCAAAGTTAGGGTTAGGGTTTTGGCTCATGAGGTTAGGATTTGCACGGGATAAAATTGAGTTTTTGGATTTTGTGGAGGAGACTTCTTCGGGAAGATTGTAGGGCCTTGCAAGGGGGAAGCATTAAAGAGGGTGGATTCAAGGGATTGTTGGGTCATGATGCACATGGAGGTCAAGCATTCAAACTTGACCATTTGTTGGATCAAGTTTAGAATATACAAAGAGTTTCCCTTTGTGGCAATTTAGAGATATACATGGGCCTCATTTATCTTCATTACCATCTTGATGTAATGTTTTTTGGGGTTTGGTTATATTTTTCTCCTGGAATCAAATCTAGGTGTTGTAGAGATATTGTGAAATTTTTGGTTTGTGGAAAGCTATGGATGCTTGATATGTACTTTTTCTCTTTATCCAACAATGTTTGCTTTTCGAGATGAAAGGTGATTCTATAATATATTTTTTAAAGCTTTCACAAGCCTTTGATATTGTTTATTAAAAACATATGCAAACCTTTTAAAAGCTAACATCCCACTCCCACTCTTATATAATAGTAAAAGTTATTTTTAGAGTTTTTTTTTTTGGTCTATTTTTTCATACAAAGGTTCAAGCAGCCATTAAATAAAAATAATTTTACAATCTGTTAAAACTTTCATCGATATGGTCATTTGATTTGGTGATAGTCTATGCAAGTTAGGGTTTCATGGAAATACGGATGGAGAACAACACTGGAAATTTGCAAACCCTGAAGCACAACCTAGGGCTCATTCATGAATGAACTGTAAAAGAACAGTTCATGCTAGAAGAGGGCCTTCAACAATTTGCAAGAGAATCAAATATTTTGAAATATATTAAAATTGATGCACTTTTGCCTAAAAAAATAGTATGGTATGTTGCATTAAGGTGTAGATGGATGTCAAAGGTACCTAAATTTTTAACGTTGATAATGAAGAAGGGGTCAAGGGGATACAAGGAGGACAAGGAGAAGGATAGGTTGTTGTTACACCTATTGTTGCACCTGTTAAACCCATCACACAACCCTTGGTTCCAAGTTGCATCACCAACAAGATTTAACAGCTCAATAGAGGGTTTGAAGGAGGTAGGTGAGTTTAATGCAAAAGAGAGTAGTGGAAGAGAAAGAGGTGAAAGTTGAGAATAAACTAAGGTTTTGGCCATAGACGATGGAGCCACCATCTCACAAGTATCTTAAACTTAGGATTATGAAGATGTGGGTCAAGAGGATGAATTTTTACAGCTTTTTTTGACAAGACTGTCACCATGGTGAGTGAAGCATAGGGTTACAATGGTAGTGGGGCTTTATTTATCAAGGCTAGGTTTTCTAATACAAATGCTAATGGAGAGTCCCCCAACCTTGAGATCCTAAGGATAATGCAAGATGATGAAAGGGAATAAAGGTTTAGGGATTTTTTAAAACAAGGTTTTGAAGAAGAAGCATTGGACTATTGGATGGATCCTTATGATGGGGTATCCATATTTGATAATGGAAGGAAGTATGGAAGAGGGAAGTCACCTTTTGAAGAGTTCAGGAATGGTTCTAAGTTGGTGATAATTTCATAAGAGGACATGCAACTCTTGGACAAGAGTGGTGACTAGGATACATCCTCTTTAGAGCAATATGGTCGAAATAGGCCACAACTCTCCAATTTGGGTTGCAAAGGACAATAGAAGAATTTGGAAGGAGAAAATCCAAAGAATAATCCTTTAGAAGCATGTAAAAATATGACTAAATGCATTTGAAGGAAGAGTTATAGAGCAAAATTAATTCGAGAAGATGTGAAAATGGGGGAATTCATTGAACTCTTGGAGAAAACGCTTATCAAAAGGTTCTATGGACATATTGTGAGGGACTATCCTCTTATATTTCAAGGAATATTTGGCATTAGAAGGTAGAGAGAGGGGTCTTTATGGGAAAGAATGAGATGCAATTTTTCTTAAGGAATATGACTCGTAGATCGGTTATATTATTGAATTAATTCATAAGGAACCAAAGCTAGAGGAATCGAGAGAAAGAATAGGATATGCAGAGAAGGTGGAGACAACTTTTTATGTTAGATCAAGTGATGGATTCTAAATCATCTCAAATTGAAGCAAGGCTAGGAATCTTAGACCAAAAGTTATGTGACATGCTCTTAGACCCAAATATAAGCTTTCAAAGCAAAACTATTGCCAGATCTTATTTCTCATATGATATTATAGGTAATTCTCCTTTAAGTCCTTGGAAGTGTGAAGAAAACAAGCTTATACTGAGATGGGGAGAGTGAACAGTATAAGACCACTTTTTACTTTCTTTCCAAACCAATATCAATTAATGTCCTTAATTGCAATAACCAAATATAGCACTGTGCATTAATAACTCAGATAGTAGTAGTAAGCAAGAGCACAAGTCACCACACACAATTGAGACACAAGATTTAACGTGGTTCCCCCAATGTGAGGTACTCCATGAAGAAAATATTTTACTAAAACTTTCTCAATCAATCTCTTTGGGAATCACTCCCAATTACAATGTTTATGGATCTCTGTCCAAAGGAGATGTTGATCCCCTAATCTTAATTTCATTGATCTCTTCCACAAGATAACTCCTTCCCCTTATGATCTGGCTATGTGATCTTCTAAAAGACTCTGTCTCTCTACTGCACTGACTGGTGGACCTCTCTCCACTTGAAGACTCCTCACTCAGATATATCTTCAATTGTGTTGGCTTCTGGATCTCTATCCACTGAGACTTTGTCCTTTGTACTCTGTCACCTCCAAAGCTCTATCAATAGGGTCACTAAGAACCTGCTCAATAGGCTCACACAAAACATGCTTAACAAGCTCATACAAAACTTGTCAAATCTGCTTAAGCAAGCTCACCAAGAACTTGTCAAATCTGCTCAAGCAAGCTCACCAAATTTGAATAACAAGCTCACACAGAACTTGTCCAAATATGCTCTAGCAAGCTCACACAGAACTTGCCCAAATATGCTCTAGCAAGCTCACCAAGAACTTGCCCAAATATGCTCTAGCAAGCTCACCAATAACTTGCCCAAATCTGATCTAGCAAGCTCACCAAGAACTTGCCCAAAAATGTCCACAAATTTGTCCCAACACTGTCCTTAAATATGTCTCAACACTATCCTCAAATATATCCTAAAGGTCTTCTCAAAGGCTCAATCAATCATGCTCAAGTAGTACTCAAAATGAACTCAACAATGAATGGCAATCTCAACTCAAATTAACTTCATAGAAGCATAAATATAATTGTTAGAGACTCAATATGTTCTAATCTCACTCTCAATCCAAATCAATCTCAACTCAACTCATAGAAGCATAAAGAGAATTGTTAGAGACTCAATATGTTCTAAACTCACTCTCAACCCAAATCAATCTCAACTCAACTCATAGAAGCATAAAGAGAATTTTTAGAGACTCAATATGTTCTAATCTCAATCTCATAGAAGCATAAAGAGAATTGTTAGAGACTCAATATGTTCTAATCTTACTCTCAAATCAAATCATAATAATGGAATAGTTTGTTTCATAGGACTTGAAAAATCACTTCACACATCACTTGACTAGGCTCAATAAACTCAACTCAACCAATCACCACAAGGGACAACTCTCTCTCACACAACCCTAGTCCAAGTATGTATCAACCAACTCAAATGTTTCCAACAATGCTCAACCACAAATCTCACATAACAATGATACTCATGTTCTTTTCTAACTCAAGTTCTTTCACAACCAATGGGCTTCAAAAACTATGCTTATCAAACAAGGTTTAGACACAACTCTCAATTCAAAAAACCTTGAAGCATTCAACCAACCACTTTTGAAAAGGAAACCACAAACAATCATTTTCCCTCCAATGATATTTCAGAAATCAACCACCATAAACAATCAATAGGAGAATGTGGCCATACCTTTTATGAATATGAAAAAACCTCTTTGTAAATCTGCCATAATCACAAAATTCTTTTGCAAAACTTCAAAAGGGTTAGTTTTTTTTTGGTAATTAAGGTACATATTCATTACAACCGGGTTTTACAGGTTGACCCAAAACCTATTACAAAAACAGCACAACGTTGAAACGGGACTTGATCTCAATATGGAGTGTCTATCCTTAGCCCCCTACTGAGGTCACACAGCCAACAAAGAGTAGCACCCTTACAAAAGATTACACCCACCTAAGAACACAGGCAGTCGACCCTATTGCCTCCTAACACTTTCTCTTTTCTTTTGGTTGCGAAACTGTGACATGTCATGATATCATGACACTTTTCCTTCCTCCTCTTTCTTTTCTCTTTTGGTCACGAAAAAGTGATAAGTCACGAAATCGTGACACTTTTTCGTCCTGCTCTTTCTCTTCTCTTTTGATCACGAAAATACGACATGTCGCGATATCGTGACACTTTTTCCCTCTTGCTTAATCTTCACTTTTGGTCGCAAAAAAGTGACATGTCGTGATATCGCTACACCCTTTCTTTCATTCTGAACATGTCGCAAAATCACGATACTTTTTATTTCGTCCTCTTTCTCTTCTCTTTTGGTCGCGATAATGTGACATGTAGCGATATTGCAACACTTATCCTTCTTGCTCTTTCTCTTCTCTTTTGGTTGCGATAGGATGACATGTTGCGAAATCGTGACTCTTTTTCCATCTTGCTCTTGCTCTTCTCTTTTGGTCATGATAAACCGACATGTCGCGAAATCGTGACACTTTTTCCTTCTTGCTCTTTTTCTTCTCTTTTGGATGCAAAAATCCAACATATCACGAAATCACAACACTTTTTCATTCATGTTCAACACATCACCAAAAAGCGACACTATTCCTTCTTGCTCGCCATGTCGCAATATCGCGACACTCTTTCTTGCATGTCGTGATATCGTGACACTTTTTCTTTCTTGCTCTTTCTCTTTTCATTTGGTCACGAAAATGCGACATGTCGCGATATCGTGACACTATTTCCATGTCGCAAAATCGTGACACTTTTTCCATGTCGCGATATCGCGACACTTTTTCCTTCCTCCTCTTTCACTTCTTTTTTGGTCACGAGAATGCGACATGTCGCAAAATCATGCCACTTTTCCTTCTTGCTCTTGGTCTTCACTTTTGGCCATGAAAGGACGACATGTCGTGAAATCGCGACACTTTTTCTTTCTTGCTCTTTCTCTTCTCTTTTAGTCACGAAAAAACAACATGTCGCGATATCGCGACACTTTTTCCCACTTGCTCTTTCTCTTCTTTTTTGGTCGTGATAATACGACATGTCGCGATATCGTGACACTTCGTCCTTCAAGCTTAACTTATCGCCAAAAAGTGACCCTTCTTCCTTCAAGCTTAACTTATCGCCAAAAAGTGACACTTTTTCCTTCTTGCTCAACATGTCGCGAAATCGCGACACTCTTTCATACTTCATGTCGCGATATCGTGACACTTTTTCCCTCATGCTTTTTCTCTTCTCTTTTGATCGTGACAACGCGACATGTCATGATATCGTGACACTTTTTCCAGCATGTCGCGACATCGCGGACATGTCGCGATATCGCGACACTTCGTCCTTCAAGCTTAACTTATCGCCAAAAAGCGACCCTTCTTCCTTCAAGCTTAACTTATCGCCAAAAAGCGACACTTTTTCCTTCTTGCTCAACATGTCACGAAATCGCGACACTCTTTCATACTTGCTCATCATGTCACGATATCACGACACTTTTTCCCTCATGATTTTTCTCTTCTCTTTTGATCGCGACAACATGACATGTCACGATATCGCGACACTTTTTCCATGTCGCGATATCGCGACACTCTTTCTAGCATGTCGCGACATCGTGACACTTTTCCTTTCTTGCTCTATATGTCACAACATCGTGACTCTCTTCCTTTCTTGCTCAACCTGTCATGATATCGTGACCCTTTTTCCAACATGTCACGATATCGCGACACTCTTTCTTTCTTGCTCAACCTGTCGTGAAAATGCTACACTTTTCCTTACTTGCTGAAATTTGCTTTTCTTGAAACTCGAACAAGTCACGAAAACGTGACATCGGTCTTTGGCCTTAGCCATTGCCCCTAACCCCATAACATGAAGCCACCAATCCACCTGGAACCTTCCCCTATTGCAAAGAAAACTAAAGCCATCACAATAAGGACCGAAGCAATACTGACAAAACCACATTGAAACTGCTCTCCCTTTTTCTGATCCCCACGGCTTCACCATCATTGGCGATCATTTTGAATCATTTTAGCCACTTCACTTGGGACCCCATGTTCCCAAATGACCAACCCAATGGCTTCCACCCCTAAATTGGCCAAGATATCAGCAGTTTTATTTGCTTCCCTAAAAACGTGTTGGGCCTTCCGATGGGTTAGTAGATCACAAAATAATCAACATTACTCAATTTTTCAATAATCATCACCAAGGCCTTTAATTGCACAACTTCCTTATCTCTCCTAAAACCACTTGTACCATAAAATAAAATAAATCAAAATATTGCATAACCTTTTCACTCCCAAAACCACTTATACCATAAACTAAAATAAATCACAATATTGCATACCTTGTCACCTCATGAAATAATTAATCCTCTTGAAAAAAAGAACAAGGTAAACTTCACCTTTGGAACCCCTTTGTAAAAGCATAAATATCTCTTTACACACACCTTATTTCTCCTTTTAAATAAGTTAGTCAAATAGCCCTCGAAATAAGCTTTTCGACGATATATAATATGTACCCTTTCCAAAATAAATTGAAACCTTTACATATATATATGCTAGCCTCCATTAATTGCACATAGGTCGGCCCTCCATTAATTTAAACTTAAACTTTAAAATTTAATATCTTCATCACCGGAGGTCATTTTTTGATAAAACAAAATTCCACCTTGTCTTTTAAGAAAAGCCCTTTCCACATAAGCCCACCATGGTTTTAAATAAAAACTTTTATTTTGCCTACCTTGGTTTTCATAAAAACCCTGTATATATCCATGCTCTCCAAAATATCATAGATGATTATCTAAGTAGTGCTTTTTCCATAAAAACTCAATATGATCCATGTGACATCAATGACAACATAAAATGCCTCAAATTAACTCAAATTTCCAATAATTTCCCCCTTTGTCATTGATTGCAACACCTCTAATGCAAATCACTACAATCACTACAAAAGCCATCTCTGAGAATCAAAGCTGCTCCCCCTGACTCAATACTCTCTATGGAGGCTACTCCCCCTAACTCAATGCTCTCTTTGGAGGCTGCTCCCCCTAACTCAATGCTCTCTCCCTTACTCAAATCTCTCTCCCTTTGACATCAATGGCAAAAGGGACACCTATGGGGCTAAAATATATGACTCTTAAGCTTAGCCCCCTCACCACCTTTCTTTTGAGGTGATTAATTTTGGGGTGGGAGTACTTTTACTCCCATCTTACTTTTTTTCTTTCCTCTATCAACTTCCTTCCATATTTTTCTGATATCCTTCTCTTGATGAATTACTTGATTTTCTTGTCTATAACATTTTTTACCTTCTTGCCTTGAACCTGTTTGGAATTGAGTCCTACACCATATTGCAATATGCCCAAAGTTATTACAATTAAAACACTTGATATTGTAGCCTTTGTTTAGTGCCCATGTCCTGAAATCATTCTTAAAATAATTTCCATATCCATTCCTTTCCTAAACCCTGTATTGTGTAGATCTATTTTCATGACCATTATAACCATAACTTCTGAATTGTGTAGCTCTAAAACCAAAACTATGTTGTTCATTTCCTTTGCACTAAAAATCTCTATGACCAATCCTATTGCATGAGAAGCAATGTCCCTGAAAACCATACCTTCTTCCCTTGAAGTTTCTTCTAGCAAAATCAAACTTCTTTGATCCATGGATTCTGCAATGTATAACCCTGTGTCCAAATCCATTACAAGAAAAACAATATCCTTGAAAAGCCCTTTTTTCATGCCTTGGTTCCTCATACCTTTCTTGACCATTATCCTTATGATCATCTTCAACTTGTGCATTGCATTCTTGAACCTTATTTGTAGCATCTAAAACCTCTTCCTTAGTTTCTTCCTTGCCTTTCTCTTCAAGAATTTCTTTTTCCTTTGAACTTGATTCACCTATCTCAAAACAAGAACCAAACTGAATATTTGGAGCCATAGGAACTTTGGAACTTTCCTCACAAATCTTAGGTGCTTCCTTGATTTTATCTTTTAGAACTTCCTTTCCTTTTGAGTGTGATTTTTCTTGGAAGTAAGATACAGCCTTAAAATAAGTTTTCACTCCTTTTTGAATCTTTTCATCTAATGTATCATGTCTTATCGTGGTTACCCTTAGTTCTTCATTCATCCTTTCTTCTATCTTTTTTGCATTTTGAAGCTCTTCTTTAAGATTACTGATTGTTTGAAGTAGTTCTTCTCTGATTTTTACATATGTTCGAATCTTGTTTTTAAGATTCTTGTATTCTTCTTTTAGCCTTTTAATTTCTGATTTTTGTTTACATGGCTCATCCTCTTCCTTTTTTATTACCAAAAATGAGACTTCTTTGTTTTCACTGTTGCTGGAATTGTTACTAGAATTGTTGCTTTCTTCTTCAAATACATTTTCCTTGTTGTAATTGTTGTAGTATGTGCAATCATCATCTATATGCCCAAAATATCTGCATATGAAACATTTTAGTATCCTTAGACCTTTCTTGTACCTATATGTGTTCTTGTAGAATATTCCCTCAAGTTGTTAGTCTTTCACGAAGGAACCCGCTTTGATACCAATTGAAGAACACAAGCTTATACTGAGAGGGAGGTGAACAGTATAAGACCACTTTTTACTTTCTTTCCAAACCAATATCAATTAATATCCTTAATTACAATAACCAAATATAGCAGTGTGCATTAATAACTCAGATAGCAGTAGTAAGCAAGAGACCAAGTCACGACACACAATTGAGACACAATATTTAATGTGGTTCCCCAATGTGAGGTACTACACGAAGAAAATATTTTACTTAAAATTTCTCAATCAATCTCTTTGGGAATCACTCCCAATTACAATGTTTATGGATATCTGTCCAAAGGAGATGTTGATCCCCTAATCTCAATTTCGTGGATCTCTTACATAGGATAAATTTTTCCCCTTATGCTCTAGCTATGTGATCTTCTAGAAGACTATGTCTCTCTGTTGCATTGACTGGTGGACCTCTCTCCACTTGAAGACTCCTCACTCAGATATGTTTTCAACTATGTTGGTTGTTGGATCTCTATCCACTGAGACTCTGTCCTCTGTACTCTGTCACCTCCAAAGCTCTGTCAATAGGCTCACTAAGAACCTACTCAATAGGCTCACATAGAACTTGCTTAACAAGCTCACACAAAACTTGTCAAATCTGCTCAAGCAAGCTCACCAAGAACTTGCCCAAATTTGAATAACAAGCTCACACAGAAGTCCAAAATTGAATAAAAATCTCACATAGAACCTATCCAATGCTGAATAAAAATCTCACACAGAACCTGTTTAATGTTGAATAACAAGCTCACATAGAACTTGTCCAAATCTGCTCTAGCAATATCACCAAGAACTTGCCCAAATATGCTCTAGCAAGCTCACCAAGAACTTGCCCAAATATGCTCTAGCAAGCTCACCAATAACTTGCCCAAAACTATCCACAAATCTATCCCAACACTGTCCTCAAATCTGTCTCAACACTGTCCTCAAATCTATCCCAAAGGCCTTCTCAAAGGCTCAATAAATCATGCTCAAGTAGTACTCAACAATGAATAGCAATCTCAACTCAAATTAACTTCATAGAAGCATAAAGAGAATTGTTAGAGACTCAATATGTTCTGATCTTACTCTCAACCCAAATCAATCTCAACTCAACTCATAGAAGCATAAAGAGAATTGTTAGAGACTCAATATGTTCTAATATCAATCTCAACTCAACTCAACTCAACTCAAGTCAATCTCATAGAAGCATAAAGAGAATTGTTAGAGACTCAATATGTTCTAATCTTACTCTCAACTCAAATCAGAATAATGGAATAGTTTGTTTCATAGGACTTGAACAATCACTTCACACATCACTTGACTAGGCTCAATAAACTCAACTCAACCAATCACCACAAGGGATAACTCTCTCTCACACAACCCTAGTCCAAGTATGTATCAACCAACTCAAATTTTTCCAACAATGCTCAGCCACAAATCTCACATAACAATGATACTAATGTTCTTTTCTAACTCAAGTTCTTTCACAACCAATGGGCTTCAAAAACTATGTTTATCAAACAAGGTTTAGACACAACTCTCAATTTAGAAAACCTTGAAGCATTCAACCAACAACTTTCGAAAAGGAAACCACAAACAATCATTTTCCATCCAATGATATTTCAGAAATCAACCACCATAAACAATCAATAGGAGAATGTGCCCATACCTTTTATGAAGATGAAAAAAACCTCTTTGTAAATCTGCCATAATCACAAAATTCTTTTGCCAATCTTCAAAAGGGTTAGTAGATCACAAAATAATCAACATTACTTCATTTTTCAATAATCATCACCAAGGCCTTTAATTGCACAACTTCCTTATCTCTCCTAAAACCACTTGTACCATAAAACAAAATAAATCAAAATATTGAATAACCTTTTCACTCCCAAAACCACTTATACAATAAAATAAAATAAATCACAATATTGCATACCTTGTCACCTCATGAAAGAATTAATCCTCTTGAAAAAAGAACAAGGCAAACTTCACTTTTGGAACCCCTTTGCAAAATCAGAAATATCTCTTTACACACACCTTATTTCTCCTTCTAAATAAGTTAGTCAAATAGCCCTTGAAATAATATTTTCGACGATATATAATATGCCCCCTTTCCAAAATAAATTGAAACCTTTAATATATATATATGCTAACCTCCATTAATTGCACATAGGTCGGCCCTCCATTAATTTAAACTTAAAGTTTAAACTTTAATATCTTCATCATCGGAGGTCCTTTTTCGATAAAACAAAATTCCACCTTGGATTTTAATAAAAGCCCTATCCACATAAGTCCACCATGGTTTTAAATAAAACCTTTTATTTTTCCTGCCTTGGTTTTCATAAAAACCCTATATATATCCATGCTCTCCAAAATATCATAGATGATTATCTATGAAGTGCTTTTGCCACCAAAACTCAATATGATCCATGTGACATCAATGACAACATAAAATGCCTCAAATTAACTCAAATTTCCAACAAATTGCATGCAAATGGATCCAAACCAGGATAGAAGTGGGTTCTATTCGAAGATCAAATCCCACTCTCCAAGGCTGAACAAATAATCTTGTCGGACCATGATTCCTCTTTTCAGATTGGAAAGCCCTATTTCTATCGGCAAGTAAAGAAAAACTAATAATAAAATATCATTTGCTAATAAACCACAAAGAATACTCACCAAGAGGCTCCTAGTTTTATCGGACCCAGGAATGCAAAAAAAATAGGATAGGCCAAATACTCATAAATTTATAGATCAAATCATGATTGGCTCTATATAAAATTGTTTCTTATACCATACTTTGTTCAATGACAATATTTGGCCTTGATTCTGACTGTGGTAAGCATCCATTAACTCATTGAGATGTTGATATATTTCCAGCAGCTGTAAAGAGCATTTTTAATGCAGTTTTTTGTGCTTCTTCAGTCTCTCCTGAAGATTTATCCTTTAAAAAATATGCAAAAAGAACTCTCTCTAAAAGGGGATACGGAGGTGTCCCCATTGGGTCCTCCTGGGGCAACAATCTTGTCTTCAAGTCCACAGTAACCAAAAATCTCTTCGGCTACCCAACTGATTCCCTAGTTTTCTCTTCCAGAGCTTAGTCCCCCGCTCTTGTGTAGGGATTGGAAGCAGTAAAATATTTTATTGTGTAGGTAAAAATGTAAGGGTTGTTTCTAGCACATATTACTTTTTTTTTGGAATTTCTCTAGTGAAAACCATGAGTGCTAATAATTCCCCTATTGTCATTTTTCTAATGAAGGCACCTGAGAGTCTGTTAGGATGGTTTGAGTTCAATGAGGATTTTAGCATGGAAATAGAAATGTGAGCTTGAACGCCATAAAATATATCTATCAAAATATGAGGGTAAGCGTAAATGGAGGGAGAGGAATATGTTGGTCAAGAATCTAATATATTCTATCGCACCAAAATATAATCTGATCATAGAACCATTGATGGATGTTGGATGGACTTCGAAGTGGATTTGGTTGAGAAACTCCTGAATGAAATGATTAGGATGTTGAGTAAATGTCATTGCTTAGGTGAAGCATGGGATATGGAGAAATTGAAAGCAGAAAATATTAATACCAAATCCTGGCAAGACTTTGGTGTATCCTACACTAGACATGATGTTCAGAATGCTACTATGGGCATTCAACACTAAATACTTTGGTCTGAGCACTTTTTATGCTGATAACGAGATGAACTCAGTAAGAGATAAAGGTATCTTTTAGGTCATGGCCAAGCCAACATACCTTTTGGACATGTGAAACCCCTTGTGTGAGCAAGGGATAGCTTTTATTTTACCTTGTATTAATAGTTCAATTATGTACTTAATGGGCTTCAACCCTTTCACCAAGATCATGGTAAATTGAGACTTGCTAACGTGTCTAAGTCCAAGGTAGAGTTACCTAGCTTATGGTAAGAACTTCAAAGAATGAAGAAATTGGAGGCCAACAGTCATCATCAAAAGATTAAAATTACTTAGCTTATCTTGGAAATAGCTCAAAAGTATTGGATACCAATTCCTGTTGGGTTGTTCATCACAAAGAATGAGGATTCTATGATAGAGGCCTCTCTAGATGATCGATTAGATATGGTTTCTCTTGCATGATACAGTTATTTCCTCTACAAATGATAAAATAGAGTAAGGTCCTATTTTATTGTTACTTATATCTCACTCTTTATTTTCTTTGTTAGTATGTTAGAAGTTTCTTCAAGTCTTTCTCATATCACAAGTCTTGGGAGGGTTGGATGCAGTGACAAGAGTAGTGGTTTTAAAAATAGTATGTGGATCCTGCATGTAAAATGTTAGTGTGTTTACTATATATTACAGTATGTATAATCTTATGGAAGGTTATCCCCATATGTTGAGGATGTATAATTACAGGTTTTTGATCAAGGGTATTGTAAATCTGCAAAGAGTGGGGGTGGTTGTGTTCTTGTATGGGAGTGTTTTGTTTTGGTTGGGCAGTAGTGTTCCCCTGGTAACCTCTTGAGATATAAAGGTTTAGTTCGAATCGTTCTCTACATCGTAAAAAACCTCCCTACCTATTAAAAGGTTGAGTATCGGTCCTTCCTTTGACTGGCCAACCAAGATCAAATATAACTAGTTTTTCATAGTGTTGTTTCCCCCCAACCCCACGTGATTCATTTCAGAAGTTTTGGGCTTCGAACAATATAGTGAGCAAGATGTATACCTTCATAGTAGTATGTCATAATGGCAATTTTTGAAAAAATCTGAATGTAATATCCTTTGAATTTATTAGGGGTATGCCCTAGTGGATAACTCCATATTTTATCAATCCCAAAAAACATCAAGTGATGAAATTTTGAAGATACCTCATGCATAAATACAACATTAGGCTTTAAATTTTAATATAGGTTTTAATCTAGGGTTTAAATTTTACAAATCTCATGCATAAACACAACATTACAAACTAAAAAATTTCAAACCCTAATTGCAAAAATACTTGAAATAACACAAAATTCATTGAACTTAACTAACCTCGTCTTTGTCTTCATGCCCCGTTCTGTACCTTTGGCTTTGACCCTCATCTCTCACCATTTCGGGTAATTAGCATAAGTTTTAGAGAAATTTTAGGGCAAATCCCAACCAAAAAATGAACAACACGAATCAAAGCTTGGGAGCCCTAGAAGTTTTAGGGCAAACCCCAACCAAAAAATGAACAACATAAATTGAAGCTCGAGAGCCCTAGGTTGTGCACGCAGTGTGGAGGTTGCAGTAGCTAAGGTACGGTGTGAAGGTTACAATAGCTAAGGCACAACATGGAGGTTGTAGTAGCTAAGGTGCATCAGTTGCAATAGCTAAGGTGTGATAGTTGTAGTAGCTAAGGTGAGGTGGTTGTAGTAGCTAAGATAATACATGGAGGTTAGAGTAGCTAAGGCATGAAGTGGAGGTTGCTAAGGTATGGTGAACTGGTTGTAGTAGTAAGGCATGACACTATCTAAAGCTTTGAATAAAAATGATGTCACCACATGGGTTTTAAGGTTACGTATTAAAAAAAACCTAAATCGTCTCTAATAAGGCGGTTTATAACTGCCCTCATAGGGGCACCCAAAAAAATTTGGGTTCCTCTAAGATGGCAGATATAAATCGTCCTCTTATCCCTAATAGGGCAATTATAAACCACCCTCTTAAATCACCCTAAGACGACGGTTTATAATCATCGGTTTGACCCCTTAGACGACGATTTATAATCGTCGTCTTAGTCCTACAAGGGCAGTTTATAGCCACCCTCTTAGGGTGACCCTAAGAGGGCAATTTTCCTAAGAGGACGATTATAAACCATTCTCGTAGGATCTATTAGGGTGATTTTTTACCGTCGTAAAAAAGTGCCTTAATTTAGTCGTCGTTAAAGCTCTTTTTTGGTGTAGTGTCAGGTTGATGCAACATTAATATTTTTCTTTATCAAGATGATAATAAACTTTCCTAATACTCCAAACAAGATAGCTTGATTTTTTTTCAATAAGTTTACACAAGTTTTTATGAGGGATCCTAGTCCCCTCATAATGAGTGGGGTTTGAACCTTGAACCTCTCAAAGAGAGTCCAAATTCCTTACCACTACAATAAGCTTGCAACTACCAAAAAAGATAGCTTAATTGTACCAGCTTCTTCAACCATTTTGATAGAAACCAATTGCTAAGAATTTATTTGTCTCTTAAATCTCTTTAACAATGTCAAGATGGATCTCTCCTGAATGACCAACTTTCTCCTGAGTTGGTCCTGCAATATTCAATTCTACAAATCTTCATATCAATAACAAGGTTAGTTATTTTCCTAAATGACCAAATTTCTTTTTGAGTTGGTTTTCCAAAATATGAATCTTTTTCTTCACTGGTTATTGTCCAACCCAGTGGAATGGTTATATATTCTTCACTAGTTATTATTCAACCTAGTGGAAAGATTCTATATTTTGCAACTTCCAAATAGAGCCCATATCTAACTCCCTTTAAAGTATATAGACTCTAACCATATTTGTCACAGACACAAAATAATTTTCAAGCCCTGTGCAAGTAGCCTTATTGTAGCTCTAATAACACTATTATCTTTTGAAGCTTTAATACTAATGTAAAACTCATAGGATAAAATATAATTAATTTACAATATAATGAATCAAATATAATAAATCATAATAAGAATACTCACAGAACAATCATATAATAATACTCACAATGTTGCACACATAATACTAAAAATACTATTGAATAAAGAATGCAAGCATAAAGCTATGCACATTCGATGATATTACAATACTTTGTCAAAAAAATATAATTGTATGTGACTCCTTATATGTTGCACTCTTGACCTTCACTCTTCTTTATAACTTTTCACTTTCCTATTCTAAGAACACATGTGTGCACTTTCATAATGGACACTTGTGCACATTTACACTCATAACACTTGCACACATATTTACATGACACTTGTGTATTTATTGCACATTATTATATTACATAAAATATTAACTCACTCACTAAGCTAAGACACAATCCTAATCTAATATTTATAATCACGTACCAAGGTGGTACATTGGCATTTACAAAATAATGTAATATTCTCCAACAAACATCAATGTGGGATTGACATTTTAGCACCACACATCCAAAAAAATATTTGTAATGACATAATTAAAAGATGGATTCCACTAGAATGGGTAACCAGCCTAGTTATATCATTGCATAAAAATAGAGACAACAAAAATCCTTCAAAATACCACACCATAATTAATCCTCTTTTTTCAAATTTGTTTGGCTACATAATAGAAAGTAAAGTCAGTTAATGGGCAAAAAATCAAGAAAAGAGGTCAATAGGGAAAGCAAGATTTAGACCAAGGTACTCAACAATGGATCAATGCATTACTTTAAGGCACATAATAGAGAGATATGGAATGAAAAAGGAGAAGTTTTTTTTTTATTTTGTAGGCTTTTAACATAGTAGTTGAAGGTAAATTATAGGAAATAATGGATGAAATTGGCATATCAACCAATTACAAAGCAGTTGTACATATCCTAAAGGATTATCAAAGTGTTTTAGGAGTGATATTGGGGTGAAACAGGGTTGTTCATTGTCACCTACTTTATTTGGCCTTTACATTGATAAAATGGAGGAATGGATAGAAAGGATAAGAGAAGAGGGAATACAATTGGCTAATTATGTAGTGAAACTTCTTCTCTATGTTGATGACCTCATCTTGATTGGCAAGACACTTAAAAGATTAAAATAACATCTAAAAGCTTTAGAGCATTTTTATAAATAATTTGGGATGTAGGTAAACACTAGCAAGACAAAAATTATGGTCTCCTCTACTCGAAGAGAGAAAAAACAAACAAATATTTTAATTGAAGGAAATCCTTTAGAGATAATAATAGAATAAAAATACCTTAGGTTACATTTTCAAAGAAAATTCAATTGGAGAATATGTAGGATGAAATGAATACAAGTAAGATGGAGGGCATTCTACTCATTGCTAAATAGCGGTAAAAATTAGAAATGTGGGATTGAAAGACCATTAGGGTCCTATTTGAGTTATTAGTTATTTCAATGGTTCTATATGGGTGTGAGGTGAGGGCTAGAAATACATCAAATTTTAAATGGATACAAATACAAAGAATTCAAAAGCAACTAATTACAAATAATTTCATAATTAAAGCATTAGTCATCGATGAGATTTTACTTGTTAAAGTGGTGACTTTTCAACTAGAAGCAGAAGCTATGATAAGGCTATTGGGTACTTAAAGAAAATAGAAAAAATGGAATATAACAAGTTGTCAAAAGAGGTAATCAAAGAAAAATTGAATAGAAGAAAAGACACATGGATGAAGAAAAACAACAAATGGATGGAAAATGGAGCATTAAATTTCATAAGGTCCCAAACTTCGACAAAGAAATTAAACAATATGTGAGGAAAAATTTTGGACTTGTCATATGGACTAAAAAATTAGAAAGGATAAAACAATTATATATCAATGAGTTCAACCCAGGCTATGAACACAGCCAAAAGAAGTATGTAGATGCAAAGATCAAACATAAGAAAAAATGCTTATAGCCCACCTAAGATCTAGTTCATACCATCTTAAATTCAAAACTAGGAGGTGGACAATACCTCAAGAGGCATGGCCAAAATAAATGTCTTTCACACAAGAGTTGTAGAGACCAAAAAATATTTTATCATGAAATGTGAAGCATACAAGGACATCAAGATTGCATATAAAGACACTCTAAAAGTAAACTCACTAATGGATCTATTTAAAGAACTAAAAATAAAATAAATAAGAAAACTTCTCATCAAAAATCAATGATAAAAGAAACTCATTCTAAAAGAAATATGATAAGAGGATGTTGAACCTATTGACTTTGTTCAACATTTTTTCCTGGATGTTGTTTAACTTTGAAACTTTAAATAAAAGATCCAAGATTTGAATCCAAAAAATGGTAGGGTTGTACACATACCCCATCTTGTATTAAAACTCTCGGTCTCATAAAATATTTTTATCTTGAGGATGTAATTAAAATCATTTCATTTCATTTTATTTCAATGACAAAAGTTATCTTAATACCTAATTTCATATGCTTTATTTCTTCGAATTTTTTTATTTATTTTTAATTGGATTTTTTTTTTTCTTGGATTCTCTCTCTACATATATATACTTTGTTTCTTGGATTTTTTTAATAGTTTATATAAGATTGAAATAGACTTCACTGAAATAGGAGGGAAACACAATCAACAATTGCCAAGGAAACCACTGAGAGTGTTAAAGGTCGATTCAAGAAAAACAGATATGGGTTGCATGAAAGCAACTAATGGATCTCCATTAGTGAAGTTGGAAATAATGGATCTCTAGGAAGGAATAGATAATATGGAGAGGAGAGGGCTAATTTTTTTATTCATGGGATTTCAATTGACTCTTGCTACCTTCAAGCAATGGGCTGCCAAAAACTGGAGCACTAAAGGTGAGTTCCAAATTTTTACTTACCCTAATGACTACTTTCTTATTTTTTTTGCTCATGAAGAAGATAGGAAGGACATTTTTCAAGGGGACCATGGTTTTTTGGTAGGGCAAGGCTCTTCATGAAGCCCTGGCATACCAAGTTCAAAGTTGAGGAAGAAATACCATCAACTGCCCCTGTTTGGGTCCGTTTATTTGGTCTTCCAATAGAATACTGGCATCCAAAGATATTCGTAGCAATTGGGAATTCTTTAGAAGTTTTCATGATGATTTTTGATAGCACCCAACACTTAGAGCATATGATTTATGCAAAGATTTGTGTTTTGATTGATTTTGACAAACCACTTCCAGAGAAAATTACTTTACAATATAGGAAAGAAATATAGGAGCAAGTAGTAGATTATGAAAATATTTCATTTAGATGCAGAATCTGTTATGAATATGACCATCTAGCTAAGGATTGTCCACATAAGGTCCCTAACAAAGAGAAATAGGGTGAGGACTTGGCAAGGTTTCAAATCCCTAAACTAAAAAACAAAGAAAAAATAGCAACAAAAAAGAAAACAATAATTTCACCTAATACCTTTGAAATTCTCTCCACGAATGAGCAAGTAGATGATGAGGATGGTCAAATGGAAACAATTATTATGGAAACACAGTTTGATGAAGAGAGGGAACATGAAGGATTGCATGATGAGAAATCACTAAAAGAGCTTGCCTTGATGCTGAGAAATAATAGTAAAGAAAAAAAAAGTACAATGTAAAAAACCAACCCAAGTGCAAAACAAAAGGGCGGATTCAAACTACAAACAAAATGGATCCTCAAAAAGACCATACAAATTCCAATAGTAGTGTCGTGGTTCTAAGTAACCATCTTATAGTCCCAGTTGGAATGAAGTAAGATACGAAAAAAGGATAAGGATGCGATAATCCTAAGGTTTATAGTCAATCTTTTTATGGCAATGTTGGAAGCTTTGGCTATTTTGCTAAGTAATTTCTGATATTTTTGGTAATTTGTTAAGCTTTGGTTTATTTTTAGTGTTACCGTATTTTGTTTGATTTGTCAATAGCTCCTTTGGCTTAGTTTTTGTTGTATTTGTTTTTCTTGTTTTTGTTTGTGGTGTATTTGAATCATTTTGTTGTTTCTGTTTTGGATCTGTTTTGTTATGTTGTTTTTGTGGTTTTTTCTGTGTGTTTCTTGTTCTGTGGTTATTTGTTTGTGGTGTATTTGTTTATTTTTATTGTTTTTATTAGTGTTTTGTTATGTTGTGTTTGTGGTTTTTTTTGTGTTTCATGTTTTGGTGTTGTTTATTTTTGTCATTTATTTTCTTATTTTATTTTTATTTTTTTATTTTTGTGTGTTTTGTTATGTTGTGTGTTTGTTCTGTGTGGTTAGTGTTTTTTTTGTAATCTTTTTGTGCGTGTGTTTGGTTGTGTTTTTTTTTCGACACACTTAAGGAGTATGCTTTATTTGTTTTAGCTTTTTATGTGTTTGTGTTTGTGTGTTCTTGTTTTGTGTTGTTTCAATGCTCCTTGTGTGTGTCAAAGATGGTAGGCCAGGTGCAAGCCCTGGGCATGGGCGTTTTTGGTGGAAAAGATACCCCTACCTCCTTGGATCTTACCCAAAGGCATCCCTTCTCGAATGTTTTCCACAAACCAAAAAAAAAATTGACTCACTTACATGACATAATATTTACATAGTAATTACAACATCTTGAATCTTAATTAAAACTAATACCATTAAATATTAAAATTTATTTATAAAAATTAAATAATTTGAAATTCTTCACTCTCAACCAATTCATTTGAACCCATGTTAAATATTTATCTATAAAATTTAGAAAATACTAAAAACCAATCCATATAAACCCATACACACTTTATTCCAAATATTACTTTAACATCCTAAATTCTTTTAATATATTAAAAAAACTAATTATTTATATAAAGCATCGGTGCTCGTGAGAATATTTAAACAAACAAGAAGCGTGCCACAAAAGCCATACTCACAAACCACCGGTCTTTACACATGTATCTCCTCCCCGCCGTCCCATAGCTCCCCATATTTAAAAAACTGCTTAGCACTCCGCGATATTTCTAGTTATCTCAAAGTTTCTATTTCTACTTATCTTAAAAACCTTGCCTCCTCGACATCAAGTCTGTCGAGGCTGGGCTTGTTCAAAGGTATGGCAGAGGAGGAAATGCAGCAGCAGCAACAGCTCCAAAAGCCTGCATCTAAAGAGGACGCTATTGTTTCCCAGTGTTTCGTCTCTCCCTCCCAAGAAGAAATTCTACACCAAATTCCAGACTGGAAGCACCTGCAATCATTTCAGGAAACGGAATTATTTCGTGAAATTCACACGGTGGGTGCCCACGAAGTCGTTCTGTACACTCCCGACACCTCCCAACTATACGAAACGTGCCAAGAATACCTAACCCAAGAGGAAGAGGAAGAGCAAGAGGCGGCCGTAGGAGATGCCGAGATTGCCCGGGATCAATCCCAATCTCAATTAAAATTCCAATCCCTCAACACTCAGTGCTTCGCACCAACCACATTCCCGCACTTTCCCTTCGATCGCTGTTCAACTCCCTGTGCTGGCCTTCTAACCCCACCATCTAAACCTGAGTTTCAATTACCAGAAGCCTCCTCTGCCAATTCCAAGACCCGCAATGACGAAGAAAGAGGGGCGCGCCGAGTTTTACCGTCTTCGTTATTTCAAAGGGGGACAGCTCTCGCCCTTTTGGAAACTGAAAAGGATTCGAAAAGGCGGCGCAAAGAGGCCGCGGCCAACAAGAATTTTCCGAAGAGTTTGATGGATGTGATTATGCATTACTCAGGAGAAGCTCCGGTGGAAGTGGAGGATATTGATATTTTGGAAGCGGCTCTCCGTGCTGGCATCACCTTCCCACCACCATTGTCTGGGCGTTATTGTTCTCGCCCTTAGCCGGTGCAATTTCAATTTACAGAAACGTAAGGTGCGCTCCAGAGCAATTTTTTATTTTTTAGAATGTTTTACTGTGACCTGAGACTATGAGGGATATTCTCCGAAGGGATTCGAACGAACTTAAATCGTTAACTTCTTTAAAATAAGTGCTCTTACCGCTCTACCAAATTTTTGTAGCATCCGGAGCAATGTTATCCTTACATTAAATTGTCCAACTTTAGTTCCTCCACACATTTTGGAGGTTATAATACTGGTTTAATGTATCAATTTGGAATTTTTTAACATTCAAGCAAATGGCAGGAATTTTGCCTCCGCATGACATGGGTGAGGGAATGCAAATTTTGAATATATGCTAGCAAATGTTTTCTTAGGAGAAGTAATATTTTTTATTTTTTTATTATTTTAATTAGTTATATTATATTAGAATAATTTTACTTTTATTTATGATTATATAGTTTTATGATATTAAACTAATATAATTATATTATATATTATTTAATAAAATTAAATTAATTTATTTCTTAAAAATTAAAAAATATATCCTATTTAAACTAAAACTATTTCATAAAATTTAAAAAAATAATACAAATTATTTAGAATTTAAACGCAAACCACTCTAAAATTTTAATTCGAACAACTTTATAGTTATATTTTAAATCATCACATTTTACAATTTTAAATTTTAGAACTTTTAACATAAATTAATTAAAATTTATTTTTAAATATGTTAAATTGTGTGAAATAAATTAAAATAAATTATAATTCATATATTTTTAAATACATTTTTGAAATTAAATATATGGATTAAAACATATCCACCTTTATTATATTATCATTATTACATAGTTCTATCAAAAAATAATTATTATTATTATTTGAAAAATTTTGAACTTGTTTCTTCCTTACACATTAACAAATTTAACAAACCACTCTAAAATTGTAATTCAAACAACTTTATAGTTATATTTTAAATCATCACATTTAATAATTTTAAATTTTAAAAAATTTAATATTAATTAATTAACATATATTTTTAAATATATTAAATTGTGTGAAATAAATTATAATTCATATATTTTTAAATACTTTTTGTTAAATTAAATATATGGATTAAAACATATCCACCTTTATTATATTATCATTATTACATAGTTCTATCAAAAAATTATTATTATTATTATTAGAAAAAATTTGAACTTGTTTCTTCCTTACACATTAACAAATTTAACCGATTAAACTATATCATTTAATCAAAGAGTTTTATAAAAAAAAAATTAATAAGTTTACATAAGTTTTATGAAGGTTTCAACCTCTCATGCTGAATGGGGTTTGAACCTTGAACCTCTTTAAAAGAGACCAAAACCTTCCCACTCTATAAGTTAACTTTTAAAATTTGGACTTGGATTTAAGTCTTATGAAAGAGTTTTATAATTAAAATCGTCACATTTACAATTTAAAATTATAAATTTTCATTTAAATGGGCACTGTCCGGAATGTGTCTGGCCACGTTCACACCATCTTTGAGGACTACCTTGAATTCCTGATCCATTCTTCACGCTAGCATCCTCAATTGGATTGTTTCTGACGTCAATTTTATTTATTTTGTGCATTATGATCTTAATCTCTTCTGTGTTTAGAAAGGGTTCTGGGCATTGTTATAATATTTGGAATTCTGCATGTATGTTCCAAACAATGACCAATCTTTGTTCCTTCCCCAACTCCAGTTGAAGGAATGCCAGTCATTCTGGGCAACTCTGCTTTGGTAGAATTCAGCCATTGGAAAACTGATAAGACTGCTGCATCAAATAAAATGACTTGATCCATTTTAAGCAAGAATTTTATTTATTTTTTTACTCTTGATGGGAATATTGGGTGGTTTAGTTCTTATGTACCTTGGGCTTAGATGTACTGGTAAAAATCAAAGTAGCATGACCTTGGTCAAAGAGTTGAAACCATTGAACTAACATATGTGAGGTAAAGGTGAAAATTTATCTTGGTTCCTAAGGTGGTCCCATATGCCAGGAGGTGTGATGGCTTGGTTGTGAGTATGTGACCTAAAAAGTCACCTTTAGCTTTATTGCACTCTCCAGTTGCTCTTGTTCAAGAATCAATGAGGAAGACGTGATGAATCAAGTTTACCTGAATTCTCTAGGCAACTTTGAGCCAAATATGTGCAAAACAAGTTGTCTGTCTCGGCTTCAGTGAAAACAGGACTCTGGATTAAAATCTGTGACAGAAATACCAATGACCTCTTCAAAGATGGTGTCGGCTCCTAGGACACAGAAATACTACTGAAAAGGCTGGCAATTGAGATCCTCCTCCCCCATCATCAGGACAAACTCATCTTTTCATTTTCCTTTCTATGCTTCATTCATCTTCCACCATCCAGGACACCTATTGCATGATCATTGAGACAGAAACACAAGAAAAACTCTAATCATTTCTGGCCCTGCAGCACTGCCTTTATGTTTAAGCCGGCCCATCACATATTCTTTAATTAAAAGACATCCAAACCCAGTGGGTCTTAGGCAATCCCTTAAACAGGAGGTGATGACGAAATCTGGCCTTTAAAGAGAACCAACAGAGTCAAACATTAGCGATACAAATTACCTGTATCAAGCAAAATATGCCTGGTATTCTGCTCTGCAAGGGCTATCCACTAGAAGCAATACTTGGCTATATATGAGGGAAGGAATTACGGTATGCGCAAATTCATTTTACCCAATCTGATCTTGAAATAAGGAAAAGGATGTGAAGGAATAAACCATTCAGCTGATTGAATATCCTTATGATCTGAAAACTCTCTCAATGAGATTAGATGTAACACCAACACTTCAACTGGAAAGGGCCCTGAAATTGTTCAATAGTCAAGTTCTAAAGGTAAAAAATATCTGCACCAAACTACTAGCCAAAAATGTAATTAAAAAAGATTTAATTTTCCATGAAGAGCAAGATACATGTGCATTGTCCTGCCACAAGCTTTCAAGATATCCATTGGCAATCCTTGAACACTACAAATTTTGCAGAGGAATCCCTGAAGGAATGCTTGCATATTCACACCAGCCATGTCGAGCTTGAGCCATATAAAAGCAGTTTTCGTATAAAAAGTATATGATTTGAGAACACGTGGATGAGTCTAATATGGAATGAAAAAACCTAAAACTAGCTCTATTGATTTCAGTGAGGATGCTTTCAAATCCTTTTAGTTTCTGCATTAAAAGACAAAAGCTAAGTTTGTGCTGCCGTAAGAACAAGAACTGAGTCAAGCTACAAACAAATGTCCAAATGGATTTAAAATTTTAAGCATCGCCAAGTGGTGCAAACATCTCTAAGGAGAAAATTACCAAAATTTTAAGATATTGGGGATGCCACAGATGATGTAGAAGTCTCAGTTTGTCTTCGATTTCTCTTTCAAGATCATTGAGGTAGTCATGCATTCTCAAACCAAATCCATGGTTTCAAGATATGAAGTATGCCTTCAGTTCTCCATCTAGATCTCTCCAATACTCTTATGGCATACTTTTTAGTTGGCCAGTGAAGAAACATCCAATGTCCACGAAGATCTGTTTTTTATCGCTGTCTAGTGCATTGAAGTTTATTTTATGCCTGTATTTTGTCCCCAGGTAATGTCTTGTGAATCTTCTCCAATTCTAAATGCCGATGACTCTTCTCAGTATTACCAAAAATATGAACGCCCAAAACTTGGAGAGAAAGAGGTAAACCCTCGCAATTTTTCACAGAACTTTCAGTCAGATCCTCACATCTTCTCACGAGATATGTTTGGTAGAATGCAAGGCCAACAGAAGAGCTCTCTGCTATACTCTCGATCCATTTCTTTCAACTCATAACAAAAAGTAATTCCAGATCATATCAGGACCCTTTTATCATGGGTTGGGACAATTACCAGATTATCTGGATTGAGAGTATATGTGACCAAGACAGCATCCAATCGGTCCACATAATCAATATCATCCACTGCAATAAGGAAGTGCACAAAACCTCCCTTTCCAGAATGAGGACTCAGACAGCTGGTTCCTTCATGGGTTGGGACAATTACCAGATTATCTGGATTGAGAGTATCTGTGACCAAGACAGCATCTAATTGGTCCACATAATCAATAACATCCACTGCAATAAGGAAGTGCACAAAACCTCCCTTTCCAGAATGAGGACTCAGACAGCTGGTTCCTTCATCCGCACTTCTAAATTTGGGATGGCTTTTGTTGACCAGACCTTTGAGAAGCATGGCCTGTGAACAACGCAATTCACTCTAGGCAGGTGCTTTTCTCCCATCAAACAGAAAAATATATTCTGAAACTTTTCATTGAACAGTTCTTTGGCTAGACTTTTCCTTTTACACCCACGCATTCCAAAGTTCCCACAGAGCTGAACTTTCTTCTCCCTGTTCTGCCCACATTCCCTTTCAAAATCTACCACAAGTTAATTAAGACCCACTGGATTTTTTTGCAACACATAATGGTTTTGTCTTTTGTACCAGTTTTAGCACAGGGTACATTACAGTAATCGTCTCAGTGACCAATTGAGTCATAAGATTCTAATTTGCATTTGAAGTTGACTCAGCTCCATGTACTGTGCTGCCATTGACAGAGGTACACTCTGCGGATAGCCGCTGAATTGATGGAACACTTGTCTGAGTTAAAAATGAATTCATATAAACGTTGAAGAAAATAAACACTTGTATGAACATGCCACTTGCAATATTACTTCTGGCCGATCTTACATGATCTTGAAGGTCAGGAAGCGCGGAGAGAAAAAGGATCAATGTCAATAATGAGCAAATTTGCTCTCCCTTCCACATGACAAATATTATTCGTGAGACCTGTGAATGTAATTGCATCTAGCGGCATGGCCCGCTGAAAGATGCAGATATTTCAATGTTCCAACTCTTCAATACCTGTTTATGTTCTGCAGTTTCCTAGATTAATCAACAGTAATCCTCTATAAGCAACTCAAGTTCCTGGGACTTGACCAGATTAGAGCTGATACTCTTGTCATTGTTCTACAGTCATTCAACTCAAGACAGTTCAGTGTTGTTACTAGGGTTAAATCCAGTTCAATTAGATTTTTCATACATTCAAGGCTGGGATCCTAGGACAATGTTCTCCACTAATTGAGACCTTGGTTATAAGTTTTACATCACCATACTTTGAGCCTTCAACCTTCTTCAGCCACTTAAAAGTGGTTGACTCTCCACTTCTGTCCAAAGCTGCTGCCCCACTTAATGTGAAATCCATCAAAACCAAACTTCTAAGATTAGTGAGTTCTTTTAGGAAAATCGGAAAACTCCCTGCCTTCAACTAGCATTTCATACCGTATTTCTGCTAGGAGTAGATTTTTTAGAAGATTTAACATTCTTGATGGATCTCGAAAATCTCCCAATGAGATGATGCAACACCAACTATTTCAACAGTAAAGGGGCCTGAAATATTCACAAATAAGTTTGCTACTTAACTTCTGCACAAAAGCACTAGCCCAAATTCCATAGTCTAACATTAATGAAGGCTTGATTTTCCACGAAGAAGAATAAGATACCTTTTCATTCAAGATATCCATTGAAAGGCCTTCAACGCTATAAATTTTGCAGAGGAATCCATGAAGGAATGCTTCTGCGTTTACTGTCAACCAACTCAATCTCAAGCCATAAGCAAAGAAGTTGATATCTCAGCAAAATCATCTGAATTCCTTAATAAATGTGCAATTGAGAATAGGTGGGCTAGTCTAAAATAGAATGGAAACACCTGAAACTAGTCCCATTGGTTTCAGTGAGAATGTACTGCAGTAAGAAAAACAATTGAGTCAAGCAACAGACAAATTACCAAAAGTCTTTGGAATATTGAATATCACAAAGTGGTGCAGAAGTGTTAAGAGAAAGAACCATACCAGAGATTCAAGATATTACGAGCACCACATATGACAATGGCGGGCTTGGTTCATCACAATTCTTTTCCAAGATTATGGAGGTGGTCATGCATTCTCAAAGCTAATCCATGGTCATAAAAGCTCCACCCATATCAATTAACCAAGGTCATTATCTTTTAAGCTTTCTATGCCATATTCTTTCATTTCAATTTTATATAATAAATTTTAAAAAAAAAAAATTATTTTTTATATAATTAATTAAAAAAAATAAAAAACTTAAATTAAGCACTCTCACCATAAGCCCACAAACCTCTTTAGATAAATCTTCATTTTGAATGCCTTAAATTTTAGGCCATAGAGGCTAATCTTTTACCCATCCCCTAACCAAAATTAAATAACACTATGTAACACTTGTTTTACTATGTAACACTTGTTTTAACAAAGATAAAAAACATTGTTAAAAATTATTAAATTTATTAAAGCTTTAATAAAATATATATTATTAATGACTAAAATAAATAAGATAGTTCAGGTTAAATTGAAACCTCTTTTCATTTTGAATGCCTTCTTTTAGGACATAAAGCATGTCCCCATCCCCTTGGAGGAACTAAATTGCTATGTAACAATTTTTTTTTTTTCTATAAATTAGTTTAGGTTAAAGTTTAGTTTTTTTTTAAATAAATTATGTGTGGTTTTTATTGAGAATCATTTTCAACATGATACTATGTTTATTATGTTTTTGATAAGTGAATTAAATTATATTTAACTTTGTTTTTTTATCAAAAATATTTTTCATTTACTTTTCTATCAAAGATATTATCCATCTTTCTCAAATTGCTAAGTTTCTATAAAACTCTTTTTATATTGTATATCTTTCAAAATTGAAATTTCGTCAAGATAAAATTAAACATCACACATGGTTAAAATATCTATTGCTCATCTTTTATATCTATAAATATCTTTTCTATAAAAACCTCATAATTTTTTAATAGTTTTTTTTAGGGTTTTTATTCATTCCCTTAATATCCTAAGATATTATTGTTAGAATAATTAATTATTCTCTTAAGTTCTATTAGGATAGACTTACTTGAGTTTTCACTCCTTCATGAGTCAGGTGAAATCTCAGTTATAGTCTACATCAGATTTGATGAGTTATTGTAATCCAACGGCTCTCAATGATCAAACCATGGAATAATTAATCAGTTCTACTCTTTCTTCATATTTTGTGTAATGCTTTGCATGTCTATTTTGGGAAATTCTAACATGGTACCAGAGCTAGATAGATTTTGTTAGCATTCTCTCTTGAAGGTTCTAGGAGCTGGTTCTTTGTATCTTTTGTTGGCTTCTCCTTTTTTTTTTTTGGATTTAAGTCTTCAATAATAATTTATATATAGTTTTTTTTGCTATATTTTTTAAGATATATGTATGTGGGTTATTATGAATAATATTTGTCTTTTAGTGTAAATGATTTTTATTCAGAAAATTTATCCATAGTCTATCCTAGTAGAACTTAAGAGAACAATTACTTATTCTAACATCCCCTTTTAAGTGATACTAGGAGTGTATTGTGCAAATGAGTCCCGAAAACAGAGCCTGATGAGGTACTCATGTACAACGGTTTCTTTTTTGAAGAGATGGTAAAAACCCCATGGGAAAATTCATCTATAAAAAAAAAAATGAAGAGACATGTCTTCGATTTGCGAAGATTGTCCTCTTAATATAAAAAAAAGGGAGTCCCGACAACATGGCCTAATGAGGTACTCATTTACAATATATATGAGAGATGGTTTAAAAACAACATGGGAAAACCATCCGCTATGAAATAAAGAGGCATGTCTTCGGATGGCGAAGATTGTCCTTAATAACAAAATGAGTCCCGACAACATGGCCTGATGAGGTACTCATGTATAATATATAAGGGAGAGATGATAAAAAAACCACATGGGAAAAAATCATCCTCCAAAGAATACAATAATAAAAGAAGAGGTGAAAAGACCTTTGTTTCAATGTAGCTGTAATACTCCAAGTTTCTCTCGCAATTGTATGTAACGCGAAGAAGGAAATGACTTGGTGAAGATGTCTGCAACTTGATTTTCAGTTGGAATATAGTCCAAGTATATGTCCTCATTCTGAATATGTTGTCGAATGAAGTGCAAGTGTATCTCAAAGTGCTTGGTGCGTTGATGCTCAACTGGATTGCGTGCAATATGAATTGTGCTCTAATTGTCACACCAAAGAGTAATAGGTTTGTCATAGGAAAAACCAAATTCTCTTAGAATCTGACGAAGCCAAAGAGCTTCTTGACTTGCTAAAACTGTTGCCCTGTATTCTGCCTCTGTAGATGATAAGGCCA
The DNA here is from genome assembly GCA_028583015.1 of Wollemia nobilis. Classification (NCBI taxonomy): domain Eukaryota; kingdom Viridiplantae; phylum Streptophyta; class Pinopsida; order Araucariales; family Araucariaceae; genus Wollemia; species Wollemia nobilis. Next base: position 1,594,695 of record JAQPPZ010003577.1, read on the forward strand.
TTGCTTATTGTTTTTTGCATAACCAAGCAATTGGCGAAGAACCAAGATAAAAGACATAGCCATAAGTTGAACATTTGTCTTCTACTGAACCTGTCCAATATGAATCCGTGTAGCCAATGATATCCATGGATTTTCCCTCATATAAGAGCCCAAAGTGAGTAGTTCCTTGCAAGTAGCGAAGGATTCTTTTTGTTGCTTTCCAATGATTGAAATGAGGTTGATGTGAGAATCTGGATATTAAGCCAACAACATATGAGATATCTGGACGAGTATGAGTAAGGTATAACAGACTCCCTACAAGTTGACGGTATAGAGTTGCATCACATAAAGAGGATGTGCAGGAAGTACTTAGATTGAATTCAAACTGAAAAGGTGTAGGAGAAGGTTTGCAATCTGTCATTTTAAACCATTGAAGAAGATCTAGAGTGTATTTTTGTTGACACAATGAAATTCCTACATCTATTTGATTTATTTGGATCCCAATGAAGTAATGAGCTAGACCCAGATCAACCATATCAAATTTTCCAGAGAGGGAGTCTTTTATAGTCTAAATGTGAGCGAAGTCACTACCAGTGAGTAGTAGATCATCAACATATAGAAAAAGTATGGTGATTTTTCCTTCATCTCTCCAAATGGAGACTGTGTTATCAGACTCACAATGAGAAAAAATTGAGGAAAGAAGGAAGGAGTCCATTTTTTCATACCAAGCTCTAGGAGCTTGTTTGAGGCCATAGAGAGACTTCTTTAGCCTACAAACAAGAGAGGAGTCTTGAGTGAAACCAGCAGGTTATTCCATGAATATCTCTTCCTTTAAGTCCCCATGTAAGAAAGCACTTTTTACATCCATTTGAAAGACAGACCATTTTTGGGAATCAGCCAGAGCAAGAACCAGTCTAACAGAATCCATTTTGGCAATCGGTGCAAAGGTTTCAAAGATAATCAATTCCTTCAATTTGAGGGAAACCTTTGGCTACTAGGCGAGCTTTGTGTTTGTCAAATTCTTCATTAGACCCATATTTTGTTCTGTAAATCCATTTACAATGAACTAATTGCCTTCCTTTAGGTAGGGGAACTAAATCCCAAGTTTCATTTTTGATTAAGGAAGTCAATTCGTTTTCCATGGCAACATACCATTCTTTAATACCATTTGCTTCTTTGAAGGATTGAGGATTAGAGGAAATAGATTGACAAACAAGACCAGTGCCTATGGAGTTGGTTAATCTGGATGATGGAAGATTTTGGATGTAAGGAGTAGCTTCTTTAACAATGGTGCAGGCCCATTTTAGCATAGTGGAAGGAGTAGAAGGAGTGGAAAGACTTTAAGTTGAAGTTATAGGTTCCTCATCTTGATCATCAATCTCTAAACTAATCTCTAAAGTTGGTTCTTCATTATATTGAGGTTCTATAATAGGAGAAGGCTCAATAGAGGAAGAGGATGGTTGAGGATCTTTCTGAGGGAATGTTTCATTAAATTTGACATTCCTATGAAAAAAGACCTCATGAGTTGTGGGATCAAGGAGCCTGTATGCTTTCATTTCCTCACAATAACCAACAAATATGAGCTTTTTGCTTTTCTTATCTAGAGCCTTCCTTTTCTTCTTTGGGATGTGCACCTAAGAAGTACACCCAAAAATCTTAAAGAAGGAGACATCCGATTTTGAGCCAGTCCATGCTTCTTCAGGAGTTAAATGGTCAAGAGCTTTATGAGGTGTGCAGTTTTGAATATAGTTTGCACAGTTAATAGCTTCTACCCAAAAAACTTTTGGAAGATCTCTTGAATGAAGTATACAGTTTACCATTTCCTTCAATGTTCGATTTTTCCTCTCTGCAATGCCATTTTGCTGTGGATTATGGGAGATAGAATGTTGATGAATGATGTCATGACTTGATAGAAAGATTGAGAACTCATTACTACAGTATTCCCCCCCATTATCTGTGCGAATTTGTTTGATGTTGCAAGAGGCCTAATTTTCAACTAAGGCTTTGAAGATTTTGAAGTGGGACAAAACATCACTTTTGTATTTTAGGAAGTAGACCCAAGTTATTCTGGAAAAGTCATCAATGAAGGTTAGAGCATATTTTACTCCTTTGAAAGAAGGCTCTGGTAAAAACATCAAGTCACTATGGATTAACTCTAGAGGGGATGAGGCTTTTAGAGAACCACTTGGGTGGAAAGGATCTTGATGTTGCTTTCCAAGAGCACATCTAGGACATACTCCATCAATAGAAGAGACTTGAGGTAAACCTGATACCATTTCATGGGTGTTCAATTCCTTTAGGTAGTTATAACTGATATGACCAAACCTTTCATGCCAAATTTTGCTTTCAAGATCTCCATGACCCACAAAACAGGAGGCTCCTTCTAGATTTTTTAATCCTTCGAAGTGAAATAGGCGAGTGTTGTGATCAATATCTCCTTTGGCTATAAGAGAGTGGGGGTCTTGTAAGTCTCTTATCTCAACTCTTGTTGGAGAGAAGAGAACAGTTTTTCCCTTTCCAAAAGTACAAATCTGATAGACAGAGAGGAGATTTGTTGCAATGTTTTGAACATAGAGAACATTATTGATAAAGCCACCATCAATGGATATGTCACCCTTTCCTTTGACTGGTATAAAGAAAGAGTCACCAACTTCTATGCTACATGTTGAACTTGAGGAGATAGAAGAGAATGACTCATCTGAAGCGATCATGTGATGAGTTGCTCCAGAATGTAGGACCCAGTAATTAGATGAAGTATTGGTGGTCTTCCCTTGAACATTTAGGGCTTTTCCTATATGCTTTTTACTGCCTATATTTTTATCCTTCATAGATGCCTCTAGTTGTTGTAATCTTTTCCAGCATTTGTTTGCAGAATGACCATTCTTTTTGTAATGAGTACAAGTTATGGGACTTCTTTATTTCTTTTTGAATTTTTCTTTAGTGGAGGTGGATGCTACTAAGGCTTTAGAGGAAGAGGAAGAGATCTCATACTTTGCAAGTTTTGTTTCTTCTCTAGTTAGTCTCTCACAAAATTCTTCTAAGGAGGGCATTTTGAAACTTGCACCAAGAGCATCTTTTGTAGATAGAAAGGTGGTTGCGAATATTTGAAATACACCATTTAATTTAGAAAGAATTAGATAGATGCATTCTTCATATTTTTTATCCTTGCCACTACCTTTAAATTGAGTAAGGACTTCTTTAAATTTGGTGAGAAAGTCAACAATATTGTTGAAGTCTTCAGGAGATAATGTTGTTAATTCTGCCTCTAATTGCATTGACCTTATTTGATCTACTTTTCCAAATAAGCTCTTTAGTTTCTCACAACTTTCATAAGGAGTTTTACAATCCGTAATGTGAAACCATAAGCTTTCATTTACATTAGTGCTTATAATACCCATTGTTTCATACATTTTCCCTTTATGAACAAATATTTCATATTCTTTTTCAAATTTAGGTTACTTCTCTTCTAGCAAGTTTTTGAGCCCTTTTTAAGAAATGAGATTTAATATTTTAGGTTTCCAAGTATGACAGTTATGAGGGGTGAGTGGATCAATTGTATTCATTTTGCTAAAGAAAATTGAAGTAAACCAACAATCCATCCCCTTAACTTCAATTTTAATGTTCTTTTAAAGAATGAAACAAAACCCTTAAGAGATACCAATCTCCTCAGTTACTCGCCCTAATGAGAGGGAAACTATAAGTAAGTGAGGAGATTTGCTAAATATATTAGGGTAATGAAAAAATGAATTAATGGATCTTATAATTTTTAATGTAACAATGGCCTTTTAGAAATACCAATATCTTCAAAATACCCGTCCTAACAAGAGGGAAACTATAAGTAAATGTTAGGTATGATAAATTAATAAGGCCAATGAAACAATTGTTAAGACAAGCCTATATATCTTTTCTCCTCAATAACTCGCCCTTACGAGAGGGAAACTATAAGTAAAGAGGAGAATTTATACTTGGAACATAGGCTGTTTTTTATATCATCCACAACTTAATATCAGATTCTTAATAACCCACCCTTATGAGAGGGAAACTGTAAGTTATTGAGAAGTCCAACACTAGGAACATAGGTGATAAATTTTAAATGATTTAGGTGAAAAAATATTCCTATAAATCGAAAAAAAAATTGAAGTTTATGAGAGCTTGTATTGATATCTTCTTATATTTATTTTGCTTTAAGATATAGAGAACTTTCTTAAATGCAAAAAAGGTGAAATAAGAAGGAGAAAGTAACAAGCAAGAAGAGGCAAAAAAATTGATGAAGATATATTTTATACACCAATAGATGCCACTTAAAAATTTATAAGATGTTATATAAAAAATTATTTGTTTTGATATTTATGAGGGTTTGTATAAAATATTGAGTACCTTCTTTAAACATATATTGGTTTAATGAGATAAAAACAATATACACCTTTTAGATATAAAAGCCATTATAAAAGGAAATAGAAGAGAGCTTAAAGAAGATAGACACACAAAAAAAAAAACCCTCAAAAGACAAAATAAAAAGAAGGTGCAATATTGTGCACCCTTAACCCCCCCCTCGAAAAAGACCTTTGTATTATTAGGTTACAAATGACTCCTTCACTTTTTAAGAGGATAGCCTTTTGAAAAAGTAAAAGGCTTTAGTGAAGAAATGAGTCAGAATGAATAACGAAAAATAGAAAGGTAAGGAGATATTTTGTAAGGTTTTACCTTCGAAAATGAAGGAACAAAAGAAAAAAACAATACAAATTAACCAATACAAGGCGCCTGTGTTCGGGATTTAAACAGAAGATGCGAATTTAACGTCTACCCCAAAGGAAGAAGACTATCGTTCGCTTCTTCTGAAAGAACGTGCCTGGCGCTAAAGGAAGAAGGTTGTCATTTACAAACCCTACGCCTCTCAAAAAAATAGAAGAACCAGTGCCTCGAAGTCCTAGATTCACACTTCAATGAAGTATTTTGTTCTTCGAAAAGTTTTGCAGACCCTAGCACCTCGCTTTGAAATCCGTTAACTTTTATAGACCCTAGCACCTCATTAGGATAGACTTACTTGAGTTTCCACTCCTTCATGAGTCAGGTGAACTCTCAGTTATAGTCTACATCAGATTTGATGAGTTGTTGTAATCCAACGGCTCTCAATGTGTTAGTCTCACAATGACACTGAGAGGGGGGAGGGGGTGAATCAGTGTGGCTCTTTATAACTTAAAAACTTCAACTCTTAAAGCCAAAACAATGAAAGCTTAAAACCACATAAAGCAAATGTACCAAGAGAGCATCACACAACACAAGATGTAACGATGTTCACCAGTTTTGGCTACTCCTCAAAAATGACTGCTTGGACTCCCGTCCAAATCCAGCCTTTGCAAAATATCAATTTTACAATCAATTTACCAAAGACCCACCGGAAGGAGCACCAACCCATGATTTATCTCGCACCAATAGAAAGGAGCACCAACCCCCGATTTATCTCGCACCAACGAAAGGAGCACCAACCCCTAATTTATCTCGCACCAACTGAAAGGAGCACCAACCCCTAATTTATTTGCACCAACAGAAAGGAGCACCAATCCCTAATTTATCTGCACCAACAGAAAGGAGTACCAACCCCTAATTCCAAGCACCAACTTGGACTGCAATTTTGAAACTATATTTTTGACATAAAGATGTCTTCGCTTATACAAGACCCTGACTGGTCTATTGCTAACCCAACCTCTCTCGCTATTCACCAAAACACCACACACACTTGTGGCTCGCTTATCTGCACTTTTACTGCCCTCTTATAGACCCCTTTGCTGCGCTTCTTTATTGCACTCTTACGGCTCTCACGGCTCTACTTAACGCTCTCTTACGACACTCTTCCTGCCCTCCTTTTTGCAGCACTGTCGCTCTCTTTAGCAGCGCACTCACTCTCTATGTCAGCAGCACTTTAATTCTCCACGTAGACCTCCTTTTATAACAATCCTTTCGCTTTGAAACTCCAGTTATAACGCCTTCTTTCATTTCTCATATGCCACTTGTCAATTGTAACTGTTTCTCTCCTATTCTTATCTGCCACTTGTCAATTGTAACGCCTTTTATATGTAACTCCTTTTGTATATATAGAGTAGGCATTACGTTACATGCAACGAATTGACACATATACCTTTACCATGACTGTTCGTATTCTCCTTAGTGACTGTTCACTTTCTTTTCTGTGCATGCATACGTTTTCACTGTAACTGCACCTGTAACTGACGTAACGACTTCAATTAACTCTTCTTATTTTATATGCATGAATTTCTTCTACAACTGCACCTGTAACTGCCGTATAACTTTAGTTAAATGTCACATATCTTATTTCGGCTGGGTTCTCTTCTTTGCTCACACCAAAGTGACCTGTCACGAAATCGCGACACTTTTGCCTCTTTGTCCTCTTCTCGGCTTTGCACCCGCGAAAACACAACATGTCGCGATATCACGACACTTTCACCTCTGTACTCTTCTTCTTTACTTTTGTCGCGATATCACGACACTTCTGCCTTCTTACTTTCTCTCTCCTCCTTAGGTCGCGAAAATGTGACATGTCGCGATATCATGACACTTTTTCTCCTGGACTCTCTCTCTTGCCTTCGGGTCGCGAAAACCCGACATGTCACGATATCGCGACACTTTTTCTCCTGGACTCTCTCTCTTGCCTTCGGGTCGCGAAAACCCGACATGTCATGATATCGCGACACTTTTTCTCCTTAGCTCTTTCTCTTGCCTTCGGGTCGCGAAAACCCGACATGTCGCGATATCACAACACTTTTTCTCTCGGAATCTCTTTCCTGCAACATGTTGCGAAATCGCGACACTTTTTCTCTCGGACTCTCTCCTGCAACATGTCGCGAAATCGCGACACTTTTTCTTTCGAACTCTCTCTCCTGCAACATGTCGCGAAATCGCGACACTTTTTCATCCGTACAATCTTCCTTGCAATATGTTGCGAAATCACGACACTTTTTCGTCCGTACAACCTTCCTTGCAATATGTCGTGAAATCGTGACACTTTTTCGTTCGTACAACCTTCCTTGCAATATGTCACGAAATCGCGACACTTTTTCTACTTGTCTTTTTTCTTCCAGCATGTCGCAAAATCGCGACATTTTTTCTTTCGTACTCTCTCTTGCAATATGTCGCGAAATCGCGACACTTTTTCTTTCTTCTTCTCTCTCTTCTAACATGTCGCGAAATCGTGATAGTTTTTCTTTCTTCTTCTCTCTCTTCCAACATGTCGCAAAATCGTGATAGTTTTTCTTTCTTCTTCTCTCTCTTCCAACATGTCACGAAATCACAACAGTTTTTCTTTCTTCTTCTCTCTCTTCCAACATGTCGCGAAATCGCGACAGTTTTTCTTTCTTCTTCTCTCTCTTCCAACATGTCGCGAAATCGCGATAGTTTTTCTTTCTTCTTCTCTCTCTTCCAACATGTCGCGAAATCGCGACAGTTTTTCTTGTCTGCTGTATATGTCGCGATATCGTGACACTTTTCTTACTTGTCTTTTTCTTTTCAAACATGTCGTGAAATCGCGATAGTTTTTCCTGCTTGTGCTTTCTCTTCGAACATGTCGCGAAATCGTGATAGTTTTGCTTGCTTGCGCTTTTTCTTCGAACATGTCACGATATCGCGACAGTTTTCTTCCTTGTGATTTTTCTTTTGATTTTTAGTATATGGGCCACTTCTATCTTTTGGATAACCACTATACATACTCTTAAGAACTTCTTAACTCCTGTATACTTCATCAACTGATCTGTCTGTCTGTGTTGACAACAATGACAATACTGTTCCTGCACCTTGCTCAACACAATGATCAACTTTGTTATTTATACAAAGTTGATCCATGGAATAATTAATCAGTTCTACTCTTTCTTCATATTTTGTGTAATGCTTTACATGTCTATTTTGGGAAATTCTAGCAATTATTTTCATTGTTATTTTTTGTTTTTATATGTGGGTTTAGCCTTACTTTTTGTTAGCATTTGTGATATTTTTTTTTGTTTTTCCATATCAATATCCCTTTGGGTTGCTTTTTCTCTTTGTTTTTGCTTCTTGGGTCTTCTATTTTTTTTTTCTTTTTCTAACAATACTTTCATCTTCATCAATCTCTTCAATCTTCTCACACTACTTATAGTAAGACTTATCATATTTTGGTTTTTCTTGTTATGAAGGATCTAAAGTGCAAGAAATAACCGTAAAAGCACAATCTTCTTTACGTTGCCCTCGAAACCCTAAAGTGCAAGGATGCTCTTCTATAGCAATTATCTTCTTATTTTGTCCTAAAAAACCTAAATTGTTATGGGTTTCTTACATCCTCATTTCTTTATTATATTGTTCTTGAAACCTTAAAGTGCAAGGGATAACATCTTCACTCCTTTCACTTTTATTACCTGAAGAGGATTCTATACTACTACTTGAGGAAAATGAAGATGATTTACTTGGAATAAACTTGACCTCTTTTGTCATCTTTGTTTTAGAATTTCTCTCCATATCTTCTTTTGCACCTTTAATTGATTCTAAACTTGCCAAATGATATTGTAGATAGGTTTCTTTGTTTTGTCTTTCGGACGAATATCCTTGATTTGATTTAGCTTCTATTATTGTGTGATTTCCTTGCTTTGTCTTCATGGCTAGAATTTTTTGTCTCTTTCTTCATAGTTTTCACTTTGCAAACTCTTGTCATGTGTCGAATCTCATAACAATTGTGGCAACGAAATGCGATATTTCCACAATCTACTTGTTGATTTCATTCTCTTGATTCAAATTTAATCTTAATGGATTATGGCAAAGGTTTTGAAATATCCATAGCAACACATATTTGAATATGTCCCCCAAGGGTTAGGTGGATAGGTAATGAAGAGACCTAGGTTCAAACCTTTGGGGCATGCATGTTTGCAAAGGTAGTAGTTTGCTCTGAATCCTCTAAATGTGCGCCAAATCGATGACAACGGTACAAATTCCAAGCGATCGATAGTCCTCTTCACATCGGATTATATAATAACGAGGTGGTATAGGCTTGTTGGGGGTATCCCTTGTGGTTTGAACCCTGCATTTGATAGTTACTAAAATAGTGTGGATGTAACCAACTTCCCTATGTATAAAACACACACACACACACACACATATTCAAATATATATAGCATGCTTTCGCTCCTTAGTAGTTAGTCCTTCCTTAATGAATTCCCTTGGGGTATTTCCAATATTCTTCAAAACATCCTTATTTATAAGCCAATATGGAAGTCTAGAAAGCCTAACCCATACTGGAATCTTCTTAATAGTTATTACTGGAAGCTTCTTAATAGTTTTTGTCTCAATAGAAAAAAATTCATTCCATGGTCTCAAATAAAGTGCATCTCTTCCCCTAAACCATGGGCCACCAACCATTATTTTATCCCTAATTTTTGAACTAGAAAATATATTGAGGAAAGAACCCCGACCATCATCTATAGAACTTACATATTAACCCTCTACTTTTACAAACCATTATATCATGCTCAATCATCTCATCCTTATACTCATTTTTGGTGCAACATCTGCTACTTGGATTGAACTTGTCATGTATTCATTTTTCTACTTATCTTCAACTTAGACCTCCATACTTCCAACTAAGGCATCCTAACTTCCCATTAGGGCTTTCAAATATGACTTTCCTTCTATACTAGCTAATGGGGCTCAGTATTGGCTTGCACTCCCTCTCATATTGCACTCTCTCCTGTCTCACACTCGCTCTCGTCTTGCACTCCCTCTTGTCTCGCAATAGCCCTTGTCTCTTTTTTCCCGATGTTCCTTCTCTTCAACATTTTTTTGGAAACAATGTTCCATGCATTCATGGTAAGGGTTTGAAGCATTGATGCACTTTGAATGAACCCGCTACTCTTCTGACTAAATCTCTTTCTTAGCTCGCACTTTCTCTATGTTCAATTTTAGATTAAGAAAAATAAAAATTGAAAAAATATATAATTTTTATTAAATTTATATAAATTGTACCACTAATTCAAGCCACAATGTAGAGTTCTTGCAAATACATTAGTAATCTAGCTAGGACAATATTCCAAGATTATGATGTATCATTAATACCAAAGCCTATACTGAGGTATTGTAACATTCATCCACCCTTGGGATCAATTCCCATTAGATTCTAATAAGCAGAGACTCTAGGTCATCCCAGCTTTAGCTTAAAATTAAGCAAGCCTTTGTTGGAGACATTCAAATCTCTTTTAGCACATAAGAAACTCTATACCCTCGTACCTAGAGCTCTGATACCAAATGTAATGACCCTAAAATCAAGAAATAAGAAAAACACAGAAATAGAAAGAATTTTTTTTTACTAAGGAGGGGGATTCATAAACCCCTAACCAACCTTAGATTAACTTAATATTTAATAAAACCCCTAAGTTTCTAAATAACTATACCACAAAATATTCCCCTCATGCAAGTCCCTTCTGCATAGGCATATCTCATGTTATGCACATAAGTCCATTCATCTCATCATCCTCGATGAGTTAGACTTATCACCTTCAATCATTAGAAGGTGTACACGCATCTCCATAATCTACGTAAGCCATTATGCATATGTATGCTACGTGTACTGTGAGTTAAGCTATCAATCTTATCCTCTGACAAGCTATCTTAACTTAGGTGCGATCTTCTATAAACCTAGCTACCATTCTCCTGAAGGGGGTCTCAAATCCTTAGGTTATCCTCTACGTTCATCGTAGAACTCACTACTAAATTCTATAAAATTTATTCAATCAAAAAATAAAAAATATATTTAGATACTAAATCTAACAAAACATGATTCAATAAATATGCAAAAGATAACTAGAACATAGAGCAATAGTTAAAGAGGAGATATGAACTAGAAAGGACTTAGATATATTCACAAGAAATTAAATAGATTACAAAGGTACGTTTGCCACATTGATCATTTATTACATAAGCATGTATGGTAACACCTCCACACTCTTAAACAATACATTACATCAAGTTCATCAAGGGAAATCTCCCCACAAGTTTAGTCTATTTGCATAAGTAAACAAGATGTAAAGTAGACAACAAACTTGTGCATTGGTCCAACTGTAACTTTGGTCCTCCCGTTCTTCCATCGATCAAGTGAGGATAGTAGGGGATCAGGACACTCATAGTTCAAGATGGGCATGCCTCTAAATGCATTTACTCATTTCATTGCCAAATTGCAACTATACAATTTAAATCAAGCAATCTACTATCTAATGCATAGTTGATATCATAGAAACTACTCTTTCTATTTTTCCTCTCATCCTCCTATGAGATTCTTTCAACAATACATCAAGATTAGAGGCTTTACTTGAAATAAATGACCCAACCCTTATTCAACAATTAAAGTCCCATACCCTTAATTGTCAAACAATCTAGGTTCCTTATTTATTTATTAAATCAAAGTCCACTACTTTAATCCATAAATAAACCATTTCCTTCCATTTCATAAATTAAAGCCTCATACCCTTAATTTACAAAACAAACCAATTTCATATTTATTTATTAAATTAAAGTCAACTACTTTAATCAATAAATAAACCCTTTCCTTTCATTTCATACATTAAAGTCTCATACTCTTAATTTACAAAACAAACCAATTTCATATTTATTTATTGAATTAAAGTCAACTATTTAAATCCATAAATAAACTCTTTCCTTTCATTGCATAAAATAAAGTCTCATACCATTAATTTACAAAACAAATCAATTTCATATTTATTTATTAAATTAAAGTCAACTACTTTAATCCATAAATAAACTTTTTTCTTTCATTTCATAAATTAAAGTCCCATACCCTTAATTTACAAAACAAACCAATTTCATTATAAATAAAGTTCTCTAACTCTACTTAATAACAATTCATAAATCATTTTAATATAAATAAAGTTCTCTAACTCTACTTAATAACAATTCATAAATCATTCTTTTTATAAATAAAGTTCTCTAACTCTACTTAATAACAATTCATAAATCATTCTTTTTATAAATAAAGTTCTCTAACTCTACTTAATAACAATTCACAAATCATTCTTTTCATAAATAAAGTTCTCTAACTCTACTTAATAACAATTCATAAATCATTCTTTTAAGTAGCCAAACTTTGGAACATTAGAGATGGCTCTATTTTAATTAAGGCTCCCAAAGACTTGGGGATACCCAAATATGCGTTCACAACCGTGCAGTTCGCCATAGGAACAAGCGACTGGATTGGTCTGCAACAACCATGACTCCGTGGCCCAAGATATAGCAGAAGCAGGGCACTAACACAACTACGAACGTCACACTCTTAGCCAAGAGCAACGACGACTTTCGATTCATAGGTCTGAAGGAATTATGGCCAGTGGAGAAAGAAGATGTCCTTCGAGCTTACAGGTTTTCTCTCTCACTAATAGATATCCAACCACGAAAGCAAAAACACTCTGCCAAGATCTTATGCGGCTTGGGTGACAGAACTAACTTCCAACTATGGAAGACTAGCATGGCGTGGTTTACTAATTGGTAAAACTCAGCTCTCCCTCCTCTGCGTTGGGAGCCCTCCATAAAAAATAACAAGGAGAATCTCTTTATGAAAGGACACTACCATGATGGTTAAAGCCAAACCAAGGCGACGATGTTACAAGAGAAACATAGGCAGCTACAAGGGAGAGTTCTTAAGGGATTGGAACTCATCTTTCCATAACTAGAGGACAGGCGGCGATAGCCTCACGAAAACCACATAAAAACAAGAACCAGTTATAAATGCAAAGGCAACAATATTAAACCCAAATTGGATATTGTTGCTTCCTTTGGAATAGTCTCGGCAGTGTTGTCTTGACTTGCATTTTCGAAGCTCTCCTATCCTTTATTGTTGTTCTTTGCCTTTGCCTAGTTTTTGCTTTCCAAATGTCGTCTTTATCCTTTTGATTTTTCTCCTCCCGATACTTATTCTCTCTCTTTCCCCCATGTCCCTCCCTTTACCACTACCCCTCTCTCATTGTCGCGATGCCTACCTTATCCTCCTCGACTGCAGCGCTCACTGTCCGTCACCACTTCCTGTCCATTCTCATCAGCCCCATCCTCTTGCTCAAGACGTCATAAATGGGGCTCCCCTTGGTCCAAGTTGGTAGGCGCTCCCATACCCAAACACATATTTTCCAACATCTAAAATTATGGCAGATCTTAACCATCTTATATTTTAAATTTTTAATTGTCTTAAGGGAAGGTTTCGAGATTGGAATCCATATTTACCATTCTTTTTTTTTTAAATAGTAAAGCCATTAATTTAATTAATATAATTCAGTTGTTATCTTGAATTTAAATTCTTCTTTATTAATTTAAAATAAGATATTTACCAACTTTTAGATGAAACCTTTCATTATTTAAAAATGAAATATCTCTGAATTTTAAATAAATCATTCATGAATTTTAAATAAAACCCACTATTACTTAAAATAAAATATTTATAAATTTTAAATGAAACCTACTATCATTTAAAATAAAACACTTATAAATTTTAAATGAAACCTACTATCATTTAAAATAAAGTGTTTACTCTATCATTCTATTTTTCTAAACACACAAAATGTTATGAAGATAACCTATCCATTTACACTTCTCAAATTATTGAGGCAAATAGTGATGAAGTAAAAAGACAATCAAACATGTGCAATAGACATAGATGGGAATATTTCCATAAATTTGGTCACATGTCTCAACCTCTAGAACTTACGATGGCTACTAGGCTATCAATATGGGGCTCAAGGTGGTTAGCTATTGACGATTATCCCTAATCGAATGTGTGCCTAAATGAAGGTATCCATCAATGTTACCTTCGAGTTGCCTTATCATCATTTTCGTCAACCTCAAGGACCCTCGCCTTTGGTGGATGACTCAACTTCTTCCACTTACGAGTGTACCTAATCCTACACATTGGCAATTTGTTAGCAATTATTGAAACCTGCCAAGGAATAATATGAACAAACAAACTTCATTGATTTGAAATGCGGTATATATACAATGTGCAAACGATTGGTTGGTTAACCAACCACCTTATTTGTTGTAACCTCCTTAACAAGAAAGGAGGCACTCTTCCCTATGCATATTAATGTAATAGCCCTAACACAATCTAAATTATATGTGCTAACATCCCCCCTTATTACATTAATGGAAAATGTAGAGAGCATTGCGAAATACTTCAAACTTGACTCGCCCAAGAGCTTTGGTGAAAATGTCTGCAACTTGCTCTTCGGTAGGGATGTATTGGAGCTGTATATGATGCTTTGGAACTTCATCACGAATAAAATGACGAGTCTCAATGTGTTTGGTGCGATCATGAAAAATTGGATTCTTGACAAGGTTCAAAATGCCTTGATTGTCGCAAAACAAATGCAGTGGAAGATTCTTTGGAAGACCCATATTTGTAAGAATGCGACGTAGCCATATTATCTCGTAGACTACTCCACTAGCTACGTGATATTCTGCCTCTGTAGAAGAAATAGCAACCACCTGCTGCTTTTTCCTATGCCAAGAGACAGGACCAAACCCAAGATGAAAGATATATCCAAAAGTTGATTTTTGATCATCAATGGATTTAGCATAGTCGGAGTCCGTGTATCCTTGTAGATAAAACTTATTATTTTTGTATTCCAAGCCAAAATATGTTGTACCACGGACATAATGTAGAACTCTTTTTGCTGCTTTCCAATGACTTACCTTGGGTTCCTGCATGAACCGTGAAAGATACCCCACAAAAAAACTGAGATCAGGCCTGGTATTGGTTAGGTATATAAGACTCCCGATAAATTGACGATAGAGAGTGCTATCTACCTTTGGAGATTGATCATATATAGATAAATTAAGTCCCGCTTCCATTGGAGTAGCTTTTGACTTACAATTAGTCATGCGATATTTATTAATCAAAGTCTTGGCATATTTCTTCTGTGCAACTCTGATATAATGTTTCTTTTGAGTTACTTCTAAACTAAGACAGTAGTACAGAAGCCTGAGATCTGTCATTTCAAAAGATATCTTTAGATCATTTTTCACTATATCAATCATACTGTCTGAACTACATGTTATGATCAAATCATATACATATAGCACCAAAATCACTATGTCAGAACCATTGTTCTTTATATAGAGATTCACATCTGACGGACTTCGTTGGAATCCATGTTGCAATAGGTGACTATCAATTTTGATGTACCAAGCTCGAGGAGCTTGTTTTAGTCCATACAAGGATTTGATCAACTTACAAACTTTTTGTTCTTGCCCTTTAACAACAAATCCTTCAGGTTGGGTCATGTATACTTCTTATAGATCACCATTAAGAAAGGCATTTTTTACATCCATCTGATGTAACTTCCACCCAAACTAAGCTGCCATGGCACACAATACTCGAATGGTAGTCATTTTTGCAGCATGGGGCAAAAGTCTCTTCATAATCTATCCCTTCTCGTTGAGCATAGCCCTTTGCAACCGGATGGACTTTATGCTTATCAATCGTACCATCTGCCTTACATTTTACTTTGAATACCCACTTACAACCAATGGGTTTCTTTCCTGAAGGCAGATTTACTAGTTTCCATGTGTGATTTTTCATGAGAGATGTATGCTCTGCTTCCATAGTAGCCTTCCATTGAGGATTACTAAGGGCTTCCTGAACAATTGTGGGTTGATTTTCATCCAACACTGTCAGATAAATCCTTTCATCTTCTATATCTATTTCTCTATCTTTGATTGCATCCACAGACAGTTCATCAAACTGGTGACAAAGTCCATCTTTTTCTGAAGATGATGCTTCTGCCTTCTTCTGTCGAGTGATATTGCGATTACACAGTCGATCTAGAGTTAGATCTGGAAGTGAGGTCAACTTGGAATCTCTCAAAGTGTTGGTATACCATTTGGGAATATTTTTCTTAGGGGGTGAGAGCTCTTTCTTCGGCTCATCATCCTCATGATATACTGTTGTAGAGGTATTATTAGATGTGAAAGTTTCATCAAATACTACATCTCTACTTAAATGTGTTTTCTTGGTTATAGGATCTATCAAGCGATATCCCTTTGAATGCTCATCATAACCAAGAAAGATACATTGCAAGGTTTTCTCATCTAACTTCTTCCTTCTCTATTTTAGGATATGCATGAAGGCTTTGCATCCAAACACTCTTAGATGAGAAATGGAGGGTTTCTTACCACTCCATGCTTCTTGTGGAGTTTGACCTTATAGAGCCCTTGTGGGTGCTCTATTCAGGAGATATGATGATGTATTCACTGCTTCTGCCCAATACTGATCTTCAAGATGTGCGCCTTTTATCATACATCGGACCATTTCCACAATGGAGCGATTTCTCCTCTCAGCAACACCATTTTGTTGTGGTGTATAAGTTGTCAATTGTTCTTTTAGGAATGATGAAAACTCTTTGGAAGTATATTCCCCCCTCGATCTGAGCAGAGGGATTTGATGAAACATTCAAACTCTTTTTCAACAAGTTTCTTGAATTGTTGAAAGTATGAAAATGCCTATGATTTCAATTGGAGGAATAAAACCCACATCTTTCAGGAGTAATCATCAACAAAAAATTGAAAGAACTACTTTCCACCATAACTGGTTGGCATGGGACAACACAGATCGGTGTTTACCAACTCCAAAGGTTTCTTAGCTCTGGAATAGCTAGATTCAAAAGGTACTCGATGTTGCTTACCTACTAAGCAATCCGAACAAACTAGTAAGATGGAGGAGAGATGAGGAAGTCCTCTCACCATCTCATATTTGCTCAATTCGAGCAAATATCTTGAACTGAGATGCCCATATCTTCTATGCTAAAGATAAGTGGCCTCATTTGTAGTTGCAGCCAGAGCAACGTGGGGTGTTGAAAGAGCATTTAGAATGAACAAACCATGCTTGTAGGAACCAATTGCAATATGTTTACCTTTTCGGGTTATAAAACATATCTTATTGTCTTTCACAACTCAGAACACAACATCCATTTTTCTATCCAACATCTGAGGAACAGAAAAGAGATTATTGGCTAATCCAGGGACATAGAGGACCTTCTCTATCTGACATCTACCATCTAGAAGAGTGACAAAAATATTCCCTTCACCCTTTACTTGGTATACTTGATTGTCAGCAATGGTGACTGGCTTTCCCTCTTTCTCCTCAAATGTTTCAAACCATGATTTGTCTCCAGTCATGTACTTACTAGCTCCCGAATCAATATACCATACAACATCTATCTGGGAAGATGAAGTATGGGTCATGAGCACCTTGTGTGCACTTTCAGAGTCAAAATCTGAATCGGATCTAGAGGAATCTGAGTCTGAGTTGGAATCAACATAAGCAACATGTCCCTTAGGTTGCTTATGTTTCTTTTTATATTATTGTTTCTCTTTCCATTTTTTCCTATGAGGTTGATCATTTTGTTGCTTTTTTTTTAACCAACACCTGTTGGTGTCATGGTTATTCATATCACAAATATTGCAATATTTATCCCTTTGCTGATTTTGTTTCCCTTGTCCCTTAGAAGAAGAACCCTTTTTTTTTAAATTGACCTTGTTTCTTACCCTTTTGTTGGGTGGAAAGAGCATTATCTGGCACCTCATCTTTCTGAACCTGATTTGCCTCCTTAGTCTGAAGCAAATTTACCAACTCCACAAAAGATACTTGTCTACCAAAAACATTGAGGGAAGTGATCAACATCTTATAAGAATATGGCAATGCTCTCAAAATAATAGAGTTCAAAATATCATCATCCACTGGTTTTCCCATAGCATTCAATTTTGCTTTCAATTTCGCCACTCTGCAAAGGAATAGATCAATTGTCTCCCAGAATTCATACTGAGGGTATGTAGTTGAGTTTGAAGGTGTAGAATAGTGGACTGATTCTTTCCTTCATACACAATAATCAAAGCATCCCAAGCTACCTAACTGGTTTTGGCATCACAGATATGAGGTTGGACCTCAACCTCCGAGGAAAGAGACTGAACCACCTCGACTATACAGCCGTTGTGGGATGAGAAGGCACAACGTGCCTCTTAATAATGTTGCACCAACATTTAAAAAAAAAAAATGGTTTACTATGGTCGGTAGGGTTGGAACCCCCGACCTCACCTGTCGAAGAAAGACGTCGAACCACCTCGACTACATAGCGCACAATGGAAGGGAAAATACTAGCGTGCTGCTTAACTACTTGACAAACCTTGTAATGGAGATAACCCTGTGTTGTTAACAAAATGGTTAAGCTGTCCTTTGTCCTCCACAAGATTGGAACTCAAAAATGCTGTTGTGAGCGGTCTTAGGGGTAAGCAAGATTATCACCTGTGCTAGGGCTTGTCGTGGATGGAGAATGACGGACGCCATAGATGAGTCTACCTTGGCCTGCAAACAGAGAAAAAAGTAAAAAACTACCACTTTTATCCCACATGCCTGAGGGAAAAATTAGAATGGGCTTTTTATATTGTTGGCGACGGTAATTATTTTGATTGCCTTCGGGCAATCAAACCTTCGTCCTCCTTTTGCCATCGAGCCAATCCCCGCTTCATCAGCGTTTGCTCCTGAGTCAGCTCTCCCGCCACGTGAGCCTACCACTTGTCTCGGTCTTGGTCTGCGAGCCCGATCTCGAGTCTGCATAGTATCGATGTTGTTTGGTCTCAAGACTGTTCTCGGGTCTGCACGAGGTTCTTGCCGCCTCAATTTTAGGTCTCCAAGCCCATCGCCTTGATCTCACCATGCTCTGGTACCATATTGAAACCTGCTAAGGAATAATGCAAACAAGCAAACTTCGTTGATTTGAAATACGATATATATACAATGTGCAAACGGTTGGTTGGTTAACCAACCACCTTATTTGTTGTAACCTCCTTAATAAGAAAGGAGGCGCTCTTCTCTATGCATGTTAATGTAATAGCCCTAACATAATCTAAATTATATGTGCTAACAATAATATCATACTCTTTAATATCTACTAACATCGCATAGCCGCTTAATTGCACAAAATCGAGTATTAAAGCACCATTAATTAATACGTTGATTTCCATGTCCAAAAGGTCCGCCTAGGAGGGTCATGACATATGCTTAAAGAACTTTGCATTTCTTTTTAAATAAAATTAACAATATTATTTTATAAATGAGGTGTATGATATATTTTGTTTTATTGAAATTGTTTTATTTTTTTCAATATTTAGATTTTATGGATATAAAATAAAGTAAATGTGAAAACAAAAAACAAAAAATAAGATAATAAATATATATATATAGAGGTTAGTGTAAGAAATCTCTACTACGAACGTTTAGGGCTAAGTATTCTTATCCCAACTATGATCCTTAGTAATGTCGAGATCTAAACTTATCAACAAAGGATTAACACACAACCACACACATATCGTGGTTTGAACCTTAGACCTTACAAAGAAGAACAAGACCCTGTACCATTGTGTTGCTCCTTGGACTATAATAAGTTTTAATATTAGCCAAAGAGTGAGTAAAAGTTTTCCATAAAATAATGTTAACACAATTAAATTCTCAAATTTTCTATAACATTAGAAATTACCATAAAATAAATATCTTTCGTGAAAATAGTTAAAATTATTATATATTTGAAAATTAGTCTTAAGATATTTACGAGATTCCTAATCCATTTTTGGCATTGAACAAAATACACTTTTTCAAATGTATAAATTAAAAAAATGCAATCTTATATGAATTTTTTCTACTAAAAACATAACTAATAAATAGATTATTAAATGTATAATTTAATATTCATTAAAAAACACACACATGATCAGGCAACAACGATTGTAGAGGGTTTGAAGTCAGGTAGCGGTGACTCTGGAGGGTTTTCAATCCATAGTTGAGTTAGAGGGTTTGAAGCTAGTAAAATAATTTCTAAGAGTCAAGCGATGATGGCTATAGAGGGTTTGAAGCTAGGTAGCGATGGTTGTGGAGGGTTTTTAATCCACAACATAGTCAGGCAACATTGATTGTAGAGGGTTTGAAGCCAGAAACGATGGCTCTAGAGGGTTTTTAATCCATAGCTGAGTCAAGCAATGGTGGTTGTAGAGGGTTTGAAGCCAGGCAATGGTGGCTTTGGAGGGTTTTCAATCCACAACTGAGTTAGGCGACGATGATTGTAGAGGGTTTGAAGCCAGGATGGATGACTCTAGAGGATTTTTAATCCATAGTTGAGTCAAGCGGTGGCGGTTGTAGAGGGTTTGAAGCTAGGTAGTGGTAGCTTTGGAGGGTTTTCAATCCATAGTTGAGTCAGGCAAAGAATGATTATAGAGGGTTTGAAGTCAGGTAGTGATGGCTCTAGAGGGTTTTCAATCCACAACTAAGTCAGGTGATGGCAGTTGTAGAGGGTTTGTAATCCATAGTTGAGTTAGGTGATGGAGAACTCGAGTCAGGAAGGCAAGGGTGGTTTGTAGGGATTGATTGGTGGGCAAGGTGGAAGTAGTGGAGGTCAAGATGCGAGGAGCAGTGGAGGTCAGGGTGTGGAGATTGGTGGTGGGGATGGTGAGGAGAGTTGTAAAGGTTTTGTCTTAGGGGCCCGATCTTGGGTTAGTCTTCTTAAGGGGAAGCAAAAATCAATGAGCCTAGGGTTAAATCTCCTTTCTTGTTTAGGAAGACTTGTGGTTCCAGACCCTCTTGCAGATATGGTTGCTTCCCATGGGGATTTTGCTCTTGTTGGGAAATTTGTTGGGGTTCATCCAGATCTGGATGCTATTCGAAAGTGGGCTCAGTTAAAATGGCATCCTAAGGGTTCTTTGGAGATTGTTGCATTACCTAAGGGTTTTTTCCTAGTTAGGCTCAGTGGTTTGGAGGATCGTGATAGGATTCTTCAAGGTGGTCCATGGTTCTTTGGGCGTAGAGGTTTATTCCTAAGGAAGTGGGCACCCGATTTCAACCCTAATTCCCAATGCATTGACCAAGCTCCTATGTGGGTTCACCTTCTTGGCCTTCCCTTATATCTTTGGCATGAGGAGATCCTAGCCGGAATCGCAAGTGGAATAGGAGAGATGGTGGCAATAGATCATGTTACCATTGCTAGATCTAGGTTTTTGTATGCTAGATTTTATGTTAATGTTATGCTTGATAAGGACCTTCCAAAGTCAATTGAAATCGAGTCTAAGTTTGGGGTCTGGACCCAACCTTTGGAATATGAGAACATAGTTGGGAAATGCTCGGTATGCAAGAAGTTTGGTCATCCCAGCTTCACTTGCACTCTATTTCAAAAAGTTGATAAAGGAAAAAAGGCTTGGGAAAGGAAGCAGACCCCAAATCCAAGTTTTTTGGCATCTGAATCAGGGGTAGATAGAAAGGGGGTTCATGGTGCTCCTAAGGAGTTTATTCCCATAGAAATCTTGGTTGTTGGTGTAGTTGAAGGCCTTGTCATAGATGAAATTGATGGAAAGTGCTTAGAGAAAAAAGAAGATTGCTCTAAAGTTGCTAGGGTTTTTCTAGAAGTTGGTGGGCATTCCAAGGGTGCAGAGGTGAATACAAATAAATTTGTTGTATTAGGAGAGTTATTGCATTCTGGTCTTGAGGTTGGGTTGGATGCTATTCTAGATAAAGGAGTGGAGATCCTGGATCATCAAGGGGATCAACTACCTTCTACTCAGGCTCCTATTGAGATGTTTTCAGGAGCAACTACCCCTATTTTGTATAATAAGAGGGTTGATGCCCCTCTTGATAAGGAAAAATATGAAGCTATCATGAAGTCTCTTTGGGATGTAGAAGAAGGAGAGATTTCTACAAATGCTTTGGATAGAGAATCAGAGGAGGTCTTGTCTTCCTCGGAGGAAGATGGCTTTCAAGAAGTTCTAAACAAGAAAAATATGAAACTAAAGAATATAGCTCAGCAACAACAACTCCTTCCTCAATCAGTAGAAGCAAGCAAGAAGGGAACAATTGGATCTATGCGGCCCATCAGAAATACCCAAAAAACAATGAATCTAAGTAGTGGGAAGGGGCCAAGAAGACCAAAAAATATGAGGTGCTCTTAAAGAAAATAGCTCAATATGTGGATAATGGCTCCCAACCTACATTACCTTTGAGTGGAGGGAAGGCTCCATAATCCTTGAAGTAATGAAGATTATCTCATGGAATATTCGGGGTCTGCATGCCCCGACTAAACAAAGAGTGCTAAAAATTTTAGAAAAAGTTTCAAGCCTGATATTCTTTTCTTACAAGAAACTAAGATGGGTGATGAGGATTTTGATAGATTACGAAGGTTTGTTTGGAAGGGGTGTGAAGGTGTGAGTAGGGTTGCTCGTGGTTCTTCCGGAGGTTTGTGGATGCTTTGGAATCTCGATTCTATGGAGGGCAAGCTCATTCATCAGGTTGATAGATTCTCTTCCTTTTTATTTTATTGTAAAAAAACTAATTTTTCTTGGATTTCTACCAATGTGTATGCTCCCAATGTTGTTATGGATAGAAGGAAACTCTAGGTTGACTTAAAAGCCCTTGGTTCTTCATTTGACCTACCATGGTTGCTTGTTGGTGATTTTAATTCCATTTTGCTCCCTAGTGAGAAACTTGGAGGCTCGACTATTTTTTGGATAGTATGGAGGAGTTTGGTGAGTTCTTGACCTCCATGGGACTAGTAGATATTGATTTGCAAGGTTCTAAATTCACTTGGTCCAACAGAAGAAGTGGAGGGGGTCTGATTCAATCTAGGATTGATAGGGCCCTTGCTTTGGTGAGTTGGCTTACCATGGTTCAAGATTGCTCTTTGAGGACTTTATCGAGAATTGCTTCTGACCACAACCCATTACTATTAGAATTCATGGAGGAGAAATGCTCGAAAGGTTATCCTTTCAGATTTGAGACAATGTGGCTTTCTCATCCAGATCTTGAAGGCTTGATTAAGGCTTGGTGGAATACGAATGTCTATGGCACTAAGATGTTCCAAGTGGCCAAGAAGCTGAAAATCATAAAAGCTAACTTGAAGAGGTGGAATCAAGAGGTTTTTGGGAACCTCTTCCATAGGAAG
Source organism: Wollemia nobilis (assembly GCA_028583015.1). NCBI lineage: Eukaryota > Viridiplantae > Streptophyta > Pinopsida > Araucariales > Araucariaceae > Wollemia > Wollemia nobilis. Next base: position 1,617,671 of record JAQPPZ010003577.1, read on the forward strand.
CAAAAAATATTTCAAGATTTGTAGGAAATTGAGGAAAAAGGCCAAAGTGAAGGTTGGTCAGAGGAGTTGGCCAGCAAAGAGCAAATTACTCTTGCAGAATTCCATAATATTCTTGCTAGTGAGGAGTCTTTTTGGAGATAAAAATCTTGAGCTACGTGGCTTAAGGAGGGGGATAGGAATACCAAGTTTTTCCACCTCTCAACCTTGAAACATAGGAGTGCTAACAAAATAAGAGAAATTACATTGGACTCTAGTGAATGCCTTAAATATAAGGAAGAAATTACTACTACCATGGTATCCTTATTTCAAGATTTATTTTCTAAAGACAGGGAGGAAGATGGGGATGCTTCAGAGGAACTTCTCAGGAACATTCCCCAGGTGGTGACAACTGATATGAATAATGCTTTGAATGCCCCCTTTTCTAATGATGAGATCAGGACCAACCTATTTAGCATGAATAAGGACAAAGCACCTAGGCCGGATGGGTTCCCTACTGGTTTTTTCAGAGGTTTTGGCACCTTCTTGGTTCAGATATTTCGGAAGCCTTAAGAGAATTCCAATCTTCTTCCTCCTTGTTGCAGGCATGGAATACTACCTTTATTATTTTGGTTCCGAAGAAACATGGTGCCTCTTCTCTAAGGGATTTTAGACCTATCAGCTTATGCAATACCCTATATAAGTTGCTTACTAAGACACTTGCTAATAGGTTGAAAAGGCTTCTCCCCATCTTGATTTCTCCTCTTCAAGGTGGTTTTGTTCATGGTAGGAAGATTGTGGATGGGATCATTACAGTTCATGAGACTTTACATTTTATGTCCAAAAGCAAGTTGGTTGGAATGCTTCTTAAACTTGATATGCAAAAGGCTTATGACAGGGTCTCCTAGGAGTTCCTTGACAAGGTGTTGCAGAAATTTGGCTTTGGGGATCTATGGAGGAAGTGGATTAGAGTTTGTATTTCCTCTACAAAATTTTCTATCATCATCAATGGGATTCTGAGTGGTTTTTTTGGGGGTCAAAGAGGTATTAGGCAAGGTGATCCCTTGTCTCCATATATTTTCATTTTGATGGTTGAAGCTTTAGGAAGATCGATTCTTGTTGCTACCTTGTCCTCTAAGATTAAGGGCATTAGACCTGTTGGTATTGTAGAGGTAGTTTCTTATCAATAGTTTGTAGATGACATTGTACTTCTTGGGGAGGCTACTTTGAGAGAGGCTAAGGAATTCCTAAATATTTTGTAGTTGTATGAGAAAGCTTCCAACCAACAAATTAACTTCCATAAAAGTCAAATATTTTTTGTGAATACTAGGGGGCAGCTTCAACATAGAATTGCAGGGATTTTTGGTTGTGGCATTGCTAACCTTCCTTCTTTATATCTAGGTATGCCATTGTTTACTAGGAGGATGAAGGAGGAGTTGTGGTCTCCTGTGTTGGATAGGATTCAACGTAAGTTAGCTGGGTGGAAAGGTAATCTCCTGAGCCAAGCAGGTAAGTTGCAATTGCTTCAAGCTACCCTCCAAAACATTCCCGTCTATTACATGTCTCTTTTCAGAATGCCCTTCAAAGTTAGGAGGAGGATTGACCAGATATTTAGGATATTTCTATGGGTTGGGGTGGAGGATAAACAGAGGGTGTCCCTTGTCTCTTGGGATAGGGTTTGCTCTTCTAGGAAAGAAGGTGGTCTTGGGATCAAAAATTTATTGTTGTTCAATAAGGCATTGATTGCAAAAATAGCCTGGAGATTATGTGTTGAGGAGGACCATCTATGGAAAGATATTATGAGAGGTAAGTATCTAGAAAATCACATTCCTTTTTTAGAAGTGTTGCTCCTCCTAGGGGCTCTATGATCTGGAATGGTTTGTTGGGGGTCAGAAGTTTGGTTACAGAGGGTATGTGGTGGCAGATTGGGAATGGTAAGGATGTGTTCTTTTGGGAGGATACTTGGATTCTTCCTGAACCTCTCTTTCTTAGTCCCGAGTTTTATGAGTTGAAGGCTCCTTTATCATTGAAATATGGAGAAAAAGTAATTGATTACATAATCATCACTAATGGCAAGAGGATTTGGAAGCATCTGACTTTATATACAACTGATCTTTAGATCCTTCAGAGTTTGGCAAGTTTGAACATGTTGTTGCAACAATACTTTCTTCCTCAACAGAATGATAGGGACTTCCTTCTATGGACTCATTCTCCTAAAGGCTTTTTTCTATCAAGACTGCATATGAGGCCCAATCATTATCCAGGGGAGGATATTTTCCAGCAGAAAGGGTTTGGTATCCTCATTTGATCCCCAAGATTACATTTTTTTATGGTTGTGTTTGCAAAATAAAATTTTGATTATTGATAATTTATGTAAGAAAGGATTCCATCTTCCCAATATTTGTCTCTTGTGTTCTAAGGATGTTGAATCTGTGGATCATATTTTCATCCATTATGATTTCTCAAATAAGGTGCTCAATGCTTTATTGGATTCTTTTTCTATCAAATGGACGTTACCTCAAACTTTCAAGGAACTTTTCACTCAGTGGAAATCCCCCTTCATCAGTCACAACCTCACTAGGGTGTGGGATCTGGTTCTTCCTCATTTTTTATGGGGTATCTGGTGGGAGAGGAACAAAATAATTTTCAAGGATATTACTAGGGATGAATCCTTTGTCTTTAGAAGGATTAAAGTTGCTATTGAGAATAACCTGATTGTCTTTGATGTTGGAAATGGTAGGGAGGAAGTTGTGGAGAAAGAGGTTGTTGTTAGTTGGAATTTGAATCTAGAGAATTCTGCTTTTGTATCCACTATTCAAAAAATATTGGCTACTAGATGGCATAAACCAGCTAAAGGGTGGGTCATTCTAAACTTTGATGGGGCTGCCAAAGGTAACCCCGGGAGGGCTGGTGGAGGGGGTGTTGTCAGAAATGATAATGGTGAGGTCATTTGGGCTTACGTTGAAGATTATGGTATTCAAACCAACCACCTAGCTGAAGCTAAGGCACTTTTCTCGGGTGTTCACCAGGTTTTTGAGAGGGGCTTCAGAAGACTTCTCATTCAAGGTGACTCCTTGAACATCATTCGAGATCTGCAGGTTGGAAAGACTGATAATTGTTTCATCCTGAATATTATTAAGGACACATCAAAGATTCTGGAAGGTATGTTAGAAGTTAAAATTGAGCATATTTATAGGGAAGGTAACCAGGCTGCTGATGTTATGGCCAATTTGGGGGTGGATAGTGGCCAATTCAGAATTTGGGAAGACAATTTCCCTTCGCGGTTAATGACAATTGTTGCTTTGGAAGCATTGGGCCTACCTATCCAGTAGGCTTTTTTATTGTCTTTCTGCTTGGATGAGATCTCATTTGTGTTCTAGTGATCCTCTCTTTGGGGGTCTTTTTTGGGGGTTGGCCCTTTTGCTCCCTGGTGGTTACCATTCTCAAGGAATATGCTTGGTGTTTTGCCTTCATCCTTGCTCTCTGAGTTTGGAGTTTTGTTATCTGCATCTTGATGTATTTACTGCCCTTCCAGTCTTATGCAAAAATAGAGCAGGATCGTTGGTGTCTCTAAAAGAAAGTTGAATAAAAATTCTCCTTTATGCCCTGTTGGGTGGTGGGTTGGTCTTTGCTTTTGGATGGTTGTTTTGGTTTAATTTCTATTTCTTTTGGCCTTGGAGGCTGGCTTGTGCTTAATTGGCCTTATCTTTCTCTACCTCCTCTAATGTAAAAGGTTCTGGGACCTTTCAAAACCCTATTTTTCACCATTAATAAAAAAATACACATTGTAATTTTACCCTAATCATATTCAAATATATATATATACCAAGTCAAATGCACCAACGAAGGTAAATGTTCATAACCTATTTTGAAACATCAAATGATTTATTATCAAGAAATTAAGACCATATTTCCACCATGTGATGTGATTTACATAATTGAATATAATTTATATATACCCAATTCAATGCCTTAAAGGATCGAGGGTTAATTGATTGTACTTTACCCAACGAACTTAGTATTTATAAAAACAGCGTATACATAAAATTACAAATTTCCTATGAATACAAAAAAAATATAATTTATATATACGTGGGAGTTGGGAGTAAGAATACCACTACCAATGATACATGATGTAAAAAGTATCTATCGTGGCTTATATATAATTTTATATTTATATTAAAAAGTAAATAAGCAGATTGCGTCCTCATGTGCATAATTTGAAATCATTAAAAATCTAAAGTATGGGTGCGTGGATAGGTAATTGAAAAGGAGACATTAACGTTTTTAGGTAGTTGTGCGCATATATGTGCTCTGATATTTATTTAATTAATTATAGTTTTCAAATTTTAAAGAGGATATTTAGGATATAATATTGTTAAAAAATACATGTATAATAATATCATTTAATTTAGTCTCCAAATGTTAAGTGGATTGGTAGTTGTCATGAAGAGATCTAAGTTAAAACCTTGGGGGCATGCATGTTGCAAAGGTAGTAATCCATCTAATTCCTTTAGGCGGCACATCGACAATGGTAGAGTCTTGAGTGACCAATGGTTCCCCTCACGCCATGACAACAACAAGAAGGTGGTATAAATTTGTTGGGAGCAGCCCTTGTGGTCTTAAACCCTACACTTGGCAGTTACTAAAAATAGTTGTAGATGTAACCAACTCTTCTCTTCTATGTATCCAACAAAAAAAAAAAATTCATGTAATTTTATATATAATAGAGGTGAAGACCTTTTACCCAGGTGTTGTAGGTGAGTTGGAGAGGAGAGGGCAATCCTTCAAGGGAGGTCCCAGGTTCAAATCTTCACCCTACCAAAAAGCTGAATTGGGTATCAAAAATCTAATTGATAATGTTGGTACGAGTAGGGCCGGGTGCGACTCCCGGGTGACTTTGACGGTGTAGAACTCCATGTTCATGGTCTCTCAGACCAAGGTGGCCCCGTAAGGGGTTTTTCGCTTAAAAAAAAAAAGAGGTGAAGACTTTTTCAATCTCATATAACCTATTCTTATTATTATGGGTTGCACAGGAGAGTTAGTCACAACCACATTATTTTTAGTAGCTAGTAAGGGCACAATTCAAACCACAGGGGTTACTCCCACCAAACCTATTCCATCTCGTTATTCAGGACCACCTAATTGTTAAAAGGATGTTAGATTCCACCCAATTGTTAGTAGGATGTTAGATTATTTTTTAATTTTATTTAATTTATTTTTGAGGAATACTTCATATACACATCCACCGTGGGATTGAACATCACCGATAAATGTAAATGACATTTTTACCGTGAAGATGTTAGATTATTAATTGCTATTAATATTTAAAATGAAATAATATAAATAACAATATTTTTCGCACATTTACAATATTTTATTGCCATCATTCAAAATCTAAATTTAATAATTAAATTGTTTCCATTTATTTTTCTTTCTTATAATATTTATTTAACTTGGGTGACAATTACTACGAATAAAGGTGTTATAAATAATAACATTTATTATACATTCACAATATTACATATCAAAATCTAAATTTACCCAGGTGTTGTAGGTGAGTTGGAGAGGAGAGGGCAATCCTCCAAGAGAGGTCCCAGGTTCAAATCTCCACCCTACCAAAAAGCTAAATTGGGTATCCAAAATCCAATTAATAATGTTGATGCACAATATTACATATCAAAATCTAAACAATATTACATATCAAAATATAAATTTATTCAAGTGTTGCAGGTGAGTTGGAGAGGAGAGGGCAATCCTTTAAGGGAGGTCCCAGGTTCAAATCTCCAAGCTGAATTGAGTATCCAAAATCTAATGGATAATAAAACAGCTCCGCAAGGAGTTATTAGCTTATAAAAAAAATCTAAATTTAAAATTTTATTTAAATACTTTTAACATAATTTTGATTTTTTATAACTGAAATGAAAGTAACAATACAGGCTTTAAAACTCACATAAAAAGTTCAATGTTTCAATAGGAAAAGATTATACACTACACTAGATTGGATAAACAAATAAATAATAAATTTTATCATCCCACGTGACCTTAGGTAAAAATTTAAAAAATTATTAAAGAGAGAGCAGACGGTACATGAATCAAATAGATACTTTTTCTGATAACGGGGTAATTGGGAATAATTCAAACCATAGAAGCGTCCCAAAAGAGCCATTCAGTGGAGTGGGACATTTGAAATTCGCACCAGGCTCTTCCAGCGCAGGAGCTTGAGGATATTTAAATTTTTGGGTTGCCAGCAGGTTGGCCTTCTTCGAGGGTATGGCGGAGGAGGAGGAGCTGCAGCAGCAGCATCAGCAGATTCAAAGCCCCGGCCCTAAAGTGGACGCTATTGTTTCCCAATGTTTCATCTCTCCCTCCCAGGAAGAAATTCTGCGTGAACTTCCGGGCTGGAAGCAGTTGCAGAGTGAGGCGCAATCATTTGAGGAAACGGAATGCTTTCGTGACATTCACACGGTGGGTGCCCCCGAAACCACCATGGACACTCCCGACACCACCCAAATGTGCCAAACCTCCAAAGAACACCAAAGCCAAGAGGAACAGGAGGGGGAAGAACAATCTGTAGGAGTTTCCGACAGCTTTAACTTCAAATTCGAGAGCGACAGGGATCAGTCCCAATCCCAATCCCTCAACACTCAGTGCTTTGGAGCAACCACCTTCCCCTTAGTGTCCAATGCTGAACTTTCAACCCCACCAGCCAAACCTAAATTTCAATTACCTGAAGCCTCCTCTATTAATTCCAAGGCCCTTAATTTAACTTCAATTGCTCATCATAGTGACGAGATTATTGCCAAGCCCGTCTCCTGTCGTCGCCTCATCGTTTCGGAGGAGAAAGAGGAGGAGGGCCATAATAGAGACTACGGCCAATTCTTCGACAGCGACGATTTAAACCAAATTGATACCCAAGGCTTCCATAGCCAATTGGCCCCGGCCAATAAATTAGCAGAATCAGAAGGAGGAGGGCAGGGGGAGGCCAATGAAGAAGGTGGGGCTTGCCGAATTTTACCGACCTCATTATTGCAAAGGGACACAGCTACCGCCTTCCTGGAAACAGAAGGGGATCCGAAAAGGCGGCGCAAAGAGGCGGCGGCCAACAAGCTTTTCCCGAGGACTTTGGTGGACGTGATTATGCATTACTCAGGAGAAGCTCCCCTGGGAGTGGAGGATATTGATATTGTGGAAGCGGCAATCGGTGCTGGCATCACCTTCCCACCACCATTTTCTCGGCGTTATTGTTCTCGTACATAGCCGGTCCAATTTCAATTTCCAGAACATATGGTATGTACTCTGTGCTCCAGAGCAACGCTATCGTTTCATTAGATTGTACCCACTTTAGTTCCTCCACAAAATTTGGAGTTTATTATACTGGTTTGATGTTCCAATTTGGAATCTTCTTTACATTCGATTTTTGACTGTTAAATGCAACTGGGCGGACATCCTAGAAAGTGGCAGAAATATGAGAGAATGCATATTGATAAGTTTTGGGAATGGCCATGACTTTTTAACTCCATCCATTCTGCCGGAGAAAGCAGATGTTAAATTTTATCATTCACTATAAGCCATAATGCAGTATTTTGGATATTAACATGGCAATAGAGGTTTGCCAATACTAATGCAGGAGGGCAACTCATTGTTTATGGGTGCTACACAATGGGCACATTGTAATATACTTTTGCAAATGAAGCATAGAGAATTTAAACAAACTTCTGTTCTTTTCCTCCTATTTTTGGTGCGTTTTTTACATGCAGCTTGATGTTACTGGGTGTATTTGGTGTTGGTTTGTTTTTTCATAGTTAGTAACTTTTTTAAGGTAGTCCCTGGGTCCACTATAGCATGGAAGGCGGCACCCTTATTGTCTTGTTTGCCTACGTACATACACACCCTACCCCTCATTTTTGAACCTTAGACCTCCTTCCTATTGAAGAAAATGAACCTTACACCTCCTTCCTATTGAAGAAAATCATAATATATGTCTTGACCCATTAAGGCATATATTATGATTTTGTTTGATTTAAGTGATTTATACAGATTATTAATGAAATGCCCAAAAATGTTGTTGATAACTTTATCCCTGAGGTGACTGCATACAAAATGTGTCTTGCAATTTGGCAAGTGTTGAAATTCATTCTGAAACTGGTCAAATGAGCGTGCGACACAATGGGCTAAAGCGTTTTAATTTGCTTATGTTATTAACATTTGGAGGCAGTCGATGTGTATGCATATTGAATTCATTGTTCATTGTGATGAGTATATTGAATGTTCCATTTGATAAGGATGATGCCTAAAGCTTTGTATTTATAATAGTCATTCAAAGTGCACATAAACCGATGCAGTACAACCTATTGCAGATATACCATTCTTAGTGGTTGCCACAATCTGCATAGAGACCGCAAATAAAAAAGGAATCAAACCAATTATAGTCCTTTACAGATGGCCAACTAATCAGACTAAATAAAAGCAGAGACCATGTTTTACCCAAGAGATATTTGTAACCTAAAACCATGACAAACAGAGAGAAAAACCTAAGTCTCATGCCTGGTTTAGAGCTCCATGTCGGCAGTACAAGCCATCCTTGAGGCAGGAGCAAAATTAAGAAAAAATGAAGTATTTGTTGGGAAGAAAGAAACAAGAAGTTTGGTTTAGACATTTTGTAAGATTGAGAAAAGTAGCTTTAAAATAGATACTGTTTAGAAAGCAAAAAAATCAGCCTTGTTAGCAGGAAAAGCAATTTCCCTTAAAACCGAGTAAAGCATTTAAACTCCTCTATTTAAGAGGTTGGATGTAATTATTTGTGAGAACAAAAGAGAATGTGGCAAGTAGGATAATGGATGGATACTGAGAAATGAAGGATATCATTTGGTTTGGAAGAGAATTTGTGTATGAAACCCTAGTTCAAACTTGTATATAAATTAGGACCTTAATTTAATATTATTATTAGTGTTAGTTATTACTATTTGTAAATAAAGCACTAAAACCCTAGTTAGAGCTTTTATATAAATCTAGATCTCAAGTTTTTTATTTTTTAGATTTATTACTACAATAAAGGCCAAAGTCAATCTCTACATCTTAGTAGGTTTAAAAAGTATATCTATAAAAGATCATACACAAACCTTACTCAAATGTAATCGTACATGATTTTTTTCTTCCTCATGATAGGACTCTAATGTTATCTTCAAAGGTCAAGCTTAAATCCCTTATGCACAATGTATCCCAAAGACTCACAAACGAGAATTTAGTATTTATGTTTCCAATATTATGTTTAGGAATTCTATTAATGGTAGTGCTCCTTGAATGTACTGAATGTACAAGTGTTGTATTTTTATGGTTTTAAAGTTAAGTTGCTGTGTAGATATTTTGGGCTTCCCAATGTCAAGTGCTATCCAAGCAGAAGCAGGTTTTGAAGAAGCCTGCTCAAGTCTAGTGAGGTTTGAGGTTAGTAAGGATGCCAATTTCACTTATTTGCAGGTTGTCTAGATGTACAACAATGTACTTTTGACATAACTGGGAAAAACACATGAAGATCTATAGAGGTGTTGAAGCAGCTATTGGAAGAGTTTGATAAATTAAGGCAAAAACGGAAAAAATATGGCTCCTAGCAAAGCTCATTATGATCATGATAAAGTTTCTTGTTACGCTGGAGCTATCACTAGAGGGATGGACAGCTGGATGGTCAACTTTGAGGAATACTTTGAGAGCAAAGATGAGAGAAGCTACTCTTTCCCAACTTCCACAAATTATTTACACCAGCAAACAGTCTTTTCTATAAAGCTCCATAATTGTTCATGGTGCTTAGTGAATATTTTTTACATGATCTCACACTGTGAATGGAGAAAGGATTGTGGTTATTTTTTTCCATTGTGCTTGTTGGTCCTTTTGCGAATTTGTGTGTCTAGTGTGTCTGTGAATGATAGAGTGCTAAATATTGGGATTGTAATTGATATTGCAGGTTCTTTGTGATTATTTGAACATTTCTTTCAAAAATTCTCCTAACATTTTTATTTCAGTAAATTCTCCTAACCCTGAGCTTCTTAGAAAAGTAAAAAATATCAGGGAGCAAACCTCTCCAGAGTTTGGCCTATGTTTGGCCTGATGAGAGTTAGGCCACCTAATTATACAGCTGGTCCAATGGGCATCAATAACCTTAGGCGGATCAATAGCATATTTTTTGGCATGCTCCATGGGACATAAATTCAATATTTGTGTTTGAATCCACACGTTTCAAAAGGACTTCTGTCCTTATTGTATGGTGATTCCATTGGAGAAATTCCCATTATTGCTAGGTCTAAAAAGAGACACTCTAAGGGCCTGATGATCCTTTATGAACTAGCAGGTCCATCTAGGAAGAAAAGAACAACTTGGTGCAGAACTTTTCCATCTGTAGCAAAAAGGCGAACGTGCCCTTTCGCCGGTCTTCAAGATGGATGAGCCATTACAATAGTTGCGCAAATAAACTATCCTCCACGGGACGACCAAGGTCCAATGAAGTTGGCCATATATAAACAGATCATTGTTGTTGCTATGAAGGCTTTGCCTACTTTCAATGGACCAAAGGAGAAGACAACTTTTGAGCATATCCAGGATCTGAACACACACTTCACAATATTCAACATGAGGATATCATGGTCCGCTTACTAGTCTTTTTGTTTAGAGGGAAGGCAACAATGTGTTATACGGGCCTATCAGTCTGAACTATCACTATTTTGGCAATGCTTGCAGACGCATTTACTCAAAGATTTGGTGAGTCTTTTGATGAATATTCTTTATTTTTGCAAGTCTAATATGATTGCAAGACATCCTTTGAAAGATATACATGACTTCAATCTATGGTATTGCTAGACCTGGAACCAAATTTTGGCAAATATAAAGCCATCACCACCCTAGGCCTTTTAGGTATTACATGGAAGCACTACAGCCTGAGTTAGCAATCAGGTCAAAGAAGCAAATAGCATGACCTTCTCAAATGCCTGCCAAGAGGCAGTCTGTGTAGAAGAGATTCTAGTGCAAGCCAGGAAGCTGCCGCTAAAGCTCCTCATGCCATTGCCAATGGAACTCAATCTGGGGTATACAACATCCTCTACCAACATTTCCACCTCTGCAAATGGCTCCAATATTGAATGCTCCCGCTGTCATTTCTTAACAAGCTTTGCCTCCTACAATGCCACCAATGTCTCTAACAACTCTTCCAGCGGATGATACAATAAAATGAATACAAAGATAACTGAATGGTTTGAGTTTGGTAGCGTGTGCCCTGTCTAACAATCTTACCACCAGCAATAGACAAGATTATGAATCTAGATACAACAATAATTGGTAGCAACGTCATATGACCTTCCTCACTAGAGATCAAAACAATGTTTCACAATTGTAAGACTGAAATAATTCAGCTAATAATATTGTGAATCATGCAGTTGGTAATGCAGCAGCGGTGAATGCATATCATAAAGATTTCTGGTGTTACATGTGCGACCCCAAACATAGGGTGGAAAGGCAGAGAGTTCAGACTTCAATATTGACATAGCAGCAATAACCAGTTTCATCAACAAATCAAGACACTGTGAACTTTGGACTTAATGAAGATGATACCGCTTTTCTGTTTGAAGATAATGGAGTATTTCTGCAGAAAAAGTACTTTGCTTGGGCCAGGAAAAGGGTTGCAGAAGAGGAAAACCTACTGAGCCCAGCAAACAATCCGACTTCAATCATGCTGAGGAGAAGTGTTCAGCAGCCAGCAAAGAAGGATCTTGTGCCACAATGGGAAAATCAGAAGAGAAAGAGTTCAAAGACACCTGCTGCTTAAAATCCAGTAGTTGCTCCTCAAAATCAGAATCAGGTGGCATATAATTTGAAAATGAAATTGTGCATGATTGAAAAGGAAGCTACCGAAATATCCACAAGGGAAGTAGATGCATTAAGGAGCAGGGAAGTGCTAACACAAAAACTATGGTTCCCTTCATTGACAATGGATGAAAGACAATAAGCAACTAGGCAATGATGCAGATTTACTCAAAAGGACAAAGTGCCTCATCAAACTCAAGGAATTAACATTTTGAAAGGGCGAAGAAATTTCCAGCAAAGGTAAACATGTATGATGCATTGTTTCTCTATGGACAATTTGATCTTTTGTAGAAAGCACTCAAGGAGCATAGAAAGTCAATTGCCTACAAAGCCTCATAAAGCCAAAAATGTAAAGTAGGTTTTATCGTTCACGAGACCATAGGCCATATGAGACGACCCTCATAAAGGATGCTATTTACCCAATATATGTTTATCCAACCAAACTCCGGTTACTAAAGTATGGTGTACAACTCTATCCCCCTTTGAATTCAAAACTTGAACCTCCTAGAGAGCTACTATTAGGCCAGTCAAACATAGTGGACCATAATGCATCCCCAAGTGCAAATGTTGTTTTAAAGGATCAATATTCTAAGCCAAGAGCAATGAAATTGCCTCCTTTTTACATCACACTGAGGGTTGAAGGATTTTTGTTGTATAATGCTATAGTTGATTATGGAGCAACAATATTTGTGATGCCCAATTTAGTCTGCAAAAAATTGAATTTAACATATACAAGGACATTCAATGGGCCAATTCAAATGGACGGGACTCTAGTGAACATAGTTGGAGCACTCAAGGATGTGATGATGACTGTTTATTCAAACGCAAAATTCTTTTAGTTCTTTAAGTGATTGTCATAGACCTTCCTACATTGCTTGAAATGCTATTTATTATCAAGAGAATGTATGAGGAAGGTTATATTTTGATGGACTATTACGCAGATGAATGTTTTTCACAAGGATAGGATCATCAAGATAGAGTCAGAAAGAGTATCTCCCCATATCACACAGAATCCTTTTAAGAACAAATGCAGTTCACACCCGAACCATCTAGTGGAAAGGAGATGTAGATCATGAAGAGCAAGAAAAATGAAGAGCATCAAATAAATGAAGTCGACGTAAAAATTGGAAGTTTGCAAGAGTATGAAAAAGTTTGGTCATAGCACAAAGAGACATATCAATGCACTTGTGTTGTATTGAACGACTTAGACAATCCTTCACAAAAGAAGAGTTTCAAACATTGGACCAAGGATGATATGAAAGCTTCTCACAAGGATAGGATGATCAAGATAGAGTCAGAAAGAGTATTTGCCCATATCACATTGGATCCTTTTAAGAATGAACGTAGTTCACACCTCATCCATCTAGTGGAAAGGAGATGTATATCATGAAGAGCAAGAAAGTGAAGAGGATCATATAAATGAAATCTGACACAATTATTGGAAGTTTGCAAGAGGAGCATGAAAAAGTTTGGTCGTAAATTTGCAAGAAAAGGTACGTGAATACTCTTGTACATTGCTATTCACTTGCATCACTAATGTCACAAAATGGGAGGCTTTATGCTTTGGATTGTAGAAGGAAAACAACTATGGGTAAAGCACAAAAAATATTTGTTGACTTAGAGCTAGTGGTTAGATAGGTCAGGTCCTTGTGCACAACCAAACAAAGTTGTTGAAATCCTACGAATAGAGGGTGGAGGACATGATGGAAACATTCAAAGCTATCAACATTTAGACAATTCCAAAAGAATAAAAGGAGTTAGTCGACCAACTAGCTTCAGGAGCAGCCGATTTGATCTAGCAAGTGATTTCTGGGCAATAGACAAAGTCGTTGAGATAATATTTCGATCTTCAACCCTAGATAATGTTGAGACTGGCAAGTGTTTCACAATGATTAGCATATTGTCAACTTTCTAGTTAAGGAAGCACAACATGCAAAACATAAAGGAGATTATGGATATGATATCAATGATGGTATTGTTTAGCTAAGAGGCAATACATTTTCAGAAGGAGTAATTACATTGGAGAGCCAGTTTCACTCATATGATTGCCGCAAGAAGAGGAACATCTAGGTAAATTCTTTGAATTACATTCGCATTAAAGTTTTTAAAGATATGTCCTTGTTGCTTGAAAGAAATGCAATCCTCTAAAAATCCAAGATTTCAAAGAACTATGTCATGAGTTCGATGATATAATAGCTTAGAGCTATGATTGTTTGAAAGTGTATGACAAAAGCAATATTGAACATACCAACGGTTTGTTTCTTGAAGCGAGACCATTTTGAAAGAAGCAGAGTCCTATAAATGTGAAAATTGAAACAATCATGAGAAAGGAACTGATGAAGTTGCTTTAAGTGAAAGTTATCTATCTTATTAAGCAGTCCACTTGGGGGGCTAACTTGGTTCCATCGAGGAGGGAGAAAGAACGGGGATATTTGCTTGTGGGTTGATTTTAGGAAGCTAAATAAAGCATTGTTGAAAGATAATTACTTGTTGCCATCTATGGACCAGATTTTGCAAACAATAGTAGAGTAAAAAATGCTGCCTTTACTTGGCAATTTTTTAAGGTACAATCAAATCTGGGTCAAGGGCAAGGATCAACACAAAACAACCTTCACAACCAAATGGGGGACATATTCATATCAAAGGATGTCATTTGGACTATTGTACATAGGATCCACTTTTTAGAGGGCATGGATATTGCGTTCGAGGGGCTCATAAGACAAATTATTTTGATTATCGAAATGATCTCATAATCTTTCTCAAAATACAGGAAGGACTACATTCAACACCTCCAAACAATTTGGAGAGATGTAGCGAGTTTGGGATATCCTTGAATCTTCAAAAGTCTATTTTTGCATGTAAGAAGTGAAGTTGTCGGGACATGTAGTTTCAAAGGAGGGACTAGTCATCGGTCAATCCCTTAAGGACAAACCAATTTCGTTAAAAAAGTCATTCTTGACCTTGCCTAGATGGTAAATTCAATCCCTTAAGGACCAACCAATTTCGTTAAAAAAGTCATTCTTGACCTTGCCTAGATGGTAAAATCCATAATTTTGATGCTTAAGGATGAGACAAATTTTACATGGACAAAAGAAGGTAAGAGAATGTTTGAAGGTATCAATCAGGCCATTGCCCAAGCACTTGTTTTTGCCAACCCCTATTGTAAAAGAGATTTCATCTTTTATGTATTTAGAACTGATATGAGTATCGCAATAGTTTTGAATTAGAGCAATGAAAAGGAAGAAAAGCATTCAATTGCATTCATGAGCCGGACTCTACACACCCGGGAGGAGAAGTACAACTTTGTGAAAAAGTAGGTATATGCTTTGACAAAGGCGATTAATTTCATCATTACTTGTCTCAAAGTAAGACAATCGTATGTGTAGTTCACCCAGACATCAGATTTTTTGTGTTACAAGAATAGCTGGGCAAAAAAAGAATGGGATGGATATCAAAGATTCAAGAATTTGATATAGAGATCAAGCCTACCAAGTTAATCAGGAGTAAGGCTTTGTCCGAGAATATTGCCAAATTACATGCAGAAAATTAGGTTGCATTCTTGGATGATGAAGAACAAAAAGTTGATGAGCCACAAGAAGTTCAACACATGAGGCTGACTGCAAATATGTATACACGCAAATGAGGACATTGAGGGGATTTTCAACAATGCAAAAGCTGAAGATTCATCCCACAAAATATTAGGTATGCTTTAGCTAATGGTGTACTTTTTAGAAGGAGCTTTGATGTTGTGATGTTGAGATATGTAGAAACAGAAATTGTCCTAGAACTACTTCGTGAATACCATCAAGAAAGCTAACAGTCTTCAATGTAGACTTGTTGGAGAACATCATCACAATACTTGGTGTACTTGCAGAGGTTATTATGAACAATGCCAAGTCATTTATTGCGGCTAAGGTAATGTAGTTTGAGATGGAGTATAAGATAGTAATGAAGACCTCTTCTAATTAGTATTCGGGAAAATGGCCTGCTAGAGTCCACAAACAAGAATATGGTGAGAATCCTCAAGCGCACCATCATGGAGTCCCAAAAGAACCGATTTACATAGCTACTCAAGGCATTGTGGGTTGATAATGTGACTTTGAAAATCTCGATTAAGTTTTAACCATACAAACTACTATACTACAAAGAAGAAGTGTTGCCAATCAATTTGGAACATCCATTCCGTTTGTTGGCAATGCAATTGGAGCTTGAAGATGCACAAATTGAATCTATGTAGGTGAGCATTAATGAGTTACTCTTATTGAAAGAAGAATGTGACAAAGTGTTCAAGTTATGTAGTATGCACTTGGTTGCTATCAAAAGATGGTTCAACAAGAAGGCCACTCCAACATATTTCAAGGGGACTTGGCACTCAAATGAGATGAAGATCCAATAAAGCCTAGAAAACACCTCAAATTTGATCCCTCTAGTGCGACTTATTTAGGTCAATGGCATTAGAGGTTTGAATGCTTATGATCTCACTTTGGTAGAAGAAAGGAGGTTGCCTAGTTTGTTGAACGGGCACCATCTCAAGCCCTTCTAAGGTCAAAATCTTGCCTGTACTTAGTATACATAGAATTTGTCTTTTTTTTCCCCAAATACATCATCATTAGGCTATGGCGGACAACATCCTAAGGAGCCTTAGTTGGGCAAACTGAATGTAAAATCTGGTTTGGTTGCAATAGCACTAGTCAAAAGGACCTAATTTTTCAAGAAAAATGCCAAATTTCAAGATGATCTGATTTGTTGAAATGTTTGATCTGCTGATTTACCTGATCTGACAGGCCATCCAACTTGTTGGGATCTGATCCATTAAGCATTCAACCAGCTATCTATGTTGAAGTAAAGATGATGTCATATCGACCTAGTAAGCAATCAAAAGGCAAACCAAAGCTTTTCCAACCCCCACTTGATGGTGACATTACAAATGTCTGATCTATTGAGCTCTGATGCCATATTGAATGTGTTGACATTAGTCCATGGAATGGATTGTAATTTGAATTGAAGGCAGTGCTTGTCAATCAAGGGGCATTTATGGAAGGGAAATCCCTACGAAATCCTGGAGCATGCAAAGTGCTCAACTGGGGTACCCAAATTAATGATGAATTTATGATATGACTGTTGCCATGAATTTAATTGGACAATGCATAACGAATAGAGTTCACAACCATTTATAAAGGAAAAGGGGCACAGCCTCGATCTCTCTTCATTCCAACACAAAGTAGCAGCACCTGTCCTGAGCTCTTAGCACTCAAGACCAATGTCTTATAAATTGTCTACATCAGTTATTTGGTTGCACTTATGAGCCTTGCTATGTTAGATAATTGAAAAACCCATTTTACGACCTTCGATGTAACATTAATCCCTATTCCAGTTTCAGAAAATATATATATTTTTTAAAATCCCAGCCATACTCATATCATTCTCATTAATTTTCACAAATTAATTACTGTAGCAGAATGATTCCAATCCTTAACTCACTTGTATGTAAAAGTGGTTAAGGGGTTTATAACCTCCATTAGTCCTAGAGATTTGTTCTTTATTTGGACCTGATGAGATTAACTCCATCTTCACTGGTCATTCTGACCTTCGCAGTTCAAACATCAAACATAAGATTTATTTCATCTTGTTTAAAAACTTGTTCAGGACATAGTTTTCTTAATGTTCCAGCTGTATTATAAAACCATTTTGGAGTTCTGTTGTGTTTCAGGTTCCAGTTTCAGTCAATGAAAGCATCTATTTGCTGCACACTAAGTTTTCTTGTTTTTATCCATTATGGGATAGTACTTTTTCCTTTTCAGTTGTACTCCAGCTTCTCTATTGGGTTTTATACTCAAGATCATCTAACAATAAGTTCAAAGGTTCACACTATCCATTTCATATTTGCATATTATAAGATCATTTTCATCACAACACAAGTGCGTGCTCCTTTTCACAATTTCATGTCACAAGTTTATAGCTCTGAACTCCATAATTTCATGTTAGCATTTTACAATTTACAAGTTTATAACTCATAAACTTCATAATCTCAAGCTACATGTTTATAGTTTTCAGGTCACGTGGTTATATTCTACTTACAATATGCATGAACACAATATGCTGCAGTATTTATAAGTAAGGAAACAACAAACTTTTCCAGCGCTTTCAAATAGGAGACAAGCCAGAGCCATAATCTTATAAAGTACAACTCCAACAAAGTATCAAAACCATGTTTAAATTCCATGCTCATATCATACAATTCACAATGGAGATTCTTGGAAAATCATGAGTTCAATAAAGCAATACTTTACAATTTAACTGTTTCATTTCAAATTGCGCAAATTTACAAATTTCATTTCCAGTTTCAAAGTATAATGCTTCCAGTTCACAAAACTTCTTACCGACTGGAGCTAATGCTTCAAGAAGAGAAGGCATTATCTGGCCGCTCTACCACCCGTCCGAGTGACATTCAACGGATGCCCCTGTCTCCGCTTCAAAACTTGAAGTTCTAAGCCTTCACGAAGGGGAAGATATGTAGAGCCACCCAGTTAGGGAGATCACATGTGCAACATGCTTCACGCATACTTCCATGATTACACGAGTATATTCTTATGACTAGTACTAGTTTTTTAGTGCAGTGATCATGTTGTGTTTCGGGGAAATGCAACTACTATGCATATACCTTCCCACTTTCATGGTGTACTAGTTGGTCCACCAACCAATACTCTCTTATCTTCTAGGTGTCCTCATGATTCACAATCATTCATGCAATTTTAATGCAATTCACTTTATACATGCAACTCTATTTGCTCAAGCAATCCACTTGCTTTCATTTCCGTATGCAATTTGGATTTACAAATAGCACAATCATACAACAACACAGTCACTCAAACTTCTAGTTTCCAATCAACACAAATAACCAGTTTCTTCTTTTTTAAACAGCTCAAGCATTGCTTATCTTTTCCATTCGATCACCATTTTGTAGCAGAGTAAATGAACAGTTATCTGTTGTTTTGATGTTTCTCCTCAACTTTATTCAACCAACCAAATTCTGTCTCTAGCATCAATTTGACAATCAACCAATAAGCAAAATAATTACAGGAAGGAGGCAGTCAAAACTCCTACCACAAATCAGCAATAGATACAAAAAGGTGGCAGTCAAAATTTCTATTAACAAATGAGCAATAGATACAAGAAGGTGACAGTCAAAATTTCTGTCAACAAATCATCAATAAATACAAGAAGGTGTTGGTCAAAATTCTGCCAGTAATCAGCAATAGGTACCAGAAGATGACAGCCATAATGTCCTCAGCAATTAGCAATGAAAGGTATACAGTAACAGTCCTAATGCCACCAGAACATCAATAAATGCAGACGGTAATAGTCTTTGACTCTTTTCAACCATCAATCATCAATAAATACAGGACAATCATCTTCTTACTACTTTTTTGAGACTAGTTTTACTCCTGTTAGCTATGAGACATTTGCTACAGTAATAGGTATATTTTCATGTTCAAATAAATCCAAGAAGCATGACCTACAACCATGATTATAGTTCAAAAATAAGTGATTTCAGTTCTCTAATTTCCAGCTGAGAAGCAATTACGGTAATGGGAATTTACAAAGGTGTATAAGGTTATAACAAGGATTTATGGAGGACTGATATATTCCATCTGATTTATGAGTTTCTGACTTCCACATAGGATTCTGCTCTCAAAAGGGAGGGGATTTTTGCTGCGTTCGGGAGGGGATTCCTGCTGCGGGTTCGGGAGGGGATTTCTGCTGCGTTCGGGAGGTGGTTTTCTGCTGCGCTCGGGAGGTGGTTTTCTGCTGCGTTTGGGAGGTGGTTTTCTGCTGCGCTCGGGAGGTGGATTTCTGCTGCGCTTGGGAGGGGATTTCTGCTGCGTTGAGGTGGATTTCTGCTGCGCTCGGGAGGGGATTTCTGCTGCGCTCGGGAGGTGGTTTTCTGCTGCGCTCGGGAGGTGGATTTCTGCTGCGCTTGAGGTGGATTTCTGCTGCGCTTGAGGGGGATTTCTGCTGCGCTCGGGAGGGGATTTCTGCTGCGCTCGGGAGGTGGTTTTCTGCTGCGCTCGAGGTGGATTTCTGCTGCGCTTGAGGTGGATTTCTGCTGCGCTTGAGGGGGATTTCTGCTGCGCTTGGGAGGTGGATTTCTGCTGCGCTCGAGGTGGATTTCTGCTGCGCTTGAGGTGGATTTCTGCTGCGTTGAGGTGGATTTTTGCTGCGCTGAGGTGGATTTCTGCTGCGTTGGGGTGGATTTCTGCTGCGCTCGAGGTGGATTTCTGCTGCGCTCAAGGTGTATTTCTGCGTGTGCCCTAGCGCAGCCCCGACCGTGCCCTAGCATGTCCCAGTTGTCCTCATTGTGAATCGTTTAGCAGCCCGGTGTTCTTGGTGTTATGGGGATACTTGAAGGAGGAGGAATGGAGGAGACGCGGGCTTCTCCTCTTAAATCTGTCCAACGCCTTCACACAACAGTTTCATATCAGCGTTTGTCTAAACAGATTAATTCTCTCCAGAAACAGCTAGACACGCAAGCTAGTATTATACTCTCCTTGCAAGACCAAGTGAAAGACGGCAGCCGCATTATCACGGATCTCCAAATTAAACTTCAAGATCAGCAAGCCATCATTACTCAATTGCAGACTGCACATACCGAACAACCTCCTCAGAATTCTGTGAATTTACACTCTGAAATTTTAAAAATTCGAGATGAACAAGTTGTTCTTCTTGCTGAGCAAGAACGTCTCAAGGAAGCGTCAACTGCACAAAGCCAAAAATTAGCCGACCAACAATCTTGGGTTCAGGTTGTAGCCGGAAAGAAGAACCCCCCCCCATAGTTGAGTTGGCTGTCCAAGCTAAATTTGAAGAAGAAAGGATCCGTAATGCGAAAGCGCTCAATCTCATGGTTCGTGGGGTGCCCAAACCTACCGATCCGCTTCAAGCTAGAAATGCCTTCATTCACAACACTCTTGAGTTAACAGACGTTACTCTCGAGAGAGCATGGTTCTCTCCCGACTCCACATTGGTCATACGCTTCAAAAATGCGGAAGAGCGTATGAAGGCATTGAGGGCCAAACGGAAATTATTTACTCTTCAGGACAAGATCTACCTTGATGAGGACCTTACGCGACTCCAGGTTGAAGAATTGAAGAAAGCCAGGGAACAAGTAGCCGCAGCCAAGAAAGCCAACAAATGGGCAGTTATTCGTAATTTGCGTGCAGTGATTAGGGGCTCTCCCCCACCTGGGTGGTCCAAACCCTTGCCTAACAAATGACTCCATCGGCACGGAAGGGGGTGGCAGATAAGCTAGCTATAGCTTGCTGGAACTGCAATGGTATGATGTGGTCTGCCCCAAGGTCCCTTCTTGATGTGATTGGCAAACATGACATCATTCTTATCTGTGAGACACACGAGAGTCCCGAGCGGGCCCTTCCAGTTATCTCTGGTTACTTTTGGTGGTCCAGTTGTCGGCAACTCACTCGACGCTCTGGGGGGTTCGAGGATCAGGAGGTGTTGTTGCTCTTATCAGGGATAGGCTCCAGGGTTCGGTATCCCTGGTTTCGACTGACCCCCACTCCAGGTTTTTATGGATTAAAATCCATCGTCACCCACCTCTTTGGGATATCTACATTGCCACTCGTTACTTTCCCCCCACCACGTCCAATTTTGCTATTCACACGGACGGGGACCCTTTCCAGGATCTCTATGAGGACATTACTAGATACTCGGCTTCAGGGGAGATACTT
Organism: Wollemia nobilis; assembly: GCA_028583015.1. Taxonomy (NCBI): domain Eukaryota; kingdom Viridiplantae; phylum Streptophyta; class Pinopsida; order Araucariales; family Araucariaceae; genus Wollemia; species Wollemia nobilis. The sequence goes on from JAQPPZ010003577.1 coordinate 1,639,237, forward strand.
TTGCTGGGAGATTTCAATGCTCGGACCGGACCTATGCAGGTTTCTCTTCATGACCTCACAACCGATGAGATGCAGACTCAAGAATTGGATCTTGAGGACCTTGGTTTTGCTCGAACCTCCAACGACACACAAGTGACTGCTTACGGTAAGCATCTTATTGAGTTGGGTGAATCCAACAGGCTAGTTCTTCTCAATGGTATATCTTGTTTTCCGGATTCCAGTGGGTTTACTTGCTTTCCTCATAGTGGTGGAGCCAGTGTCGTCGACTATGCTATTTCCTCTACCACCCTCATTCCATTCATTTCCCGATTCAACGTCTCTGATCACCCTCCCCCCTTACCGATCATTCAGTTCTTTCTCTTACGTTATCCACTGTTTCCCTTCCTGTTACTCCTCCCCCTCCTCCCTCCCCTTCAGCCCCTCGAGTCATTATAGACTTTGACTATTATTATTCCTTTACCTACATGGACCGGTTGCGTCAGGTTCTCCCCAAGGTGTCTTCTCTTCCCGATGTTTCCAATCGTTCTGCTTGCTTGGTCCAAACTATTTGGAAGGCTGCTTTGGACTCGTACCCCCACACTATTCGTCCTCCCCCTCGTCCTCGTCCCCTTGGTCATTGCCCCATGAACATCTGGTATGATGAGGAATGTAAGTCTGCCCACCGAAGGTTGAAATATGCCATTCGGAATCCTTCCCAGCTCTATACCATTTCTCACAAAGACTACAGGATGCTTCTTCGAAAGAAGAAGCGTCTCTTCCTCTCTCGGCATCGACTTGATCTTATCCACTCCCTTCAACAGTCTCCTAAATCCTTCTGGCGCCTTATCCTCCCCCGTGATCGGATTACTCATGGGATCGATCTTTCCTCTTGGACCATTCATGCCTCTTCCCTCTATACCATCCCAAATCAGCCTCCTATTACTGTTCCCTCCCCCTTCTTCGTGCCACCTCTTTTCTACTAGTCTTGTCAAGCAGGCTATCTGGAAACTCCGTACGAGCAAAGCAGCAGATTTGGATGGGTTACAGGCAGAATTTTTGAAGCATGGTATTGACCCTCTTGTTGGGCCCCTCACCGATCTCTTTAATCTCTCTGTCTATTCTGGGTTTCCCGATTCCCTGGACTCAAGCATATCATTCACCCCATTCATAAGGCAGGTGATCCCCATGAACCCAATAACTACAGGACTATCATGATTGGGCATATCTTTGCCAAGCTCTATGCCACAACATTGGATGTGCTTCTCTCCCGAAGGTTGGAGGAAGGGGGTTTCAAGGCTCTTGGCCAAGCTGGTTTTCGGCAAGATCACCGCACCACAAATCACATTCTAGTCCTCGGAGCTATTATTGAGGAGGCGCGTTCCAGGTCCTCGAAGGTTTATTGTTGCTTTGTTGACTTCAAGAAAGCCTTCGACACGGTGCCTCGGCATTTACTTCTTGAGAGACTACGGCCAGTTGGCATCTCTGGGCAACTTTTGACAGCGGTTACACGGTTATATGAGACTGTGAAAGGTCGGTTTCGCTCCCCTCAAGGGCTTTCAGACAGTATTCTTAGCACCATAGGAGTGAAACAAGGGTGCCCCCTTTCCCCGACACTTTTTGGGATCTTTATCGACGAGCTTGAGACTTTTATTAAGGAGAACGCTCATGCAGAGGATGGTTGCCTTCTTCACTATGTGCTGATTTCTATTCTCCTCTTTGTTGATGATGTTGTTCTTTTGGCCTCTTCTCCTGAGGGACTTCAACGCCATCTGGACAAGCTTGCCGCTTTTTGTGACTCGAGACAACTGACGGTGAATCTTTCTAAGACCAAGGTTATGGTATTCAATACTACCAAAGAGGCTCTATCTCATCTCCACTTCTCTTTCCAAGGTCGGGAGGTCGAGATCACCACCTCTTATGTGTACTTGGGGGTTCTTTTCACCGGTCCCACTTTTAGTATGAAACCCGTCGCCCAAGCCCAGGTGTGTAAGGGATATGCAACTCTGTCTTTGCTAGAGAGGAATTGCTTCAAAGCACATTTTCAAGATATACCTGTGAAGATGAGGATTTTTGATGCCTTGGTCAAGCCAACTATTACTTATGGGTCAGTGGTTTGGGGTCCTAGCCTTGGCCCGACTGAGTGGTCACGGGTTGAACGAGTCCAGACACTCTTTCTTCGACGATTCATTCGTTGCAAGGGCACAATCCCCGCTCTATTATTCTGGCAGAGTTTGGGGCTTCTCCTCTCCAACTTGAGATTATCTTCCTGATTATCGGTTATCTTCACAAGATTCGTACTTTCGGAGATACCCCTGAGGGTTGCAGGCGGTACCCTTACCTCGCCCTTCGCTCCTCGATGGAACTCTCTCCGAGTTCTCGGGGAGGCCGGAGGAGCTGGTATTTTCAGGTTTCTGCTCTCCTGGCTAGCATTCAGATACGGATAGACAGGCTCCCGCCTTATTCTTTGGGGGTTCTCCCCCCCTCTCGGCTTAGTAAGGAGAAGATGCTCCACGAGATTCGGAAGGATGTTAGTCTCCAGTACACCAGATGCACATGGATCTCTCCTGTTGCCCCTCTTTCCCCCAAGTTGTCTTTCTACCATGAGCACTTCTTACAGATTCAGGAGGGCAGAATAGTTCCTCCACAATACCTTCAACAACACACAATGCATAGTCTTCGGATCACTATTGGGCAACTCAGGGTGTGTTCTCACCAACTCCGGATTGAGTCAGATCACCATCTTCCGACGGAGGAGCGGATTTGCTTGTTTTGCTCCTTGGGTGAAGTTGAAACCCTTCATCACTTTATTTTTTGTTGTCCCATTTATTATGAGATCCGAGGTAGGTTCCATTGCCTTTTCAGGGACAACTCTCGATCTGTTTCTACCTTCTTCAGATACCCGGACCAGCGTTGTCTCGCACTCTTTCTTAGGGAGATAACTCAGCTTCGACGACATAAAAGTTCTCCAAATGGATCTCACCCTCCTCAACATCGGCTCATCACAACATACTTCACCAACTCCGACGGACCAGGTGACTTCAATCGGAAACGCCCCACATCATCCAATTCGGACAGAAGTAGGGTCACTAGACAGCGCACCAACAGTTTGTCAGGGTTCCGAACTAGCAATGGGCAGAGACATATCATGGACTTCTTCAGCTCCGGTACTTCGGCCTCGACTGTTAGGAGAGATTAGTTTCTGGCGGGTTCTTGGAGCTTGCCCCCCGGGCTGCTCCCTCCCCCTCCTCTCTCTCCGTTCTTCTTGGCGTGCACTCCTCTCTCGTTGGATTGCAGCCCTCCCCCCTCTCGCTCTCCCTTTTCTTTTCTTTTCCCTTTCTCTTTGGCCCGTTTGTCGGGTTTCATCTTGTATTTATCTTAGTTCTTTTCTTTGTTGGGCTTTTTAGCCTCGCTAGCCGGCAGTCATTATTGTCCTTCTTATAGTCCCTTGGGTCTTATTTTGGCCCACCGCGGACATTAATAATATTTCATTTCATTTCTATCCAAAGTTTGACATATCCCATTTTAAAACAAGTATTCTTCTATTCCTACTCTCCGTCAGTATACACATGAAAAATTACTTGCTTTACAACCACCTGTTACACAAAATTAAGTTTTGTAGATCTGAAACTACATGGCTAAGGTTAAGCTTCCAGATGGTTATTCAAATCAATAATTGCAAGGGTGCTGTTGGGATAAATGTATAAATAAAATACATTCAAGTATTCAACCAACTGTACTCAGTTCAGAGGAACATGTTAGAATTTCCCAAGAATAGAGTTACAAAGCATTACAAGATTTGAAGAAACGAAATAGAATTGATTGATTATTCATTGGATCAACTTTGTATAAATAACAAAGTTGATCATTGAGAGCCGTTGGATTACAACAACTCATCAAATCTAATCTAGACTATAACTGAGAGTTTACTTGACTCATGAAGGAGTGGAAACTCAAGTAAGTCTATCCTAGTAGAACTTAAGAGAATAATTACTTATTCTAACACCCCCCTTAAGTGATACTAGGGGTGTATTGTACAAATGAGTCCCGACAACATGGCCTGATGAGGTACTCATGTACAATGTTTTCTTTTTTGGAGAGATGGTAAAAACCCCATGGGAAAAACCATCAATCAAAAAAGAAATAGGGAAGAGGCTTGTCTTCGGATGGCGAAGATTGTCCTCTTAATGCAAAAAAAAAAAAAAAAGGATGAGTCCCGACAACATGGCCTGATGAGGTACTCATTTACAATTTTATAGATGGTGAAAAAACCCCTTGGGGAAAAACCATCTATCACAAGAAAATATCCAAGATAGAGGCATGTCTTCGGATGGCGAAGATTGTCCTCATACAAATAATGAGTCCTGGCAACTGGGCCTGATGAGGTACTCATGTGCTATGTTATTACATAAATGAGAGATGGTGAAAAAACCACATGGGAAAAACCATCTTTCAAAAAGGAAGAGGCATGTCTTCGGATGGCGAAGATTGTCCTCATTGAACAAAAATGAGTCCCGACAACTGGGTCTGATGAGGTACTCATGTACAATATGTGATAAAAAATAATAAAGATCACTAAAGAAAAATTCCCCTAAAACCAAAGTGTCTAAAAAAAAAGGAGTGTGAAGATAGGATGGAGAAAGAACCACAAAAATCGCAAGGGTAGTCCAAAAATGACTCCACAAGCATGAGTATGTGGTTTCCACCTATATGAACACAATGGGCTGATAACAAGGTCCAAAATTTATGGACAAACAACAAAACAAGTGGTATATCCACAAGTATGAGTCCCGATAACAAGGCCTGATAAGGTACTCATGTACAATATGTGGTAAAAAAATCTTTGTTGAATGAAGGGAGAAAACCACCTGCCAGAATAGAAGAAGGAGAAGGAAGATGTGCATGGAGGATGGAGAGGAAGGAAGATGTCCTCTTCAACCCCCCTAGGACAACTTCCATCAAGAAATCTGCAAAGGACCCATCAAATGTCTCAAAAAAGTAGAGACTCGTCGAAAAAAGGTGTGAAGATAGTGTGGAAAGAACCACAAGAATCGCTAGGGAAGTCCAAATCGACTTCACAAGCATGAGTATGTGGTTACCACCTATATGGACACAATGGGCTGATAAATGTCCAAAAAAATGGACAAACAACAAAACAAGGGCACCAAATGATATTGGAGTGTCGGGTTCAACCGAGAATGCACTCCATGATACAATAGTATTCGATCCACAAAAAAGTGTGGAAAACAGTTTCAAAACTGAAAATGGTTGCCTCCATTGTGTCCGTCTCGGAAAAACCCTTCCGACGACTATAAACACCCCTATGATTGGATGTCAATGATGCCTTTAATGCAGAAAAAAACAAGAACTTCTTCATTTCCCTCATAAGGAAATCTTGGCATCTTTTTTAAATAAAGCATGGTTTTTTAAATTTCTATTGAAGGAAAAAATATATGGACCGCTTTATAAAGTAATACATAATTTTTTTTTTTTTTTTTAAAAAGCCCATACAAAAAGAATGTGGGCCCTTTTTGAGAAATGACATTTAATATTTTGGGTTTCCATGTATGGTAGTTATGAGGAGTGAGAGGATCAATTGTATTCATTGAATTCATTTTGCCAAAGAAAATTGAAGTGAACCCAAATTTCCCCCCTTTAACTTTAATTTGGAGAATGCAATGTATATTAGGGAATGGAATCCTTTAAGAAACACCAAATATCTCAAAATACCCACCCTAACGAGAGGGAAACTATAAGTATATATGAGAATATTTGATATTAATTTTAGGTTAATGAGAGCAAAAGCCAGGCCTATATATCTTGTCTCTCAAATACCCGCTCTAACGAGAGGGAAACTATAAGTATTGAGTAGATGTGATATTTGGAACATAGGCTAATCAACCAGACTCCTATATTGGTTATCCAATAACCCACCCTTACGTGAGGGAAACGATAAGTTATTTAGAATGTCCAATATAGGTGTATAGGTGATTAATATATTGCTGATTAGAAAATTTGTATTTAGAAAGGAAAAAAAGGAGTATATAACAGATAACAAGGGTTGTTTTAAAGAGATATCCTCACTTTCATTAAGATTCTTTTAAGAATAGATTTAATTAGTATAATATTTTAAATATAAAAAAAAATATTATTTGTTCGATAAAAAGTGGGTGTTTAAAAAGTAATGAATATCATCTTAAAAGAGTAGACATGCAAAATGAAAAATATTAAATATTCCCTTGTAAAGAATTAAAAAACTTAATGATTAGAAGGATTTAACTTAGAGAAAAGAAATTTCCTTTATATAAAAAATTACTTTATGTTATAATTTAGAGTAATGAAAGAAAGGAAGTATTTAAACAAGGGAAAGATAAAAAAAATAAAAGGAAGGAAAAATATGAGACAATGAGAACCCCCCCTTAATGCTTAGATAGGTGCAAAAATTAGCACCTATACAGAAAACCCTCGAAATAATTTAATTTTTATTTACGAGATTACAATTCTCTTCCTTTTCTTGGGCCTTGAAAGGGCTTTATAGAAAGGATATATGCATTTAAAACAAAAGGTACAATATAATGCAACTTAGGAGTCCTTATAAAAAATTTATTTTTTTTATACTCCCGCAACAAACAGAGGACGTCAGCGGAGGTCCCCTCGAGTTGCGTCGATGTTGGAAGTGAGGAATAAATTCGGAAGGCGACTGAAAGCTTGGACAATCTCCTTGCTGTGATACGAAGGGAAGGCTCCGCAGATGGCAGAGAGGGCACGATCCCTGAAGAAGACACACACAGAGAAGATTCCGAAGAGACTTCGCCTAAAGGAGAGAAGGCCCGTTCCTGGAAGATGACGAAATAGCGCTACGCGATGGCGCCACACACAGGGTTGTCTCCGAACAGAGTTACCTTCCTTAGACATCGGAAAAAAACTCACAGTCCTCAGATAAAATACAAAACTCGTTAGGCAACATAAATTCATCAACCAAAATTATATCGCAGAGATTTTAATTTACAAGTAGAGATTAGATGAATTTAAAGGGAGTTCGTAGTTCCTTCGGGAGCGCCAAATGACGAAATTAAAGGAGAAACTTCAGATATGAATAGGGAACTCAAAGAAAATCTTCGAACGTTAGGAAATAGGGAAAGAGCCGTTTAGAAGACGTTACCCCACCGCGCGCCAATCGAACGTTGGCAAGGTGCCATGTGTCGAAAAAAAATAGATAGACTTGGTCTTTTCTTTAATAGACCAAAAGTCTAATGTATTCGATGACAAAAGAGGCGGCTTTCCTTTAGAAGAAGATTTCATGCAAAGAATTAAAAACCCTATATTTAAAAATAATTTTATTTTTATTGCCCACCTTATAGAGAATGCTATTTTTACTATATCCACCTCGGACGAAACGCAGAGCTGCGTTCGTCTATGGACGATACGCAGCGTGGCTATTGAGCCAAATGAAGCTGCGTTCGTCCAGATTGATAGAGGATTTTTGAACGCAAAAATAGGCAAAAGAGGTGGATAATAAAAAAATAAAAAATATATATTTTGCAAAGAAAGAGCTGCAATTTTTATATTTTTTTTGAGAAAAAAAATTAGGAGAATATTTGCATAATATGGTGATAAAAATCTAGTTAAACTATGAAGATATTACCATAAACAAATATCTGAATTTTTTTTGCAGATTTAAATAAGCAATCTACAAAATATGTAAAAGATCTCTTTTCCCTTTTTTTAAAAAACAAAGGATAAGAGATTAAGAACCAGATCGTGAAACTTCCTTCAAGAGAGAATGCCTAGCAGAATCTATCCTTCTCTGGTACCATGTTAGAATTTCCCAAGAATAGAGTTACAAAGCATTACAAGATTTGAAGAAACAAAATAGAACTGATTGATTATTCCTTGGATCAACTTTGTATAAATAACAAAGTTGATCATTGAGAGCCGTTGGATTACAACAACTCATCAAATCTGATCTAGACTATAACTGAGAGTTTACCTGACTCATGAAGGAGTGGAAACTTAAGTAAGTCTATCCTAGTAGAACTTAAGAGAATAATTACTTATTCTAACAGAACATTGTTCTACTATTGGTCCATTTTTCTTCAAGGTTAAAACTTATCGGAACAGAGTTTATAATGCACAATGAAAACTTGCCCTGTTTCTCATCTGCAGTTTGTTAATTCAAGTATTTTCAGGTCTCCCATGTCAGGTCTGAGTAACATAGTACAGTTGTAATGTCAAGCCGAGATAAAGTCTCTTTCAAGCCCTATAAAAGATGCATCAAATTTTAATTTAGAAACAGCCACATGGTTTTGGCACCTACTCAGTTTCGTTCTCAACCAAAGTTTCTACAGCCATTCCGGCTGTGTATCAACAGTCAATAAAGCCATGCAATTCCTGCTAAATGCTTGTAAATTTCATGTACTACAGGGTTATTTTAACAGCTACAAAATGCATTGGGTAATAGAGCGATACCCACTAAACCTAACCATTTTAAGAAATCTTTTATTTTCATTTCAATTCCTTTAGAACAAAACACGAGCTGCAGCAGAAAATAATATTCCCCACTACTAAAATCAAACACAATGATTGTAATTTCAAGGCATTTTACTTAATACCCATTTCCAAAGAACATGCATAAGTTACAGTAATAATGACTGCAACTTTAATATCAAAGCAAATTGGGGATCAACCTGGTTGCAAAGACAAAATCTTCAGTTCTGCCCTTTGAATTCCCTTGTCTTCCTTCCCTGTTCCTCTTTTTGCTTCTTTTCCCTTTTCTTCCCCCTGTCATTTCTAAAGCAAGGAACCTCAAAACACTCTCCTCTTGAGGAGTTAGCCAAGAGTTAGGTTTCAAGAAGGTTTCCGGGTTTGAATGGGAGTAAAGTAGTAAGAAAACACACAAGGGCCAGCAATGCATCAATGATTCCCTTTTCTTGCCCATTCCACTTGCGCTGATTAGCACAATGCCCTAATGGCAGAGCCACATGAATGTCTTCATTTGGTGGTGCCCTGTGGTTTCATAAACTCTCCACTTACTCGGCGTTATTGTTCTCCTACTTAGTCGGTCCAATTTCAATTTCCAGAACATATGGTATGTACTCTATGCTCCAGAGCAATGCTATCCTTTCTTTAGATTGTACCCACTTTAGTTCCTCCACAAATTTTGGAGTTTATTATACTGGTTTGATGTTCCAATTTAGAATCTTCTTTACATTCGATTTTTTACTGTTAATTGCAACTGAGCGGACATCTTAGAAAGTGGCAGAAAGATGAGAGAATGCATATTGATAATTTTTGGGAATGGCCATGACTTTTTTACTCCATCCATTCTGCCGGAGAAAGCAGATGTTAAATTTTATCATTCACTATAAGCCATAATGCAGAATTTTGGATATATACATGGCAGAAGAGGTTTGCCAATACTAATGTAGGAGGCAAACTCATTGTTCGTGGGTGCTACATAATGGGCACATTGCAATATACTTGGGCACATTGCAATATACTTTTGCAAATAAAGCATAGAGAATTTAAACAAACTTCTGTTTTTTTCCTCCTATTTTTGGTGCGTTTTTTACATGCAGCTTGATGTTACTGGGTGTATTTGGTATTGGTTTGTTTTTTCATAGTTAGTAACTTTTTTAAGGTAGTCCACCCATATTGTCTTATTTGCCTACGTACATACACACCCTACCCCTCATTTTTGAACCTTAGATCTCCTTCCTATTGAAGAAAATCGTATTTGAACCTTACACCTCCTTCCTATTGAAGAAAATCGTATTTGAACCTTACACCTCCTTCCTGAAGAAAATCATAATATATGTCTTGACCCACTAGGGCATATATTATGATTTTATTTGATTTAAGTGATTTATACAGATTATTAATGAAATGCCCAACAATGTTGTTGCTGATAACTTTATTTCTGAGGTGACTCCATACAAAATGTGTCTGGCAATTTGGCAAGTGTTGAAATTCATTCTAAACTGTTCAAATGAGCGTGCGACACAATGGGCTAAAGCGTTTTAATTTGCGTATGTTATTTACATTTGGAGGCTGTCGATGTGTATGCATTTTGAATTCATTGTTCATTGTGATGAGTATATTGAATGTTCCATTTGATAAGGATGATGCCTAAAGCTTTGTATGTATTACAGTCATTCAAAGTGCACATAAACCGATGCAGTACAACCTATTGCAGATATACCATTCTTAGTGGTTGCCACAATCTGCATAGAGACAGCAAATAAAAAAGGAATCAAACCAATTATAGTCCTTTACAGATGGCCAACTAATCAGACTAAATAAAAGCAAAGACCATGTTTTACCCAAGAGATATTTGTAACCTAAAACCATGACAAACAGAGAGAAAAACCTAAGTCTCATGCCTGGTTTAGAGCTCCATGTCGGCAGTACAAGCCATCCTTGAGGCAGGATCAAAATTAAGAAAAAATGAAATATTTGTTGGGAAGAAAGAAGAAACAAGAAGTTTGGTTTAGACATTTTGTAAGACTGAGAAATGTAGCTTAAAAATAGATACTGTTTAGAAAGCAAAAAAAATCAGCCTTGTTAGCAAGAAAAGCAATTTTCCTGAAAACCGAGTAAAGCATTTAAACTCCTCTATTTAAGAGGTTGGATGTAATTATTTGTGAGAGCAAAAGAGAATGTGGCAAGTAGAATGATGGATGGATACTGATAAATGAAGGATATCATTTGGTTTGGAAGAGAATTTTGTGTATGAAACCCTAGTTCAAACTTGTATATAAATTAGGACCTTAATTTAATATTATTATTAGTGTTAAATAAAGCACTAAAACCCTAGTTAGATTTATTACTACAATAAAGGCCAAAGTCAATCTCTACATCTTAGTAGGTTTAAAAAGTATATCTATAAAAGATCATACACAAACCTTACTCAAATATAATCTTACATGATTTTCTTCTTCCTCATGATAGGACACTAATGTTATCTTCAAAGGTCGAGATTAAATCCCTTATGCACAATGTATCCCAAAGACTCACAAACGAGAATTTAGTAATTATGTTTCCAATATTATGTTTAGGAATTCTATTAATGGTAGTGCTCCTTGAATGTACTGAATGTACAAGTGTTATATTTTTATGGTTTTAAAGTTAAGTTGCTGTGTAGATATTTTGGGCTTCACAATGTCAAGTGCTATCTAAGCAGAAGCAGGTTTTGAAGAAGGCTGTTCAAGTCTAGTGAGGTTTGAGGTTAGTAAGGATGCCAATTTTACTTATTTGCAGGTCGTATAGATGTACAGCAATGTGCTTTTGACATAACTGGGAAAAACACATGAAGATCTATAGAGGTGTTGAAGCAGCTAGTGGAAGAGTTTGATAAATTAAAGCAAAAACGGAAAAAAGATGGCTCCTCCTAGCAAAGCTCATTATGATCATGATAAAGTTTCTTGTTACACTGGAGCTATCACTAGAGGGGTGGACAGCTGGATGGTCAACATTGAGGAATACTTTGAGAGCAAAGATGAGAGAAGCTACTCTTTCCCAACTTCCGCAAATTATTTACACCTGCAAGCAGTCTTTTCTATAATTTTCCTTAATTGTTCATGGTGCTTAGTGAATATTATTTACACGATCTCACACTGTGAATGGAGAAAGGATTGTGGTTAATTTTTCCATTCTGCTTGTTGATCCTTTTGCGGATTTGTGTGTCTAGTGTGTCTGTGAATGATAGATTGCTAAATATTGGGATTGTAATTGATATTGCAGGTTCTTTGTGATTATTTGAACATTTCTTTCAAAAATTCTCCTAACATTTTTTATTTCAGTAAATTCTCCTAACCCTGAGCTTCTTAGAAAAATAAAAAATATCAGGGAGCAAAAACCTCTCCAGAGTTTGGCCTAACGAAAGTTAGGCCACCTAATTATACAGCTGGTCCAATGTACATCAATAACCTTAGGCGGATCAATAGCATATTTTTTGGCATGCTCCACGGGACATAAATTCAATATTTGTGTTTGAATCCACATGTTTCAGAAGGACTTCTGTCCTTATTGCATGGTGATTCCATTGGAGAAATTCCCATTATTTCCTGGTCTAAAGAGAGACACTCTAAGGGCCTGATGATCTTTTATGAACTAGCAGGTCCATCTAGGAGGAAAAGAACAACTTGGTGCAGAACTTTCCATCTGTAGCAAAAAGGCGAACACGCCCTTTCTCTCGTCTTCAAGATGGATTAGCCATTACAATAGTTGCGCAAATAAACTATCCTCCATGGGACGACCAAGGTCCAATGAAGTTGGCCATATATAAACAGATCCTTGTTGTTGCTATGAAGGCTTTGCCTGCTTTCAGTGGACCAAAGGAGAAGACAACTTCTGAGCATCTCCAGGATCTGAACACACACTTCACAATATTCAACATGAGGATATCATGGTCCGCTTACTAGTCTTTTTGTTTAGAGGGAAGGCAACAATGTGTTATACGGGCCTATCAGTCTGAACTATCCCTAGTTTGGCAATGCTTGCAGACGCATTTACTCAAAGATTTGGTGAGTCTTTTGATAAATATTCTTTATTTTTGCAAGTCTAATATGATTGCAAGACATCCTTTGAAAGATATACATGACTTCAATCTTTGGTATTGCTAGACCTGGAACCAAATTTTGGCAAATATCAAGCCAGCACCACCCTAGGCCTTTTAGGTATTACATGGAAGCACTACAGCCTGAGTTAGCAATCAGGTCAAAGAAGCAAATAGCATGACCTTCTCAAATGCCTGCCAAGAGGCAGTCTGTGTAGAAGATATTCTAGTGCAAGCCAGGAAGCTGAAACTAAAGCTCCTCATGCCATTGCCAATGGAACTCAATCTGGGGTATACAACATCCTCTACCAACATTTCCACCTCTGCAAATGGCTCCAATCTTGAATGCTCCCGCTGTCAGTTCTTAACAAGCTTTGTCTCCTACAATGCATCCAATGTCTCTAACAACTCTTCCAGCGGATGATACAATAAAATGAATACAGAGATAACTGAATGGTTTGAGTTTGGTAGCGTGTGCCCTGTCTAACAATCTTACCACCAGCAATAGACAAGATTATGAATCTAGATACAACAATAATTGGTAGCAACGTCATATGACCTTCCTCACTAGAGATCAAAACAATGTTTCACAATTGTAAGACTGAAATAATTCAGTTAATAATATTGTGAATCATGCAGTTGGTAACACAGCAGTGGTGAATGCATATCATAAATATTTCTGGTGTTACATGTGTGACCCCAAACATAGGGTGGAAAGGCAGAGAGTTCAGACTTCAATATTGACATAGCAGCAATAACCAGTTTCATCAACAAATCAAGACACTGTGAACTTTGGACTTAATGAAAATTATACCTCTTTTCTGTTTGAAGACAACGGAGTATTTCAGCAGAAAAAGTACTTTGCTTGGGCCAGGAAAAGGGTTGCAGAAGAGGAAAACCTATTGAGCCCAGCAAACAATCCGACTTCAATCATGCTGAGGAGAAGTGTTCAGCAGCCAGCAAAGAAGGATCTTGTGCCACAATGGGAAAACCAGAAGAGAAAGAGTTCAAAGACACCTGCTGCTTAAAATCCAGTAGTTGCTCCTCAAAATCAGAATCAGGTGGCATATAATTTGAAAATGAAATTGTGCATGATTGAAAAGGAAGCTACCGAAAAATCCACAAGGGAAGTAGATGCATTAAGGAGCAGGGAAGTGCTAACACAAAAACTATGGTTCCCTTCATTGACAATGGAAGAAAGACAACAAGCAACTAGGCAATGATGCAGATTTGCTCAAAAGGACAAAGTGCCTCCTCAAACTCAAGGAATTAACATTTTGAAAGGGCGAAGAAATTTCCAGCAAAGGTAAACATGTATGATGCATTGTTTCTCTATGGATAATTTGATCTTTTGTAGAAAGCACTCAAGGAGCAAAGAAAGTCAATTGCCTACAAAGCCTCATAAAGCCAAAAATGTAAAGTAGGTTTTATCGTTCACGAGACCATAGGCCATATGAGACGACCCTCATAAAGGATGCTATTTATCCAATATATGTTTATCCAACCAAACTCCGTTTACTAAAGTATGGTGTACAACTCTATCCCCCTTTGAATTCGAAATTCGAACCTCCTAGAGAGCTACTATTAGGCCAGTCAAACATAGTGGACCATAATGCAACCCCTGGTGCAAATGTTGTTGTAAAGGATCAATATTCTAAGCCAAGGGCAATGAAATTGCCTCCTTTTTACATCAAGCTGAGGGTTGAAGGATTTTTGTTGTATAATACTGTAGTTGATTATGGAGCAACAATATTAGTGATGCCCAATTTAGTCTGCAAAAAATTGAATTTAACAAATATTAGGACATTCAACTGGCCAATGACAAGACTGTAGTGAACATAGTTGGAGCACTCAAGGATGTGATGATGACTATTCATTCAAACGCAAAATTCTTTTAGTTATTTAAGTGATTGTCATAGACCTTCCTCCATTGCTTGAAATGTTATTAATTATCAAGAAAATGTATGAGGAAGGTTATATTTTGATGGACTATTACTCAGATGAATGTTTTTCACAAGGATAGGATCATCAAGATAGAGTCAAAAAGAGTATTTCCCCATATCACACAGAATCCTTTTAAGAACAAATGCAGTTCACACCCGAACCATCTAGTGGAAAGGAGATGTAGATCATGAAGAGCAAGAAAAGTGAAGAGGATCAAATAAATGAAGTCGACGCAATGATTGGAAGTTTGCAAGAGTATGAAAAAGTTTGGTCATAGCACAAAGAGACATATCAATGCACTTGTGCTGTATTGAACGACTTAGACGAGCCTTCACAAAAGAAGGGTTTCAAACATTGGACCAAGGATGATATGAAAGCTTCTCACAAGGATAGGATGATCAAGATAGAGTCAGAAAGAGTATTTGCCCATATCACATTGGATCCTTTTAAGAATGAACGTAGTTCACACCTCATCCATCTAGTGGAAAGGAGATGTATATCACGAAGAGAAAGAAAGTGAAGAGGATCTATAAATGAAGTTTGACACAATTATTGGAAGTTTGCAAGAGGAGCATGAAAAAGTTTGGTCGTAAATATGCAGGAAAAGGTATGTGAATACTCTTGTACATTGCTATTCACTTGCATCACTAATGTCACAAAATATGAGGCTTTATGCTTTGGATTGTAGAAGGAAAACAACTACGGCTAAAGCACATAAAAATATTTGTTGACTTAGAGCTAGTGGTTAGATAGGTTAGGTCCTTATGCACAACCAAACAAAGCTGTTGAAATGCTACGAATAGAGGGTGGAAGACATGATGGAAACATTCAAAGCTATCAACATTTAGACAATTCCAAAAGAACAAAAGGAGTTAGCCGATCAACTATCTTCAGGAGCAGCGGATTTGATCTAGCAAGTGATTTTTGGGCAAAAGACAAAGTTGTTGAGATAATATTTTGATCTTCAATCCTAGATAATGTTGAGAGCTGGCAAGTGTTTCACAATGATTAGCGTATTGTCAACTTTTTAGTTAAGGAAGCACAACATGCAAAACATAAAGGAGATTATGGATATGATATCAATGATGGTATTGTTTAGCTAAGAGGAAATACATTTTCAAAAGGACTAACTACATTGGAGAGCCAGTTTCACTCATAGGATTGCCGCAAGAAGAGGAACATCTAGGTAAAATCTTCGAATTACATTCACATTAAAGTTTCTGAAGATACGTCCTTGTTGCTTGAAAGAAATGCACTCCTATAAAAATCCAAGATTTCAAAGAACTATGTCATGAGTTAGATGATATAATAGCTTAGAGCTATGATTGTTTGAAAGTGTATGACAAAAGCAATATTGAACATACCAACGGTTTGTTTCTTGAAGCGAGACTATTTTGAAAGAAGCAGAGGCCTATAAATGTGAAAATTGAAACAATCATGAGAAAGGAACTGACGAAGTTGCTTTAAGTGAAAGTTATCTATCTTATTAAGCAGTCCACTTGGGGGGCTAACTTGGTTCCATCGAGAAGGGAGGAAGAACGGGGATTGCTTGTGGGTTGATTTTAGGAAGCTAAATAAAGCTTTGTTGAAAGATGATTACTTGTTGCCATCTATGGACCAGATTTTGCAAACAATAGCAAAGTAAAAAATGCTGCCTTTACTTGGCAATTTTTTAAGGTACAATCAAATCTGGGTCAAGGGCAAGGATCAACACAACACAACCTTCACAACCAAATGGGGGACATATTCATATCAAAGGATGTCATTTGGACTATTGTACGTAGGATCCACTTTTTAGAGGGCATGGATATTGCGTTTGAGGGGCTCATAAGACACATTATTTTGATTTATCTAAATGATCTCATAATTTTTCTCAAAAGACAGGAAGGACTACATTCAACACGTCCAAATGATTTGTAGAGATGTAGCGAGTTTGGGATATCCTTGAATCGTCATAAGTCTATTTTTGCATGCAAGAAGTGAAGTTGTTGGGACATGTTGTTTCAAAGGAGGGACTAGCCATTGGTCCTCGTTGTGTGAAAGCAATCTTGGAATTGCTGCTATCATCTTCGAAGCAGGGGATTCAATCCCTTAAGGACCAACCAATTTTGTTAAAAAAGTCATTCTTGACCTTGGCTAGATGGTAAAATCCATAATTTTGATGCTCAAGGATGAGACAAATTTTACATGGACAAAAGAAGTTAAGAGAATGTTTGAAGGTATCGCCCAAGCACTTGTTTTAGCCAACCCCTATTGTGAAAGAGATTTCATCTTTTATGTATTTAGAACTGATATGAGTATCGCAATAGTTTTGAAAGAAAAGCATCCAATTGCATTCATGAGCCAGACTCTACACACCCGGGAGGAGAATTACAACTTTGTGGAAAAACAGGTATATGCTTTGATAAAGGCGATCAATTTCGTCATTACCTGTCTCAAAGTAAGACAATCGTATGTGTAGTTTACCCGGACATCAGAGTTAATTTGTTACAAGAATAGCTGGGCAAAAAAAGATTGGGATGGATATCAAAGATTCAAGAATTTGATATAGAGATCAAGACTACCAAGTTAATTAGGAGTAGGGCTTTGTCTAAGAATATTGCCAAAATACATGCAGAAAATTAGGTTGCATTCTTGGATGATGAACAAGAAGTTGATGAGCCACAAGAAGCTCAACACATGAGGTGGACTGCAAACATGTATACACGCAAATGAGGACATTGAGGGGATTTTCAAATTTCAACAATGCAAAAGTTGAAGATTCATCCTACAAAATACTACGTATGCTTTAGGTAATGGTGTATTTTTTAGAAGGAGCTTTGATGTTGTGATGTTGAGATATGTAGAAACAGAAATTGTCCTAGAATACCATCAAGAAAGCTAACAGTCTTCAATATAGACTTGTTGGAGAACATCATCACAATACTTGGTTTACTTGTAGAGGTTATTATGAACAATGCCAAGTCATTTTTTGCGGCTAAGGTAATGTAGTTTGAGATGGAGTATAAGATAGTAATGAAGACCTCTTCTAATTAGTATTCGGGAAAATGGCCTGCCAGAGTCCACAAACAAGAATATGGTGAGAATCCTCAAGCGCACCATCATGGAGTCCCAAAAGAACCGATTTACATAGCTACCCAAGGCATTGTGGGTTGATAGAGTGACTTTGAAAATCTCGATTAAGTTTTAACCATACAAACTAGTATACTACAAAGAAGTGTTGCCAATCAATTTGGAACATCCATTCCGTTTGTTGGCAATGCAATTGGAGCTTGAAGATGCACAAATTGAATCTATGTAGGTGAGCATTAATGAGTTACTCTTATTGAAAGAAGAATGTGACAAAGTGTTCAAGTTATGTAGTATGCACTTGGTTGCTATCAAAAGATGGTTCAACAAGAAGGCCACTCCAATAGATTTCAAGGGGACTTGGCACTCAAATGAGATGAAGATCCAATGAAGCCTAGAAAACACCTCAAATTTGATCCCTCTAGTGCGACTTATTTAGGTCAATGGCATTAGAGGTTTGAATGCTTATGATCTAACTTTGGTAGAAGAAAGGAGGTTGCTTATTTTGTTGAACGGGCAACATCTCAAGCCCTTCTAAGGTCAAAATCTTGCCTGTAGATAGTATGCATAGAATTTGACTTTTTTTTCCCCAAATACATCATCATTAGGCTATGGCGGACAACATCCTAAGGAGCCTTAGTTGGGCAAACTGAATGTAAAATCTGGTTTGGTTGCAATAGCACTAGTCAAAAGGACCTAATTTTTCAAGAAAAATAGCAAATTTCAAGATGATCTGATTTGTTGAAATGTTTGATCTGCTGATTTACCTGATCTAACAGGCCATCCAACTTGTTGGGATCTGATCCATTAAGCATTCAACCAGCTATCTATGTTGAAGTAAAGATGATGTCATATCGACCTAGTAAGCAATCAAAAGACGAACCAAAGCTTTTCCAACCCCCACTTGATGGTGACATTACAACTGTCCGATCTATTGAGCTCTGATGCCATATTGAATGTGTTGACATTAGTCCATGGAACGGATTGTAATTTGAATTGAAGGCAGTGCTTGTCAATCAAGGGGCATTTATGGAAGGGAAATCCCTACGAAATCCTGGAGCGTGCAAAGTGCTCAACTGGGGTACCCAAATTAATGATGAATTTATGATATGACGGCTGCCATGAATTTAATTGGACAATGCATAACGAAGAGAGTTCTCAACCATTTATAAAGGAAAAGGGGCACAACCTCAATCTCTCTTCATTCCAACACAAAGTAGCAGCACCCGTCCTGAGCTCTTAGCACTCAAGACCAATGTCTTATAAATTGTCTACATCAGTTATTTGGTTGCACTTATGATGCTTGCTATGTTAGATAATTGAAAAACCCATTTTACGACCTTCGATGTAACATTAATCCCTATTCCATGTTCAGAAAATAGTTTTTTTTTTTTTAAATCCCAGCCATACTCATATTCTCATTAATTTTCACGAATTAATTACTGTAGCAGAATGATTCCAATCCTTAACTCACTTGTATGTAAAAGTGGTTAAGGGGTTTATAACCTCCATTAGTCCTAGAGATTTGTTCTCTATTTGGACCTGATGAGATTAACACCATCTTCACTGGTCATTCTGACCTTCACAGTTCAAACATCAAACATAAGATTTATTTCATCTTGTTTAAAAACTTGTTCAGGACATAGTTTTCTTAATGTTCCAGCTGTATTATAAAACCATTTTGGAGTTCTGTTGTGTTTCAGGTTCCAGTTTCAGTCAATGAAAGCATCTACTTGCTGCACACTAAGTTTTCTTGTTTTTATCCATTATGGGATAGTACTTTTTCCTTTCCAGTTGTACTCCAGATTCTCTATTGGGTTTTATACTCGAGATCATCTAACAATAAGTTCAAAGGTTCACACTATCCATTTCATATTTGCATATTATAAGATCATTTTCATCACAACACAAGTGCGTGCCCCTTTTCACAATTTCATGTCACAAGTTTATAGCTCTTAACTCCATAATTTCATGTTAGCATTTTACAATTTACAAGTTTATAACTCATAAACTTCATAATCTCAAGCTACATGTTTATAGTTTTCAGGTCACATGGTTATCTTCTACTTACAATATGCATGAACACAATATGCTGCAGTATTTATAAGTAAGGAAACAACAAACTTTTCCAGCCCTTTCAAAACATCTCTTATCTTATAAAGTACAACTCCAACAAAGTATCAAAACCGTGTTTAAATTCCATGCTCATATCATACAATTCACAATGGAGATTCTTGGAAAATCATGAATTCAATAAAGCAATACTTTACAATTTAACTGTTTTATTTCAAATTGCGCAAATTTACAAATTTCATTTCCAGTTTCAAAGTATAATGCTTCCAGTTCACAAAACTTCTTACGGACTGGAGCTAATGCTTCAAGAAGAGAAGGCATTATCTGGCCGCTTTACCACCCATCCGAGTGATATTCAACGGATGCCCCTGTCTCCGCTTCAAAACTTGAAGTTCTAAGCCTTCACGAAGGGGAAGATATGTAGAGCCACCCAGTTAGGGAGATCACATGTGCAACATGCTTCATGCATACTTCCATGATTACACGAGTATATTCTTATGACTAGTACTAGTTTTTTAGTGCAGTGATCATGTTGTGTTTCGGGGAAATGCAACTACTATGCATATACCTTCCCACTTTCATGGTGTACTAGTTGGTCCACCAACCAGTACTCTCTTATCTTCTAGGTGTCCTCATGATTCACAATCATTCATGCAATTTTAATGCAATTCACTTTATACATGCAACTCTATTTGCTCAAGCAATCCACTTGCTTTCATTTCCGTATGCAATTTGGATTTACAAATAGCACAATCATACAACAACACAGTCATTCAAACTTCTAGTTTCCAATCAACACAAATAACCAGTTTCTTCTTTTATAAACAGCTCAAGCATTGCTTATCTTTTCCATTCGATCACCATTTTGTAGCAGAGTAAATGAACAGTTATCTTTTGTTTTCATGTTTCTCCTCAACTTTATTTAACCAACCAAATTCTGTCTCTAGCATCAATTTGACAATCAACCAATAAGCAAAATAATTACAGGAAGGAGGCAGTCAAAACTCCTACCAGCAAATCAGCAATAGATACAAGGTGTCAGTCAAAACTTCTGTTAACATATCAGCAATAGATACAAGAAGGTGACAGTCAAAACTTTTGTTAACAAATCATCAATAAATACAAGAAGGTGATGGTCAAAACTCGGCCAGTAATCAACAATAGGTACCAGAAGATGACAGCCATAATCCTCTTAGCAATTAGCAATAAAAGGTATACAGTAACAGTCCTAATGCCACCAGAACAGCAATAAATGCGGTAATAGTATTTTCAACCATCAGTCATCAATAAATACAGGACAATCATCTTCTTACTAATTTTTTGAGACTAGTTTTACTCCTGTTTGCTATGAGACATTTGCTACAGTAACAGGTGTATTTTCTTGTTCAAATAAATCCAAGAAGCATGACCTACAACCATGATAATAGTTAAAAAAAAAGTGATTTCAGTTCTCTAATTTCCATCTGAGAAGCAATTACGGTAATGGGAATTTACAAAGGTGTATAAGGTTATAACAAGGATTTATGGAGGACTGATATGTTCCACCTGTTCTATCCAAAGTTTGACAATTCCCATTTTAAAACAAGTATTCTTCTATTCCTATGCTCCTTCAGTATACACATGACAAATTACTTGCTTTACAATCACCCCTTACACAAAATTAAGTTTTGTAGCTCTGAAACTACATAGCTAAGGTTAAGCTTCCAGATGGTTATTCAAATCAATCATTGCAAGGGTGCTGTCAAGATATATTTATAAATAAAATACAATCAATTATTCAACCAACTGTACTCCAGTTCAGAGGAACATTGTTCTACTATTGGTCCATTTTTCTTCAAGGTTAAAACTTATCGGAACAGAGTTTATAATGCACAATGAAAACTTGCCCTGTTTCTCCTCTGCAGTTTGTTAATTCCAAGTATTATCAGGTCTCCCATGTCAGGTCTGAGTAACATAGTACAGTTGCAATGTCAAGCCAAGGTAAAGTCTCTTTCAAGCCCTATAAAAGATGCATCAAATCTTAATTTAGAAACAGCTACATGGTTTTGGCACCTACTCAGTTTCGTTCTCAACCAAATTTTCTACAGCCATTCCGGCTGTGTATCAACAGTCAATAAATCCATGCAATTCCTGCTAAATGCTTTTAAAATTCATGTACTACAGGGTTCTTTTAACAGCTACAAAATGCATTGGGTAATAGAGCGATACCCAATAAACCTAACCATTTAAAAAAATATTTTATTTTCATTTCAGTTCCTTAAGAACAAAACATGAGCTGCAGCAGAAAATAATATTCCCCACTACTAAAATCAAACACAATGATTGTAATTTCAAGGCATTTTACTTAATACCCATTTCCAAAGAACATGCATAAGTTATAGTAAAAATGACTGCAACTTTAATATCAAAGCAAATTGGGGATCAACTTGGTTACTGTTGTCAATTTTGCCACATTTTGTCTAAGGGGTAAAATTTTGAAAAACTGCTGCACTATTTTCATGCTTGAATTCTCTCTCCTCTCTTTCTTCCAAGATCAGCTTCGCTCAAACAGAGGGCCGAACCCCAGCTTCGCTTGGTTTTGGAGCGAAGGACACCCTGATTGAAGATACCACGATGAAAGTCGAAAAATTGACTAAGGCACAGACGTTCTCCAGTTCGCCCCCAGGAGCAGCGACCTCGGGTTCGCCCAAGTTGCCAACGACACCCAACTTCGGACCCTTCTACGAGCGAAGTACAATAGGGTGTAAAAATATTCTAAGGCAAGGTCACCTCAAATCTGCTCCATTGTCGAGCGACTCTCAAACTCGCTCCTCTTCTCCAGCGAACTCCGGCGTCGTATCACTTCGGACGAGAAAGCACTGAGGCATGAAGGTTTCCCCAGCTTCGCTCCGGTAGGCAGCGATCCTCAGCATCGCTGCTCCTCTAGCGAACCTCGGCTTCGCTGGGTTTTCGTCTGAAGCATAGCATTAAGAGCACAAATCACCTAAGGCTCGGGAAGAGCTCAGCTTCGCCCCATCCTCGTGCGACTCCCGGCTTTGCTCCATTTCTGAGCGATTCTCAGCCTCGCACCCATTCTGCAGCAAACCTCGGCATCACGCCACACCTGAGCGATCCGTGGAAGTCCATTTTGGACTTACCAAATTTGACCCTCCCCGGCTTCGACAAAGCTCTCAGCTTCGGTCCCAAATTGGGCGAACTCCAGCAAGGGCGGGCGAACTCCGACGAAGGCATTTTTAAAATGCTAAGGCAACGGCCGAAAGAGTACTCTAACAGGAAAAGCAAGGTAGGTGGGCATCTAAGGTGCATCAATGACGCACGAATTCGAGTATCTAGCCCATCCCATCAGGACGCCCTGTCAGGTCCCAGAAAAGCTCCAAAGGGCAAGCTGCACCATCCACATTAATGAGGCATGCTGCACCATCCACATTAATGAGGCATGCTGCCCTAGCTACTGTGCCTGCTGTGAACACAAATGAGCTGCAGTAATCACGAGTGGGCAAAGTACCCTGGATTCTTTGATGACTGACAGGGGTCAAATCTCAACTGCTTCGAAAATTTTGGGGGTTGGTCATTAATTTAATCAGGGGGATTTTCCTCTATAAAAGTTCGCTCAATGTAATGTAATAGGGGGGAACATCTTGCTAAAGAGCTCCTGTACTTGGACTCTACTTCAATATTAAGATTCCTGGTTCCGATTCTGGACTCCTTTTTTGTGTATGATGCCTTCTATGATTATTTCTGTCAATTATGTTTCTTCATTTGCATACAGTAAATTCTGCAATCTGGATTTAAGTGTGTGATTAAGAACGAAGTCTGGAATTGTCTAAAGGATACATATCAGGGTGGGTTTAGTTTTAGTTTCTGTTATATTCATGATATTGATTGTTGCTGGTTCAAGGTGAAGTTAGTAATTGTGCTGCCTGTTCTTCCCCTTGGAACCATTTACATTTCCCATTTCTTTCAGTTATTTATATCCCTTTCAACAATTTCCCGATCTCTTTCCAGTTCCCTAATCTAAACCCAGTGTAGTGTAGTAAATGAGCCAACCTTCTCTAGAGATTGGCACGAGAGGCATTCCTTCCTTCTGACCTTTCAATCTATTGGGCAGGTCTAGGACGCATAGATAGACCAAACCCTTTCCTAGTGGCAGATATGTAACCAACAGTTTTTTCCTGGCACGCTCGGTGGGATGCAATCGTTCCACCTCATAAGCAGTATTGAGGAAGTGATGTTCGCTTCAGTACTGTCAAATATGAACATCTAGCGACTCTGTTAAATTCGAATACCTCCAAGTCTCGAAGACCAGCCTAAGAAAATCACATCTACATGCGTACGAGATGGAGAGCTAGAAACGCATAAGAAGAAACCGAGTACTACGAGCTTGACATCAGTGCCCTGGGAGAACACCTTAGGCTAGTCAAGTCGAATATTCCACTGAACGAGGCATCATCGTAAGAAGATGTCGTTGATGAGCAAGATCCGTATCAGATAGCACAACAACTAGCTATCCCCGGAATCCTCTGAACTCTCCAGATCATCAGGGTCTTCCGGTTCTACCTAACGTTCTGTCAGGTGCTTCGGGTGTTCCTGTCCAGCCAAATACCAACGCAAACATGGCGCAGTCGCCAAATCAGCAGCAAAATTAGCAACAAAATCAACCGTCGAATCTGCCCATGCTGTTCCCGACCTGGAATTGTTTAAGGCCGTTGAATCTAGCAGCACAAGCCGCTATCCCAGCCACGACGTTGAAGGCCATTCCTACCTACGATGGTACTGGTAAAACGACATACGAGCATGTCCAGGACGTTGTTGCTCTGGCTACCATCCACGGTATCGTAGAAGAAAACATTATGGTGAGATTGTTAGTCTCACTATGACACTGAGAGGGGGGGTGAATCAGTGTAGCTCTTTAAAACTTAAATCTTCAACTCTTAAAGCCAAAATAATGAAAACTTAAAACCAAATAAAGCAAGTAATCAAGAGAGCATCACACAACACAAGATGTAACGAGGTTCACCGATTTGGCTACTCCAAAATGACTGTTTGGACTACCATCCAAATCCAGCATTTGCAAAGCACAACTTTACAATCAATTTACCAGCACCCATTGGAAGGAGCACCAACCCTTGATTTATCTGCACCAACAGAAAGGAGCACCAACCCCTGATTTATCTGCACCAACAGAAAGGAGCACTAACCCTTGATTTACCAACACCAACTGGAAGGAGCACCAACTCCTGATGCCAAGCACCAACTTGGACTTCAATTCTGAAACTAGAAGATTAACATATAAATGCCTTCACTTTTACAAGACCCTGACTGGTTTATTGCTTTCTCAACATCGCCCACAATTCACACCCTTCTCGCTCGCCTCTCGCTCTCTTCGCAAGATCAAATCCGCTACTCTTTAATCCCCCGCGCACACTAAATTCTCCAAGCAACACTCATTTTATAACCATCCTTTCTCTTTGTAACTCCAGTTGTAACCTCAGTTGTAACTCTAGTTGTAACTCTAGTTGTAACTCCTTTTGTATATTTTGAGAAGGCATTTCGTCAAACACGTCACATGCAAATAATTGACACCATCTTCATTTCGTCAAACACGTCACATGCAAATAATTGACACCATCTTCTCTTACCATGACTGTTCGTTCTCTCGGTCATGACTGTTCGTTTTTCTCTTTGCATGTCTGTTCGTTTTCTCTTTGCATGTCTGATTGTTCGTTTTCTTTTCCCTTGTGCATGCATTTGTTTTCTCCTTCGATGACTGTTCGTTTTCTTCATGACTGTTCGTTTTCTTCATGACTGTTCGTTTTCTTCTTAATGACTGTTCGTTTCTATTTTGAGGCTTTTCTTGAGTCGCAAAAATGCGACATGTCACGATATCGCGACACTTTTGTTACTCTTCCTTCCTGCCCTTGCCGAGTCGCGAAAATGCGACATGTCGCGATATCGCGACACTTTTTCTTTCTCTTCTTGCCCTTGCCGAGTCGCGAAAATGCGACATGTCGCGATATCGCGACACTTTTTCATTCTCTTCCTTCCTGCCCTTTCCGAGTCGCGAAAATGCGACATGTCGCGATATCTCGACACTTTTTCTTTCTCTGTCTTTCTCTTTGCTTTGGACCGCGAAAATGCTACATGTCGCGATATCGCGACACTTTTTCCTCGCATTTTCTCTTCGCTTTGGACCGCGAAAATGCAACATGTCGCGATATCGCGACAATTTTTTCTCTCCTTGGCCCTCAAAAAAACATGTCGCGATATCGCGACACTTTTTCTCCTTGCATTTTCTCCTCTTCTGGCCGCGAAAATGCAACATGTCGCGATATCGCGACACTTTTTCTCCTTGCATTTTCTCTTCTCTTATGGCCGCAAAAATGCAACATGTCGCGATATCGCGACACTTTTTCTCCTTGCATTTTCTCTTCTCTTCTGGCCGCGAAAATGCAACATGTCGCGATATCGCGACACCTTTTTCTTTGCGGTGTTTTGCTTTTTCTTTGATCTTGAGCATATGGGCCACTTCGGTCTTCTTGGAAAATATGCAAAAAGGTGGGTAAACATCCTCATAAGCATTTAACATCACTGTACATACTCTGATTAACCTCCGAGCTCCTGTCCACTGCTTCAACCGATCTATTTGACCATGTTGACAACAATGACAATACTGTCGTCGCACCTTGCTCAACAATCTCCCCCTTTGGAATTGTTGGCAACACACGTGCAATTTCCTGTAACTCTTCTCCCCCTTTGACAACAATATCAAAGGGTTGCTGTAGACTCCCCTTGAGTCCATGCACAACATTCTCAGGCAAAAATTATTACACTTAGAAAAAATCACAAATATGAGCAAAAAGATAAACAAATACACAAATGCTCCCCCTGAGAATGTGGTCCCGATAGCTAGTCAATTCTTGGGAAGCGTGACCACTCAATTTATTGCGAAGGTACTCAAAGACTTCCTTGGGCAACGGTTTTGTGAAGATATCCGCTACTTGCTCTGTTGTTGGAACAAAATCCAACTTAACCTCACCTTCCGCAACTTTCTCCTTCAAAAAGTGATACCGGATATCAATATGTTTTGTGCAAGAATGCATAACCAGATTCTTTGAGATGTTAATGGCATCGGTGTTATCACACTTAACTGAAATTGGCTCACCGAAGTAAATACCAAGATCTTTCAGGGTTTGTTTCATCTATAATACTCGCGTACAACACGCTGTCGCTGCAATATATTCTCGCCTCTCGTTGTGGATAAGGAGACCGACTCTCGTTTCTTATCGTGCCATGCGACCAACCTCGTCTCCAAGATAGAATGCACCTCCACCGGTACTCTTTCTGTCATCTACACATCCTCGCCCAATTTGCATTTGAATACGCAATAAGGGTGAAGTCCTTACCTTTCGGATACCATAACCCATACTCCATAGTACCCTTGAGATACCGAAGAATCCTCTTCACTGCTGTCACATGAGTCTCCTTGGGACTAGCCTGAAATCATGCTACCATGCATACTTCCTGCAAAATATCTGGTCTGGTAGCTGTCAGGTACAGTAAGCTCCCAATCATAGATATGTACATGGCTTGATCAACATGTGGAGATATGTCATCCTTGCTCAACTTGCAACCTGTCGTCATGGGAGTGCTAACTGGCTTACAATCCTCCATTGTGAACTTTTTTAGCATCTCTTTCACATATTTAATTTGAGAAATAAACATGCCCTTCTCATTTTGATTAACTTGCAACCCGAGGAAATACGAAAGTTCACCAATCATTGACATTTCAAATTCTTTCTGCATCTTATTTGCTAAATCTTTACACCACTCATCTTTGTCGTTGCCAAATATG
This sequence comes from Wollemia nobilis, assembly GCA_028583015.1. NCBI lineage: Eukaryota > Viridiplantae > Streptophyta > Pinopsida > Araucariales > Araucariaceae > Wollemia > Wollemia nobilis. The sequence goes on from JAQPPZ010003577.1 coordinate 1,666,707, forward strand.
ATATCATCAACATATACAACAAGAACAATAAGATGGCCATTTTCTGTTTTGACATACAAATTACTATCCACCATACCTTTCTTGAACCCTTGTTGAGTAAGATAGTTGTCTAGTTTTGCATACCATGCTCGAGGTGCCTGTTTTAAGCCATATAATGCTTTCTTCAACTTGCAAACCATGTTGGGATCATCACCAAGTTGGAAACCATCTGGCTACTCAATATAAACCTCTTCTTCAAGTTTTCCATTCAAAAATGCTGATTTCACATCCATTTGATAAACTTTGAAATTCTTGTAAACCTAATTGCCTCTAGTCTAGCCACAGGTGCAAAGGTTTCCACAAAGTCAATACCTTCAACTTGCGCATAGCCTTTACATACCAATCTTGCTTTATTCCTGACTACCTGTCCGTCTTCTTTCAACTTGTTTCGAAAGATCCATTTAGTACCGATTATATTTTTATTTACAGGTCTTGGTACTAACTCCCAAGTTTTATTTTTCTCGATTTGATCTAATTCTTCATTTATTGCCTTCATCCAAATTTTATCTTTGCTTGCGTCAGCAATATTTTTGGGCTCAATGCTGGATAATAGAGAGTAGTTGCTTACTACTCTTCTTCTTGTCTGAACACCAACTGTGGGGTCTCCAATTATTTGCTCTCTAGGATGATCTTTCTGCCAGATGCCTGTTTTGAATTTCTTATTTTCTTCCACTTTTAAGTCACTGTTTGAATCATTTGAGTCATTTTTTTGTTTCTTTTCCGTTTCCTTTTCCTCATCTCCTTCAATAACCTCTTCATAAATTGGGTAGTTCTCTTCATAGCTAATTACTCGTTCCCTACCTTCATCAACTTTAACATCAACACTATCCACAATTTTTCTTAGCTTCTTGTTGTAGCATTTGTAAGCTTTGCTTTTTGACGAATAGCCAAGAAAAATACCTTCATCGGCTCTATCTTCAAACTTACCAAGGTTTTCTTCAGTTCTTTTGATGTAACACTCGTCGCCAAAAACTTTAAAGTATCTTATCGTTGCTTTTTTACCAAAACACAACTCATAAGGAGTTTTACTTTCATGCGTCATCAACATGCACCTATTTTGGATGTATACCGCAGTATAGACTGCCTCTTTCCAAAATATGTCTGCTACTTTGCTCGCTATCAACATAGTCCGTGCCATTTCTTGCACTGTCCTGTTCTTTCTTTCTACCACACCATTCTGCTGAGGTGTCCTGGCTGCTGAAAACTTTCTTCTAATACCATATTTTTCACAGGATCTCGTAAAATCCTCTGAAATGAACTCTCCTCCTCTATCTGATCTTAAACATTTAATCATTTTTCCTGTTTGATTCTCAACTTGTTTTTTGAAAACCTTGAACATCTCAAAAGCTTTTGATTTGTGCTTCAAAAATAGTACCCATGTCATCCCTGGAATAGTCATCTATATACAACATAAAATATTTGTCACCATTTATACTTTGCGTTCTCATGGGTCCACATAAATAAGTATGTATTAGTTCCAAAGGTTTGCTTGTGTAGTACTCTTTTGTTTTAAATGAGACTCTAGTTTGCTTCCCCTTTTGGCATGAAGCACAAATGCTATTTGATGGTTTTCCAATGGTGGGAATATCTCTCACTGCCTCTTTTGAGCTAATTTTTACTAGATTGTCAAAACTGATATGACCAAGCCTCTTGTGCCACAACCAATTTTCTTCTTTCTATCCAATCAAGCAAGCTCCTTCTGAAGTCTCTAAGAGAGTGTATAGGTTGCCAGATGTCCTCGATCCAGTTGCTATCAACTTTCCACAGTTTGCTTTTCTGACTTCATAACCCTGCTTCTTAAAAATCACTTCATGACCTCTATCACAAATCTGACTTACACTCAACAAGTTATGTTTTAGACCAACCACAAACAAGACTTCTTTTGACTTGATTTTTTCGTCACTAATCTTCACTGAATCTTTGCCAACTATCTTAGCTCATCATTATTTCCAAATTTTACTGAACCATCTTCATATTGCTGTACTTTCTCAAATTTCTGTTTGTCACCTGTCATATGACTGGAGCATCCACTATTAAGTATCCATGGTGCAGATTTATTTTGTGCTTTAAATGCTGTTTGTACGATCAGGGATTCCTTTTCTTCCTTAGATCGATCTTTTTTTTTCCACTCTGGTTTGATTACAGTTTTGGGCTTTTGTTTTGACTTTTTTTTTTCAGTAGCTTGTGCATGTTTTTCGGAAAATTTTCTATTTTGTCTCATTCCATTTGGTTGAGATTTTCTTCCCTGAGATTGATTTGATGCAAATGTACTTCGACAATTTCTTGCAATGTGCCCAAACGTATGACATATATAACATTCTACTGCATAATTCATCAAAGGTGAAAAAACATTTCTACTGGTAAAATTCCTTGGTCCTATGTTATACTTGCAATCTGAAATCTTATGTCCATAACCATTGCATTTAAAACAAGTAACCATAAAAGAGATGATTGAACCTAGGTGATGGTCTTTGCCATGTTGTCGTAGGAGTCATAAATCTTCTTCTTATTTGATGTGTGACATTGGTGAATCCATCATTGTCAATTCTCCTTTCGTGCCTTGCATTATTGCTTTCTTTTGCATGAGTCAATTTTTCTTGATCAACCTGTTTCTTATCTTCATTCTTTGATCCATTTGATGATTCTCCTTCGATAAAGCCCAAACCAAATTTCATGCTCGTAGGCCTTTGGATATTTATGATCTTATCCAGCTTCATAGAACTTTCTTCACGTTTGTGATGACAACTAATTTTACGATTCATCTCTTCTATCTGCATTCTTAAACCAACAGTCTCTTCTTCTAGTTTGCAACAATAATCTATTTTCATGGTTATTTGTACTTCGAGATCTTCAGATATTTTCTTGGATTCTTCTATCTATACTTTCAAACTGGTTATGATTTCATTTGCATCCTCAAGCTTTCTTGAAATTTTCTTATTCTTTTTTCTTTCTATCTTCAATACATCCAGAGCCGCAATTAGTTCCTCTTCCAAATTTACTTCTGCATTAATGTCTTCTTCATCACATTCCTGTTCTTTTTCTGTTTTTTCTTCCGTGAGTGCCATGAAAAGAGCTTCACCTGTTTCCTTTTTGTAATCCTCACCTGCACTGTCTTCTGATGAGCTGACATTCTTGGAGATGAAACTTTTCTTCTTGAAGTTGCCTTTTTCTGAAATTTGTTTTTTTCTTCCAGTCACTTCTTGGTGCGATCCTTTATCACTTTTGTTTTTCTCATTAAGTGGACAATTAGCTGCAAAATGCCCTACGCCTCCACAATTGAAACATTGAAGCAGTAACTTCCCTCTGTATTTTCCTCCCCTTTTTAGTTTTTGAACAAAGTTTGCTTCCATTTCATCTGATGTCTCTTCTTCCTCGGATTCTTGTTTTGCTTTCATATTTTTATGGGCTTTAAAAGCAGCTTCTTTGTCTGTGGGTTTAGATTTTCCTATTCTCATCTCATATGCAGTCAAAGAACCATGCATCTCATCCATACTAAAAGTATTTAGATTTTTAGCTTCTTCTATAGTTGAAACTTTAAAATCAAATCTTTGAGGAAGAGATCTTAATACCTTTTTCACGATGATAGAATCTTTGATTTCCTTACCGAGTCCTCTAATCGCATTAATGACTTCATTAACTCTCAACATAAATGCCTCTATGTTCTCATTGTTATTCATCTTTAATACTTCGAACTGAGCTCGATGTGTTTGTAACTTAGCCTCCTTGATCTTAGCATCTCCTTCATGAATGCTCCTCAGTTTGTCCCATATTTCTTTTGTTGTTTTACAACTCATAATTTTTACCAGTTCACGGTCCACTAATCCGCACATGATAGCATTCTTTGCTTTTGAGTTATTCTCAAACAGTTTCTTACCGGCAACATCGGTTGGAGAAGTGGTGGGTATTGTGTATCCACTATCTACCGAATCCCAGATGTCGTATCCCAAAGCACAAAGATATGTCCGCATCCTGAGTCTCCAAAATGCGTAATTAGTTCCGTCAAACAATGGTGCTTTGTTTGATGAGAAGCCTTCACCACCTGCCATTGTGTCACTTCCAAGATCACCCTAGCCGGTTAAGCTTGTTCAGGAACCTTAGCTCTGATACCAATTGTTAGTCTCACTATGACACTGAGAGGGGGGGTGAATCAGTGTAGCTCTTTAAAACTTAAATCTTCAACTCTTAAAGCCAAAATAATGAAAACTTAAAACCAAATAAAGCAAGTAATCAAGAGAGCATCACACAACACAAGATGTAACGAGGTTCACCGATTTGGCTACTCCTCAAAAATGACTGTTTGGACTACCATCCAAATCCAACCTTTGCAAAGCACAACTTTACAATCAATTTACCAACACCCACTGGAAGGAGCACCAACCCCTGATTTATCTGCACCAACAGAAAGGAGCACCAACCCCTGATTTATCTGCACCAACAGAAAGGAGCACCAACATTTGATTTACCAGCACCAACTGGAAGGAGCACCAACTCTTGATGCCAAGCACCAACTTGGACTTCAATTCTGAAACTAGAAGATTGACATATAAATGCCTTCACTTTTACAAGACCCTGACTGGTCTATTGCTTTCTCAACATCGTCCACAATTCACACCCTTCTCGCTCGCCTGTCGTGTGCCTCTCGCTCTTCTCTCCCTCTCTTCGCAAGATCAAATCCGCTACTCTTTAATCCCCCGCGCACACTAAATTCTCCAAGCAACACTCCTTTTATAACCATCCTTTCTCTTTGTAACTCCAGTTGTAACCTCAGTTGTAACTCCAGTTGTAACTCCTTTTGTATATTTTGAGAAGGCATTTCGTCAAACACGTCACATGCAAATAATTGACACCATGTTCTCCTACCATGACTGTTCGTTCTCTCGGTCATGACTGTTCGTTTTTCTCTTTGCATGTCTGTTCGTTTTCTCTTTGCATGTCTGACTGTTCGTTTTCTTTTCCCTTGTGCATGCATTTGTTTTCTCCTTCGATGACTGTTCGACTTCTTCATGACTGTTCGTTTTCTTCTTAATGACTGTTCGTTTCTATTTTGAGGCTTTTCTTGAGTCGCGAAAGCGCGACATGTTGCGATATCGCGACACTTTTTTTACTCTGCCTGCCTGCCCTTTTCGAGTCGCGAAAATGCGACATGTCGCGATATCGCGACACTTTTTCTTTCTCTTCCTTCCTGCCCTTTTCGAGTCACGAAAATGCGACATGTCGCGATATCGCGACACTTTTTCATTCTCTTCCTTCCTGCCCTTTCCGAGTCATGAAAATGCGACATGTCGTGATATCGCGACACTTTTTCATTCTCTTCCTTCCTGCCCTTGCCGAGTCGCGAAAATGCGACATGTCGTGATATTGCGACACTTTTTCATTCTCTTCCTTCCTGCCCTTTTCGAGTCGCGAAAATGCGACATGTCGCGATATCGCGACACTTTTTCTTTCTCTGTCTTTCTCTTCGCTTTGGATCGCGAAAATGCTGCATGTCGTGATATCGCGACACTTTTTCCTCCTTGCATTTTCTCTTCACTTTGGACCGCGAAAATGCAACATGTCGCGATATCGCGACAATTTTTTCTCTTTGCCCTTTCTCTCTCCTTGGCCCGCGAAAAAACATGTCGCGATATCGCGACACTTTTTCTCCTTGCTCTTTCTCTTTCCTTTGGCCTGCGAAAATACAACATGTCGCGATATCGCGATATCGCGACATGTTGTATTTCGCAGCTAAGGAAAGAGAAGAGCAAGAGAAAACCTGTCGCGATATCGCGACAATTTTTCTCCTTGCTCTTTCTCTTTCCTTTGGCCTGCGAAAATACAACATGTCGCGATATCGCGATATCACGACACTTTTTCTCTTTGCATTTTCTCTTCTCTTTTGGCCGTGAAAATGCAACATGTCGCGATATCGCGACACTTTTTCTCCTTGCATTTTCTCTTCTCTTTTGGCCGCGAAAATGCAACATGTCGTGATATCGCGACACTTTTTCTCCTTGCATTTTCTCTTCTCTTTTGACCGCAAAAATGCAACATGTCGCGATATCGCGACACCTTTTTTCTTTGCGGTGTTTTGCTTTTTCTTTGATCTTGAGCATATGGGCCACTTCGGTCTTCTTGGAAAATATGCAAAAAGGTGGGTAAACATCCTCATAAGCATTTAACATCACTATACATACTCTGATTAACCTCTGAGCTCCTGTCCACTGCTTCAACCGATCTATCTGACTATGTTGACAACAATGACAATATTGTCGCTGCACCTTGCTCAACAAAGCCGCTATCCCACCCATGACGTTGAAGGCCATTCCTACCTACGATGGTACTGGTAAAATGACATACGAGCATGTCCAGGACGTTGCTGCTCTGGCTACCATCCATGGTATCGTAGAAGAAAACATTATGGTGAGATTGCTAGTCTTGTCCCTTAGAGGGAAACTCTTGTACTGGTACAAATCTTTGTCGCTTACAAATATTTGTCGCCTGGCACTATCGCAACTTGGGACCAGTTGGCAGAAAGGTTAATACAAGGGTTCAACGAATCGACGGACCGTTACTCCTTGCTCCATCAGTTCACGACCATCCAGAGGCACTCGCAGGAGGTGGTCCCTGATTTCAATGTCAGATTTTCTCGGACCTGGCAGAGGGTCCCTGATGGCCTTCGACCAACCTCTGAGCAAGCAACGTTCTATTTCCTCATGGCGTTCAACTCAGACCTCAGTATGAATATCCAGTATTCTGGTGTCAACACTTTCTCGGACTTGTATACGTAGGCACAGAAGGCAGAGGCCGACCTGATCGCCATTGGTAAAACTCCTGCCAAAGCCGACGATGCCAATCTTCCTGTATTTGCCTCAGTACCAGTACCCCAATACGTCCACTCAGTTTCCTCTCGCACCTTCCATGTACCCGATTCCCTCATGGATTCCGAGTCAGGCGCCCAACTTTTCGCAATTTCCCGCGTCCGCAGTCCCACAGCTTCATCCGCCCCCACAATACCCGACTTTGCCTACACCTATGGTGCCATTATTGTTATCGGCTCCTCCGATTGTTGACCTGCAAGTAAAGCTTTTACAAGAGCTGCAGTCTCTTAATTCCATCGTGAGGACGTTGTCCAATGATATGGCTGTTATGAAAAAGAAGCAGGCTCAACAAGAATTCCTACCAAGAAGATATCCCTCTCCGACGATTACAAGAGACCAAGTGGCTCAAGCTGGTAGGCCTCTCGGGAGGAATGCTGCCATTGTAAACGGTGAAGAGTCGAGCACCTCAGACTATGTGCACTGGTGCTCCAGTTGCAATGACCCACACGGGGAAGACACTTGCATGGTGCACCAGAACTACGTTCAAACATTGGCAGGCAACGTCCACAACGAGCAAATTAACATGATTAGGGAGGTGGATCGTAACCTCATGATCCCTAAAGAGGAGCAAGTTTCAATTCTTACCAAAAATGGGAAGAAACCAATTGAGGTGGACGTAGCCCAGTTGGAGCCTCTGAAGGTGTACACCCGTCGCGAGAAGGAGCAACCCCTAGCAAAAGCTCCAGATAAAGTTCCTTTGCCTCCGCCGACGAAAGCCCCAATGTTGCAACCTCAAGGCGAAACTAGGGAGCAAGCTAGGGAGAAGCTCAAGTACCCATCACTGACGAAGCGGTAAAGGGTGGAAGCCACACAGTAGTATCGCACTAAGTACAAAGCCACGAAATAACCAGAAGTACTCGCTATTTCGGCTTACAACATAGTTGAAGAGCTGAAGAAAACTCCTGCCAAGATAAGTCTTTATGATGCTCTGCAACTTCCCGGGCAGGTGGACCTGCTGCAGGAATCGCTGAAATCTACCAAGGGAGGAAAACCAACGTAGTCGGTGCTAGCTCAGACTCTGACCACCTCGGCCATAGGAAAGAACAGGCCATCACCGTTCTATCTCTCTTCGGATGGAAGGGTGGGTCGTGCACAACTGCATGATTGATTCCAGTGTAGCGACCATCGTCATGCCGAGGGCAATTTGCAAGGAGATGGACATGGAATATACGTAGAGTAGTCCAGGTGTTCTTCAACTCGATGGCACTCTTGTGAAAACAATGGGCGTCATTAAAGATATCCCCATCCAGCTGCACAAGGTACCTCAAATTGTTGTAATCCAAGAGGTCGTAGTTGTTGACTTGGAGCCGTACTTTAGCATGTGCCTCTCAAGGGAATTCACTGCTAAGATGAGGGGTTATCTCTCTTTGGAATACTCGCACATGGAGGTCCCATTCAAGGGAAGGAAGGCGAAGATCTACAATGAGAAACCCTCCACCTTCGTTATCGAGAAAATGGCCGAAGAGGGGTAGCAGGATGAGTCAGTCCACCTAATAATAGAAGAATTAGAGGAGGTGGATCTGATAGAAGAATCCCTAGAGGAGTTGCGAGCGGAGGATGAATTCTCCTTGACTAATTTTAACGCCTTGATTGAGTCGAAGATGGGATGTTATTCCATCACCAAGCCCGAGAAACCAAAGGAGAGAATGCAAGAGAGCAAAGACTGCCTCGAATAAGCTATGGAAGCTTTTCTTCGACAGTGCCCGATGCAAAAACGACATCGGGCAGGGGTTCTTTTGGTTTCACCCTCTGGAGAACAAAAAGACTACTGCTACAGGTTTGCTTGGAGTTGCACCAACAATGCGGTGGAGTATGAAGCCCTGTGCTTAGGGTTGAAGAAGGCCGAGAAGCTAGGGATCAAGCAACTGCAAATTTTTGGAGACTTGGAGTTAGTCTGCAAATAGATCACCAACAAGTGCGTCTCAAAACAACGCTACCTAAAGGTGTACTGCAATAGGGTTTGGGACCTGTTGGAGTCCTTCGAGTCACTAAATGTTCAAGCTATCTCGCAGGAAAAGAACAAGGCACGCAGATGTCTTAGCGTCTATCGGAGCCAGATACTCCCCGACTGATGACATGATGCAGAAGCCTAAGGCGGTAAGAACCATTTATAGGCCTTCTATGCCTAATAGGGACACCCACTGGCAGGTGTTTGATAGTGACGAGCAAATCGTCATTTTTTTATTTCATGAAGCAAGTACAATAGAAGGTGGAGACCCTGATGACGAGGAATATGAGGGGTTGATACAATTGAAAAATAACCATGTCCCAAAAGTATTGATCACTCTTTAGAGTCTGTTCGACCAGAATGATTGAGCGATCACCCATAGAATCAAGGTTGATGAAAAACAATATAGGGAGCTCGAGTTAGAGCCCGACAAGGTCATCAGAGTTGGGGCAGATTGTACTCCTAAAGAGTTGGAGCAGATTTGGGCCCTGTGTCGAGCATATCCAAATATTGTCGCATGGTCCTATCAGGACCTAAAGGGGTACAACAGAGAGGTCATACAACATACCATCGAATTGAAAGAGGGGGTCAGACCCTACAGACGGAAACAGAGGCCGGTTAATCCCAAGATCGAAGTGTTGATGAGGGCGAAGCTCCTCAATATGCTTGAAGAAAAAATCATTTACCCGATAAAGCACTCTTCCTGGGTTGCCAATTTGGTTCCAGTTAGAAAAAAAAACAGACATTCGCTTGTACGTTGATTTTCGAAATCTGAATCAAGCTTCGTTGAAAGATCACTACCCGCTCTCGCATATTGACCAGATCCTCCACATAGTGGTAGGGGCACAACGCTTCTCCCTCCTGGACGGTTTCTCTGGGTACAACTAGATTTGGGTAAAGGATGAAGATCAACATAAGACGACGTTCACCACCAAATGGGGGACGTTCGCCTATCAGTGTATGCCCTTTGGCCTCTCAAATGCGGGGGCCACTTTCCAGAGAGCCATGGATCTGGCGTTCAACGAACTATTGAACATAATTATTGTCATCTATTTGGATGATATGATCGTATTTTCACACAAAACAGAAGAACATGCCTCACACCTGCGATAAGTATTCGAAAGGTGCCGGGATTTCGGCATATCCATAAACCCGAAGAAGTCTGTCTTCGCAGTAAATGAAGGGAAATTGGGATTTCGGCATATCCATAAACTCGAAGAAGTCTGTCTTCGCAGTAAATGAAGGGAAATTACTGGGCCATGTTATCTCAGAAAAGGGGCTCGTCGTAGTCCCTGACAGAGCAGAGACCCTCCTCAAGCTCCCACTCCTAGCGAACAAGAAGGGCCTGCAGTATTTCTTCGGCCAAATCAACTTTGTGAGGAAGTTCGTGCCTAATTTCGCCCAGGTCGTCAAGCCGATGATCGAACTGCCGAAGGACGCTGAGTTCACTTGGACAAAAGAAAGGAAGAAGGCGTTTGAAGAAATCAAGGCTCATATTGCTCAAGCCCCTGTGTTGGTCAACACCGACTACTCGAAAAACTTCATCCTTTACGCAGTCAGGAAGCCTGAGAACTATGCAGCAGTCCTAACCCAGAAGGGAGAAGATGGCGAGCGTCCCATCACGTTCTCGAGTCAGGTGATCCAGCCGCATGAAGAGAGGTTTAACTTTATTGAAAGGCAAGTACACGTAGTGATGGGGTCCCTAAAAAAATTTCGACACTTCGTCTCCCAGAGCAAGATGACAGTATATGTTCATCCAGACGTAAGAAATTTTATCATTCAAGGGGAGATGGGCAATAAGAGGGCCGGCTGGGTCACTAAGATCCAGGAGTTCGACATTGAAGTCCGACCCACCAAGTTGATCCGTGGTCGGGCACTATGCCAGGAACTCGCGAAGAGCGCCGCTGTAGAAGTAGCGGCCTGCCAATGGGAGGACCCTGTGTTAGAGGGCAATTTCGCCAACCAACTTGCAGACGATGATGACTGGACAAATGAGCTAGTAAGGTACTTCACCACTGGGAGATGCCTAGACCATATCAATGCCTCTCAGAGAAGGAGATTTAGGCTCCAGGCCCGCAGGTATGTGTTGCGCCCAGAGAGGTAATTTTTCAGGAACATAGATGAGGCTCTCCTAAGATGTGTTAGGGGAACCAAAAAAGAAAAAATCCTCAATGAATTCCATTTCGGAATATCAGGGGGCCATTTGGCTGGAAGGCCGACGACCTTAAAAATCATAAGAGCGGGCTATTATTGGCCCACAATTTTTACCGAAGCATTTTTAGTTAGTCGGAAGTGTGACAGGTGCCAGAGGTATGCTGGCCGGAACAAAAATGCTCCACTGCCCCTGCACCCGATTCAAGTCGAAGCGTCGTTCCAGCAATGGGGTTTGGACTTCATCGGGGTCATATTGCCAAATTCTTCAGCAGGGCACAAATACATATTGACTGCCACAGATTACTTACCCAGTGGGTTGATGCAGTCCGAACCAAGCATGCTGATTAGGAGGTAGTCTTTGCCTTCTTGGAGAAATTTATTACCTGATTTGGGGTTCCCGACGCGATCTTGATTGATAATGTCCTAGGGTTCATAGGTGCCAGACTCAGCGAGTTCTCTAGCAAGTATGGGATCTACTTGAAAGCCTCTTCCAACTACTACCCGCAAAGGAACGACCTGGCAGCGTCCACTAACAAGAACTTGCTGAAAATCCTGAAGAGGATCCTGGAAAGTAACAAGTGAACTTGGCACTTGCTACTTGATCAGGTACTGTGGGCAGACCGTACCTCCATAAAACAGTCCATCAAGACGTCCCTGTATTCATTGGTGTACGGGAAAGAGGCAGTCTTGTTTATGCATGTTGAAATGCCAGCACTCTGGATGCTGGATGATGAGAGGGAAGACCTTGATCCCATGGACGCTCGACTGGTCCAGTTACTGCAACTGGAAGAAGATAGGGAGAAAGCTTACGAAGCTTTCATGAAACATACAGAGAGCACTAAGAATTGGTTTGAGAAAAAAACCATGACCCGTGTCTTCTAGGTTGGGGACCTAGTGCTGAAATGGAATGCGTGGAAAGTGAAACCAAGGAATCATGACAAATTCAATACCTTCTGGGAAGGCCCTTTTCAGATTGCCCGAGTTAATCAGTTGAATTCTTTCATCTTGCAGGACATGGAGGGTCGTACTTTGTCCATACTTGTCAATGGCCTTCACCTGAAGGTCTATCATCAATGAGAAGCATCAGTGTATATAGTTTTATTTTTGCTGTTTTAATTTATGTTTTCCGAATGTAAATATGTTTTCCTGCTATAAGGCAAGTGCTTGCACTCCATAGTCAAGCATTTTTGTGCCTTTGGAGTTTAGGTAGAGTAGATCCAGGTTTTCCAAGTAGAAAGAAGTCCTCGATTAGAGGTCGAAGCCCAGGTTCGCCAAGGTTTCGTCCCGAAGACAAGCTTTGCTCGTCGAAAGGGCGACAAGGAGGTCCCGACGATTTTCAAGTAGGGTCAAGCCTTGCCAATTCTCAAGTAAAGGCTGGAGTTCGCTCCAATTTTGAGCGAGGACGAGGTTCGGGCAAGGCTCAGGGCAAGACTTGGCCGCGAGAGAAAGAGCAAAGTTTGCTAAGGCCCCACCATGCCAGGGTCCGCACGACCTTAAGGCGAAAACGAGATTCAAACGAAGTGTGAAGCGAAAACAGGGTTCACTCGAACTTGGTGAGAAGTGCAAAGGGTATGTCGAGGTTCGGGCTCCGAAAAGAAAATGCCAAGGGCTGCGTTTCGGTCACAACTTCCCCCGAAGATTGCTTTCGCTTGGAATATTTGTGAACCATCCCACGATAGGTTAGTGTGGTAGAAGACAGCGCCTCAGACCATGGGTCGCGTTACCAATAAAGAGCGACTGCTGCCACCAAAGAACGAAGCGAGAACGGGTCCGGGCGAATGGCAAAATCTCCTAAGGTGCCATCTAAAGCTATAGTTCGTCCAATTTTAAGGCGAAGCCGAAGTTCGGGCAACTGTCCGAGTGAGACTCAGCCCGGGGCGAAAAAGGCTAAATCTACTAAGTCCCCACCATAAGAAGGCAGTTCGCTCCCCTATGGAGTGAGAGCCGAAGTTCGCTCGGTCTTCAAGTGAGGACGGGTTTCGGACAATGTTTGGAGCGAACCTGGGGATTGCCCGAAGTCAGGGCGTAGCGCAAAGTTTAAAGCCAGTCGAATTTCGAGCAATATTGGAGTGACACTAGGGTTCGCTTGAAGTTTTGGGCGAAGTACAGGTTGGTTTAGCTACAAAGTGCAAGTGCGAAGGCCCAAGTTCGGGCGTCATGCTCCCCGAAGTCAGGTTTGCTCTAATGTTGAGCGAACCTTAGCCCCATATAACAACTTGACACGGCGAGCATTGGGGCGCGCAAAAAACGCGGCGACGATTTACACTCCCAAGGCGCACATTGTTAATGAGGTTGGCCGCACGCATTCCTAAGCAGTTCGTTAGGGAAAGAGGACAGAGCCTTGGGATCGAAGACCGAGGGGTTCGTGCTTTTGAGAAAGATTTCATGCATCATGGAAGCTTCCAACCTTAGCAAAATGGCACGACCGCCAATGGAGAAGGATCGCTTCCACCCACCTTCGGCCTCATGAATTTACTCCAGGCATGCACCATTAATGGAGTGGTTTGCACCCATGGCCATAAAAGGAGCGAGGCCCCAGTTCGCTCAGCCGTTTGACTCCTCAGGATTTATCTTTGCGATTCGTCATGGGCAAAAGGAGTGCTGAGGAGAGGGCGAAGGCACCCACAAGCGAAAGTGCAGAGAAGCCAGAGGGCAATAAGAAACATAAAGTAGGGGGACTGAAGAAAAATAAAGAGGAGGATAAACAAAAAGAGCAGAAGCAAAATCCGGAGGGCACAGAAGGGCCAAATGAGGGATCATGATCAACAGAGGTAGTAATTCTCCTACCCATCGACAATTTGACAAAATTCAGAGATGGTTCCTTCTCCCAAAACATTGAGCAACTACGATAGACCATCGATGAGAGGCGAGAGAAGGTTTCTCCCGCGAGCCCAAGGACTGCAGCGTATTATTCCAATCTGTACTGGTTCTTGTGCCCCCCTGTGCACAATTGCCCAAAGCTGGTGTCTGCTATCACCAAAAATTATAATCCGCTAACCAGACAAGTTCGGAATAGAGAGAGGAAGGTTTTGTTCTCTCTTTTCTGACACCGTCCAAGTTGCATTTGCTCCAGGGCAGCTGTCGAGCACGAATTACACCATCAGAGCTATCAACACTGATGAGCAGACTGCTAGATATCAGAACACCCCACAGATGCGGCGTTTCATGGAGTCCCAGCTGAGGGACCCACTACCAGCCAACCGGTGGCCAACAATGCCTGTCTCTGAGGCATTTCAAAAGCCCTGATATGTACACGATGCTGGCATGGGTGTTGCGGTTCTCCATTGATGCAGTCGTATACCCTTACCAGGTCGCCCTTGCAAAATGTGTATCGCATGGGGAATTCTACGCTCCCAGCACCATGGGGACGAAGACGAAGCCAATATTATTTGACTGGGCGGAATGGGTAGCGCGCAACATGCATTGTCGGTTGTTGGACCTGAGACAAGGAAAATCCCAGTCTTACAGACCTTGCTCGTTCCTGGCCTGGCTCTTTTTCTATCATATGCACAATAAATTCAAATTCATTCCCATCAGTCGCACCGACGAGAAGGGTAAAGCACTGCCTGTGTATCAGTGGACTCAGGTGTTGTCAAAGGAGTCCTATTACGTGTTCAATCAGGCGTTCCTTGGCCCTGCCTTGGAGCTCATCCATGGCTCTTGCCCGCGCGTACCCCGCGAAATGAGAGATGATATGGTATGGCGCAACCTGGATGACACTTTTCAGCTCACATAGGTTTTTCGTCATCCGAGTCTTTGGGTTTACCGGTAATTCCTTTCTGCTGCCCTATTACACTACGGAGTATCTGTTCGCCTTGGAGATCGCGTGACAGATTGATTACATAGACCAAGCCTACGACCAGAGAAGGAAATGGGGGCATATCTATGAGTTTTCGTTCAAATGGGGTGATATTGAAGTCAATGCCACCGGGCAGATTGAGTTCCTCGCGGCAACGCTCTAGAACTTTGGCCTAAACGAGCTCCCCCAGCGGTGGAAATATGACCCCCTGGGCGTATTGAGAAATTTCCTTGAGATGAAAAGCTTCCACGTCTGCCCCCGCTCGAAAATCATGGAGGAGCGCAACAATTCGTCGGGGCGCGACCTCGAATGACATAGAAAGAATGCGGTCCTTCCCGCCATGGCATGATTTTTATCACATAAAGGCGGAGTACAACCCGACGCAAAACCCAACCCACGATCCTAACTCCAAGGTCTTAAGAAAGATGGAAGGCAAATTGAAAGATTTGGGTTGGACCTCGGAAAAGATTTCAGACTGGTGGATCATGAGGGCTCATACCAAAAAGGAAACATTAGAGAAAATCCTTGTGGGCGACCACCAGTTCTCCATGCTCTACGATGACAATCGTGACACGTGGCAACCAATCCTATTTGGATATCTCGTGCCTCGAGGCGCCCAAAGCCCAGGAAGGGTACAAAGCCCACCAACGCAGCATAAGCAGCCACTCGAGCGAAGTGTGAAATCCAGCCGTAATGTTAAAGAGGACCAAATGGGTGAACATAAAATGCAGCAATCGTCCAAAGAACAGGATAAACCGTCGAAAAGACCTGTTGTTGTAGCACAAGCAACACCCCCAAGAAGAAAAAGCCTCGGGTCGTGCTAAAATTTGCCAAGCCCCCCTCAGAAAAACCTGCCATCCCAGGCACGAGTGCATCTATCCCTGCCATTGTGTCAGAAGGAGGTGATACAACAAAAGGAAGTTTCACCGCAAGAGGAGGTTGCACCAAAATTTCTTCTGAAAGAAATCGTCAATTTAGAAGAAGACTCTCCGCCGGAGGAAGAAGAGTGTGCGACCCAGAGTCCCATAACGCAGCTTTTTACCATGTCAGCTCTCATAGAGCACGCATGTACACACACTTTTCTCTCTCCCCTCTTTCGAACCTCCGCATGCAGTACTGTCTACTGTTGAAAACTTAACATTTGCATTGCCCTTAGCCGGAGAGCCTACGTCTACCCTCCCCTTTGTGGTATCCCATACTTTGATTGAAAATGTTCAACCTTCTACTTCTCCTCGTCTTGAACAACAAGCATTTGGCTTATACGCTTCTGCCTCCAATGCATTCAAAACTATTGCCCCCCTCCAACTAGGTGTTGCTAGTCAAGGCTCATCACCTCCACCCAACCTCTCATCCTCGATAGGAGTGCTAGTTGAGAATCCGCCTTTGAACCTTGATAGTCCTCCCGCCGCCATCCAGACCACAACGCCCTTGATAGTTACCAAGGTCCCAATCTCCACCATCCTTGGCATGTCCGCGGAATCCTTGCCTCAGTATGATCTGCCTTTGCTCACGCCCATGTTCGGTGGAATGGAACTCTTGGAGCAAGAGCTGGAAATGATAAAGGAGCACCTCGTAGCGGATAGCTTAGTCTAAGCGCAGCAAAGCTCATTCGGATGGATCAAGGACATCAAAAAGAGAAAGACGCGAGAGCCTGCTGGAGTTGAAAAGCGCGCCATGTTCGATCCTCAGAGACTGGAGCTGCATAAGGTAAAGAAGATCTCGAAGGTCTAGAAACCCTTAGAGGACATGACGCCCGCAAACTACACCTACCAACGTGTAATCAAAGATTTGAAAACAGTTGATGTCGAGAACAAGGTGGGGGCCATCTAGCTCAAAGCGAGCAGAGTATACCTGCATCACGAACACATAAAGAGCGCTGCTTCACAACAGAAAATGAGAACCTGAAGATGCATGTAACCTTGGCAAAAATGCAGGCCCAACTGGAAGAATCCAAGAACGAATCCGAGCAGCTGAAGCAGCGAGTGGCAGCTTTGGAGAAGGAAGTGGTCGAGCATAAGGATGCTGTCGAGCGCCATCTCAGAGAAGGCGAAGAGGCACATGCCAAGATAAGCAGGTTGGAGGCACAGGTCCAGGAAGAGCAGCAACATCTCGAAACGAGAGAAGTGCAGATAGAGGTCTTCTCCAGGGACCGAGTGAAGGAGGTTCGCACCAGTTTATTGAAGAATTTCCGAACTAGAGCCTCAAGGTCCCTGTCCGTCCTCATGTTTATTTGGGAGGCCCAACAAGCGTCCGCCCAAGGCAAGCCTGTTGTAGAGGAGGTCGAGCGCGAAGCAGAACACAGGCTCAACTTGGCCATTGAAGTCGAAATTTACGAGCGCAAGGACCTCCAAGTCCTCCCAATGACCCAAACTGCCCGAGAGTGGGCCACTGCAAGGTCTACTCTGCATGCTTTCTTTGACAAGCTAGAAAAGGTCAAAAGGGCCAAGAAATTGCTAGATGCATTCGAGGAGAAAAGCATCTGTCTTGCGCATTTCTAAAACCTCGCGCGACTCGGTTTCCCCAGCTTTACTGATGATGATGGAAATTGCCTACCCAAAGATGAACTGAAGCCAGCATGGGACACTTTCAAGGAAGATACTTATGAGATTGATGGTTGGGCAGACCCTATCCTGGAGACATAGGTGACCCAATTAATATCCAGGTTTTGTCAAATTAATGTCTGCCTAGCCGACCTAAGCCAGAGGAATGACTAAGCTGATATGCTCCAGATCGAGAGCTTCAAGCGCCTGTTGAAAGACCTTCACGATCCTGAACCATTCCAAGAGGAGGCATGGACCCAGGTTAAGGCCACCTACGAGTGCATTCGTGACCGCCTTGCCCCTCTGGAGCCCGACCGAGACCCAAAAGAAGAAGGAGAAGGTGAAGAGCATAGTGAAGAGGAGACATAAGGAGGAGAGAAACTGGAGGAGTCCGCAAACAACATTAGTGAATCAAAGGAAGAAGCAGAAGGTGACTCCGAGCCCAAAGGATAAAGGCCTGGGGTCCTTGCATTGAGGCAAGCTCAATACCCCGCGAGCCGCTAGGAATGTTGTCAATTTTGCCACATTTTGTCTAAGGGGTAAAATTTTGAAAAATTGTTGCACTATTTTCATTCTTGAATTCTCTCTCCTCTCTTTCTTCCAAGATCAGCTTCTCTCAAACAGAGGGTCGAACCCCAGCTTCGCTTGGTTTTGAAGCGGACAACCTGAGTGAAGAAACCGCGATGAAAGCCCAAAAATTGACTAAGGCACAAACGTTCTCCAGTTCGCCCCCAGGAGCAGTGAACCTCGGGTTCGCCTGAGTTACCAGCGACACCCAACTTCGGACCCTTCTGTGAGCGAAGTACAAAAGGGTGTAAAAATATTCTAAGACAAGGACACCTCAAATTTGCTCCACTTCTGAGCGACTCTCAAACTCGCTCCTCTTCTCCAGCGAACCCCGACGTCGGCATCACTTCGGGCGAGAAAGCGCTGAGCCATGAAGGTTTCCCCTAGCTTCGCTTCGGTAGGCAGCGATCCTCAGCATCGCTCCTCTTCTCCAGCGAACCTCGGCTTTGCTGGGTTTCTGTCCAAAGCACAACATTAAGAGCATAGATCGCCTAAGGCTCGGGAAGAGCTCAGCTTCGCCCCATAATCGTGCGACTCCCGGATTCGCTCCATTTCTGAGCGATTCTCAGCCTCGCACCCATTCTGCAGCGAACCTCGGCGTCGCGCCACACCTTAGCGATCCATGGAAGTCCATTTTTGACTTAGCAAATTTGACCCTCCTCGGCTTCGACAAAGCTCTCAGCTTCGGTCCCAAATCGGGCAAACTCCAGCAGGGGCAGACGAACTCCAGCGAAGGCATTTTTAAAATGCTAAGGAAGCGACCGAAAGAGTACTCTAACAGGGAAAGCAGGGCAGGTGGGCATCTAAGACGCATCAATGACGCACGAATTCGAGTATCCAGCCCATCCCATCAGGACACCTTGTTAGGTCTCGAAAAAGCTCTAAAGGGCAAGTTGCACCATCCACATTAATGAGACATGCTGCCCCAGCTACCGCGCCCGCTGTGAACACGAATGAGCTACAGTAATCACGAGTGGGCAGAGTACCTTGAATTCTTTGATGACTGACACGGGTCAAATCTCAACTGCCCCCACAGTTTTGGGGGTTGGCCATTAATGTAATCAGGGGGGTTTTCCTCTATAAAAGTCTGCTCAATGTAATGTAATAGGGGGGAACATCTTGCTAAAGAGTTGTTGTACTTGGATTCTGCTTCAATATTAAGACTCCTGGTTCCGATTTTGGACTCATTTTCTGTGTATGATGCCTTCTATGATTATTTCTGTTAATTTTGTTTCTTCATTTGCATACAGGAAATTCTGCAATCTGGATTTAAGTGTGTGATTAAGAATGAAGTTTGGAATTGTCTAAAGGATACATATCAGGGTGGGTTTAGTTTTAGTTTTTGCTATATTCATGATATTGATTGCTACTGGTTCAAGTAGAAGTTAGTAATTGTGCTGCCTGTTCTTCCCCTTGGAACCATTTACATTTCCCATTTCTTTTAGTTATTTATATCCCTTTTAGCAATTTCCCGATCTCTTTCCAATTCCCTAATCTAAACCCAATGGAGTGTAGTAAAGGTGCCAACCTTATCTGGAGATTGGCACGAGAGGCATTCCTTCCTTTCGACCTTTCAATTTGTTGGGCGGGTCTAGGGCGCATAGATAGACCAAACCCTTTCCTAGTGGTAGATTCGTAACCAACAATTACAAAGACAAAATCTGCAGTTTTGCCCTTTGAATTCCCTTGTCTTCTTCCTTGATCCTCTTTTTGCTTCTTTTCCCTTTTCTTCCCCCTGTAATTTCTAAAGCAAGGAACCTCAAAGAACTCTCCCCTTGAGCAGTTAGCCAAGAGTTAGGTTTCAAGAAGGTTGCCGGGTTTGAATGACAGTAAAGTAGTATGAAAACACACAAGGGCCAACAATGCATCAATTATTCCCTTTTCTTGCCCATTCCACTTACCCTAATTAGCACAATGCCCTAATGGCATAACCACAAGAATGTCTTCATTTGGTGGTGCCCTATGGTTTCATAAACTCTCCACTTACTCAAAGGGAGGCCAAAGGTTTAAGGATTTGAAGCATAAGACATATTGCTTTGTAATACAAGGTCTATATGAATTTGAGGTAAAGCATAAGCAAAATGCAATATTTACAAGGTGCAACCCCACATTTCCCAATTTTCAAAATTAAGCAAAAGAATCCCAAGTATGGTTTAAAGCTATGATTTTTCTATCTAGGAGTTTCCACATTTAAAATAAAACATACTTCATTATGCGTATAAATATCCATGCACCATTCTTGCAAACATAATTAGCTTATCAAAATATGCAATACATTAATGTATCAAATTCATCTAAGCAAACATGCATTCAAGTGGTGCATGTGTGTGATCCCTTTCTGCTAGCTGCTTCTCTGGATCTATTGTCCTCTCCTAGATGATGCCTTCTGTCTTCCGCCGCCTAGAGGATGACATGTCACACTTGCAACCAATTGCAAGTTAATCAATTTCATATAAATAAAATTGATAACATCTAATAAATGAGATTTAATTAATTTATAACAAATTTCATAAATTAAAGAAATCATAGGATGTGACATTTGATTTCAAGCGTTATCAAAGTTTTTTATTTCCCTCTCTAGTAAATATAGAGCATTTAACAAAGCTATGGACCAAAGCGAAAAAATAGTTGTTGTAGTTGATGGAAGGCTTGTTAGAGGCAAGTGCAAGCGAAGCCTTTCCTATGGCCTGTCCACTAGGAAGGAAATTGGAAGCACCACTTGTAGCTATATTGAAAGGCTCAAAAGCTAGGGGTTTGCTCAATTGAAGAAGAGCTATGAAAGACCATCATTGATTTCACACCAAAGCATGGGCAAGATCTGAAGGAAGGAATTCAAAAGAACAAGCCTTGAAGTTGTATTGTAGACAAACGAAGCTGGTTGTGGAATTGCAAAGACATACAACATATCAGAGTTTGATCTATTGATAAATAGTACCTTCAAAAAGTGACTAGGCAACAAGTTAGAACCTGATCTGCTAGTGTTTATAGAAATTAGCCAATCCAAGAACTTGATGGATTGAAACTTTTGGCCGATCGAAAGCCCAAATTGAAAATTGCCCGTCTTAGAAAAAAACTGCCTAATTTGTTACAGCCAACCATTGTGATGACTATACATCCATTAGCAACACAAAAGCCATGACCCTTATAATGGCCTATCGTCTTTAAGGGCTACAAAAGCAATGGTAGTTGAGAAAGGTAAGATTACTATCGCATAAGGAGTAAGCCCTTTTCATTGACTATTATGAGTAGAATGTCAAGTGCAAGCTCACACATTCGTCAAAGAAGTTTCGGGACAATACCTATAACAATTATGTATAAGTTGGTCACAGTGACATTGCCACAAAGAGCAAGATTTGATGCTTTGGGTTGGCCCAAGTCCTTGTGCATTGAACTTTGGAGTTCCTAGAGCTATTGGAAAGGTGTGTGGAATTATACAATCCCTTCAACAAGGTCAGGGTGGTAGATGAAAATGGGCCAAAGTATTAGAGACTCACTAGCTATCCCTGAAGAGCGAAGTGCCAATTGATGAGGATTTCCAAATCTGGTTACAAAAGGACTACTTCTTCAAGCATTCGTTTTGGGATAGATTTCTAGGTGAGCATCTTAAGGATGCTAAGAGGATGGGTGAAATCAAGTTGCCCATAAATATTCTCTAGTTCAAAGCTTACGCCCAACAACCCTTGTTTGTTATTGCATTCATCTTGGCAAAGAGACAGACAAGGACGTTGATGACTACCACATAGCGCTTCTAAGCAGTATTGGAAATCATAAGACATTGAAATTGCATAAGCTGGACTATGCTAGACATATTGCAAAAGGCATTCAATACCAGTTCAAGAATCACAAATACAAAGGTATATTTAGGTACACATTGTACATGATATGACTTATTTTCACCATAAGCTGAATTGGTTCCCATAGTTGGATGTTGATACATTGCGGCCATAAAGGGAACAACACGAATGGTGTAGGAGCCCCTTGTACCTATGTGTGTGGAAGATGCCACATGCTACGACTTCCATCGACTTATTTTCTCAAAAGCAATCCACAATATTATGGGCCTACAACCATAGCTAACTCCTAAAACCCATAGAATGTTGCTAAGGGAAAGAATGCAGGAGATTGGTACTCAGGCAAGGGAGGCATATTCATCCATATTTACAGATTTTCTTCAAATCCTTACATCCAACCAACCTTCATCCCAAATTACATGTTTTCCTTGGAAATACACTAGATAACTCGACTACATTGACCAAACATACTACTTCAGGTAGAAAAAGAAGCATATTATGAGATGGACTTGAGCATCATGACACTCACCATAAAGGGCAGGGGCTTCTATCATAATTTAGATGAAATGTTGAAGTTCATGGGCCTCAGGAAACTAGATCAACGAGCCTATGATCCAAAAGGAATATTTGTTGATTATCTGTTAATGTGCAAGGTAAAGACTATGTATGATCACAAATAATAATTAGAATTTGAAGCAGAAAGAATCTTGACCGAAGAGGAAGTTAGCATGGGAGGATGCCCACCACAATATTTCATTGACAATTCCTCCATGGTTCATGATTTACATAAAAATATAAGTCTAAAGTGCACAAGATCAATCACTGTAGTGTAAAATATTTGAAGCAAGAAGGGTGGGATGAAAATAAGACATTTGCATGGGGAATATGAGAATAGAAATAGGCAACATTGCCACTAAGGTGTTTGAAAGGGAACATGATATCGAATACAACAATATATAGAATATACACCCCCAAGAGGACCCTGAGCCAAGGTCAAATGAAGAGGCATGGTAGAAAAGTTAGAAGAGGACCTCCCTATCTTAGCGCAACCCTCAAAAGCTACATCTATAGTTGCAATGATTATAACAACCATGTTAGCTCCACTTGCAATACTTGCAAAAACTCCTCAAAGTTAGGCTTAACCTTCCATGATTGTAGGGAGACCATCTCATAGAAAATCCCCTTTCAAGGGAAAAACTCATGGGCTACCAAAGGAGTGCCCCTCGTCCCAAGTGCAACAATGAGCACAAGAACAGTCGTAGTTCGTTGTCTATGTACTGACTTCCACACCCTCATTAGCTAGTACATCTTCTTTGGTACATGATTGAGTAGCTCAAACAACAACCCCATTGGACTTGGCTAAATACAGTTAGGGAAATGAGGCTTTGGTGCCTCGACACAAGGAAATGGCCGATCCATTGACTATGACTTTAGGCCATTCTCAAGGGCTGCAATGGGAACATGCCTCATCACATACCATTATACTGGATCCGATGTCGAAGTTCTTTGGGCCCTCACTACCACCATTGGTAATTGGAACTATGGGTGGAATTTCATAGGTGACAACTCCAAAAGCTTCACAACATGCTCAAATAGGTGCTAATGGAGCTCTCACCTCTCAAAAATGGGAGTTGATCGCTTATGTGATGGGAGTCTCACCACCCAATAGACCTAAGACGAGCTGCCACTACTACCCAAAGTAGTAAACCTTTGGATATGATGCCAACATAAATAGTAGATATCAGTAATCACTCACACTTTCCGTAAGGCACAATCGGGGGTGACACATCCTCTTTGTTGGACATAGTGCAAAGCATGTCTGTTGAACCACACCCCTCCTATTCTCCATGGTCCTTATGATGGACATACTAGTGACTTTTGTATCCATTGTTACCATCGTTGTCGCATCCATTGTGTCCAACACTCTCCCTTTCACAACTCCTTTGTCTATTCCATCTTCAATTCTACATACATGTACTATTGTTTTGTCCATTCCATCCACCATTCCATCATCTACCTTGCCTATGACCTTTACCATCATGACTACCACCATTACGACCACCTAGTTCATGAGTACAACCCCATCCATTCAAAGCATCATTCATTGCACTTGTCTGACTAGTTACTATTCTACCTTCCATCTCATAGGTTACGATGCCATCGACATCAACACCTACTACTTCTGTGGTGACCATGCAACCTACAACCTCCACTCCCACTTCCACTCAATTAGTCACAATTCCATGTCTACTAGTATTGTAAGCACCCATTGTCTCGATACCATCCAACTCCATACACACCACCGTCATTTTGATGACTCCAAATTCCACCTCCATATCCCACCATTTCACCACAGTTGACAACAATTTTAGCTATAACTATAAAGAGTATTGTTTCTACGGTCATATTTGGAATAAGCATAACCAATTTAGCTTCATTTTCAACCACAAAAGATACGTCTAGAACTCCAATAGCGCTAAGGAAGATGGGTTCACTTCCGGTAGTTATCTCTCAATTTTCCTCTTCCCCATTCCAATTGTATTGATAGACAATTCCAAAAATCTTGTAGGTATAAATAGTGGATGAAATCATGATCACGTTGGAAAGAGCCAAAGGAAATATAAGAGAAATATATATCCAACAAATATCCTACACCTACAACTGATGCACCTTTCTAGCTAAAAACACGATTAGGTGGTAAAGGAAAAAAGCCGCATTTGCAACGATCATGTCCAAGGATCTAAACAAACTTACCAATTAATTGCAACGATCTTATAGCCTAAGCATATACTATGGACCTTAGCCAAGCAAAGCCTGAAGACAAGATTTAGTTGGCGGCTAAGAGTATGAAAGAAGTCACGAACGACTACCAAAGATATGTGAGGAAAGTTGAGAAGTACAAGGAGGAGGTAGAGAATATGAGGCAAACAAATGATTTGAAAACTGCAAAGATTAGTGGCCTCAAAAAGTAGCTTGATCGGGTTCAAAATGAACTTGAGACAACTCAAAAGGGGAAGAAGAGTTTGAATCAAGAATTGGAATTGGCCAAAAAAGAAGAAGACCAATCAGTCAACGACTTGAAAAAGGAGATTGAGGATCTAAAGAAAAATGTTGAGGAGAAGAAGAATTAAGGATTGTTAGATGAGATAATCTAGGAAATGTATAACAGTTTTTGGAAGATCCATATTCAATTTCAATGATCTATCAAAAAGGCTAATAAGGCAAGTCGGGAAGGAAGTAAGTGAACTCCAAGCAAAATTGAATGGAAAGCCTCCCCTCTATAACAGATCCTCTTGAGAATGTTTGAAGAGTTAGATGATGTCCTTTTGGTCACCATGATAGATAACATGAAAGCAACCATTTCACTTCATGCTATCAAGGACAAGAAAGCCAAATTGGATGAGTGCAAAACATAATTGAATCATTTACCATAATGAGGGGTGAAGTGCAATAATTGGTTTGCAAAGGTCTACTAGACCCATGGGAGATAGACTATGAGAAATTTAGGAAGAAAAGGCCAAAAAATTGAGTCTCGAAGATATCATCTTGGAGCTGCAGCACAAAGGATTTCAAACTCGATTTTTGCACTCCACACACTTCACAAGAAGTCATGACATCGCTGCCAAAAAGGGATCGTTGACAATTGGGGATAGTTTACAAAGTTGCTGAATATTTATATCCCACACCTACCAAATGGCCATCGATGATGACTCAATTGCCATAGAGGATTGACTATAGCCTCATTTTTTGGAGACTTTGTGTCCAATAAATAATGCCTTTGGGATTTGTCACCATGCAAGCATGATACTCCAAAAAGTCATCAGCATTGTAGTGGTTTTTAACTTATTACTGTTAGCCATTTTGCAAAAGGCTAAGTCAATGAAAGCGGAGCGAAATTTTGCACCAATAAACTTGGAGAAAGAGAATTTGAAAGAAAAATGCCTAAGTTCCCCTCAAAAGGCAGGCCGTTGTAAACAAAAGATCCAACTCCAGTTTACCAAAAGTCAAATCTTTGCCAAATCTAGGACAGTGAATTGGTTTCGATCTACAACATTCTATCTGTCGTGTCATCTGATCCACAAAATTTTGCAGTGTCCGCATGATGTCAGCTTGGCCAATTAAAGGGCAAATTGCGAATTTGTGAACGAAGCATCCAAGCAATGGGAAAAGCATTCAATCTACTGACTCGATGACGTCAACACAACCAATCAGATTGCAGAAAAGTATTTCAAAGGAATTTTGAGCATTTTAAGGGGAAAACCATTCAATTTGCTGAAATAGAGCTCCCAAGTGCCTAATCCGTTGAACTCAGACTTTAGAATGTTCGATAAATTGCTCATAATAGATTTGACATGGCTTTGAATGGAAAAACATGCCCATAATTAGACAAACCAGATTTACAGTTGCCAAATTGCAGTCATAAAGAAAATCATGCAAAGGAGTGCCATGTTGGAAATGGAATTTGAACGGAAGATTCATATCATGTGGCCATCCAAGAAGTTCGAGCATGCCCATGTAACCAAGAAATGAAGTCATACTAAATTGAAGACCAAAATAGCATCTCTCATGATGGAGATATGAATTTTGTTCAATTTTACATAGAAATGTTGTAGTTGGCTAGTTTCAATTTTAGCGTTGAATAGTTTAATTCTAGGGCAAGTTGCTATTTTCAGATTGGAAAAACATTATAAATAAGTGTAGTGGCACATTTTGAAGGATTTGTTCTTTGATATTTGGAATGTTGTAGCTATGCTTTTCCAACTTCTACAATTTATTCAGATCAACAAGCAATCTGTTCTATAATTTTCTGCAATTGTGCATGGTGCTTAGTGGATACAACTTGTGTGATCTCACCTTGTGAATGGAAGCAAAGTGAGAGGATTGTGGTTATTTTTACTGACAACCTATTGATTCCTTTGTGTATTTTTGTGCCCATGAATGATAAATTGTTGAATTTTGGGATTGTCATTAATATTGCAGGTTCTTTGTGATTATTTGAATGGTTCTTTCAATTTTTTTCCTAACATGTTTATTTTAGTAAATTCTTCTAACCCTTTTCTTCGTAGGGAAAAAGAAAAGCAAATAAAGAAGTAAAAAAACTAGGGAGTCAACCATCTCTTGAGATCGGGCCAATCCAATTATACCTTTGGTCTAGTGTGCATCAATAACCTTAGGTGTATCAAAAATCGTTATTGTGGGACTTATGTCAAGCCACACTTTTGGCTAGAATCAGGGACACCTAAAATGGGCTATGGGCAATACAACATTGAAGAACTCTATTGTAGCTATGTTGTACATAGGGTAGGTTCTCATCCCATATGCATGGATGCTTAGAGTTGTACATTGTGAGAATATGCATAATCATTTGATTCACTAATTAAGTCTGTTCATCAATCAATATATCAAAGTAGAGATTATGCTAACTTTGTATCCAGCAAGGATCAAAGGCTGGATCAAAAGATGCCTAAAGGCATGGTGTCTTTGTAGTGTCTTCTCCCAAGATGTTCTTTATGCAGGGTATCAAGATGGCCATTTTTGAGAATATGTCAACCACAACATATACAATATTTCTCGCATCTACTTGTGGGAAAGCATTGACATGAAGTCCAAGGAGTGACTCCCATGGCTTGTCAGGTATTGGCAGAGGTTTTTACAATCCCTTTTCATTGTTGGCACACTTGGCAATTGCACATGTTATGCATGAACTAACATATTTAAGGATATCATTATGAAGCTTGGCAAGTAGAAGTACTTTTGGAGGACTGCCAAGGTCTTTTCTATGCCAAAGTGCTTTGTTGCACAACTACAATGTGTTTCCCAAATCATGTTTTATCTCTCTTGTTGAGACATAGAGGCGTACCTTGCAAGATAGAAGTCTACTTGTGTAGGCAGGAACCCATTTACTTGCAAGTAGTGCTTGTTATGTGCTTCCAAAATCAGGGTCATTCTCGTAGAGGCAAGACCAAGTGGATGTCTCCTCTAAAGAATCAAGAATCCTTGTTAGTGTTGCAACAAATGGTCAACTAAAGTAATTTTCAACTCGGTTGGTGTTTCTTTTCCTATGCTTGAATTTCAATGGAATTGCTTCAATCTTTATCTCGATGGCTGTTTCAAGTTTGATAGTGTGAGGATTGGTCTTAGACTCTTAAACAAATGTTTTCCTTTAGTTCCTTGAACACATTTTGTTATGCTTTTTTCCATGTGAATTTTACTTTGGTGCATCCCTTGGTCACCGTGTTCAATGACCAAATGATATTGGAGAACCGCAACACAAACTTGCAGTAGAAATTGGCGAGGGTAAAGAAATTGTAAGCTTTCATTAAATGAGGTCAATCTTAGACAACTTGGATTTTCGTTGGGTCTACATGAACACCATATTCGTCAATGATGACTTACAAATATTGAGTCTTCTATTGCCAAATGAACATTGCTTCAATTTTGATGTGAAGTTTGTACTATTGAGGGTCTCCAAAATCTTGTGAACATGTTCCAAGTGTCCTTCCCATATCTTGTCGAATGAATATATCATCCACGTACACAACCATAAAGGAATATGTGGATAGTCACATGCTCATGAATATTGCAATTGCATTGGTTAGCGCAAATGGTATGACCAATCATTAAAACAATCCTTTTGACTTGAAGGTTTCCTCCCTACAATAACTCAATTGATACTAGATGGTAGATTCAATTGAGATTGATTTTGGTGAAATACTTCTACCCTTGAACCGATCTTGTATACCATTGTTTCTAAGGATTGA
Organism: Wollemia nobilis; assembly: GCA_028583015.1. Classification (NCBI taxonomy): domain Eukaryota; kingdom Viridiplantae; phylum Streptophyta; class Pinopsida; order Araucariales; family Araucariaceae; genus Wollemia; species Wollemia nobilis. Next base: position 1,695,163 of record JAQPPZ010003577.1, read on the forward strand.
ATATCCACTTTTTAGTATGATCTCTTTCTATTAGTGCATTGTCGCCATATGCTATCTTTCTTTCACACTAGTACAATTGGGCTTCCATAGTGTGAATGTTGCACAATGATGGTATTTCACCCTTGGAGAAACAATCTGGATTAACAGATTCAATGTTCAAGCTTGTAATGATGAGACTATACAACCTGCATCATATCCTTTCCTCTGACTACTTTACTTCCAACCTCAGGCGGCCCAGTCTGAGAATAGTATGACCCGCACTTTTCTAGACGATCCGCACTAGCTAGACAACTTGCCTTCAATCTTGATGGCTAGGGATATTCACTGTACAACCCAAAAACTCCCTCGTACAACTTGACTACTGCTTTATACAACTTAGCACTAGGCTAGATGGCTTGTCAATTACCTAGACGACCCTATACGACAAAACTAGGAAAAAATACAAATAAAACATTGAATCTTATCTACTGTAGCAATCATCAGTAATAGTACATACAAAGAACATACAAGGGCGAAAGCAAATGATGGGGTATGAACAAATATTGCATTAATTATAGTGAAATTCATACATCTACAATTACAGTATTTGATCATGTGCAAAATCTCCAATGCACACAATCTCTCTTGGGATACATAATGCAAGTACAATGGACTCTCTTCTACATATACAATGTCTCTCGTGTGCGTGTATGTGTACCGTCTGTATCTAGTACTTTGTATGTGTACCTTGTTTGGCATGTACTTGCTCAATTGAATGAGGGGGTCTATTTAAACTTGGGAATGATAGTTAAAAACAACTACCACCTCTGACACCTCACCTCTTAACTACAAGACAAACTAGTATTAACTATTTTTGCATGACTTCATACATATCTCCACTTGAGTCATTAATACATGTATTATTACAATACACAATGTCTATCAAATTACAAAACTTATATGCATATATGACATCAATGCATATTTTATTTCTAATGTATTTCTTGACTTGAGGTGGTACGTTAGAATTAGTGCCTACATCTGCCCTTTCCTCTCGATTGGTCAATGTCCTTGTTGATGAATGTTGTTGCTTCTGTAGACTTTGACTTTGTTGAGGTTGAGGTGACAAAATAGGTACTCTAAGTTCTTGGATATGCTGCTCCAAAGCTTCATCTCTCCCTTGAGCCTTTTAGCATAGGCTTGGTAACGAGTCCACTAGAAGCCATAGTGATGTGGCTTTTTGCTCGACTTCTTCCAGTGTAGCCTTCAACTCAAACTCCTGCTTTGGCTTCCTTGCAACTATTGCCAATTGGTCACCCCATTCCATGATTAGTTGATCTTGGTTCCTTCATATTTTTTTCAAAAGTTTGTTCTCTTATTGCTAACTCAAATTTTAATTGTCTTATTAACTAATCTTGTTGCTCGTCCTTCTGACTCAGAGCCTTAATTTTAGTTTTCATCCCAACTTGTTTTGCTTCAACATCTTTTTGCACTTGCCAAAGTTGACTTCCCACCATCTCTAGTTGGTTAGTCATCTCCTTCAACTTTAGGCTACAAACCATCTGCTGAAAAGTCTCTAGTCCTACCACGAACCATTGAATCAAATATGTCAAAAAGTTGATCTTGGCATGACTTCACCAACTCAAGTGCAAGCTTCACATACTTAACACCTAGAATTTTAGGATAATGTGCCAAGTTCCCTTCATCAACATACACTTGTGGTGGATATCGATAGAGTAGTCGAGTTCTTTTTGGTAGGTTCCTTATTTCCAATATCGAATCAATGTTGTTGCTACTTACTCCTAGCTCCCATTTCTACATCTGGTAACTTTTTACAAACTTTTTCATACACTCTTCATCACTAGCCCAATGCACTAGTTTGCTCAATTCACATTCCATTATCAATTTCTATAGTTACAAGTTCCCAACACACCCACCTCTGAACTCACTACAAACTTTGTCAAACAATTCACTCACCTATTTAAAAAATGTGTCTATCTGTTCATTAATATTTACTCCTATAATTGGTCTCCTCAAGTTTGGCACTTTTATGATGAAATGCTCTCTTGTTTCCTCTTTTGCCAATTCCATGTTTATCATGGTAGTCTCCTCCACATCCTCCCCATTGTGACCTGTCAAAAGTTGATCCTCTGTTTGGCTACCTTCCCTTCCTAAATCTTCTTTTGCATCAATAGTCTTCTCTGTTGTTTCCACCATCTCCTTATCCTTCTCAGGTTCTTTCTCCAATGGTTGACTACTTTGGCCTCCTGTCATAGTCTATACTTTGATGCACACTGTTTAACTTTCTCTCAACTCTCTTTTGACACTGTTGAACTTGGTGTTGTATTATGTATTGAAGATGTAAACTCTATCATCCAATGGAGGCGATCCATAGTGATCCATAACGCCTTCATATTGCCTAAGTGGTGTGGTATTATAAACTCTCTAGTGTATCAACCTTATCCACTTATACCAACACATAACCAATAAAATCTTGTCCTTGTGCTCCATCCAATATGTAAACTGCAGTTTGAACTTCGTCATCTACATATACAATGGTCACTGAATCCTATGTTGAATGTTGCGTAGCATTCTTACTTGATTGTTGCATTGTATTTTCCATACATTGCACTTTTTGTGCAATGGGTTCTCGCAACTTTGGCTATTGTCCACTCATGAAAACCTTACTCGAAGTCACTCTGGTACCTGCAATGGCACCTGTAGTGCCCTCTTGCAAAACTTGACTTCCTAGTTGTACTGGAATTCCCCTCTACACTGCATGTTGTGACACTCCATTGTTTTCACTCTACTGGCCCACCACCACCTTCTGCACATTGCCACCATACGTCTTCTTTGCTGTGGCCTGCTATGGGGTTCCTTGACTCATTGGATGTTGTTGTTGTTGCACTCCCATGTGTTGCCACTACTGATCCAACTTTCTTTGTCTCTTCTCCTTTCTACTTGGCTTCTCTATGTTTGGTAGCTACTCAACTTCATTCGATTCATCACTCTTTTCAGCTACAACATCCATTTCATCACTTGATGCTTCTTGTGTCTTTCTCTTCTTTGAGGCACTTTCCTTCTTTTGATGAGTACTAGCTTTCATCAATGGTATCACATGTATCCATTTGAAATTGTCGTTGTACGCTTTGAAATAGTGAGGAGGGTTCGGTCTCGAAAACTAAAGCTTCTCCCGTGACATTGCATCCGAAATCAGAGCAAATGGCATGGAATGGCATTGAATTTTTTTTAGTATATCACACAAAAAATTCTGAATGTGGTCTAACAAGAATGTAGCCCAATCATACAACTCTTTGACCATTATTCCTTCCATATACGGTATGAGCCAAGTGATCATCTCTAAGGCTCTTGGTTCGCGGGACAATTTGGACATAATCACATTCATTGTGCATCACAACCCATCAGATCTTAGATGCTTCATTTTCAATCTGCAGCTTCCATGCTTTGTCAACTTAGCCACCTCTTATGAATTGATATTGGCAACACTATATCCAAAATTTATCAATTGGCAAGGATCCACTCCTTTCTTCTTCACATGTATAGTGGAATTTAACAATTTAAAAATTCTTCCAAAATTGTTTGGGGAGAATGACACACAAACCTCTTTGTAACCAATCATCACTCTACTTCGATTTTGCTCAGCATCATAAGTCTGCAATAATTCTAACAGATATGGCTTGAAGAGTTCTTTATCAAATCCTGCTACATATAGAAACAATTGCACTTATGTATTCAAAAATACGATATTCAGTGGGTGATTTGTCGGATGTTCCAACCACCATGTTCTACAAAAGTATCTCGTTGGTGTTATCCAACTTACATCCTCCAAGGAGATCTGCATCCTTGCCTTCCCCTTGTTCTTCGTCCTTGGTGAAGCCGATTGATTCCTACCATGAAATTCATTAGGAGTGTCAGTTTGTGACCTTGATCGCAACTCCATTCCGTGCTGCCTTACTCTTCCTCGCTCTACGTTCTTACCACGTTCACTATCTCTTCTAGGCATGTGGTCTGTTCGACTTCTTTTAAAGCCAAATCCAATGCCTCTTCCTTGAGTGTGATGTCTTGCCTGCAACATGGCTTTGAGTGGAAACCTCCTTTGCCACCCGTTCAATTTGCTCCAAAATTTGTGGCCTTCTCTGCATCACTTCTGTAGTCAATCTCTTCAACTCTGTATTTCGTCAACTTCCAGCAACTCTTGTTGTACGGCCTTGACTATCTGCACAAAGTAGCAGTTGACACCTTGCCTCCAGACAACTTTCCTTGGACGACTCCCTACGAGATGGCTTAACCTTAGACAATTGAATCTTGGATGACCTTGCCTTGGAATGCATAGTCTTGGACGACTCTATCTTGGTCGGCTAAGCTTTGGATGACCCTCTTTCTATGTTTCTATTTCATACGACAACACCTATGCTCCTTCAGATGGTTCGTATGCTCCCTTTCAATTTTCGTTTTGCATCTATGTCAATAGTTTGTACGACCTGTATGATCTGTACGACTTGCAAAATTTATTCTTCCTTTTATTGAGCCCTTTTTCCCTTGCTCCAGTTGGTTGTAGTTTTCTCAGTTTTCCTTATAATGCATAACTGCAACCCTTGTTACCGCAATTAAAATTCACTCTTTGTCGGCATTAGGGAGGGATTTTGAACCGAAACCTCTTCTAACACTCCTTTCGGGCGATTTTTTCTACAAATGCTTTTGAGGTCCTTCTTGTCCATACAATCTACGAAATGCTCACTTCCTCTATCCATATGATCTACATAAGAAGCAAAACCTTTGCAATCTGCAATTCTTCCGTCCTTGCACTTCGATTGATTCAACTATGACTGGTCCAACTTCTCTAGCTCCAAAACCTTTGCAATCTGCAATTCTTCCATCCTCACACTTCGATTGATTCAACTATGACTGGTCCAACTTCTCTAGCTCCTTCTGGCACTGAGCATTTGAGTGTCTCATGGTCATCTCGTAGTGTGTATTTATATGATGGAGGTGTTAGGGGGACAATGGTCTTGCATGCGACAACTGTTTCTCAACTACCACTTTGCCACCTTTAACTGTTTTAACTGAATGTGCTTTTTTCGTCTTATTGTCACCACCTTGTGCATATTTATTTTTAACTCTCTTTTTCATCCAACATATTTATTATCCACTTTGTCCCTTGTACGACTATGTTTAACCTGCTTTTTATTTTTCTCCATATGGTTCACAAGCTCAAATAGTTCATATTGTGTTGACGACATCTTCCGAGGGCTACCTTGTCTAGATGACCTTGACTCCTACCCTAGATAACCCTACCTCGGACAAGACCCTTTTCCGACTATATGGCTTGGTTGAATTGATTGTTGACTGGTTCTTCTAGACGACCTTTTCCATCTTCGATTTCTCCTTAATGGTCTTATTGGTTCAGGTTCAACTCCATCATTTTTTCTATTAGCTAGCATTCCCCTTATTGATGTTTTGACAATGCTCCATTCACTTGCATTTATGTTAGATGGCCTTGATTGAACCTCTCTTTGGTTTGGCTCAGTTTCATTTAGTCTTTTATTTCTTCTTCCTAGACTGCCTTCAACACTTCCTAGCGGCTCGACCCTTGGTTCATATGGTTTAAGGGCCTTTTGGGGTCTCCTCTCTTCTAGTTAGCCAATGGCTGATCCAAACAACCCACTCTGTTGGTTGTATGGCCTAAGGGAATTTTGAGGTAAAAAACTTCCCCTTATACGATTGGGAATGGATCCAGACGACCTCCTCCCTTGGCTAGACAGATCCAAACAACACGGGGGACCTAACAGCCTTCCTAGACTACCTAAATTGCTTGGGTCATAAGCATGCCTTGGGTCGTCTAGTAGTCTTTGTAGACTACTTCGACCTTCCAAGGAATTGTTTAAGTTTGGTGGATCCAAATTTCTCTAATTCATCCACCTTCCTACTTGGAAGGCATTTATGCTTGGAGTTGCTTGCCATTGTTCATTGCCTCTAGTTTGATCATCTTGGTGCCTTTGCGGTGTCATCCTTCTTTCTCTATTTTGATGCAGGAGCATTCGGGTAAAAAATTTATAATAATAATAATAATAATAATAATAATAATAAAATGGCTGCTGCCATTGCCATACATTTGATGTTGTCGTACAATTGTTGTTGCTCCCATACAATTTTTGGTGTCATACAAGTGTGCCATACAAGTGTTGCTGTTGGGCAGTCACAAGGAAAAAAATAATAAATTAAAAAAAAAAATTGTTGGAGAAGGATTAGAAGACAAAAGGGCATGGCTTTTAGCCTTACGGATTCCATCTTCTTTCCCATTGCTGGAAAAACGTAAGTAGGATGTATTGCTACATTTTTTGAGAGAACTCTGACAAGAAGTAATTTAATAACATATTATTTTTGCTCAGATTTCTGGTGTGTGAGTTTGTTGTGAAATATTTAGCTGCTATAAGAGGTAAGTCTTTTATAAGACCCTCTCCTGTAGACTGCACCACTCGTTCTCTAGCTCATTGGCCATCTTGTCTTCTCTCTTTATGGGGCAAAAAATTTCTTTGAGGGAGCATATTTCCTTGTTCATTGGTTGTAATTGGTGTGAGAGAATTTATCTTATTAATCGATATCTTTGAATAAGACTCCATAATAACATGATTTATTCTCTTTCTTTTGGCTTCCAATAAGCTAAATCTGGTGGTCATAACTTCCCATAATTGTTAGTGCAATATCTAACAGTTCTTTTAAAGAAGAGAGGACTCTCTTATCATCACCGTGTACATATTAGATTGCTCAAGGTTTCCTTTAGATGCCCCATCAACATTTATATCCATTGATCCATAGGGTGTTTTAAACTATTTTACCAGGTCTATCTCTTGAATATCCCTATAATTTGGTGGTATTAAATAAGAAGGAAATTCAAAAATTCTGAGCACCTTATGCTCCACTTTTGTTTGAGTTGGAAGTGCTTTAAATACAAGTTCTACATTTCTTTAATATTACACAATATTGTACTCCATATACGGTGATATATAAGTTAATCATCTTGGAAGATCCTTATATTTCTTTTCAACCAAGTCTACCACCAAATAAAAGGTTGTCCAATTTCATGAATAAGATGAAGTCCTTTATGCTTTGTTATTGGTAGCTAATGGAGTTGGAAGAAATCCTCCATATTGTTTCCTAATTGTTATTCTACATGACAACTATCAAAAAATCTATAATGTTTTGGTGCAAGGGCATTAGAATAAGAGATGGTCCGTGTCTTTTGAATCTTGCTTTAAAAGTACAAATTATGATGGACTAGAGAATTCTTCATGTTCTCTTATGTTGAACATTTTTAACACTTTGGCTAGTCATGAAAAAGCGTATGATCTTTGGCTAACCTTTTGGATTCCAGATACTCTTTTTGTCTTGTGCCTGCTACTATCATAAAAGCTAATTTAAGCCTACATTGACCAAATAAACACTTTTTCTCAAGTTATTATATATGAGAAACTAGTCTATTTCTCATGGTTGTCCATAAAATTTTTCTTCTCCAAATTTTTTTTAATGACATTCCAAAATATTTTTTCAACTCTAATAAAAACCATTGCATGTCATTTTATAGATTCAAAAACATTTTACTTTTTTGATGATTCTAACTATAGGAATTCTTGGATGTTTGATGTGTACTATGATCATACATCCTCCCAAGACTTAATTAAGCATCCCCCTTAGAGAATCGAAAAGGAACTTGCTTTGATGAGAGTATATCCTATTTATATAAAAAATTAGAAGGGAGATCCCTTTAAGATCATCAAATGCATATTGTCCCATATTGGAGAATTTAGATTGGATATCCATTTTCAATAAATTTTTGTTGGTAATACAATATTATTGAAACAAGACTGTCATAATCCTAAGCTATCCTCATCTATAGGTTGGCAAATTATATCCCAACTAATAAAATTTCACTTCTTACCTTTGAGAACCCTAACCAAATAAATTGATTTTGAATTTTGTCAAGCTTCATTAGAATTTATTTTGGTGAAGTAGTGCAAAGTAGATTAATTCTGCCACCTAGAGATACAAATGTAAAATTCCAATATAAAATCTTACTCTTTGCTTAGTTATCTCTATGTATTTTTTCAATGGGTTATATGGGATTGAAACGGGCCCCACTCGTATTACATCATCACCACATAGTGGTATTACAACAAAGCTTGGATATTATCTATGTATCATTTGGCAAGATTCGAACCTGGGTCTCCTTGAAATGTTGAAAATCCTAACTGGTTGAGCTAATGCCACTTGATTAGTTATCTCTATGTTATACTATACCCTAAAAATAATTTGGTGAAATAATAATTTCTATGTATTTAAAGGGGAATGCCATAATTGGAAACTCAAGTAGACTAGTAAAATGAAATTCATTTCTATAATATATATATATATATATATATATATATATATATATATATAATTTATGATTTTATACAATTAAACATCTATCCACAAACTAAAAGTCCAATGGCCATGCCATCATGAATTGCAAAAGCTTTTGCTATAGAAGCGACTCCTACAAGAGCCATGCTATTTACGAATTGTAAATGAGTGATGGTTCCAACCCATATGAGTTATAGTCTCTTTAGGTATTTGACCAACCCTTCAACAAGGAAGATGAAGACATAGGGTGGTAGTGGATCACATTTTCTTTCTATTTTAAATATATTAGATGGGATCCATTGATGATAATTTAGGAAGACAATGAAGAAAAACAAGTTCTACCCGTTTAGCCTAATTCTCATGAAAATCAAAGTTGTTAACTAGTTTGACAAAAAAAATCGTATTAATCTTATCAAAGGACTTGAATAAGTCTAGCTTAAGCAACATGTATTTCTTTTTTGTTTTTCATCATAAACTAAATTCTATAAAATAATAATCCCGTCTATGATTATTTTATCTTGGATTAACCCCTTTGACAAATAAAAACAGGTAAAATTTTCTTGAGCCTTTTAGCCAAAATTCTAGAAGCTATTTTATAGGTTGTATTTTCTCATCTAAAGCAACAAATTTATTATTCTTTACCCTTTAAAAAACTGATTTATTTTGGACTAGGTCTTAATTGTATTAATATAATATCTAAAACATGGTAAATAAAATAATGTATTGCTAAAATTATTTAGATAGGTTTTATGTGACTTTAGAATTAGATTTATGAATATTTAATAGCAAAATTTATGGTATTTTGGCTTGAAATAGCACTATACTCTATAGGGTCAAGAAGGATGTTTTGGAGCTGTGAAAAGGGGTATTGACAATATTAAATAGGAGGTAAAGGAGTTGAAAATAGTTTAGAACATTAGAACGCCATAACATATCAAGTGAGCATTGAAACTTGACAGTTAGGTACCAAAACATGGCAGAGTAGTTCGGGAGTGTCATAATAGCACCAGAACATAACAAAGTAGCTCAACTTTGACAACTTGTTGAGGTGTTCCAATGATGTCTTTCCATCCATTAAAGACTAGTAAAGCAATTAGTGTATCTTGAGCAATAGGCAAGTAAATGATTATATTTAAAGAACCTTGATGGTTATAGTCAAAAAATTATTATAGAGTGGGACAAGCATTGGATTTTGTCCTACGAGATACCCTTATTATATGTATTGCATTTAAGAGATGGGTTGTTCTATCAAGATGTTTGGGACTTGGTTAATGACTTACAAATTGTTTTGTACAAGTTGTTGCACAACTTATGGATTTTGCATATTTTATTACTTTTGAGCATTTTAAGCTTATTGTTATGCATTCTATGTGACTTGCTACTATGCATTTTATTGCTAAGCTTGTTGTTATGTGGTCTAATTTGGTGTATTTAATGATAAACTTATTATTGTACATGATAAAATATTTGTTAGCCATGTGTGTATACTTGTTGAAGTGCATGTTCTACATGTGGCCGTTTTGCTTGGTTGAAAGGGTTGAGTTATATCTATGGTTGATACAAATGATAAAATTGGTCTTTCTTGGTTATCCAAGTATTAGTTACTAAAGATTTCTAGTGCTTGTCTTTTTTGGGTAGATATATTTTTTCTTTAAAGCCCTCTTTCATTTTGGGGGTAATTTAGCAAAATCAACAAGCCTTTCAATTTCCCAAAGCTTAGATATCACAAGCATAAACTTGTGAAACCCTTTTTAAAGTAGAATCATCTTAAAAACCGTGTAGAACTTTGATCAAACATAAATTCAAGTTAAATTGCCCAAAACAATCTGGATTTCCATTTTTTTTTAAATTTGAAGCGCACACTAGCTTTGACCTTTTAAGTAAGGGATCTATCAAAATAATATAGAAGTTCAAATACCCATTTGATGGATCTACAAAATTAACTTATGTTCCACAAAGATTTATGAAATTTGATTACACAAATACAAAAATCTTATTAAAATATGGATAAAACCCTTGAATCTATGCAAAAATAGTTGTTTGCTTAGAAAATATAGTTGTTATGCAAGGAAATTTTAGTGCGAAAGAGAAAATTTGAAAGATAATGTAATTAAAACCTCAAATATCCCTATAAAATGCTAGATCTAGCAAGATATGGAGTTTATTTGTGGTTTTACCCATCAAAATCTCATTATATCAAAGAAATTTTTTATCGGTATCACTAGAACTAAAGACTTCTTGAAATCCTCAAATGGATTTATGGTAATAAACCCTAGAGTCCCATTGTGCTTGCTAGAACTATTGAGCCACATATTTTGATTGATTGTGATAGTGATCTCACAACACAACCAAATTATGATGAGGGAAATTTAGAACTTTCAACCTCTAGAGAAGGATGACTTCTTTCTAATTTAGTTATCTAGCCTAAATATTCAAGGAAAAAAGTTACGAAAAACAAAATGCAAATGCATCAAAATAAATACCATACAACAATAGCAACTTGAGTTTGATCTAATCAACATATTAAAAGCGATGAAATAATTTCAATTCATCAATATTGATCATTAGATTTTACAAGGAAATAAATGAGTAAGACTAATAGAAAGTATAAGAGCAATGCTACAAATACCATTCATTGACCATTGAAAAGGTAAGGAAAGAATATACACAATCCAAGAGCAAATATCATGCACAATTTATCCATTTATTACAATTAAATTTTCAAGCATAAGTTTGATCAAAATATTGTAGTAGCCTCTCAAGTTTTACAAAAGGATCCTTACAAATAAGCCTTCATATCATATTTAGAGTGCTCAAGATCTAACTCTAGCCCTCCCTACAATAAAGAAAATTTAACCCTTTTTACATGAAATGACAGTAACAATTTATAAAATTTAGATGGCCAAGTGGTTGCTTATCGAGCCTAATTTGGCATAAAATTTCTAAGAAATTCACTTTAGTGGTGCATTTCTTCCTCCAAGTTTGTTTAGAGAGCACTTTGTCTTGATCAAGCAGGTTTAGTGGGTCCCATGTTATTTTGACCGTTGACTAGCCATGTTTATGCATTTATAGGCCCTAAATATTTAATTCACTATCAATTTTTTGAATTTGTAGTGAATCAATGTCTTGAGAAACCATCATGCAACAAGTCAATGCTTGTTGGCTTGGATAGTCGATAATAAGTTAGTGCATGCTAGTGAATTTATGTCATTTTGCTCATCATTCAACCTCTTTTGGTCTTATTCACCTTGTAGTTTAGTGATATTCTTCCATATTACAATAGGTGATTGGTCTATGACCCTTGATCTCTCAAGGTTAGTGTCTAATTGACTTCCCTCTAGCCTTAGCAAGTCAACACTGTGGACGACATCAGATTTAGGGTGAACCAATATCTAACTACTTGTGTATCCTTCCTTTTATTCTTTCATATCGATTGGTTGTTCTGATTGGTCAGGCATTGTTTATCATGATATCATCAATAAGTCATTCTTTAATGAATAGGATAATGACTTAATTTCTTGCGTGCATCATAGGTAACACATTGGTGGTACTACAATAAGTCGGTCCACCTATAATTCAAGTTAGTCTATAACAAATCAATATATCTAATTCCTTATTTTTTTGCTTTAATTTTTTTTTGGATGAAAAAGTCATTATATTAATAAAATAATGTCTAATCATACAAAAAAGGGCGGGTGGGATTAGCACACCCCGTAAACCAACACACTAACCATCGTGGTTAGGAGTACACAAGAGTGTCAGAAACAGTCCACAAAAAGCCAGATAACAACCGTCAAAACAGTGTCAAATATGCATTCAGAAAGAAAGGAGCCAAGAAATCACTACCAGGTGGAAGGCCTGAAGTTTTCCTCCATAAGGTCATAAGTCCATCCAACGATTGAAGAAGCCGGAGCCCCCAACCATCAATAGTAGTACCACTAACAGTACAAGTCTGTGCATTTGGTACAATTTCACCCCAACCAGGGGCATCATCTTGCTCAGGAGGTCGAACATCCCAACCAGAGGTCGGGCGAGACGGGCCTCCAACTCTAGATTCTCCACATTTGCAGCTGCGAGGGGGGCTGGGACCAGTTTTGGTAGTAGAGGGTTGTGGCCGACGACGGGTCCCTCGGTGAGTCGACAACCGAGACCTGGAAGGGGAAGTAAGAGGCACACGACTCATAGTGCAGGGCGCATTCCCCCAATGATCCATGAGGGTACGTAAGTACTGCAACTCCACATGTACTTTTTCAACCTGTACTTGAATCTGTAACCAACAATCAAAGAATATAGCATATTTATCAATAACAGAGAAGACACGCCCGACATCTTGTTGAGAAAAAATAGCTCTATTTCGGGACTTCCAAAGATAAAACAGGGTACCAATTCTAAAAATATTCCAAACAACACCCAAGTTGAAGGAAAAAGCAATAGGGTCACCCAAAATAGCATGCACCCAGGTAAAATCCTCTTGCATAAAAGGTCTAAAAATTTCAAGAAGCCACTCCCAAGCCGACTGAGCCCGATCACAAAACCAAAAAACATGCAGTAAATCTTTCGCCTATTTGCAAATCGGGCAAATGGGATTATGAACACCCAGATGCTTGAGCCTATTGCCAACAGGAAACCCCTAGTGCAAGAGGCTCCAAGCAAAAAAACTTTGTTTAGGTTCAATATAAGTAGCCCAAGCAATCCGAAACCTCTTATTCCATCGGGAGGGAAGAGAGACTAAGTCCCATCTCATAGTGAGCTTATCAACCATTGGAACTTGTGGGGTGAGCCATTTGTAACCTAGATGAGCTTTATATTGCAAAACAGGAAGCTCCCCAGGCCAACACCAATCTGACCACCAGGGTTTTTGAAAATGCTTATGCGGTTTGCACCAAATAGAAAATGGAATACTATCAATAACCACCTCATAAGTATCTCTATCACCAGGATTTAAATTGTGAATTTGACGAAAACTTTCCCAGGGTATCCAACTCCTGGTATGTCGGGAGAAGAAATAAAAAATGGAAGCAATACCACGCTTATAGAACCTCTGCGCTCTGACCCACTGCACTAGAGCCAGGGGAGAGCCCTGCCAAGTGATAACAAGAGACCACCAAATATTCATGGAAGGCAAAGAGGCACATGCTTTGCGAAAACTCCCTTTCCAACTGAGCCAGGGTTTGAAGGCCTCCCAGGCTTTCCAAATACTCTGAATGACAAAATAACCTTTAACTTTAACAGGGACAAGGGCAGTAAGAATGGATTGCAATCCCACCCCTTTCCAAATTTTCTTCCCCTAAAGCAAACCAGAAGAAATGCAATGCTTGACCAACACTTTCCAAGATTCATCCCCAATTAAAGATCGGGTGATCCATTTAGCACAAAGGGCAAAACCTTGTCGGTGACAATCAAACAAACCCATGCCTCCATAGTCCTTGGGCAAACAACAAATTTCCTAGGCTACCCGATGAAAACCTCGTTTGACAGAGTCTTTGGCCCACAAGAAATCTCTCAGAAGCTTATCCAACTTTTTATAACAAGATTTGGATGGAACCCAACAAGACGAATAATAGACATGGGTAGTGGCTAAAACCTTAGAACAAATCTGAAATTTTCTTGCTAGAGAAAGTTTCTTACTAGTTCAATAAGAAAGCTTCTTGTCCACTTTCTCAATAACATACTTGCCACAATTGAGCAGAGGAACCATGAAACGCAAAAGGAATTCCAAGAAATTTAAACACCTCACCCGGTTGAATCCAAGTCCATTGGAAATGATGCAGCCAACATGGCAGCTGGGATTGAGATTGCCGAAAATAGGAGGTTTTTTTCCATTGAATAGAAGAACCAGAGGCTAAAAAGAACACCTCTAAGCAACTAATAGCCGAGGAAAGGGATTGCTCATCTTCTCGAAGCGTTAAAAAAGAATCATCAACAAAATGACCATTGACCAACTGACGGTCAGAATTGGGGAGAGCAATACCCTTGATTAATCCTTGATCCACCTTATGGGCCAAAAAATAGCCAAAAGCCTCTGCAGCAAGAATGAAAAGAGATGGAGCAAGAGGGCACCCCTGTCTTACAGAACGACCAAGAGAAATTGACTGAGATTGACTATTATTCAAAGTAAGAACAGCTGAAGCATCTTGAAATAACATAAGAACGGTGCTCACAAACACTGGCCCAAAGCCCAAAGCCTGAAGCATGGCAGTGATGAAGTACCACTCCATCTTATCATAGGCTTTCTCAAAGTCAATCTTAATGAATAAAGCATCTTGTTCAGAATTTCTTGCCCACTCCATACCTTCCCAAACAACAAGAACATTATCAAGAATGTATCTTCCCTGAACAAAGCCAGTTTGTTCGGGTCGACAATCAAAGGCAGGAGAGATTTAAGCTTAAGCGCAAGGGCTTTGGCAATAATATTATAGCTCACATTAAGCAGGGTGATCGACCTCCAATTAGTGATGAGCTTAGGGTCTCCAGACTTAGGAATAAATTTAACATTGCCTTTGTTAATAATGGAACCCAGTGAACCACATTGTAGGGCTTCAAGATACACTTTGTGGAGATCAGAACCAAGCATATCCCAGAATTCTTTGTAGAATTCACATGGGAAGCCATCAAGACCAGGTGCCTTATCATTGGCCATGAGTGACAAGGCATTTTTTAGATCTTCCAGAGAAAGAGGAGTGTCACAGAATATCATTTTCTCAGGAGAAAGCTTGTTGGGGACAACAACGGTACAATCAACAAGAGCTTGCCTTCTAGCATCATCAAGGGGTTGAGAAGCAAAAACACCTTGATAATGTGAAACAAAGGCTTTGACAATGTTCGGAAGGTCTGTGAATCTCTGCCCATCAACTTGAATGGCTTGAAACTGGGAATACTGGGCAGGAGGTCTGAGGCGTTGAAAAAAATCTTTGGTCACTCTGTCCCCCACTTTGAGCCAATGCATTCGAGCACGTAATTGAGCACCCTTGGCTTCATACAAATCAACTTTTTTTAGCTCATGCCGAATGGAAGAAACTTGGGACTGAGCAAGAGAGATGAAAGGAGAGGCTTCAAGCCTGAGACAGGCTTTGGATAGCTCACTCTGCAAGGTAGACTTAGCCTATTTCTATCGCTTTGCAACTTCAACACCCAGAGTCCGCAACACCTTAGTGGTTCGTTGAATGGCAACATTCCACCACTCAATCCTTCCAGAAAGACCATCAGGTCTAGGAATCAAATTCCAAATGCGGCATATATGAGATTTCATGCTAAAGCTATGCAAAAAAGAAACATTCAAGTAAAACTGTGAAGAATGCACTCTAGGTTGAAAGTTTAACTTTGCCATCGAGAATAAAATAGGTGAATGATCAGACAGTGTAGTACTAGGGAAAGTCAGCACATACGATGAAGAAGGCAAAAGATGGGAGAACTAAAAGTTGTCACACTCAAAAATCATGGCTCTATCCAATATTTCCAAAACCCTGGCAGAAGCAGCCTGGAAATTGGACCAGGTGTACCAAAGAGCCTGAGGGAAGTCAGAAGGTGAGAAGCGAGAATTAGGGTCATAAAGGTGAAGCTTTTTTTTCATAAAAAACCAAGCTTCCCTTTCACCTAAGCACCACCGCATCGGGGCATGATTGACCTTGTCAGAAGCTTTCTCCACCATATTAAAATCTCCACAGAGCACCCAAGTGGCAAATGGCAGATTCATGGCAAGCCATCTCCACAACTCACATCGATAGAAGCGATGTTCGAGGCATACACATTAACCACCCCAAATGGTTTTTTGTAGATCTCGAGCAAAATCCAGACAACTTGATTGGATGGGTCAACACCCCAGGTCACAACATTCTTCTGTAATCGAGGTGCAAGGATAGTGATGGCTCCCCCTTTTCCTGGGGAATGCTTCGTGGCAAAAGAGGCACTTCGTGGCCACAAAAAGTCACATGCACACCGTAGATTGAAATAAAAAATCTTAACTTCTTGCAGACATAAAAAATCGAGGCTTCCATGCACTCGAGAAACATTTGACATCTCATTTCGGACCAAATATTTTTTGATCGGGTCCGTCAGTCCTCGGACATTCCATGAGAAGAAAATCATTGGGATTTGTCAGGATGCATGATCTCCATGACATCCTCTGCATCACCCAAACCTTCAAGCGAGCCATAAGAGTTGGAGGCCGCGTGGAAAGCATCACTATTTAGCTGTCGATGTTTGTCATTCCGAACAGGGCTACGAGAGCGGCGGACCTTAAAGGCCCGACCCTCCTCCATCGAAGAATTATCTGGAGCTGCCACCACTGAGGCAAAAGAAGGGCCCGACCAAAGAGATTGAGACACCGATGGAACTGGGGGTTGCATGCCAACAACCGGAGGGGCCGTATCAATAGGAGTCTGAACATCTTCAGTAGAAGCTTGCATGTCCCGAGAAGGAGTAGGGGCAGGTTGCACAGCAAAAATCGAAGCTTCCTGTTGCTTAGCTCCATGGGTTTTCCTGCTAGAAATAGTAGTCCATTCTTCAGTGTTTCCCTGTGAGCCATTAGCGGGAGCCGTGAGAGTGGGCGAGGGATTTACCTTATATTTCCACTCCATCAGAGGGCACTCCCAAATTTTGTGAGCTGCAGATTGACACCGATAATAGGTATTGGGAAAATTGATATAGGCAACTCTTTGCCTAAAGGATTGGTCCCCGATCTTGATATCAATAAACTCCTGCAAATCCTTGGTAAGGTCAACTTTGATACAGATCCTTCTAGTGGGTCGAGCGGAGAAGAAATTTTTTGGCTCAAGACAAACAAACTTACCTAAGGGGGCAGCTAAAGTCTACAAAAAACCCCAAAGGGGAACAAGAAGACCGAGGAATTCAACCCACACCGGGACTTCCAGTGCAACTTGGTCACTGACTTGGAAATCCCTAGAGTAGGGTTGCAGAATCAACAGAGAATTACGGATAGTCCATGGTCCCCTAGACAAAACCTTCTGTGCTTGAGCTGGGTCTGAAAAGCAAAAAGGAAATACCCTTTGGTAAGGTTTTGTACATTCTCCACTTTGACTCCATATGGGCCCCAGACTTGTTGGACCTAGGAGCGAATAAGGGTATCATATGGGATACGACCCAAAAAATAACCCACCAAGGTATGACTTTCAAACCATTCACAAGTCGTATGATATTCATGCAAAGGAATAACAACTTCAAGGACAGGGCCTTTACCTCGTGATACACTTTCAGAACGAACTTGTGCGGACGCTTCCCCGGTGCCATTGAGCTCTCCAACAAACTCAGAATAAACTGAGCCGACTGTATGAGCGACAACCATTAAAAAGGGTGAACTAACACCGCCTCAGGGCGACGTTAATGCAACAGACAAGATTTTCCCACCCCTAAACCTACCAAGCTAGCAACTATTTTTTGCTCTTCTGTCGCCAATCCTTCTCTGCTCCAAATTAATTATTTGCTTTAATTTTTTACTTTAACCCTTTTATATTCTCTATCTTAAAATTTTATTGAGTCAATCAATGCGTCTTTTACTTTGTGCAATAAATCTTTGATTTAACCACTAAAAAAATAGGTTATAAAGTTAATTTTTTAATTTAATGAGAAAGACAACAAAATTTCAATCATGAAAATAAAATTTATAATCTATATAATTTATTTATTATAGGTTACTACCCATTAAAAAGTGACTATTTAAATATTGATTATCCTTTATTTTATAATATAAATATCTAAAATTGAATTGCATTCATATAATTACATTATATTTAAAGATATATGGAAAGTAATTATTTAAATATTAATTATTTTATATATTATAATATAGGTATTTGAATTTGAATTGCATTCATATAATTAAATCATATTTAAAAATATGTGAAATGAGATGAGTTGAAAGTTGTGAAAGAATAAACATATAAATTACTCAACTTGAATTAAGTTAAACTAATTATTATTTTTACATAGAAGTAACTTGACAAAAGAACTTTTTATCAAAAGTCTTGTTGTCATAGGAACAAGTTGACAAAAGCTTTTTAATAAAATGCATCAACCTTACAAATACTTTAAAAATAAAATAGTTAAGAAACAAAGAGATCATCTATAAATTTTAAAATAATAATTAAAAATAATAAAAAATTATTTAAAATTTAATTATTATTTTTTTAAAGGTAAACTAGGGTAGAGGGAGTGCAGATACTATAGGCAAGGAGTCAACGGCTATGGTTTTATCGCTTATTTGTTTGAATCACCTAATGGGTCATATACATACATATTATGTATCTCAATTAATGAGATTAAATTTAAGAATAAATAATTTTTAAAGGCTAGGTGGATTGGTAAGTGTAAGTGTGGTTGAGCACTTACCAAGAAAAGACCTAGGTTCAAATTTTGGGGAAGCCATCCCTTTGTAAAGGTAGTAGTTTGCTCCAAATCCTTTGAGTATGTATCAGATCGATGATGGTATAAACTTTGAGCGACTTGTGGGGATTGCTCTGAATCCTCTGAGTGCGCATTAAACCAATGATGATGATAAGAACCCTAAGCGATTGGTGGTCCCTATCTCACGTCAGGTTAACAAGAACGAAACGAATAAGTTTGTTGGGAGCAGTCCCTATGGTTTGAACCCTGTGCTAATCAATTACTAAAAACATTGGATGTAACCAAATCTCCTATGTAATAAAAAAAATTAAGAATAAATACTTTTAAAAGTATCATTACAATCAATGTTTCCCGTGGTGTCAGGTTTTTATGTATACAAAATTGATTTTAATAATTTTTTTTGGTTAGTGTGAGAAACCCCTACGACCAACTTACAAGGTTGAGCAGTCTCCTCTCAACCATGAACCCTTGTAAAGCCGAGAGCTATGCTTATCAATAGGGAATTTAACACATAGCCACCACACACCCACCCCCTCACACACTCGCCTACACCACGGTTTGAACCTTGGACCTCCAAAGAAGAGCCAAAGCTTGAAACGTCGAGGTTTGAACTTTGGACCTCTCGAAGAAGAGCCAAAATCTGGAATGTTGCTCTATCTTCCTAGAACAAAAAATAAATTTAATAAATAATTATAAATATAATTTATTTAATTTTAAATTATTATAAAACAAAAAATCAATAAATAATTATTAATATAATTTATTTTATTTTTAATTATTATAAAAATCTATCACAACAAAATGCAAAGGAAATTAATTATTTTTAAAATAAAAACACAATCTATTTGGCACAATCAAATGGTATTAATTTAATTGTTTAAATTTTTCTAACTTTTAAAGAGGAAACTTAGGTTTAAATCTTTCCAATATCATTATATGATGATATACATCGAAGACTAGGAAACATGCACTCAAACTACTTAAAAGAACAATACACCAAACAAATTGATTGGCTGAAATTAATAGCATTAGTTAAATGATACGTCCTATTTAATATGTATATGATTAAATATATAAGTGGGTGGATATGCTTAGCATCAATGGAGAGCAAAGCAGATGAATCAATTCCCAAGTTAAACAGATCGAAGTTAATCCATTTAAGTAAAATAATTTAGTCTATTTGTCGAAGTGTTAAGCCTACATTGAGCCAGTGAATTGCTATCTCAACTTGGTGATGTTACAATTAATCTATAATAATTACATGTCAAATGAATGGAGAATGGGAAGGTCATTTGTCTTCAAGGAATTCAACCTCCTTACATCAAGGTGGTTAGTTACTATTGTATGGAAAACATATTGAAGAAAGTTTGTCATGAATTCTTTACCCAAGTCAATTACATGGAAGTTTGATCTTTGGAGCTACTTGTTCTAACTCTTCCTTTAGATTTGCAAAACATTATAGATCATTATGCATATGCCTCTGGTGAATCCATAGGTCTTTCCCCTAAGTGCACACATGATCATTCCATCCACCTCATTCTATAAAGTTATCTTCCTAATGTGTGTCCTTACCGTTATCCCTGTTACCAAAAGTTCGAAATGAGAAATTGGTCAGGAAATGTTGGAACAAAGAATCATATATCCAAACCTTAGTTGTTATTTCTCTCTGGTGGTTATAGTGCAACACAAGGACAATTATTTGTGCA
Source organism: Wollemia nobilis (assembly GCA_028583015.1). Classification (NCBI taxonomy): domain Eukaryota; kingdom Viridiplantae; phylum Streptophyta; class Pinopsida; order Araucariales; family Araucariaceae; genus Wollemia; species Wollemia nobilis. Next base: position 1,715,628 of record JAQPPZ010003577.1, read on the forward strand.
TGTGTCATAATTTTTGACCTCTCAATAAGATAATCATCAAAGATAAGTTTCTATACTTGTTATAGATGACTTGTTGGATGAATTACATGGTGCTCAATACTTTATAACATTGGATTTATGTTTTGGGTTCCATCAAATTAGGGTTAGAGAAGAGGATATCCCTAAAACTGCTTTTCACACGAGGGTTATTATGATCTCTTCGTCATGCCTTTTGGTCTCACTAATACTCCTTCCAATTTCCAAAGCCACACGAATTATATTTTTCATCCTTTTATTGGTAAATTTGTCCTAGTCCTCTTTAACAATATCTAAATTATAGCATGTCCTAGGAAGCTCATCTAGTTCATGTGGACTAGGTTCTTCACCTCTTGTAGAAGATAAAACTCATTGTCAAAAGGTCCAAATGTTATTTTGGAGTACATGTGGTAGAATACTTGGACATATTCTATATTAGGAAGGAGTCAAGGTGGATCCTAACAAGATCAAAGCCATGCAAGATGGGCCTTTACCCAAATCTATTAAGTAACTTTGTGGATTTTTAGATCTCATAGGGTACTACAAGAAATTTCTCTATAACTATGGCAAGATTGTTGCTCCTGCCAATGCTATCACTCAGAAATACATTATTGATTAGACTAAATAAGCTTCCCAAGCCTTCCATGCCTGAAAAGAGGCTATGTGTATCAATACTTCTAATTTTAATAAACCCTTTGTCATTTAGTGTGATGCTTAAGGCATAGGTATTGGAGTTGTTTTGACGTAGGATGAATATCAAGCAAGAAAACCTGTGATAGAAAAATGGGATGATCCACTTGTGAGAAGAATTTTTTTACTGTTTTCCTTGTCGTAGAGAAATGGTGGCCTTATTTATAAGGGCATCTCTTCATCATTAAGACCAACCATAACAATCTTAAGCATTTCCTATAATATATTTCATGCCCTAAATAGAACAAATAGTTGACAAGGATCTTAGGGCATGACTTTGTCTTTGAGTACAATAAGGGAAATGAGAATGTGGTGGTCAATGCTACCTCTCACAAACATGAAGATGTTGCTCTCAATGCCATCTCTAGTACTCTTTCAAAATGGCTTTTATAACTTTGGGAGGACTAGATTTGTGACACAAAGACTGCTAACGCCATTTAGGAAGTGAATTTTGGCTCTTGATGAAATTTTTTTTGTTTTGCTTTTCATAGAGAAATGGCGGCCTTATTTATAAGGGCATCTCTTCGTCATTAAGACCAACCATAACAGTATTAAGCATTTCCTAGAATATATTTCATGCCCTAAATAGAACAAATAGTTGACAAGGATCTTAGGGCATGACTTTGTATTTGAGTACAATAAGAGAAATGAGAATGTGGTGGTCAATGTTATCTCTCACAAACATGAAGACGTTGCTATCAATGCCATCTCTAGTCCTCTTCCATAATGGCTTTTCTAACTTTGGGAGGACTAGATTTGTGACACAAAGACTACCAACGTCATTTAGGAAGTGAATTTTGGCTCTTGATGGGTTTATCCATAAGAAGGATCACATTTATCTTCCTCCATCCTTGATTGTTAAGATTAATGTTCTCCAAGAATTGCATGGATCTCCTTTAGTGTAACAAGCAAAAAAATATTAAATATTATAGTTTGTTGTAACCCTTGCCTATTCTTGACCGTCAATGGAAGCACATTTCCATGAATTTCATTAAGTGGTTTTCCCAAATCTAAGGATAAAATATTGATATTTGTTATAGTGGATTGCCTTTCCAATTATGCTCATTTTTGTGCATTAGCAACCCTTCTCAACCAACAGGGTGGGTAAGGTATTCCTTAATTCTAATTTTTATATTGCATGGTATGCCCAAGTACATTATTATTGATCATGACCCTATCTTCAACTATAAAATTTGGAAGGAATTGCTCCATATTAGTGGTACTCAATTTTATATGTTATTTTCTTATCACCCTCAATCATATGGCCAAATAAAGTTTGTAAAAAATGTTTGGGTACTTACCTTCGTTGTCTTGCCCAAGATAAATAGTATCATTGAATTCATTAGCTCTTTTTAGTTGAATGGGGTACACTAATTCTTACCATTATTCCCTCAAGACGTCTCCTTTTTAAGCCTTGTATGATCAAAAACTACCATCAGTGATCCTCCAAGGTGGCCTCGATGGATGATTTATTCTAGTAGTTATGAGTTGTGCTACAACTTTTTAAAGATAATTTAACCCAGGTCCAAAATTGCATGAAGCAACAACAAAATTTGCATTGTGATGAGCCATAATTTTTCAAGGGGAGATGATATTTTTGCACCTCCAACCTATAAGCAATTGTCCTTGAAGACCAAATCCATTCATAAGTTTACTCGTCAATTTTAAGGCCCTTATAAGCTGGTTTTTTGTATTGGTGAAATGACATCAATTGGAGCTTCCACCATTATCCCACATCCATCTGGTCTTTCCTATTTCTTGTCTTAAATAGGTTATTTGCCAAAAAGTGTAGTCATAGATAGATTTTCTAGTACTTGATGAAGAAGGTTAACTCGCTCTCCATCTAAAAGCAATGTTGCAATCCAAGGTTTACCTTTTATGGTCTTGCCAGATTCAAGAGTTCCTCATGAAGTGGAAGAATTTTATAGAAGAAGATACGTGGGATCCTAAGAGAATTTCCTAACCTTTTTCATATTTGAGGACAAAGAATTTTAAGGGAGGATCCATGTGCCGACTCCAATATAGCCACATCAACTATCTTTATTATTAGCTTGAGCCCTTGCTTGAGGTAATCAAGCCTTGAACATTAGGGATAGGGTTAATGTCGATTCATTCTATAAATAAGAAGATTTATATTATAATTGTAATCATATTTCATATTTGAAGGTTAGTTGTTTTTGTTGCGCATATGGGACTTTGCCCTCTCCAAGTGACTAAGAGGCTTTGCCCTCTCTAATTGGATAGGATTTGTATTGATTTGGAACATGAAAATTATTATTTGCATTTCTAATTTTCTAGCATTAAATCAAAATTATTGTACTTGGATGTTTACTTTTACACATTATTGAATTATTACTATTCTCATTGTATTTTTGGAAGTTGTTTCATTACATCTTACATGGGTTTATTTTGATATGTAGAGGAGTGGTTAAGGGTGTTCTTGGTGGTGGCGTGAATAAGGATAGATTATGAGAGTAGTTGGCAAAGATTATTGATATACATGTGTTTTTTATGGTTGTATATTTGGCAATGGTATTATTTGAGGGGGGTGATAGTGTAGGCAATGGTTATCGATATGTTTAGATGATAGGAAATGGTGTATTAGGTAAAGGAGTATTCTATGGAGGTGGGGTAAATTGTAGTTTCTAAGTAGATACCTAGGTCATGTTTGCCAAGTAGAACATTGGAGGTGTTAATGGTAATTTTCCTACATGTTAGAGTATCTCTTCTATGTGGGTGACTTATTTGAGTGCTCTCACTAGCATAATGCGATTAAATTACCTTATAGTCATTTTTAGGTCTAATTACTATGCCCTTATTTATTATGCCATTATTTACTCATTGGATTAATGGATGTTGTCCAATATAAATATAATGTCCACATAAACGTAATTTTAAAACTATGACTATTCTCATTAGGATGTGTTTGCATAAAATTTAATTAAAATAAGGCTAAATATGAGTTGATATCTCTCGATGAATGGGTCTACAATTATGGTCCAGTTCATGGCTTGTCCTTCTTGTAAGTTCCTATACCATAAAGCAACTTTTTTCGTTAGTGAAAATATCAACAATATTACAATGACATCCTCTTCTTGAATGTGGTATATTGAATTCAAATTTGACAACTTGTTGAGGTGTTTCAATGATGTATTTCCATCCATTAAAGACTAGTAAAGCAATTAGTGTATCTTGAGCAATAGGCAAGTAAATGATTAGATTTAAAGAACCTTGGTGTTTATAGTTAAAAAATTATTCTGGGGTGGGACAAGCATTGGTATTTGTCCTACGATATACCATTATTATATGTATTGCATTTAATATATGGTTTGTTCTATCGAGACGTGTGGGACTTGGTTAATGATTTACAATTTCTTTGGACAAGTTGTTGCACAACTTATGGATATTGCATATTTATGACTTTTGGGAATTTTAAGCTTATTGTTATGCATTCTATGTGACTTGCTACTATACATTTTATTGCTAAGCTTATTGTTATATGGTCTAACTTGGCGTATTATATGATCAACTTATTATTGTACAGGATAAAATACTTGTTAGCCATATGGGTGTACTTGTTGAAGTGCATGTTCTACAAGTGGTAATATTTCTTGGTTGAAAGGGTTGAGCTATATCTATGGTTGATACAAATGGTAAAGTTGACCTTTCTTGGTTATCCAAGTATTAGGTACTAAGGATTTCTAATGCTAGTCTTTTTCGAACATGTTTTTTTCTCTTTAAAGCTCTCTTTCATTTTGGGGATAATTTAGCAAAATCAACAAGCCCTTCAATTGTCCAGAGCTTAGATATCATAAGCAAACTTTTGAAACCTTTCTTTAAGTAGAATCATCATAAAACACATGAATAAATTTGATCAAACATAGATTCAAGTTAGATTTTGCCCAACATAATTTGGATATCCACTTTATTTTTTTCAAATTTGAAGTGCACACTAGTAGATTTGACCTTTCAGGTGAGGGATCTATCAAAATAAGATAGAATTTCAAATACCCATTTGATGGATCTATAAAACTCACTTATGTTCCATAAATATTTATGAAATTTGATTACTCAAATACAGTCTTATTAAAATATGGATTAAACCTTTGGATCTATGTAAAAATAGTTGTTTGCTTAGAAAATATAGTTTTCATGCAAGGGAATTTTAGTGGATAGGAGAAATTTGAATGATAATGTAATTAAAACCTCAAATATATCTATAAAATGCTAGATATAGCAAGATATGGAGTCTATTAGTCGTTTTACCGATCAAAATATCATTATATCAAAGAAATTTTTTATCGATATCACTATAACTAAAGACATCTTTAAATACTCAAATGGATTTATGGAAATAAAATCTAGAGTCCCATTGTGGTTGCTATAACTATTGAGTCACATATTTTGATTGTTTGTGATAGTGGCCTCACCAGACAACCAACTTGGGATGAAGGGGATTTAGAACTTCAACCTCTAGAGAAGGATGACTTCTTTCTAATCTAATTATCTAGCCTAATAAATATTCAAGGAAAAGAGTTACGAGAAATAAAATGCAAATGCATCAAAATAAATACAACAATAACAACTTGAGTTTGATCCAATCAACAGTTTAAAAGAGATGAAATAATTTCAATTCATCAATATTGATCATTAGATTTTACAAGGAAATAAATGAGTAAGACTAATAGAAAGTTTAAGAGCAAAGCTACAAATACCACTCATTCACCATTGAAAAGGTAAGGAAATAATATACACAATCCAAGAGCGAATGTCATGCACAATTTGTCCAATTATTACAATTAAATATTCAAGCATAAGTTTGATCAAAAGATTGTAGTAGCCTCTCAAGTTTTCCAAAAGGATCCTTACAAATGAACCTTCATATCATATTTATGTGCTCAAAATCTAACTCTAGCCCTTCCCACAATAAAGAAAATTTAATCCTTTTTACATGAAATGAGAGTAACAATTTATAAAATTTAGATGGCCAAGTGGTTGCTTATCCAACCTTATTTGGCATAAAATTTATAAGAAATGCACTTTAGTGGTGTTTTTCTTCCTCCAAGTTTGTTTAGAGAACACTTTGTCTTAATCAAGCAGTTTTAATGGGCCACATGTTATTTTAACCTTTGACTAGCCATGTTTATGCATTTATAGGCCCTAAATATGTAATTCAGTATCAATTTGTTTTAATTTATAATGAATCAATGTCTTGGGAAACCATCATGCAACAAATCAATGCTTGTTGACTTGGATAGTTGGCAACAAGTTAGTGCATGCTAGTGAGTCTATGTGACTTTGCTCATCATTCAACCTCTTTTGGTCTTATTCACCTTGTTGTAGTTAAGTGGTATTTTTCATATTATAGTAGGTGATTGGTCCATGACCCTTGATCTCTCAAGGCTGGTGTCTAATTGGCTTCCATTTGGCCTTGGCGATTGAACACTACGGATGACATCATATTTAGGGTGAACCAATATCTAACTACTTGTGTATCCTTCCTTTTATCCTTTCATGTCAATTGACTATTCTAATTTGCCAAGCAGTGTTCATCATGCTATCTTCAATAAGTCATTCTTCAACGGATAGGCTAATGACTTGATTTCTTGCAAGCATCATAGGCAATGCATTGGTGGTACTACAATGAGTCGGTCCACCTATAATTCAAGTTACTCTATAACAAATCAATATATCTTTTTTGTGTGGAAAACACCTCATTTAGGGTGTCACTTTCGATTAATACCTAAGGAGGTAGGGGTATTTATTCTACCAAAATATGCCTAGTGCTCACACCTAGTTTACCCCCTTTGACACACTCAAAGAGCATGCCTAAAACAACAAAAACACAAACAACAAACAACAACAACAAAACACAAAAAACAACACAAAACACCCAAAAAATGAAACAAAAACAACATGAAAATACAAAAACAAAGAAAAAAACATGATACAACTATGGCCAAACCAAACCAATAGGTCTAATAGCCAAGATTCAACAAAAGAAAATAAAAAAGATCTTTTTGAGTTGAGTTGGGAAAAAAAAAACCTTGACTAAACTAGAGAGAAGCTAATACAAAGAAAAAAGAACAGGGTGATTTTATAATTGGAGCCATCTAGAGAAATGATAGAAGAGCATCTCTGATTTGTAAAGCCCACCAATATTTTCATCCTTGATTTGCATTTCCCCCTATCTTTTCATCCAATAGCCTATTGAATCCAACATTTTCCCTTCTTTTTTAATTTGAACCACATTTATTTTCCTTCCTACCTTCTGGTTTGTATCCAACTTCATTTTTTTACTGGAGGTTTGACTAACTCCTAATGGCTCTAGATTTAAATCTATTTTTGTTGATTGAGAATACAAGACTAAAGCTTGATTCATAGATCCTTGGGATCCTCCTTGAGAACTAAAGCCTTGTTTGACCTTCTTCTCCATTTTGTGTTTTTGTTGGTGAGTTTTCCCTTGTTGAGGACAAATTTCAGAATTACTGTTAACCAGACCAATGGCTTTTTCTAAGGAGTCTGACTAATTTTGGGTGGAGAATCTGTGAGCTATTCAAAAACAGGGTTTTCAAAATCTCAGTCTCCATAGAATCATCCACATCTCTAAATCATCTTCCACTACAAGTTTTGAAAACCTATTATCTGAGGAGGTTAACTTATATGTAGGCTTCATTTTCTTAGTACCATGCGTTTTTTTTAAAACTTGAAATTCCTCCTAATCTTCACCTTGCTTTGTTTGCTCCAAAACTACATATTTACAATATTTTATTGAGTGAATATATCCAATTCCTTAGATTTTTGCTTCAATTTTTTACTTTAAGCCTTTAATATATTATATTTTTAAATTTTATTGAGTCAATCAATGCCTCCTTCTACTTTGTGCAATAGATTCCTAATTATTTTTATACATAGAAGCAACTTGACAAAAACTTTTTATCAAAAGTCTTGTGTTCACAGGAACAAGTTGACAAAAAGCTTTTTATCAAATGCATAAATCTTATAAATATTTATTTATTTATTTTTAGCAATACTTCTTATACACATCCACCATGGGGATTGAACCCGGGTCACATTGCAAGTAGCATCCTTACTAGTAGACCACACTCACGAGATAATCTTACAAATACTTTAAGAACAAAATAGTTACAAATACTTTACTAACGAAATAGTTAAGAAGTAAAAACAAAAAGATCATGCATAAATCTTAAAATAATAATAATAATTTATTTAAAATTTAATTATTATTTTGTAAAGTAAATTAGCGTAGATAAATATATATTAACCTGGAACAATATTTTAATCATGGAATATGTTATTAGACTTGCATCATCAAGGTAAGAGTCAACCAAAGTAGTCCGTGTGGGACACCCTTGTGGTTAGATCTTTGGGATTTTTATTTTAATCAGCATGTGAGATTTTTATTTGGAAGACCCAAGTTCAAGAAGCGTGGTATGTGTACAAATATGTGTGAGTGAGCTTATGTAAAAAAAAAAAAAGAAGAGTAATCCAAAACGGATATGATTTTATAACCTATTTCTTTGAATCCCATAATAAATCATATTTACATACATATGATATATCTCAATTAATAAGATTAAATTTAAGAATAAATACTTTAAAAAAACAATTAATCTTAAAAAATAATGCAATTAATGAAACCAAATTTAAGATAGATAGATAGTATCTAATAATAAATACTTTTAAAAAGATCATTAAGATTGGTGTTTCCCGTGGTGTCAGGTTCTTGTCAAAATAAATAAATTTAATAAATAATTATAAATATAATTTATTAAATTTTAAATTATTATAAATTAAAAAATCAATAAATAATTATTAAAATTTATTAAATTTTAAATTATTATAAAATATTATTACATTAATAAAATTAATTATTTTTAAAATCAAAATATAATTTATTTAGTACAATCAAATGATATTAATTTAATTAAAATTTATAACTAAAAAAAAAAATTTAAATCTTATACATCAAAACAATACAATAAATTAATTATATTAGTTAAATGATACATCCCATTTAATATGTATATAATTAAATATATGAGTGGGTGGATATGCTTAGCGTCAATGAAGAGCAAAGCAAATGAATTTATTTCCAAGCTAAACAGATCGAAGTTAATCCATTTAAGTAAAATAATTGAGTCTATCTGTCGAAGTGTTAAGCCTACGCTGAACCAATAAATTTCTACGAGTGAACCCGTTTGCACATTATTTCCATCCACAAGAAATGATTATCTTTGGGTGCAAGTTATAATCATTTTCACAATCCTTATCCTTGATAATCATAAGTCATATGATTATTATAAAATTACCAACTCAACATACCTTCCCTTAATAAAACAATTCTATCGAGTTCAATTGATTCGTGAAAACTACTGAAGTGGAATTTTAGGTATGACGTCAAACTTACATTCTCTTAAAAGCAATCAGTGAACCTTAACCTAAGGAAAATTAGCAGGGGTGACTTAACCAATAAAATACACTTAACATTGGAAACTTAATAATGAAAAGCCAATCAAAAAGAGTTTTTGGTCTTTCACAAGTTTAAAATTTAAAATTATAATATATTTAAAAGGAAATAAGGTAAATGATAATAGTTTAGTTAATTGTTTTAAGTAAATGTTTTAGAAGATTTAGGTCCTGTTTGTTTCACCAACTGATCAAATTTTAAAGTAACAACACCAATAATATAATAATAACACTTAATAATTTTAGCAATTCTTATATATTTAAAAAAAACAGTGGATGCCCACGGTTTAAATTATCCGACTCCGCGCCTTAGTAAATTGAAACAAAATAACCTCCTACTTAATTGACGGCATCCCATAATTCGCTGGAAATGAGCTGGTCGGCAACGTATCACACAATAAAGAGGAAAATAAAAAACAATCAGAGGAGAATCAAAATAGAAGGGAATCTTTTGGAGGCCGAGTAAACCGATGGAATTGCCCTCCACGTGGGAGGCCTTCATCGTATGTGTCATGTCATGACGGGATTCGGTACTTATAATATTCAAAGCTGGACCATCGGCACTCGAAACCCGTGTCCGCAATGAATGGAATCGTGCCTCTTCGCGGCGGAAACCAAACGAGAATTACGCCGATACCGCCGGATACTACGAGTGTAAACAGGTAAACCGTTAGTGGGTAGCACAACTATAAATTCCCACGCCAAGCTCCACTCGGTTTAGTCCGCCGACTACCTAAACCCTCATCTGGAGTGCGCATGGAGCCGAGCAGCCCTCGCGGCCACCACCGCTCGCGCACGACGCCGCCAATCGTCTTCTACAGGCCCCTCTCCCCCACGCGCAACTCCTACCCCGCCTCCGCCTTTAGCTTTGCCCCCTTCAGATCCATGTCTCCCAACCGCCGCGACGCCTCTCCTTCCTCCTCTTCTTCTATGAGTCTGAGATCTGTTTCGCCGAGAGGAAATCTGCAGGCTCGGTTCTCAGGGCCGCCGTCTTCCAGAGGCGGCGGCGCCGCCTGCAAAAAGTCGAAGCCGGTTACTTCCGCCGCTCAGCCGAAGAGAACCTGCATGTGTGCCCCTACGACGCATCCAGGATCGTTTCGCTGCAGTCTTCATAGAAAATCTACCCCGTCCTTTTCAAAGCTGAACGCCGGCAGAACGGCCATGACGAATTCGCTGGTCAGGATTGGGAGTGTGGAAGGCGAATGGGTGAGGCGAGCCCTCACCGCGCTCATACGCCCCTCCTCTCACCAACTGCGGCGGAGAACGTCTTTCCAGCCTCAGCCCAGCAGGCTCCGCCATATGACCAGGGCCGAAGACCTTTCCCGATCCGTCCAAGCTTGGTGACTCTGTACAAAACTTGTAACGTAACTGATGTGTATATATGGTATTTGCGAAATCTTTTCAATTTTTTTTAGTTCTGCAACTTGCAGTCGGGTTTAGGGTTTATACTCTTTTATTTACATATAACCCTGATCTTTTTTTATTAGCCCATGCAGCGATGTTTCTAGAAGAGGCGTTCCTTTGAGTTAGGTTAAAATTCAGTGAGCTTTTCCCGTCGGACCTCGTTGTTAGGAGTTAGTACTCCTATTTTTATCATGGCAATAAATTTCTATGTCCGACGTGTGCTAGTTGTGGCAAAGATGTAAAGATCTAAGACATGTACGGCTAGTCATTTCGGAAGTTCTCTTCGTAATAGCATTAAATTGTGATGACCGGTGGTTTCTGAAAGGCTACCATTTTGTAATGGATATAAATCATTATCTAAGATCAATAAACACCTGCATTATTTAGATCCTGATTTCCCTGTGAAACATCACAAACAAACTCATCTTATAAGGTCTAAATTTTTTAAGGTATAAATTCTGAAGTTTGGACCTCCCACATCTAACCGCCTCTTCCTTCTCAGTGGTGAGGTGTTTTTCCCCTTGATCTATATACACAGAGTTGGACAGTTTCTGAGATCAGCTGAACAAATCAAACAAACGTTTATATAATATATATATGTTTTTTATATAAAATGTCTGCGGGTCTAACTTTGATTTAAAGGGAAAAAAGGGGTTAGCTTTTGCGGCCTCAACATTGCAAACTTTTTTAAGAATAAAATAATTATGGTACAGATGACCTGCTTTAAGAATAATTGATTCTGTGACGAATTCTTTAAGTAAATAAGCACGAGACAGATACCTTTTTAAGAATAAATAATTACGTGACGAATGTTAGAACACCACTTTGGTTTGGATTCAAATGCAAACTAATTGTTTGTTTTGTATTTAAAGTCACACATTGCTTTTCTGAACTTTAAACCTGGGTTTTACTTTATTTTACCTATTGACTTATTTGTTTTTAGGATGTTGTAGTTTAATTGTGGTTTAAACTAGGGTTTTATAAAGGTTCTGCTGAGTATGTTGAGGTTTGTAATTTAAACTTTCAAAATAAATCTAAAAACAAACAATCAAACGATAAAACTAATTATTTCTTATTAAGAAAAAATAAATTATGCCACGACGCTTTACGGTTGCGGCATATTTGGTGTCAATGCTTTACGGTTGCGGCATATTTGGTGTCAATGCTTTACGGTTGCGGCATATTTGGTGTCAATCTCGGACAGTGTATAAGCCAACCTAGCGAACAGGATTTTGAACAGTCTGATATCGCATAAATTTATTTTGAGCGGGTAAACAGGTTAATAGCCGTTGATAGCATGAACAATATTTTATTTGTGGTCGTTGATAAGATCCAAACGAGGTACATAAAAGGGGCACGGCTGTCAACCACCGCAGCGTTTCTTCATTGGGAGTATCCCTTTTCTGGGGTTAAAATGGTTCTTTCTCTTTCTCTTTTTCTAACGGAATTGACAACTGGGCCCGCTCGGCAGTACTTGTCGCATACTCTAGAACATTTGAATTGCACTCTTACCGGTAGCGACAGCTGTGAGGGCCGGTGGAGGATCAGATTCGCTGGATGACTTCGGGTCAACAAGGGGGGATGTATGGTGGCCCGGTGGGGCCGGGCATAGTTTGCAGGTGAAACGGTGAGAGATAAGGCTTTGGCTGATATGACCCACATGTGGCTGCCATCAGTCATCAGGTGACGACCTGAACGGTGGTTAGGTTTGACACGCAGAGAAAAAGAGAAGGGATAAGACTGTTCTGGGTCAGGTTTTTGACGAGGAAGGACAAGGAGAGGCGCTAAGGTTGTTCTCTTTAGTGGGGTCGAGAATGTTGTGTGTCACGGCATAGGAGGAGGTGTCATTGTAAAGAGGTTTCCACTTGAATGGATGTGCTTTTGAAATTTGAGACCAGACACCGGATCCCACCTAAATCCGCGTTTTGGAGGATAAAGCTTATCCCAACAATGTGAATTGCGTTATATCTTATCCGAATTCCACATTTGTTAGGAATTTCTAGTACCATCAAATGAAAAAGACCCCACCGGCTGAAAGAAGTTACATAATTCGCCGTTAGGCGTCACAGTTGAAATGAAATGGGCTCTCCATTTATACTACTATAATTTTTTATTTTTATTTTTATTTTTATTTTTTAACATCTAATATAAGTAGGGCAATATGTAATTAGACGAATTTAAAGGGATGCTTCAATCATAATGATAATTTCCTAACTAGACGAATCTAAAGGTATACTTCAATTTTAAAGGTGTAATTTTAAATCCAATGAAATTTGACCATTAGTGTGAGTGGTGATCATAATTATTGATCATAATCATTTTTAAGGGTTAGGTGGATTGGTAATTACTTGTTTGGTTAAGTATTTATTTAAAAAATAAGTAGAGTGGAATAGTTTTGGTGGATGCAGCTCTTGTGGTTTGAACCTTTTGAACCTTACACAAGTACTAACTTTTAATCAATAAAGTAGAATAAATTTAATAGATGCAACCTTTAATTTGACCCTAATCTTAACAATTATTAAAAATAATATAATTGTAACCAATAGATGGAATCAACTGTCCATTTAAAATATTTCGGGAATAAACGTGTTGGATCACACCTTCCGCATTGAAAAGAGAAATATATCATTGTTGAGTAAAAGTATCTCCGCCTTCATTTTGCAGTTAGGCATTGAGACACTCTACTCGTATGTTTTTTTTTTTGTCGTTTTAGTTTTGACAATAAGTTTATTTTGTGTGTGAATTTAAACATTAGGGTGTATTTGTGAAAAGAGTATTAAGGTGGTGGAGAATCTTGAGATAAGGGTGAACTAATTTTCTTAACACAAAATAAAAGGTGAAATAATTTTGTTATTTGTTTTTTTAATAGTGTATTTTTTTATTATTTTTTTAATTTTTTCATTTTCAATAACGTTTTTGTTTTTTAATTTTTTTAAAACCTTGAAAATAAGGATAGAGGCAGGAAGGTTTAAGGGATAGATACATGTTTTTAAAAGCACACTTCTTAATAACTAATGGTATTGTGATTTTGATTGTTAAAAATTAATTTTCAGTTTTAAACGAATACTCCTTTCATTTTTTCATTTGCTCGTCATTATGACAAAATACTTTTTAAAACATATTTTCTCTTCTCATCTCATTATGACAGAAAGCTTACTAAAACATATTTTCTCATCTCATCTCTCTCTACTATGGCGATGTTGTAGGAATTTATTTGTTGAAAAGTGTGACAAGTAATAATTTTTACTACAAGTAAAAATAATCAATAATCATTTTTTGTTATGATCCTTGATGTGGCAAGTAATTATTTTTACTGCATTAGAATTAGCCCTAACTTATTGGTATTTTGTATTTTAGTGTAATATTTATTGTTAATTTTTTACTTTGTTTTCTTAGATTTAGTATTTGTGTTTATCTATTATTAATTTGAATAGTTATATTAGATATCATCTTTTTTTACATGAACATTCTGGTGAACCTCACATGAAGTCTGCCTTTTGAGGTATTTCTTTTTATTTTTAGCCATTGAGGTTTAGTAGGTTAGTTGTCATAGGGTTTGTGTTGTCCACTTTTTTTTGCTATGTGTTGAACAAAAATTGTTTTAGTTTTTCTCCTTTTCTTAGGGTTTTTCATTAATCAAATTTTATTTGCTATAAGGGTCTTGGAGTTTATTTGCTTGAGGGTAGATCATTTGGGTGAAACCCTAGTTGCCCTTGAGTAGGTTTTCTACTTACTCTTATGGCTCCTCCAACTTCTTCAAAGGGTATTAGAATGACTATTAGGTCTAAGAAGAGTCTTGATCCAGAAACAATAGAAATTATATTACCCTTCAAAATTACATCAACTACCCTCCTTTGATAACTCGTGTCGATGAACTTAGGATTAAGGATTTGGTCTAATAACAATTTTAATTTAGAAGAAGAAAAGGACCTTAATATTAATTTTGACAAATCACACAAATTTGTCATAAGTTCCCAAAGAACTATAGGAACTTTGGCATTAGACAAAGAATATGAGCATTATGATGAACCCAAAACACTCCTTAGTGAGGTGTTCATGGTGCAACCAAGATCACCCTAAAATGAGGCATTCACGTTGTGCTTGTGGTCACCCTAACATGTGGCAATCACAACAAGACAAACATATGCATGAATGGCATCAGTCGAATGCTAGTCCCCAAGATCCAACACTCATTTTGAGCTTAATGATGAAAAGCTAGTTGTGTACATGGCGACCATTAGGGAATCTTTAGCTTACTAGCTGGACAGTCATAAGTGTGATATTGAAAAATAGTTAGAACTTTCTAGGAGAGAAAGGCTTCCAATATGGGAACAATCAAGCAATTGTAGGATTTGATAGCCAATATGACTCAAATATTGAGTATTAATAGAAACCGCATAATACAAGTTGTCATTCCTCCCTCAATCATGAACCCTAATGCTCTTCCTCATCCTTCCCCGACTAACCTTGGGGAAGCATTACTTGCATCAACTGATCCAACTTTGAGAAATTATAAAAGTTAATCTCTAGCCCCTGATGTGGAAGCTATTGACCTATCTAGGCATGTGCCTAAGTTCTTTTATGATGAGTCTCATAAAGCCTACACATTTGTAGATAAGTTCACAATGAGAAAGTTTTACCAAAACTAATGACTAGAGATTTGGGAGAAAATGCTCTTGTTTGGTTTGCATCCTTACCTAAGCATTCATTGATTTCTTGGATACTTTTGTTAAGAAATTAAAACAAGAGTTTGATGATGACATGACTATTATGGAGGCAATGGATGTTTTTGTAAATACAAACAAGGCCCTAACAAATTTGTTACTAATTTTCATAAAATATGAGAAAATCTCAAATATGCAAATATGAATTTAACTAAAGAGGCCACTACAATTATGTTTGTATAAAAATTTAAACCCTTTATTCAAGTTAAGATCTAGGAACATAATCCTTATGGTTTTATTTCTCTTGACAAAGTTATTCTTTTTGTAAAAAACCTTGAACACTAGGAAAATGATGGCTAGAAAACCCTAAAACCTAAAAACCCTAACAAAAATGCTATAGGGGATGGATTGCAATGTAGATGTTCAAGATAATTTTAATAAAATAGAAAAACCTTGAGCTCCTATCCACATGCTAACTAAATTTAGGGATGGTCCAAAACCTAAGAATATGATGCCTCAATGGACACATGAAGATATTCTCAAAATTTGTGCCCTAAGCTGAAAAACTATCATATCAATGATAGGTTTGAAGCTCATGTATGACATGATGCTAACAAGTTTTTCTTTTGGCATGGAACATATGGTCATGATAATTCCACTTGTGCATATTTGCAAAAGTTCTGCCTTAGGCAAGCCTTTGGTCCTAACTTCAACATTGATCAAGTTAACAATGATAGGATTGCTTTATTCCATGAAAGGAAAAAGAATCTTTAGAAGAGGTTTAATCATCCTCACAACCAAAGGTTAGGTATCTATAACACCCCATTCCCCAACCATGATCAACAAGCTCCTAATCAATAACAAGGAGTGAATCAAAATTAAGGTCAAGGATTTAATCAAGGTGGCCAACAAAACTATCAAAATCAAGGATATAACTCTAATCAAGGCAACGAAGGGAATCAAAATTATCAAAAACCAAAATGGTAATTATTCCCAAAATCAAAATCTTGGAGCTAGCACTTCTCAAAATACCTCTCAAGTTAATCAAGTCTTTTCCCAACCTGGCCCAAGTGGAGAATACATTTGTAGTCAACCAAATGTGTCTCATTATGTCAATATTTTAGAGGTGCAAAGAGAAACAATTGAATCTTTGGAACAACAAATTGTTATTGTTACTAGGAGTGCACCTCAATATAAAAAGAATCAACCTTCTAAAGAAAAAAGAAAAGGACAAAGGAAAAGAACCTATTCAAGCAATGGTTAATCTTGCTATTATTGATAAAATTCCAAACCCTCCTTTGGTCATGCGAGATCTTGTTACAAACACAGAAACTGCTAAATCTATAGAAAACATTCCTGAGAAGACCTCAACATTCTATAGAACTTATTGTTTCAAAAAATATTCAAATACTGCAATCATAGCTTAAAGTGGTGAACTCAACGCTCATAGCAGAAACACGATAGGATGTTACCCAACCTAAAGAATCACTGCTGAAAGCAGTCATGAGTAAGACAAAAGCATAGGATATTGTTGAAGAGTTGCATACAACTCCTTGTAAGGTCCCATACTTAGAACTCCTTAGGACATCTCCCTATCAAAGACAAAGGTTAAGAGACTTACTAGATGAGATGGAGATGCCTGGACCAAGAATTGCTAACATTATGCCTACCATTCCAGGGTCTTATGAAGTGCAATATATTCAATCACATAGAGAAAATCTTTGTATTGATGCACATACTAGCCCTAATTTGGTTATAAAATTTTCCTTTGAAAAACATGATTGTTGTTGATTATTTAACAAGGGCTGATGACTATGCCATTGATGATAATAGTAGTTTATAATAATATGGTGATCCATAGGGCTTTGGTTGATGAAGGGAGTGGTACATGTGTCATGTGTTTGTCCTTGATAGATAAGTTAAAGATACCTAGAGAAAATATCCTTTCTACTAGAAGTCATTGCTATGCTTACAATGGTAAACCTCAAGATCTTATGGGTTGCATTTGGTCAATTTAGCTAGGCCTAAGGAAGTTAGAGTTAAGTTTATGATGTTTGATTTTTAGACCAACTATAACATGCTATTAGGTAGACCTTGGACTAGTAAGATGAGAGCTATAGCTTCCTTTGCCAAGTGGTCAAGTATGCTTATGATGATAAAGTTTTCATCCTAGAGGGAGATTTAGATCCTTAGGGGCCTCTTCCTCCAAGCCATGGTAGTTGTTTTATTCCTTCTATGGATGAAACACAGAAAGTTCCCATTTATGAACATGAGCCTCAGTGGACTTCTAGAAGGAAGTTATACAAGGGGCATCTTAAATTTCGCTTGAAATACCCTCAAGATAGGTATGAATATGAAGATGATCAACTTGATATGGATGCTATTACTCCCCTTCCTCAAGAGGTAATTGATAAATTTTCACCCTTGCTAAAACCTAAGCAGAGAGAAGATCCTATTTTGTTTTACCAAAGGTTGGCTAAATTACATAAAGCCCATGAGGATGCTACCAAATTAAAACAAGTAACATTTTGTGTAGATAATGACAACATGGGGAGGAAATTGATAGTGATACAAATAATGATTTTAATCAACCCTTTAACATTAAAACTGAGAATGCTCCTTCTACCACTTCTTTTCTGAGGTGGGTGTGGGGCATTACCAAGTAGGCTCAATGGAAGTTCTTGTTTTAGATGATAATGATGACCAACTTGATATAAATTTTTGTGCAATTGATAACATAATTTATTTGCCTATTGTATGCTTAATAATTCTAAATGTAATCAATACAAAGCTAGGCTAGATAGGCGTATAACTAATATTTTTGTTATCTCTACTTTAAAACCTTTGCATAGGTTAGGTGAAATAAGAATTATTCCCTTGCCTAAGCATTTAACAAAGGCTGAAATCTATTAGTTTCAAAACTATCATGTTGACTTTTATTTTGTCTAAAAATATTAAATCTCATATAATCTTCAATTGTTCTAATAAAAAAGCCATTGTTAACTCATTGTTTATTAAACGTTTTCCAAAAGTGCTAGGAGTGCCTCAAAAAGTGGTGATTCTATCTAGTTTTGATATTTTAGCTATTTTTGGGCCTACTCCTACTATTTTGATAGTCCCTAATAATTGTTTGACCTATAGAAACCTTGTTGTGCCTTGACTTTTTGATATTTTTTAGGATATTTCTTAGCAACTATGACCATCTCAAAATATGGCTTCCCTAGTTCCTATTGATTTTAGGAAATCGAAGAATGCCCATGCATTCCCTGTTGCCCCTACTAATATTTTTCTAGATTTGAAAATATTTTCTTATTCAGATAAGCTATTTGACAAGTGGCTTAATGATTTGATCGATCCTATGCTTTTTTGTTTGGCAAGGTATCTAATTGAAGCTAAGTTCTCTATTAAGCTAAAAATAAAGGTTGTCATAAAGGCTTTAATAAAATTTTACAAGCAAATAAGACCATACCTTGATAAACACATACCTATCTTTCTCAATGCCCAATCTCATGCTCACATCTTCTCTAGGCTTAGGGCAAGGGGTATGTAAAAGAGCCAATAGTACAAAATATTCATAATGTTCTCTCTTTTGTCATTGCCTAATGATGAAGCTATATTAGAATTTCTATATGTTAGAGAGTAAAGGCTTCCTTGATAATATCATAAGAGTGGATTCCTTTAAGAACCTAACCATAAATAGGGAAGGCATAAGTGGTATAATTATGTTTGCCAGTTGAGATTAATTTTAAATTAGAGAATATTCCTCTTGCTCTAGACCATTTTGAAGAAGGCAATGTCATGAATGTTGAGCCAACTTTAGATGTTAACATAGACACACCCGAGAAACCATGAATAGTTAAAATAGGGGTAGGCCTATCTATCAAAGAGCAAGCCACATTTATTGTTTTACTTGAGTATAAGGATGTCTTTGATTGGAAATATTTTGACATACCTAAAATTGATAAGGATTTGGTTATCCATAACATTATTACTTATGATGATGTAGCTCCATCCATCAAAAGCAAAGGAGATTCTCCACCCTCATTCAAGACTTGTACAAAATTGAAATCCAAAAGTTTTTAGATGCCTATTTCATAAGACTTGTTGATTATTTAGGATGGGTATCTAATATTGTACCCATGAAAAAGAAAGAAAATAATGTTATCCAAATTTGCTATGATTTTAGAAACATCAATCTAGCTTTTCCTAAGGATAACTTTCCTTTACCCTCTATTGAAGCTCATAGATTCTAGTGTAGGGTATGAAATGTTATCCCTTATGGATGACTATTTAGGATATAACCAAATCTGGATTGCCCTTGAGGATCAAACTAAAATGAATTTTACTACACCTAGGGAACTTTCTATTATGTCGTCATATCTTTTGGGTTGAAAATTTTCAATGCTACAAATGAGTGGGCTACGATAATGATCTTTCATAACTTGATTAGAAAGATGGTGAAATTTTATATAGATGACCTCTTGGGTAAGTCTAAAAAGTGATTTAATCGCTCTATTGGCCTTTGTGTCATTTTTGATGGATTACATCATTATAAGGTTAGGATTAATCTTAAGAAGTGTTTATTTGGTGTTACGAGTGGAAATCTATAAGGATTTATGGTGTTATACCTCCATCTAAAACTGTTAAAGATGTCAACTCCTTCTTGGGGAATATTGGAGCTATTAGGTGATTTATCCCTAAGTTAACATTTGAAGTTTATCCATTTAATCACTTAATTGAGAAATGTGTTAAGTTCAAGTGGAATAAAAGTTGTAATAAGGCCTTCCTAGAATTAAATAAATGTATTTTACAGCCCCCAACTCTTTGCTTATCCAACCCAGATAAGCCATTTGTATTGTATACCTATGCTACTTAGGTTTCCTTAGGATCTATCCTTACTCAACAAGATGATAATAATAAAGAGTATATCGTATACTATATTAGTCAAGAAATTCTTTTGACAAAAAATTGGCACACTCTCATTGAAAATATTGCCTAGCTATATACTTTGCGTGTGAAAATTGATGTCATTATATGTTGTATTAGACTACTTATGCGGTTATTAAAATTGACCCCTCATGACATCTGCTACAAAATCCTGACATCCCTCGTGACACACAATACGAAAAATAGATCATTGTGATATGAAAATTTGATCTTTGTATTGTTATACAAAAAGTTGTTAAAGTTGAGGTAGTTGTTGATCAATTAGCAATAGTTCTTGATACAGTCCAACAACCTTTAAAGGTTGCATGATGAGGACATAATGGTTATATCTTGATCCCCTCATGATTGTCATATTTCCTTCTTCCATTACCTCCGTCCTTATTTAGGAGTTTGCTCCCTCTAAAATTACTAAGCAAGAAAAGGCCCTCAGAGTCTTGTGAGGCTGTTAAGAGGCACCATTAAACAAAAGTTAAATCCAAAGTTGAAACATCTTCCTTTTCTCAAGAATTTGAAGAAAACCTCCACCCTAATGCTTAGATCCTTCATTTTTATGGAGCAAGGAATGAATTTGTGGTAGGAGTTGATATCTTTCTCAAGTCTCCAATAGGCCTAATTGTATTGATGACCTTTTGTTTGAACTTTTATAGTATTACTGATAATTTTGTAAAATATGAGATTATGATGTTAGGACTCCTAACTGCCTAATATATGAATGTTAAACACATCAAAGTGCTAGGTGATTCTTAAATAGTGGTTTGTTAGATAACTTATAAATATGTTAAAGCTTCCCATTTGATCCCTTACTACCAAGTGGATATTAATTTGATCAAAATTTTCTAGTCTTTTACCATTAGGTATTTCCTTATGGGGTAGAATGCTTAATCTGACTCACTAGCTGCTTCAACTAGTAAATTCATACCATATGAAAACATGTCTAAGACCAATTTTGTGGTCAAATTTTATGATGAACCTATTATTTCTATGACTGATGGCTTGGTGGATGTGCATACAATCAAGTTCAATCCTATTTATTTCCAAATTCCTCTTGATGATCCTTGGTATGGAAACCTTTTATGCTACCTCGATGATCATCCTACCTACTTATGGCTAATGCTAAGCAGTGGACTTGTATCCATAAGAGAGAATTTAAACATGTTGTCCTTAGGGGAGTCCTATACTATTGTAATCCTAAAGGTGTTCTCTTATGGTGCCTTCCAAAAACATAAATACCCAAATCCCTTTTTGATGTCCATGGTGGTGATTGTGGAGGACACTTTAGTCAACATTCTACCACATGTAAGTTACTAAAAATGTGTTACTTTTGGCCAACCATGGAAACTAATGCTAATAACAATGTTAAAACTTGTGATCAGTGTTAGTTTCACAAAGACAAAATTCATGTCTCTACTTAGGTTCTTCATGCCATTGAGTCTCCTTGGTCATTATCCACTTGGGGTCTTAACCTTGTTGGGCTTTTCTACATCGTGTCCTTGAATGGGCACAAATTCATTGTCATAGCTATAAAACATTTTACCAAATAGGTTGAAGCTATGTCTTTGATAAATCAAACAACTCTCACCATATATAAATTTATCTTTAATTAGATTGTGTGTTTCTTTGATGTCCCATATTTTTTCATTTCCAATAATGATACTTTAAGAACCAATGAAATATAAGAGTTGACTTCTCAATTAGGGATTTAGGGCCATTTTTCCTTGCCTTACTATCCATAAGGGAATGGTCAAGCTAAATCCAACAATAAAATTTTCATTAATATTCTAAAAAAGATAGTTAAAAAATCAAAGAAATATTGGCACATAAAGTTATATCCAACATTGTGGGTATATCATACCAGTACTCGAACATCCATAGGGGCAAATCCTTTTTCTTTGGTCTGTGCTACTAAATTTATGCTACCACTTTAAATTGAATTGCCTTCTTTGCATATTTTTTAAAAAAATTTGTTGATTCATGATGAGTACCATTAGGAGTATGGGGGGGTCCGTCTTGTCGAAAATACCACTCTTTATGAGAGGTGTCTACATGATATTTATCATAATAGATACTACAAGAGTCATGTTGCCAAGCAATATAATACAAAATTTTGTTATCATGATTTTAAAGTCAGGGACGTCCTCAAGCTTGATACTTTGCATAAGAAGCGTAAGGACAAGTTTAGTAAAAAATGGCTTAGTCTATATACTATCAAAGAGTTGTTTGGGTGTATGGCAATGAAATTGCAAAAAATGGATGGAGCCGAGTTGGAAAAATTCACAAATCCCATGCATGACAAGCACTTTTATGTATAGTCCCCTCTGGCCTGTTTGTACAATCTTTGTATTTTTTGGTTTACCTGTTAGCTTTTGTGCTTGGTTTTTTGCTTTGATTTCTTTGGATAAATATTTGTGTGTTAGTAGTGTACATCCTTTAGTTTTGTAAATATTTATGTGTTTTATTTTTTCCCTTTTGGTCGTGATCATGATCGCCCCTTAAAGCAGTGATCTCAATCATCTAATTTTCAAATGTCTTCTATTGATTTTGACTTGCTATTTTGAGTTTTTTGAGAAGTATATTTTTCCTCACTATGATCATCCATTTAAATGGAAATCCTAGTTGCTTTGACTATTCAATTCTATTTTTTTCTTGATTTGATTTGTTTTTGCATTGTTATTTTGTTGCTTGGTGTCTTCTGACCATTTTTTCTGGTATATATTGTTGTGGATTTTTTTTATGCTTTCTTTGTCATGGTGTCACTATTTACAATAAGGGGAACTATGATATCTTTAAAGTATTCGTTCTGTCAATAGCCTGCTTTAAGTGCCATAAAGCAAACCACCTTAGTTCAATCCATACCATCTCCCATATGGTATCGATCAAAATACCAAGGCAATATTTCTTTAAATTTTATGCAATAAAAATAGAAAATAATCAATCTTCTCAATTAATTAATTATTTAATATCCTATTATAGTGGCAAATGTGCCTTGTTGAATAATACACTTAACTAGATACTGCAATGGTGAACCCTACTATAGTATCTCTAGGGTGAACCCTGCAATGGTGACTTTCCCTTCCATAGGATCTCCCTCCTCTAGGGTGAGTTGTAACATGTATCTACCACATATCTAATCACTTTAAACATTTTAGTGTCACATAATAGTGGCAAGTATATCTTGTTGAACAATGCACTTGACCAAATATTACAATCGCAAGCTCTGTTGTAGTAGGGACATGATGACTTTCTCTTATATGGGATCTCCCTCTTCTAGGACAAGATGAAACATGTATATAGCCCACAAGTTTCTTGCTCTTATTTTTTGCTTCCTCTATTATGATGGATGTACCTTACCAAGCAACATGTCCATAATCAATGGTAGAGCATAATTTGGCTTTGGGAACATATACTTATGTATCATTCATGGTATGGTTTGGCATCCCCTAGGGACCTCAAGTTGGTGGACATATTTGACTGCCATAGTGTCCATCTATGCTTATCTTATGGTTCACTTTAGGGTTGGGGTTAAATATCTATGTTTGCACATGGTGTGAATTGGTTTCTCCCAATCCATCACTTTGTAGTGATAAGCATGCCTTGTTGAACAACACACTTGTCAAATACTACATGTGGCCTACCTACTCTAGTGGCATGTATGAGAGGTGCAACACCCCATGCATGGTCTATCCTAGAGGGAGGTATTATTTAATCATCATGCATGACATTAAATATTACTCAAATCATATATTTACTTTTATATATTATGTGTTATTATGTGCTACACAAGTTGCGAGTATGCATCATCAAATTTCTCAAATGACACATCACCATGTGTTACATAAACCTTGAGTGAGATTTATACAATACATTTGACATATTGTCATGAGATATACAAATCATAAATACATGTCATTAGTGTAATAAAATAAATATAATGTAAAATCAAATAAGTAGTACATCAAATCAAGTCATCTAACAATGAGATACAAAAATATGTAATAAAAAGTACATATCATATATAAAAATGATCATACATGAGGGTACATATGATACAATAGGTGCACTAAGTGCCATCATTCTAAGCTACCCCATGCTTGAGTATATAGCCCCATCATCTAAATAATCCTATGGACATCCTATCAGTACCATGGTGTATATAAAAATGAATCTCATCTCACACAAAATGCAAGGGTTGTGCTATAGAAGTAACCCCTGCATGTCTCAAACTATGTGTCGGATGCCTGTGTTATGATCTACAAGTTGTGAGTCTAAAATTATCATGATAATGATATGTATAACCCCGGTAGCACCCCCTCAACTCATGCCAAGTCTAGTTGAGCCTACATGTCACTATAGTTCTTGATCCGTCTTGGTCACATTCTACCATAGTCGTAGCTCCAAATCATGCTCACAAAACTGGCATATTGTATGGTCTTCCCTTGGTATCTATGACAAAATAGCACCAAGTTGTCTAGATCTATTATACAAATTTATTGGCCTCTTAATGGTACCTATAAGTTGACTACGATCATCATGGGATCCAGATAATCTACTCAAAATTAGAGCGGACTATGGTAACATGTTGTAGGGATATTATGAACATAGGTACCACTGTTGTTACACATACCCTCGGAGTAGATTATTTGGATCCCATAGTCTGCTCTAATTTGACTACGATCATCAGTTTTCAAAAGCAATGATCACAATTTTTCTTAGCTTTTTTTCTTTTTGAGAAATCTATATGATCATTTTCAACTACCCCATGTGGACCCCACCACCTAGGTGACGTGGCCCCCTATATGTGCTTTTTGTGCTATCCTAACTATTTCCTAGCCAACCTAACTATGTGATCATTTATTTATTTATTTTTATTTTTGTTTATTTTTAGTCAAAATTTAAGAAAATCACAGAGAAATGATGGAAAATGTACCTCTCCTGCAAGGCCCTTGCATCCGTCCGCCATCGGTTTTCTCCGTGATTTGATTGAATGTCGTGCAAACACATTGTGCTAAAAAGCGGACCCAAAGTGCACGTGAAAATAGAATTGAAATTGAAAGTTTATACCCCCTATTTATATTTTTGAATATTTTACTGCATAAAATTAACTTTTTGATAAGTTTTGTAGGGATAACAAAAGGACAATGCTTCTAAGGGTTTTGGCACACCTTGGACTCATTTGTACACTTTGTTTTTGCTTATTTTGTACCCAACTATATTCTTTAGCACTTTGGGAATTCATTACAAGGTAAATTCATTCTCGACCGTTTGGGGAAGGTAAGTATTAGGTATGTCTTCTTGTACTCTCATATTTTTGAAAAAAATTCCATGTTTATCTATTGTTTAATTCCAATTTGTTTTGCATTTTTGCATAGACGGTAGAATAGAAAAATTACAATTTTTTTTTTTTTCATTCCATAGCATAGAATTTTTTTTTTTGTTGCTTTGGCTATTGCATATTGCTCTTTTCTTTCTTGTTTCCTCTACGGACTCGTGAGTGTTTATTCCATGCAATGTCACCCATAGTCCTTAGGGAGGGGCTATATGTATTTGTCAAAAGAACACTAACAACTGACTTTGCAGGTAGTGGTGAGTCTCATCCTATTTGTAGGATGCGGGTGGGCTAAATTTGTTAGTCCTTAGGTAGCATGACATCAAGCCATGTTAGTTGATGGTTTGGTTCCCTTTATTTACCCATTTCCCTTTTTTTTCCATCTTTTATGATGTGTTTACCTTCTAACTTTTCCAAAATCTAAAAATATGGATAAAGGCGGGATTAAGAGACGATAGAACACATGTCCTCCAAAGTGTGCTTCTTATTAATTGATAGTGGCCTTCCAATTATTTTTAGGGTTTTTGATGCATGGTCATGATCTTAGCGTATTTTTACACCTAGGGTTCAAACATCACATTGTTTGGATAGATGGTTATGATTTTATAACCCTTAAAATGATAAACATTAGTTGTCGTATTTAAAGAGAAAGGTGTTTCTTTTTGTCTACTATAAATGCCCCTTTTAATTCCTTATTTTCTTACTTCTCGATCACAAAATGCTCACTAAAACAATTTTTATGCTAATTGTCTCTATTGTTATTGCATCACACATCCTATTTTGCTCTTTCTTTCTCGTCTTATAGATGCAACCAAAGCCATCGACATTTGGTTTGTTGCCTTCCATAGAGGAGGATGAGACGCTCTACTAATATTTGTAGCCAAAGGTTACTAATTGTTATTTGAAGACTAGTTTCGACGACAGGTCAAACCCTTTGCAAAAACCTTAGGTATGATCTTTCCATACTTATTGTGGTGATGTTGCAAGCAGAATAGGATAAGAATGAGCTTTCTTTATTTATTGAATAATGTGATCCTTGATATCTTAGATGTCAAATAATTATTTGTATTGCATTAAAATTAACCATAGTATTGTATATATAATTTTAGTGTAATTGTTATTAGATACTTTTATTTATATATATTTTATTTAGTGTGAATTTTATGTTTAATTATCTTAATTTTAATATTTTAATTTATTGATATTAATTTGAATGATTATATTAAGTTATGGTTTTTGGTGATTGTATAGGGTCTGCTTTCTTAAGTCTATTATTATTTTAAAAATAATTTATAAAACCTTTTTCCTTTCCTTATTTCATTTGTTGTTTTGGCAATTTGGCAACGCCTTTTTTAATTTAAAATTTTTGAAGTGCTTTTTATATGTTTATTTGATTGTTTGAAAAAAAACAAAAAATTCCCTTTTATTTTCTGGGTGTTCTCCAATTCTATCGTTCTTGATTCTCAAATCTTTTTGCTAAACATCGTGTTAATATGCTATTTTGGGTTTGAAGGTTTGTATGCCCAAACTTAGGGGTTTAGATGTTTTGATTATATTAGGGATGGCCAACCCTCTTGTTGGTAATGCAGAGGTGAGACTCTCGGAATTTTAAGATTTAGCAAGGATAAGACGGTTCATTTCCTTTTAATCCCCAATAAATATTGGATGTAATATTGGAGACCATCGTAGGTGTCCATTGCTGCATGATTAAAATGTTGTGGTAGATGTTTTTGAATCTTATAATTCACACATAATTCATAGTATTGTGAAATGTTGTGAGGAGGAAAAATGTGTGATATGAGATTAGCTGAATGAGAGCCCAACAAATTTTGTGTTATATGATATGATTGATTTTATTAGATGGATTTAAAATGTTATTATTTAATATTTTTTTCATTTTTTATTAAGTTATTTTGAGAAACCTTTAGGATAGTTAAGGTTGGGTATCTTTATTTTAATCATGACTTCTCATAAGGGTGAGAATTGAGCTTATCAACAGGGACCATACACACACCCACCCCTCACAAAATCGTCGACGTCGTAGTTTAAACCTTGAACTTCCCGAACAAGAACCAAAGCCCAAACCGTTGTGTTGTGTTGTCTCCTGCAACTAATTATTCAAGTAGTGAGATATATTATGAATTCTTAAGCATGTACTTTTGTGGAACAATTATTTTTTAATTTATTAGAAAACTTTTAAAATTCTTAGTTTGTTAGGTAAAAACAAGTAAAAAAAAAAAACATTTATCACTACCAACCAATCTTACTCTTTCTCGATTTGTAAGTACAATTGTTAGTTTAAAAAGTTCTTTTGCTACCCTATTTCTTGTTAGTTTAAAAAGTTCTTTTGCTACACTATTTCTTGTTAGACAAAACAAGAAGTTGAAATCTTAACCACTTGTTTGTGATGAACAGTTTGGTATTAGATTTTTATCAACTGGTTTTGTTAATTTTTTTTTTTTATTTGATACATAGGGGAATTGGCAACTGCCTTTCCTTTTTGAACAATTGGTCACAGGGTTAAATCACATTGCCTCCAGTCTAGCGTCAAGTCATGGAGCTACCACTATAACCCTTACCTTGCCTTGTTAAACACAACCCAAAGTGAGGAAGACCCCCAGTGGTTCAGGGTTGGTACCGCAGTCATCAAACTGGCGCACACTCAGCGGATTCTAGTAAGACTACCACCTTTGCCTTAAAGTAGGCATACCCGCGAGGTTTGAACCTAGGTCTCCTTCTGGTAAGTGCCCAACATCTTACCAATCCACCTAGCCCTCGTGGACACAAATTTAACTTTTTTTTTATTATTAAAAATAAAAAAAAGTTAAACTTAATTTTAATATTATTAAATTAAAATATGATCTAACACAGAAAAATAGAGAGGATGTAGAACATAATAAGATATCGCTCGCGACGAGGGGGCTCTGCAGGTGACTTCCCATGGAAGTCCTGTTCCTCTTTCCTGCATCCCTTCCTTTCCCCTGTCCCAGGTCCCTGATCCTTTCCTAGTTTCCTTGGCACATTTTCCCATCCTTCACAGAAGGAAGGTGTTGCAGATGATCTCCTTTTTGGGGGAGATCCTTGATCCACTGTTCTGCACCTTTCCTTGCCCTAATGTGGGAAAATTTGTCTCATTTTTGTCCCACTGTTCCATCCTTCAGTGTCTGGGTTCTGGGATGTTCAGGTTCTTCCTTGGGACTCTTCCTGGGTTTTCTCAGGTTTCTTTTGGAAGTCTTCTTGACATCTGCTTGTTGAGGATATTCAGTGGTGATTGGCTAGGTCTGAGGAATTTTGGCTTCTTGAGCAGTTTTGCACAACATCCTTTTGGTCAGTGGAAGGACCACGTGCTTGATACTGTGACTTTGCTCTTTGGATTCGAGGTGGTGGGTCTTGTAGGATTTCAGTTCCTTTCGTGGCTTTGTAGCCTCTGGTCTTTTTGTTGCTGAATCCTTGCAGGTTCTCCTCCTTGTTTCCTTGAAGCTACTTTTTGGCGGGTCTGAGGAATTATGGCTTCATGAGTAGTTTTGCACAACATCCTTTTGGGCTTGAGGGGTTGCCCATGTGCTTTCTATTGTGACTCTACTCTTTGGGTCTGAAGTGGTAGTTCCTGTGGGTCTCAGTTCCTTTTGTGGCTTCTAGGGGCCTCTGGTTTTATTGTTGTTGATTCCTTAAGGGACTTCCTTTTCTTTGACCCTGAAGTTGTTGTTGAAGGTTGTATGGGATATATGGCTATTGTTTTTTGGTTTGTGCTCTAACGTCTGCAGTCATGCATCCTCATGCTTCCTTCTTGGTGAATTCCTGTGGCACTTTCCCGTCCTTTCCTTCAGAAGTGTTGTTCTGTTGTTGCTGCTTCCTTTGTTGGGTAGGTGTTTTCGAAGGCTTCCTTTTCTGCATAAGGACCCTATGGCCTAGGGTGTTCCTTTTGTTGTTGAACCACTGCAGTACCATCTTCAGGCTATTGTTCCATTTTTCTTCTTTTTGGGCTCCCCTGCATGGGATTTTGGTTCTCTTCAGATCTTTGTTTCCCAAGGGTGGTTTCTGGTTTTCCCGCCCTTGGGATGTTTCAAATTTTAAAACTTTGGCTTTGTTTCCTTTTCCCACCCATGGGAAAGTTTCAAAAGGATTTTTCGTGGTTGGGGTGGTTTGGCGCTTTCTCCTACCCTTGTTCAGCACCTTGTGATTCAAATTTGGGTTTCTGGCGGGCTTTCCCTTCCTGCCCATTTTTCCTTTGGTGCAAAGGAAGACGTCTTCCTTTGGCGCAAAGGAAAAACGGACAGGAAGGGAAAGCCCGCCAGAAACCCAAATTTGAATCACAAGGCGCTAATTCCTTTGGCGCAAAGGATTGCGTGTTCCTTACTTTGTTCCTTTGGGTTGTCCTTGCCTGTCCTTTTGTCCATCCTTGGACAAATTCCTTTTATTTCATTCTGATGTTTCGTGTTGTATTCTAATCCTTTGTAATTAGGTTTTGGGATCTTTGACAAAAACCCACTTTTAATCTACAAAAAAAAAAGATATCGCTAGCGACAAAAATTAAAATTATTTAAAAAAATGTAGTTTGTTTTTTCATAGAGGATGGTATAATTTTTTGAGTTTTGGTTTCTATGAGGTTTAAGGTTCAAATCACGAGTGTGCACCATGGATAAGAATACCCAACCTTAAATGTGGATAGTAAAATTTCTCTACTAACCTAATAAAAAAAATTAATTTATTTTATTTAAAAATTCAAAATCCAAATTGTTACATTCTCTCTTAAAACAATAATATATATAAATAAAATATAACTTATGAACATCCTATGTAAAAATTCGTTCCTACTAATATAGTGTGGTGCACGGAGTAGATAACAATAGAAATGGATCATTTAATATTCATATAAGATATGCACTAATTTTAATTTGAATGTTGTAAGTTGATTTTAATTTTCACTTAGTTAAGTTAAAAATTTGGATAATAATATATAGAGGTTATATGTAGTTTTTTATTGAGGTTATTTTATTAAAATTATAAAATATTATATTGTTATTAAGTTAATTAAATTATATTTAATTTGTTTTTTATTAAAGATATATATTTTTTAAGATTTTTATTAAATATATTCATCATCTTCCTTACATTCATAAGTTTATGCAATCAACTTAATATTATTCTTATTAAATGATAAAGTTTCACGTGTATAATTGTCTTGTGAGCATTCAAATTATTTGGGAGAAACCCATAGGCAGTTGCCCTAGTGGCTAAAATGATGGTTGTTTCTTAAATTGTCTTGTGTTCAAACCCCTTGAGGGTGGTTGTTGATGTAATTTGTAAACATTCTCCTAAAAAAAAAATATTTAGGAGAAGGTAAATCATACATGGTGTTATGAAGTGTTTATGAAGGTATACTATAGATAAAAGTAATATGCGCAAGGTAGATAAATACCTACTCAAGAAAGTGTAGTAGAACATAAAATCACTCAAGTAAAAAGTATGAACATTGTTAATGAAGTAGAATAACCATTCAAGTGAAAACTATGAACATTGTTAATGAAGTAGAATAAAATTCCATTCATACCAATATCAATGATGATATAGGTAGTATCTTGCTTTGGAATGATTAAAAAAAATGAATTCATAGATATGTAGAGCGGAATAAAAGTATGTTTAGGTCAAAATATCCAACTATATCCCATGGGGGACAGCGCAACGGTTTGGGCTTTGGCTCTTCTTCAAGATATCCAAGGTTCAAACCGTGGCGTAGGTGAGTGTGAGGGGTGGGTGTGTGTTCATAAAAAACTATCCAACTATTAACCTTGAAATGGTAAAACATGCTATGAATGTTGTCTAAGAATATGTTATTGTAATTTTTAGCCAATTGAAATGTGTTACTTAAGTGCCTATCCACAATTTGAAGCAAGCAATTTTTGCTCTAACTTATGTTGTTAATAGGTTTATAAATTGAGTAGATTTGAAGAGGTCATAAGCAAGTCTAAGAAGAAAGTTGTTTTGATGATAAAATATGATTTCCTGATGAGAACAACATATACAAATTATTGGAACTATCTTAAGCAAAGAACTCCATTGACTATAATTGGGTTCATAAGGTAAAATACAGACTAGGTGGTTTTATTAAAAAATATAAGGCATGCTTGGTGGCAAAAAGCTACACATAGTAGGAAGGGATTTATAATGAAGAAATATTTTCTCCACTACAAATATGATGAATTTTCATCTTATTCTTTTTATTGTAGCACAATTTAGTTGTAAGGTATATCAAATGGATGTAAGGAATGCTTCCCTAATTGATGATTTTGAAGAGGAAATAAACATGATCCAACGACAAGGACTTTAGTAATATAAAAATGGTATTTACTTTGCAGGTTAATCAAGTCATTCTATTAAATTAAACAAAACACTTCAATCTTGGTACAATAAAATTGATCAACAATTATATGAGATTCATGATTGAAAAAGAGGTTATTTGATCCTAGTTTCTATGTTAAAATTAGAAATTATGACACTATAACTCAAATTTAAAAGGTGAAAAAATAATTGTTTAATATTTGATATGACAAACTTAAGGCTCTTGATAATCGTCCACTTGTAAGGTTTTGGCACCTTGATCATGTTATTTTTGTCAACACAAGTATGCTAATCATATTTAGAATTTTTTTGAATGTCTAATTAGAATTCATTATACCTATGAAAATTGGGCTTAAATTTTCAACTCATGTTGAATTATCCCCACTCAACACATCAACTGTTAGTGGTTATTTTGATCTACCCCATGACCACGAGATCGGGTTTGTGTTCAATAGTATATTATTTATCATGGTTTTTGTTAAAGCCACGAATAAAACATTGACAAGTTTATAAGGCACCCTTGAATTTGATCTATTATATCAAGAATCCAATAATATTATGTTGTTTAGATATATAAATGAAAAATAGGTCAGTTTAGTTAAGAAAAAAACAATAATTGTTGACTACATTTTTGCTTTAGGATCAAACCTAATCTCAAGATAGAGCAAACTATTGCATACCATTACCTTGTCATCCACAAAATTAGAGTACAAAGCCACAATAATCGTAGAATGTGAAGTATTAATTAAGATGAATTTTGTATGATCTTAATAGAGACAAAAAAAAATGCCAATCCTATTGTAGTGTGATAACCAAATTATGGTACAAAGCCATGATAATTGTAGAATGTGAAGTTATTATTTAAGATGAGTTTTATATGATCTTAATGGAAACTAAAACAATATCAACCCTATTGTAATGTGATAACCAAAGTATCTTCAAGAAGATAAAAATCTAGTTTACATACTAAAACAAAACATATCAAGGTTCATTGTCATAATATTTGACAATTAGTTTAAAATAAAAATTTATCTTTAAGATAAACTTTTATTTTTTTTGGGTAAAAAGACTTTATATTAATTAAAAGTGAGTAAGAAGGTTACATTGTTGCCCCTTTCAAGCAAATAGGGCTTTAATCCAAATATTTATAGAGGACTGGCTATAATGCTCTAATTGCACTAAGTTATTGCAAAGAAAAAAATCTAATAATTCATTGTAAGTCATGAGACACATAAATCAATGGTACCAACGTTAAGACACAAAATACTATAGAGGTATTCCTTGATTTACTGCATCCACTATATGAGGAGGTGTCCACAACAAATTAGATTCCTCGGTCCAAGGTCCAATTTGCTATAGCATCTGGTACTTTGTTTTGTTTGTGAGGTACTTGAAAAAATTTAGTTATCCTAAATTTGGTCTGAAGGTTGCGGATCTTTTTCATCATTGTCTATAAATGCTAGTCTTGAGAAGGGGCCTTAGTTGGATATGTTAGCTGATTAATGAGCTTTTGGGAGTCTAACTCTACTTGTACCAAATTCTAGCCAACCTTAGCAACCTCTTGAAGACCTCGAAGGATAGCATAAGCTTCCACTAGATTATTAGAGAGAACACACAAATTCTCTACAAAGATGAAGATAGAATTATTTTTTGAAAGTATTCCTATACCTCATGTACTTGCTCTTCCTAGATTACTTATTGAAGATCCATTTGTGATAACATTTCTAACACCATTAGGAGGGGCTTGTCAATGACCATCCCAACTAAAAGGAAACCTTTGTTTTTGAGGATTTTTTGGTCTTCATTCATCCAAAGAAATCTTTATCTTACTGAGAATACTATTCCATTTTTGGGATGGGGAGGAGGGGGCATGCATTACATGTGGGATTGTTTCCTTGATATTAGCTAAGGTCCTTTGCCATATATAGTGAATATTCTATTGAACTTTAATGAAGATCTTGTTGTTTCTTCCTTTCCAAAGATTCCAAAGCATTAAAGAAATGTTGACCCATACCATCTCCTTCATAGAACTATCCATGTCATCCATCATGGGCCAAGTATACCAAGCTTGCTCAAAGGAAGTGAACATGTGAGGTCTAAAATCCAAGATGGAGGTCAACATTTTCCATAATTGGGTGGTCGAGGGACAAGAAAGAGAAAGCGATCCAGAGTCTCTATCTCTACAACACATCAACATTTATAGGGGTCAAAATAACCTTGTTTCATCAAGTGATCTCCTATAAGGACCCGCTTATGGAAAAGAAGACAAACAAAAAACTTCACTTTGGGCCATAATAGTAGCTGCCAAAATAGTCATCTGCTTGAGACCAAGAAAGAGATCGAGCTCTAAGAATTGTTTGAATAACCTCCTTCCGAGCCTCCAAGCCTCTAATGCCATCATAGACCACTCAACAATTGGGATCCATACTCTTTCATACCAAAAACTAGCCGCAATGTTCTTGCAATAGTGGGAAACTTTGACCCACCCTTCCTTATGAAGTTATTTCATGATAGGTCTTTATTTAGAAAATTGTTAAATCAGAAGAGGATACACATCCTAAACCTCAATCCAAATTTTTATTTGGCAAACATCGTTAATAATCTAAAAATTTGCTTGACAACCATTATTAATAATCTATAATAATTGCATCTTGTCCTAGGGAACAATGTAACGGTTCCAGCTTTGGCTCTGCTTTAAGAGATCCAAAGTTCAAACCGCAGTGTGTGGTTGTGTGTTAAATTCCCTATTAATAAATTGAACTCTCCCCTTATGAAAAGTCATGATGGATGCCAAATAACCACATCGAAAATGGATCAATGTAGCTATCCTTCAACACACTAGCTAGTAAATTCTTAAGTTGGTTAAAGATTCACACGTCCATTTTGGTGTACATTTTTTTTTTTTTTCTTTTTTTGATATATAGAAGCAATGGTTACAGTCACGATTTTTAGTAACTACCAGCTCAGCTGGTAGGGTTCAAACTATCTGCAAAGGCTCCCAGGACTTCCACCGTCTCGGTACATGGTACATGGTACAGGGGTTGCACCGTCATCAATCTGATGCACCACTCAGAGGAATCAGATATGGGCTACTATCTGTATGTACATTTTAAAACATACATATATCTTGATTTTACAAGACATGCAGCTGCTAGGTTCTTAGCAATGGTAAGTGGGGTGTTTATAAGGGTGGTTAGTCCTAAGATTAGATCGTTCATAATCTTAGATTTTCATATAGATTTATAACTATCTCAAAGAAAAAACTATCAACCTTAGCCTTGCGATCTTATGTAGGACGCTCTCTTTTCGACACATCACATGAGAAAAGGTGGACGGCGAATCGAACACCGTCAAGGCAGTAAACAAGTTTATGCCGTTCACTGTTCTTTCAGGCTTCGAATTTCTATTCTATGCCGTCACGTCTACTTTAAAATACTCGTTAATTCACGAAGAAATTTGTGCGCTTCAGGTGTAGGATAAATACTTTTTAAAAGCCGTCAATTGACAGGAATCCGACCAGATTTCTAGAAGGATTGCCATGCGCTTTCCGTTGAATTACGCTAAAGATCGGACAAAATCACGTTTGAAATTTAGATGTAAATATTTTTACTCTCATGGATAGTCACGTATTATTATTACATTATAATGGTTAATATAATTTTTTTGGTTGACTTATTTGTTCAATATATTTTTGTGGATAGACAAATGATGCAATGAGCTTTTCAAAATTGAAAGGGGGTGTAATGAAAGGAAATTCAAACATGTAAAAAAAAAAAACACACTTATAAAATAGTAAATAAAACACATGTATATAATCATTAAATAAAACAAAATATTATTTGTATTTAGTAATTTAAAATATATAACACTTAAAAAAAAAATTTAGCTTGAATTATTTCTAACTTTCTTATAAGATTCTTTGTTGATTCTTTAACAGTCCTTGTCAGTCTCTTGTCCATTCTTTGTCAAACATATAGGGTTCTTTTGCAGTTGCTAGAATTAGCAACAATACATCTACTTATGTCTTTTCATCTATGAGAAATAATGACTAAACAGACAACCATGCTCCTTCTTCTTTCCTTGTAGCTATAAAGCCCCTCCAAAATTAATTATTTTTTTATCGAGATGCTTATGTATCATACTCATTTAATAAGAGAATTTCTTCATGAGCTTCGAATCATGAATATGAATTGCTCTTCAAAGTAAAAGATCTCATTTCTCAATCACAATGCCTGCCACATTAGATGTCATTAAAAAAAGTGTTTTTAAAATATACAATTCGCATCTTCCAAAATTTAGAACATCATATTGAATACATCAAGATGAGCCTTGTCAATCTCATCAAATAGAATGATTATATAGGGTTTCTTCTTAGAGCTTTAGTCTGTCATACATGTTATGTGTCAACTAAATTTTCTCAATTTCCTCATATTTCTTAAATTTATCTTTTACACGACCCTCATCCCAAGTTATTGGTAAACCATCAATAAATATAGTTTTTACCTATGTCATAAAGTTTTTACCTATGTCATAACTTCCTTGGCAGGCTCAACAAATGTGTTTTTGCAAATCACACTTTCACAATTTTATTATACCAAAAGCATCCCCCATATTATATTATTTGATATACTTTCAAAAATAAAAGTGGTTACTCCAATTTGCTTACCATGCAAAGGCCACCTATCAAGACACTATACAAGTTCAATGTTTCAACCAAATTTCCACATTACGAGTATCCATTTAACAAAGTGTTGCATCTTATTAAATGTGAATCTGGCTATGCCAAAATATCTTGCATTACAAAGGCCATCTATAAAAGCATTGTAGAGATTGGCATAAGGGGCACTAGCCGATATATGCATATCTAACAATTCCAGAACCTGAGTTGAATGACCTATTTCAGATAGAACCTTAATCACAAATCTCAATATATGACGATTTTGATAGTGACCATATGTTTGCACCTATGTTGAGGTATATTACATTATTTGGTATATGCTAATGTACCCCCATAGTACCTTCATGGTACAATTGTAAATATGTAATATATTAGGGTTGAGTCTATAGTTTAGGTGTGTTTATAGTCCCTATTAGTGTCAATGTGCAAGAAATCCACATGTCATGTAAAAGTTCAATGTGTAGGATATGCACAAGTGTCATGTAAGAGTGCAATGTGTAGGATATGCACAAGTGTCATGTAAGTTAGAGTGCAAGTGTATATTGAGAGAATGTGCACAAGTGTCATGTATGTAAGTATGCACAAGTATCTTATATTAAGAGTGCATGTAGAAGAGTAAGTCATATAGATGTGTCATAGAGTCAAGTGTCATTGTAAGAAGAAAGTGAAGAGTCTAGTATACAAGTGGCAAGATGAAAAGCCAAAGGTCATGAGACTTGTCATATGGAGAGCAATAGTCAAGTATGTGAATAATCATATTACCATGGCTATATTATGGAGATAATGCTCCATAAGAAATAAAATTGAATGTAATCATAATATCATATTACAAAGTCGTAACAAGAATAAAATGAATAAAGTTTGTATATAGATTTGAGCAATTAATATTTGAAATTTTCTTCATGAATAGTTCATGAATGACTTAGGCCATTTACATTCATATTTGATTATAAATGAATGCTATTTTCTTTATTATATAGGTCTTGATATACATATTAATTTGCTCATATTATTCTACTCATTATTAACCTTTAATATTGTGGCTATTTTATATTGGTACTTGTGATATTTTGTGGTAGTAAGGCTTAAAAAACCAACAATCTCAAGCAACAACTTGAAAAAAATTTCTCCTCTTTTGACCAAGAAAAATCCATATATTAAAGCGAAATAAGTATTTTTGTTCATAACCACATCATTCCTTATATTTTTTGGGACCAAAAATCTCTCACCAACTTTACCAACATTAAAAAAGAATCTACCACAAGTGGAATTGCTTGGCACATGTTGTTGGTCAATCAACCCTTGCATTTCATCAAATTTTCCACTGTCTTACAACTTCACGAGGGCAAATTTTGATTGCTTAGAAGGGGTAAAGCCAACAACTATCTCATATTCGAGAATTCTACGTGACTCGTCCATTTTTTTGGTTCTACAGAGGGTATGGATAAGCATTTTGTAGGTCACTTTTTTATTGAAAAATCTAGTGCAATATCCAGCATGCCTCTTTGACAAAAGAAAAATACAAGATCATTCAAGGTACAACTATCTGGAAAATTATATTGCTTCTTTATCTCATTCAACAAACTATAGACCTTCCCAACTCTATATTTTCTCAAAAAGTAAAATTTGTCAACCCTAGTCTTAGCCAAAAGACCACTTAGCAAAGTATTATATTAGCCTCCAAAGCCTTGGAGATTCTCTGTCTCAAAGAATTTGAGCGCATCATTGATTTCATTTGCCTTGACTAGACCTCTAATAAATATTGTTGATAATGTTGACATTGATACTTGCCCTTCTTTCCTTATTTCCTCAATCACCGCCAAAGCTTGACTAGTTCTCTTCCCTTTGCACAATGAAGTAATGAGCAAGCCAACAACAGATTCGTCCATAGTATAACTACCATTTTCCTTGACCTTGTGTAGTTGTTGGGATTCCTCTAATTTATTGAGTTTATGAAGATTCGTCATCATTATCGACTTAGTGGAAGAATTCTGAAAGCGCCTTATTTGCTTGTATATAGCATCCACAATGTAATGTACACCCCCTGTTTGAAATAATTTTTTGATCTGATTTTTTTTCTCTGAAACTGTTATTTTGGTTTTGTTTGCTTGCTTATTTGTTTCAGTTTTGATTTCATATGTGTTTTTTGCATTTGAACGTGAAATATGCATATAAAATCATATGGAAACACAGTAGAATTGAACAAAAATATATTGCAACAATATAAACTCAATGAAATGACTCCCATTCATTAAATATCTCAATATTATGATTGATTACAATGATAACAACAGAAATATAATTTATTCCAGACCTTTTACAATTTTTTGGGTGTTGGAATGACACTTTGGAATGCATAAAATGATCACAACTTCGCCAATATAGCTCCAAATCCAATTCCGTAAAATGTAATGATGATGTTTAAGCTAGGCACCCCTGTTTGGATAAGTTTTAGACCTAAAAATAGTCCCAAATGGCTGGCATGCATCCCAAGACAAGGTGTACGGACTGCTGGTGGTACAGCCTGCTGTAGAAAATTCAAAACTCCACCAAAATCTGCAAATGAGTACTCAAAAAGCATCGCCCAACCTAGAGAAATGCATAGGAAAAATACCCAGAACAATATCTATTTGATTTTTGGAGCTATGAGCAAAAATGTCGATTCCCAACTATGCAAAAATGGAATGTGCAGCCCTGGTATTGCAAAATATGCTCCTCAAAATGCCAAACTAATTCCAACCCAGATAAAAGATGCCAAAAACAACAGAACCCAGATGATTATTTTTACCAAAATCAAAACTTCGAAAATCTCAAACCCTTATGCCTCAGAAAATATCTTCCACTGAAGTGCAAACCCAGCTTTTGGATGAAACTGGTTGTAGAATATCCAGAGGTGATCTTTCGCACTCGTAGATATTGTCCTTGATGGAGGTTTTTATTTCCAAAAAGCCCTATGAACCCCTACAAATAACTCTGCAAGTTTTCTCTCCAAGAGAAGCCAAAGAAAAATATCAAAGCATATCCATAATAGGAGCAAGCAACTGAATATATAGACCTTTTGTTGAGACAACTCCTTTTGCACAGCCAATGTGGGATAAAACTTAAAACATATTTTAATTTTCAAGTCCCATGTCCCTTTTTACCTAGGCACTCAACATGGGGTCAACAACTTTATTTCATAACTTAAGTTGTTGCTTTTAAAATACATAAAGTCACTTTATAAAATATTATTTATCACTTAAGTGACTTATGTCCCCTTATATCTCCACTTTATAAAATAAAGTTATAACTATACTAAATTAAATATTTAATTTAATTTAATATAATCAAACCTTTGCTCATTAAAATCTCTGACCTCTGGTCATCTGATTTGCCAACTGAACATAGAACTGGATACCCAATTTGACAAAGAATAATACTGGATTGTCCGCCCGGTTGGAAACCCTAAAAGTTGACTTACTATAAATAGTAAGTACTGCTAAAAATAGCCATTAACTGCTCTAAACACCAAATGCTCTGAATTGGTCACCATGGACTAGAAACTCAACTCGAAGCACAAACCCTAATCCCATAGCACACACTTACTAAAAATAGTAAGCATCCAAATATAGCAAGTGATAGCTCGAAACTTCGAGATCAAAACAACCCATCTCGTCGAACAGAAAACCCAAAAAAACCCAAAAAACTCCATCACCACCGACCGGGCAAACCCTAACTTACTAAAAATAGTAAGTTACTAAAAATAGAAAGTGGTGACCAATTGCTCCGAAAAGCCTCCGAAAAAGGGTAGAGGATAGCAAATGAAGCGTTGAGCACGAAGAACCAACCCAGTTAGGGTTCCCTAAACAACTCCACTAGCCTACAGGAACCCAGTAGTAGGCTAATCTACAACTGCACCTGACCATCTAGAAAGGGGACATTACACACAACATCAAAGCATTTATCATCTACCAATACCTTCAATAAGATGTATATGATCCTGTCCAAGTCCAATCCTCGAAACCTCATCATTTGCCTAAACATATTCAATGTCATGTCGGATTGCCCTATTATTTTAATAGTTTGTAAACTTGCTATTAATAAAATAATGTCTCTAAAACCTTTCTAAGAGCCTGCAACCCTAACTTTGTCATTTATCCTACTTTTCTCTATGGTTAACGTTGATATTTTCTCAACCTTCGTACAATTGTTAATATAATGCTTCTATGTTAAATTATTCAAATTCTCTCATGCTCTTCTAACATTTAATTTACCAAACTCATTCATACTTTTATTTGTCCGCACTTAATTAATTCTTTCAAATCTTATCTGCACTTACTGCAATATAATATTCAAACCATTGAAAAAGCACTTATTTAATTTTACCTCAAATATTTTTGCAAGCATATGTTTTTTGTTTCTCCTCGTGGTGCTCTGCTCTCCTTCTTTCTTTTGTTTCTCTTATGCATTTACTTCTAGATTTCAATTTTGTAGGGTTTCCTCCCTTTTGGGCTTTCATGCAATTTCTTTTCATGGCTTCGATCTTCCCACGACTTTGTATCCTCAACTATTTACTTAACTCAACTTCTCATAATCTTTCACTGTATACTAGTTTCTATAAGCAATCTTTCACCCAAAAACTAGATGGAATCTCAAACAACATTTGTAGAGCTTATTTAAAGCAAGAAATAAATTCTCCATGCTCACACAAAATCTTCACCTGCTCTGATACCACTATGATGAAGATGAGAAAAGGGGGTATAATGAAAGATTGTCTCTTCAAGCAACCCAAATATGTCCACATAAACACACACAAATCCAGTAAATAAAAAAAAAATTATTTGTATTTCACTGTTTAAAATATACAACACCTTAAAATTCCTTTACTGACCCTTGCCAACCCTGGCCGATCATCCCGAATCCTTGTCGAATCCCCTATCGACATTTTGTTGATCCCTTGACCTTCTTACTAGTCCTTGTTGATCTCTGACCGACTTCTTATCGGATCTATCTGGTCCTTTTTTTTATCGTTGGAATTAGCAGCAATACCTCCACTTATGCCTTTCCATCCATGAGAAATAAAGACAAAAAATGGAGAACCATGCCCCTTCCTCTTCCCTTAGCAACTAGAAAGCCTCTCCAATTTTAATTATTTTCTTTTCCTAGATGCTCTTACATCACTCTCCATCTTTGCAACACATCACACATCTATAGGGGCCAAGAAAATCTTGTTTCATCAATAGATCTCCTGTAAGGACCTGCTTATGAAAAAGAAGATAGATAAAAAAACCTCACTTTGAGCTATAACAGTAGAGTTGTATGAATCATCTAAATAGCTTCCTTCTGAGCCTCTAGAGTTGTCATAGGCCACTCAACAATTGGGATCCACACTCTTTCATGCCAAGCATCATCCGCAATGTTCTTGTAATAGTGGGAAACTTTGACCTACCCTTATGAAGTTGTTCCATGAGAGGTCTCTATTTATACGATCGGTTGTAGACATATCGATCGGTTGCAACCATGTCGATCGATTGCAGAGA
The DNA here is from genome assembly GCA_028583015.1 of Wollemia nobilis. Lineage (NCBI taxonomy): Eukaryota > Viridiplantae > Streptophyta > Pinopsida > Araucariales > Araucariaceae > Wollemia > Wollemia nobilis. The sequence goes on from JAQPPZ010003577.1 coordinate 1,757,697, forward strand.
TGATGATCGATTGCAGATATGTCGATCGGTTGTAGATATGTTGATTGGTTGCAAACATACCGATCATTTGCAACCATGACATAAAATTCAATCGATTGCAGACATGCCAATTGATTGTAGACATGCCAATTGGTTGTAGATATACCGATCGGTTGTAGACATGCCAATCGGTTGCAAACATGTCGATTGATTGCAGAGATGACGGTCGGTTGTAGATATGCTGATTGGTTGCATATATACCAATTGGTTACAAACATGTCGATTGACTACAGATATGTCGATTGGATGTAGATAAACTAATCAACTACAACCATACCGATCGGTTGCAGACAAACTGATCCATTGCAGACATGCTGATCGATTGTAGCCATGTCGATCGATTTTAAACAAACAGATCGGGTGCAACCATACCGATCGATTGTAGACATACCGATTGGTTGCAAGCATGTCGATCGGTTGTAAGTATGCCAATTAGTTGTAGATATGATGATCAGTTCTAGATATGTCGATCGGTTGTAGGTATGTCGATCGATTGCAGACAGTACGATCGATTGCATGCATGTCGATCGGTTGTAGGTATGACTAATGCCGATCGACATGATCCTGTAACTGACTCACTTATGACGACTAGCAACTATGCAACTGATAGACCAATGCCGATCGACACCTCTGCAATCGCCCGACACCTCTACAACCGATTGACCAATGTCGATCGACACCTCTACAACCGATCGTATTATACCGATAGACAGGGCTTTGTAACTGATCGAATTATTTTGATAGACACTCTTATGCAACCGAATGACACATCTGCAACCAATAGACGAATATCGATCAACACCTCTGTAATCGATCATCTTATGCTGACAGACACGACTCTACAATCGATTGACTTATTTCGACAAACACTCCTCTGTAACCTTATCAATTTTTTCATTGTTTCAGAGCTATTTTTGAGTTAGAGTATTTTTGATGTATGTTTATCGGTACCCAATACAATATATATATATATATATATATATATATATATATATATATATATATATATATATATATATATATATATATATATGGGTAGTATATGAGGTGATTTGGGCGAGAAAAATAAAATCATTTATAATTTGAAGGCGATTTGGGCAGGAAATATAAAATCATTTATAATTTGAAGGCAAATTAGGTGGGAAAATCAAAATCATTTGTAATTTGAGGTTGGCGAATTAAAATAATATTAGGTTCATGATTATCAACGATGGACGAATTTACCCCAAAAAAACTTCCACCTCGTAAATTGCGGGCGAATGGGCCCTAGTGAAAGGATCCAAAATTAGCCAATTTAAAATCTATAAAATCCTAAATAGAGCGAATTTGTGATAGTTCGTGCTTATGCATAACCCTGAACAAAAGATACCCATCCAAGGCCTCAGTCCAAAAATTTGCTTAGCGACTATTATTAATAATCCAAAACAATTGTCTTGAGAATTGGAATACAATTTATAATTTTTAAATAGATTAATGTTGGATATGATATGTAGTTATCCTTCAACACAATAGCTAGTAAATTTTTAAGTTGGTTGAAGATTCACACAACTATTTTGGTGTACATTTTTTTTTGTTAAATAAGGTTTTTGTTCTAATTATAATCAAACAAGAAAGCTACATTGTCTACCCTACCATGCAAACAAGGCTTTTATCTAAAATTTTATAGAAGGGCAACAACTATATTTTAAGTGCATTTTTCTAATACAAGGATAGAGAAATCTATGACTTTCCTTTGAGTCACGACATATAGGAACTAGAGTTATCAACATTAATATGTAGTATTCAATATAGATCTTTCATAGTTTTCTACATCCACCATCGTGGAGGATCTCCATAACAAGTCAGATCCCTACGGTCTAATCCCAATTTTCCATAGCATCTACAATCTTATTTCGTTCTCGAGGAGCATGAAGAAACTCTATTGTTCTAAATCTAGACTAAAGTGCATGTATCTTGTCAATCACCCTTTGTAACTTCTAATCCTAAGAGAAGGTCCTGGTGCCTTTATTTGATTAATGGTTACTTGTGAGTCTAATTCTTCTTATAGTGCAGACTAACCAACCTTAGCAACTTCTTGAAGGCCATGAAGAATAAAACATGCTTCTGCTAGATTGTTAAAGAGGACACCAAGATTCTCTATAAAAAGAAAAGCATAAGTATCATCTAAGAATCTTCCTATGCCTCTTATACTTGTCCTTCCTGGATTATCTTTTAACATGCCATTAGTATTGATCTTCCTCATACCTCTGGGAGGGGCTTACCATGGTCCATGACTCTATCCCTTTGAATAGTAGGTAAAGGACCCTATGGATGTCTACATCTTCATTCATCCACATGGAGTTGAAGCCTCGAGAATAAACTATGCCATTATTAAGATACTGTGGAAGGAGGTTTCAATGTTTTCTTTAATATTAATTACAATTTTTTCTCAAATATATTAAACATTATAATAAATTACTATAAAGAATTTTTTATTATTTTTCTTTCCATAATTCTATAGTATTGAAGATATACGTTTTTTTTGTTACATAGGTGAATTGGTTACAACCATGATTTTTAGTAACTGCCAGTGCAAGGTTCAAACCATCAATGATTGCTTCCAACAAACCCACCATCTCGTTAACGTTAACTCGACGTGATATGGGGACCGTCGGTCGCTCGGGGTTCATATCGTCGTTGTCGGTCTGACGCATCACTCAAAAAGTCGATTTAGGCTACTGTCTTTGCCAAGCTGTTGAGGTTTGATTAGTATTGAAGATATACTAACCAAACCTCAACCCATTCACTCTATAAACCAAATCCTTCCTACTCAAAAAGATAAATTACCACAACCTTAGATCTAAAAAAAAAAAGTTGGTACAAATGACATTTATTGCATTCCTCGCATCGATGGACTACTTGACTTCTTTTTGAAGAGGCTAGATAAACACACAATTAAAAAGGTTGGACTAGTTGGCTTCTTTTTTAAGAGGCTAGATAAACACACAATTAAAAAAGGATATTATATAGTGTCATGGAAATTTAAATATGTGATCTTATCTTTACACCCTCAATCAAAATTTTATAATTTTTTTAATTCCATATGCATTCGTTTTCCGTGGTCCATTAATTGCGTAACAAAAGAATCAGAAAACACAACTACAATCAACACATTTTAACGTCCATGCGAGAACATGTGTAAAAGTGGGAATGTTTCCGCAGTAGGCCACCCGCACCCGCACCCGCACCCGCACCCGCCCGTGAATTTGATCTCAATTTATATTGGGACATTTGTCAGTAGTATTTGCCGTTGTGCTTAGATGTAATTAACTAAAATATGGTTTTTGGCCAACTGGTAAGTTCGTAGTCTTAGATTTTCGTATAGACTTATAACTATCTACTTTAAAATAGAATCCCCTCATTAATTCACGAAGAAATTGTGCGTTTCACGTGCAAGAAAATACTTTTTAAAAGCCGTCAATTGACAGGAACCAGACCAGCGATGCGCTCTCTATTGAATTAGACTAAAGATCGGACAGAATCACGTTTGGAATTTTCACCCTCACCGTTAGTCGCGTATTATTATTAATTTTTTTTTGGTAATATAGGGGAATTATTTTTATTTTTACATATCTTACTATACTAGTATATCTAGGATCTTTTTAAAGTTTATTTTATTCATTATTTTTTTAATGAAAAGGTTAATATATTAAATATAAAGAACTTTATCATATACAAGAATGGATGGCATAAGATCACATCCCTCAAAACCATGAGCAATTTTATTCATTGTTTTAAATTTAAATAGCCATGAGCAAATATTACTCTACTCTCAAAATCTTGGATGTTATGCTATATAGGTTTAATTTGTGTTTTTTTGTGTTTTTAATAGATATTAATTTTGGTGGATTAATTGTTGTATAATGATAATCTTTTACTGCATAAATTTTTATCATTAATTTTTACGAATTATAATTTTTATAAATTATATAATTAAATTATGCTCTCATAATTGTATAGGTTTTGCATAGGAGAAGAAGAAAGTGATAATATATGTGGATTTACTAAGCAATAAATTTATATTAAGAAAACTGAAAAGAAAACTTTAAAATGTTCAAGATTATATATATAAATTATAAAGTTTTGAGATAAAAAGCTTATTTTTTTTTATTGATGGTAGAAGAGGTTTTAAAAAGTTCCCAAACCTGTTACAAGTAAGGTTTTGAAAGGCATCCCCAAACCTTAGATCTAGCCTTAGTTATCAAGTTCAGGTTCGAAATCGATATTCTCGAAATTCGGAAAAATTTCGACATGTTAAAAGTTCGAGATAAAATTCAATTCGATATACTATAAATATGCATATATTCTTTCAATATTATGTAAATAAATAAGTAACTAACAAACTCAAAACAAACATTAATAATTTCATTTAAGAAAACAAAAATATTAATAATGTAAACCTACTTTTTAAGTTTTTAATATAAAACTTTATTTAATTGTTTTACATATATTTATATAATTGTCTTATATATAAAATCAAATGAAAAATTAATATAAAAATATTAGAATAAAATGTGAAAAATATCTTATTTATTTATTTTTATTGAGTAAATAATTCTTATACATATACGTATATGTCGTCCCCCGGACCACATCACCGACAATAGTCTGTAAGAAGAAGGTGATGTGATCTTATTTAATTTTACAAAATATAAAATATAAAAATAGTAAAAAAGATCATAATAAATTTATTTAATCTAATAATAAAAAAAATATAGTTGCAAAAGTCACAGACTCTTACAGGCTTACAATCGCACGCAATAGCAACTATTGCCAAAATCAAATATATAATGTGTGAGGCGAGGGGCAGGAACAGGCAAATATATAATGTGGGAGGCGAGGGGTAGGAATGGAAAGGAAAATTCATGTGAATTTTTTTTTTAATTTAGGGTTTATTCGTCGAATATATTCGCTAAAGTTTTAAATTCGACGAATTTCAAACTTTATTTATAAAAATCAACGAATTTGACAACTAAATATCTAGCAATAAGACATCAAGAAAGAATGAATTGGATTCCATGAATCAAACCTGAAAATCCAATGAAACAACCTCCTAGAAAATAAGCCACCGTTTTTTATGAAGCAAATATAAGAGATTGTTCCATGGTCAAACCATCGTGTGCTCGGAATCTAAAGCAGCAGAATAACGAAAATGCTACTGGTTAAAAATAAATTTACAAATAAAAATTGTCCAAACCGAAGCATTTGCCGCTTAACATGAAACATTGAAAGGAGAACAGAGGAATCATGTCATCACAATCAACAAATATATCCAACAAAGCACATAACAAGAGAACCCCTCATGAGAATAGCCAGTTTAAGAAAACAACACTAGAAATACCGGTCAAAAAAATCCACAACATAAAAACCATCCAGGAGATCTACACAAGAAATTCCATGAAACCCGTAAATCCTACTGGAGCCAACCAAAAAAGTTTCAAGAACAACCACTCTTAGGTACAAGAAAAAGGAGATAGCAACATTTCGCACCGCACCTAAGAGGGAGAAGGGTAAGATCCCAAAAAAATAAGCCTTAGAACCTTGGGATCAAACACACCACCACTGTTGGAACTGGAGAAAGATATCTCTACATACAACCAAAGCTAGGAAACCCACCAAAGACACGGGGTCCAAAGCCGAAAACCACCGCAGCATAACAACCCACTTTCACCCTAACTAGTTTGGGTCAGTATTTGGCCCTATCTCCTCGAAACAACTAGATACAACAAGAAATTATTGAACCTAGAAGAAAGCGACACAAACCAGCCACGAACCCACTACTGGTAGAGAACCCTAGCAACAACCAACCACCATCAACCAGAGCAACCAAGCCATTAGAGCCTAAGCCAGCCAAGGAAACACCATCATATTTATGCAGCCAAACACCATACCAAGATCACCCTAACGAGTTTGGGTCGGTAGATGACCCTTTCCTCTCCCTAGAAAACCAAAAAAAACATGAAACTATTGAACCTAGAAGAAATGTTGCACAATCCAACCAAGTCCTCGAAACTAGCAAACAACCCAAGAAACGCAACCACCCAACACACCCACCAACTAGAGCGAGAGCCAGCCAAGGGATCAACAACCATAATTTTCCACTACATTATAATGGCCCAGGATCACCCCTACAGGTTTGGGTCAATATTCGATCCTTTGCTCCATATAAGAGTGATAATACCAAACCCAGAAGAGAGTAAAACATACCAGTAAGTAAAACACCTTGGTCACGAATCACAAAAGAGAAACTAAGCATGACTAGCAACGAGATCCAAAATGAAAAAAAAGAGACCTCTCGCTCAAAATATTTCAGAGCGTCAAAACTGGAGCGAGAATGAAACCCTTGCGGAGAAAGCCCTCACAGAGAAAACCCTCACGGGCCTCTCTGCCACGGTGAAGCTTAGACCCTCTCAAGCCGAAGGCCTTCTCTACCATGGTAAAGCTTAAACCGTCTGCACCATAGTAAGGCTTATGCTGAAGGAAGCCCTCACAAGATAAAAGGCCTATTCAAGTTTTAATGATTGTAAATAATATCTATAAAAACATAACGGAGGTGAATATTTTTTCAAAGTTTAGATAATTGAATGAGAAAGAAAAGTTGGCCACGTGAAGGTTGCATATTATATAGGAAAAATCTAAATTATTTTTTCAAATAATTTCAAATTATTAATTATTATAATATTTTTTAAATATTATAACATTAAAATGTAAAAAATTAACTATAGAAAACTTTTAGATTAAAGAAAATTAAACTTCTACATAATATAATCTTTGGAATAACAAGAGCTTCAAATTATTTTTAGGTCAATTTAATCGATTACAACATACATTGTATTGGTACCATTTTTTCGTTTAATGATAATGATTTTCTTTTTAAAGTGAATTTTTTTTTATAATTAAACTTCAACTTCATATTGAATAATGTCCTTAATATAAGATAAGGTCATGGGATTTAATTCTAAAAGGTTTTATAAAAGGTTTACATCTCTTTCCTTTCCATCCATTAAAGTAATGTGATTAGCAATATTTGTAAAATTTGACAATAAACTTAAAAAAGTTACTACAATTGTTTCTATTTTAATCCATGTTTTTTTTATATAAAACCAAACCATGCATTTTATTTTTTGCGTATAAGTTAATTGGATTGCATAAAATTTTATGCATATAAGTTAATTGCATTGTGTAGAATCAACAATGCAAAAAAAATATCATTATCCGCTCATGTAGAGGAGTTGGAGAGCAAGTGGGTAGTTAAAACTCTCCAATTATCGAGAGACCCAGGTTCAAATCTCTCTCCTCACATGTTGCGGATATGTTGTATATAAAAGGTTCCTCATTAAATATATATATATATATATATATATATATATATATATATATATATATATATATCATTGTCATAAAATCAGTGTTTATTTTGTTTACATGATAGTTTAAATTTATAATTTAAAATATTTAATATAGTAAATTAATAAATCATATTAATAAGAATTGTTATATTTTTAAATTTAAATAGTTATAGATTATTTTTAATTTAGAAGTCTTTTTATAACTTTTGGTTTATATTAGTGAAATTTTACTTTTGTTGTATATTATAGTGAGGCTTTTAGATTAAATTTGTAAGGAGAAATTATAAATAATCACTAAATTATTATTGTATTAAGTCCAACATAGGACCCATCTATTGTTTTTGTTCTAGAATCCTTCTATAATTTAAGATATTTATATTTAACTACATGAATAAATGTATAAGATAATCTTTGTCCGTAGCAATTTAATTTGTTTAATAGTATACCATAATTAAAAGTGGTTAAAATTGCATTGGGATTAAAGTAAACTTAACATGAGCATAAATGCTCGCATAATAACTAAAATAACTAGTCAATTTGGTAGGGATACCGAAGTGATAACTCTTTGGGATTTCATCAAAGAGATCAAGTTCAAACCCTGGTATAACCTCAAATTTTATTAGATATTATATTTAATATTTGAATGCAAATCAATGATGAGAAATTGTTGGGATTCAATGTCACCTATTGTCAATAGATATTTAATGAAATATCTTCACATTCACATGGTAAGTAATGTTAAGATTTTCTCTAGTGTTCTTGTGTTTTTTAAGATTATTTTTAAATTTTAGGCCCTTAACCAACTTTCATTGGTACTATTTTATATTATAATCAATGGAATTTAATACAATATTTTATTTATCCCAGTGTAATTTACTTTTAATATATTAATGCAAATCAATGATGAGAAATTGTTGGAACTCAATGTCGCCTATTGTTGGAGGTTAAGGTTTTTCCTAGTGTTTGTCTGTTTCTTAACACTATTTTTGACAATTAGATCTTTAACCAACTTTCATTGGTGAACTATATTATATTAGAATCAATGTAATTTAATACAATATTTTATGAATCTTAGTGTAATTTACTTTTATTATGAATTATATTATATTAGGATAAATGCAATATAAAATAGGATGAAGTAATGTGGCTATAAATAGTCTTTTTTGTATCTCTCCCACGATAGATTGTATGATATACTTCCCTCTATTGCTATCAAGTATGGCCTATAGGCCTTCTCAAATTATCTTTTGTTCCTTGTGCTTTTTTGGATAATTTACATGGATGCTTGATTTGTTTCTTTATGGTATTCTTTCTTGGACCTATCATTTAAATTCTTCAAGTAATTTATAATTTTTGGTTATTTTAGTGGTTGGTGGATTTAGCATGCTTATAACACATCTATATTTTTAAAACACAATTATATATTTAACTTGGTGGTGTCTTAGGCTTAAGTTAGTCCAAGTACTTTAAGAATTATAGGCGAGTTGTTTTTAAAAAAATAAATGTCATTTTTAATATTTTCCTTCCATGTCCACATTTTTGGTCCCTCATCTTCATGCACTTATCCCAAACCATGAAAGATTTAAAAATTAGATAAAACATAAATTGAACAAAAAAAACACCTAAAACTTTGTTATTACTTGCTTTGAGATATATTATGAAGCGATACCATAAAGAAGCTATAAACAAAAAATCTCTTAGGTAAAGTGATGGTCATTTACACTTGCTTTAATATCATGTAAAAATTCACAATGTAAAGAGAAACAAACATAATCAATTCATTACTCAAATATAAAATATGGAAATAAAAATAAAGCATGAATATCAAGTAAAGAATACAAAAAGATTTAATATAGTTCCATTGGACACCAAAATTCTTTACTCATAGTAAAATGATGTCCATTCAAGCTACAATATAATATGTGAGTGGAAATATAAGTACTATCCAAATTATAATGGAATCAATTCCAATAACCATCAAAGCGACACATTATTGGATCATGCTACATTACATGGATCACCTTCTAGGTGGAAATGTGCCCATGGATAAAAAAATATAACACAAGTGAAAATTTTGGTCATGTCCAAAAAAGTAAAATATTAACACTTTGTAAATTATATAATCTAATTCTTTGTAGCAAAATGAAGCACATTGAAAATAATTATTGTCATATTCAAGAATTTATTTACTGATGTATCTTAGGATCTAGATTTCCATAATGAGTGTACAACTGCACTACAATGAGTAAATCCATGATATTATATTTTTATTTTTATTAATTGAGACTTAATTAATCTATATTTTTATAGTGCTTATTGATATTGTATTGTATTCATGTGTAACCTTTGTGTTTCTCCTTTTTCTTTGGATTTCACTCTTGATCATTCTAAATTTAATTATAATGCATATCAAACATATGTTTATCATTATCCAGATCATTCATGATCACTTTCCAACACTCCAAAAAACAAGGATAAGATATTGTGAAAGTAAAGATTACATAGTCCATGAGTAAGAATTATATAATACTATCTTCTAACCTAATCATATTTTTTTACCAAAAAGTGGTACACGAATGAGTCCTTTGCATAAGGATCAAGCAAATTTGTTAGCATAGATAAATCATTTTCATGTTGAAGAATTATGAACAATCTTCTCTTCAGAAATAAGAAACTTCAAAGTGAAAACACAACTAAAAACAAAATCATAAAAATGAGCAAGTTAGTAAACTATAAGGGTGTGGAATGGAAGTAAACTTTAGTGGAATTAATCATATATGTAGTTATAGTAACCATATGGAAAAAATTAAGCCATGAAACAATCCATCATGAACTATGTAAAAAATGGAAGTAGCATTACCTTAATTAGGAATTGATTATAAGGGTTCAATATAATTGTGAAAAACATAGATCAAATACATTTATGTTTAAAATACAAGAAAAAACATCTTTTGAACAAGAAGATTCTTTTAAGGCAATAAATGCAACTAAAACCAATAAATATCAAAATGGTCAAGTTAATATGGTATAAGGGTAAACCTTAATGCCATAATTAGTTTACATCATGATATGATCATATGAAAAATATCCAAGATATAAAAGAGTGCAAAATAATTACGTAGAAAAAATAGATGTAGGATTCTCTTAACTAATAATCAACTTCAAGGATGTGATGTAGAATTCTCTTAACCATTTTTGTATTAAAAATATGGGAAAAATATTCTACTTTGTGGAAAGATTTTTTTTGTAAAACATTCAATTAAGACTGAAGAACATTAAAATGAATTATCATGAATTAAGAGAACTTCTATGAAAATCAATACAAAAATAATTTTTGAAGTTATTTTTTAGTTAATTATTTTGTTAAAAGTGATTTTTTTAGTTATATATTTAAATGTAACCTTCTTGTATTTTTAGTGAGGATCATGTAAAAAACTAATTTAATTTCATTCTCTATATTTGTGTTAAACTACCTCTAGATTCACAAATTGATTTTTCAGCTATGGTCAGCTTGATTTTATAATTGAGTTTAAAATAATTTGCTTAAATTTTTCAATTTTAACCCATAAATAGTGTCACCCAATTGCATATTTCCAATCTAGTGCGAGAGTATGTCTCACTTCATAATCAAATTCTATGAATATTTCATGTTAGTTCAAATCCTATTATATGTCCTAACTCTTTGGTATCAACTATTGAATCTTGCATATCATTAAAAATCCTCTATAATTTGTTTTTTCCACTATGTTATTCTTTTTGTTGTGTATTATTCTATTTCAATGCATTCCACCAATCATGTTTGATGTGAAAATGTCATGCATTTAAATTGTTGGAGTTACAAAAACCTCTAGCATATGCCAATTTGGAAATGCTAGTAGCCTAGTTCTAGAGCATTCAAACTAACTACAAGGAGGTAAATCATACATGGTGTTTTAAAGTGCTTATGAAGGCTTACTATAGCACAAAGTAATCATGTGCAAGGTAGACAAATACCCACTCAAGAAAGTGTAATAGAACATAGGTCCATCCAAGTGAAAACTATGAACATTATTAACGAAGTAGGATAAAAGTCCATCCATACCAATATTAGTGACGGTATTGTTATGTGAATATTTTGCTTTGAAATGATCTAAAAAAGAAATGAGTTCATAGATATGTAGAGCAAGATAAATTCCTGCTTAGGCCAAAATATCCAACTATTGACCTTGAAATGGTAAAAACATACCATGGATGATGTCTAAGAAGATGTGATTATAATTATTAGCCAATTCAAATGTGTTAGTCAAGTGCCTATCCAAGGTTTGAAGCAAGTAAATTTTGCTCTAACTTATGCCATTAATATGTTTATGAATTGATTAAATTTGAAGAGGTCATAACAAGTATAAGAGGAAATTTATTGTGATGATAAATTATGTTAGGACCCTCCTAAACATAACTCTTAAACCTTTTATATTATATTAGGTTATGAAGGGACATATCCCTTCACCATTCACAACTCTTAGTTAGATATAAATAGGGCATTGAGGATGTTCCAAAGGGCATCCAAGAAAACATTATTTAATCTTATTGTGGGTTTTACTCCAATACAACTGCGATTCAATATTCAACAACGATTCTTTGTGCATTCCATTCATATTTCAACTTGCAGGTACATAACAACTGACATCAAAGCCATTATAAGCCAGGTGTACTATCAAAAAAAAAAATATATATATATATATATATATATATATATTCTCCTCGGACACCAAGCGGCTTCCATCCAGTGAACAAGTGAAGTAAAACCACTGGTCTTAGACGACTTCGTTTTTCCCCGCTGCCATCCATTGTTTTCACTCTCCACTGCATCAAACAAATACAGCGAAGACATCCCATAATCCGTTTTTCCCCGCTGCCATAATCCGTTTTTCCCCATTGCCATATGTTTTTCCTATTATTCATATGCATAAGGACGTTTACCGACGAAGACCTCTCATAATCCCGACGACAAAAATCTACAAAAAAATCGAAGCAAAATAAGCATACAAGGGTTTAGAAACCATCCACCTGCGATAAAAAAAAAATCCTAATTCGCAACGAAAACGTCGTCAAAAACTCAAGGTTGAGGAACTCTGCAACGTTTCCGACGACTACAGTTCGTGGTGAACAAAAAAATAAAAAAATAAATTAAAATATTATAAGGTTTTTGTAAGGTTGCACGAAATTATTCGATCTCCAGAGCAAGGTTTACGACATTGGAGACGAGGACAACAAAAAATAATTAAATCAAATTATCCCACATTGCTGTGGGAGGGTCAAATTTGAGAGTTTAAAACATCGAAGGCGCATAAGGTTATTTGCCTAGCGCTCTAGGCATAAGCACATGTGTGCATAGGCAGTGCCGATTGTTGGCACGTGGTTTGTCCTGGAATAATTGACTGCATAGCAGTGTGTGTTGTTGACCTTCTAAACCCCACTTGTCAAACACCTCAGCGTCGCTCAGCCTTACCGCCACTTTCGCCCCGTGCTCATCTCTGCCATGCTTCGCCCGTCCGTCATCTCTCGGCTCTGCTTTGCCCCTGTTCCACTAGTTCGCCGCTCCGCCCTATTAACAACAAAACAATTTTTGCATAAAAAAAAAAAAAAAAAAAAGGGACAAAAAACAACAAAAATTGCAAATTGTTGACAAGAACCAAAATTTTTGCACAATTAGCAAATTGACGACAATAGCAATTTTTTTTTTGTTGCAAAAAATCTTGGTAGAAATAAAAATTCCCAAACAAGAACACTTTGAACTTATCAATTATGCCCTAAATGGCCGACGAAATGAGATCTCAAGACTCGATGAAGGAGATTGCGAAAGAAGTCTCAAAAGAAGTAGCCAAGGATATTATGAAAGAAATTTTGGGGTTTACACAGAAAATAAAAAACCTAATACAAGGAATGGCATTTTGGAAAGACAATTTGGAGGATAAAATTGTTGTCGGAATGGCAGATCTAAACATGAGCATCACCAACTCGAATACAGAGATATCCACTAAATTGGATGCTACAACCTATTCCATGGACCTAGTCCAACAAAATTTGCTGCTCATGCAGAATGGACAACAAAACACTACGCCACCACAACAAACGTTAATAGGGGGACCTCATACATCAATCCTCCCTCGTATCACAAAGCTAGATTTCCCAAAATTTGATGGAGGTGACCCCAAAAATTGGATATATAGGGCCGAGCAATATTTCACCTTATATCAAATTCCAGAGATTCAGAAAGTCCGTATCGCATCATTTCACTTGGAAAAAATTGCTACACGATGGTACCAATGGTATGAAAAAATAAAAGGTCCTTCCACATGGACTGAATTCACAAAGAACCTAATGTTGCGATTTGGTCCTACCAAATTTGAATATTTCACAGGATCTCTCACCAAACTTTGCCAAACATCTACAGTAAGAGAATACCAGGCACACGAGAAATTGGTAAACCTCACATCAGGACTCGATGCATCATTCTTTCAAAGCTGCTTCATTAGTGGCCTAAAAGATGATATTCGAATGTAAGTACAGTTACAAAACCCTATCGATATGATGCAGGCAGTAGCCTTAGCACAAATAGTGGAAGAGAAGATCAACAACCAGCATCGACTCAAAGACATATCCACAACAGACTTATAAAATACTTCCACCAACCAAAAATTAACTAAAGTCATGCCAATTAAACACATTAGCCCTAAAGAAATGAAGGAAAGAAGAGCAAAAGGCCTTTGTTTTCATTGTGATGAGAAATTCGTTCCGAATCACAAATGTATTACACCCAAACTTTATATTCTAGATGCAACTATTCCTAGTCAATCAACACTAGATGAAGAAGAAATCGAGGTCGAACTAGTGGAAGATATACCTGAAGATAAACCTCGAGGTCCGTTAGAAATTTCCTTCAACACCCTCATTGGGAATTCATCCTTCCAAACTATGAAAGTTCGTGACTCCTTTAAACAACAAAATATTATTGTGCTTATTGACTCTGGAAGTACACATAATCTCATCGACCCACACATGGCAAAAAAATCGACTGTTATATCCATCCTTGTAATAATTTTGAAATCATGATCGAAAATGGGGAAAAATCACTTGTAATGGGAAATGTCGTAATATTAAGCTCACCTTGGGCAATTACACCATCAAACATGACATGTATGCAATTCCATTAGGAGGTTGTGATATTGTTTTAGGTGTGCAATGGCTCCGAATGCTCGGTATAATTCAATGGGACCTTGACAACTTATGGATGAAGTTCACACAAAAGGATCACACATATACACTTCAAGGGATAAAATCTGGCCCTTCTCTACTATCCAGCTCTCATCGCATGGAGAAAGTTGTTCCTAGAGGAGGAAAGGCAAGGGTTGCCCATTTAAATTCTCTCCAAGCCATGACAAAGCCACCAACACTTCCACCTTCCCAATATCCTTGCTTGAGGAACAATGATATTAAAATGGTACAAGAACATGAGCACATACTATTAGCAAAACAGAGGATGAAACTTCTCACTACGAGCTTTGAGGACAAAGCTCCTTTTAAGGAGGGTGGCATGTTAGGACCCTCCTAAACATAACTTTTAATCCTTTTATATTATATTATGTTATTAAGGGACATATCCCTTCACCATTCACAACTCTTAGTTAGATATAAATAGGGCATTGAGGATGTTCCAAAGGGCATCCAAGAAAACATTATTTAATCTTATTGTGGGTTTTACTCCAATACAACTATGATTCTTTCTGCATTCCATTCATATTTTAACTTGCAAGTACATAACAACACAAATTATAATTCCCTAATGAGAACAACATATATATACAAATTAATGGAACTAGCTCAAGAGAAAAACCCCACTGACTATAAATGGGATCACAAGGTAAATAACATACTAGGTGGTTGTATTGTCAAATTTAAGGCATGCTTGGTGGCAAAAAGCTACACATAGTAGGAAGCGATTGATTATGAAGAAATGTTTTCTGATTGATTATGAAGAAATGTTTTCTCCACTACAAATATGGTGAATTTTCATATTATTCTTTTTATTGTAGCACAATTTAGTTGTAAGTTATATCAAATGGATGCAAGGAGTGCTTCCCTAATTGATGATTTGGAAGAGAAAATACACATGACCCAATGACAAGGACTTTAGTAATAGAAAAAATGATATTTACTCTGTAGGTTCACCAAGTCCTTATATTAAATTAAGCAAACTCTTCAAGCCTAGTACAATAAAATTGATCAATAGTTAAATGAGATTCACAATAAAAATGAGGTTCTCTGATACTAATTTCTATGTTAAAATTAGAAATTATAACATTATAACCCAAATTAAAAGGTAAAAAAATAATTGTTTAGTTTTTCATAAGAATCTTGATAGTCATTCAATTGTAAAGTTTTGGCACCTTGATCATGTTATTTTTATGTCAACACAAGCATGCTATATCATAATTGAAAAAAAATTAATGTCTAATAATTATACCTATGTAAGTTGAGATTAAATTATCAACTCACATTGATTTATATCCATAACATCTCCTTCATAGAACTGTTTATGCCATCCATAGTGGGCTAGGTATGCCAAGCTTGCTCAAAGGAAGTAAACATGTGAGATCTAAAATCTAAGATGGAAGCCAATATTTTTCATAATTAGGCAACCAAGGAACAAGAAAAAAAAGGTAATCTAAAGTCTCTCCATGTCTGCAACACATCACACATCTATAGGGACCAAAAATACCTCGTTTCATCAACTGATCTCATGTAAAGACCCACTTGAAAAAGAAGAAAGACTAAAAACCTCACTTTGAACCATAATGGTAGCCGCCAAATTAAGCTCTAAGAATTTTTTGAATAACTTCTTTCTGAGCTTCCAGTACCACCATAGACCACTCAGTAGTTGGGATCCATGCTCTTGTATGACAAACACCATCCATAATATTTGTGTATCAATGAAAAACTTTGACCCACCCTTCCTATGAAGTTGTTCCATTAAAATTTTTCATTTAAAAAATTGTTAAATTAACATAAAATATTCATTTTAAGTTTTTTTTTTTTTTTTTACATATGTGAATTGGTTACAATCATCCAAAGGCAAGGTTCCAACCATCAGCGACTGCATCCAACAAACCCATCCGTCTCGTTGTTGATGGTAATCTGACGTGAGATGGAGACCGCCGGATGCATACGGTTCATATCATGTCATCAGGCTGGTTCAACACGCGGCAGGAGATGGGGACCGTTGGATATGCAGGGAACGGACCACCGTTGTCAATCAAACGCAACACGTAGAGGATTCGGATGAGACTACGGACTATGTATAGGCACGCTTGTAAGATTAGAACCTAAGTCTCCTCTCGGAGAATGCACAACTTACAATCCACCAACCTCACGCACCTCTTAAGTCTTACTCCGAAATTTTTTTTGGCGTCTAGAATAACTGCTTCTTAAGAATCGGAATATTGTTTATTGGTTTTAAATAGATTAGGTGATATGTAGCTATCCTATCTTAATTTTACTAGACATGTAGGAGTTACGCTTGGTATGGAAACATTGTATCCATTCCATAAGCTGCCAAGTTTCCAATTGGAAGAAATTTTTAATGTCATTTACTTCTTCAAGCAATTTGTCCACATGCAACGATGACATTAATGTCTTTCTCATCGGTCGACTAGATGACATTCATGTCTTGCCTCGCATCTGTGGACTAGTTGACTTCTTTTTTAAGAGGTTAAACACACAACTTAAAAAGGATATTATATATATTTAGTGTAAGGAAATTTAAATCTGTCATCTTATCTTATATTTTTCACCGCGCAATCAAAATTTTATAATTTCCTTTTAATTCCAAATACATTTGTTTTCCGTGGTCCATTAATTGCTGTTTTGCTTAGATGTTCATGTAATTAACTAAAAGATGGTTTTGACCAATTGGTAAGCGGGGTGTTTATTACGAGAAGGGTTAAAAGTTAGTCTTACTCTTAGATTTTCATCTAGATTTATAACTATCACAAAGAAAAAACTATCAACCTTAGCCTTGCGGTCTTATGTACGACGCTCTCTTTCGGATCACATGAGAAAAGTTGGACGGCGAATCGAACACCGTCAAGACGTTAAACAATTTAATGCCGTCACGTTTCTTACCGGCTTCATATTTCTATTCCATGCCGTCACCTCTACATTAAAATAGAATCCCCTCGTTAATTAATGAAGAAATTGTGCACTTCACGTGCAAGAAAATAGTTTATAAAAGCCGTCAATTGACAGGAACCCGACGAGCTGTCTAGAAGGATTGCGATGCGCTCTCCATTGAATTACGTTAAAGATAGGACAGAATCACGACTGGAATTTAGGTGTAAATATTTTCACCCTCACGGTTAGTCGCGTATTATTATTACAATATAATTTGTCAATATAAACGTTATTGTTCTCCCAGTAAAATGGATAAGGTTTTAGTTTTTTTTTTAAGTCTAAAAGTTGAATGGAAATGTTCCCGTGTTTGTGAGTTTCCTGTTCTAGTTGAATGTCCCTAAGGTTGGGTACCGTTGACTTTGTTTAACCTAACAAACTAAGGTTTAAGTGATATTGACAATTCGGTGCTCCTAAGGGTCGGGTTTTTTTTGACTTTGTTTAACACAGTTTAAATGACATTGACAGTTCGATGCCCCCCAAGGCTCCGGTCTTATAACTTTGTCTAACCCAACAAGTAGGGTTTATAGGGGCATTGACTTTGTGATATTAAGAGTTCGATGTCCTCAAGGATTTGGTCTTGTTGACTTTGTCTAACCTAGCAAGCTAGGGTTTAAGTGACATTGACAATTTGATGCCCCCAAGGGTTGGGTCTTGTTAACTTTGTCTAACCCAACAGACTAGGGTTTAAGTGACATTGACACTTCAATACCTCTAAGGGTTAGATCATGTTGACTTTGTCTAAACCAATAAGTTAGGGCTAACTTTGTTTAAACCAATAAGTTAGGGCTGACTTTGTCTAACCCAACAAGCTAGGGTTTAAGTGATATTGACACTTTGATGCCCCCAAGGATTGGGTCTTGTTGACTTTATTTAACCCGGTAAGCTAGGGTTTAGGGTTTAAGTAACATTGATAATTCAATGCCCCCAAAGGTTGGGTCCTATTGACTTTGTGTAACTCAACAAGCTAGGGTTTAAGTGACATTGACAGTTCGATGTTCCTTCTCTGATTTTAATGGTTGCCTTATTTTTCTCCACTCTTTGGAGGAATTTCGATCTACTTGGTGGCTTTTATAGGCCTCAATAATTTGCAGGTATTGAGTACTGAATAGTATCTTTAGACACTTTGATATTTACAGATTTTGTGCTCTTTGGTTTTCTCCTCAAGTTAATAACCAATGCACATAATGATATTTAAGAGTAAATAAGTTAAACAATATAGAATAATGCAACAGTAGACTCACCTTATTGCTCCTTTAATGCACAAATATAAACTCTTAATGAACTTTTAAATGTACTAATAATTTCTGCAACTCTCTATGGAGTAATCATAAAGAACCCTTAAAAGTAACTTCCTTCTACATTCCTTGAAGACTATAAAATGCAGCCTTGTCTTTGCAACTTCTAAATTCTAAGAAGGTGTTTGAATGGAACTAAATAATAACCCAAGTTATAGTTCAACTAATGAACCTATTTGCACCCAAGTTGCTTACCTTACTGATATGTAGATGAAGGATTGCCGGGTAATTCGATTCACCTTATTGTTGTCTGAAACTGTAGTTTGGTAGCTTCAATTCTCCTTCGATGGCCTTCGGTTTTCTACTGTAGAAATTAACAATCTCTATTTTGGACTTGTTGTCAGATGGCAACAATTGTCCCAAACTAATCTTGCAAGAGTTGCTCCTTCTTTCAATCCTTTTTAGGTTCCTCGAACTTCGCTTATATCACTCTCTCTTGTAGCGGCGTTTGCATGCAGTAGGGCACAACGACGGGTCTGATTTGCAAAGACACAATAGAGTTCAGGTAAACAGTAGCAATAGTGCTCTCTTATGGCTTTCCCTATTCCTATCGATCAACAATGTGCTCTAATACCACTGATAGTTTCTACACTATTCTATCTACTTAAGAATCATAAAGGAATGAGAGGAAAGCAGATCTTCATGAACATGACTTGTAATAATATTAAAGTAGAATGATACAATCCGAATGGAACTATAAGTCCATTATATAGAAGAATAGGTTTATTGTTCCTCACTCTACCTATGACACTTGGTACAACTTGCATGACACTTGTCATGATTACAATACTTGAAGTAACTAACTAACTTTACTTTAAAGTAAACTCATACTCTAGTTATGTACCAAAAGGTGGTACATTTACATGACCCAAATAATGTAATATACTTTAAAAAATCCATGATATTACATTTTCATTTTTAGTAATTGAGACTTCTTTCATCTATATTTTTATGGTGCTTATTTATTTATTTACTTTTATTTTTTGTACACAAGCTCACACACACACCACGTCCCAAGTGGTTTGAACCTGGGTCTCCTGACAGAAATCCCAAAGCCCTAACCACATGGGTGCTTATTTCCCTAACCACATGGGTACTTATTGATATTATATTATATTCATGTGTAACCTTTGTGTTTCTCCTTTTTCTTTGGAATTCACTCTTGATCATTCTAAATTTAATGACAATATAACATGCATATCAAACATATGTTTATCACTATCTAGATCATTTATGATCAATTGCCAACACTCCAAAAAACAAGGATAAGATATTGTGAAAGTAAAGATTACATAGTCCATGAGTAAGAATTATATAATACTAACTTCTAACCTAATCATGTTTTTTACCAAAAAGTGGCACAAGTAGCTCATGAGTCCTTTGTATAAGCATCAAGCAAACTTGCTAGCATAGATAAAACATTTTCATGTTGAAGATATAGGAACAATCCTCTCTTCAGAAATAAGAAACTTCAAAGTGAAAAAGACAACTAAGAACAAAAACATAAAAATGACCAAGTTAGTAAACTATAAGGTTGTGGAATGGAAGTAAACTTTAGTAGAATTAATCACTTATGTAGTTATAATAACCATATGGAAAAAATTAAGCCATGAAACAGTCCATTGTGAACTATGTAAAAAATCAAAGCAACATTAGCTTAATCAAGAGTTGACTATAAGGGTTCAATATAATTGTGGAAAACATAGATCAAATACATTTATGTTTAAAATACAAGAAATAACGTCTATTGAACAAGAAGATTCTTTTGAGGCAATAAATGCAACTAAAACCAATGAATACCAAAATGGTCAAGTTAATATAGTATAAGGGTAAACCTTGATACTGTAATTAGTTTACATCATGATGTCACCATATGAAAAATATCCAAGATATAAAAGAGTGCAAAATGATTTACGTAGAAAAATAGAAGTAGGATTCTTTAACTAATAATCAACTTCAAGGATGTGATATAATTATGGACAACATAAAGCAATCATTTTCGTATTAAAAATATAAGAAAAAGATTCTACTTTGTGGAAAGATTTTTCTTGTAAAATATTCAATTAAGACCAAAGAACATCAAAATGAATTATCATGAGTTAAGATAATTTATTTGAAAATCAATATAAAAAAATCTTTGAATTTATTTTTTAGTTAATTATTTTGTTATAAATGATTTTTTTAGTTAGATATTTAAATGTAACCTTCTTGTCTTTTTAGTGAGGATCATCTAAACAACTAATTTAATTTCTTTATCTATTTTTGTGTTAAACTACGTCTAGATTCACAAATTGATTTTTTAGCTATGGTTAACTTGATTTTGTAATTGAGTTTAAAAAAAATTGTTTAAATTTTTCAGTTTTGACCCATAAATAGTGCCACCCAATTGCATATTTCCAATCTAGTGGGAGAATATGTCTCACTTCGTAATCAAAGTCTACGAATAATTTATGTTAGTTCAAATCCTATTATATGTCCTAACTCTTTGGTATCAACTATTGAATCTTGCATATCATTTTAAATCCTCTACAAAATTTGTCTTCCACAATATTTTTCTTTTTGTAGTGTATTTTTCTATTTCAATGCATTCCACCAATCATGGTTGATGTGAAGATGTCATGCATTTAAATTGCCAGAGTTACAAAAACCTCTAGCATATGCAAATTTGGAAATGCTAGTAACCTAGTTCTACAACATTCAAACTAACTACAAGGAGGCAAATCATTCATGGTGTTTTTAAGTGCTTATGAAGGTCTACTATATCTAAAATCAATCATGTGCAAGAGTAGACAAATACCCACTCACATGAAAGTGTATTAGAACATAGGTCCATTCAAGAGAAAATTATGAACATTGTTAATGAAGTAGGATAAAGTCCATCCATACCATTAATGGTGATATTGGTATGTGAATATCTTGCTTTGGAATGATCTAAAAAAATAATGAGTTCAGAAAAATGTAGAGTAGGATAAATGTTTGCTTAGGCCAAAATATCCAACTATTAACCTTGAAATGGTAAAAACATACCATGGATGATGTCTAAGAAGATGTGATTATAATTATTAGCCAATTCAAATGTGTTAGTCAAGTGCCTATCCAAGGTTTGAAGCAAGCAAATTTTGCTCTAACTTATGCCATTAATAGGTTTATGAATTGATTAGATTTGAAGAGGTCATAACCAAGTATAAGAGGAAAGTTGTTGTGATGATAAATTATGATCCCCTAATGAGAACAACATATACATATACAAATTAATGGAACTTCCTCAAGAGAAAAATCCCATTGACTATAAATGGGTTCACAAGGTAAATAACATACTAGGTGGTTGTATTGACAACTTTAAGACATGCTTGGTGGCAAAAAGCTACACATAGTAGGAAGGGATTCATAATGTTTTCTCCACTATAAATATGGTGAATTTTCATCTTGTTCTTTTTATTTTAGCACAATTTAGTTGTAAGGTATATCAAAAGGATGCAAGGAGTGCTTCCCTAATCGATGATTTGAAAGAAAATACACATGATCCAATGAAAAGGACTTTAGTAATAGAAAAAAATGATATTTACTCTGTAGGTTCACCAAGTCCTTATATTAAATTAAGCATGCTCTTCAATCCTAGTACAATAAAATTAATCAATAGTTAAATAAGATTCATGATTGAAAATGAGGTTCTCTAATACTAATTTCTATGTTAAAACTATAAATTATAACATTATAACCCAAATTTAAAAGGTAAAAAGACAATTGTTTAACTTTTGCTATGACAAACTTAAGGCTCTTGATAATCGTTCAATTGTAAAGTTTTGTCACCTTGACTACTTTATTTTTATGTCAACAAGTATGCTTATATCATATTTGGAAAAAATATAATGTCTAATTAGCATCCATTATACCTATGAAAGTTGGGCTTAAATTGTCAACTCACATTGATTTATACCCATACCATCTCCTTCATAGAACTCTATATGCCATCCATTGTGGATCAAGTATGCCAAGCTTGCTCAAAAGAAGTGAACATGTGAGATCTAAAATTTAAGATGGAAGCTAACATTTTCCATACTTAAGCAATTGAGGGATAAAAAAAAAGTAATATAGAGTCTTTCCATGTCTGTAACACATCACACATTTATAGGGACAAAAAATACCTCGTTTCATCAACTGATCTCCTATAAACACCGACTTATAAAAAAGAAGACAGATAAAAAACCTCACTTTGTACCATTATGGTAGCTAAAAAACCTCACTTTGGACCTACCAAATCGAGCTCTAAGAACTGTTTGAATAGCTTCCTTCTGAACTTCCAACACCATCATAGACCACTCAATAGTTGGGATCCATATGACAACCACCATCCATAATATTCTTGTAATAGTGAAACACTTTGTCTCACCATTCCTTCAAAGTTATTCCATCAAATATCTCCATTTGAAAAATTGTTGAATTAACATAAGATATCCATCTTAAGTCTTAGTCCAAATATTTGCTTGGCGTCATTAGATATCCATCTTAAGTCTTAGTCCAAATATTTGCTTGGCGTCGAGAACAACTGCGTCTTAAGAATCGGAATATAGTTTATTGCTTTTAAATAGATTTGGTGATATGTAGCTATCCTATCTTAATTTTACTAGTTATTCAATCAAATATCTCCATTTGAAAAATTGTTAAATTAACATAAGATACCCATCTTAAGTCTTAGTCCAAATACCCATCTCCAAATATTTGCTTGGCGTCATAAGATACCCATCTTAAGTCTTAGTCCAAATATTTGCTTGGCGTCGAGAACAACTGCGTCTTAAGAATCGGAATATAGTTTAGTGCTTTTAAATAGATTTGGTGATATGTAGCTATCCTATCTTAGATATGTAGGAGTTACGCTTTATATCGAAAAATTATATCCATTCCATAAGCTCCCAAGTTTTCAATTGGGATAAATTTTTAATGTCATTTACTTCTTCAAGCAATTTGTCCACGTGCAACGATGACATTCATGTCATTCCATTACTTGCCTCGCATCGGTGGACTAGTTGACTTGAGGTTAGACACACACAACTTAAAAAGATATTATATATTTGGTGTAAGGAAATTTAAATCTGTCATCTTATCTTTTTCACCGAGCAATCAAAATTTTATAATTTCCTTTTAATTCCATATACATGTTTTCCGTGATCCATTAATTGCTGTTTTGCTTAGATGTAATTAACTAAGAGATGGTTTTGACCAATTGGTAAGTGGGGTGTTTATTACGAGAAGGGTTAAAAGTTAAGTCTTAGTCTTAGATTTTAATATAGATTTATAACTATCATAAAGAAAAAACTATCAACCTTAGCCTTGCGGTTTATGTACGACGCTCTCTTTCGGATCACATGAGAAAAGTTGGACGGCGAATCGGACACCGTCAAGGCGTTAAACAACTTAATGCCGTCAAGTTTCTTACCGGCTTCAAATTTCTATTCCATGCCGTCAACTCTATTTTAAAATAGAACCCCCTCGTTAATTAACGATGAAATTGTACACTTCACGTGCAAGAAAATACTTTTTAAAAGCCGTCAATTGACAGGAACCCGACCAGATTTCTAGGAGGATTGCGATGCGCTCTCCGTTGAATTACGCTAAAGATAGGACAGAATCACGTTTGGAATTTAGGTATAAATATTTTCACCCTTACGTTTACTCGCATATTATTATTACATTATAATTTGTCCATATAGACGTTTTTGTTCCAGTAATAGGACTTCGGCTTTATTTTTGGGAGGTTCGTATATTTAAAAGAGAGAGACTGGATGGTAGTGGTTGAACGTTTGCCAGTTAGCTACCCCGCCCCAGTTCGTTGCATTTGTTTAACCTAACAAGCTAGGGTTTAAGTGACATTGACAGTTCCATGCTCCTAAAGCCACATCATATTAACTTTGTCTAACCCAACATGCTAGGGTTTAAGTGACATTGACAGTTAGATACCCAAGTTTCGGATCCTCGTGACTTTGTCTAACCCTATAAGCTAGGGGTTATAGTGACATGTGACATTAACAATTTGATGCCCTTGAGAGTCGAGTCTTGTTGATTTTATTAAACCCAACAGGCTAGGGTTTAAGTGATTGACAATTTGACGCCCTAAGGGTTGGGTTTGTTGACTTTGTCTAATCCATCAGATTAGGGTTGACTTTGTTTAATCTAACAGGCTAAGGTTTAAGTGACATTGATAGTTCGATGTCCACAAGGTTCAGGTCTTGTTGACTTTGTTTAATTCAACAGGCTGGACTTTGTCTAACTAAATCAGTAGGTTAGAGTTCACGTGTTTAACTAATCCAGTAGGTTAAGGTTTATGTGATATTGACATTTTGATGCCCCTAGGGTGACAACACCTAATTATGATACTAGCTTAGATATATAAAATATATATATCTATAAACGTCGAGAGTTATCAATCTCGATACACCTATAAACGCCGAGAGTTATCAATCTCGAGGCACTTATCTCATTTCTTGGGGGTGTGATAGATAGGCGCCTCGAGATTGATAACTCTCGACGTTATATATATATATATATATATATATATATATATATATATATATATATATATATATATATATATATTTTATATATCTAAGCTTAATGTCTGCGGATAATTTTCTTAATGTCGATTTTTTTAATAAAATATTAATATTGTTTACGGCGTGGCTGACCTTTCTGGCTGTTATTGTAGGACGCCTATCGACGTAATTAAAGTTTATTTTTTTGGTTTATTATTTTAATAAAGAATTTAATGGATATTAGTTTTGGTAGATTAATTTTTATACTTCATGATAATTACATGATTTTTTATCATTCTTTATAAAATATATAATTTAGTTATGTTCTTTTGACAATTGTATAGGTTTTACATTGATTTTGTGCCCCAAGGGTTGGGTTTTATTGATTTTGTCTAACCTAACAAGTTAGGGTTTTAAGTGACATTGACATGTCAATGTTGCCAGCGATCGTGTCTTGTTGACTTTGCTTAACATAGTAAGCTAGGGTTTTAAGTGATATTGACATGTCAATGTCCTTAAGGGTTGGGTTTTGTTGACTGTTTAAACCAACATGTTAGGGTTGACTTTGTCTAATCTAGCAAGTTAGGGTTTAAGTGACATTGATAGTTCGATACCTTCAAGGATCGGGTCCTATTGACTTTGTCTAACCCAACATGCTAGGGTTGACTTTATCTGGCAAAATAGACTAGGGTTTAAGTGACATTGAGAGTTTGATGCTCCCGAGGGTTAGGTCCTATTGACTTTGTCTAACCTAGCAAATAAGGATTTATAGCGACATTGACTTTGTTTAACCTAGCAAGTTAGGGTTTATAGTGACATTGACTTTGTCTAACCCAGCAAGTTAGGGTTTATAGTGATAACACCTAATTATGATATATATATATATTTTTGAGCGAAAAACCCCTTGCGGGGTCGTCTTGGTCTGAGAGACCACGAACAGGGGGTTCTACACCGTCAAAGTCACTCGAGAGTCGCATTCGACCTTGCCCGCACCAACATTATCAATTGGATTTTGGATACCCAATTCAACTTTTTGGTAGGGTGGAGATTTGAACCTGGGACCTCCCTTGGAGGATTGCCCTCTCCTCTCCAACTCACCTACAACACCTGGGTATGATATATAAATTTAGTATTTGTTTATAATTTTAATTAAAAGTTTTTAATGGATATTAGTTTTGGTAGATTAATTTTTAGGGTTTATAGTGATAACACCTAATTATGATATATAAATTTAGTTTTTGTTTATTATTTTAATTAAAAGTTTTTAATGGATATTAGTTTTGGTAGATTAGGTTTTATGCATGAATTTTTTATCATTCTCTATAAATTATATAATTTAGTTATGTTATGTTCAAGAATTGTATAGATTCTACATAAAAGAAGAAAGAAATGATGTGGGAATTTAGTAGTAAAACAACCAAAGCAACATAAAACAATAATTTTTATCTTGAGAATTTTTTAAAACAAACCTTAAAATGAGTTTACATTTATAAATTTTTGATAGAAGGCTTATTCAAATTTTAATGATTCTAAATAATAACTACCTATAAAAGCATTATGGGGACCAATATTTATTTAAGGTTCAAATAATTAGATCAGGATAAAAAGTTGGTCAGATAAACACATTGCATATTAGGGAGGGAGGGTCTAAAGTATTTCTTCAAATAATTTTAATTCTTCCAACTACTATAATATATTCTTTAGAAAGATATATCATAATCTGCTCCAAGTCCACCAGGCTTTGAATAACAAGAGTCACATAAGGGTTTGAAGAGCAAGAACCGCAAAAGGAGGGAGGATGAAAGGAAGGGACTAGGTGGAACTATGGATAGAATAAATTTCACAGATGTTGTAAAGGGTGCTCAACCTCCAACAATTCCAATTGGCAGACAAGGTTTTTTGCGTCAACCTCTTTGAATGCCAAGGATTGATCCCAGGAAAATAGACTTTGGTTGCATATGAGTGGTGGATGGATATCCAATTGTTAATCTACAATGATCTGACATTCAAGATGGAATTGCTACAATGGAGCAATGAGGGTTTATTTATCGATACTTGGGCTTTCGACCATCCTTACCTGCTTTTAAAAGTTGGGCTTTGAAGTAATGGCGAACTCTAGGTGAGTTTAATATCTCAGATTATCCTAATGGGTATTTTTTGGTGTTATTTTCTAATGAGGAGGATATACAACAAATATTCCAGGGTGGTCCTTGGTTTTTTGGTTGAGCTAGTTTGTTCATGAAACCTTGACATTCTTTATTTAAGGTTGAGGAGGAAATACCTTCAGTAGGACCTATATGGGTTAGACTTTTTGGTTTACTAGCTAAATTTTGGAATCTTATACTCTTCTTAGCAATTGGTAACACTTTAGGCACCTACATGATGACAACATATAGCACAATGCGGTTTGAGAATTTTATTTATGCTTGGATCTGTGTGCTCATAGACTTTAATAATCCCCTACCAAAAAAATCACTTTATAGTTGTTAAAACTGAACATGACATTGATACCAATGAAGAGAGCTAAACATAATAAGGAGCAACAAAATAAATATGCAAACACAAAACCATTTTAGAACAAGAGAATAACAAGGGAAAACCCCCCTTGGGGGATGTCTAGACATTCCACTTTTTTCCATTAGCAATATCAAATAAATACTATATTACATCTTCTACAAGGCAAACCCTAGCATATGTCGTTGCCAACTCACATGTGCATGCAAGGTGACACCTCATCCTTACACATTGACACCTCATCCTTGGACTTTGACCCATATTACAAATGTGTGATTACATAGGCATTTAATGCCAACATTCTTCCCTTAATGATATATTTGTAATTTTGCAGTACAAACAATAATTTTTTACACAACCTTTCATGAGCACAAGCTAAAAAAAGTCCTTTTGAAGACAAGTAGCCTTAACCTGGTTACTACTAGCCTTTAGGTCTATAACTTCGGCCAACTATATCTAGTCGTTCTAAGACCTAGTCACCCTACAAGCTACCTCCAACCTTATAAACACATTATATTTAACTGTTACCCTCAACCATATACCGATAAGGTAACAAAAAAGTTAAAAAAAATCCACTTTTAAAATATTACAAATATTATTGGAGCTAACTTTGAGAACATTACACTAGGCAACCACCACTAGCATCCACACCAGTCTCTTTTGGGTACAACTACACTAGTTATAGTAGCATTAACAACCCTACAAGCTACACTAGTTATAGTAGCCAATAATCCAACTACACCAGTTACAGTAGCTTCTTTAGGTACAAGCTACACTAGTTACAATAGTTAATACTTACCCAAAACTTGTGGTACAACCAATAAACCATCTCAAAAATTCTTCAACAACTTTGCAAAACACAGATCTTAGGTTTTAGATCTACACAACACACTAAAATAGGAAGAATACCAACTGCAAAATGAAACCTCATGCATTGACACCTCTGTAACTTGCATAATAAAACCACTAAAACAAATATTTCTAGCCTTAAACTCCAACACCTATTCAAAAAATAAACATCTAAATATAGACAAAATATAATATCACTATCAAAGCTCACAAGGTCTATCGCTACCAAAGCTCACTAGATCTGTCATTGTCGGAGCTCACCAAATCTGTTGTTGTCAAAGCTCACCAGATCTACCATTGCCAAAGCTCACCAAATCTATCGTTGTCGAAGCTCATTAGATTTGCTACTGTCGAAGCTCACCAGATCTACTGTTGTCAAAGCTAAAAAATATTCAAATATTAAACCCTATCATGAACAATCCTTAATACAAATTTACCACAAGCTATAAACCCTTGCATTTCTTCATACAATGCCATCAACTGCCTAGGTTCAAGACCATAGGCTCTGATACCAAATATTAAAATTGAACATGACATTGATACGAATGAAGAGAGCTAAATATAACAAGGAGCAGCAAAATAAAATGCAAATAAAAAACCATGTCCTTACATACACATTAACACCTCATCCTTGGACTTTGACCCATATTACAAATGTGTGATTGCATAGGCATTTAATGCCAACAATAATTTGGGGAAGAAACTTGGGAGCAAGAAGTTGATTATAAAAATGTTTCCTTTAGGTGTTGGGTCTATCATGAATACAGTCACTTAGTTAAAGATTGCAAATATATATTTTTGAAGCAAACAAAGCAAGATCAAGGTCAGAAGAAATTTTAGGTTCTTAAAAAAAAACATGTTACTAAGAAAATGAAATCTATAGATAAGTAAACCTCCTAAGATAATAGGTTTTCAAAATTTGCAGTGGAATATGATTTAGAGGATGTGGATGATTCTATGGAGACAGATTTTAGAAACCTAGTTTTTAGATAGCTCACAGATTCCCCACCCAAAAATAGTCAAAGGATCTTCAAAGAAAGCCACTAGTTTGGTTAACAGTAATTTTGAGACCTATCCTCGGCAAGGGAAAACTCACCAAAAAAACACAAAATGGAGAAGAAGGTCAAACAAGGCTTTAGTTCTCAAGGAGGATCCCAGGGATCTATGAATCAAGCTTTATTCCTATATTCTCATTCAACAAAAAAAGATTTAAATATAGAACCATCAAGAGTTAGTCAAACCTCCAATAAAAAAAAAAAAGTTGGATACAAACCAGAATGCAGGAAGGAAAACAACTTTGGTTCAAATTAAAAAAGAAGGGTAAAAGTTGATTTCAACAAGTCTTTGGATGAAAATATTGGGGAAACAAATCAAGGATGAAAATACTGGTGGAATTTGCAAATGAGGGATGTTTTTCTTCCTATTATTTCTCTAGATGGCTCTAATTATAAAGTTACCTTGTTCCTTTTATCTTTGTATTAGCTTCTCTCTGGTTCAGTCAGGGTTTTTTTTTTTTTAGTTCCCAGCTTAGGTAGATCTTTCTTTTATATCTTCTATTGATTATTGGCTAAAATACCTATTGGTTTGGTTTGGACTTAGATGTAATATGTTTTTTCCTTCCTTTATTTCTTTAGTGTGTGTGTGTTTTTGTTTTTTGTTTTTTGTGTTTTTGTTATTTATTTTTTTGTGTCTTGTGTTGTTTTGTTGTTTTTGTGTGTATTTTGTGTTTTGTTGTTGTTGTTGTTTTGTTGTTTGTCTTTTGTGTTTTTGTTGTTTTAGGCATGCTCTTTAAGTGTGTCTAAGGGGGTAGGCTAGGTGTGAGCTTTGGGCATATTTTAGCGGAATAAATACCCCTCCCTCCTTGGGTCTTATCCGAAAGTGGCACCCTGAAAGGGGTGTTTTCCACCAAAAAAAAACATATTATTTAGAAAAAAATCAATGTTGTATCATTGAAATTGTAAGATGTCAAATGTTAACCATAAAAAACTTTTAGATTTGGAAAAATTAATCTTCAACATAAAAAACTTTTAAAGTTGGAAAAATTAGACTTCAATATGATGTAGTTTTTGGAATATCAAGAGTTTCATGCTCTCTCTTAGTAAATTCAATCAATTAAAACAAAAATGCATTGTATATGTACCATTCTCTCCTTTAATCGAATAATGGTTTTTCTTCTAAAGTGATTTTTTTTTACCTTGAGTGTGGGTAGGAAAAGTTGTCAAGGCATAGTGTTTTCTAGGCTCCATATTAAGCTAAATTGGAGAACCAATGCTAAACAACATGTGTAAGAATGGGAGAAAAATGACAATGCGTAATATTTTATGAAATAATTAGACCCAACTATTGATGAAATGTCAAAGGACAATACCATCTACAACTATGTGGTTTAATATTCTCAAAAATGATAATGCGTAATATTTTATGAAATAATTAGACCCAACTATTGATGAAATGTCAAAGGACAATACCATCTACAACTATGTGGTTTAATCTTCTCAAACACCATCTCTTAGCTTCCTAGCTTGATCAAATAAATTTATCTTTATTTAGATTTTCACTTTTTCCATCCTTTGAACTATCATATATTAAAAAGAGTATTCTTATGAAATGGAATGAGATGTTATTTTATCCTTTTCTTGGTTGTGAAGCCAAAAAAAAAAAAATATCACAAGGTCAAAGTCTTTGATCTAACCCCTTACAATATGAAAAAGATGGTAAAAATATGTTGAACTGAAGTATGGATCAGATGATTTAGAATTGGAAATAGATATCTAGCCTTCACTATCCACAACCATACTCTGATCTAGAGATTAACTTTATAGAATTCAATTAACTTCAAATATTAATGATAGAAAAAAATTCACTTCAAAATATCTATACGACAAAAACCATATTTACCAATTTTTTTTATAAAAGTTTTAAATAATTTCATTGTTTGTTATCTGATAGGAAATTGTACATGTCTAAATTGAGTCTCAACTTAATATAGAATGACATTATGGGATTTAAATCTATATGGTTTTGTGAAAAGAGTTTAACATTTATCTCCTCTCCATTAAAGCAATGTGATAAGCAATAAATTGTAAAATTTGACAAGAAGGTTAACAAGGAAAGTCATTGTAATTGTTTCTCTTTTAACCATGTTTTAATTATATAAAAAAATAATGCACTTATATGCATATAAGTTAATTTTTTTCCTGAAAAAATCTATAACTTTCATTTCAACGTTTGAATTTTTTTTTACAATGATATGGGTATTTAATACCCTCATAAGCCTTACTAAACAACCCCATTTATACCTAATCTAGAATCTCTTGACAATGACTCAAGGTTTTATGAAAAGTCTATCAAACTTGTTATAATAATAACAACCTATTGCAAGCCTTCAATCATCTTATACAGTGTCATTTTGGTACTTCAACCCTTGTAGCCATTAGTCATCTTTCATATACGACCTTAATTATCAAAAGATATAAAAATAACACAAAAGGTATCCTAAACCATGACTTTTATAAAAAGGAAAAAAATATCAAAAGGGTGTAGACTGTGGTGGAATCACAATCCCACACATGACTCCTTCCTTTAACCAAGTATCAATTGGAATGTCCAAGGCAACTTTTGATAGATCATTTGCTAACTCATTTAGTTCTATGTAGATATGTTTATAATATATCTCTGTAAATGATGCTTTTAGCAATTTTACTTGCTCATAATAAGGCCTAAGTATCAAATTTTGCATCCTCCTAAACCTGAAGCCCAATCCATCGCTAATTTTATATCACCAAATGCTTGAAGTTTTGCTATTCCCTGTTTCAAAACCATTATTAACAAAAGAACAAAGTCTTCCACTCTGCCAATTTTTTGGTACCTTCACCAAGACCTACTATGAAAGTGAATTTATGATTTTCATCTTGATATAACACTCTTCCTACCCCATATCTACCTGGCTTGTCTTAACAAGCTCCATCGAAAAAGGCCCAAGACTTCACATATCCACTATTAAATTGCCAACCTATCTTACAACCTTTAATTTGGGTTTTCTTTTATGTCTTCATAAGTATATTTGATTAAGATTTAACTTGTATAGGTAGAATTTCCTTGCTTTCAAACAACATAAAATTTCTTGCCAACCACAGACCCCACACCACTTTTAAGGGAATGCACCTATATTCCTTTAGGCCTTTTTTTTTGAACCATTATTGCATATTCACGAAACAATTCCTTGTTGGCCACTATCCCTTTCCATTAGTCATGGGTAGAATAGACCTCCATACGTCTCTTGAGAAATCATAGTGAACTAGTAGATGATCCATTGATTCTTTCCTGTTACACAAACTACATTAACTTGGACCCTAACATGACCTATTTTGTAGAACATCCCATGTCAATGCCTTCTTGCATATAAGTTAATTACATTAAGTATATGATGATAAAAAGAGATATTACTCTCAATTTTATAATATAAAATTGGTATTTATTTTATTTATATAATAATTTAATTTTATAGTTTATTTATTTTTATGGAAAACACCCCTTTTAGGATGCCACTTTCAGGTAAGACCCAAGTAGGTAGGGGTATCTATTATGTAAAAATTGCCCAAGGTTCACACTTGGCCTTAACCCTTTGGCACACTCAAGGAGCATGCCTAAAACAACAAAAATATAAACAACACAAACCAACAAACACCAACACACAAAAACAATGATAAAAAAAACACAAAAATAACAAACAACAAAAAAACACAAAAAAATACAAGAACAACAAACAACAACAACAAAAAAATAAAAAACACATGAAACAACAAAACCATACCAAAAAAACAAAAAAAACACAAAACACACAAAAAAACAACAAAAAAAACAACACAAAAAACACAAAAACAAAACACAACAAAAAACAATACAATAACATACACACCAAAAAATTAAATTGATGGAGAAAAAATATTACATCTATGGTCTTTCTAGGCCAACATTACTTTTAACCAAGAATCAACACAAGAAACATAAGAATGATCTTTTTGATTTGGGGACCTAAAATACCTTGATTGGACCAAAGAGAGGCTAATACAAAGAAAAATGAACTAGGTACCTCTAGTACTAGAGCCATCTAGAGAAAGGATAGAAAGAAGATCATCCTTGATATGTAAAGCCCACCATCTAGGAGGGAAACCATAACAAGATCACCTTTATCCAACACCCAATTAGCTAAAGCAACAACAACTCTATTATGTTCTCTGACCACATGATTGCATTCAATTTTCAAAAAGACCATCTAGATTAATTGAATATTCTTACCAATTCTTTTTATTCTCCAATCAACCTTATGAATATTAGGAATCTTCAACAGATTAATCATGACTTGGGAGTCAAATTCAACTAGCACCTTTTGCCATCCAACCTTAGTAGCCTCTCGAAGGCCTTTGAGGATACCATACCCCTCAGCAAGGTTATTGGAAAGGATACCCAAATTCTCAGCAAAAGTGAAAACCAAGGAACCATTTGAAAGTCTACCAATTCCTCCCACACTAGCTTTGTTAGGGTTCCCCCTAGAGGCTCCATTCTATTGACTTTTCCAAAATACGTTGGAGGAGGTTGCCAACTCCTTGTTCTATCCATATTTTGATTACTCACATTCCCTTTAAGATGGTTTTCAATAGTAGAGTGAATCTTCAATATTTGCATAACTTGATCCCATCATTGGTGGGAGTCCTAGGGGTGATTAAGGAGTTATTAGATTGATTTAACTAAGTTGGCAATGATATTTTGCCAAATATAGTGAATATCCTTCATTTCCTATTTTAAAATCTGGTTGTTTCTTTCCTTCCAGATATTCCAAGGCAAGAAGATGGCTCCCATCCAAACTAATTCTCTAAAAAAATTATCAACAACCTCCTATTTAGGCCAATACCTCCAAAGTTGCTCAAGAGTACAAAAATTGAACCATTGTAAACTGAGTAAGATAGCCATTTTCCTCCACAACTCAAAGGCTAAGGGACACTCATAAAAAATGACTAAGAGTTTCCATATTCTTTCCACACATCTCACATCTAGAAGGGCCATGAAAGCCACATTTCATAAGTTGCTCACCAGTGAGCACTCTTTGATGTAATAAAAGCCAAACTAAAAATCTCACCTTAGGCCAAAGCTTCTGATCCCATAGTTGTGTAAATACGTCATAGGTCTAGTTGGGGTTATTGTGGTATAAGGCCAAATAATCTTGAACAACAATATACTCACCTGTAGTAGTGTTGTTCCATCCAAAATAGTACTTATCATGATACTAAGATAGATCTCATATGAAGGATGCATTGGATATCTTTCCTTTGCCTTTCTAGAATTTGAATAGGCCAATCCTCAATAGGGATCCAATATCTACCAACATCTAAATTACTAGTCTAGTACTGATAGTAATTAGCTACCTTTATCCAGTTAACTTGGTGAAGCTTCTCCATCAAAGGCCTTTAATCAGGGAACTGAGTTATCAAAGGTTTGTGAACGTCCCAAGAATCTATCCAAAAATTAGCTTATTGACCATTGCGAATCATACAAAATAATTTATTCTTTATGAAATCCTCACCACTCCTAAGAACTACCAAAATAGGAGAACCTATGGTAGGAAGTTGATAGTGAACAAGGTCTTTAGAACTTTTGTTTTTAGCATATTTGGCATGAATATTATTAGTCCATAGGGTATTGGGGTTATTCATAATCCTCCAATACAAATTACAACTAAAGCCTTATTTTTTTTATAGTAGACCAGAATCTTAACCCCCTTCATGCTTGTGAAGGCATAAAATATCCCATTTTACCAAGGCCCATTTTTTTCTCCTTAGTACCACTCCAAAGGAATTGTTGATTGATTTGATCTAGTTTTTGAAGAACTACCTTTGGAATTTTCAACAAAAAAAACATAAATAGGTATAACTCGAAGGACTAATTTTACCAAGGTAATTATATCCCCAGATGAAGCCACCTATTGGTTCACTTTCCAATATTTTTCTTTACTTTGTCCAGCAACCAATTCTAATATTTTTTATTTTTATTTTTTATGTTCTAGATGTTGATAGGAATGCCTAAATAAGTGATCATAAGGGAGGCCTTATTATATCTTAATTTATTTAGAACCGTGGATTCATATCTGGGATAATAGTGAAAGTGAAGAACACAAGCTTATACTGAGAGGGGGGTGAACAATATAAGATAAAACTTTTACTTTTCTTTCCAAATATTATCCAATATTATCAATTGCAATAACTTTCCAAAGCAATATTATCTAATATCATCAATTGCAATAATGAGACAATGCACAAATCATCACACACATGAGAGACACAAATTTAACGTGGTTCACCCAATGTGGGCTATGTCCATGGAGAAAATATTTCTTATAAATTTTCTCAACCAATCTCTTGGGAACCAATTCCCTATTACAATGTTTATGGACACCAACCCAAAGGAGACACCAATCCCCTATGCTCAAGTTCATGGATCTCTATCCATAGGAGATACCTATCCTATCTACTCTGGTTTGTGGATCTCTATCCATAGGAGACACCTCTCCTTTTTGCTCTGGTTTGTGGATCTCTATCCACATAAGACACCTCTCCCCTTTGATCTGGTTCGTGGATCTCTATCCATAGGAGACACCTCTCCTTTCTACTCTAGTTCGTGTATCTCTATCCACAAGAGACACCTCTCCTTTTCTCTGGTTCATGGATCTCTATCCACAGGAGAACTCTATCCCCTTTGCTCTGGTTCATGGACCTCTATCCACAGGAGACACCAACCCCCTCAGCTCTGGTCTGCTCCAAAGCCTACTCACAACTTTGCTCAAATATGCTTCAAGTCTACACACAAGACTTGCTCAAATATGCTTACCAAAACCTGCTCTTAATTTTGCTCAGATTTACTCCAAGTCTACACATAATACTTGCTCAAATCTGCTTACAAAAATCTGCTCTTAACTCTGCTAAGATATGCTCCAATTCTACACACAAGACTTTCTCAAATTTGCTTACCAAAACCTGCTCTTAACTCTGCTCAGATCTGCTCCAAGTCTACATACAAGACTTGCTCAAATATACTTACCAAAACTTGCTCTTAACTTTGCTCATATTTGCTCCAAGTCTACACACAAGACTTGCTTAAATTTGCTCATAATACATACTCAAATATGCTCATAACACATGCTCAAATCTGCTCATAACACATGCTCAAATATGCTCATAATACATACTCAAATACACTCAATTTATGCATACAACTATTTCATATTCCCAAAAGGTGCTTTCTTTGACTAAAGTAGTTTAGACATACTCTACCCAAATTTTTTTTAACCTTTTGAACATATAGAGAATGATATGCACTAACAAAAACTCAATATGTTTTTCACATTCATTAAGTCTGTCGCTTTCACATGTTTCTTATTTATTGCATTCTAAAGGTAGCTCTAGTCTAGCTCTTGATAACTGACCTGGTATTTGCTGATTTGTAACTTCACTCTAAAAATTACCTTGATGATGATGTGCCTCTAGAACCTGTCTCAAAATAATTTTCCTTTTGATCCTTTAAGAAATCTGGTTAGTGATTTTCAATTCTAGCATAGATAAAAACATCATCCACTCAAATATTTCAAAAGGTTCCTACAATAAATCTAGAAAATCAATGCCTTATTTCTTCTCTTTAATCTTTCAAGAATAAGCTTCTAAAACCCTAGGATCCCTTTTTCTATAATGCAAAAATTACACTTGGAAATAAATCAATTTACACCTTATAACTCCAAGCTTAAGCTAGTAAAAATTACACACAACAATAACCACAAAGAAACTTTATTTCTCCTCTCAAAATACAAGATATATGACCTTTTAAACAATGCTCAAATCACCTTCTAAGTATTTTATTTATACACACATTACAATAAAAAATATTCCTTTATACACCTTATGTCTCCACTACTTAATTAATACCAAACTTTCTACCTGTAACAATGCCAAATGAACCAGTGAATAATTTTCCTCAAACATGCATTGATAAATAAAAAATTTGGGAATCGAACTCACAAAATTTTCCAACGTAGAGCCCTAGCAACAACTAGATATATATCTTGGATACCCTAATAGGTGGTAACAAAAGTCATCGCATGCCATCCAAGGTCCTTCATGGGCCAATAAAAACTGTTTCCAACACTGCCAAGCAAAATGTATGCCCCTGAATTCGACCCTGCAACCTCTTTTCCCCCAATGCCTTATCGCTAGCCTTGTGACCAGTTGGGATAGCTAGCCACTTGAGAATCAAATACAACAATGTGATATTTGTTCCTCATTTTGATTCATGAAATATATATATTTTTTCTTTCTGTATCACTGCACAAAAAGATATTCAAAATTTTGCATGCACATCAAACATTAGCCAAAAGCATCCGTTCTCCAAATGTATTAAATCCACCTTTATTTATATGCACTTTGAAGCTTTGGGGAAAACGTTGACGCTTTCAAAAATAATCATGTCGGGCTCTTAGAAATGTTTAAGGTGTTCCCTCCAAGTCTTTTTAGTGCCTCAACCAATTCAAATGTTTATATTATAATATTTAAAAAATATTATAATATTATTCTTTAAGCCTTTGATCTTTGCAAAATAAACCTTTCCATATTTTTCTTTTTCTTTTAAAAAATAAATCCTTTTGGCCCAAGTATTATAATATTAAAAATATTATAATATTGTCTCTTCTCTTTTAAACCATGACCTTAACCTTTTAGGCCTCCTTATGTAATATTTAAACCTTGTTCCAAAACATTGTCCCAAGCACTCTTAACCTCTTGATCCTTATTTATAATATTTAAAAATAAATATTATAAACCTTTTCTTTACAATAAACCCTTGCTTGAGGTATATCTATCCAACCTTAGAAGAATATTTCTGCCTTGAATACCATGCAATCTTTTGACATCAATGACAACTCTTGACATCAATCCTTTGCTATCAATGACAACTCACTATGCTCAATATTTCCAACAATCTCCCCCTTTGTCATTGATGGTAACCCTTACAAAAATATTCCTTTTACTGTAACTAGATTTCCAAATTTCTCCCCCTGAGAAGGCTGCTCCCCCTTACTCAATTCTCTCCCCCTTTGACATCAATGGCAAAGGGCTCCTTGGGGCTAAAAGATAAGATATTTAGCATAGCCCCCTCACCACCTCCTCTCTTGAGGTGATCAATTTTGGAATGGGAGTAGAGCTACTCCCAACTTACAATGCTCTTCTTCCTTTTCAAACTTCTTTTTCCACACTTTTGTAGTCATACCCTTTTGATCCTTTTGAGCATCCCTATTTTTTCTTGTTTTTGGAAGTTTTGAAAATTCTGTTCTACACCACTTTGCTTTATGTCTAAAATTATTACAATTGTAACATCTGATGTTGTAGTTCATGGAAAGTACAAATAACTTAAAATTTCTCTTGGTGAGGCCACTATCATGTCTGCCATGAACCCTACAATGTATAGCTTTATGACCAAAATTATTACATGAGTAACAATAACCTTGGAAGTAGTATTCATATTTTCTTGGAGGATATTACCGCATGCTTCTCTCTCTGTTTTTCTTGTGATGGTCTCTATTAATTTATTGTGCATTGTTTTATTCCTTATTGATGTTTCCACTTATCAACTTATCAATACAGGTCTTAGATTCTTCTTCATATTCCTTCTTTTATGCTTCTATTTCTTTTGAGCTTGTCTCATATTTTTGACTTTCCTCAAAGCCAAGTCTAGTCATCATAAATGGAGATCTCTGTGTTTTGATAATATCATCCAAATATTTCGAGATTTTCCTAAACTAATATATCTTATTATTGAATTTTTCAAGTTCCTTCCTTATAATGTCAACTTCATGTTCTAGTCTTTCACATTCTAGTTATTTTATTTTTAACTGTTCAATCAAACTTTCTTCAATTTCCCTTGCCTCTTCAACCTTAAATTTTAAGTTAGTGATATCTTGTAGAAGCTTTGCCTTTGTTTCCTCATCCTATTGAACTTGAGCCTTCAATATTAAGTTCTCTCTTTTCAACTCATCGATTTCAACAAGAAGTTTCTCTTTCATATAAACTATGACTTCTTCTTTCTTTTATGATTTTTTTTCTTTTTCTAGGTCTTCAATGACAAGAACATCTTCTTTCTATTCTACTTGAACTTCAATAGGAGCATATTCATATTGGTTTTCAAAAGGAGTATCCTTTTCCTCTTCTATTGCCAAAAATAGAATCTCTTCATTTTCGCTACCTGAAGAAATTTCATCACTGTCACTTGAAGTACTACTTGCTTCTTCAACATAGAAAATTTTCTTGTGTCTTTGAAAAAACTTCTTCTCATGCTTGCCTTGATCATGCCTATTTTTCTTTTCATACTTGAATTTTCTTTCTTTCTTTTTCTTGTATTATTTTTCATCTTCATTGCTACTATATCCATTTTATGGACAATAAGCTGCATAGTGACCAATGTTGCCACAACTAAAGTATTTCACAGTATTCATATTCTTGGGTTTCCTTAAAATCTTCTTATTTATTCTTAAAAAATTTACCTCTTCTTCGCTGCTTGATTCATAACTATATTCTGATTCTTCATCCTTTGTTTTCTTTGAAGCTTTGAATGTTTCCTCCCTTTTGTATGTTTGATCCTTTTTTGTTCTCATCTCATAAGCCATGAGAATCCCATGTAGTTCATCTATCCTCAAAGTTATGAGATCCTTTATTTCTTCTATTGTTGAAACCTTGCATCATACCTTATGGGAAGTGATCTTAGAATTGTTTGAACAATAGTAAAATCCTCAATATTTTCTCTAAGTTCATAGATGGTGTTAACAACCTCATCAACACAAAGTAGATACCTAGCAATATCTTCCTCATCTTTCATCTTTA
This sequence comes from Wollemia nobilis, assembly GCA_028583015.1. Taxonomy (NCBI): domain Eukaryota; kingdom Viridiplantae; phylum Streptophyta; class Pinopsida; order Araucariales; family Araucariaceae; genus Wollemia; species Wollemia nobilis. The sequence continues at coordinate 1,798,430 of JAQPPZ010003577.1, forward strand.
ATTCCTCAAACTTCCTCTTGTGGATCTGAAGATTTGCCTTCTTAACCTTGTCATCTCCTTCATATGTATTATGTAATTTATCCTACATTTCTTTTATTTATTTGTAGAGCATAACCTTCATAAATTCTATTTCTTATAATCCACTTGAAATTACATATATTGCCTTGGCATTATTTTCATATAGTTTCTTACCACTTATATCTATGGGAGGAGTTGCAGGTGGTGTATACCCATTCTCTATTGAATTCCATATATCAAATCCCTATGCCATGAAAAATATCTTCATTCTACCACTCCAAAAAACATAGTTAGTTCCATTAAACAATGGAGCTCTATGTGTTGAAAATCCTTCCTGATTAGCCATCTCTGTTCCTGTAAGATCTTCCTTCAAGATGTTAGGCTTTCCTGAAAGGAACCCTCTCTGATATCAATTAAAGAACACAATCTTATACTGAGAGGAGGGGTGAACAGTATAAGATAAAACTTTTAATTTTCTTTCTAAATATTATCCAATATTATCAATTGCAATAACTTTCCAAAGCAGTATTATCCAATATCATCAATTGCAATAATGAAATAATGCATAAATCATCACACACATGAGAGACACAGATTTAATGTGGTTCACCCAATGTGGGCTACGTCCACGAATAAAATATTTCTTATAAATTTTCTCAACCAATATCTTGGGAACCAATTCCCTATTACAATATTTATGGGCACCAACCCAAAGGAGACACCAATCCCCTATGCTCAAGTTCATGGATCTCTATCCATAGGAGACACCTCTCCTATCTGCTCTGGTACATGGATATCTATCCAAAGGAGATACCTCTCATTTTTATCTAGTTCATGGATATCTATCCACATGAGACACCTCTCCTTTGCTCTAGTTTGTGGATCTCTATCCATAGGAGACACCTCTCCTTTTTTATTTGGTTCATGGATATCTATCCATAGGAGACACCTCTCATTTTCTCTGGTTCGTGGATCTCTATCCAAAGGAAAACTCTATCCCCTTTGTTCTGGTTTGTGGACCTCTATCCATAGGAGACACCAATACCCTCAACTCTGGTATGCTCCAAATATTGCTCACAACTCTACTCAAATATACTCCAAGTCTACACACAAGACTTGCTCAAATATGCTTACCAAAACCTACTCTTAACTCTGCTCATATATGCTCCAAGTCTACACACAAGACTTGCTCAAATCTACTTACCAAAACCTGCTCTTAACTCTGCTCAAATCTACTCCAAGTCTACACACAAGACTTTCTCAAATATGCTTACCAAAACCTGCTCTTAAATCTGCTCAAATCTGCTCCAAGTCTACACATAAGACTTGATCAAATCTGCTTACCAAAACCTGCTCTTATCTCTGCTCAGATCTGCTCAAAGTCTACACATAATACTTGCTCAAATCTACTTACCAAAATCTGCTTTTAACTCTGCTCAGATCTGCTCCAAGTCTACACATAAGACTTGCTCAAATATGCTTACCAAAATCTGCTCTTAACTCTGCTAGGATCTACTCCAAGTCTACATACAAGACTTTCTCAAATCTGCTTACCAAAACTTGCTCTTAACTCTGCTCAGATCTACTCCAAGTCTACACACAAGACTTGATCAAATATGCTCATAACACATACTCAAATCTGCTCATAACACATGCTCAAATATGCTCATAACACATGCTCAAATTTGCTCATAACACATGCTCAAATTTGCTCATAACACATACAAAAATGAACTCAATTTTTGCATACAACTATTTCATATATCTTTCCAAAAAGGTGCTTTCTTTGACTAAAGTAGTTTAGACATATTCTACCCAAAATTTGCTTAACCTTTTGAATATATAGAGAATGATATGCACTAACAAAACCTCAATATGTTCTTCACATCCATTCAGTCCGTCGCTTTCACATGTTTCTTATTTATTGCATTCTAAAGGTAGCTCTAGTCTAGCTCTTGATAGCTGACCTGGTATTTTCTGATTTGCAACTTCACTCTAAAAATTGCCTTGATGATGATGTACCTCTAAAACCTATCTCAAAACAATTTTCCTTTTGATCCTTCAAGAAATCTGGTTAGTGATTTTCAATTCTAGCATAGATAAAAATATCATCCACTCAAATATTTCCAAAAGGTGTCCACAATAAATCTAGAAAATCAATGCCTTATTTCTCCTCTTTAATATTTCAAGAATAAGCTTCTAAAACCCTAGGATCCCTTTTTCTATAATGCAAAAATTACACTTGGAAATAAATCAATTTACACCTTATAACTCCAAGCTTAAGCTAGTAAAAATTACACACAACAATAACCACAAAGACACTTTATTTCTCCTCTCAAAATACAAGATATATGACCTTTTAAACAATGCTCAAATCACCTTCTAAGTATTTTATTTATACACACATTACAATAAAAAATATTTCTTTATACACCTTATTAGAGAACAAGAACCTATCCAATCTTTCCATGATACAAGCAGAGCCTTACAATCTATTAGACCAATTAATGAAGCCATTATCTGGCTAGATGTCCACAAGATGAAGATTTACTATATATTCACTCATAAGGTTTGAGCTCCTGTCTAGGATCCTATTTTACCCATCTTCACTTCCAAAGATAGGATGGTATTGAAGTCTCCTCTGATCAAGACCCAAGCTTCAAGAAAATGAGAGATACATTATCTTCATTTTTCCTCCAAAGTAATTGGGGCATAAATAGTCAAGCAAAGCATAATTTGGTTAGATTATCTACTTTACGCAACCATAGCTAAGAGACCCCAACTACCAACCATATGGTGAATAATGATCTCTTTTGGGTCCTATAGGTAAGCAATATTGCTAGAATACTCATGGGAGATGAGTGAAACAAATTTTCCTATAGGCCAGATTTTACTTGCAATAGACTCCATTTCCCCTATAGACATCTTTGTTTCTTGAAGAAAAACTAGATGTGGTTGGTTTGTCTGAATCATTCTTCTAATTTTGTTTTGTTTTGAAAGACTCCTTTTAAACCCTCTAATATTCTAAGTGATTATCTTCATTAATAATAAGGCTAAAGATGTTGGTAAGGGCATTAATTTTACCGTACTCTACAAGATTTTCACATTCTTTTACCATATGATGCTGATTAGTCTTACGACCTGCCTTTTGGTTAGTGCCCATCTTCATTTTTTTCTATTTCTTGTCTTACCCCAATTGAATCTAGGTGGCTTCTAACCCTGAAGTATGTGTATATGCAACCAAAACGTTATTGAAATGTTCAATTTTTTTTTTCTTGGGGTCTGAATTATTTAAAGTTTTAGCATTTAAAAGATTGTTCTTCTTGTCTGTGTTTTCTCTATTTTTTTGTTAAAAACCTTTGATTTCTTGGTTTGTCTTTGAGTCCTTCCTTGCATATTTAAACTATGTTTCTAAGATTTTTTCCTCCATTATGTCCTCTTCCTCACCTGTGAGGTTATTTATGGAAATAATTCCAAACGTATTAGTTGACAACATCGCTTGATCCTTCATAACTGATTTCTTTTAGTGTTCTTCTTAGGCATTTGGAACATTCTAAGTTTGTGTCCTCTTTCTTTTTATTTGGAATCTTATTTGGACATACACTAGCCAAATAACCATATTTATGGTGTTGGACATTTTGAGTAGATGAGTTGTCATTGATGTCAAGAGTGAGTGGTCATTGATGTCAAAAGTCAGTTTAAATGAGCAGTGCAAGAAGAAGCAGTTCCGCAATTAGTGCAAAAAAGAGAGCCCACTTCTAGATGGTCAGATCCGGTTCCAGGTGGTCAAATGTGGTCCAAAGTGCAAAGAAGAGGCCCAAGAAAATAATATTATAATATTAAAAATGGAAATTTAAATTAATTAATATAATTTTATTATAAATTAATTTATTAACTTAATTAACTTTGAAAGTTATTTAAGTTAATTATAACTTAATTTTAATTTAATTATAAATTAATTTATATTAATTTAAATAACCCTAAAGTGGGTTATAAGGTTTAAATTAAAATCAAATTTGAAATTCGATTTAGCGTCGACATTTTATGGCACGAGGCCTTCATGTAAAAAAGGAGGGCAAATCCTAAGTCAAAGTCCCCCAACACATTTGATTTAATTAATGCCCCCTAGATTCGTGCGCAAGGGAAGAATATTAAGTTTCACGTGTTTTGAGGTTTTGGTGACAGCAACGAAGACAAGTAGGAGCAAGACTCCTCTTATTTCGCACAGTGTTGTGTAGCGTAATTGGTGATGATAGGTTGTGTTAAGGCGTGTGGTATGCGGGAGAACAAGGTTTGAAACCTGTCGAGTATTATTTTGCAAGGGAAGAGCGCATTCTATTTTTTATGCCACGCTGTTCAAAAGGAAAGAAAGAGAAGGCTTGCACCTTCCACTACCCACGGAGGCTCGTAGCCCACATGGTGGACTAGCACCTCGATAAGGCGCTCGGTAGGAGGAAGCCTTGCATTCGAAACCCATTGTGGCCTTTTGGCTAGTGTTAAAGGTATGCGTTGATGTTAATTGCCTTGGTCGCTTGATTATTTCAAATGTCCTAAGGTTGGAAAAGTAAAATATTTTTGATGGTTTATAAAGTTTATTTTTGCTTAAATTAATTTGGATATTGAGTATTTGAGGGAGATAAAAGGGTAGGCAATATTATTTTGAAAGTTTAAATTTTGGAGGATGTTAAGTTAATTTTTGGAGTTATAAGGTGTATTAAGGTGGGGTAGGCAATAGTATTATGAGAAGACTTGAGAGTAGAGTTGATTGATTGATTTGTTCAAACCTTGGGTTAAGGTTTGGGGCAGATCTAGCAGAGTTGAGTTGTGATTGAGTCAAGCTTTGTGTTAATGCTTGAGGACAGATTTGAGGATAGATTTAAGGATAAATTTTGGTGCAAACTTGAGGACAGGTTTGTGCCATACTAGATATAGATATTAAGCAGATTTGTGCTATACTGAAGGACTGTGTTTAGTGCAGATCAAAGATAGATATTAAGCATATTTGTGCTATACCAAAGGACTATATTCAAGTGCAGATCAGAGATAGACATTGAGCAAATTTGTGCTATATTGAAGGACCGTGTTTAGTATAGATTTGAGATAGAGCTAAGAGCAAGTTTTGGAGGTGACAGAGTATAGAGGACGATAGTCTCTAGTGGATAGAGGTCCATTAGCTAGGGTAGTGAGGAAATGTATTCTGAGTGAGGACAAGAGTCTTCAGTGGATAGAGATCCATTAGCCAGTGCAATGGAGGTAGTAGTTCTTCTAGAAGATCACCAGCCAGAGCAGAGGAGAAAGGAGTTCTCCTATGGATACATATCCACAAATCAATTGAGGATATTGGTGTCTCTTGTGGATAGAGATCCACGAACTTGATTAGGGAATTGGTGTCTCCTTTGGATAGAGGTCCATAAACATTGTAATAGGGAATATTTCCCAAGAAATTTGTTGAGATAATTTTAGTGAAATATTTTCTCTGTGGAGTAGCCCACATTGGGTGAACCATATTAAATTGGTTTCTCTATTGTGTATAATGATTTGTGCATTGCTTTGGTTACTATTGTTGATATTTACATTTATATTATTGGATAATATTTTTTGGGAAAGAAAAGTAAAAAGTGATCTTATACTATTCACCCCCCTCTTAGTATAAGCTTGTGTTTTTCATATGGCATATTCTGCAATAGAAAGGAATGTTCTCATAGTCCACCACCTGCTCTCAAGTATCCTTCTCAAATTTTAATGATATATTTTGTGGAAGGGGTTTGTCAAAATCTATTAAGACACAAATTCGAGCATAAATAATGTGTTCAAATTTGTGTACTATCAACAATAATAATGAAAATTCCAAGGGAGTTTCCAATTATAGAAAATAAAACCCGATTTCAAAATTCAATTGGGATGCCAAAGAGCCTAACCCACATAGGTCCTATAGAAGGCATCTCTTCTTAAAATTTAAATATAGTGTGCCAAGGCTTCATGAAAAACCTTACCCTTCAAAAGAACCAGGGTTCCATTAGCTGCTCTTAGACATCCCAACATAGTTTTTTTGAGATCAATCATAGGCATTCTTAGACGTCTACAAGGTGCCTTAGGATTAATATTAGCATTAGTCTAGGACTATCCACCATAGAGGGCTTCCCTAAAATTCATTGTTGGGGATGAATCCCCGAAATCCTTACCCTTGAAAGGGGTTTCCATGGTGGATTTGTTTTGGGGGCATTCCTTAGCAGCAAGATTGCTTGAGTTATGAATCATTTTTTCTTTTCTCAAGGAGGATTCTCTTATTTGATCTATAGTTTGAAACTTTTTTTTGGGTCTTTTTAATGCATGCCTCAAATATCGAGGAAAGGTGTGATTTTTTACTTTTTTTTTGGGTAGCAAATTGGAAGTAGTTTTCAATCAAGTTTGTAGCATGAAGATTTGTTGAATGAAGAATTCCTAACCCATAGTGGGTCTCCTACAATATATCATTCATCTATCTTGGGCAAAAACAACAAAAAAAACAAACTAACCGCCAGGGCCTGTAAGCCCCAAAAAACAACCTTTGTCATCACCTACACTAGACCCACAAACGAAACCCTCACACAACCACCTTCAAAACCCTTATTGCTTTTCCAACGTTTTTTTTTCCAGGCATATCTCCTTTCTTTTTATGATGCAAAATATTATAGTTAAAAGTTTTTAAAATAGTAAATTGATATGTCATATTAATAAGATCTAATATATTTAAAAAATTTGAATAGTTATTGGAAATTCTACTTTTGTTGCATAGTATTATGAGCTTTTTAGATTAAATTTGTGGGGGAGGAATCATGAATAATCACTGAATTATTATTGTATTAAGTCTAACATAGAATCCACCTATCTTTTTTTTTAAATAAACCTTATACAATTTAATACTTTTATATTTAACTACATGTATAGATAAATTAGATAGTCTTTATCATAGCAATGCAGTTTGTTTAATAGTGTACCATAACTAAAAGTTATTAAAATTACATCAGGATTAAAGTAGACTTAGCATGGGCACGGGTGCCCACACAATAACTAAAAATATCAACTAATCAATTTGGTAGCCTTACAAAACCATATTATCAAGACAATATAAAGTGTGTAAGATTAATAAGAAAATTTTGTTAGCATGTAAGCTAGTTTTAACAATGTCAAATGATTAAAGTTCTCATACAATATATAAAAATGGGATACACAAGTATTCAAGCAAATAAACAAACTCACTATATTTTTGAGAATTATAAATAAAGTATTCTAGTACAAATGATGTATTTTTCAATGGGTTACATGGGATTGAAATGGGCCCTACCTGTATTATATCATCACCACATAGTGGTATTACAATAAAGCTTGGATATTATCCATGTATCATTTGATAAGATTCAAACCTTTGTCTCCTCGAAATGTTGAGGAATTTAACCGGTTGAGATAATGCCACTTGATTCAAACGAGTTTACACAGGTTTTATGAGGGGTCTTGGTCTCCTCATACTGAGTGGGATTTGAACCTTGGACCTCTCAAAGAGAGGCCAAAGCCCTTACCCATGTAGTAATCTTACAACTTAGTACAAATGATGTATTGCAATATCTTCATTATTACGTTTTCTTCACAAGTTATCCTTATTATAGCCTTTACAAAAACTCTTGATATTTCAACTTTAACTAACTCTTCATCTCCCTAGAATCAATGGAGATATGACTCTTTATATTTCTCCTAGGAGAAATATATTTATTGACTCCCTAATAATGACAAACCTCTAATGATTACTAAATGACAAATATTTACAAGACTCCTTCACACCAAATATTTACAAAGTACTTCCAAGGTACCAAATAATGTAATAAACTCCAACACCCCCTCGTATTACATTATTTGGTATGCTTTCAATATTTGATTTTAGTTTTAGTCTTCAAACTTTGATTTTAGCAATGACTTTGGCTCTTGCATTCTTCATAGCTCTTGTTCTAGCACTAATTATGTATTGACGTGTTCTTGTCCTTTTTTATTTATTTTATCTTTGTTTATTCCTGGATCAATTGCATATTATTTCTTTCTTGCATGTTTAAGTGTTATTTTATTTGTGATAATAATCAATATAGGATCATTTATGGGTGAATCTATAATTATTAATCTCTTTTTCTTTTTGTAGAAATATTTTAACATTTCTATAATTCTATTCCATTTTATTATGTTTATCCATCCACAATACACATCTATTTTATTTTTCTTTTCTTGACAAATTTTTTGAGACTGATTATTTCTCCACAAATTTTACAATTTTGAAGGATTCAACATTTATTTTTATGTCTATATCTATTGTAACTGTTTATTTTTCTTATTTTATTTTTAACAAATTTTTTCTTGTTGTCAATGTTACCAATGCCAACATTCTTTGCTTTGGTGTCATTGTTTCCTATGAAAAATTCATGAATATTTTAGAAACTATCATCATAATCCTTTGAACAATTCCAAATAGTGCTATTCTTATTATCATCAACATTATTTGAATGTTGAAAAAATAAATTATCACTGTCATTAACTCTAGCAACTTGGCTTTCATCATGATCATCACAAATATTGATTATTTCACACCATGCATCTACTAATATAGTACTTATTTTATAATTTTAATTTGTTTCTAATTTGTACTATAAAATGTAGAGAGATTCATAATTATATCTCCCGTAAGTGCCTTGTGAGTTTATTCATGTTCTTCCTCATTATCATAATTTATTTCTTGTACTTCTTGAACCATGTGTCCTTTTTTATTTTCCCATTTTGGATTTTATTGTTGTGTTTGTGTATATCATTGCTGATTTGATTGATATTGTCTTTGTTGATATCTTTGAAAAGGTCTATGCATTTGATTCCATTGATTGAGTGAATTATATCTTCAAAATTTTGTGATGTGTCCTTCTTTGTTACATATATGACAATATTTATTTTTCATTCAGGTTGATTCCGATGACAAAGTAGAAGTTTATTTTTGCTAAAATAAAAGCATTATTTGTCATTTCATCTCTTAATTTTCTATTTCATATTCTTGAAGAATATTAACCAATTCATCAAATGAATTTTTTTTTTGATACTTGAAGAGATGTGACCAGTGTTTTAAATGATTTTGGAAGCATTGTAAGTGTAACTTGGACAAGAAACTTGTCTTCTACTTTCCCTCCCATACTTTGTAGCATTGATTTCATATCAACTATCCTTTAAATAAGATGTTCTATAATTTCACCATTATGAACTCTTAGTGAATATAATTATTATTACAAGTGTAAAATAGTAGCTTCATTCTTTCCCTCAAATATGGTGCATAGTTTATCCCAAGCATATTTTGAAGTATCAACCTCAGTTATATGCGCTTTTAATTCATTCAATATAAGGTGTATTAAGGTGGGGTAGGCAATAGTATTATGAGAAGACTTGAGAGTAGAGTTGATTGATTGATTTGTTTAAACCTTGGGTTAAGGTTTGGGGCAGATCTAGCAAAGTTGATTTGTAATTGAGTCAAGCTTTGTGTTAAGGCTTGAGGATAGATTTAAGGATAAATTTTGGTGCAAATTTGAGGACAGGTTAGGAACTAATGCAAATTTGTTTTTGCCCAAGGAGGCTTCTATTATTTGATCTATAGTTTGAAACTTGTTTTTGGGTCTTTTTAATGCATGCCTCAAATATCGAGGAAAGGTGTGATTTTTTACTTTTTATTTGGGTAGCAAATTGGAAGTAGTTTTCAATCAAGTTTGAAGCATGAAGATTTGTTGAATGAAGAATTCCTAACCCATAGTGGGTCTCCTGCAATATATCATTCATTTATCTTGGGCAAAAACAAAAAAAAAACAATCTAACCTCCAGGGCCTGTAAGCCCTAAAAAACAACCTTTGTCATCACCTACACTCGACCCACAAACGAAACCCTCACACAACCACCTTCAAAACCCTTATTGCTTTTCCAACGTTTTTTTTTTCAGGCATATCTCCTTTCTTTTTACGATGCAAAATATTATAGTTAAAAGTTTTTAAAATAGTAAATTTATATGTCATATTAATAAGATCTAATATATTTAAAACATTTGAATAGTTATTGGAAATTCTACTTTTGTTGCATAGTATTCTGAGCTTTTTAGATTAAATTTGTGGGGGAGGAATCATGAATAATCACTGAATTATTATTGTATTAAGTCCAACAAAGAATCCACCTATATTTTTTTTAAAATAAACATTCTACAATTTAAGACATTTATAGTTAAATACATGTATAGATAAATTAGATAGTATTTATCATAGCAATGTAGTTTGTTTAATAGTGTACCATAACTAAAAGTTATTAAAATTACATCAGGATTAAAGTAGACTTAGCATGGGCACGAATGCCCACACAATAACTAAAAATAGCAACTAATCAATTTGGTAGCCTTACAAAACCATATTATCAAGACAATATAAAGTGTGTAAGATTAATAAGAAAATTTTGTTAGCATGTAAGCTAGTTTTAACAATGTCAAATGATTAAAGTTCTCATACAATATATAAAAATGGGATACACAAGTATTCAAGCAAATAAACAAACTCACTATATTTTTGAGAATTATAAATAAAGTATTCTAGTACAAATGATGTATTTTTTCAATGGGTTACATGGGATTGAAATGAGCCCTACCTATATTATATCATCACCACATAGTGGTATTACGATAAAGCTTGGATATTATCCATGTATCATTTGACAAGATTAAAACCTTCGTCTCCTCGAAATGTTGAGGAATTTAACCGGTTGAGCTAATGCCACTTGATTCAAACGAGTTTACATAGGTTTTATGAGGGGTCTTGGTCTCCTCATACTGAGTGGGATTTGAACCTTGGACCTCTCAAAGAGAGGCCAAAGCCCTTACCACTGTAGTAAGCTTACAACTTAGTACAAATGATGTATTGCAATATCTTCATTGTTACATTTTCTTCACAAGCTATCCTTATTATAGCCTTTACAAAGACTCTTGATATTTCAACTTTAACTAACTCTTCATCTCCTCAAAATCAATGGAGATATGACTCTTTATATTTCTCATAGGAGAAATATATTTATTGACTCCCTAATAATGACAAACCTCTAATGATTACTAAATGACAAATATTTACAAGACTCCTTCACACCAAATATTTAAAAAGTACTTCCAAGGTACCAAATAATGCAATAAATTCAAACACCCCCCTGTATTACATTATTTGTTATGCTTTCAATATTTGATTTTAGTTGTAGTCTTCAAACTTTGATTTTAGCAATGACTTTGGCTCTTGCATTCTTCATAGCTCTTGTTCTAGCACTAACTATGTATTGACGTGTTCTTGTCCTTTTTTATTTATTTTATCTTTGTTTATTTCTGGATCAATTGCATATTATTTCTTTCTTGCATGTTTAAGTGTTATTTTCTTTGTGATAATAATCACTATAGGATCATTTATGGGTGAATCTATAATTATTAATCTCTTTTTCTTTTTGTAGAAATATTTTAACATTTCTATAAATCTATTCCATTCTATTATGTTTATCCATCCACAATACACATCTATTTTATTTTTCTTTTCTTGACAAATTTTTTGAGACTGATTATTTTCTCCACAAATTTTACAATTTTGAAGGATTCAACATTTATTTTTATGTCTATATCTATTGTAACTATTTATTTTTCTTATTTTATTTTTAACAATTTTTTTCTTGTTGTCAATGTTACGAATGCCAACATTCTTTGCTTTGGTGTCATTGTTTCCTATGAAAAATTCATGAATATTTTAGAAACTATCATCATAATCCTTTGAACAATTCCAAATAGTGCTATTCTTATTATCATCAACATTATTTGAATGTTGAAAAAATAAATTATCATTGTCATTAACTCTAGCAACTTGGCTTTCATTATGATCATCACATATATTGATTGTTTCACACCATACATCTACTAATATAGCACTTATTTTATAATTTTAATTTGTTTCTAATTTGTACTATAAAATGTAGAGAAATTCATAATTATATCTCCCGTAAGTGCCTTGTGAGTTTATTCATGATCTTCCTCATTATCATAATTTATTTCTTGTACTTCTTGAACCATGTGTCCTTTTTTATTTTCCCATTTTGGATTTTATTGTTGTGTTTGTGTATATCATTGCTGATTTGATTGATATTGTCTTTGTTGATATCTTTGAAAAGGTCTATGCATTTGATTCCATTGATTGAGTGAATTCTATCTTCAAAGTTTGGTGATGTGTCATTTTTTGTTACATATATGACAATACTTATTCTTCATTCAGGTTGATTCCGATGACAAAGTAGAAGTTTCTTTTTGCTAAAATAAAAGCATTTTTTGTCATTTCATCTCTTAATTTTGTATTTCATATTCTTGAAGAATATTAACCAATTCATCAAATGAATTTTTTTTTTGATACTTGAAGAGATGTGACCAGTGTTTTAAATGATTTTGGAAGCATTGTAAGTGTAACTTGGACAAGATACTTGTCTTCTACTTTACCTCCCATACTTTGTAGCTTTGATTTCATATCAACTATCCTTTAAATAATATGTTCTATAATTTCACCATTATGAACTCTCGGTGAATATAATTATGATTGCAAGTGTAAAATAGTAGCTTCATTATTTCCCTCAAATATAGTGCATAGTTTATGCCTAGAATATTTTGAAGTATCAACCTCACTTATATGTGCTTTTAATTCATTCAATATAAGGTGTATTAAGGTGGGGTAGGCAATAGTATTATGAGAAGACTTGAGAGTAGAGTTGATTGATTGATTTGTTTAAACCTTGGGTTAAGCTTTGGGGCAGATCTACCAAAGTTGATTTGTAATTTAGTCAAGCTTTGTGTTAAGGCTTGAGGATAGATTTGAGGATAGATTTAAGGATAAATTTTGGTGCAAATTTGAGGACAGGTTAGGAACTAATGCAAATTTGTTTTTGCCTAAGGAGGCTTCTCTTATTTGATCTATAGTTTGAAACCTGTTTTTGGGTCTTTTTAATGCATGCCTCAAATATCGAGGAAAGGTGTGATTTTTTACTTTTTCTTTGGGTAGCAAATTGGAAGTAGTTTTCAATCAAGTTTGTAGCATGAAGATTTGTTGAATGAAGAATTCCTAACCCATAGTGGGTCTCCTGCAATATATCATTCATTTATCTTGGGCAAAAACAAAAAAAAAACAATCTAACCTCCAGGGCCTGTAAGCCCTAAAAAACAACCTTTGTCATCACCTACACTCGACCCACAAACGAAACCCTCACACAACCACCTTCAAAACCCTTATTGCTTTTCCAACGTTTTTTTTTCAGGCATATCTCCTTTCTTTTTATGATGCAAAATATTATAATTAAAAGTTTTTAAAATAGTAAATTGATATGTCATATTAATAAGATCTAATATATTTAAAACATTTGAATAGTTATTGGAAATTCTACTTTTGATGCATAGTATTCTAATCTTTTTAGATTAAATTTGTGGGGGAGGAATCATGAATAATCAATGAATTGTTATTGTATTAAGTCCAACAAAGAATCCACCTATATTTTTTTTTTAAATAAACCTTCTACAATTTAAGACATTTATAGGTAACTACATGTATAGATAAATTAGATAGTATTTATCATAGCAATGTAGTTTGTTTAATAGTGTACCATAACTAAAAGTTATTAAAATTACATCAAGATTAAAGTAGACTTAGCATGGGCACGAATGCCCACACAATAACTAAAAATAGCAACTAATCAATTTGGTAGCCTTACAAAACCATATTATCAAGACAATATAAAGTGTGTAAGATTAATAAGAAAATTTTGTTAGCATGTAAGCTAGTTTTAACAATGTCAAATGATTAAAGTTCTCATACAATATATAAAAATGGGATACACAAGTATTCAAGCAAATAAACAAACTCACTATATTTTTGAGAATTATAAATAAAGTATTCTAGTAAAAATGATGTATTTTTTCAATGGGTTACATGGGATTGAAATGAGCCCTACCTGTATTATATCATCACCACATAGTGGTATTACAATAAAGCTTGGATATTATCCATGTATCATTTGACAAGATTCAAACCTTTGTCTCCTCGAAATGTTGAGGAATTTAACCGGTTGAGCTAATGCCACTTGATTCAAACGAGTTTACACAGGTTTTATGAGGGGTCTTGGTCTCCTCATACTGAGTGGGATTTGAACCTTGGACCTCTCAAAGAGAGGCCAAAGCCCTTACCACTTGTAGTAAGCTTACAACTTAGTACAAATGATGTATTGCAATATCTTCATTGTTACATTTTCTTCACAAGCTATCCTTATTATAGCCTTTACAAAGACTCTTGATATTTCAACTTTAACTAACTCTTCATCTCCCCAGAATCAATGGAGATATGACTCTTTATATTTCTCATAGGAGAAATATATTTATTGACTCCCTAATAATGACAAACATCTAATGATTACTAAATGACAAATATTTACAAGACTCCTTCACACCAAATATTTACAAAGTACTTCCAAGGTACCAAATAATGTAATAAACTCCAACACCCCCTGTATTACATTATTTGGTATGCTTTCAATATTTGATTTTAGTTGTAGTCTTCAAACTTTGATTTTAGCAATGACTTTGGCTCTTGCATTCTTCATAGCTCTTGTTCTAGCACTAATTATGTATTGACGTGTTCTTGTCCTTTTTTATTTATTTTATCTTTGTTTATTCCTGGATCAATTGCATATTATTTCTTTCTTGCATGTTAAGTGTTATTTTCTTTGTGATAATAATCACTATAGGATCATTTATGGGTGAATCTATAATTATTAATCTCTTTTTCTTTTTGTAGAAATATTTTAACATTTCTATAAATCTATTCCATTCTATTATGTTTATCCATCCACAATACACATCTATTTTATTTTTCTTTTCTTGACAAATTTTTTGAGACTGATTATTTCTCCACAAATTTTACAATTTTGAA
This sequence comes from Wollemia nobilis, assembly GCA_028583015.1. Lineage (NCBI taxonomy): Eukaryota > Viridiplantae > Streptophyta > Pinopsida > Araucariales > Araucariaceae > Wollemia > Wollemia nobilis. The sequence goes on from JAQPPZ010003577.1 coordinate 1,813,459, forward strand.
GGATTCAACATTTATTTTTATGTCTATATCTATTGTAACTATTTATTTTTCTTATTTTATTTTTAACAAATTTTTTCTTGTTGTAAATGTTACCAATGCCAACATTCTTTGCTTTGGTGTCATCGTTTCCTATGAAAAATTCATGAATATTTTAGAAACTATTATCATAATCCTTTGAACAATTCCAAATAGTGCTATTCTTATTATCATCAACATTATTTGAATGTTGAAAAAATAAATTATCACTGTCATTAACTCTAGCAACTTGGCTTTCATTATGATCATCACATATATTGATTGTTTCACACCATACATCTACTAATATAGCACTTATTTTATAATTTTCATTTGTTTCTAATTTGTACTATAAAATGTAGAGAGATTCATAATTATATCTCTCGTAAGTGCCTTGTGAGTTTATTTATGTTCTTCCTCATTATCATAATTTATTTATTGTACTTCTTGAACCATGTGTCCTTTTTTATTTTCCCATTTTGGATTTTATTATTGTGTTTGTGTATATCATTGCTGATTTGATTGATATTGTCTTTGTTGATATCTTTGAAAAGGTCTATGCATTTGATTCCATTGATTGAGTGAATTATATCTTCAAAATTTTGTGATGTGTCCTTTTTTGTTACATATATGACAATATTTATTTTTCATTCAGGTTGATTCCGATGACAAAGTAGAAGTTTCTTTTTGCTAAAATTAAAGCATTATTTGTCATTTCATCTCTTAATTTTGTATTTCATATTCTTGAAGAATATTAATCAATTCATCAAATGAATTTTTTTTTTTGATACTTGAAGAGATGTGACCAGTGTTTTAAATAATTTTGGAAGCATTGTAAGTGTAACTTGGACAAGAAACTTGTCTTCTACTTTCCCTCCCATACTTTGTAGCTTTGATTTCATATCAACTATCCTTTAAATAAGATGTTCTATAATTTCACCATTTTGAACTCTCAGTGAATATAATTATGATTGCAAGTGTAAAATAGTAGCTTCATTCTTTCCCTCAAATATGGTGCATAGTTTATGCCTAGAATATTTTGAAGTATCAACCTCACTTATATGTGCTTTTAATTCATTCAATATAAGGTGTATTAAGGTGGGGTAGGCAATAGTATTATGAGAAGACTTGAGAGTAGATTTGATTGATTGACTTATTTAAACCTTGGGTTAAGGTTTGGGGTAGATCTAGCAAAGTTGATTTGTAATTGAGTCAAGCTTTGTGTTAAGGCTTGAGGATAGATTTGAGGATAGATTTAAGGATAAATTTTGGTGCAAATTTGAGGACATGTTAGGAACTAATGCAAATTTGTTTTTTCCCAAGGAGGCTTCTCTTATTTTATCTATAGTTTGAAACCTGTTTTTGGGTCTTCTTAATGCACGCCTCAAATATCGAGGAAAGGTGTGATTTTTTACTTTTTCTTTGGGTAGCAAATTGGAAGTAGTTTTCAATCAAGTTTGTAGCATGAAGATTTGTTGAATGAAGAATTCCTAACACATAGTGGGTCTTCTGCAATATATCATTCATTTATCATGGGCAAAAAAAAAAAAAAACAATCTAACCGCCAGGGCCCGTAAGCCCTAAAAAACAACCTTTGTCATCCCCTACAATCGACCCACAAACGAAACCCTCACACAACCACCTTCAAAACCCTTATTGCTTTTCCAATGTTTTTTTTTCAGGCATATCTCCTTTCTTTTTATGATGCAAAATATTATAGTTAAAAGTTTTTAAAATAGTAAATTGATATGTCATATTAAAAAGATCTAATATATTTAAAACATTTGAATAGTTATTGGAAATTCTACTTTTGTTGCATAGTATTCTGAGCTTTTTAGATTAAATTTGTGGGGGAGGAATCATGAATAATCACTGAATTGTTATTGTATTAAGTCCAACAAAGAATCCACCTATATTTTTTTTAAATAAACCTTCTACAATTTAAGACATTTATAGTTAACTACATGTATAGATAAATTAGATAGTCTTTATCATAGCAATGCAGTTTGTTTAATAGTGTACCATAACTAAAAGTTATTAAAATAACATCAGGATTAAAGTAGACTTAGCATGGGCACGAATGCCCACACAATAACTAAAAATAGCAACTAATCAATTTGGTAGCCTTACAAAACAATATTATCAAGACAATAAAAAGTGTGTAAGATTAATAAGAAAATTTTGTTAGCATGTAAGCTAGTTTTAACAATGTCAAATGATTAAAGTTCTCATACAATATATAAAAATGGGATACACAAGTATTCAAGCAAATAAACAAACTCACTATATTTTTGAGAATTATAAATAAAGTATTCTAGTACAAATGATGTATTTTTTCAATGGGTTACATGGGATTGAAATGGGCCCTACCTGTATTATATCATCACCACATAGTGGTATTACAATAAATCTTGGATATTATCCGTGTATCATTTGACAAGATTCAAACATTTGTCTCCTCAAAATGTTGAGGAATTTAACCGGTTGAGCTAATGCCACTTGATTCAAATGAGTTTACATAGGTTTTATGAGGGGTCTTGGTCTCCTCATACTGAGTGGGATTTGAACCTTGGACCTCTCAAAGAGAGGCCAAAGCCCTTACCATCGTAGTAAGCTTACAACTTAGTACAAATGATGTATTGCAATATCTTCATTGTTACATTTTATTCACAAGCTATCCTTATTATAGCCTTTACAAAGACTCTTGATATTTCAAATTTAAATAACTCTTCATCTCCCCATCATCAATGGAGATATGACTCTTTATATTTCTCCTAGGAGAAATATATTTATTGACTCCCTAATAATGACAAACCTCTAATGATTACTAAATGACAAATATTTACAAGACTCCTTCACACCAAATATTTAAAAAGTACTTCCAAGGTACAAAATAATGTAATAAACTCCAACACCCCCCTGTATTACATTATTTGTTATGCTTTCAATATTTGATTTTAGTTGTAGTCTTCAAACTTTGATTTTAGCAATGACTTTGGCTCTTGCATTCTTATGATGCAAAAATACATCTTTTAAGGTACAAATGATGTATTTTTTCAATGGGTTACATGGGATTGAAATGAGCCCTACCTGTATTATATCATCACCACATAGTGGTATTACAATAAAGCTTGGATATTATCCATGTATCATTTGACAAGATTAAAACCTTCGTCTCCTCGAAATGTTGAGGAATTTAACCGGTTGAGCTAATGCCACTTGATTCAAACGAGTTTACACAGGTTTTATGAGGGGTCTTGGTCTCCTCATACCGAGTGGGATTTGAACCTTGGACCTCTCAAAGAGATGCCAAAGCCCTTACCACTGTAGTAAGCTTACAACTTAGTACAAATGATGTATTGCAATATCTTCATTGTTACATTTTCTTCACAAGCTATCCTTATTATAGCCTTTACAAAGACTCTTGATATTTCAACTTTAACTAACTCTTCATCTCCCCATCATCAATGGAGATATGACTCTTTATATTTCTCCTAGGAGAAATATATTTATTGACTCCCTAATAATGACAAACCTCTAATGATTATTAAATGACAAATATTTACAAGACTCCTTCACACCAAATATTTAAAAAGTACTTCCAAGGTACCAAATAATGCAATAAACTCAAACACCCCCCTGTATTACATTATTTGTTATGCTTTCAATATTTGATTTTAGTTGTAGTCTTCAAACTTTGATTTTAGCAATGACTTTGGCTCTTGCATTCTTCATAGCTCTTGTTCTAGCACTAATTATGTATTGACGTGTTCTTGTCCTTTTTTATTTATTTTATCTTTGTTTATTCCTGGATCAATTGCATATTATTTCTTTCTTGCATGTTTAAGTGTTATTTTCTTTGTGATAATAATCACTATAGGATCATTTATGGGTGAATCTATAATTATTAATCTCTTTTTCTTTTTGTAGAAATATTTTAACATTTCTATAAATCTATTCCATTCTATTATGTTTATCCATCCACAATACACATCTATTTTATTTTTCTTTTCTTGACAAATTTTTTGAGACTGATTATTTCTCCACAAATTTTACAATTTTGAAGGATTCAACATTTATTTTTATGTCTATATCTATTGTAACTGTTTATTTTTCTTATTTTATTTTTAACAAATTTTTTCTTGTTGTTAATGTTACCAATGCCAACATTTTTTGCTTTGGTGTCATTGTTTCCTATGACAAATTCACGAATATTTTAGAAACCATCATCATAATCCTTTGAAGAATTCCGAATAGTGCTATTCTTATTGTCATCAACATTATTTGAATGTTGAAAAAATAAATTATCACTGTCATTAACTCTAGCAACTTGGCTTTCATTATGATCATCACATGTATTGATTGTTTCACACCATACATCTACTAATATAGCACTTATTTTATAATTTTCATTTGTTTCTAATTTGTACTATAAAATTTAGAGAGATTCATAATTATATCTTCCATAAGTGCCTTGTGAGTTTATTCATGTTCTTCCTCATTATCATAATTTATTTATTGTACTTCTTAAACCATGCGTCCTTTTGTATTTTCCCTTTTTGGATTTTATTATTTTGTTTGTGTATATCATTGCTGATTTGGTTGATATTGTATTTGTTGATATCTTTGATTAGCTCTATGCATTTGATTCCATTGATTGAGTGAATTATATCTTCAAACTTTGGTGATGTGTCATTTTTTGTTACATATATGACAATATTTATTTTTCATTCAGGTTGATTCCGATAACAAAGTAGAAGTTTCTTTTTGCTAAAATAAAAGCATTTTTTGTCATTTCATCTCTTAATTTTGTATTTCATATTCTTGAAGAATATTAACCAATTCATCAAATGATTTTTTTTTTGATACTTGAAGATATGTGACCAGTGTTTTAAATGATTTTGGAAGCATTGTAAGTGTAACTTGGACAAGAAACTTGTCTTCTACTTTCCCTCCCATACTTTGTAGCTTTGATTTCATATCAACTATCTTTTAAATAAGATGTTCTATAATTTCACCATTTTGAACTCTCAGTGTATATAATTATGATTGCAAGTGTAAAATAGTAGATTCATTCTTTCCCTCAAATATGGTGTATAGTTTATCCCAAGCATCTTTTGAAGTCTCAACCTCACTTATATGTGCTTTTAATTCATTCAATATAAGGTGTATTAAGGTGGGGTAGGCAATAGTATTATGAGAAGACTTGAGAGTAGAGTTGATTGATTGATTTGTTCAAACCTTGGGTTAAGGTTTGGGGCAGATCTATCAAAGTTGATTTGTAATTGAGTCAAGCTTTGTGTTAAGGCTTGAGTATAGATTTGAGGATAGATTTAAGGATAAATTTTGGTGCAAATTTGAGGACATGTTAGGAACTAATGCAAATTTGTTTTTGCCCAAGGAGGCTTCTCTTATTTTATCTATAGTTTGAAACCTGTTTTTGGGTCTTCTTAATGCACGCCTCAAATATCGAGGAAAGGTGTGATTTTTTACTTTTTCTTTGGGTAGCAAATTGGAAGTAGTTTTCAATCAAGTTTGTAGCATGAAGATTTGTTGAATGAAGAATTCCTAACACATAGTGGGTCTCCTGCAATATATCATTCATTTATCATGGGCAAAAAAAAAAAAAAACAAACTAACCGCCAGGGCCTGTAAGCCTTAAAAACAACCTTTGTCATCACCTACACTCGACCCACAAACGAAACCCTCACACAACCACCTTCAAAACCCTTATTGCTTTTCCAAATTTTTTTTTTCAGGAATATCTCCTTTCTTTTTATGATGCAAAATATTATAGTTAAAAGTTTTTAAAATAGTAATTGATATGTCATATTAATAAGATCTAGTATATTTAAAACATTTGAATAGTTATTGGAAATTCTACTTTTGTTGCATAGTTTTCTGAGCTTTTTAGATTAAATTTGTGGTGGAGGAATCATGAATAATCACTGAAATTTTATTGTATTAAGTCCAACAAAGAATCCACCTATATTTTTTTAAATAAATCTTCTACAATTTAAGACATTTATAGTTAACTACATGTATAGATAAATTAGATAGTCTTTATCATAGCAATGCAGTTTGTTTAATAGTGTACCATAACTAAAAGTTATTAAAATTACATCAGGATTAAAGTAGACTTAGCATGGGCACGAATGCCCACACAATAACTAAAAATAGCAACTAATCAATTTGGTAGCCTTACAAAACAATATTATCAAGACAATATAAAGTGTGTAATATTAATAAGAAAATTTTGTTAGCATGTAAGCTAGTTTTAACAATGTCAAATGATTAAAGTTCTCATACAATATATAAAAATGGGATACACAAGTATTCAAGCAAATAAACAAACTCACTATATTTTTGAGAATTATAAATAAAGTATTCTAGTACAAATGATGTATTTTTTCAATGGGTTACATGGGATTGAAATGGGCGCTACTCGTATTATATCATCACCACATAGTGGTATTACAATAAAGCTTGGATATTATCCATGTATCATTTGACAAGATTCAAACCTTTGTCTCCTCGAAATGTTGAGGAATTTAACCGGTTGAGCTAATGCCACTTGATTCAAACGAGTTTACACAGGTTTTATGAGGGGTCTTGGTATCCTCATACTGAGTGGGATTTGAACCTTGGACCTCTCAAAGAGAGGCCAAAGCCCTTACCACTGTAGTAAGCTTACAACTTAGTACAAATGATGTATTGCAATATCTTCATTGTTACATTTTCTTCACAAGCTATCCTTATTATAGCCTTTACAAAGACTCTTGATATTTCAACTTTAATTAACTCTTCATCTCCCCAGAATCAATGGAGATATGACTCTTTATATTTCTCCTAGGAGAAATATATTTATTGACTGCCTAATAATGACAATCCTCTAATTATTATTAAATGACAAATATTTACAAGACTCCTTCACACCAAATATTTAAAAAGTACTTCCAAGGTACCAAATAATGTAATAAACTCCAACACCCCCTGTATTACATTATTTGGTATGCTTTCAATATTTGATTTTAGTTGTAGTCTTCAAACTTTGATTTTAGCAATGAATTTGGCTCTTACATTCTTCATAGCTCTTGTTCTAGCACTAATTATGTATTGACGTGTTCTTGTCCTTTTTTATTTATTTTATCTTTGTTTATTCCTGGATCAATTGCATATTATTTCTTTCTTGCATGTTTAAGTGTTATTTTCTTTGTGATAATAATCACTATAGGATCATTTATGGGTGAATCTATATTATTAATCTCTTTTTATTTTTATAGAAATATTTTAACATTTCTATAAATCTTTTCCATTCTATTATGTTTATCCATCCACAATACACATCTATTTTATTTTTCTTTTCTTGACAAATTTTTTGAGACTGATTATTTTCTCCACAAATTTTACAATTTTGAAGGATTCAACATTTATTTTTATGTCTATATCTATTGTAACTGTTTATTTTTCTTATTTTATTTTTAATAAATTTTTTCTTGTTGTTAATGTTACTAATGCCAACATTTTTTGCTTTGGTGTCATTGTTTCCTATGACAAATTCACGAATATTTTAGAAACTATCATCATAATCCTTTGAAGAATTCCAAATAGTGCTATTCTTATTATCATCAACATTATTTGAATGTTGAAAAAATAAATTATCACTGTCATTAACTCTAGCAACTTGGCTTTCATTATGATCATCACATATATTGATTGTTTCACACCATACATCTACTAATATAGCACTTATTTTATAATTTTAATTTGTTTCTAATTTGTACTATAAAATGTAGAGAGATTCATAATTATATCTCCCGTAAGTGCCTTGTGAGTTTATTCATGTTCTTCCTCATTATCATAATTATTTCTTGTACTTATTGAACCATGCGTCCTTTTTTATTTTCTCTTTTTTGGATTTTATTATTGTGTTTGTGTATATCATTGCTGATTTGGTTGATATTGTCTTTGTTGATATCTTTGATTAGTTCTATGCATTTGTTTCCATTGATTGAGTGAATTATATCTTCAAACTTTGGTGATGTGTCATTTTTTGTTACATATATGACAATATTTATTTTTCATTCAGGTTGATTCCGATGACAAAGTAGAAGTTTCTTTTTGCTAAAATAAAAGCTTTTTTTGTCATTTCATCTCTTAATTTTGTATTTCATATTCTTGAAGAATATTAACCAATTCATCAAATGATTTTTTTTTTGATACTTGAAGATATGTGACCAGTGTTTTAAATGATTTTGGAAGCATTGTAAGTGTAACTTGGACAAGAAACTTGTCTTCTACTTTCCCTACCATACTTTGTAGCTTTGATTTCATATCAACTATCCTTTAAATAAGATCTATAATTTCACCATTTTGAACTCTTAGTGAGTATAATTATGATTGCAAGTGTAAAATAGTAGCTTCATTCTTTCCCTCAAATATGGTGCATAGTTTATCCCAAGAATATTTTAAAGTCTCAACGTCACTTATATGTGCTTTTAATTCATTCAATATAAGGTGTATTAAGGTAGGGTAGGCAATAGTATTATGAGAAGACTTGAGAGTAGAGTTGATTGATTTATTTGTTCAAACCTTGGGTTAAGGTTTGGGGCATTTCTAGCAAAGTTGATTTGTAATTGAGTCAAGATTTGTGTTAAGGCTTGAGGATAGATTTGAGGATATATTTAAGGATAAATTTTGGTGCAAATTTGAGGACAGGTTTGTGCCAAACTAGATATAGATATTGATTAGATTTGTGATAGATCGAAGGACTATGTTTAGTGCAGATCAGAGATAGATATTGAGCATATTTGTGCTAGACCGAAGGACTATATTCAAGTGCAGATCAGAGACAGAAATTGAGCAAATTTGTGCTATATTGAAGGACCGTTTTTAGTACAGATTTGAGATAGAGCTAAGACCAAGTTTTGGAGGTGATAGAGTATAGAGGACGATAGTCTCCAGTGGATGGAGGTCCATTAGCCAGGGTAGTGAGGACATGTCTTCTGAGTGAGGACAAGAGTATTCAGTGGATAAAGATCCATTAGCCAGTACCGTGGAGGTAGTAGTTCTTCTAGAAGATCACCAGCTAGAGCAGAGGAGAAAGGAGTTCTCCTGTGGATACAGATCCACGAACCAGTTGAGGATATTGGTGTCTCTTATAGATAGATATCCACGAACTTGATTAGGGAATTGGTGTCTCCTTTGTATAGAGGTCCATAAATATTGTAATAGGGAATATTTCCCAAGAAATTTGTTGAGATAATTTTAGTGAAATATTTCTTCTGTGGATTAGCCCACATTGGGTGAACCATATTAAATTTGCGTCTCTATTGTGTGTGATGATTTATGCATTACTTTGGTTGCTATTGTTGATATTTACATTTATAGTATTGGATAATATTTTTTGGGAAAGAAAAGTAAAAAGTGATCTTATACTATTCACCCCCCCTCTCAGTATAAGCTTGTTTTCTTCATATGGTATGATCTGCAATAGAAAGGAATGTTCTCATAGTCCACCACCTGCTCTCAAGTATCCTTCTCAAATTGTAATGATATATTTTGTGGAAGGGGTTTGTCAAAATCTATTAAGACACAAATTCGAGCATAAATAATATGTTCAAATTTGTGTACTATCAGCAATAATAATAAAAATTCCAAGGAAGTTTCCAATTATAGAAAATAAAACCCGATTTCAAAATTCAATTGGGATGCCAAAGAGCCTAACCCACATAGGTCCTATAGAAGGCATCTCTTCTTAAGATTTAAATTTAGTGTGCCAAGGCTTCATGAAAATCCTTACCCTTCCAAAGAACCAGGGTTCCATTAGCTGCTCTTAGACATCCCAACATAGTTTTTTTGAGATCAATCATAGGCATTCTTAGACGTCTACAAGGTGCCTTAAGATTAATATTAGCATTAGTCTAGGACTATCCACCACAGAGGGCATCCCTAAAATTCGTTGTTGGGGATGAATCCCCGAAATCCTTACCCTTGAAAGGGGTTTCCATGGTGGATTTGTTTTTGGGGCATTCCTTAGCAGCAAGATTGCTTGAGTTATGAATCATTTTTTCTTTTCCCAAGGAGGCTTCTCTTATTTGATCTATAGTTTGAAACCTGTTTTTGGGTCTTTTTAATGCATGCCTCAAATATCGAGGAAAGGTGTGGCTTTTTACTTTTTCTTTGGGTAGCAAATTGGAAGTAGTTTTCGATCAAGTTTGTAGCATGAAGATTTGTTGAATGGAGAATTCCTAACACATAGTGGGTCTCCTGCAATATATCATTCATTTATCTTGGGCAAAAACAAAAAAAAAACAATCTAACCGCCAGGGCCCGTAAGCCCTAAAAAACAACCTTTGTCATCACCTACACTCGACCCCATAAGCGAAACCCTCACACAACCACCTTCAAAACCCTTATTGCTTTTCCAACATTTTTTTTTCAGGCATATCTCCTTTCTTTTTATGATGCAAAATATTATAGTTAAAAGTTTTTAAAATAGTAAATTGATGTCATATTAATAAGATCTAATATATTTAAAACATTTGAATAGTTATTGGAAATTCTACTTTTGTTGCATAGTATTCTGAGCTTTTTAGATTAAGTTTGTGGGGGAGGAATCATGAATAATCACTGAATTATTATTGTATTAAGTCCAACAAAGAATCCACCTATATTTTTTTAAAAATAAACCTTCTACAATTTAAGACATTTATAGTTAACTACATGTATAGATAAATTAGATAGTCTTTATCATAGCAATGCAGTTTGTTTAATAGTGTACCATAACTAAAAGTTATTAAAATTACATCAGGATTAAAGTAGACTTAGCATGGGCATGAATGCCCACACAATAACTAAAAATAGCAACTAATCAATTTGGTAGCCTTACAAAACCATATTATCAAGACAATAAAAAGTGTGTAAGATTAATAAGAAAATTTTGTTAGCATGTAAGCTAGTTTTAACAATGTCAAATGATTAAAGTTCTCATACAATATATAAAAATGGGATACACAAGTATTCAAGCAAATAAACAAACTCACTATATTTTTGAGAATTATAAATAAAGTATTCTAGTACAAATGATGTATTTTTTCAATGGGTTACATGGGATTGAAATGGGCCCTACCTGTATTATATCATCACCACATAGTGGTATTACAATAAAGCTTGGATATTATCCATGTATAATTTGACAAGATTCAAGCCTTTGTATCCTCGAAATGTTGAGGAATTTAACTAGTTGAGCTAATGCCACTTGATTCAAACGAGTTTACATAGGTTTTATGAGGGGTCTTGGTCTCCTCATACTGAGTGGGATTTGAACCTTGGACCTCTCAAAGAGAGGCCAAAGCCCTTACCACTATAGTAAGCTTACAACTTAGTACAAATGATGTATTGCAATATCTTCATTGTTACATTTTCTTCACAAGCTATCCTTATTATAGCCTTTACAAAGACTCTTGATATTTCAACTTTAACTAACTCTTCATCTCCCCATAATCAATTGAGATATGACTCTTTATATTTCTCCTAGGAGAAATATATTTATTGGCTCCCTAATAATGACAAACCTCTAATGATTATTAAATGACAAATATTTACAAGACTCCTTCACACCAAATATTTAAAAAGTACTTCCAAGGTACCAAATAATGTAATAAACTCCAACACCCCCTGTATTACATTATTTGGTATGCTTTCAATATTTGATTTTAGTTGTAGTCTTCAAACTTTGATTTTAGCAATGACTTTGGCTCTTGCATTCTTCATAGCTCTTGTTCTAGCACTAATTATGTATTGACGTGTTCTTGTCCTTTGTTATTTATTTTATCTTTGTTTATTCTTGGATCAATTGCATATTATTTCTTTCTTGCATGTTTAAGTGTTATTTTCTTTGTGAGAATAATCACTATAGGATCATTTATGGGTGAATCTATAATTATTAATCTCTTTTTATTTTTGTAGAAATATTTTAATATTTCTATAAATCTATTCCATTCTATTATGTTTATCCATCCACAATACACATCTATTTTATTTTTCTTTTCTTGACAAATTTTTTGAGACTGATTATTTTCTCCACACATTTTACAATTTTGAAGGATTCAACATTTATTTTTATGTCTATATCTATTGTAACTGTTTATTTTTCTTATTTTATTTTTAACAATTTTTTTCTTGTTGTCAATGTTACCAATGCCAACATTCTTTGCTTTGGTGTCATCGTTTCCTATGAAAAATTCATGAATATTTTTGAAACTATCATCATAATCCTTTGAAGAATTCCAAATAGTGCTATTCTTATTATCATCAACATTATTTGAATGTTGAAAAAATAAATTATCACTGTCATTAACTCTAGCAACTTGGCTTTCATTATGATCATCACATATATTGATTGTTTCACACCATACATCTACTAATATAGCACTTATTTTATAATTTTCATTTGTTTCTAATTTGTACTATAAAATGTAGAGAGATTCATAATTATATCTTCCATAAGTGCCTTGTGAGTTTATTCATGTTCTTCCTCATTATCATAATTTATTTCTTGTACTTCTTGAACCATGCGTCCTTTTTTATTTTCTCTTTTTTGGATTTTATTATTGTGTTTGTGTATATCATTGCTGATTTGATTGATATTGTATTTGTTGATATCTTTGAAAAGGTCTATGCATTTGATTCCATTGATTGAGTGAATTATATCTTCAAACTTTGGTGATGTGTCATTTTTTGTTACATAAATGACAATATTTATTTTTCATTCAGGTTGATTCTGATGACAAAGTAGAAGTTTCTTTTTGCTAAAATAAAAGCATTTTTTGTCATTTCATCTCTTAATTTTGTTTTTCATATTCTTGAAGAATATTAACCAATTCATCAAATGATTTTTTTTTTTTTGATACTTGAAGAGATGTGACCAGTGTTTTAAATGATTTTGGAAGCATTGTAAGTGTAACTTGGACAAGAAACTTGTATTCTACTTTCCCTCCCATACTTTGTAGCTTTGATTTCATATCAACTATCCTTTAAATAAGATGTTCTATAATTTCACCATTTTGAACTCTCAGTGAATATAATTATGATTGCAAGTGTAAAATAGTAGCTTCATTATTTCCCTCAAATATGGTGCATAGTTTATCCCAAGCATCTTTTGAAGTCTCAACCTCACTTATATGTGCTTGTAATTCATATGATATCCCAAATGTTATTAGCATAAGTGCTTTTGCATCTTCTTATTTATATTTTTTCCTACTTGTGGCATCTTTTAAAATATTTTTATCTCCAGTTACTATTTCCTAAAGTTTTTAAATAATAAGTATTGCTTTCATCTTATTTTTCCAAGGAATGAAGTTTGGTCCTTTTAATAACTAGGATTATGAGAGGAAGATCTTTATACTTTCCATGATATTTTAAAATTATTTTTCACAAGTAGAATTACTAACAATGTCTTTATGAATTTCTTAAAAACATTTTATCTAGTTTATTTTACAATTTGCTTGGATGAGGGGAAGTTTGAAATTTTATTTTACTTATCAAGTAGAAAGCCTTTTAGCTCACTAATTAATTTTTCATTTTATTTTAATTTATTTATCACTTTTAATTGTCTTTGTCTTCCCTTTTTAATTTCAATTTTATATTTCTTTTCAATTTTTTCTTTAACTCCTTTTTAAAAAATTCCTTATGACTTCCTTGTCCCCCTAATTATTTTGCTTCAATATTCGAATGAGTATAAATGGAGAAAACATATTTTGTATCTTATAAGGTGTGCTCAACAATTTGTCTACTTTATCTTCAATATTTTCACCTTCAAGAGTTCTCCTTTTAAATATTCTATTAAAAAAATCCCTTATCCACAATATATATCTCATAAAACTCGTGAGCTTTCTAATTTACTTTTTTTCTTTATATTTTATCAAATATGAATAAACTTCTCAACCTTTTAATAAAAAGCAGTCTCAATAGGTGCCAACCATAAATCAATATAATGTCTACACATTTAAAAAATTTAAGAAATTTATCTTCACCTTTATTTCATTTGATTTTAAATTCAAAGGTGTTTTGCTTGTTTTGAAATGTTTCAATTCCATCAACATGTGCTCTCAATACTTTCCTTGGACATGTGTTATGGACACTATTTATACAATGTGCATTTCATACCATAAATCTTTTGGGTTTACTTCTGCAAGGTCTCCTCCCTTCACGAGCCTTCTTCCACCTACTTTTGATAAATTCTAAATCTTCTTCGACATTTGTTAATAGGTCACTTTATTCATTGTTATTTCTCTACAATATCTCTTTCTCATATTTGTTTTATCTTAGATCATGGTTTATTTCTTCTCTTCATCGTAGCTTTGCTTACTTTGCTTCAGATCATCTTATCCTTTACCATACCCTTCTTTGACATCCTTCTCTAGACTTGGGTACACTATTAAGTCCAAGACTTGGGTGCTTCCTTCACTGTTGCTCTCTATCTCATTGGATGCTCTTCCGATGTGGGTCTGATACCACAATTAGCATGCAAGTTAGTTTCAATAGTATCAAATGATTAAATTTCTCACACAATATAAAAAAAATGAGATACAAAATATTCAAGCAAATAAATTGTAGTGAACCCAATAGAGAAAGATTGATTATAATGCTAGAATAATAAAAAGGAATCGCTTTTATTAAGGAATCGTTGTTGTATTGTATGGGGAACCCAACAATTAATTAATAATTATATTCTTCGATGCCTTAACTATACCAAATGAAAGACCTATTTCTACGAGTGTGAAGGTGTGATCAAAGGTCACAACCTTTGTGAAAGAGAGAGTGATTAAATAATTAACTAATAATGTGATTAGTATGGTGGTTAGGAGTAGAATCCTAACATGCCACCTTCCTTAAAAAGAGCTTTGTCCTCAAAGCTCAAAGTAAGGAGCTTCGTTGCTTGTTTTCCCAGTTGAATTTGTGCAAGTTCTTGTACTATTTTAATGTCATTTTTTCGAAGGCAAGGATATATTGAAGGTCGAAACATTAGTGGGGGGTTGCTAGAAAGAATAGTAGAATCTTCTTTAGGATAATTGTGATGACGGTAGGCTTTCGCTTTAGCCGATTCTTCCTGTGTAGAATGAAGGGAAAATAAAGGTGCTCTCACTTTTTTGCCTCCTTTCTGAATCAAGCTGCCTATACGATGAGAACTCACTATTGGTGATGAACTTGTGTGTAGTTCTTTGAGTGTGTATGTCTTGCCTTCATTGTTTACTGCATGCATGTCTACCTCATATTTTCTTGGTGCATCGAGCACTTCTTGCACATCGACCTCATTTCCTTCATTGTTATGATCAGGTTCTTTGGTCATGTCGTGCACATCTCCCTCACCTTCCACTATGGAGTGACAGGGATCAACTATATTCAATAAATACAATGTTTGTGTAGCACAACAATGAAGGGGACCAAATTGCTCATCACAAGTATAGCAGAGGTCTGTCGCTCATCGTTCCTCCATTTCTTGTAGGCTAAGGTACTTAACTGGCAAGGGTTTGTGTTTTGGAATAGTGTGCGTGAATGTCAATTTATCAATAGGTTGCTCCCCATGTTGACGTTGAACATTGAATGTATCGTCGGCTAACAAGGCTAATCCAATGGCTTCCTATAGGGTGCGAGGAGTGTACATCATGATCTTCACTCTAATTTCTTCTTTCAATCCATTGATGAACCCACTTATGAGGACTGATTTGTCCAACCCTGTGATGCGATTGGCAATATCCTGGAACTGAATTTTATATACACTCACTGATGTGATTTGACGTAGGTGGGCAATATTAAGTAGCAAAAGTAGGTTGGGGTCATGAGATATTCTTCCATCGACCATTTGCATAGTCATTTGGTGAAAAGGTGTCACAAAAAGTGTTGAAAGTCGTCACAAAAATTTCTTGAAAAATTATTGTTAAAAATTGCATAAAAGTCATCCTTCGGCCATTGCAATTAGGTTTTGGAGATTTTATAACCTTCGTAAGTGGCAGAATTAGCGAGAATTTTCAATGCCTTGACAAATTTTAGCAAGAATTTGCAATAGTAACAAGTCTTAGCAAAATTTCAAGATTAGCAGTTTTTCACAACTATTCAAAATTTGGTGTCAAATTTTTTGTGGCGGCGCTCCGCGATAGGTTCGGGTGGAGACAATGACACAAGGCACAAGGTCAGGTGGAGGCACAGGCGGGCAGAAATTACAGTCAAGGCACAGGCGCGAGGCACTAGGCACAGGACACGGTAGATGAGGTCGGACACAAGGGACGAGAGGGGAACAATGGACAGGAAGCGAGATTGGCAGAGCACGACAGTAGGTAGGAAACACGAGGAGCATAACAATGGTCAACGAACGGTACAAATTTTGAGGAAGGACCGGGCAGTGGTTGGTTCGCACGAGGTACGGGGAAGGCGTGACTGAAGTCACGTTCTTCCTTGTGCACTTTGGTGCTTATAAAGCGCTACAAGGTTGTAGCACAGCTAATGTGGGACTTTTAGTCCTTAAAAAAATTTAATTCTCTTTCTTTCGTTTCGAATGTTGAAACCAATGACGACTTCCCGATAATTTATTTAATTTTTGATGTCGGAGTTTATAATAGCTTGGTTATAACGTAATTTTCATTTCATTTCACAATGGTCACTGACTGACAACGTCGTTCAACGGAATAACGTCTGCACCCAACTATGATGCGGCCATGTGAGCACTATTCTAACGATATTTTGATGGCTATAACGCAATGGATGCCCTCTACACGGAAGATGTGGGATTTATATCATGGAATCACGATTTTATGCCAGGAAGTTACCAGATAAATAACAGAATCATCAAAAAATGTTAACCTGATTCACTCTGCCGTTAGTGGCGTGAATCAGGAGGAACGGAGAAGTAATGGTGCTCTGCCAAATGGTCCACTATCGAGAATGACCAATACGTGTTGGAGTATTTTGGAGTATTGAGAACGTCCCTGAATTGCCCAGATCGACGTCGATTTTAGCTGAACGTCACCAGAATTTCTAAGTGTCGCAAGTGACTTGGATGATCACCGAAAGTGGCACGTGTAAGAAAGGTCCCTGATAGGCTATGTACACTCGTTTGGTTTAATTATTTTTTATTCTGCTTTTATGATTGGATGAACGAAATAAAATTTTAATGAAATTTATCGAGTTTGTAATTTAGTAATTGGAAAGTGAGCTCTGTCGTAAGCAATCGTCGGCCCTTTGAATCTTTGCAAGACGTATGCCGGTAATGAGAACTAATTCATACCTTAGGAGAAGGTTTAATTTTTTGCAAATATTGTGACACAAACTAGTGAAGTCTGAATGCTGTCTGCATTCTCGTGAATGCCTACGTCTGAACCTTAAGTCTGATTTTGGTAAGACTATAACAGACTCATTGTAATGGCGAATGTATTATGATGGCGGGAATAAGGGCACCTATCTCAACTCCAACAACGTGCTCTATTTTATTTCATCGAAATTCTCTTCACGACACCGTCGATGAATATTTCAGTCGTATGGAAACTTCTCTACTTTTCATTTTATTTTCCACGATCCGTAGGGAAGTGAGAGTGATAAAACAGAATGGACTGGGCTGGAATGTGTGGTGGGAAAAAAAATGATGGTGAATTGGCTCCTTGATCTAGCTCTGATCCAGATGTAGTGAACCCAATAGAGAAATATTGATTATAATGCTAGAATAATAAAAAGGAATCGCTTTTATTAAGGAATTACTGTTGTATTGTATGGGGAACCCAACAATTAATTAATAATTATATTCTTCGATGCCTCAACTATACCAAATGAAAGGCCTATTTCTATGAGTGTGAAGGTGTGATCAAAGGTCACAACCTTTATGAAAGAGAGAGTGATTAAATAATCAACTAATAATGTGATTAGTATGGTGGTTAGGAGTAGAATCCTAACATAAACAAACTCACTATGCTCCTATGAATTATAGATAAATGATGACTACAATATTTTCATTGTTACATTTTCTTCACAAGTTGTCCTTATTAATATCCTTTACAAAGACTCTTGACATTTCAACTTCAACTAACTCTTCATCTCCTCAAAATCATAGGAGAAATATATATATATATATATATATATAATAATGACAAACCTCTAATGATTACTAAATGATAAATATTTACAAGACTCCTTCACACCAAATATTTACAAAATACTTCCAAGGTACCAAATAAATGTAATAAACTCCAACAATTTTTACCAAAACATAAACATGAAAAAATAATATAAGTGTGCAGAATTAATAACATAATTTACAGAGGCATACACATGAATAATCACCACTTGATAAACAATAGATTTATACAAATGGTAGTGGATGTTCTAGAGAGTGGCCTACACAAAGAAACTATAAATATGAGAGATCTAGATTGTTAAATTCTCTTTTGTGTTAGAACTAATGGTGGTTAAGTTACACTTTATTTAGAAGGATAGATGGTGTCTAATTTATCTTATATAAATTAGAAATTCTATATTTTTTTTGGTAGGTAACAGTATATTTACAGCGGGTTTTTTAACAGTCCCAAAACCTTAGTTACATCATCAGCCAAGACTAGACGATCAAACCAAAAAGCGGGGCTGCGCCCGAGGCAGCAAGCCGAGACCCGGGGCCTTGGCCCCGGGCCCTACAAAAAATAGCTAAACGCCGACAAAACCAAGCCTAGAAATCGCTAAAACGAAAAACTGCCCCTAAAATATTGCAAAAGATGGACGCCCAAAACAACTGGGCCCAGCTGTCACCCCTGACCAGACGGGGCCCCACGACGATCGAGCTACTCCCTGCCAGGGCCGTCACCTAGCCTGCGCTTGAGCTCGGCCAAGGCAGTGGCAGCAGATTAGGCTACATGGGCAGTCGTGTTCAGATATCCGATAGCCACGTCGAGGAGGCATTTGATAGCCAAGCTTTGCAATCTGTTGTCTGCCTCAAAACTGATGTCGACGGGCTCCGGGGTTTCCTGGGTGGACCTCTTGGCACTTCCAGTAGCCCTACTGCTGCCAGGGAAGGGATCCTTGTGGGCACCCCCAAGAGTCGGGTCCTCACCTGTGCCCTAGGTTAGAGTTCTGCACTTTTGGGTTTGCCTACGGCGCTTTAGGGTGGGGGAGCCATCGCGCGGGGGGGAGGCTTTGGAGATGAAAGCCGTAGGGGAAGCAGTCGGGGAAGTCACCATGCTAGGGGGGCATCAGACAGGGGGGGAATGCGGTGGAGCTACGGCTGGTTGGCCAGGGCATGCCTATACAACACCACCATGAGGCCTTGGTGGGAGGGCTAAGAATGGTTTTTGCGGCTGCGGTCTATGGAAAGACCTAGAGAGTACAGTAGAAAGCGAGGAGTGCTGACCACCATGGCCCCCCGGAGGTGATTGAAATAACTCAAGTGAAAATTGAAGAGCCTCTGATCTGGGTCATCATAGGTAATGTATTGCATTACCAGGATGATAGCCTCGTCAAAGGGGGCCAGGAGGTTAGAGCAAAAAATATTTACCTTATCCCATTGCTACTTCGAAAAGCGGGACAACTCCTCCTCCTAATTGTGCTTGTCCTGCCTGACAACGCGACCCTTGTCCTCATGGTGGAGGCTTGTCACTTTTGTAAGAAATTCTTTGTTTACTTTAAAATGCAACCCCTTAACTTGAACCTCGCCGTCGCACTAGGAGTCCAGGAAACATTGGGTGATCTCATTGTCCACTCCAGCGAACTTGTTGAAGAAGGGGGTGAAATGCTTGGTGTTGGAGAACAATTTAGCCAACTCACTCAGGTTGATCATGGAGGGCTCGATGTAAACACATTTGACATCCATGGGGCAGGGGAAGGAGGCAAAACTGGCCATCAGTGCGAGGACAGGGAGCAGGGAAAAAAAACTGTGGAAGAATGCAAAACTAGCCAAATTTAAATCCACGCAGGGGGCCGAAGAAGGGGGGAGCCACCTTTTATCGATAAAGGGCGCTCGAGGTCAGGCGCGACACGAGCGGGGGGGGCTGAGAGGGCATGACTGCAGGTTGCCATGCGGGGCCAGGGGAAAGGGCCACTGCCAGCACGCCAGGTGGCTCAAGCTAATCGAAGGAGCGCCTTGATGGAACATCACGGGATAAAGCCACAAGCGGGATTACGTGGAATGGGGATCCATCCACAAGGCAGTTGATGATGAGGCGCTCATGGGACTGCCAAAGGTGCAACCGGAGTAAACCAGGTCCTTATCAAAAATAGCCAAACTGCTAGCTTGGCGTCGAATGCCTGCCACCGCGTGGGAGATCTGGGAAACCAACTGACAGGCAGGAGACAGTCCTGGGTCGGGCGGTGAGGCGCCACAAGGAAAGAAGACATCGATCTTCTGGAGACCTCGCTAGAGGAAAAATGGGGCCCCCGCACAGGGCAGGTTAGACACTAGGGTCCTCCAAATCACTCACCTAATCTTTCGAGGCAATGAGAACTAGAGCTTCAGGAAAGTCCGTGGTCTAGGTGGGTGAAGGCATCAGCAGGAATGGCTTGGTTCGCCATGAATTCAGCCGCCCTGTTGCCTTCCCTATACACATGTTGGAAGCTATAGTCAGAGAATCCCTGGAGAATAGAGAGGGCTTCCTGGATGAAGTTGTGAATGCGTCAGGAGCAGTTACCCGGGATGTGGGTAACATTGATGATGACTTGAGAGTCGCCCTCAATGATGACTTGAGAAGGAGTCCCCTGAGGACGTTCAGACCACTTAGCAGAGCAGCTTCTTAGACAAAGTTGTTGGTCTGGAGGCCAAGAGGAGCAGCGAACGCCATGACCAGGGCCCCGTGGCAATCACGGATAACCCCGCCCACCCTGGAGGGCTCAATATTGCCTTTGGATGTGTCGTCGAAGTTGAGCTTAACCCAGCGGGGGGGCAATCCATCTGGTCAGGGAATGATGAGAGGGGGCGGGTGGGGGACCGGGGGGGGAGCTGGATGCCGAGAGAGGAAAGGAGGGTGACTTCGCCCGATCGTCGGGGTGCCTCGGTTAGGGGGATGGATCAGGAGCTTTCAAGGGCAAAGGTCACGACCTTGGTCGCAATCCACAGGGGGGAATGGGCTGGGGAGGAAAAGGCTCTACTATTGCACTCGAGCCAAAGCTGCCAGAGCATATGGGGGAGGCACGAATTCTAGAGAAAGTGGGTGAAGGGATGGGCAAAGGGGTTGGGCCACTGCAGCAGGAGGTCAGAGATGGATCTGGGGCCCGCCCACTGGATGGAGAATTGGGAAAGGATGATGCCCAAGACTTTAGCTAAGAAGGAACAGTTGACAAGGAGGTGGTTGGTGGATTCCCAGGCATCACAGCAAAGGTAACATCTATTCGAGATCTGGAAGCCCCTCTTGATGAGATTTTTGATCATCAAAATCTTGTTTTGGACGGCTGCCCAAACGAAGTGGCTGATCTTGGGGATCAGCTTCTTGGCCCACACCTGTCTGGTTGGGAAGGGAGCCTTGTTAGGGTCTCTCTGGATATTGTAAGTAGACTTGACAAAGAAGGCTCTGTTGGGGGTACGATGCCAAACACATCTATCGTCACCTCCAATGGACGGGATGATAGTCACCGTGAGGAGGCCCTAGAGTCTGGCAGCTTGGAGCGAGTTCCTGGGGTCCAAGATGGGTGCCCAGGAAGCACCTCACAAGCTCTAGGAGAGATAGCCTGCAACCTTGGGGCCTTTGTCTGCCAGGCCTGCCTTGAGAATGAGAAGCTCTCTGTCAGCCGAAAGGGCCTCATCCTGAATCCATCTGTTGTCCCAAAAATCAATCTTGGCACCGTCTTCAAGGATCCATCTGCTTCCTTTCTAGATTATGTCTTTGGTAGAGATCAGAGACTTCCAAAAGGTGAATCCATCGCAGGGCTGAGACTCACTGAGGAAGGGATGGCTATGACAGTATTTTTTGCGCACAATGCTGACCCACTCATCAGGGGTATCGATGTGAAACTTCCAGGCATGCTTGGCTATGAGGGCCCTGTTCATGGGTACCACCCTCTTGAGCCCGATCCCTCCCTCATCTTTGGGGTGGCAAACCAGGGACCATGATACTAGGGGAATCCTCTTCTTATCTTCACTGCCCAACCAGAGAAAGCGTTTCTAAATTTGTTCGATGTGAACTGCAATGGAGGCTAGGATTCTGAAGACCGACATGAAGTATATCGAAATGCTTTGCAAGACTGCCATTAAGAGGGTGGCTTTGCTAGCCTGTGAAAGAAGGTGGCATTTCTAGGGGGCCAGCTTCCTCTTAATCGCTCAATCACCCTGCCCCACAGGGCCCCGAAAGACGCACCTATGAACAGGGGGATCCTGAGGTACAAGGAGGGGAGGGAGCCAGGGGAGCAGCCCAAAATCTGCCCAATTCTGATTTGTCTAGCCAAAGGGGTGTGAATGAAGAAAATCATGCTCTTTCAGAGATTGATTTTCTGGCTGGCCGCCTCCTCGAACAGGGTCAAAATATGCTTGAGGATTTTGGCTTGGGGGATTGAGGCAGAAGTGGCCAGGATGGTGTCATCCACAAACTGCTGGTTAGAAATAGGGGGCAGGCCCGACGCAGGCCTAATGCCTGAAATGAGACCATGAGACACAACGCTCGAGATGGTCCACCCTAGGGCCTCAGCTAGGATGATGAAGAGGATCGGGGATAGGGGGTCACCTTGGTGAAGGCCTCTGGAGCTAGGGAAAAATTTGACAGGGGACCCGTTGACGAGGATGGAGAACCACAGGGAAGACACGTAGTTGCTGATGAGCCTGAACCAAGAGGGGTGGAATCTAAACTTGAGGAGGACCTTGGACAGGAAGGCCTAGTTGACTCTGTCAAATGCCTTGTTAGTATCCAACTTGAGCAGAAAGGAGGCATTTTTGGATATGATAGTTGAGTGAATGGCCTCGTGCATGATAATGACCCCGTCAGTGATCAATCTACCCTCGATCGAATTGCACTGGCAGGGGGCAATGATCAGGGGGAGGATGTACTTAAGACGGGAAGCCATGGATTTGATGAGGATTTTGTATAGGACATTGCACAGGCTAATGGGGTGGAAGTCCGAGAGGGACCGGGCTACCTGGGACTTGGGAATAAGAGCTATGAAGGTGGAGTTGATACCTCTGTGGATGGATCGGGCAGCCTGCAGGTCCCGGATGGTAGTGCACATCTTTGCCCTGACCAGGTCCTAGAACGATTGGAAGAAATGGGGGGGAAACCATCCGGGCCTGGGGCCGCCTCGGCCTTCATGGAGAAGGTGGCTGCATGGATTTTGAAGTCAGACAGAGGTTGCGACAGCATATGCTTTATCGAGGGAGAAACCAAAGAAGGGATGTGCTCCAGAAGGGAGTCAGCCATGTCTGGGGACATGGGAGGGCTGTCACCCAGGAGCTCTTGGAAGAAGCGAGTGGTTTCAGCCCGGATGTCCTCTTCTTCCTTAATGATACCGCTGTCGTTGCCCACCAACTCAACAATTCTATTGGAGCCCCTGTTCCTGAGGGTCAACGCGTGGAGGAACTTGGTATTAGCATCGCCATCTCGGAGCCACAGAGCTCTCGACTTCTGTCTCCAAAATATTTCCTCCTGGGCCAGGATGTTATGATACTCATTGAGAACAAGGCGCTCCTCATCCTTGAGCCCCAGGTCTTGGGAGCCAGCTTGAAATCTAGCCTCAAGGGCTTCGAGTTTTTCTTTGAGAATAGCTTTGTTTTCAAAGATGTTGCCAAACACCTCCTTGTTCCAGGCCTTGAGTTGATCCTTGAGGCACCTAAGCTTATGGTAGATTTGTTCAGCAGGGCGTCCAGGGACTGGGGGAGCCCACCAGCGCCCAACTTGGGCCTATAAATCCGGGTGATGTAGCCACATGGACTCGAATCGGAATGACCTCCTAGGGGAGGGCCTATGATTAGTTTCAAGGAGGAGGGGGCTGTGATCAGAGCCAATTTTGGGAAGGGCCAGCAGGGTGGCATCAGCGAACATAGGCAGGGCTTCCTTGGATAAGAGAACTCTGTCTAGTCTAACTTGAATATGATTTGCTCTCGCCCTTCTGTTGGTCCATGTGAACCTAACACCTTTTAGACTGACATCCATGAGCTCGTTGAGGGCAGTGAAGGCACTAAAGTCCTCCATACTCTTGCCCTGATCTGCTAAGCCCTCGCTCTTATCAGAGGGAAACAAGGGGTTGTTGAAGTCCCCGGTCAAGATCCAGGGTAGGGGGCGAAGGCTTCTCGCATCCAGATAATCTCCTTCCATAGGGCCGCCTTCTCGACGGGACTGTTGGGAGCGTGTTGAGCAAGGTGTAGTAACAGTATTGTCATTGTTGTCAACACAAACAGTTAGATCAGTTGATGCAGTGAACATAGTCATGATGCAGTGAACAGGAAGTTCAGAAGCTGTTCAGAATATGCAACAGTATTGTCATTGTTGTCAACACAGTCGGATAGATCAGTTGATACAATGGATAGGAAGTTCAGATGCTCAGAAATTATTCAGTTGTAGTGGACAGGAAGTTCAGAAGCTTTTCAGAGTATGTACAGTGCTTTTCCAAGAAGACCGAAGTGGCCCACATGCAAAAGTTCAAAGAAAAAGACAAGTAAGAAAAGTTTCACGATTTCGTGACATGTTGGAAGAGAGAGAAAGAGCAAGAAAAACTGTCGCAATTTTGTGACATGTTGGAAGAGAGAGAAACAGCAGGAAAAACTGTCGCGATTTTACGACATGTTGGAAGAGAGAGAAACAGTAGGAAAAACTGTCACGATTTTGCGACATGTTGGAAAGAAAAAACATAAGTGGAAAAACTGTCATGATTTCGTGACATGTTGGAAGAGAGAGAAACAACAGGAAAAACTGTCGTGATTTCGTGACATGTTGGAAATAAAAAACACAAGTGGAAAAACTGTCGCGATTTTGCGACATGTTGGAAGAGAGAGAAACAACAGGAAAAACTGTCGTGATTTCGTGACATGTTGGAAAGAAAAAACACAAGTTGAAAAACTGTCACGATTTCGCGACATGTTGGAAGGGAAAAAAAACAAGTAGAAAAAGTGTCGCGATTTCGTGACATATTGCAAGGAAGGTTGTACGGACAAAAAAGTGTCGCGATTTCGTGACATATTGCAAGGAAGGTTGTACGGACGAAAAAGTGTCGCGATTTCGTGACATATTGCAAGGAAGGTTGTACGGACAAAAAAGTGTCGCGATTTCGTGACATATTGCAAGGAAGGTTGTACGGACGAAAAAGTGTCGCGATTTCGTGACATATTGCAAGGAAGGTTGTACGGACGAAAAAGTGTCATGATTTCGCGACATATTGCAAGGAAGGTTGTACGGACGAAAAAGTGTCACGATTTTGCGACATGTTGCAGGAGAGAGAGTCCAAAAGAAAAAGTGTCGCGATTTCGTGACATGTTGCAGGAGAGAGAGTATGTCGCGTTTTCGTGACCCAAAGGCAAGAAAAAGTGCTAAGGAGAAAAAGTGTCACGATATCGCGACATGTCGGGTTTTCGTGACCCAAAGGCAAGAAAAAGCGCTAAGGATAAAAAGTGTCACGATATCACGACATGTCGAGTTTTCACGACCCGAAGGCAAGAAAAAGCGCTAAGGAGAAAAAGTGTCGCGATATCGCGACATGTCGCATTTTCGCGACTAAAGAAGGAGAGAGAAAAAGATGTGATTTCGCGACATGTTTCTTTTTCGCGGTCCAAAGCGAAGAGAAAAAGGAGAGAGAAAAAGGTGTCGCGATTTCGTGACATGTTTCATTTTTGCGGTCCAAAGTGAAGAGAAAAAGGAGAGAGAAAAAGGTGTCGCGATTTCGCGACATGTTTCTTTTTTGCGGTCCAAAGCGAAGAGAAAGAGGAGAGAGAAAAAGGTGTCGCGATTTCGTGACATGTTTCATTTTCGCGGTCCAAAGCGAAGAGAAAGAGGAGAGAGAAAAAGGTGTCGCGATTTCACGACATGTATTTTCGTAGGCCAAAGGTAAGAGAAAGCATATGGAAGAAAAAGTGTAGCGATATCGCTACATGTTGTATTCTCGCGGGCCAAAGCTAAGAGATAGCGTACGAAGGTGAAAGTGTCGCGATATCGAGACATGTGTTTTCACGGCAACAGTAACAGAAGAGTTACAAGGGCAATTGAAGCCGACGAAGACCGATGTTAGCAGATGAAGATTAGGGTTTGCAGCCAACTAATTTTAGGGTTTACAGTTATGATATCAGCCGACTAAGATTAGGGTTTGCATTTGTTAGAACAACCGACTAAGATTAAAGTTTTCATCATGAAAATTCTGTTATAAAAGGAGGGTTGTTTGGAGAGTTGAAATTGTTGTTGAATGTGCGTCGAAGTGTGCGAGATGCAGCCGTAAGAGCGCAAATAGTGTAGAAGCGGTGAGATGATGTCGAAGTACATAGAGTGAGCAAAGAGTCATGGTGAATTGTTCTAAGTGCCGTTGTGTTTGTGTAGAGAGTGCAAAGGTTGAATTTTGACCAAGTGTAGCTGTGATTGCGTAGAGAGAGCAGAGGGCATAGAGAGAGCAAAGGGCAAAGACGAACGCGGAGTGCTGCTGTATGGGCGTAGAGTGTGCGAAGATAGTGTAGAGTGTGTGCAGAGAGACGACTGAGAGAAGATGAAGTGCGACTGTAAGAGCACAAAAGATGTGTATGTTTCATGAACAGTAAGTTGAGATTGAGATTTGAGTATAGAACATATTGAGTCTCTAACAATTCTCTTTATGCTTCTATGATGCTGATGTGAGAGAGATCGAGTATGCAATAGACCAGTCAGGGTCTTGTAAAAGCGAAGGCATTTATATGTCAAACATTCAGATTCAGAATTGAAGTCCAGGTTGGAGCTTGGCATCAGGGGTTGTTGCTCCTTCCAGTAGGTGCTAGTAAATCAGGGGTTGGTGCTCCTTTCTGTTGGTGTAGATAAAATAGGGGTTGGTGCTCCTTCCAGTAGGTGCTGGTAAATCAGGGGTTGGTGCTCCTTTCTGTTGGTGCAGATAAAACAGGGGTTGGTGCTCCTTCGAGTTGGTGCTGGTAAATATATTGTAAAATTGATTGCTTTGCTAAGTCTGGATTTGGATGGGAGTCCAAGCAATCAATTTTTGAGGAGTAGCCATATTGGTGAACCTCGTTAAAATCGTGTGTTGTGTGATGCTCTCTTGTTATGCTTGTTGTATCTGGTTTTAGTTTTCATTATTTTAGTTTTAAGAGTTGCAGATTTAAGTTTAAAAAGGGCTTCACTGATTCACCCCCCCTCTCAGTGCCGTACTAAGTATAACAATTGGTATCAGAGCAAGGTTCCTTCGAAAAGGTTTAACAGCTTGAAGGAATATCTTACAAGAACACAAATGGCAAGGAAAGGCAAAAGCAAAACCATGAGACACAAGAAGAAGAAAACACACATGGTCATGAAAGAAAATGAAGATGAACTCAATGTTGCTGTTTTGGGAGGAAGAATGGAAATAGATTCAAGAGATGAATCAAACAGTGGAGAAAGGCAGATTAATAAAGTTTTGCACCAGATGTGGGAAGACCGGTCACTTTGCAGCTGATTGTTCACAAGGTAAAGAATGTTTTGTTTGTGGTCAACTCGGTCATGATGAACGTCATTGCCATGGGTTTAGTAGTAGTGAAGATGAAGATGATCCGTTCAAAATTGGTAAAGAAATAGATTCAGAACAGGAATGTGATGAAGGAGAAAGTGATGCAGAAGCAAATTGGGAACATAAACTAATTTCAGCTCTGGGTAAAAAGCTTGAGGATGCAGAAGATATAATCACCAGTTTGAAAGTACAGACAGAAGAATACAAGAATTTTTTTGAAGATCTCTAAATGCAATTAACCAGGAAAACAAAGTATTGCAGTAAGCTAGAAAAATAAATTGACGGTTTAAGAATGCAGACAGAAGAAATGAGTAATAAAGTCGATATATGCAACAAACATGAAGAGGAATCCAACAAAGTTGTTAGCAATCTGAAGCTGCAAATAGAAGAGTCCAAAAGGATTGAAGAAACTCTTAGGTCTCAGATCAATGAGAAAGAGACTGTTTGCTACAAACAAGAAGAAGAGATTGTTTCATTGAAGAAACAACTAGAAGAGGCCAATACAAATCTTAAATTTGAGAAGAGCACAAAATTGCTAGATAAAATGATAAGCCAACAGAGAAGCTCCACGGATAAGCATGGTCTTGGATATGAAGCTAAACAACCCTCATCTTCCAAATATGCAGAGAAGAAGAAGCTCACCGTTGAAGGATCGAAGCATGAAAAGTCTGAAGCTGAACAACCCTCATCTTCCAAATATGCAGAGAAGGAGAAACTCACTGTTGAAGGATCGAAGCCAAAAAAGTTTGAAGCTGAATCTTCAAAAGGAAGAAAATATCAAAGGAGATATACAGCAAAGCAGCCACAACAAAAGAGGTTCTATCACTCCCATTCTATTCATAATAATGTTTTTAACGGCTATTGTTTTAGATGCAACCTTTATGGTCACAAGGCAGTTTATTGTGGATTGAATAATAGATCAAAGAGTCATGTTGGTAGAAATACATCTGCGTTTCTGAGTGAACACCATGTGCAATGTTTTCAATGCAATGGTCATGGGCACATAGCAAGGTTTTGTCCAAGTACTTTTGTATCTAATCTAAGGCAAAACAGTAGATTTCATCAGACGTAAAGAACGCAACTCAGACAGGGAATAAATCATGTGCATAAAAGAAAGGAAAATAATCATTCATCAAGGATGCATAAGAAACAACCACACAAGAGAAATGTTCGAGTTCACAAAAAGGTGCAAAACAGGGATGTAGTTGAGAAACACAAGCCCGTGTTCAAGAAAGTTTGGAGAAAGAAAGAAGAGAGGAAATCATGTCTCCTTGGACTGAAGGAGACTACTCCTCCATTGCACTAAGCAACTCCAGGAAGCACATCCTCAGGGGGAGCAATCTTAAAAGGTTTTATTTTAATGCTCCTTTGTGTTTGTTTAGTTATCTGAGGATGAAAGGCTAGTAGTCAGGGAAGTTGTTGTACAGTTGTCAAAGTGTGTTTTTCAGTTCATGTAGTTGTTCGTGGAAGTGTCGTAAAGGATCAAGATTAAATTGAGAGTTGTCACCATTGGTAGTATTAATATATGTCATTGTTGTTCTGTTGTTGGTTCTTACTACCACTGTTCAAAGCTATGGATTATTTCAGTTCAGAGAATTTGGTTAGTGAAAGATATTTGCCCTAGCTACGTATTTGTGTTTTGATAAAAATAGCGTATATCTGTTCTCTCATTGTTGTGAAGATTGTTAGATCTTTCATGACGCCTTGGTGAAAATATTTAATTCATAGACAGTTTCATTTTAACTGTTGATAAAGTGCCAATCCAAGGTTAAGAAGTTTGAGGTTGAGTAAGGTGCACTATGGTTGGCTGTGAAGTGTTTTGTGT
This sequence comes from Wollemia nobilis, assembly GCA_028583015.1. NCBI lineage: Eukaryota > Viridiplantae > Streptophyta > Pinopsida > Araucariales > Araucariaceae > Wollemia > Wollemia nobilis. Next base: position 1,842,911 of record JAQPPZ010003577.1, read on the forward strand.
CCTCTCCTGATTTGCACAGTTGAAATTCAGAATTGACAATGGAATTGCAGTGTCAGTGCAGTGTTGGACAAAAGTTGGTACAAGTGAGGTCTGTTTGCAGGAATAATTCCAAGACAAGTTGAGAAGGCAAGTCTTTGAGAAGGCTTGTAGATTGTTTTTCAGTAAACAAGCACAGATTGGGCAGGATGTGTTGATGACAGAAAGAGTTCCAGTGGAGGTGCATTCTATCTTGGAGACATGTTGATCATTTGGCACAGCAAGAAACAAGAGTCAGTTTCTTTATCAACAGTTGAGGCAGAATATATTGCAGCAACAACATGGTGTACACAGGTTTTGTGGATGAAACAAACCCTGAAAAAAAAAAAAAACTTGGTTTTAACCTCAGTGAGCCAATATCAATTAAGTGTGATAACACCAGTGCCGTTAACATCTCCAAGAATCTGGTTATGCATTCATGCACAAATCATATTGCTATCCGGTATCACTTTTTGAAGGAGGAGTCTGCTTGATTGGACAAGAAGAAGAAATTTGGTTGAGGCACAAGAGGTCCGGTCATATCAGTTTTGACAATCTAGTAATATCAGCTCAAAAAGACCAGTGAGAGATATTCCCAAGAATTGTCTAGCTACAGGGATCATATTCTCAGGGGGAGCATTTGTGATTTTGTCTATCTTTTGCTCATGTTTTTAATTTTTACTAAGTGTAAAATTTTTTGCCTGAGAATGTTGTGCATGGACTCAGGGGGAGTCTATAGCAGCCCTTTGGTATTATTGTCAAATGGGGAGAAGAGTTACAGGTAATTGCATGTGTGTTGACAACAATTCCAAAGGGGGAGATTGTTGAGCAAGGTGCAGTAATAGTATTGTCATTGTTGTCAACATAGACAATTAGATCAGTTGATGCAGTGAACACAGTCATGATGCAGTGAACAAGAAGTTCAGAAGTTGTTCAGAATATGCAACAGTATTGTCATTGTTGTCAACACAGTCAGATAGATCAGTTGATACAATGGACAGGAAGTTCAGATGCTAAGAAGTTATTCAGTTGTAGTGGACAAGAAGTTCAAAAGCTTTTCAGAGTATGTACAATGCTTTTCCAAGAAGACCGAAGTGGGCCACATGTAAAAGTTCAAAGAAAAAGACAAGAAAAGTGTCGCAATTTCGTGACATGTTGGAAGAGGGAGAAAGAGCAGGAAAAACTGTTGCGATTTCGCGACATGTTGGAAGAGAGAGAAATAGCAGGAAAAACTGTCGCGATTTCGCGACATGTTAGAAGAGAGAGAAACAGCAGGAAAAACTGTAGCAATTTTGCGACATGTTGGAAAGAAGAAACACAAGTGGAAAAACTATCGCGATTTCGCGACATGTTGGAAGAGAGAGAAATAGCAGGAAAAACTGTCGCGATTTGGCGACATGTTGGAAAGAAAAAACACAAGTGGAAAAATTGTCGCGATTTCGCGACATGTTGGAAAGAAAAAACACAAGTGGAAAAACTATCGCGATTTTGCGACATGTTGGAAGAGAGAGAAATAGCAGGAAAAACTGTCGCGATTTCGCAACATGTTGGAAAGAAAAAACACAAGTCAAAAAACTGTCGCGATTTTGCGACATGTTGGAAGGGAAAAAAAACAAGTAGAAAAAGTGTTGCGATTTCGTGACATATTGCAAGGAAGGTTGTACGGACGAAAAAGTGTCACGATTTCGCGACATATTGCAAGGAAGGTTGTACGGACGAAAAAGTGTCACGATTTTGCGACATATTGCAAGGAAGGTTGTACGGACGAAAAAGTGTCACGATTTCGCGACATATTGCAAGGAAGGTTGTACGGACGAAAAAGTGTCACGATTTCACGACATATTGCAAGAAAGGTTGTACGAACGAAAAAGTGTCACGATTTCGCGACATGTTGCAGGAGAGAGAGTCTGAAAGAAAAAGTGTCGCGATTTCGTGACATGTTGCAGGAGAGAGAGTCCGAGAGAAAAAGTGTCGCGATATCGCGACATGTCAGGTTTTCGTGACCCAAAGGCAAGAAAAAGTGCTAAGGAGAAAAAGTGTCGCGATATCGCAACATGTCGGGTTTTCGCGACCCGAAGGCAAGAAAAAGTGCTAAGGAGAAAAAGTGTCGTGATATCACGACATGTCGGGTTTTCGCGACCCGAAGGCAAGAAAAAGCGCTAAGGAGAAAAAGTGTCGCGATATTGCGACATGTCACATTTTCGCGACTAAAGAAGGAGAGAGAAAAAGATGTCACGATTTCGTGACATGTTTCTTTTTCGCGGTCCAAAGCGAAGAGAAAAAGGAGAGAGAAAAAGGTGTCGTGATTTCGTGACGTTTCATTTTCGCGGTCCAAAGTGAAGAGAAAAAGGAGAGAGAAAAAGGTGTCACGTATTCGTGACATGTTTCTTTTTCACGGTCCAAAGCGAAGAGAAAGAGGAGAGAGAAAAAGGTGTCCCGATTTCGCGAAATGTTTCATTTTCACGGTCCAAAGCGAAGAGAAAGAGGAGAGAGAAAAAGGTGTCGCGAGATCGCGACATGTATTTTTGTGGGCCAAAGGTAAGAGAAAGCATATGGAAGAAAAAGTGTATTGATATCGCTACATGTATTCTCGCGGGCTAAAGCTAAGAGATAGCGTACGAAGGTGAAAGTGTCGCGATATCGCGACATGTGTTTTCGTGGCAACAGTAACATAAGAGTTATAGGGGCAATTGAAGCTGATGAAGACCGATGTTAGCCGATGAAGATTAGGGTTTGCAGCCGACTAAGTTTAGGGTTTACAGTTGTGATATCAGTCGACTAAGATTAGGGTTTGCATTTGTTATAACAGTCAACTAAGATTAAAGTTTTCATCATGAAAATTTTGTTATAAAAGGAGGGCTATTTGGAGAGTTGAAGGTGTTATTGAATGTGCATCGAAGTGTGCGAGATGCAGTCGTAAGAGCACAAATAGCACAGAAGCGGCGAGATGATGTCGAAGTGCACAAAGTGAGCGAAGAGTTGTGGCAAATTGTTCTAAGTTTCGCTATGTTTGCATAGAGAGTGCAAAGGTTGAAGTTCGACCAAGTGCGGCTGTGATTGCGTAGAGAGAGCAGAGGGCGTAGAGAGCGCAAAGGGCAAAGACGAACGCGGAGTGCTGCTGTATGGGTGCAGAGTGTGCAAATACAGTGCAGAGTGTGTGTAGAGAGACGACTGAGAGAAGACAAAGTTTGGTTGTAAGAGCACAGAAGATGTGTATGTTTCATGAACAGTAAGTTGAGATTGAGATTTGAGTATAGAACATATTGAGTCTCTAACAATTCTCTTTATGCTTCTATGATGCTGATGTGAGAGAGATCGAGTATGCAATAGACCAGTCAGGGTCTTGTAAAAGCGAAGGCATTTATATGTCAAACATTCAGATTCAGAATTGAAGTCCAGGTTGGAGCTTGGCATCAGGGGTTGTTGCTCCTTCCAGTAGGTGCTGGTAAATCAGGGGTTGGTGCTCCTTTCTGTTGGTGTAGATAAAACAGGGGTTGGTGCTCCTTCCAATAGGTGCTGGTAAATCAGGGGTTGGTACTCCTTTCTATTGGTGCAGATAAAATAGGGGTTGGTGCTCCTTCAAGTTGGTGCTAGTAAATATATTGTAAAATTGATTGCTTTGCTAAGGCTAGATTTGGATGGGAGTCCAAGCAGTCAATTTTTGAGGAGTAGCCATATTGGTGAACCTCATTAAAATTGTGTGTTATGTGGTGCTCTCTTGTTATGCTTGCTGTATCTAGTTTTTAGTTTTCATTATTTCAGTTTTAAGAGTTGCAGATTTAAGTTTAAAAAAGGGCTTCACTGATTCACCCCCCCTCTCAATGTCATACTAAGTATAATAGAGCGTATACATTGGATAGGATCCATGATCGGTTTGACTTAATGCAGTGAACTAGCATGTTGATGATTCTAGGGGACAAAGATATGAGTCTTCCTTCAAAGCACCGGGGGTCCCACATGCACAGTAGACCCTCTACAGAGCCGACCATAGGGGTAGACAAGGACTCGTAATTGCGCTAGGAAGCTTGGGCTACTCGCCAGGCAGAAGCCTCATCTATTTTGGTCTCTTGGAGGAGGAGGAAGGATGAACGGTGATCCCTACAGAGCTAACTGAGGATCCTTTTCTTAGGAGCCCCATTGAGGCCCCTGATATTCTAGGGGATGAGCTTCATTTGACACCCTTGAGGGGTCGCTTGCCCCCCTTCTCAGAGTGAGCGAGGGGTTTGGATCAGTTGGTATCAGTCCTGGAGAAACCTGCCCCCATGTTCGACAGAGTAGCCTGAGAGCCATTGGCTATGTTGTCTTTGGTGATCCTGGTCCGCTGATCGCCCAGGGTGGGCTGCCCTCTCTTGAGTTTGCTACCAAAATATATGGTAAAAGACCTGCTCTGGTTCATATTGGGGCTGACTTCGTCGGGACCAGATGAAGAACTGGCTTCGTTCTCCTTATCAGACTTCTCAGATCTGCACTCCAAGAGGGGAAGCCCAGCAGGGAACGCTAGGGGGGCCAGGAAGGGGGCAGGGGAGGAGCGGGGAAGGGGGGGAGGAGGGGCCCTTGGCCAAGGGGTCCTACGGGGGGGAAGGTCTGGCCTGCTCACTTGAGCAAGCAGGGCCCTGCGGAGGAGGGTTCAGAACGGGCTGGGTGGAAGATCCAGGGATAAGGATCGCGGAAGGCAACCCAAGGGAGGGAGCAACAGCCAAGGAAGCCTGGGAAAGGGCGCTCTCTAGATCAAGGCCCAAGGGAGAATCCTTTGGGGTCAGGGGGGTGGCCCTTGGTGGCCCAAGCTTAGGATATGGGGCCATCACAGGGGGGCCCGCAAGGTGGGGCCCGACTTGAATGGGAAGGGGGTTTAGGTGGAGGGCCTTTCGCATTTCTAAAAATTGGGCATTGGTGAGAGAGGTGGCCCTGAGTGCTGCAGGAGGGACAAAAGGCAAGTTTGTTTTCATAGATCAAGGCCTGAATCCAAAAGTAGGACCCAGAGGAGATAGTTACAGAGGAGGGGAGCACAGATTCAAGATTGGCGTTGACACAAAACCGAGCATGCACCATTCGGGATCCTACCTTTGTAGTAGGGTCAAAGGCCACCAGCTCCCCAACCGACTAGGCAATGAGCCTGAGGATGTCTTCATGCCACAGATGGAAGGGAAGGTCAAGGAGACGAACCCAAACCAGGGTGAAGTTGATGCTTTGGGTCTTTGGGGTGGAAGTCAGCTCCATACCTCCTGAGGAAGAGGCTCTTGCACCCCAAAAACCAGGGCCCGCCTGATAGGATCATTTCGGTGTCTTCGCTGTTGTTTAATTTAATGATGAAGAAACCCTTGTTTAGGGCAACCAGCTAGATGTGCCCGGACACCTTCCATTTAGTAGCTGCCCACCTACGAATGGTTTCCATGTCTGGACGACCTCCCAAAAATTTCCCTACCAAGGAGGCAGAAGAACCCACGACTAAGGAGGAAAAGACCTCCTCCTAGATAGAGATGTGCATGCCATCAAGGGACATACCTAGCCTCGGGGCCCGAGGAGTGGCCCTGGTGCCTGCAAAGATCTGCTGGAAGGAGGGTTTAGACCCACCCGGGACAAAGCCTCGCTCAGGAACCGGGGACTGATTCCACAACCCAGCGCTCGCATTGATGCACTATGGGCCAGGGCCCAAGACACCTTGGCACCCAAACGGATCGATCGCAGACCCATCCTCTGGGCCCATCGGGGGTCTTGCGGGCCCGAGACCAGGCCCCGACGTGCCTGACCCTGATCTCGAGCCCGATATCGACTAGGAACCTGCACAAAGCACTGACTCTGTCCCCAGCCCTGCATCTGCACCTACTCCCGCTCCTGCACCTGCGCCTGCTCCTACTCCCGCTCTTGCTCCCGCCATCCTGAGAAATTCTATATTTTACTCTTATATGTGTTTATATATTACTTGTATACTTGTCAAATATACTTTTGAGCACCTCAATATAATTAAAACCTTAGTAGAGTCATATAAAGGAGATATTGAAAATGTAATAAGTGGAAAAAAAAGTAGAAATACTTAAGTGTTTAAGAATTTAAAGTGTACAAGTGGATGCCAACTTGTTTGTCTATAAATGAATTAGTCACATAGGAAGGAGTGGATCAAGGAATCAAAAAATAAACTCAAAACTTTCAACACATAATTTACCTTTATTTCTGATATTATAATATTTGTTATTGTTAATTAATATGTTCTATAGAATATCATCAAAAACTATATATTGTATGATGCCTCCAAGAAAACAAGTTCTAATAGCTAAGACCAAGCTATAGAATGAATGATCATGGTATGAATGATAGTATATCAATATGGAGGTAGACATTATAGCTTGTTGATATCTATAACTAGAGAAGCTAGTGTAAGAATAAGAGTGACAACCAATTGATGATATTGATGAGGATAAGGTACAATGTTCTTCAAAATCTATCAACAAAATGTCATCCTCGATGATGGTCATAATTATTTGATACATGATTAATTTTAGTTAAAGGGTAAGGGATATTTTAACTCCATTTACATATGAAAGAAAAGGATTATTCACTATCATGGCATATTTACCTCGAAAGAGACAACTACTAGTTTATACTTATATATGTGTATATGTGAGAAAGATACCATTTTATGTTGGTAAAAATAACTTATGTTGAACTTATAATTTTAAATATTAGAAGTTTAGACAATTTTGGATCAAATAATTTCTATTTTGAAAGTGGAGTCTTACAAGTGTAAGTGGAGTGCTACACCTATGACTAGATTGTTGCATTCACAATCACTATATATATGTAAATTTCAATATAAAGTATGGTAAAATAAAATATAATGGCCTCATAATTATGAAAATAATATTCTTATAGGTCACTTGCAACTCCTCATCCACCATGACTCGTTCTTGATGCTCCTCTAAAGACACATAGTGAGAAAAATATACAAATTTACAAAAAGAGTAAAAAATTATTAATAGAATGATACAAATTATATGTTGTTTGTATTTAAAGTTGTTTTATGTAGTTGAAAATAAAGTACAATTTCATCAACAATTTATTATCTAATATGTGAATACTAAATATCTTCTATTTTTTCCTCACTTGGTTCATTCTCAAAAATGAAATTTGGCTCATAATGTTGACCTAGTGAAAGATACAAAATTTTAATAGAGTGCAAAATATAGTAAACATATACATGAAAAGAGAACACACGTTGAATATATTAAAGGAAAAACTCTAAGAACTTATTAATCAAATAAAATACCATAGTAAGGATTATTCCTTCACTAATCTACCTTGATGGTTTTGTAACTAGTTCTCCAACACTGGTCTAGATGTAAAAGAGTCCTATTATATGGAACATAAAAGATGACCATTTGTTTATATTGACATAAATTTTTCTTTCCTTATTGACTTTTACTTTAAGTCACTTTAAATAAAAATGTGTTATAACGAATAATTTGTTAACTTTAGATATAGTGTATATTTGACCCAAAGTGATACTTCATGTCCTTAAACAACCTATATGAAACCACATGAAATGATTAATAAAATATCTTAACATGTAAAAAATCATATAAATAAAAAACTAATAATAAATAAAAAATACCTTTAAAGAACTAGGAGAATTAAAAACTTTAAGCAAGGCAAATTTAAGTAACTCGTGATCATCAAACTAAGAAATATGATCATCAAACTAAGAAATATAATGTAGCAAAACAATCAAGTGAAATAAAACGGAATACATATATTGGTGTAGAGACTAGTGTAGACTCAACGACCTCATTTGTTTGAGTCTATGACATACCCTATTGGATAACATCCTCCCTAAAGTTCTTATGTAAATTCATCCACATAATATGCATAGTTGCATGACATAAATATGAGTTTCACTTCTATAACTTTTATCACTAGTGAAATCCCTTGTAATTCCAATATCATTCATATAAATTGATTCTATCAAATATGCTAATCCTACAACATCAATATCTCTTATATACTATGCATCATCTTCAAGATATTCACTTGTGATAAGTTAGATTACATGATATGAACCTATAATATGTTCTAGAGGTGTACCTTTGAGTGCATACATTACTATTAGTGTTCAACATATGTCATACTATCATGGGTTATTTTTAACTATAGAAAAATAGTTTTGCCTTATCCCCAAGACAAAATCCATATAAGGTTTCCTCAAGAAATACAAGAGCACCTTATAATTATTGGATGGAAAAATATCAAACGCCATCCATTATTATTACTAGAAGTATTTCTTTATATGAGGATGTGTGTATCACTAAATAGAAAGATGCCATTCAGTAGCAACTAGGACCTTCCCTCTTAAAATCTTGAAATTTTGTTCTAAATACTTCTTGATTCCTGGATATTTCACCTTCTCCTAAGAAATTATATTTTTCCATTCAACCCTCTCTTAATTTTCAAAGTATGAATCCAGTTGTGTCATTTTATACAATATTAAATTTATCACTTTACAACTCGAATATATTCATAATGAATTTGTGAGATCCATTCATACTTCATAGATGACATAAGGTATGTATAATCATGTTCATCAATGTGTGATTAATATTAATATGTATATTCATTATTTTAATATCCCTTATAAGTTGATATTTTATTTGTTTAGAGGTGTTTTAATTTTAGTACAAGATGGCACAGTTGAGAAAATATTAAAAAAAAAATTATTCGAGTTGATTTTTTTCAATTTGCATTCTAATTGATTTTTGCCCATTTACAAAAAAAAATGTGATATGCATAAAAAAAAACTTTTTTCAATAAAAATTTGCATTTTCTTTGATTTTTCCCCATTTTTTTTACAGTTTTTCTTAAAATTTCCCAACTCTTTTTCATTCCAATTTTCTCAACTATGTAAGATGGGGTTTCTTCTTATTGTAAAATAAAAAAATTTCCATTGCAAAATGGGGTTTTCTTTTGGTTGAAAAGAGGGGTTTTCTAGGATTCTTAATGAACATATTAAAATGTTGTTTTAGGTGCCATATCACCTAACTAGAAGTAAAATAAATATGATAAAAATATTATTTTATTATAAAATAATTAAAATCAGATATAAAAACTAAAAACCTATCTCAATAGTTGAAAGCAAATAAAATGATGAAAAATTATTGGGATTTGACGTTGCTTATTGGTAATTGATAGTTAATAGAAGATCTCCACATGGTAAGAAATGTTGTAGGTTAAGGTTTCTTCTAGTGATTTTATGTTTCTTAACACTATTTTAAATTATTAGACTCTTAACCAACTTCCATTAGTGGACTATATTATAGTGGGATTAATGTAATTTAATATAATATCATATCAATCCCAATCACATTTAATTTCATTGGAATATTATATTATATTGGGATCAATTTAATTTAACATTGTATTAGCCCCTATATAATTTAATGTGGAGTGAGTTCCCAACTTAATTTATCTATAAATAAAATCCTTTTGTGTATAATAGATCATGTGATCTACTTTCCTCTATTGTTATTGAGTATGGCCTATGGACCTTTCCAAATTATCTTGCATTCCTTGTGCTTTTTTGGATGATTTTTATAGATGCTTGGCATGCTTGTCATGATATTCTTTCTTGGACCTATCAATTAAGTTCTTCAAATAATTTGGAAAATTTGGTTGTATTAGTGGTTGATAGGTTTGGATGCACATGTTTGAACAAAATAATGTATTTATAATAATTTCATATTTCTAAAACACAATTATATTTTTAAATTGGTGGTGCTTTAGGCTAATGCGAGGCTACGAAATTAAAAAAATAATACACACATTCTTTTTAAAAATCAAATAGTTTTTTAAATATTTTTCCCCCATATCCACACTTTGTTCCTCATCTTCATGCACTTACTCTAAAATATGCATGATCTTAAAATTAGTTAAAATAAAAAATTGAATATGAATCCAACCTAGAATCTATTTATTACTTGCTTTAAAACATACACTCCATTATGAAATGACACCATAAAAGAGAAATAAACAAAAATATTTCTTGGATAAAGTGATGGACATTTACACTTGTATGATATCATGTAATAAATCACAATGTAAAGAGGAAAAAACATAATCAACTCATCATTTAGATTTTAAATTTATCAAGTAAGGAATACAAATAATTTTATATAATCCCAGTGACACAAAAATACTTTACTAACAATAAAATGATCTTCAAATAGGATACAAAATAATATCTGAGAGAAATATAAATACTCCCTTAGTTATAATATCATTTATTCTATTAACCATCAAAGTGACATATTATTGGATCATGCTATAATACATGGATCATCCTCAACTTAAAAAGTGCCTATGGATAAAATAATGCAACACAAATACAAAATCTTGTCATCTCTAAAATTTCAAATATTAACACTTTGCAAATTATAGTCAAACATAGTGTAGCAAAATAAAGTATATTCAAAATAATTACTATTGTATTCAAGAGTTTATTTATAAGGTATAACATGTATGGTATTTTTTTTTATAAAATGTAGAAGGGGTTTTGAAAGGATCCCCGAACCTTTTACAAGACAAGCCAAGATCAAAAAGAGATTACTAAGCCCTAGCTCCACAACCACTAGGGGAGAACAGAGAGAAATGCCAAAAATAAATTAAAGAAAATTGAAAAGGACTTCCACGTAGGGAAGTAGGACTACTGAGTAGTAAACAAAAATAACAATTAACCATGCTCCAATTCTCTACCAGGGAAATTTGTTGTCTCTAGAGAGCACAAACCCTCAGGGAAGTCCTCCCGCCAAATACGGAGTCCAGGGTGGTCCACACCCAGGTTTACCATGAAGTCCGCAGACTTATTACCTTCCCGAAAAGTATGTTGGAATGTGACATCCTCAAAAATTAAGGTGAATATTTTAGCTTCAAGAATCATATTTGTCATTGACATATTTCCTAGGGGCTGTCCTTTCATGTAATTGATGGTAGTAAGGAACTCAAATCTCCTTCTATGACAATTTTATGGAGTCCTAATGAACTGGCCACCTAGATGCCTTGGTAAAGGGCCCTAACTTCCATGAACTTACTAGAGTTTACTCCAAGCCCTTCAACATAGACTAATAGAATATCACTCCTGTGATCTCTAATAATTCCTCCAACACTTGCTCTTCCAGAGTTACATTTTGAAGCACCATCAAAATTAATTTGAACCAATCAAAAGTTGGGAGAATCCAAATAGTGGGTAATCTTTGATTAAACATGCATGGTATTTTATAAAAGAGATGATTAAATCATTAATGTCTATACTAAGCCATTACTAGAAGTTAATTTTAAACATGGGTGAATGATCATGTCACACAATTGAGATTAATTTGGGATGAAATATAGTGTCTCATTCTTGTCCCATTTAATTTAATTAAAGAAGTATGCTAAATTATGTTTTTCTTGTAAATATGACTTTTAAGACTCATTATGGTTATTTTTATGGTTCATTGAGTTTATTCATGTGATTTAATGCAACCTATGGTTATTAAATGATGTATCTTAGGATCTAAATTTTCATAATGTAGGGTGTAGAAATACACTACAATACATAAATCCATGATATTATGTTTGTATTATTATTTATTGAGACTTCTAAGATACATATTTTATGGTGCAATCAATTTCACAATATATTTGTGTGTAATCTTTGCAAATTTTCTTTGGGTATCATTCTTGATAATGCTAATATGAATGATAATATATCATGCATATTGAGCATATGTTTCTTATTATCTAGACCAATTATACTCACTCATCAATTATCCAAAAATCAAGGAGAAGATATGGTAAAAATAAGATTGCACACTCCATGAGAAATAATTAACTACTAGCCAAATCATGTTGTTTAAAGTGGCACAAATAGCTCAGGAATACTTTGCTTAAGCATCAAGAAAATTTGCTAGCATAGATAAATTATTTTCATGTTGGAGATATAGGAGCAATCCTCTCTTAGGAATGAAGAAACTTCTAAGTGGAAAATGTAACTAAAAGCAAAATATAAAAATAATAGGTGAATACACTATAAGGGTGTGGATGTAAATTTTAGTAGAATTAATCACATATGTAGAGACAATGACCATATGAAAAACTAATCCATAAAAGAGAGCATCATGAATTATGTAAAAATTGGAACTATAGTTAGCTTAACCAAGAAATTTTGTAAGAGTGCAGTACAATTGTGGCCAACATAGATCAATTACAATCATGTTTGAAATACAAGAAAAAAAGTCTCTTACACAAGAATATTCTTCTAAGGAAAAATATAACTACGACTAAAGAATATCAAAATGATCAAGTTGATACAATATAAATGTTAAAACACGATGCCATAATTAGTTAAGTACATAGTGATATAACCATTAAAAATAACCAAGATACAAAAGAGTGCAAAATGATTTACATAAAAAATGGTACCCAATAATCAACTTCAAGGATGTGATACAATTATGGATAATATGAAATAATAATTTTCATATTAAATATATGGGGAAAATATTGGAATTCATAATATTTTTCAAAAATGAATAGGAGCAATCCATCCACTCAAATCTTATACAAAAATCATATAAATGAGAAAACAAAGGAGATAGAGATTGGGGGCCACTTGTGTTCACCATAAATAATAATTGTATTATTCGTAGATAAGATTCACAACACTTTGATGAACAAATTATGGAATGGTGGGGGTATTTATACCAATAACAAAACCCTAAATATATAAATAAACTTAACCTTAAGCCAACATAACAAGAAAGGCTTTAAGGTTATATATAAGCTTATAAAGGTAGGTTTAACCATAACAAGGTTAACAATAAATTCAATACTTTTTTACAATGAATGTCCTTAGGCATATCTAATATTATATCATACAATGTTAGCCTTGGTCATGAATCAGATTATAATTTCAACACTTCTTATAGTCTAAATTGAGGGGCTAAGGAGAGAAGACATTAGTGATAATAATATATTCCTTCCATAATGGATATTCTAGTGAGCCTATGTAATTGAGTCAAATCCTTTAGATTCTCCCTCATCATTTGGAAGACACCCATCGATCTTTAGAAACTTAGTTTCAATCCTTTATAATTTTAGCAATCAACTCTTCATCGGATGTCCTTCCCTCTTGTAGTATCAAAAAATGGCCTTTGACTTGTTTCAAGACTTATCCTAGCCCTTGGACCCCTGGGTCTTATCCTTATTATATTTAAATTCCTTTTCATGAGCTTGTATTTGTGAGTGCTACCACAATTGCTCATTGTCACATAAAAATGAAATAAAAGAGAAAAATGATGATCAAGAGTAAGAGTCTTTTGAGATTCCAAAATCATAAAAATCAAATGAACCATTAAGTTCAACATCTTAAAAAAGGAGAGAGATTAAAAAGGATAATCTTCAAGCATTTTGCATAGTCTTTCTTTTTACCTCCAAAATATGAAGTATCTTCTCTCATTGCCTTGAGTATTGTAATATAGTCCTCAATGTTATCAAAATTGGTCAGTTTATGAGAGGAGATATCTAATTCCAAGTGACTTAATTTAATAGTGTTATCCTTTTTATTATCACAATCGCCAAATGAAAGGACCGAATGATTGGATGATCACACCTTGTATGGAGTGACATAGTAGAGCAGCTCCAAGAGCACGATAAGCGGCTCAATCAAACTACCTCTAGGTTTTTTTACAAGGATGAATACTTTTTAAGATGTGATATTTAGCACTCTCTAACTTAACCTACCTAGCTATCAGGTGCATAGGAAAAAAAGGAAAGAGAAACCACAAAAAAAATATAATAGAAAGGAAAAGAGTCCTAAGCTAACCTAAGCTAACTAGGGGCAATGTGTCAAGATCATTGTAAGATTCTTCTACATAACAATGGGATAAATGAACATGTGAATCATCTATAGACAATGCACAATGAACACTTTATCTTCTCTACATGTAGAGTTAAACACATATTACACATATAAGAAATATATTAGAAATGAAGTAGTTATGAACTCTTATACATATGCATAAACATATATACACATAGGGAACAAGACAAAAAAATCCTAGTTGTCATGGCTTCTAGTATGTATATATATATATATATATATATATATATATATATATATATATATATATATAGATATGAGTATTACAAATTATACCATAAGTGAGGGTTCAAAAACAAATCTGCAAAACAAACCAAGGTTTAGGTCTAAATTGTTATACAAAATAAAATAAAATGGAAGCTACATACAAAGCTTTTGGATAGAATAAGCAACTCATTGATCCTTTACAATGCCTAAGATTCTACTATTTATAGATAAAATAGGGAAATTTTCCCTCCAAAACTTGTATAGGAGCCTCTAACAAAACTTCTTTGTTGCTCCCTTGATCCACTTCTCCTTATGCCACTTTTATCCCTTTGAGGTATTTGGATTTGGAATCATCAATTTTGAGTTTTTGGATGTTCAATTACCACCCTAAGGATCCTAAAAACTTATTAGAAGCACCTTATGCAATTACTATTGTTAGATTTGATTATTGCTATTGTGGTTTGCATGATTTTACCTTTAGCAGGCCAATCACTTTCCTGGATTCTGGTAAGACCCCAAGGTCTTACTATAAAATTATTAACAAATTAATGTAAATGTAATTGCAGGCCACTCAAAGGGGGCTCCCTTGTAATCACTTTGCCACTATAGGGGGCTCCCTCCTTAGAATCTATGCTTATTATTCTTCTTCTTGGATGATTTGATATGGATGGCCAACCTAATATATATATCTACCCTAAAGCTATGTTGGTGAAGAGACATGATGGTTCACGTATGAAGAGACGTGATGGTTCACGTTATGAAGGGTTGTGATGGTTCACTTTATAATTTAATAATATAATAATTAAATGATTAATAATACTAACTAATACTAACTAATAATGTTAGGATTGAGGATCCTAACATATTCTTGAGCCCAATTGATGCCAGTAGATGATTCTTAAATTTTCTCAATAATGACTTAATAGTTTAGTTCATCTTCCATTTTTTGGGAGCTTGTGCAATGACACTTATGTCTTTCAATATGACCTTCCTCTTGTTTGTCACCTTATAATTCTTTCTTATTGGCAACTTTCATATTATGCTTGGCTTTTTGGAGTGCTTTTGTCTTCTTTTGCAGCTTTCTTTCATCTTCCAAAGTGACGTGAGCCATTGACTTTCAATAGTATGATTGTTGAAACTTTTTCTCATCTCTCTACATCATGATTTTATAAACTTCTAAGGTTGGGCATAAATCCTTTGTTGGGCTTATTTAGAATGATATAAATTTCAAAAACTTTCCTCTCTTCTCTCCTTGAAAACCTTTGCATTTTGCAACCCGACCCTTGGAATTTTTCTTCCCTCTTCTCCTTCAAAACTTCTAAAACTTCTAGTCTTAGGAAAATTTTGTTGGTGCAGGCTGTTGAGACTTTTGCCTTTCTCTTTTGGTCAAGAAATTTATAAAATTACATCATCCTTTGATCATAAATTTTTGCCTGCTTTGGTTTGATGTATTTTTTCTCATTTTTTGTTAGCTTTTCCTTCATTTCATCCTTCTTTCAAAAAATCTTCTTAAGGCACAAGTTTTTGAGTGCGATGAAAAATCAATATAGTTTTAGAAACTCATGAGGGCCTTATTTCTTACTAAATGAGAATTCAGAATTGTTGCCTTCATCCTTGGGCATAGAGTCAAAATTAAAAAAAAAATGAGAAAGAAAACATAAAAGAATGCAAAGAATCACAAAGCTAACAACTTGTCTAGTGCTTGCTTAATTTTTTCCCACTCATCATATGAAGGGCACTAGATTAGTTTAAAGTGCTCATAGGCCACTTCTAGCTCAAAATAGTTATTGTGGGAGAAATTCCTTGTGTCATTGATGATTTTGTGCACTTGGATCCTTAGAACAAGTGATGCGGGAGCATCCGGTGGTCAAGGAGCAATCTTGCATCCTCCAAATCATTTTATTGTTTGCTTTTATTTTCTAAGTACTTGTGTTGGGTTTGTTTCGAATCTTGGACCAAGAGGGAGGTTTTGTAAAAAGAAGAGGAAGTTTTAGTGTAAAGGCACAAGTTGCGTTGGGGTCACGAGAAATCGCGACCCCAAAGCTCGGAAGGGCAATGGCCGGTTTGAGTCGCGATATCCGCGGCGTCATATCGCGACATGTTCCGACTTCAACAGCGTTGAACAGTTGGCAATTAAAATCAAAGGCTCGGTGCACACGAAGAAGGGGAGAAGGTTTTGGTCGCGATATCGCGACGTCGCGATATCGCGGCATCTTTTGCAAACGGAAGAGAGGTGACCGTTGGGTCGCGATATCGCGACATGTCGTGATATCGCGACGATGTTTCAAAGCTGAGGGCGGACGTCAGTTGGGTCGCGATATCGCGACATGTCGCGATATCGCTACATGTCGCGATATCGCGGCCCAAGAAAAAGTCAAACGGAAATAAACACGCGGACGGTCGGACAGGGTGAAATTGACACGTGGTTGCCACGTGTCTTAAAGGCAACACGACCAGTGGGGGATAGAGTTAATTTTGACACGTGGAGACACACTTGTAACAAATCATGAGGTTGAGGGCCACGTAATCGGAGGAGAGAGATTTAGACGTCGACCAAGTTTAAGTATCTTGGGATGTCGTTTACGGAGGAACCGTAGTTACAGGTGAAAGACTTAATGGCGGAGACATCGATATTTAAAGACGGTCGGATTAAAACGGCGGGTGCGAGGGTATGGGAAGCCATGAATGCGAGGCTCCGGACGGATCGGACAGTTGCCATTTATGGCGAAAAAAAAAAGGGAAAGGAAAATCTTGAAATTTCAACGGAGGGAAAATGAAATTCGGAATTGGTCTTTGGGCGGGAGCATTAATTACAGGGAAGGCCGAGACCACATTAAAACGGGGAAAATTTGTATGGGAAAGGGGATGGTGAAGTTCGGGATTGGGGGAGAAGTGGTATACTGGAGAGAATACTGTAACCCGTATTATGCTATTTTTTTTTAATGAAATTACCATGAAATTATTGTGAATGTGTTTGTGTGAATCCCGGCTTGCCATCAAGTGGTATCAGAGCGGGAGCTCCTGAGCGTGTAACAGATCGTCGGAGAGAGGCAGTTGCACCAGGATCTATGGAAGAATTCTAAAAAAAAATAATAATAATACAGAGAAAATATCATGCCTCCACGAAGGAACCGTGGCGGAGGAGGAAATGTGGTGCCGACCGAAGACTTTCGGGCCTTGCAAAGACAAGTTCAAGCCTTGCAAGCGAAGTTACGTAGAAGGCGCGAACCCGGAGGGGAAGAGGAAAGTGAAGATGAAGTTGAAGAGGAAGAACAGTCTGAGGAAGAAGCGAAAGCTGTGGATCCGGCTCGGGCCCGATTGTATAAGGCCATCTCTCAGATTGGAAAACAACCAAAAATGGAGGTATCTACCTACTCGGGAAATATGAATCCAGAAGAAGTGATTGATTGGATAAATGATTTAGAGGAATATTTCGAGTATGAGGAGATTGAAGACCCTAATCGGGTCAGATTTGCTAAGACCAAGTTAAAGGGTCATGCCAGCATTTGGTGGAGGGGAATGCGGTTGGAGAGAAACGAGAAGAGGGAAAGAAAGAATAACAAGATGGGATAGAATGGTGGAGAAGCTTAAAAGACAGTTCATCCCGGCGGATTACGAGTTGGATCTGCTAAGAAAAATGCGAGCTTGAGACAGGACAAACAAAGCTGTCCAAGAGTACATTCGAAGAATTTTACAAAATTTCTATTAGAACAGGGCATTTAGAGGCAAATAAAGAGAAAGTAGCCCGTTACATTAATGGGTTGAGGCTTGGTATCCGGGAAGAAGCCGAGCACTGGTTCGAGTAAACACCATTGAGGATGCTTATCAATTTGCCTTGAAGGTAGAAGAAAAGCTAAACGGGCGGTTTGAAGGCAAGCAAAGAGGAAGAGGCCGAGGTGGAAGGACTGGTGGGAGGACCGGTGGAGAAAAGTACAAGGATCCGAAGAAGGCTGGGGAAGCCGGTAGTAACCGAGGACCAAAAAGAAGAAGATGTTTATCGGCCTCGAGATCGGAAACGACTACCCAAGAGGACGGGGTGGATACGGACGAGGGTTTGGAAGGGGAGTATTTCGTGGAACATGTTTCCACTTGTGGTGAAGAAGGACACGGGGCATTTGAATGTCCACAACACCGAGAAAGAATAAACAAGAGGCCTGAGGGCCTAGCCAGAGCTATTGTGGCAGAGGAGGATGTTGAATCTGAGCATTTCGAAGAAGCGGAGAGAGGAGAAACAATGGTTGTAAGAAGAGTCATATTGAACGAGGAGGAGGACACGGACCGGAGGAAAAGTTTATTCCGCACTAGATGTAAATGTGCGGGCAAGGTTTGCAATATCATTATTGATAATGGTAGCACGGATAACCTGGTTTACGAGGAAATGGTTACAAAGTTACAGTTAGAGAGGAAGAAACACCCACACCCATACCGGGTCGCATGGTTACAAAAGGACCACGGAGCTTTGGTCAATGAGCAGTGTTCTGTTAAATTTAACGTTGGGAAGTATTGTGATGAGGTCCTGTGTGACATCTTACCCATGGATGTTTGCCACATGTTCTTGGGGAGACCACGGCAGTTTGACCGGAGTGCAGTACATGATGGCCGTGCCAACACCTACTCATTGACAAAGAATGGTGTACGCCATAAACTAAAGCCCTTGAAGGATACAGATGAAAAGGTATGTAATATTTCCAGAGTCTGTTTAGTTGAGGGGAGAGAGTTTCTGAACGGGTTAAAGCATGAACATTTATGTTATGCAATAATCCCTAGAGTTAGGGGGAAGGAATGTCGGGATACCCCAACAGAAGTTCTAAATCTGCTGGAGGAATTTCCAGACATTGTGTCTGACAATGTGCCTGAGGGCTTACCCCTCGTGAGAAAAATTAGCCATCATATAGATTTAGTACCGGGATCAAGCACGCCAAATAAAGCTGCACACGGGATGACACACTGTAGAGGCGAGGAGTTAAATAGACGGGTCCAAGAATTATTAGAAAAGGGATTAATTCGGGAAAGTTTGAGTCCATGCGCGATGACTGCGATGTCTGGCGCCAAAGAAGGATGGGGAATGGAGGATGTGTACTGATTCACGGGCCATCAACAAAATTACTATTAAGTACTGATTCCCGTTACCAAGAATGGATGATATCATGGATTGTTTAAGTGGAGTGAGTACTTCACAAAGATTGACCTGAAAAGTGGTTATCATCGGATCCGTATCCGAGAGGGGGATGAATGGAAGACGACCTTCAAGACAAGAGAAGGCCTGTTTGAGTGGTTAGTCATGCCCTTTGGAGTGTCCAATGCACCAAGTACCTTCATGCGGTGATGAATGAAGTCTTGAAAGAATTTTTGGGAAAGTTTGTTATTGTTTATTTAGATGATATATTGATATTTAGCCGGACCCTGGAGGAACACCTGATGCATATCAGGAGAGTCTTTGAAAATCTGCAAGAAGAACAGTTATTAATAAATTTGAAAAAGTGTAATTTTGTCAAGAAGGAATTGGTATACTTGGGGTTTGTAATCTCAGTAGAAGGCCTGAAGATGGACCCCGAAAAGGTGAGAGCCATCATTGAATGGCCTACTCCAAGGAGCACAACGAAGTGAGGTCATTCCATGGTACGGCCGGTTTTATAGGAAGTTCATAAAGAACTTCGAGCGGTATTTGTGCACCTCTCACCGAGACAATGAGGGGAGATAAAAAGGAGTTCAAATGGACATCGGGGGCTGAAAGGAGCTTTGACACATTGAAGAGAAAAGTTACGGAACAGACTGTTTTGGCACTTCCAGGACTTCAACAAGGTATTTCGGGTGGACTGTGATGCCAGTGGCAGTGCAATAGGGGCGGTGCTGAGTCAAGGAGGCAAGCCGGTTGCTTATTTCGGTGAAAAGTTAAATGATGCTCGGAAAAAGTATTCTGTCTATGATCAAGAATTTTATGCTATAGTTCAGGCCCTGAAAAAGTGGAGACATTATTTATTACCAAAGGAGTTTGTCTTGTTTCTCGACCATCGAGGCTTTGCAATACATTAACGATCGGACAAAAGCGAACCAAAGGCACATGAAATGGGTGGAGTTCCTCCAAAGTTATACCTTTGTACTAAAGCACGAAGTGGGAAGTCAAACGGGGTTGCGAGATGCCTTAAGCAGAAGGCAGACTCTGTTGACCAGATTGACGGTGGAAGTAGTGGGGTTTGAAGAACTGAAGGGTCTATACCCTGCAGATCCGGATTTTGAGAAGCCTGGAAGGCTTGCTCAATACCTCTTACCATGGATAGAACAAAATGGTTGGATTTCTTAATCCAAGATGGGATGCTTGTTCAAGGGTAGTAAGTTGTGCATTCCCAGGAAGTTCCATGCGGGAGAATTTAATCAAAGAAAAGCACAGCGGAGGATTGGGTGGGCATTTTGGTAGGGATAAGACCATTGCCTTGATTGAGGAAAATTACTACTGGCCACAACTTCGGCAAGATGTACGGAAGTTTGTGCAAAGTTGAAGAATATGCCAGATGGCAAAGGGTGTAAAACAAAATACAAGACTGTACCAGCCATTACCTGTGCTCGAGAGACCATGGGAGGACATAAGCATGGATTTTGTTCTTGGATTGCCGAGAACACGGAGAGGAAATGATTCAATATTTGTGGTGGTGGACCGGTTCTCCAAAATGGCACATTTTATTCCTCGCCAAAAGACAAGTGATGCAGTTCACATTGTTGGGTTGTTCTTCAAAGAAGTGGTACGACTTCACGGTTTATCGAGAAGTATAGTTTTAGACGAGAGATACAAAGTTTGTTGGGTATTTCTGGAGAACTCTGTGGAAGAAATTGAAGACAGACTTGAAATTCAGTTCAGCATACCATCCACGGACGGATGGACGAGACGGAGGTGGTCAATAGAAGCACTGGGCAATTTCTTGCGGTGTTTGATAGTGGATCAACCCAAGGGATGGGATTTGGTCTTACCACGGGCGAGTTTGCATATAACGATTCGGTTAATAAAAGCACAAATAAATCACCGTTCCGAGATAGTATATGGAAACGAGCCCGAGGAATGTGTACGAGCTAAGAAAGTTGGACGAGAAGAGAAAAATGTAGTGCCGAGGCGAGAAGAATTTGCGAGCATATAAAAAGTCTGCATGAGGAAGTAAGAAGGCAGATTACAAAAATGAGCAGTCAATATAAGACAAGGGCGGACCGGAAGCGGCGGTTCAAGGAGTTCGAGATTGGAGATGAGGTTATGGTGTATCTCGGGGAAGGAGAGATTTCCTGCCAAGACTTACAATAAATTGAAGATGAAAAAGTTTGGGCCATGCAAAATGCTGGGAAAGCGGGAGTCAGGAAATGCGTATGAAGTGAAATTGCCAAGTTGGCTTGATATTTCACCTATTTTTAATATTTCAGATCTCGTGGAATATCATGAGGGAGAAAGTACAGACATGCAAAGTCCAGAACCATGGCAATTTCCAGCCTCTACTCCAAGCACAGATGAGGCCGAGGAAGTATTAGATACCCGTGAAGGCCGGAGCACCCAAAACAGGCAGTATACTGAGTATTTGATCAAGTGGAGGGGCAGACCAACTGAAGATGCGACTTGGTTGTCGAAGACGGAAGTTGACCGCTTGGGTCTCCCCTTAGCCAAACAAAAGTGAGGGTCACTTTTTTTTTATCTACCCGGGTGTATGATGCAGGAGCATCCGGTGGTCAAGGAGCAATCTTGCATCCTCCAAATCATTTTATTGTTTGCTTTTATTTTCTAAGTACTTGTGTTGGGTTTGTTTCGAATCTTGGACCAAGAGGGAGGTTTTGTAAAAAGAAGAGGAAGTTTTAGTGTAAAGGCACAAGTTGCGTTGGGGTCGCGAAATCGCGACCCCAAAGCTTCGGAAGGGCAATGGCCAGTTTGAGTCGCGATATCGCGACATGTTCCGACTTCAACAGCGTTGAACAGTTGGCAATTAAAATCAAAGGCTCGGTGCACACGAAGAAGGGGAGAAGGTTTTGGTAGTGATATCGTGACGTCGCGATATCGCGACATCGCGACGTCGCGATATCGCGGCATCTTTTGCAAACGGAGGAGAGGTGACCGTTGGGTCGCGATATCGCGACATGTCGCGATATCGCGACGATGTTTCAAAGCTGAGGGCGGACGTCAGTTGGGTCGCGATATCGCGACATGTCGCGATATCGCTACATGTCGCGATATCGCGGCCCAAGAAAAAGTCAAACGGAAATAAACACGCGGACGGTCGGACAGGGTGAAATTGACACGTGGTTGCCACGTGTCTTAAAGGCAACACGACCAGTGGGGGATAGAGTTAATTTTGACACGTGGAGACACACTTGTAATAGATCATGAGGATGAGGGCCACGTAATCGAAGGAGAGAGATTTAGACGTCGACCAAGTTTAAGTATCTTGGGATGTCGTTTACGGAGGAACCGTAGTTACGGGTGAAAGACTTAATGGCGGAGACATCGATATTTAAAGACGGTCGGATTAAAACGGCGGGTGCGAGGGTATGGGAAGCCATGAATGCAGGCTCCGGACGGATCGGACAGTTGCCATTTATGGCAGAAAAAAAAAGGAAAGGAAAATCTTGAAATTTCAACGGAGGGAAAATGAAATTCGAATTGGTCTTTGGGCGGGAGCATTAATTACAGGGAAGGCCGAGACCACATTAAAACGGGGAAAATTTGTATGGGAAAGGGGATGGTGAAGTTCGGGATTGGGGGAGAAGTGGTATACTGGAGAGAATACTGTAACCCGTATTATGCTATTTTTTTTAATGAAATTACCATGAAATTACTGTGAATGTGTTTGTGTGAATCCCGGCTTGCCATCAAACAGCTAAAGGTCCAATTAACCCAACAATATCCTTCGCCTTAGGATGATCTGACTATGCTTCAAAAGGAGACACATTTTATTTATATTGCATGATTAGTTACAAGTATTATTGTTCTGAGATAACCCTACCATCTATATCCTAGGGAGAGGGGAGCCCCTTTTGCAACAATGAACCAATTTGACTTCTCGTTTCTTATTATTGGTAACTAAATCAACTGCTTGGGCTTTGCATTACTTCACAACCTATTTATTTTGGATGAAATTCATCACTTTTCATATTGTAACCTCTCTACCATGAATCCCAACATACATTAGCTTAGAGCCTAATGTAGTGAATAGTTGTTTTTGATAAGTTCTAACTTGAGCTAGGTTTATAGAGGTTTTAGCAAGGTTTAGCTCAATTTCTTGATTTACTTGAAGATTCAAAAGAGTGCTACTTCTATGCTATGAATATCATTCTAATAGGCATTACTAAGCTCTTTTACTAGGTTTCTAATTTTTTGGCATTACTCAATTTTAATTTTCTACCTTATTTCCTCCAATTGTTTTTGGATTTTCTCTCTTAGTTAAATTTACCTTCCTATCCAACAAGCCTATATGTAAGGCTTTTAACTTTATCTTTTACTTTTAGGAGAGAATTTGAAGGATACTCCTTTAGGTGCTTAGCGAGCATATTTACCTAGTTTTAAAGTGGTTTGGTTTCCACCTGAGAGTTGTTTAAGGTATTCTTCACATATTCAAATTCTTTCTCCTTCATCAGCTTTTGACTTAATAACTTGCAATTATATGAATTTTTTTTTTGACCTCTTGCATGATTTGAACCTTATCTCTAATCCAAAGATTCTTGAGGTCAAGCCATTTTCTCACCACCAACCAATACTACTCTGTCATCTCTCGGAAGTATTGCATTATTTGGTACCTTGCAAGAATATTGCAAGTACCATGTAAATATTTTAGTTTAGAGTATTATAAATATTTATGTCTAAAATATGTAACTAGTTTGTAATTATGTGGTGTAAAAAGAGTATTGTAAATGTTTCTTTTAATGTGTGCAATCAATAGAGATTTATTATTAAGTGGAGTCAAAAAAATATATTTCTCTTTTGAGAAATATGAAGAGTCATATATCCCGAGTGGTTTAGGAGATGAATAGTTTATTGAAATTAGAAAGGTCAAGAGTCTTGTGAATATGACGAGTCTTATATCTAATGTGTATATATTGAAGATAAAGAATTGTAATAGTGTATCAAATAAGCTTTACATTATATTGTATTAAGTAGATATGTTTATAAATGATATTTTTAGTGAGTTATTATCATTGTTATTGTTGAATGTATGTGAGAATTTAAACTTAAGATCCTATGAGAAAATTGTTTATTTGCTAATAGTGGTATCAAAAATACCTTCGAGAGGATTTGGGTTGAGAAGAGTACCTATGTTTGAGAAAAATTGGATTAAAAGTACACTCATGTTTGAAGTCCAGGCTAAAAATATCAAAGAGTTGTGAGAGTGAAAGCAAGTGAAGCATTGAATCTAGAAGGAGTAGACTGGGATATGTTGAAGTAAATTAGAGTCATGAAGCCATGGTTGAGGGGTTCCACAAAATAAATAAATTGACATGAAATCAACACCAAGAGTGTTGTAGAGAAAAACACAAGATAAAATACCAATAAAATGATTGAATTGTGTTGTAGGAGTCCATGAAAAATTAGAGCATTGTAGAGGAAAGCACATGATAAAAGAACAAGCAGATGGTTGAAGTATGAAATGGAAGGAGTACATAAAAATTAGAGTGCACAGACCATGAAAATGAAATATACTAGAGAGGGTTTTGGAAAATTCAAGTGATAAAGAAGCAGAAGCATAGACCAAAACAAGAAAATGAAATGAATGATAGTAGAGATTGTTGGAGATACTTGGTAAAGAAAGCGTTATAACATTTGGGAAAGAAGTCAAAAGTTTTTGAAGTTTGGAAGAATTTCTAATTAAAAGATGTGCATGTTGAATATCAATTGAGTGCAAAGGTATTTATATTAATCTTTAAAATTTTTGGTTTAATAAAAGAATAGAGGAGAATCATTTCTAAAAGGATTGTAGATGCCCAACATTGACCCAGTAAAATGAATCAATTTTTTTTAGATACCTAAGTAACCCTTTAAAAATTGCTAAATATAATTTTAGCATTTCCAACATTTAGTTTCTAAGGTTTTCCTCTCACAACGATATCATGGACCTCCAAAATAGATTGCAATATCGTTCTTTAGTTATTTCCCACTCGATTGTCAAAAACTAGTTGGTTCCACTCAATGTGACAACCAACATTCATGTTAACGGTATCACGGTTGACCAAAAGTAATTGTGATATTATTTTTTCAAGTAAATGACTCCAAATCATGGATTCTCTACCCTCTTTGGGATTTTTTTTTCCATTTATGATGTCACCCCTTAGGTACCCTCACCCCTAAAATCAAATCCTTAGGTGGTTCCCCCTTGGATTTTATGAATTTCAAATTCAACCACCACCATGAATACTCTTCCATCTCCCTTCAAGCTAAGCTCTCCTATAAATCAAGGTCTTGGGCCTTCATTTTCAAGAATCTATCTCATGATAAATAAACTTTGATATTTTGGTGATTCAAAATTATAGTTCTACTAGCACTTTGTGTTATATTTTTAAGCTTTAAACCTGAAGGAAATGCAACCACAAAAATGGAAATAAGCATGCAAAGTTATAACCATGATAATGACTAACTAATATGCATGAAAATATGGTAGAAAATTTGATACAACACTCAAGAAATGCTCATATAATAAAGCTCACAAAAATATACAATGCTCTCCAATGGAGGTCAACCTCTCTATATTTGTAAAAATGGATCTACATTGTATCTACTATTACTCAACCTATGCACTCCAAAAACCTCTCTCTTTTCTATTCTATGAAGGCCTATTTATAATGAGATGAAACTCTTTGCCTTCAATATTCCTATGAAACCTCACTATTATATTCTAAGGACTTATGTACATGTGGACTACATGCACATTTACATCATTGCACATTCTAAAACTTGTGCATTTATTATATTGCATTACAAAGTACTTAAGTCCTAATACACTCCTAATCTAAATATATACCCATGAAGGTACATTAGTAAGGAACCAAATAATGTAATATATTCCAACACTTTTCTTAGAGAATATTTGAGGGAGGTATATTTGGTAAGCTTGGGGAGAATAACTTCTCTTCTTAGTTGTAGGCTTCCCCTTTTGGCTCTTTCTTTCATTAATTTTGTGATTTTGCTACTAATAACTTTCATTTATATCATTATTGCTTGATTTACTCTTCTAATATCTTCCTACGAATTGTGTAGCTATAGGTCTAACCTTAGCTTGATCCCTACTTCACTTTGGTTCCTTCAAGAGCTCTCGTTTCATCCCAAATTTACCTCATCCTGCTATACAATAAGATGTAGTCTAGAGTTATTAGGCACAAATTTGTTTGTTATAGAGATTGGGCACAAATCCTATTCTTCCTTTGTTATCCATGTTACCCTATGTTCCCTACCTATTGTATTCCTCCTATTTTTCCTACTTAGTTTAGGTTAGAGGTATGTTTCAACCTTTGTTCCCTAAATTGCCTCAATAGAGATGATATCATGAACCATAATTATTATGTGTGATTTTGTTCTGTGGAATTTGATAGTAGAATCTACACCTAGTTTCTTTGTCCTCATCCTTATCAACTGGTCTAAGACCCTCTTTCTACACTTTTTCAATTCATACAACTAACCTTTATTGAAGTCTTGTCTCTACTTCTTATCTAATATGATATCACAGTTAATATCCATGAAGAATTATATCATTATGGCTATAGTATTTTTACCTATTTATAATAGGTTCTTTTATACTCATTTCTATATTTTGCACAATATCATGCTCTCTAATATATGAGTGCAATATCATTATACAAACAAAAGTTCACTTATTTTTTATGTGCATTTGGTATTTTAAAGGAGAACTCGGGACTTGAATCTAGTCAAGGAAGCTTCTCAGCCTCCCTTGCTCTAGTTGGTCCTAAGACCTAACATCCAATCTTCCATTTTTTTTTGTGTTTTATTGCAGATCATGAAATTGTAACACATGTTTTCAAGGCATGATAACAAAATTGTGGTTCAAAAACATGAGATGCGATACATCTTAGAAACCAACTCAGGTAAATTTTTTTGTAGATTTTAGTGCCATCTCTTTTTAAAGGATTATCTGTTGTTGTGTTTGCTATCTATTTTTTGTAGATCACACAAAAAAGCAAAAAGAATAAAAACTAAGTTTTTACTTTATGTTATTAGCACACAAAATAAATAAGGGTCAAGGAACATAGCTTAGTATTTTGATTTGTTTATCTCTTTTGTCCCTTAGGCATTCAAAATTGAAATTGCATGTAGTCCTACATTAGGATAAGCTTGTAAGTTGCATTCTCTTGAACCCTTGCTCAAAAGGAAAAGTTTTTTTTTTTACAAACATAGGATAACACTCATTTAAAGAAAACAATCATATTTAATTTAGACCTTGTATTCATACATAATTGTTTTATGCATATTTATGTTCTAGTTTATTTCATAATATTAGTACTTAGTCATCAAAAGCAAAACTTAGGTGTTTTCAAATATACACATCAAATGTAGGATTTGGAGTGATTCCATTAAATACTCCTTATGAACTCATCAGTATATAACATCTATCAACCACCTATGAGGTAAGGGTATCCATGGAAATTTTAGCCCTTGCAGATCCGCTAAGATTTTGCACATCCTCACATTTTGGTGAACCCAATGTGAACATCTCCTTGTAACTTTTAAAACCTTCACATATTTTTTTTAACCGAAAAACCCCTTGCGAGGCCACCTTGGTCTAAGAGAACATGACCAGGGGGTTCTACACCGTCAAAGTAACTCGAAAGTCACACCCGACCCTGCCCGCACCAACATTATCAATTGGATTTTGAGTACCCAATTCAATTTTTTTGTAGGGTGGAGATTCAAACCCGGTACCTCCCTTGGAGGATTGCCCTCTCCTCTCCAACTCACCTACAACACATGGGTAACCTTCACATAATTAAAAGATAAACAATTATTTAAATTTAAGCAAGACCACTTAATTTTTTGTGTAGAATAAATCACTAATCAAGATTTAATAATTTGTTCCTTAAAGTCATCACGGAGGGAACTGAGTCACCTCTAATACTGACGAGTATATCGGGGGGCAGGTATATTAGGTAGGTTGGGGTATATCAAGAGATCCTCTTGAGGTATATCGACTAGTTGAAATCGATATACGTATATTTACTGCCTTTCTTTAATCAAGAGTTAGATTAATTAATTAATCTCCTTCTTGCCTTAAACCATGGCTCCTAACCTTTGTAGTAGAAAAAGAATCATGGATCCAAATGAAATTCCCATGTGGGATGATAATGAAAATTGATAGAAAAAATCCAAACATAAAAGAATAATATGATGGTACATCAACCATGGGATACCTTGATCCAATAGAAGGGTCGCATGACCAACTTACCTTTAAATTTTACAATCACATTATAAATTTATTTATACAAAATAAACATATTATGATAGAAATATTAGAAAAATATATTTATTTTGATGAAGAATGACCTTCAAATAATCAAAAAATTCCAAATTCTAGTTCCATGTCACTTCATAAATCAAATAAAAATCCTTTATTTAACCAACCCCCTAAGAATCAAATTGTAAATCCATTTGTCTCTAATTCAAATTATAGCAATTCTACAACTGTGACAACAAATGTAGGAGGTTTTTCTCAACCCCCTCTTCTAAACATCAATAACATATTTTATCCTACACCTCATAATAATAACAATGTTCCTTCTATTCATCCTAATGTTAATAATTTTTCTTCTATTCCTCCTAACCTTAACAACACTTCAATTCCTCAACAAGCTAATACACATTATCCATCTTATTCTAATGTACCTCATAACCCTTATAATAATATAAATACTTAAAAATGAATCAAATTCCATTTCAAAATCCTATGTATAATAATTATAATCAACCTCCAAATAATTTTGGAATAAATATACCTACAACTCAACCTTTAATTTTGTAAAATAATAATTCAAATCCAAAAATTCAAAATTTAACAACATTAGTAAAACAACTTACTCAACGCCATTCAAGAACCTAGTTTTATTCATTCATATAAAGAAATGTGTAATAGACCTTTGGATCCTATGGTAGTATGTCGACCATACCTTAATAATTTTACAACACCTCAACTTCCAATGTATAAGGGTATGAAGGATCCAATTGAGCATATAAGAGTATTTTGAATGCTTTTCATGACATTGCTTATGATGATATGATCTTATTAAAAACCTTTCCAATTGGAGGTGCAACGTTAGAATGGTGTTATAAACTACCCTAACATCCTCTTAGAAATTTTTAAGAAATTAAAAGAAAATTTTCCAACATTTTGGTGCTTACTTGGAAAAGAGAGTTAACCTCCAAGAGCTATATCAACTTAAACTAGCTAAGGATAAGAATTTTACATATTTCTTGTTCAAATAGAGAGGATTTGTGGGTAAATTACAATATACCCCACCACCTAAAGATATGTTTTAAATTTTTATTAACAACCTTCAAGATCAACTATATTATGAATTGGAAATTGCAGCTGTTATATATTTTGATTAAGTGGTTGATCTAGAAAGAAGATTTGAAAAGGCTCTTATAAAAAGAGGACAATTAAAACCTAAGAAAGAAGAAGAGAAAATCTATTAAGCCTCAATATAAAAATAAATGTGTAGTACATGATGGTGTCACCCATACTCACCAAAATAATAATGTTAATACCACAAGCACTTTACAAAAATTGGTGTTCAATAAACCTCAAAAACCACAAAGAAATTTCACTAAGCTTAATCAACCTTTATCATCAATTATTAAATAATTTTTGGATGCCAAAATGATTGAACTCACAAATATAATACAACCTAAAACTACTGCTAATTAATATAATGTAAATCAACATTTTGATTATTATTGAGTGTAAGGACATCTTACAAATCAATGTAAAAGACTTAAGCATGTTGTTCAAGATTTATTGGATAAAGGTAACCTTGTTTTAGGATATTATGAACCAATTGCTTCCACTAATCAAGATATGGGGATATTTCAAAATCCTTTACCTAATCATGATCAACAAACAACTAATCAAGTTTCATATCATAATGTTCCACCTCCATATCATAATATGATTGGGATGATATCAGTCACCACTAGACAATAATCTCAATCTCAACCATCTCAAAAACCTCAAACTCAAGATAATTCAACTTCAATTGACCTTCTAGACCACCATTAGTTCTTAAAAATATAAAATTTTCTAGTTTTGATAAGCCATATTTTGTTATTAAACTGTAATCAAAGTTGTCTTTTGATCTTAAGCAACAACTTGCTAGTACTCAACTAAAATATCTCTTCTCAAAATTCTTCAAACTTCCTCAATTCATAGAGAAGCTCTAAATAAATTATTAATTCAGCAAATAGTACCCCAATATTTTTTATTTTATTTGTGGAAAACATCCCAAAAGGGATGCCACTTTCGGGTAAGACCCAAGGAGGCAGGGGTATCCATTCCGCCAAAAATGCCCGGGACTCGGACCTGGCCTACCACCTTTGACATACTCAAGGAGCAAACAAACACACAAAACCAATTTAAAAATAAGTAAATAACAACAAAAATAATAAAATAAAATAAAAAACATGCTCCTTGAGTGTGTCAAAAACAAAAGCACAACCAAACACACACACAATAAGATAAAAGAAACCACAACACGAACCACATAGAAAAACACAAGAACCACATAACAAAACACAAACAAGACAAAAACAACAGAACACTACAAAGACATAACCCAAAAAAAACATGAAAAATAAACACAACCAAAACCTAAAATATTAAAAAAAAAAAATAAAAATAAAAAACAACCAACAACAGACAATAAACAAAAACAAAAAACATAGAAAACACTCACACAAAAAAACACGAATTAACACAAACAAAGAGAAACACAAGAACAAGAACGACAAAAACACAAGAACAATAACAAAAAACATAAAAAAACACAAGAACAACAAAAAACAACACAAAGAACACAAAAACAAAACAAAACAAAAGAACACACACACCTTAAAAAACTAAACAAAAAAACAAAAAAGAAAAAAAATTGAACATAACAATGACCTATCTAGACCAGAAGACTATTAAGGCAAGAAACAACAAAGGAAACAAAAGAAAGAAAAGAGTGAGCTAGGGAACTAAAAAAACTTGAATGAACCAAAGAGAAGCAAAAAAAAGCAAGAAGAAACTAGGTACCTTCGAACTAGAGCCATCCAAAGAAATGATAGAAAGAAGAGCTTCCCTAATTTGTGAAGCCCACCATCTAGGAGGGTGGCCATAACAAGTAAGATCACCTTTGTCCAAAGCCCAATTAGCTAAAGCATCAACACTCTTGTTTTGATCTCTGACCACATGATTGTAATCAACTTTCAAAAATCCCATCCGGATTAATTGAATCTTCTCAATAATTCTTTTTATTCTCCAATCAACCTTATGATTCTTGGAAGGAGTCTTCAAAATATTAATCATAAGTTGAGAGTCAGACTCAACTAACACCTTTTCCCATCCAACCTTAGTAGCCTCCTGAAGGCCTCTGAGGATACCATACCCCTCAGCAAGGTTATTGGAAAGAATACCCAAATTCTCAGCAAAAGTAAAAACCAGGGAGCCATCTGAAAGTCTACCAATTCCTCCCACACTAGCTTTTCCAGGGTTCCCTCTAGAGGCTCCATCAGTATTGAATTTTCCAAAATCCTTAGGAGGAGGTTGCCAATTTCTTGTCCTATCCATCTTACTAATACTCACATTCCCTTTAAGTTGGTTGCCCTTAGAAGATTTAATCTTCAATATTTGCATCACTTGATCCCATATTTGGTGGGAGTTTTGGGGGTGATTAAGGAGTTGATGGACTGATTCAACTAAGTTGGCTATGGTCTTTTGCCAAATATAGTGAATATCCTTCCTATCTTGATTAAAAATTTGGTTGTTCCTTTCAATCCAAATATTCCAAAGAAGAATGGTAGAACCCATCCAAACTAACTGCCTAATAAAATGATCAACACCCTCTTGATTAGGCCAATCCCTCCAAAGTTGTTCAAAAGTAAAAAAATTGGACCATTGTAAGCCAAGTAAAGTGGCCATTCTCCTCCATAGCTCGAAAGGCTAAAGTACACTCAATAAAAATATGGTTGAGAGTTTCTACATTCTCTTCACACATCTCACATCTAAAAGGGCCATGAAAACCATGCTTCATAAGTTGCTCACCGGTAAGCACCCTACGATGCAATAAAAGCCAATTAAAGAACCTCACCTTAGGCCAGAGCTTTTGAGCCCACAATTGAGAAAATATGTCAGAAGAATGGTTGGGATTATTATGGCATAAGGTCAAATAACCTTGAGCAACTGAATACTCACCCTTAGTAGTGTTGTTCCATCCAAAACAATCTTTTTCATGGGACCAAGAGAGAGATCTCATATGAAGGATGCCTTGGATATCTTGTCTTTGCCTTTCTGGGATTTGAATAGGCCAGTCCTCAATAGGGATCCAATATCTACCAACCTTTGAATTACCGGTATGGTACCGAGAGTAATTAGCCACCTTTATCCAGTTAGCTCGGTGAAGCTCCTCCATCCAAGGCCTCCAATCGGGAAACCGAGTTATCAAAGGCTTGTGACCATCCCAAGAATCTATCCAAAAATTTACCTATTGACCATTATGAATGATCCAAAATAAATTTTTCTTTATCAAATCCTCACCAGTCTTAAGAGCTGCTAAAATGGGAGAACCTTTGGTAGGAAGTTGATAGCGAACAAGGTCTTCAGGACTTTTGTTCTCAACATATTTAGCACGGAGATTATTGGCCCAAAGAGCATTGGGGTTATGCAACATCCTCCAATATAATTTAGCAGCTAAAGCTTTGTTGTTATTAATAGAAGACCAGAATCCTAACCCCCCTTTATTCTTAGGAAGACATAAAGTGTCCCATTTCACCAAGGCCCATTTTCTTTTCTCCTTAGTACCACTCCAAAGGAAACGATGACTGATTTGATCCAGTTCTCGAAGAACAACCTTTGGAATATTCAACATGGAAGATACATAAATAGGAATAGCTTGAAGGACTAATTTTACCAAGGTGATTCTACCCCCAGAAGAAAGCCACTTGTTGGTCCACTTTCCAATTTTCTTCTTGACTTTGTCCAACAACCAATTCCAATATTTATTTTTCTGCCTTTGAATATTTATGGGAATACCTAAATAAGTGATTGGAAGGGAGGTCTTCTTATATCTTAATTTATCCAAGACCATGGATTCCTGTCTAGCGGAGCGGTGAAAGAAAATAACTTTAGATTTGTCTTCATTGATCAACTGCCCGATAGCCTTAGAAAAATAGCTAATGATTTGCTTAATATTAGAAGCTTCCTTAACTGTAGCTTTACCTAAAAGAGTAGAGTCATCCACAAATTGAAGATGAGAGATAGGTCTAGCTCCATGAGCAATGGTAACTCCCTCAAGGGTTTTGTTTTCCCTCTTTTTGGTTATAGTCCTACCCAAGCATTCAACAAGAATGATGAATAAATAAGGGGATAGCGGGTCACCTTGCCTAATACCTCTGGAAGCTGGGAACGATTGAGAAGGCCTGCCATTGATAAGAACTAAGTAGGAAACTGAAGAGATACATCCCATAATCCAATCCATCCAATCCTTAGAGAAACCAAATTGCCTCAAAACTTTGATAAGGAAGTGCCAATCCACTCTATCATAAGCTTTGGATAAGTCTAACCGAATGAACATGGAAGGAGATTTTTGCATATCCATGGAATGGATGGCTTCCTGAGCAAGAACTATCTCATCTACTATTTGATGCCCTTCCACATAACCCCCTTGCTCGTGGGAAATAATCTTATGCAAAAGAGGCTTCAACCTTTACTGCCATGATTTTAGTAATGATTTTGAGAAGAACATTACATAAAGCAATAGGTCTAAAAGTTGAGATATGATCAACCTCTTGAGCTTTTGGAACAAGAGTAATATAAGTTTTATTGATAACCTTCAAAATTTCTTTGGCTTTCCTGGCTTCTTCCACCACCTCTAATAAATCAACATGAAGGATATCCCAGAACTCTTGGTAGAACTCAATGGGAAAACCATCAGGACATGGGGTTTTCCCTTTTTGCATTTTAAAAACTACCTGTTGAAGCTCATTGATAGTAACAGGAGCAGTCAAAATAGAGTTCTCCTCAGAAGTGATAAGAGAAGGGATTGCTTGAAGAACATTTTGTTGAGAAGCTGAGTCAAGAGGAGTAGCAGCAAAAATATTGGAAAAGTAATCAACAACAATAGAGTTCATGCCATCCCAAGTATAAACAACATCTCCAGAATCTGATTTCGGGGAAGAAATAAAGTTGTGAGATCTTCGAGCTAGAAGAGATTTGTGGAAGAAATTTGTGTTTCGATCTCCTTCTTTGAGCCATTGAATTCTAGATTTTTGCTTCCATAAGATTTCTTCTCTTTTTTCCCATTCCTCTAAGTTGTGAGTTTAATTTCATCTGCACTTCTCTTCTCTGTGAGGCCATCTAAACGGATTTTCTTATTCAAATTTTCAATATGAGCAATAACTTCATGTTTTTTTTATGAACATCCCCAAACTCTTTCCAGTTCCAAGTCTTGATTTTGGATTTAATGTATTGCAGTATTTTGGCAAAATAGAACATCTTAGTCCCATGCCTAGGTTTACCTTCCTTCCACCATTGTTGCACACGAGGTCTAAAGGAAATGTCTCTAAGCCACATTAATTGAAAATGAAAAGGAGAGAAACTCACATTGGTTTTCCACATTTCCACCATGAGTGGCCAATGATCCGAACCAGCATTATTAAGAGTCTTCACTTTAGGAATGTGACCATGGATTAAGAAATTTTTAGAGAGCAAAAACCTATCCAATCTCTCCATTATACAAGCTAAGCCTTGCCTTCTATTAGACCAAGTCATAAGGCCATTATCCGGTTGGATGTCCACAAGATGGAGGTTTGCAATATATTCGCTCATGAGGTCAGTGCTTTTGTCCAAATTTCTATTTCCCCCCTTTTCTCATCGAGAGAGAGGATGGTATTGAAATCTCCTCCGATCAAGATCCAAGCTTCAGGAAAATGAGAGATAATATGAGTTATATCCTTCCACTGTCTTCTTTTTTCCTCCAAAGCAGTCGGAGCATAAACAGTAATGTAGAGCATAATTTGGTTGGAATGTCTACTTTGAATAGCTATAGCCAACAGACCCCAAATGCCAACCATATGGTGAATAACTACCTCTTTTGGGTCCCAAAGACAAGCAATGCCACCAGAAGTCCCTCGGAGACTGAGGGAAACCACTTTTCCAGCTGGCCAAATTTTATTGGCAATTGAGTCCATATCCTCCATTGACATCTTTGTTTCTTGAAGGAAAACAAGATGTGGATGATTTATCTGAATCATTCTTCTAATTTCATTTTGTTTTGAAAGACTCCCTTTGAGTCCTCTAATATTCCAAGTGATGATCTTCATTAATACCAGGGCTAAAAAAGTTGGGAAGGGCATTAATCTTACCTTCCTCTACAAGCTTTTCACCTTCTTTTACCATATGATATTGATTGGTCTTGCGACCTACTTTTTGATTAGAATCCATCTTCAATTTTTTTCCCTATTTCTTGACTTATTCCAATTGAATCTGAGATGGCTTCTAACCTTGAAGAATGCTCGTACACAACCAAAATTTTACTAGAGGGTTCAACGGAGTCTATATTGGGACCTGTATTATTTGAAGTTTTGACATTTAAAAGATTGTTTTTCTTGTGTAAATTTTCTCCCTTTTTTTTTGTTGAAAACCTTTGATTTGTTGGTTTGTCTCCGAGTTCTTCCCTTCATATTTAAATTGTGTTTCTAAGATTTCTGTTTCCATTATTTCCTCTTCCTCACTTGGGACATCATTTGTGGAAAGGATTTCAAACATATTAGCGAGATGACTTTGATTGATCCTTCATAACTGGTTTTTTCTGAGTGTTCTTCTTCTTAGGCATTTGGAAACCTGTTGAGTTTATATCTTCTTTCTTTTGATCAAGAATTTTATTTGGGCAAGCATTGGCCAAATGACCATATTCATGGCAAATTCTACAATGAAAAGGAATGTTCTCATAGTCCACTACTTGCTCCCAAGTGTCTTCCCCAAATTGTAATGTGATATTTTTAGGTAGGGGTTTGTCAAAATCCATTAAAACACAAATTCGAGCATAAATAATATGTTCAAAATTTTGAGTACAATCAATAGTCATCATAAAAGTTCCTAAAGAGTTTCCAATTGAAGAAAAAATAGTAGGATTCCAAAATTCAATAGGGAGGCCAAAGAGTCTAACCCACACGGGAGCTATAGAAGGCATCTCTTCTTCGGCTTTAAATTTAGTATGCCGGGGCTTCATGAAAAGCCCTGCCCTTCCAAAAAACCAAGGACCCCCTTGAAAAGTTTTCTCTCTATCTTCATTATTAGCAAATAAAACAAGAAAATAACCATTTGGATAAATAGAGATTTGTAACTCACCTTTAGTTTTCTAGATTTTTGCAGCCCAGAATTTGAAAGTAGATAGGCTCGGATGAAAACCCACGAACCGACAAATTAGTCCTCTTTTTTCCAAATCTTCAATGCCAGTCTGAATGTTACCCATATCAAGCTTAACAATAGGAGTTCCATCAGTTGCTTTAAGACATCCTGACTCCATTTTCCTGGGATCAATATTAGGCATTCTTAGAGGTTTATGGGAAGCCCTAAGATTGATATTAGCATTGGGTTGAGGCTGTCCACCATGGAGGGCATCCCTAAAATTCATTTTTGGGGCTGAGTTTTCAAAATTCTTACCCTTGACAAGGGTTTTCATAGTAGAATTATTTTGTGGGTGCACCTTAGCACCAGATTCACTTGAGATATGAGCCATTTTTTGATCAACTGCTTGAAACTTGTTTCGTGATCTCTTTAATCCTTGCCCTAGACGTCGTGGAAAGGTATGGTTTTCACTTTTCTTTTGTGCAGCAAATTGGAAGTCGTTGTCACTCAAGTTCATAGTATGATCTATTGAAAGATAAATTTCTAACCCATATTGGATCCCCTACAACATTTCCTGCTAAAATATTGAGCATAAACCACAAAAATATTGGCCGCTAGGGCCCGAAGGCCCTAAAAACCAACCTCTGGAGCTGCTTGCACTCAACCCAGATGAAACCCTCGCATAGCCGCTTGCCAAAAATCTCGTTCACACATAGGGATGCGCTAGGATCTGTGTTGCTCCAAATGATATGAAAATTGGTGGAGATGTTCTAGGGTTTTTCAGGCATCTACCCTCAAAATTTTAGCTCAATCCGAGTCCGGATGAGTGAGATATGGCCAAAACAAGTTCGACAGTTTGGGCAGTCCTGCAAAAAAACTTCCCTCCTCTAAAGCAATTTTATTTTTAATCTAAAAATGTTCCAATAGTACCCCAAGATCTTCCACCAAATAATCTTACAAATATTTTTGGATATCTTGGAGTTAATAATATAACATTTTATGAATATGATCTTCCTCTTCCAACCATGCAAGGGAAATATCCCCTCTAAATTATAGCTACATAGGAGATAAATTTATCAAAATAATTTTGGTAGACAATGGATCCTCCTTAAATATATGTAGCCTTCAATTTATTCAAATATTTGGAATGGGAGAATAAGACCTTGAAAAATCTAATATAATTATAGGAGTATTTTATAATGGAACCCAAAAATCTTGTGGATCCATAACCTTACCTCTTAAAGTTGGACCAAGAATTCTTAATACTCTTTTCTATGCCATATCTTACGCAAATTTATTTAATATTCTTCTTGGAATCCCTTGGATTCATGCCATGAGGGTTGTCCCATCAACTCTTCATCAATGCCTTACATATGAATATCAAAATAAACTTATTCATATTCTTGGTAATCCTCAACCTTTCCAATATGGTACTATGGTTAAGGCTGACTAAGCTAGGGCAAATTTTTATCCATATGCATCTCTAAACGAATTTCCTTCTCCTTCTTATTCCTCAACTTCTTCTTTACAAGTAAAAAATAAGCTTAAAATTTTAACTATTAATGATCAACCTCAAATAAGCAATCCACCAAATATAAATATTCAAACTAATAAAATTAATCAAAATCCATTTATATATCTTGCTATGCTACCACCTTCACGAAGGACCTTAAGATTGCATCATAAGAAAGGTGAAGTAGTGCATGTCGGTTGTGCACATTTACTTACATGGGGACCTCCTGTGAAGAAAATATAAGTGGCAGCAACCCATCCACCACTAAAAGCAATTTGTAAAATGTTATTTATCTAAATATTATTCTCTACCTAAGAAAATTCTAACTAATATGGGATACCAAGGCAAAGACTTAGGCCCTCAAGAACAAGGAATCAAAGAACCATTAGAGGTTGAAATTTAGCTTGAAATATGTGGCATTGGTTATATCCCTAATAAAAATACCTACAGCTCTAGATGATGATCAAATTATAACTTATGAAGAATTCATTAATCAAAATGGATTGGATTAGAGTGATCAAGATGAAGAACCTCCCTTCTTCCCATCCTCAATAATATTTTGTAACATCAATTTAATCATAGTTTTTCATCCTAAATTAATTGCATTCCAAGAAAATACGCCTAGGGAGATATCTTTTGTGATATACCCCATGCAAATATCCTCCAAAATAACTTTTTATTTTATGTGTATGTCCCATGCATAAATCATGTTGAGTCTTAAAAATGAAGAAGATCAAGTGTATTTAACTCCTGAAGACCTTGACCAATTATGGGTTCTTCCCGAACCACTTCAATATGAGTATGAATCACATATCCTCATTGAGGAAACCATAGACATTAATATTAAAAATATATATAATCCTAAAATTCTTAAATTAGGACATGCTCACCATTTAAGAACAAGAAAATTAACTAATATTTTAAAATAATTATAAGACATCTTTGCTTGTTCATATGTCAAAATGCCCAGGCTAGGTTTGTCTCTAGTTATGCCCCACCTAATGGTCTGACCAAATATTAAACCTGTTAAACAAAAACAAAGAAAAATGCATCCTAAAATTGCCTTGTTGGTTAAAAAAGAACTCCAAGAGCTTCTTGATATCGATTTCATTAAAGTTATCGATTATTCTGATTGGATCTCCAACATTGTACCTATTTCCAAAAAGAAGACATAATCAGAATATGTACTAACTTTCAAGATATTAACATGGCATGCCCTAAAGATGATTTTCCCTTACCTAATATTGATATGATTATAGAATTCATAGTCGGATGTGGAATGTTATCCCTAATGGATGGTTTTTTAGGCTATAACCAAATCAAAATTACTCCTAAATACCAATCTAAAACCACCTTCATCACTCCTTTGGGCACCTTTGGCTATCAAGTTATACCTTTTGGTTTAAAGAACACATGTGTCACTTATCAAAGAGCCATACCATACATATTTCATGAGTTAATGCGTGACATTGTGGAAGACTACGTGGACGATATCCTTGGTCGGTCCATTAATTATGAAACTCATGCACAAGACCTAAGATATATCTTTGAATGATTAAGAGAATATAAAGTTTGCTTGAAGCCCTCTAAGTATGTATTTGGAATCACATCTAGAAAACTCTTATATTTTATTGTGTTTAGGTGAGGCATTGAAGTTGATCCGACCAAGATTTTGGCTATTACAGATATGTCTCCCTTGCGCAATCTAACTGAATATTTAAGCCATTAGATGTTTCATGTCTCAACTAGGTGGTAAATATCAACCCTTATTTAAGATCCTTTGTAAGAATGTAGAATATAAGTGGGATGATAGGTGTCAAAGAGTTTCTGATGAGATGAAGAAATATCTCACATCCCCTCCCATCCTCATATCATATAACCTTGCCAAGCATCTATTGCTCTATATTGTAGTTACATACCAAGCCTTAGGGGCTATGTTATCCCAACATGATAATTAAAATAAGGAATGATCCATATATTATATTAGTAGGCCCCTTATTAGCTATGAAATCCTTTACACTCGTTTAGAAAAGCTTTATCTCATTGTAGTGTTCACATCTCAGAAATTGTGATATTATATGCTTAGCCATAAGAAATTAGTAGTTGGAAAGTTTGATCCCCTTCACTATATTATGTCTAAACCTCACCTTTCGAGGTGGGTTACCAAGTAGGTCATTGCCCTTAATGAGTTTGATTTAACTTTCATTAGCTAGAAATCCATTAAATGTTGGGTAATTGTTGATAAATTAGTATGTACACCTTTAGAGTCAACTCATCCCTTAGTGATAGGGTTTCTATTTGAATGTGTCTTCAATGATGAAGAACCTCAAGATTCCTAGATTTTGTATTTTGATGTAACCCATTGCTTGAAGGGTGTAGGAGGTGAAATCATCCTAGCCATCTTGCAAAAGTAGTTGATCCCTCTTTCCTTTAAGTTGCACTTATTTTACACTAATAATACTATAGAGTATAAAGCCATTATCTTAGGCCTTCATGCTAACCTAACCTTAAAATTTAGAACCTTCTCTATCTTTGGCATCTTCCAACTTGTGGTAAATCAAGTTAATGTGTGTATCACAATAAAGATGAAATGTTGAAGCCTTATAAAGATATTGTTGTAAATCTTATATTAGACTTTGATAAAGTAACCATGTCTATTCCTAGGTCTTACAATCACCATGCAAATACCAAGGCTACAACTACATCCCTTATTCCCTTAGAGGTAGAGGATGATCATGCTACTATCATCATCTGCCAGCTTGGAGAACCTATGAACCCTACCTCTAGTCAATTGATTTTAGATGTCTTGAACATAAAAGCTTCTTCATTTGAGCCTTGGTACAAGGATATATTTACCTTATTAAAATATGGCACAATATTTGAAGTCTTAGAATGCAACAAACATTTATTGCATAAAAGAGCTTTTAAATTTGTGATCATATGCATTGCACTTGCACTAGAGGCAATGATAAAAACTAGTTAAGTTAGCTCATATGCATTGCACTTGCACTAGGTCACTAACACTTATTGAATCCCCAAACCTAGGGAATAACATTTTATTTTTCTATTTTATCATTAGGATGCTAAGGTTACCCAAAGATATAGGGGTAATACTATGCTAGTGGGATTGATTTCCTTTATTACATTTTGTATTTGCATTATTTTTTGCATTGGAAGTCTGCAAACTTTCTTTACCTCACTTCACCATTATTTTTCTCCTTTTGTTATATTCTTGAATTTGCATCTCTTGGATCCCTCACAATACGACATGAAATAATTATTCTTCAGCATCAAGCACAATTCCTAGGTCGATTATTATGTCTTGTATTCATAGGGTGCCATTAGATGTGATGTATCATCCTTGCTTCCCCCTTCATTCAAGCCTTCATATTACCCACTTGTCCAATACCAGGAACTTTGGATTCTATGATGATGTCAAATTATGATCCTAGTTAGGATATACATCTTTTTATCCCTATATCACTAGATTTTTGATAGCTAGTGGATCTACAATGTTCCATTGGCATTGAGCACCTTGGTAAGCATCCAACTTAGCCCAATTCATCTCCCTTACTTTAAATATTTTTCCCTTTTCAATATCTCTCGATAGCTTGTTGTGTTGGGTGGTAGATCATGGCTTGTTGTTACTTGGCTTATGTATATGCATAATATTAATTTAATGTCTATCATAGGATGATGATGCTAGAATTCATCACCCTATTCTTTAGGTAATTACTGCATCCATTATTTTTTCTTGTATATCCCTTCACCTTGCAAGTATACATATTCTCCATTTTATCAAGTCAAGGGATATACGCTAATATTATTTCTTATTTATTCTCCATTTATCTTGAATAGCTCCCAATCAATCTATGGATATGTCCTACTACACCTAATTATCAACATAAGTACATCTAGGCTTGTGTTTGTATTTGGACGTAATATGCAACCTATCAGTTGATTGTGAGATGGTTGGGAATCACCTTCTTTCTCCATCTTGTTCATAATATCTTTTCTCTCATTTATTTTCCTTCCTCATTTAGTGTTGGATCATGAGTCCCCGATCTCTTTTTCTGCATATATACCACTCATCATGTTTGTGTCAGTAATTGAACGAATGATCTCAAGATCATAACCTCATCTAATCTATCATCATTCTTGTTTTGCCTAACTCATATATGCCATTGCGTATCCAAATTCCTCTTTATTCTTTTATCCAGTAATTTTTCCCCTTATCTTACTTCCTTTTCCTTATCTTTTAATCATCCTTCCTAAAATATTATAGTTCACTAGGCTTTTATTGATCAAGCACTTTTACTTGTTATATGATCAATAAAACAAGGATACGCTATGGTAGCATGTATGGATAATCAATTGATTCCTCTTGGTCTTATTTCCTCTATTGCAGTCCTTATTAACCTTTTGGCTATCGAGGATTACCTGTAAGATAGGCTAGCTACCTCATGAATACCATTTTATGATATTCATGTGGCCACGAGTTATTCTGTGAGAATCTCTTGGTTGTCAAGATAACCAAATACTTTTTATTTTATTTATCTTATTATGTTCTTGTGTTAACAGGAGCACAAGGGTAGGGTATGCTTACATCTTAAAGTTTACCCAATGTCACGTAATGTTAGGTCACTGACTATCTTGCCTTCATCTCTTGTTTACCCCTTTGCATAGCTACTATGATTTTATCACTTATTTATTCATCCTTCTCATGTTCCATCACTAATAAGGGAATGAGATGCTCACTTCTTAATATTTTTGCATATCCATAAAACACTAGGTTATTTGTTATCCTCCCAACATATCTTGTTTACCTTCCACATTATCAAATTCACCTATCATGCATTCCAATAGGTTGAAACCCGTTACCTCCCATGATTGATTTGTGTCTCTACAAATATCTATTTATAGAGGTTGACATATTCTGATTTATGGAACCCTTTTTGTATCTTGCTTCACATCTCCTTCCACCCTTCCTCATATCTTTTTACTCCTTAATCATTGCATCTTGTATATATCTTGCACATATTTGTACATATCTTGTGTATATATATATATATTAAATATCTTGTAATTTTTATAAATATTTCGTACATAGATACTATATTGTATACATATATGCATATAGACCTTAACTAGTAGTATCTCTACTCATTTAGAACTTAACTAGTCATTACTCATATAGGTATTCATTAGTCGTTAACCATCTTAGGCCTTCACTAGCCGCTATCCATTGTATATACATACTATATTGTATACATAAATGCACACAGACCTTAACTGGTCACCTCTTTGCTTATTTTTTACCTTATTTTATTACTGCTCATATAGGCCTTCATTGGCTACTGACCATCTTAAGCCTCAACTGGTTGTAAATCATTATACACAACTATTATGTGTAGGCCTTATCGACCATCATACATATCTATCTATCTATCTATCTATATTATATTGGGTCATATTTTGGCCCCCCATTTCATTCACCTAGGGTTACATTGGTCTTGATCACATTGGTCTCATGCAATCTACATTTATCATGGTCACATGGCCTAGAGACCTTCTCATCTCCTTCTTAACCAATTTACATCTATTTCGACCTATTTACAGTCTCTTCTTCTCTCTTTTCTTCATTTCTTATATTTTCTTCATCATTCATAACTCATGTTCAATCATCATAATAATTCAATTATATCAAATAATTAAACACAAATTAACACACTTCATCATAATCATAAACAAAATCTCTATCTCATATCTCAAAAATTAAGAGGTACATCATGTTTGATGTATTGATGCACCACAATCCAAAAATTGATACACTCAACCATATGCTCTTTCCCTCCCCTTAGAAGCATACCATAACCCAAAATTGACATGTAATACTCTCTCCTAATATTACAAGCTAGACTCACCTGCTCCTCTG
The DNA here is from genome assembly GCA_028583015.1 of Wollemia nobilis. NCBI lineage: Eukaryota > Viridiplantae > Streptophyta > Pinopsida > Araucariales > Araucariaceae > Wollemia > Wollemia nobilis. The sequence goes on from JAQPPZ010003577.1 coordinate 1,887,046, forward strand.
CTAGTGGTGGTTGTGGTGATGTCATGTCCAACGACTTGGAGATAGTCCTTGTCCATGTTTGAATTTGGATCCATGATTGGTAGGATGATGGTGATGGATATATCTATCTCTTTGGTAGTGATGGATATCTATGGAATGACTTGATGATATAATAGGTGATATTATATTGCCCACCCCTGCCACCTGAGCCTCATCTTATGTTCATGTCAGCTCATCTTGTAGGATCATGATTGCTTGGTCTTATAGCCCACCAGTAGCAACTATGACACCCTCTATCTTGACCTACTACCTCTTCCTGTATAACCTAGAAAACTCTCCTCAAAGCTAATTAGTATCCATCCAAGTTATGTCTTGCTTTGTCATGAGTCAGTCTTGCTCATCTACCACCTAATCTCACTCAATGGTGATTCAATCGATGGTCCTCCTTTGCTTCAATATTTGGGCTCAATCTACTAGTATATACGTCTTCGTTATTAGCCCATCAACCTATACCTATAGTCTACCCACCTTAGCTTATAGGGAATATCTCTCTATTGTAGGATCCTCCTACCTTGCTATCCTGATAAGACTTGCCTTTGTCACCATGGGGGCAACTCCTGTGTCTCTCTCCTTGCTTTGTGAGACTATCACTAGATAGTCCACCCTAATATATGTGAGGCTCATAATCCTCACCTCTACCCACATCTACCTAGGCTGACCTACTTCCCTCCTCCTCTCCTTTTTCAATGATATACCTATCGATAAGCACACAACATGTTGAAACTCATGACCTAACACCTTTGAATATGGACTACATGGGATATCCTCGTAGGTAGTATAAACTTGTACCAATGCGAGTACCCTAGATCCACCTTGAGGTTATCAATCCCTATCTTGATAAAAGGAGGTTCAACTTAGTCCTCCTCTATAAAATTGGTAGGGTAAAGCCATCCACCTACTCTTGTTGGATCTCTTGCCACTTGTTTGTACTAGTAATGCTCCATCAATGGTCATTCCTAGACTATTATGAACTACCTCTACACCTAGTTAAAATAGTGTAGCTCCTACTTGTCCTAGTCTATGATGAACCATCAGATCTGATAGATCTAATCCAACTCCATCCTATCCTCTATCAACCTTGGGTTCTAATTCCATGACCTCCAAATCGTATTTTGAGACGTAATCTCATCTACCTCCCTCTATGCCAATGCTAAGAAACTAGTGAAATTCCACTAGCTACGCTCAAACTGGTGAGACCACTAGGATGTTTTAGGTCTCTCTCTATCTTGTACAACCCCTATAAATCCCTATGGTCACCTCACTTCCAGGTGATACCAACACCACACCTAAAGTAGTGTTCCTAATGCAAAGCCATGACCTTGCTTGTACATGATATTGCATAATATTTGGTACAAGTATATGATGATCAATGACCCCCATGCAAACTAAGTCTGATGATATTGCATGTTTAATATCACTCCTCCTAGTGCACATAAAATGTGCTACCTACTAGTGTGGCAAATAATGAACCCTACCACCAACCCTATCAATAGGCATGTGAGGTCTTTGACTCTATATCAACTGATCATCTTGTTGATGTGGACTCTCTCGCTCTTCACCTTATGATCTGGATCCCCAAAAATCCTTTATAGTATCTCTATTTGCCTTAATGTCTTGTAAACCATGGTACCATTGATTGATTAGTGTAGTCATCATGGCTTGCACACTCTACTCTTAGAATTTATGCTAGGTGTAGTAACACCACTATGTCCAACACATCTATGTTCGTTGTTGTGAGTCGCTCTATCAATGGCTCTAGTGCCCCCAATCACTACTCCTAAGACTATAGGATGTACAACTACAAAATATAAATCAATTTTCATTATTAGTAAAAAATCATCAAACTAAATAATAATATCAAGTTATCAAATTATAAATCTCATCCATTATCCACTCATGCATAACATATTTAAATCTTAAAAACAACATTACATTCCCTCTTCATTGATCAATTAATTTCACCACCTAACTTTCTCTTCAATCCCATACATCATCCTTAACCAACCATCCTAACAAAAATTCTACTCTCTTAATTTCCTCTCTCCTATATTTCTTTACCTCTCTATCCTTTCTTCTCATTTTTCCTATTTCTTCTATGATATCGTACCCTATTTTTAGCAGGTGCGATATCACAAAATTGTACCCTGTATTTAGGGATTGCAATTTCATTTGGATTTGGACATAATGATATCACTAACCCCCCTGCAATATCATAGCTAATGATATTATAGGAAGCCCCATGATATGGCGTTGCCATCCACATTGATTTCTTCCCAAAATCATCAAAAGTTTAATTAAAAACACTTAAATCTATCCTTATCTATCCCTAGTCCTAGTCTATCAGGTGGGCTTCAATGCCTACCTGAGATCCTACCCTCAATTCTTTGGCCTTTCCCCTCATAATCATTGTATTTTTAACTAGAAGTGTCATACTCTATCAAGAGCTTTTTGCCTCTTCTAACACACATTATAAATAATTTTGGTTTTACCCCTCCTAACCTTTTTCACTCTCCCTTTTCCCTTGTCACTCCTTACATATTTTCCCATCGCTCCTCTTTGTTTGTTTTTCTTGCCAATTTAATTTTCTTTGGGAAGTTCCATTTTCCCTCTAAAACTTGAGGGGGCACCCTGAACTAGAGGCATTGATGTTGTAAAACATGCAAAATGTTCAAAGTGCTCAAAATTACACCATTTTTGCATTGTCCCTTCTTCTAAACCTTCTACCCCTTTAGAAGTCATTTCTTCAAGCCTAAGGGTATCTACAACTTTATTTGATGCATTTATTATACCATAAATGCATCAAAGAGGGGGAAAATATAGAAACCCAAAATTGACCCAACTAAATGAGTCAATTTTCCTTAGATGCCTAAGTAACCCTTTCAAAATTGCTAAATGCAATTTTATCCCTTCCAACCCTTAGTTTATAAGGTTTTCCTCTCATATCGGGGCCTTTTGAGACAGGCCATAATATCATTCTTTAGTTGTTTTTCACTTGATTTTCAAAAACCAACTAGCATAGCTTGACATGACCACCAATGGTCATGTCAATGATATCATAATTGACCAAATATCAATCGTGATATAATTTTTTCAAGGCAAGGACTCCAAATCATGGATTCTCTTCCCTCCTTGGGATTTTATCCATTTATAGTGCCATCCCTTGGGTACCCTCACCCCTATAACCAAATCCCTAGGTGGCTCTCCCTTGGATTTGATAAATTTTAAATTCAACCACCACCATGATTGCTCTTACCTCTCCCTCCAAGCTACACTCTTCTATGAATCAAGGCCTTGGGACTTGATTTTCAAAAAGCTCTCTCATGGTAAAAAAACTCTAGTATTTTAGTGACTCGAAATTGTAGTTCTACTAGCACTTTACCTAGAAAAGTTTTGAGGGAGGTTTACTTAGCAAGCTTGGAGAGAATGACTTTAGTTCTTGGTTGTAGCCTTCCCCTTTTAGTTATTTCTTTCATTATTTTTATGATTTTTCTACTAATCACTTTTATTTATATCATCATTTCTTGACTTACTATTTAAACCTTTTCTTAAGAATTGTGCAACTATAGGTCTAACCTTAGCTTGATCCCTACTTCACTTTGGTGCCTTCAAGAGCTTATTTTAGCCTAGAATTGGCTTATCTTGCTACATAGTATGATATCACAATCCAGAGTTATCGAGCACAGTTTCATCTATTATAGGGTTTGGGAGTAAATCTTATGCTCCCTTTGCTTTCCATGTTGCCCTACGTTCCCTACTTAGTTTATTTCTCCTATTTTTCCTACTTAGTTTAGGCTAGAGGCATGTTTTATCCTTTTTTCCCTAAACTATCCCAAAAAATATGATATTATGGCCCATAATTATCAGACATAATTTAATTCTATGAGTTTTTTTTGGTAGGTAAAAATTATATTAAAAGTGGGTTTTGAAAGGATCCTAAAACCTTTGTACAATAGGTCAACCGACCAAACCGAATGTTAAGAACAATAAATTTGAAGAATCATGCCCAACGGAAAATAAATAGTTTGGAAAAACCCACCCAGCGGGAAAAGACAATTTTGAAAAATCCCGCCTAGCGGGAAACCACCAATTTTGAAAAATCCTGCCTAGCGGGAAACCACCAGTTCTAAAAAATCCTGCCCAATGGGAAGCAGTTGAAAACCACCAGGTTGGAAATCCCGCCCAACGGGAAAAACAATATATTGGAAAATCTTCACCAACGGGAAACCACCAATTTTTAAAAATCTCGCCCAGCAGGAAACCACCAGTTTTGAGAAATCCTGTCTAACGAAAAATCATGTAGGATGATGAATTTGAAAATCTCGCCCAACAGAAAGTAGTTTAAAACCACCAAATTGGAAATCCCACCTAGCAGGAAAACCAGAATATTTCAAAATCCCGCCCAGCTGGAAATCCCATCCTGCCTAGTAAAAAACCAACAAAAAAATGGGATTAAAAAATCTCGCCCAACAGGATTGGAAATCCCGCCGAGTGGGAAAACTAGAAGATTTGAAAATCCCGCCCAACGGGAAATCCCGTCCCGCCCAGCAGGAAAACCAATAAAAAATAGGATTGAAAAATCCTGCCCAGCAAGAAAACTAGCAGGAATGTAAAATCTCGCCCAGTAGGAGAACTAGCAGAAGAATGTGTTTGGGAAACTGCAACATTGGAATCCCACCAATAGGAGTATGAAGAAGTCAGAAGGATCAAGGGAAAACAAACGCAAACACAAAGAAAGGATCCCGAAAGCCACAAAGGACTAGGGACCCACCATCCTTGCTCATGAATAGTTCTAGGGAAGAGGAACTGGGACTGGGAACAACTCAGGAATAAGAAAATGCCCCTCCCCAAGGCCAAGAACAAGCTCTGAGAGTCCACCAAGAAGCAGGACCAAAAAAAAAATCCCTCGAACAAAAACTAAAATGAAAACCTGTGAAGCCCAAGCAGAAAGCAGCAACAAACACAAAGATGGGATCCATGAAAACCTAAACTGAGGGATCTAGGGGTCTGCATGCATAGATCACCGATCCCCCCAAGATCGAGACATGCAACAGAAAACCCAAAGCACCCCAGCAGAAAGGACCAGGAATCCCCATCCTTGCACATGAACAACTTCAGGGAACTGGGACTGGGGCTGGGAATAACTCAAGCACAAGAAGAGGCCCCCCAAAGCCATGCAAATGCTCAAAGCATCCACAAAGTAGTAGATCTAGAAAAAATAAGCCTTCAAACAGGAAAACGAACATGGTCCCATCCAAAGGGATGAGACCACCAGTAACCAATGGCATCCTAAAGAGGAAACATTAGCAAAGAGGAAACTGGCCCCCCAGACCAACCTCGATGAAGAGAGAACCTCACGGGATGCACCAGGAAGTGAAAAAGAACCCAACCTGCTACCACCATAGACTGAGAAATCCTTGGGAACCATATCCCAGTAATAACCTGTAAAAAAAATTCCCAAGGAAAGGCCTAAAGGAGATCAGGAACAGGATCCTAGGAACATGTAGGAAACCCCAAAGGATCCCTGGGAAGGACCAGGCCATGGATTCAAATGAGGAAACCCCAAAAACTACTAAGAAAGGAGCAAAAAGTGGGGAAGGATATCCCCCCAAGGAGATCATATGATACAAACCATTCCCAGAGTGGGATGACCTGGGATGAATTAGGGACTGGGCAAGAACCAGGGAAATGGGAGCAGGAAGAGGGAGAAGGTCCCTCCCCCTCCCATCCCCAGACTCCTCACTACACCTTTATTCTATGAGTTTTTATAGTAGAATCCACACCTAGTTTCTTTGTCCTCATCAAGGTTTTGCTTAGTGGCAAATTTCACAATTTAGCATGAATTTTCAGATTTCCAAAATGTCAATTTTACAATTTTTGGGACCATAGAGGTTGGCCCGTTTGCCCAAAAATTTTGGGATCTAATTTTTTTTAGGGTAAATTCACCCCGTTGTCATAAGGTTTCCTACCCAATTTTTACCCTAAATTTATTTAAAATAAGAAATATTTTGCCCAAATCGTCCCTTGTACCCCATTATATATTGCTAACCCTGAAAACGACTCCCATACAATTACAACATTTTTTTCGGATAGCGAGAGATACAAAGTAGAGTACTGACAAAACCAACCCTTATCAATTGCTCTAAGCCCCTCTTTCTAACCTTTTTCAACTTAAATAACTAATCTTGATCAAATTCTTGTCTCTACTTCTTACCTAATATGATATTGTGGTCAATATCCATAGAGCATGATATCATTCTATTTATAGTATTTTCATTTGTTTATAACATATTATTTTATGCTCACCTTTGTATTCTATATAATATTACGCTCTTTGATCTCAAAGCATGATTTTGTTTTGCAAAAAAAATATCACTTATTTCTTATGTGCATTTGGTATTTTAAAGGAGACCTTGGGACTTGAATCTATTCAAGAAAGCTTTTCAGTTTCTGCTACTCTAGTTGGCTCTAAGACCTAACATCCAATATTCCTAGTTCTTTTTCTGTTTTATTGCATATCATGAAATCACATGTGTTCTTAGGGAATGATAACAAAATCATAGTTTAGTAACATAGGGCGTGATATCATCTTAGACATAGGCTCAAGTAATTTTGTTTGTAGATTTTAGTACCATTTATTTTTAAAGGACTATATACTATTGTGTTTTCTCTATGTTTTCTATAGACCGCATAGAAAAGCAAAAGGAATAAAAAGCTAAGTTTTTACTTTATGTTCTTAGCACACAAAATAAATATTCAAACTTGAAATTGTATGTAGTCTAGCATAGAATAAACTTATTATTGGTCACGAATCTGCCTAAGTATAAAATGCTTGTGCGCCCTAGACCCGACCAACATTGAAAGGCCGAAGGAGAGAGATGTCCTTCGGGCCAATCTCCAGAGAGGGTTGGTTCCCTTACTAATCTAATTTGGTTTAAAGCTTAGGGTAATAGGAAAGAGATGGGAAATGACAGAAAGGAATGGGAAATATGGCTATGAGCCCGAGAAACGTAAGGTGGGGATAAACTAGCAACTAAAAATCATATCAAGTTTAATTAGCATACAACAGAAAGTAAAGGCATAGGAACCACTCACAATTTGCAGAGATAACTTCCAAGAAGCATTGCAATATTCACCTCTTTATCAGGAATTAAATTCAGATGCATAATTTAAACTTATCTAATAATGGAAATGAATATAACAGAAATGCTAGGCAGAAAGTGATAGCACACAACACTGCTCCAGGAAATAGAAGCCAAATATCTTTCTATTGATGCAGAGAACTTAAAGTGTTTTTTTGGTAGAGTGTCTATCCTCCCTTCATTACATCAAAATGCTTAGTATTTATAGAGGATTTCACCTCTAAAATTAAATGCAAATAAAAATAAAATGCTAGCTAGTCAAAGACTAGCCAAAGCAATTCTCTCCTCGGTAACGACAATGCTCGAATCAGAACATTCTTCAGGAAGCAGTGATCCCTTTTTCATGGAGATAGCACACATGGGAAATCAGTAGAGATGGACGATGGAAAAAATCGTCTCAGATGTTGGTGCATTGAAACTCAACAATATCGCGCGATAATCAGGAGCTTGGATATTAAATTATGGACACCATTTCATCACTTTACGCCTCGAAATCTTCTCTTCGCTAGGAGAGACCCAACACAAATTAACTTTGTCTTGAAAAGGGACGAGATCAATGGAGGGCACCTCGAAAATGAATGGGATCGCACCAGAATTTAGGATGTAGCATTTAATCTTGGCATCTCTTCAGTAGGAATTATGGAAATATCAATTTTATTGCTTCAAGAATTAAATTCCATCAGTCTTCGATCTTTCCCAAAAAATATCAGCAACAGTGGTGCCTTTGAAAGAAAAATTTGTTGAAGGGAGGGGGCAAGAATTGATTTTGCCCAAGCAATTTGGTGTTTTCACCCATCAATATGCTTTCGCCCTTCTCTTGAGTAATTTCACCCAAAAATAGAGAATTTCACCAGAAAATGGAATGGAAATGACTTCTGCAAGAAATTGGGTGAAAATGATTGATTTCGCCCTCAAGAGGGGTGAAAATGATTTTTGCCCCAACCTAGGGGTGACTTTGACTTTGACTGGAGCATAAAGATGCTATTTTGGGACTTTCGCTCCAACCTGGGCGAAATTACTGTTTCTGCCCAAAATGGGGCGAAATTACATTGGCAGGCGCCTTCATTAAATTTGCTTTGACTTTGACTTGAGCAACCTTCACTCGGATGATGTCACTTCATCATTTGTGCTCCGAAAAAATCCTCCAACTTGGATTTCACCCCAAAGGAGAGTGAAAGTGATTTTCACCCCTTCCCAGGGGCGACTTTGACTTTGACTTCACAAGGCACACGTTTCACTTGATTTTCGTCCCAGAACGTCTTCAATTGGAAATTCACCCTGAAGAAGGGAGAAAATGATTTTCGCCCCTCCAAGGAGCAACTTTGACTTTGACCGATGCCCACTTATTATTTTCGCCCCAAAAGTGCTTGAAAATGGATTTTCACCCCAAAAATGGATTTTCATCCCGAAAATGGATTTTTGGTGGTACATCTTCCCGGAGCCATAACTTTTGATTCGTTGACCCGATTGTCTATTGTAATATATCGTTGGAAATCTTGGGAAGATATCTACAGTAATAAAATTGATGGAACATCCATTTCATCCATTTTCATCCCTCTATAGGGCCTCTAAAGTCTTCATATTGTATTTTTAAGCTGTGCTGGAGAAATTTCTCGGGACGAAAACTTTAATATCTCTCAAACCATTCAGGGTATTGGGGTGATTCTTTCACCATAAGTCTAATTTTTCAATTCCCCTCCTTTGGGTAAATTTTCAAGTCCATAGGTGTTTGTTTAGGTTGATTTCCCAAAAATGGCCGCTTCCTAATTTTCACCTTTTTTGACTTCTGACTATAGTGTGGCAAAAATACCAACACTTTTGGCGGCTCATGGGGTATTCAACTCGTCTGGATGCAATCGACCCCAGGGCCTTTATCCATTGGGAAACAGAGTCATAACCACCTACTGCATCAAATTTTTTACTGCTTGCACTAGCTTCTTCCTATGTTGCCTGATATTGTTCGACCACCTATTTGTATTTTTCACCCAATGCGAGGAACTTCATCGAGCTCGGCTGATTTTCTCCGCTTTAGGGTGCTCTGGAAAGACTTCGATCTCTGACACCAATGACTCCTGTAATCCAAAAAATAGGAAAAAAGGGAACAGAGGCTGTTGAGGGTTTGGCTCAATGAAAGGAGCAAAAATGGATGGGGCCATAGTTACGCTCACCCTTGATGGGGTTGGTGTACTTACAATGATGATGGGATTAACGGGGGTGGAAGATGAGGTAGATGATAGTGGAATAGAAAATGGGTTAGGGGCAGAGGCCAAAAAACTAAAATATGGAGGAATGGAAGAAATGGGAATGATGGAAGGAGCATTGGTGACTGATGACTATGAAACGGGGAGGGGAACAGAAGTGGTGGGTACAACGAATGAAAGCGAAGTGGAAGGAGGTACTACAGAATGAAGGAAAATGGTCACCAAATGCTCATGATCAAGAGAAGAGAAAATGCATACCTGTGGGCTTCGACACCATTTGAGCCAATGACGTGGGTGGTTGCAACGTTAGATTTTTTTGCATGATCACACCATTTAGTGCCCTCGACACTTTATTTATCAGCTGACCTATTTACACTATTTACACAAAAGTTTACGACATGATTGGCATGCCGCCACCACAAACCTGGCTTTGGGTGCTTATCCGGTGAATCTGTAGTGTTCGAACCAGATATGATTGTACTTTAGTTGATCTTTGAAGTCTGGTTGGCCTCTTCCCAAAGTTTTCCAGGTTGTGAACAAGATGCAACGTGGTAGGTTATCATGCATGCCAGTACTCATACAATTAATGAATAATGTGGCGAAGATATTTACCACATGGGAGCCTTCTTCGAGTACTGGTTGTGGTGATGGCTAGAGCCAATGCCACCACTTGAGAGAGTCCACTGGCTGTGGGCTCTTGAGTATGGGTTCCTCTAACTCCTTAATGTGATAGCAGGATTTTTCTGGCAATAGCCCTTCTATCAGGATCTCCTTAGGATCAACCTCCTAATGAGGTATGCTTATTGGGTTTTGGCTAAATACTTGCGTGCTATACCCTGGGACACAAAAAGGGTGCAAAATTATGCCCTATTTGCTCTCAAAATCTACCACTTGAGCCTGTTCCCCTTCTTGGTCCATCTCCTGATGGAAACTGCAAGCAACCATATTGTTCATTGTTGGAGTAGTGCTTGCATATTCCCTTCATTGGCCTTGGATGAGATCCACCTCTTGTGCTCCACATAGTTGCGTTCCAGGTCTCCATACAGTTTGAGGGATCTACCATTGTGAATATTGTGCAAGATAGACGGGAGTAGCAACTATCGGAGAGAGTGATGGAAAGGTAGTTTCTCTCCACTATATTTTTCCTAATTGGAGCAAGAGCCGCTCTACTTGTACTACTTCCTAAAAGACTTGAGGGAATCTCTATTCCTCAGATTATTGTAGGAGGAGGCCTATATCCAGGTGGAAATCTCGAATATAGTAGAGGTGGGCCTGGGCGGGTGTCGGTCGAATATTCTCTAGAATTCTCCTCCAACTCCTCCAAAATCGAACATTGAAGTCTATGATGCTCTCTAGAGGTGCTCTCGTGATGGTGGAGAGGTGCATCAAGAGTTGAAAGGGATCCTGAGAGCCATCAAATGTGTCGACTAGTGCTCCTGCTAAGTCCTCCCATGAGCAAATGCTCTTACACCCAAGCAGTCTGTACCACTGTAGTGCCTTTCCCTCTAGAGATAGGACCAAAAGTCTGATCATGACATCTTCATGGGTTATGCCATGGATGATCACTAGAGCAGCAACATATTCAAGGTGCTCTCGGGCCATTCCCTCAGTGCCATTGTATTTTGTTAGGGTCTTCAGGGTATTTTTGGGAATATCATGCTGACTTTGGAGATTCAGAGGGCCAGGATCATCCCAGCTAGGATAGCATACCTGTGCCATTATAGTAGTGGTCCTTAGAGATCATGGTCCTTACCATTGAGTCGAAGTCGCTAGGTGAACATTCTTTCTTCGCTTGTGAGGTCAAGGTTGCTCACCAAACCTTGATTCCTCTAGGGTGTCTTCTTTCAGCATAAAAGGCATCCATCGATCATGAGATCCGGATCTTCAGCTCAACAGAGTCACCAGGTGATTTTACCAGATGAAGGCAAGCCAGAGATTCACCAAACTTGGGCTCCCTTAAAATACGGAGACTGTTCATCTCACCAGGCATGCCAAAAACTATTGGTCACGAATCTACCTAAGTATAAAAATTCTTGTGCACCCTAGAACCAACCAACATTGAAAGGTCGAAGGAGAGAGATGTCCTTCGGGCCAATATCTAGAGAGGGTTGGTTCCTTAACCAATTCACCTAACGTTAGGGATTAAATTAAGAATAATAGGAAAGAGATGGGAAATGACAGAAAGTAATGGAAAATATGGCTATGAGCCAGATACGTAAGGTGGGGATAAACTATCAGCTAAAAACCAAATCGAGTTTTATTTAGCATACAATAGAAATAAAGGCATAAGAACCACTCACATATTGTAGAGATAACTTCCAGAAGTATTCCAGTATTCACTCCCTCATTATCAGGACTTAAATTCAGATGCAGAATTTAAAATTATCTAATAATGGAAATGAATATAACAAAAATGCTAGGCAAAAAGTGATAGCACACAACACTGCTCCAGGAACCAGAAGCCAAATATCTTTCTATTTATGCAGAGAACTCAAAGTGTTTTTTGGCAGAGTGTCTATCCTCCTTTTTACATCAAAATGCTTAGTATTTATAGAGGATTTTACCTCTAAAATTAAATGCAAATAAAAACAAAATTTTAGCTAGTCAAAGACCAGCTAGAGCAATTCTCTCCTCGATAACGGTAATGCTCAAATTAGAACATTCTTCAAGAAGCAATGATCCCTCTTTCATGGAGTGCGCCTGGGAAATCAGCATGATTGGATGATAGGAAAATCATCTTAGATGTCGGTGCATTGAAACTCAACAATATCACATGGAAATCAAGAGCTTGGATATTAAATTCTAGACACCATTTCATCACTTTACGCCTCAGAATCTTCTCTTCGCTAGGGGAGACCCAACGCAAATTAACTTTGTCTTGAAAAGGGGCGAGATCAATGGAGGGCACCTCAAAAATGAATGGGATCGCACCAGAATCTGGGACATAGCATTTAATCTTGGCATCTCTTCAACAGGAATTTTGGAAATATCAATTTCATTGCTCCAAGAATTAAATTCCATCAGTCTCTGATCTTTCCCAAAAAATATCAGCAACAGTGGCGCCTTCGAAAGAAAAATTTGCTGAAAGGAAGGGGCAAGAATTGATTTCTCCCAGGCAATTTGGTGTTTTCCCCATCAATATGCTTTCACCCTTCTGAGTAATTTCACCCAAAAATAGAGAATTTCGCCTAAAAATGGAATGAAAATGACTTCTACAAGAAAATGGGCGAAAATGATTGATTTCGCCCTCAAGAGGGGCGAAAATGATTTTCGTCCCACCCCAAGGGTGACTTTGACTTTGATTGGAGCATAAAGATGCTATTTTGGGACTTTCACTCCAACCTAGGTGAAATCAATGTTTCTGCCCAAAATGGGGTAAAATTACATTGGTAGGCGCCTTCATTAAATTTGCTTTGACTTTGACTGGAGCAACCTTCACTCGGATGACGTCACTTCATCATTTGCGCTCCAAAAAATATCCTCAACTTGGATTTCACCCCAAAGAAGGGCAAAAGTGATTTTCACCCCTTCCCAAGGGTGACTTTGACTTTGACTTCACAAGGCACACGTTTCACTTGATTTTCACCCCAGAACGTCTTCAATTGGAAATTCGCCCTGAAGAAGGGCGAAAATGATTTTCACTCCCCTTGGGGTGACTTTGACTTTGACCAATTCCCACTTATTATTTTTACCCCAAAATTAATTAAAATAGTAATTCATCCCAAAAATGGATTTTCTCCAAAAGTGCCCAAAAATGGATTTTTGGTGGTACATCTTCCCGGAGCCATAACTTTTGATTCGTTGACCCGATTGTCTATTGTAATATATCATTGGAAATCTTGGGAAGATATCTACAATTCCAAAATTGATGTTTCATCCATTTCATCCAATTTTCATCCCTCTACGGGGCCTCTAAAGTCTTCAAATTGTATTTTTAAGCTGTGCTGGAGAAATTTCTCGGGATGAAAACTTTAATATCTCTCAAACCATTTAGGGTATTGGGGTGATTCTTTCACCATAAGTCTAATTTTTCAATTCCCCTCCTTTGGGTAAATTTTTAAGTCCATAGGTGTCTATTTAGGTCAATTTCCCAAAAATGGCCACTTCTCAATTTTTGCCTTTTTTGACTTTTGACTGTAGTGTGGCAAAAATGCCAACACTTTTGGCGGCTCGCGGGGTATTCAGCTCATCTGGATGCAATCGACCCCAGGGTCTTTATCCATTGGGAAATAGATTCATAACCGCCTATAGCATCAAATCGTTTACTGCTTGCACTAGCTTCTTCCTGTGTTTCTTGATATTGTTCGACCACCTGTTTGTATTTTTCACCCAACGCGAGGAACTTCGTTGAGCTCGGCTGATTTTCTCCACTTCAGGGTGCTCTGGCAAGACTTCGATCTTTATGACACCAATGGCTCCTATAATCCAAAAAATGGAAAAAAGGGAACAAAGGCTGCTGAGGGTTTGGCTCAACGAAAGGAGCAAAAATGGATGGGGCCATAGTTACGCTCACCCTTGATGGGGTTGGTGTACTTACAATGATGATGGGATTATTAATGGGGGTGGAAGATGAGGTAGATGATAGTGGAATAGAAAATGGGTTAGGGACAGAGGCCAACAAACTAAAATATGGAGGAATGGAAGAAATGGGAATGGTGGAAGGAGCATTGGTGACTGATGACTATGAAACGGGGAGGGGAACAAAAGTGGTGGGTACAATGAATGAAAGCAAAGTGGAAGGAGGTACTATAGAATGAAGGGAAATGGTCACCAAATGCTCATGATCAAGAGAAGAGAAAATGCGTACCTGTGGGCTCTGACACCATTTGAGCCAATGACGTGGGTGGTTGCAATGTTAGATTTTTTTTTGCATGATCACACCATTTAGTGCCCTCAACACTTTATTTATTAGTTGGCCTATTTACACTATTTACATAAAATTTTACGACATGATTGGCATGTCGCCACCACAAACCTAGCTTTGGGTGCTTATCCGGTGAATCTGCAGTGTCCAAACCAGATCTGATTGTACTTCAGTCGATCTTTGAAGTTCGGCTGGCCTCTTCCCAAAGTTTTCCAAGTTGCGAATAAGATGCAACATGGCAGGTTATCATGCATGTCAGTACTCATACAATTAATGAATAATGTGGTGAAGAGATTTACCACATGGGAGCCTTCTTCGAGTACTGGTTGTGGTGATGGCTGGAGCCAATGCTGCCACTTGAGAGAGTCCATTGGCTGCAGGCTCTTGAGTACGGGTTCCTCTAACTCCTTAATGTGATAGCAAGATTTTTTTGGTGATAGCCCTTCTATCAGGATCTCCTCAAGATCAACCTCCTGATGAGGTATGCTTATTGGGTTTTGGCTAAATACTTGCGTGCTATGCCCTGGGACACAAAAAGGGTGTAAAAATGTGCCCTCTTCGCTCTCAAAATCTGCCACTTGAGCTTGTTCCCCTTCTTGGTCCATCTCCTGATGGAAACTGCAAGCAACCATATTGTTCATTGTTGGAGCAGTGCTTGCATATTCCCTTCATTGGCCTTGGATGAGATCCACCTCTTGTGCTCCACACAACTGCATTCCAGGTCTCTGCATAGTTTGAGGGATCTGCCATTGTGAATACTGCGCAAGACAGACGAGAGCAACAACTACCGGAGAGAGTGATGGAAAGGCAATTTCTCTCCACTATATTTTTCCTGATTGGAGTAGGAGCCGCTCTGCTTGTACTACTTCCTGAAAGACTTGAGGGAATCTCTATTCCCCAAATTGCTATAGGAGGAGGCCTATGTCCGGGTGGAAAGCTCGAATATAGTAGAGGTGGGCCTGGTTGGGTGTCGGTCGGATCTTCTCTGGAATTCTCCTCCAACTCCTCCAAAATTAGACATTGAAGTCTGTGATGCTCTCTAGAGGTGCTCTCGTGATGGTGGAGAGGTGCATCAAGAGTTGAAAGGGATCCTGAGAGCCATCAAATGTGTCGACTAGTGCTCCCGCTAAGTCCTCCCATGAGCAGATGCTCTTACGCCCGAGCAGTCTGTACCACTATAGCGCCTTTCCCTCTAGAGACAGGACCAGAATTTTGATCATGACATCTTCGTGGGTTATGCCATGGATGATCGCTAGAGTAGCAACATCTTCAAGGTGCTCTTGGGCCATTCCCTCAGTGCCATTGTATTTTGTTAGGGTCTTCAAGGTATTTTTGGGAATATCATGCCAACTTTGGAGATTTAGAGGGCCAGGATCATCCTAGTTGGGATAGCATACCTGTGCCATTATAGTAGTGGTCCTCAGAGATCACGGTCCTTACCATTGAGTCGGAGTCGCCAGGTGAACATTCTTTCTCTGCTTGTGAGGTCAAGGCTTCTCACCAAACCTTGATTCCTCCGAGGTATCTTCTTTTAGCATAAAAGGCATCCATCGATCATGAGATCCGGATCTTCAGCTCAACAAAGTCGCCAGGTGATTTTTCTAGATGAAGGTAAGCCAGAGATTCACCAAACTCGGGCTCCCTTAAAATACGGAGACTATTCATCCCATGCGTCCCATCGAGCATGCCAAAAACTATTGGTCACGAATCTACCTAAGTACAAAATGCTTGTGCACCCTAGACACGACCAACATTGAAAGGTTGAAGGAGAGAGATGTCCTTCGGGCCAATATCTAAAGAGGGTTGGTTCCCTTACTAATCTAATTCGGTTTAAAGCTTAGGGTAATAGGAAAGAAATGGGAAATGATAGAAAGGAATGGGAAATATGGCTATGAGCCAGATACATAAGGTGGGGATAAACTAACAGCTAAAATTCAAATCAAGTGTTAATTAGCATACAATAGAAAGAAAAGCATAGGAACCACTCATAGTTTGCAGAGATAACTTCCAAGAAACATTGCAGTATTCACTTCTTTATTAGGAATTAAATTCAGATGCAAAATTTAAACTTATCTAATAATGGAAATGAATATAACAAAAATGCTAGGTAGAAAGTGATAGCACACAACATTGCTCCAAGAAATAGAAGCCAATGATATTTTGATTGATGTAGAGAACTCAAAGAGTTTTTTTGTAGAGTGTCTATCCTCCTTCATTACATCAAAATGCTTAGTATTTATAGAGGATTTTGCCTCTGAAATTAAATGCAAATAAAAACAAAATATTAGCTAGTCAAAGACCAGCCAAAGCAATTCTCTCCTCGATAGCAACAATGCTCAAATTAGAACATTCTTTAGGAAGCAATGATCCCTCTTTCATGGAGAGCGCCTAGAAAATTAGTAGAGATGGATGATAGGAAAATCGTCTCAGACGTTGGTGCATTGGAACTCAACAATATCGCACGAAGACCAAGAGCTTGGATATTAAATTCTGGACACCAT
This sequence comes from Wollemia nobilis, assembly GCA_028583015.1. Lineage (NCBI taxonomy): Eukaryota > Viridiplantae > Streptophyta > Pinopsida > Araucariales > Araucariaceae > Wollemia > Wollemia nobilis. The sequence continues at coordinate 1,903,790 of JAQPPZ010003577.1, forward strand.
TTCATCACTTTACGCCTTGGAATCTTCTCTTTTCCTAGAGAGACCCAACACAAATTAAATTTGTCTTGAAAAGGGGTAAGATCAATGGAGGGCACCTCAAAAATGAATAGGATCACACCAAAATTTGGGATGTAGCATTTAATCTTGGCATCTCTTCAACAGGAATCTTGGAAATATCAATTTACTACTCCAAGAATTAAATTCCATAAGTCTCAAATCTTTCTCAAAAAATATCAGCAATAGTGGTACCTTCAAACGAAAAATATGCTGAAGGGAGGGGGTAAGAATTAATTTCACCCGAGCATTTCAATATTTTGGCCCATCAATATGCTTTCACCCTTATCCTGAGTAATTTCACCCAAAAATAGAGAACTTTGTCAGAAAAATGGAATGAAAATGACTTATGCAAGAAAAATGGGTGAAAATGATTGATTTCACCCTCAAGAGGGGTGAAAATGATTTTCGTCCCACCCCGGGTTTGACTTTTACTGGAGCATAAAGATGTTATTTCGGGACTTTCACTCCAAACTAGGCGAAATCAATGTTTTGCTCAAAATGGGGTGAAATTACATTGGTAAGCGCCTTCATTAAATTTGCTTTGACTTTGACTGGAGCAACCTTCACTCGGATGATGTCACTTCATCATTTGTGCTCCGAAAAATATCCTCAACTTGGATTTTGCCCCAAAGAAGGGTGAAAGTGATTTTCGCCCCTTCCTCAGGGGCGACTTTGACTTTGACTTCACAAGGCACACATTTCACTTGATTTTCGCCCCAGAATGTCTTCAATTGGAAATTTACCCTGAAGAAGGGCGAAAATGATTTTCGCCCCCCAGGGGTGCCTTTGACTTTGACCAATTTCCATCCATTATTTTTACCCCAAAATTAATTAAAATAGTAATTCAAATTATATTTTTAAGCTATGTTCGAGAAATTTCTCGGGACAAAAATTTTAATATCTCTCAAACCATTCAGGGTATTGGGGTAATTCTTTCACCATAATTCTAATTTTTTAATTCCCCTACTTTGGGTAAATTTTCAAGTCTATTTAGGCCAATTTACCAAAAATATCTGCTTCTTGGTTTTCACCTTTTTTGACTTCTGATTGTAGTGTGGCAAAAATGCAAACACTTATATGTTGCATTCCCTTGAACCCTTGCTCAAAAGAAAAAGTTCTATTTATTGAAAACATAGGGATAACAATAATTTAAATAAAATAATCATATTTAGTTTAGCCCTTGTATCATGAATCATTGTTTTATGCATATTTAAGTTCTAGTTTATTTCATAATATTAGCACTTAGTCATCAAAACCTAAACTTAGGTGTTTTCATATATATACATCAAACACAGGATTTGGAGTGAATCCATAAAACACTCTTGGTGAACCCCTCAACATATAACATCTACCAAACCACCTTTGAGGTGAGGGTCTTCATGGGGATTTTAGCTCTTGCATATATGCTAAGGTTTCTGCATGTCTTGACAAGGATATATTAAGAAAGAAAATTTATTAAGAAAAGTTTGGAAAACTTAAAAGAGAGCAAATTAAAAGTTGGAAGAAGTTATATTATTTGAAGGAGACTTTAATTGGAAGGAAACTAATTAATGTGGGTAGTATTATTAAAAGAGGATAATAATTGTTAAAGTATTGAAGGACAATATAATTAAAGAATAATTAAGGAGAGAAAATTGAAGGAAGTTGAAATATTTGAAGAAAGGAAACATTGTTTGGAGATATTTGCTACTGAAGAAGAGATTATTTGAAGAAAGAAATTAATTATTTAGAGAAGAAAATTAAAAAAATAAATTTATCCATAGAGACAAGAAAATTATTTGAAAGAAGATATTGTTTATTGAGAAAGCAAATATTAAGAAGAATATTAAAGATTTAAGAAAAGAAGAAAATCATTTTATTTGAAAGAATTATTGAATGAATAAGGAATTATTTTTAAATACTAAATTTGGGAGAAATAAGGATTTCTACTACAAAGGAAATTAATTATATCAAAGAATTTATGGAAGTGTTGAATTATTAAAAGAAAAATTTTATTAAGTAGAATTCCATAATTAATAATTAAAGAGGAAATAACATCAACCCCCCGTGGAGTATTGCCAATATTATAGAAGAGGCAAGGCTATATGTTCGTGAGTTTGTCAATGTTTCTATTTAGCATGTTTATCATGAAGCCAACCAGTTGGCTGACATCATGGCCAACTTGGGTTAAAGCACTGAACCTTTGAAGATATGGGTGGAAGATTTTCCCCAATGTTTGATGGACAAATGTATCTCAAATGCTCTGATTTTATTTGTGTAAAGTCGTCAATCTTGGTGTCAGTTGCGGGTCTGGGTTTTCTATGTTGATCCTTGGCCACGTCTATGTTGATTCTTGTTGGGAAGGTTATTCACAAACTGAAGTAGCAAAAGGTGGCTATGCGGTCTCCAGCCATTACCAAGGTGATCAAGGACCTTCAGGATGATCTTGGTGCCCAAAATACTGATGAGTAATGTGTAACTCATCCTCCCTGGTATTGGTGGTTTGCTTTGATCTTGGGTTATTTTGAATTTGTTTGGGATGATCCCATTTTGTTTTAGGCTTGCTGGTTTTTTTTGCATCAGGCTGGTTCGTGCGTAGCCTCCCTTCTGTTATGCCTCGGTGTAGGCTTCTACTATGGGTTTTCCTTCTCTTTTTTCAAGGCTTGGGAACCTTTCAACACCCCGTATTATCAATAAAAAAAACTAATAATTAAAGAGGAAATTATTATTCAAAAGTAAATTGAAAAGAATTGTTGATTTGCCATTCTTTTGAAGAAAGAAAAAATGTTTAAAGGTTTATTTGATTTAAAAGATGTATTGTTGAAAGAATAGGTTTAAAGTAGAGGCACAAATAAGAATATTGAAGATTGATCAAAAAACATTATTTGAAGGCTATTCATGATAAGGTATGGAATTTGCCCTCTCTAAAGTGAATTTGAAAATAAAATATTTTTTAAAGAAGAAAAAGATATTATTAGGAAATTAATAGGGAGATAAAATATATACTTTTATTGGCATCATCCAAATAGATTGATAGTCATTTGGAGGATTAGAAAACAATTATCAATGCATAAAAAAGGTCTTTCACAAAGTCACATATGATTAAAGAGGTAAACTTCATTAAGAAAGATTTTTTAAAGCAAAGAAAACATTGTCATATATAGTGAATCACCACAAACAAATCAAATAGAACCAAGAGTTGGGTATGAATATAAATTATGGTATATTGATTAAGGATCTAGCAATAATGACTAGTGACCTATTGGTTTTATTTTATTAAAGTAAAACAAAGTATAACAATTAATATTGTTGATGATAAAATCTACCGAGTCCAAGGAACATGCAAATAACCTAATTATAGACAACACACACTACATAATGTTCTTTATGTTCTAGGGATAGCAAATAACCTAATTTTAGTATCACAATTTTTCAATAAAGGAAGAACGATAGAATTAAAATTCATAAATAGTAGTAAAAAATATCTTATCAAAAGACTAAAAAATATTGAATCCCTTAGGTCCTAAAAAAATGGTATATTTTTTTTATATGTGATAGCACTTTCACAAAACATTTAGATCAACTTCTCCCAGAATAAAAATATCAAAAAATATATTTAATTGAATACAAAATTTTCATGATACAAGAATAAGATAAGATATAAAAAAAAGTACCCTACTTGATAGGTTGATAAAGAAAATAATTTTTTGTTTATGAGTATACTACAAAAGAAATACACAAATAGCCTTCATCAGTATGTTGCTAGGATTGATTTAAACATCGCAAATAGTTGTGATGGTTCTAGTCTCAAATATGATGATAATATGTGGTATTAAAGTAACACAAGGGATATAAGCTATGGTAGTGATGGGTTATATTATTATGATGAATTGCTCAAAATTATGATAGGTATAGGCAACAACTACTATCAGTAGTGGGATAGAAATAGGAACCTCTTGAATAACGACAAAGATAAAGTTTCAAAAATATTCAAGAAACATCATCACCATCAAGAAGGACAAGAAGTGATCAAGAAGACAAAAGCAAATGAAGACAATGAATTTTACATTATTTAGTACCTTGCAAGAATATTGAAAGTACTATGTAAATATTTTAGTTTAGAGTCATGTAAATATTTGTGTCTAAAGTTTATAACTAGTTTGTAAATATGTGATGTGAAAAGAGTCTTGTAAATGTTTATCTTTTAGTGTGTGTAATCATTAGAGGTTTGTTATTATGTGGAGTCAATAAAATATATTTCTCTTATGATAAATATGAAGAGTCATATCTCTCGGATGTTTGAGGAGATGAATAGTTTGTTGAAAGTAGAAAGGTCAAGAGTCTTGTGAATATGAAGAGTCTCATATCCAATGTGTATATATTGAAGATAAAGCATTGTAATGGTGTATCGAATAAGCTTTGCATCACATTGTATTGCATTACTAGTAGATATTTATAAATAATATTTTTTTTTTGTAGATAAGATACTATAGTATTAATACCGGGTTTTACAGGTTGACCCTGTACCTTTTACAAAAATCAGCCCAGGGCTGTTGATGAACATGTCCTTACTAAGGATCCTATATATGTAAAATCTAATGCCGCCAAAGCCATTACATACGGTAAGGCACATAGCCTATTATCAAAAAGAAACTTCCCATACAAAATTTTGGGTATACCCCAAGAAAACACATCTGCATCATAATTACAAAAAAAGAAATAGACACGGATCCCTTCCTTGAAACATTAGAGAAACAAAAATCTGCAGACACACATAGCAGAGTACTAAAAAAAACTCCCACAAACTTTGTATTGATAGTTACTCTTAATAATTATTTGGTAATTTCTTTCTTTCGTATATGACATGCTTTGGGACCACATCCCATCTTGGCCAATCAGCCTTGGATAAGTGAACTTGCTGGCTAGATTTATGGCGGTGGCTATTTGGTGGTCCATGTGGCTCTGGTTTGAAGTCTTATATTGTCATTTCTTTTCTGCCCTATGATTATCAACCAACCTTAAATTACTAATATGACTAGGAGCCATGTTATTTGACATGTGATTGTCCCCATTAGTCTTTGTGGTAGTTCCAAGCAGCATCCACCAAGACTGATAGCTCGGATAATTTTTATTGTGAGTCCATTTCAAAAAAGAGATGGGAATACTCATAGCTTTCGAACTTATAGTACATTCCCTGTTGGTAAATTTTACTATCATTCGTAGAATTCTTGTTGAATAAGCTCCTCTACTTCACTCGGGATACCGTGTTCTAATTTAAAAAGTTCATCACCATTGACACCCAAATTGGCCAGCTTATCAGCAACTTTGTTAGCTTCCCGAAAGACATGTTGGGCTTTTTTGTCCTATCTTCCCTGGAAAAGGATCCTAGCCTCTTCAACAATTGTTTTAATCCTCTAAGGAGGTGTTTTCCAATTATTGAGGAGATTTATAACATGCATAGAGTCTCCTTCTACGATAAAATTGCCTTCTAAGTCTTGAGTCATTTGAAGGCCTCTCCACATAGCTCTAGCTTCAGCTTCGTTGTTCGTCCTTGTTCCCAAATATTCAGAAAACACAAGTATCATATTCCCATTATGATCTCACACAATGTCATCAGCGCCTGCTCTTCTAGTATTGTCCTTAGCTGCTCCATCAAAATTAAGCTTAAACCAACTCGTAGGAGGTGGGTACCACTTAACATTGGCTCTGGGGTTGACTACCCTAGGCAGACTTATCTAACAAGGTTAAGCTTAAATATTGAGCAATCGTGGTCTCCTGCAGATGAGGTTTATGGCTATCAAAAGGGATAAGGTTCACATTTTCATTGGAAAAGGATAGGATCCTGGCAATGATAGTTTTATGATCATGGATAGACTCATTAAAGACTCTATGGTTCCTTTCTAACCACACCTACCAAAGATAGTGATTGAGACAAATTTTCCACATGTATCTAAGTCTTTGGCTTGAAAAGTGGCAAGGCCACTGGACGAATAAATCAAGTACGATGGCTGTTTTAACCCAGGAAATATTGAAGGCCTGAAAAACCCCACTTAGGACAGTCAAGGAAAAAGGGCACTCAAGGAAAATGTGATAAATGGTCTCCCAATTAGCCCTGCATAGATAACAATGATTAGTGATACAAATACCTTTACGTATCATATTATCAATGGTTAGAATTCTTCCTTGGATAACCAACCATGAAAAGACTACAATTTTTGGAATTAATTTTTTTATCCAAACTAAGTCCTTTTGGAGGACAAAATCCTCGTCATCAAGCAAAAGCTTGTAAGCTGATTTAACAGTGAACTGCTCGTTTTTCATAGGAGCCCAGGTCACTTGATCTTCCTTGGGTCTCATGGGGATAAATTGTTGCCCAAGAATATTACAAATATCATTTGATTCCGCTTGAAATCCCTGAATCCTTATTTGTTTCCACTTCGTTCTGCCTTTGTCCTTAACCATATAATCGAAGACTTTTCTGCCAATGATTTCTTTCATTATATCTCTGATTCGGGCTAAGTTAGGATATTGCGTCAGTGGTTCGTCCTTAGCCCACTTGTCATTCCAAAAATTTATTCTCTCACCATTGCCTAAAACCCATATTAAACCTTTTTTGATGATTTCCTTACAATTGAGAATTGCTTTCCAAAAAGCAGAACCTCTGATTGGAACTAAGTCACTTAGAAATTCTATATTTTGAAGATACTTTCATTTGATGATAGTTGTCCATTCATTTTATTCACCAGAAATGAGGCGCCACGCCTGCTTAGCTAGTAAAGCTAAATTTATATGAGCAATTCTCCTTAGACCTAAGCCCCCATTTTCCCTGGGTCTGCACACTTTGGTCCATCCTACAAGGTGTATCTTTTTTTTCTCCTCTGATCCAGTCCATAAAAATTATTTTTGGAGTTTCTCAATTTTTTGGAAAACCTTCACAAGGGCTTTGAAAATGGAGAGGAAATAGACTGGAATGCTTTGAAGAGAGGCCTTAGTGAGGGTCAATTTTCCTGCTTGAGATAGAAGATGACATTTCCATACAACAAGTTTTTTTTGAATTCTTTCAATAACCCTGTCCCACATTGACTCTCTCGGAGAACCAATGAAAAGAGGGAGACCAAGATACGAAGTGGGGAGGTTTGTTATATCACACCCTAAAATTTTTGTAATCCTTCCTTACCTCTGAATGGGGGTGTTCAAGAAATATAACTTGCTTTTACTGAAATTAACTTTTTGACCAGCAGCGTCCTCGTAGAGTTGCAGGATGTATTTAATTATTTTGACCTCAACCACCGATGCCTTAGTCAATAGAAGGGTATCATCGATGAATTATTGGTGATAAATAGCCCTAGTGAGAGATGTTGCCTTGATTCCTAATATTAGCCTTGAACTGCAAGTATTTTTTATGGTTTTGCCTAAAGCTTCTGCCACAATGATGAATAACATGGGGCTAATAGGGTCCCCCTATCGAATTCCTCTACAACTTTGAAAGTATTCAGCAGTTGTTCCATTAACCAGAATCGAGAACCCTGCTTTAGAAATATATTATTTGATCAAATTAACCCATTGGTGGTGAAAACCATACTTAAGGAGGACAAAAATTAGAAAGTCCCAATTTAGCCTGTTAAATGCTTTGTTCATATCAAACTTGAGGGCAAAAACAGACATGTTAGTCTTATGAGCAGAGTGCAGAGCTTCATGAACTGTGATAACTCCATCCAAGATTGACCTGCCCTGGATAGAGCTTCCCTGGCATGGATCTATTATGCGGAGCATAACATCTCTCATTCTATTTACAATGGCTTTAGTTAGGATCTTGTAAGAAACATTACATAGACTGATTAGCCTAAAGTCAATCATAGATTCAGGGGTTTTCTTCTTAGGAATTAGAGAAATAAAATTAGATTTGAGACCTTTTGGGATATGATTGCTTGCTTGTAATTATCTAATATCAAAAATTACATCCTCACTTACGATGTCCCAAAAATCTTGATAGAAACGAGGGGGAAATCCATCGGGTCCCGAGGCTTTATCTAGCTCCATGCTAAACAAGGTTTCCTTAATTTCCTCATCAAAAAATGGAGCTAGAAGCTTAAGGTTTATATTCTCATTTATTATACTAGGAATGGATTGCAAGATAATATCTTTGGCCTCCTCATTGCACTATGATTCCTGACCAAGGATAGAATTGAAATAAGTTACTATCTCCTTTCTTATTTCTGTTAAGTCCCGAGTAATAGAACCATATGCTTTTATTAAATATTTTATCTTGTTATTGCTTCTTTTTCTAAGCATGGTAACATGAAAAAACTTAGAATTTGAATCTCCATATTTAAACCAAAGAGCCCTTGATTTTTTCCTCCAATAGATTTCCTCACAGACCAAAATGTTATGAAACTCTACTAGTTTTGTCTATTCCCCCTGCCTAGTAGTTTCATCAGTATCACCATGTTGAATCCTCTGATCAATTATATTCAAACTTTCAACAACCTATTTTTTATTTTCAAAGAGGTTCCCAAAGATCTCTTTGTTCCAAGTTTGAAGCTTTTCCTTAAGAAACTTTATTTTGCTAGCAAGTTTAAAAGCTGCACTACCCCTGACAGGCTGCTGCCGCCACTGAATTAAGTTATCTCTAAAACTAAAATGTTTGATCCACATAGATTGAAATCTAAAATGTTTCTTGAAGGATAGAGAGTTAGGGATCTCCAAAAAAATGGGATTATGATCAGAGGCAATTTTAGGAAGGGCTTGTATGGTAGAATCATCAAAAAAAGTTGTAGCCTCCTTTGATATAAAAAACATGCCAAGCCTTTCTTGAATGAGATGACACCCTATCTGCTGATTGCTCCAGGTATAATTCGCTCCTCTAAGTTGTACATCCATCAACATGTTGGAGTTCACAAAGTTATTGAACTCATCCATGCTCCTGATAGGTGGTTCATTTCCACCCATTTTGTCTGAAGGGTAAAAGGAGTGTTAAAATAGCCAGCCATAATCCAGGGGACATTATGGAATATTTCACTCAGATTGCCTAAGTACTCCCACAGTAGAGATCTCCCTTGAATTGAAGTCGGGGCATAACTATTTGAAAAGATCCACGACCTATTGTTTTTTATTTACTTAAATAAAACACTAAGAACCCTGCCATCTTTTTGAATAATGGTGTCTTCTACTATCCGAGGATCCCAAAAAGTCATAAGGCCTCCAGACACTCCTCTGGATGATTTGCAAACCATATCCCCTTGATTCCAGATTTTTTTTGCTACTTTTTTTAACTGAATCTCATCATTTTTTGTTTCTTGCAACATGATAATAGTTGGATTCACTTGATTTCTTATTGCACTAAATTCCTTGTGTTTGGGTAGGCCATTGAGGCCTCTCACGTTCCATGAGAGGAACTTCATTTAGATTTTTTGGGATTTCTTCCTCTCCCCCTCCCTTGAGGGGGTTTTCCTAATTTGATGTCTTCAGAACCCGAAATAACTTGTTGAAACAAGGTTATCTGTTTTCCATTGGCAATGTCATTATCAGTTTTAATTTTTTGATGCTCAGCATTTGATATTCTCCCTCTTCTTTTTCACTGCCAAAATCTATAGGAGACTTCACAGTGCTCCTGGTTTGTTTAGGACTAAACTGGGGGGAGGCAATTTGTTGCAAAACCGAACTGCCATATTCCTCAGTCTGAAGTATTTCACATAGCTCCACCCCTATATCCAAATCTTCTCCTTTTTTCCTGTATTCCACTGGTCTGTGGGACGACCCCTTAGTAGGATTAATCTAGCTCCTAGTGATGATGTTAGGGAGATAAGATTTTTATTTTCCAATGCCTCAAATTTCTTCCTAATTTCTTCAGCATTAGGGTTTGGCTTTTGGATTCCCACTGGTCTTGAAGTATTTTCAGCATTGGGATTTAAGGATCCTCACTTGGATGGGGATTCTAGAGATCGGGCATTAGGGTTTGGCTTTGTGATGCCGACGGGGCTTACAATAATTTTAACATTAGGATTTGAGGATCCTGACTTGGATGGGGATTCTAGAGAGTCAGGAAAGGTTAGCTTCGAAGGTTTTGGGCTTCCATGTCTTTCGATAATCCTCCTACTCCCATATTGGATAGAATTGAAAAATTATTTGAAACTAGAGGATTGAAACTTACCTGAGTATTTTGGTTGCCAACAACCTATTGTTTTCCTTTGTCTTGTTGGGACCTTGCACCCTCTATTTTCTTTTTTTGGTAGACATAGTTTGCTTGATTGAAATCACCTTTTCCAGGGAAACTCCTCAAATTTTCTCTGTATAGCATTCCCTGCTTCTACTTTTCTCTATTCATTGCCAGGTTAGGGCATTGATTGCATAGATGTCCTTGATTTTTGCATTCTACACAGAATTCTGATCTGTTATTGTATTCAATCGACTATTTTCGATAGTATTCTCCATACTCTAGCTCCACAAACCTTGGAAATTCATTATTCAAATTAGCATTTACACAAATTCATGAATGAGTCATCCTTGTCCTAGCCAAGGTCACATGGTCAATAGAGATCAGGTCCCCTATATTTCTGGCTATGCCCTGCAGCCAATATTCATTGAAGAACTGGGAAGGTAGACTCGAGAGATGAACCCAAATAGGGGCAATGTTAATATTTTGCTTTTTAGGGTCAAAATATTCACCCCATCGTCTAATAAAAAGGCTCCTTTTGCCCAAAAACCAAGGACCTCATGTTAAAATAAGGTTAGCATCCTCCATATTGTTAAAATGGATAATGAAGAACCCTCGAGTTAGAGCTACCAACTCCAAGTTGCCTACCGGTCGCCATTTACCCGTTGCCTAAGCCCTGATAGTCTCCATGTCCGGCCTACCTCCCAAAAATTGCCTACCAGGGATAATTCTTCCATTGAAAGAAAAGGGCTCATGGAACTTGTCGGGGCCAAAATTTTATTATTTACTAGAACTAGGGGTAGAAGAGAGAGAACCTCCTTTCTTTTTCCTCTAAGAGTCTCAGCAAAAGACAACCACTTCTTGGGCCCTGCATTGTCCTTCGTATCTTTTTTGTCATAGTATTTCTGAGGAGGGTCGGGCCCTCGCGTGATGCCCGCCTCCAAATCTACCATAGCCTGACTACCTTTCTCTAGATCCTCACTTGATCCATGCTCGAGGTTCCCACCCGCCCCTTCCGTACCTACTCAAACCATTTTCAATAATATTAATATCCCATAAAAAAATTATTGATTTGCTAACATCATCTCCCCCTTAGGCTTTGATCCCAGTGTCTCTTTTCATGTAAATAGTAGTGCCCTATTTTTTGGGATGAAGTAGCTAATTATTTAAGTCATAATCGATAAATATGCCAACAAGGCCTATTTCTGTTAGTTGTATTGTTTTGTCTGCTACTAGACCCTCTAAAACTCCTAAAGTGAATTTAAAAATGGTATAGTTGCTTGTGAGCCTTCTTATTGACATAGAGGTGATAAATATATGACTAATTTTTTGAAAACTAGGACTGCTAAGGATGAGGAATTGAAGTAGTTGAGTCTAATTAGATTGGAGCATTCAAGGATGACAAGACTAGTGCTTTAATGGAAGAAGTTATAGGGATATTCAAAGGAGCATCGACAAATTTAACTATGACATTGGGCATCTCAGTTACTAAGGCTAGAAAATTTTATGAAAATGGAGCCTCCCTAGCAAGAGAGGATGCATATACCATTTGAGAAGTTTCACCTACGAGTAATTCATTTTTAGGGACATCATATGTTTTCTCTATCATTCTTTCTGGACTAACTGTTGGGGTAAAATTGAAGACTATATTTAAGACTAAAACCCCCCTTTTTCATGGTTTCTTTACCTTTGTCCTATACCTTGAGGGAAAATTCTTTTGGGTGCTCCACTTCATAGCACTCATTAAAGGTTTTATCTTCATTTATATCCAAGCTTCTGAAATATGCCTCAGTATTAGCTATTTCTTGACAAAATTTCCACTAGGCTCTAATTTTATTATTACTCTATTTTTGCTTCCACAAAAAACTTCTTTGTGGTTGTGCCAATTTTAAGCTCAGGGTCAACATCATTACTTTCATATAGAAACTTTCATATAACCTTTTTTGGGGCTCATACAAAAATAATTGCTCTCTTGTGAGTCATGGAAAATTTTCTTCTTTAGAACTCCAACACCTCTCAAGATCAAGCTTGGGTTCATGAATAAACTTTTTGGAAATCCTAGCATTTTTCATCCATGCAATAAATTTGTTATTTGGGTCATAATCCTAGGCATCATCCAAAATTTCCAACCCTAACTCCTTCAACTTAGCCTCCAATTCATAAACTATCCTTCTTTTATGTTGGTATATACTTTTCAATTGACCTAGTTGAATTACAGCCTTGTAAAATGTAATTTTGCTTTGCCCACTTCAATAGGTGGCATCAATTAAGTCTCCCTACCTCAATATTTTAATATACGCTACTCTCTACAGCACATACTTTGGTAACAAGTGTATGATATTACTAAATCCAATAATACAAAAAATTATGGAATCCTAAAAGATACCAATCCCCTTTGATATGTAGTTGTAAGACTTTGATGATTTCCTTTGAGATACACTAGACCCTTTCTCATTTTATTGCACTCATCATTGATATTAAGAAATTAATTACAAAAATGTAATAGGAGGAGATTTGAAACATGACTTTAATCTAGTAAGGAACATGTCTTGTTTGTATTTATTCATCTTCTATTCTTAAAGATGCTCAAATAGCTAGATATTTTGACATAAAACTAAAAGGGTTAGGAATGAGTGTTGAGCAAGGTGCAACGACAATATTGTCATTGTTGTCAACACACTCAGATGGACAGGTTGATGCAGTGGATAGTTGTTTGGAGGTTTTTCAGAGTATGTACAGTGATTTTCAATGCTTATGAGGATGTTTTTGATGTTCGGGTGAAGTTGTTACAGGTTGTTCATGCAAATTTGCAAAAGTTGAAAAAATCATCAAGAAGTTGTCAAAAAATTGCAAAAGTCATCACGAGCGCAGTTGGACAGGATGGATCAGTTTGGAACATGCCAACATGTCAAGAAATAGTCCAGAATAGCGTTGGAGGTGTCAGCATAGTGTTTGGATTGATCGGTGACGTTTTCGGTATCTTGGCGGATGATTTGGCAAGTGGTTGTACAGGCCAAAAAAGGGTAGTTTTGTCAGAAGCACTACGAGCAAACCGAGAAGAATTTGATAGTGAAATTTGAACTGGAGGTGGTCATTATCTTCAAGAACATGTGTTCCAAATTTCCACAAAAATGGAGAAACGAGGTGAATGTTACAAGCGTTGCAAGACTGTCACAAAAATGCTCTTTTTGGAAAAAGTGTGTCAGCAATAGTTTTCATGGAGGTGGTACAGGTGAACCGTAAGGATTTATATAGTGATATTCGGAATGGATGTATTCAGCATTGCAGATATTCTACATTTCAAATTTTAGAGAAAACAGAGTTACGAGGTGAGAGTTATGATTGTTGCAAAAATGGTACAGGTCACTTTTATGTCAATTTGTTCCACTTGTGCAAAATCCTTTAGTTGGCCGTTTCGACCTTGCAGAGTCACAGAGTTTTGATTTCAGTGTTGTTACACCTTCAAGGCATCAAATAGAGCATATTTCATTTTTGGTTTGAGGTGTCACGTGGCTCCAAGTAAGAGAACGAGTAAGGTGTCAATTCTTTGCATGTGACGTGTTTGACGAAATGCCTTCTCAAAATAAAAAAAGGAAGTTATATTGTTTTAAGAAGCTTCATTAAAGAAAATATTTTTAAAATTGAAAAGGGAAAAAGAATGCAAGTGTGTGCTTTTTAAGTGACAAGGGATTTTATTGAAAAGTGGGGACTTTATTTTGTGAAGAGAGAAGTGTGTGTGGAGAAAAATAAAGAGTGAAAATCCGTGATTTTTGGAGAGTGGTGAAAAATGTCACTTCAGTATTTTGGGCATAACTTTCTCATATGATATCCATTTTGGCTAAAATTTTGAGAGGAGTTCGTAGACAAAGTGTTGCACAATACCCAGAAAGTGTTTAGCAATTGGTAGAACGAGCTAAGAGAACAATCAGTTTTTTGTGAGAAGAGAAGATTCAAATTCTGAGAAATGCAGAGAGAGGGATGTTATACTGGGTGAAATAGAAAGTTTTAGATTTTGAGCTTACAGACCATAGAGGGTTCTGGTTTTAGTGAAGACATTCATATATGTCATTTTATTATCAATATCAAAATCAAGTGGGTGCTTGGTAGAGGGGTTGGTGCTCCTTTCTATTGGTGCAGATAAATCAGGGGTTGGTGCTCCTTCCAGTGGGTGCTGGTAAATTGATTGTAAATTTGGTGCTTTGCAAAGGCTAGATTTGGATGGGAGTCCAAACAATCATTTTTGAGGATGTAGCCAAATCGGTGAACCTCGGTACATCTTGTGTTGTGTGATGTTCTCTTGTTATACTTGCTTTATTTGGTTTTATGTTTTCATTATTTTGGCTTTGAGTGTTGAAGATTTAAGTTTTAAAGAGCTACACTGATTCACCCCCCCTCTTAGTGTCATTGTGAGACTAACAATTGGTATCAGAGCGAGGTTCCTGAATAGGCTTAACCGGCTAGGGTGATCTTGGAAGTGACACAATGGCAGGTGGTGAAGGCTTCTCATCAAACAAAGCACCATTGTTTGATGAAACTAATTACGCATTTTGGAGACTCAAGATGCAGACATATCTTTGTGCTTTGGGATACGACATTTGGGATTCAATAGATAGTGGATACACAATACCCACCACTTCTCCAACCGATGTTGTCGATAAGAAACTATTTGAGAATGACTCAAAAGCAAAGAATGCTATCATGTGTGGATTAGTGGACAACGAACTGGTAAATATTATGGGTTGTAAAATGGCAAAGGAAATATGGGACAAACTGAAGAGCATTCATGAAGGAGACGTTAAGATCAAGGAGGCCAAGTTACAAACACATCGAGCTCAGTTCAAAGTATTAAATATGAATGATGATGAGAATATAGAGGCATATATGCTGAGAGTTAATGAAGTCATTAATGCGATTAGAGGACTCGACGAGGAAATCAAAGATTCTATCATCATGAAAAAGGTATTAAGATCCCTTCCCCAAATATTTGATTCTAAAGTTTTAGCTATAGAAGAAGCTAAAGATCTAAATTCTTTTAGTATGGATGAGATGCATGGTTCTTTGACTGCATATGAGATGAGAATAGGAAAATCTAAACCCACAGACAGAGAAGCTGCTTTTAAAGCCCATAAAAATATGAAAGCAAAACAAGAATCCGAGGAAGAAGAGACATCAGATGAAATGGAAGCAAACTTTGTTCAAAAACTAAAAAGGGGAAAAGGAAAATACAGAGGAAAGTTACCATTTAAATGTTTCAACTATGGAGGCATTGGGCATTTTGCAGCTAAATGTCCACTTAATGAGAAGAACATAAGTGATGAAGGATCACACGAAGAAAGAAGTGACTGGAAGAAAAAATAAATTTCAGAAAAGGCAACTTCAAGAAGAAAAGTTTCATCTCCAAGAATGTCAGTTCATCAGAAGATAGCTCCAGTGAGGATTCTAAAAAGGAAACAGGTGAAGCTCTTTTCATGGCACTCAAAGAAGAAAAACCAGAAAAATAACAGGAATGTGATGAAGAAGAAATTGATGCAGAAGTGAATTTGGAAGAGGAACTAATTGCAGCTCTAGATGAATTGAAGATAGAAAGAAAAAAGAATAAGAAAATTTCAAGAAAGCTTGAGGATGCAAATGAAATCATAACAAATTTGAAAGTACAGATAGAAGAATCCAAGAAAATCTTCGAAGATCTCGAAGTGCAAATAACCATGAAAATAGATTATTGCAACAAGCTAGAAGAAGAGATTGTTGGTTTAAGAATGCAGCTAGAAGAGATGAATCAGAAAATTAGTTGTTATCACAAACGTGAAGAAAGTTCTATGAAGTTGGATAAGATCATAAATAACCAAAAGACTACAGGCATCAAATTTGGTTTGGGTTTTGATGAAGGAGAATCGTCAAATGGATCAAAGGCCATAAATGAAGAATCCACAAAGAATGAAGAGAAGAAACAGGTTGATCAAGCAAAAATGAATCATGCAAAGGAAAGCAATAATGCAAGGCACGAAAGGAGAATTGACAATGATGGCTTCACCAATGTCACACATCAAAGAAGAAGAAGATTTATGGCTCCTACGACAACATGGCAAAGACCACCACCCAGGTTCAATCATCTCTTTTTTGGTTACTATTTTAAATGCAATGGTTATGGACATAAGATCTCAGATTGCAAGTATAATGTAGGACCAAGGAATTTTACCAATAGAAATGCTTTTTCACCTTTGATGGATTATGCAGTAGAATGTTATAACTATCATAATTTTGGGCATATTGCAAGAAATTATCGAAGTACATTTGCATCAAATCAATTTCAGGGAAGAAAATTTCAGCCAAATGGAATAAGACAAAATAGAAAATTTCTCAAAAAACATGCACAAGCTACTGAAAAAGAAAAGCCAAAACAAGAGCCCAAAATTGTAATCAAACCTGAGTGGAAAGAAAAAGAGTGACCTAAGGAAGAAAAGGAATCCTTGATCGTACAGATGACATTTAAAGCGTAGAATAAATCCGCACCATGGATACTTGATAGTGGATGCTCCAATCATATGACAGGTGACAAACAAAAATTTGAGAAGTTGCAACAATATGAAGGTGGTTCAGTAAAGTTTGGAAACAATGATGGAGCTAAGATAGTTGGCAGAGGTTCAGTTAAGATTAGTGATAAAAAAATCAGGTCAAAAGAAGTCTTGTTTGTGGTTGGTCTGAAGCATAACTTGTTGAGCGTAAGTCAGATTTGTGATAGAGGTCATGAAGTGATCTTTAAGAAGCAAGGTTGTGAAGTCAGAAAGGCAAACAATGGGAAGTTGATAGCAACTGGATCAAGGACATCTGGCAACCTGTACACTCTCTCAGAGACTTCAGAAGGAGCTTGCTTGATTGGACAGGAAGAAGAGAATTGGTTGTGGCACAAGAGGCTCGGTCATATCAGTTTTGACAATCTAGTAAAAATCAGCTCAAAGAAAGCAGTGAGAGATATTCCCACCATTGGCAAACCATCAAATAGCATTTGTGCTTCATGTCAAAAGGGGAAGCAAACTAGAGTCTCATTTAAAACAAAAGAGTACTACACAAGCAAACCTTTGGAACTAGTACATACTGATTTATGTGGACCCATGAGAACGCAAAGCATAAACGGTGACAAATATTTCATGTTGTGTATAGATGACTATTCCAGGATGACATGGGTACTATTTTTGAAGCATAAATCAGAAGCTTTTGAGATGTTCAAGGTTTTCAAAAACCAAGTTGAGAATCAAACAGGAAAAAGGATTAAATTTTTAAGGTCAGACAGAGGAGGAGAGTTCATTTCAGAGGATTTCATAGAGTATTGTGAAAAATATGGCATTAGGAGACAATTTTCAGCAGCCAGGACACCTCAACAGAATGGTGTGGTAGAAAGAAAGAACAGGACAGTGCAGGAAATGGCATGGACTATGTTGATTGAGAGCAAAGTAGCAGATATATTTTGGAAAGAGGTAGTCCATACTATGGTATACATCCAAAATAGGTGCATGTTGAGGATGCATGAAAGCAAAACTCCTTATGAGTTGTGGTTCGGTAAAAAGGCAACAACAAGATACTTTAAAGTTTTTGGCAGCAAGTGTTACATCAAAAGAACTCAAGAAAACCTTGGTAAGTTTGAAGATAGAGCGGATGAAGGTATTTTTCTTGGCTATTCATCAAAAAGCAAAGCTTACAAATGCTACAACAAGAGGCTAAGGAAAATTGTGGATAGTGTCGATGTTAAAGTTGATGAAGGAAGGGAACGAGTAATTAGCTATGAAGAGAACTACCCAATTTATGAAGAGGTCATTGAAGGAGATGAGGAAAAGGAAATGGAAAAGAAACCAAAAATTGACTCAGAGGATTCAAACAATGATTCAGAAGTGGAAGAAAACAAGAAATTCAAAATAGGCAACTGGCAGAAAGATCATCCTAGAGAGCAAATAATTGGAGACCCCATAGTTGGTGTTCAGACAAGAAGAAGATTAGTAAGTAACTACTCTTTATTATCCAACATTGAGCCCAAAAATGTTGTTGATGCAAGCAAAGATGAAAGTTGGGTAAAGGCAATAAATGAAGAATTAGATCAGATCGAGAAAAACAAGACTTGGGAGTTAGTACCAAGACCCACAAATAAAAATGTAATCGATACTAAATGGGTCTTTCGAAACAAATTGAATGAAGACGGACAGGTAGTCAGGAACAAAGCAAGATTGGTATGCAAAGGCTATGCACAAGTTGAAGGTATTGACTTTGAGGAAACCTTTGCACCTATGGCCAGACTAGAGGCAATTAGAATGTTTTTAGCTTTAGCAGTTTACAAGAATTTCAAAGTTTATCAAATGGATGTGAAATCAGCATTTTTGAATGGGAAACTTGAAGAAGAGGTTTATATTGAGCAGCCAGATGGTTTCCAGCTTGGTGATGATCCCAACTTGGTTTGCAAGTTGAAGAAAGTGTTATATGGCTTAAAATAGGCACCCCGAGCATGGTATGCAAGGCTAGACAATTATCTTACTCAACAAGGGTTCAAGAAAGGTATGGTGGATAGTAATTTGTATGTCAAAATAGAAAATGGTCATCATATTGTTCTTGTTGTATACGTAGATGATATCATATTTGGCAGCAACAAAGATGAGTTGTGTAAAGATTTAGCAAATAAGATGCAGAAAGAATTTGAAATGTCAATGATTGGTGAACTTTCGTATTTCCTCGGATTGCAAGTTAATCAAAAGGAGAAGGGCATATTTATTTCTCAAATTAAATATGTGAAAGAGATGCTGAAAAAGTTCACAATGGAGGATTGTAAGCCAGTTAGCACTCCCATGACGACAGGTTGCAAGTTGAGCAAGGATGACAAATCTCCACATGTTGATCAAACTATGTATAGATCTATGATTGGGAGCTTACTGTACTTGACAGCTACTAGACTAGATATTTTGTAGGAAGTATGCATGGTAGCATGATTTCAGGCTAGTCCCAAGGAGACTCATGTGATAGTAGTGAAGAGGATTCTTCGGTACCTCAAGGGTACTATGGAGTATGGGTTATGGTATCCGAAAGGTAAGGACTTCACCCTTATTGCGTATTCAGATGCAGATTGGGTAGGATGTGTAGATGATAGGAAGAGTACCAGTGGAGGTGCATTCTATCTTGGAGACAGGTTGGTCGCGTGGCATAGTAAGAAACAGGAGTCAGTCTCCTTATCCACAGTAGAGGCAGAATACATTGCAGTGACAACGTGTTGTACGTAGGTGTTATGGATGAAACAAACTCTGAAGGATCTTGGCATTAATTTTAGTGAGCCAATTTTAGTTAAGTGTGATAACACCAGTGCCATTAACATCTCAAAGAATCTGGTTATGCATTCTCGCACAAAACATATTGCTATCCGATATCATTTTTTGAAGGAGAAAGTTGCGAAAGGTGAGGTTAAGTTGGATTTTGTTCCAACAATAGAGCAAGTAGCGGATATCTTCACCAAACCATTGCCCAAGGAAGTCTTTGAGTACCTTCACAAGAAATTGGGAGTGGTCACACTTCCCAAGAATTGACTAGCTATTGGGGCCACATTCTCAAGGGGAGCATTTGTGTATTTGTTTATCTTTTTGCTCATGTTTGTGATTTTTGCTAAGTGTAATAATTTTTGCCTGAGAATGTTGTGCATGGACTCAGGGGGAGTTTGCAGTAGCCCTTTGGTCTTGTTGTCAAAGGGGGAGAAGAGTTACAGGAAATTGTGCGTGTGTTGCCAACAATTCCAAAGGGGGAGATTGTTGAGCAAGGTGCAACGACAATATTGTCATTGTTGTCAACACACTCAGATGGACAGGTTGATGTAGTGGATAGTTGTTCAGAGGTTTTTTAGAGTATGTACAGTGATTTTCAATGCTTATGAGGATGTTTTTGATGTTCGGGTGAAGTTGTTACAGGTTGTTCGTGCAAATTTGCAAAAGTTGAAAAAATCATCAAGAAGTTGTCAAAAAATTGCAAAAGTCATCACGGGCATAGTTGGATAGGATGGATCAGTTTGGAACATGCCAGCATGTTAAGAAATAGTCCAGAATAATATTGGAGGTGTCAGCATAGTGTTTGGATTGATCGGTGATGTTTCTGGTATCTTGGCGGATGATTTGGCAAGTGGTTGTACAGGCCAAAAAGGGCAGTTTTGTCAGAAGCACTACGAGCAAACCGAGAAGAATTTGATAGAAAAATTTGAACTAGAGGTGGTAGTTATCTTCAAGAACATGTGTTCCAAATTTCCACAAAAATGGAGAAACGAGGCGAATGTTACAAGCGTTGCAAGACTGTCACAAAAATGCTCTTTTTGGAAAAAGTGTGTCAGCAGTAGTTTTCATGGAGGTGGTACAGGTGAACCATAAGGATTTATATAATGAGATTCAGACTAGATGTATTCAGCATTGCAGATATTCTACATTTCAAATTTTAGAGAAAACAGAGTTACGAGGTGAGAGTTATGATTGTTGCAAAAATGGTACAGGTCACTTTTATGTCAATTTGTTCCACTTGTGCAAAATCCTTTAGTTGGCCATTTCGACCTTGCAGAGTCGCCAGAGTTTCGGTTTCAGTGTTGTTACACCTTCAAGGCATCAAATAGAGCATCTTTCATTTTTGGTTTGAGGTGTCACGTGGCTCCGAAGTAAGAGAACGAGTAAGGTGTCAATTCTTTGCATGTGACGTGTTTGACGAAATGCCTTCTCAAAATAAAAAAAGGAAGTTATATTGTTTTAAGAAGCTTCATTAAAGAAAATATTTTTAAAATTGAAAAGGGAAAAATAATGCAAGTGTGTGCTTTTTAAGTGACAAGGGATTTTATTGAAAAGTGGGGACTTTATTTTGTGAAGAGAGAAGTGTGTGTGGAGAAAAATAAAGAGTGAAAATCCGTGATTTTTGGAGAGTGGTGAAAAATGTCACTTCAGTATTTTGGGCATAACTTTCTCATATGATATCCATTTTGGCTGAAATTTTGAGAGGAGTTCGTAGACAAAGTGTTGCACAATACCCAGAAAGCGTTTAGCAATTGGCAGAATGAGCTAAGAGAACAATCAGTTTTTTTGTGAGAAGAGAAGATTCAAATTCTGAGTAATGCAGAGAGAGGGATGTTATACTGGGTGAAATAGAAAGTTTTAGATTTTGAGCTTACAGACCATAGAGGGTTCTAGTTTCAGTGAAGACATTCATATATGTCATTTTATTATCAATATCAAAATCAAGTGGGTGCTTGGTAGAGGGGTTGGTGCTCCTTTCTGTTGGTGCAGATAAATCAGGGGTTGGTGCTCCTTCCAGTGGGTGCTGGTAAATTGATTGTAAAGTTGGTGCTTTGCAAAGGCTGGATTTGGATGGGAGTCCAAACAGTCATTTTTGGGGATGTAGCCAAATCGGTGAACCTCGGTACATCTTGTGTTGTGTGATGTTCTCTTGTTATACTTGCTTTATTTGGTTTTATGTTTTCATTGTTTTGGCTTTGAGTGTTGAAGATTTAAGTTTTAAAGAGCTACACTGATTCACCCCCCTCTCAGTGTCATTGTGAGACTAACAATGAGCAATACCTGAAGGTTTGATTTTCCTTGAAGTTGGTCATTCCTTCATGAATAATTTGGGCTATGAAATCACTAAAGTCATATTAGTGGCTTTTCTTTTGAGCTATTCCTTAACATATGAATGATACCTAGTTCTTCTTATACCACTTCTCTATCATCATCAAAATTGAAGAATAATGCTGCCATGCTCAAGGTATTCTTGGATTCTTCATTGAATTTTTATTGGCTTAAGGGAAACTCTAGCATAGCCTCTTCAAACTTATTGAGTTCTATATTCAAGTGCTTAAGCTTATCTTCAAATTTTGCATAATATTGATTTTTAATCTCTAGGATTATCTTGAACTCTATTGGTATCGATAACATTTGTCGGATAGCTTCTCCTATTATAGTTACTTCATAGGGGCTATCATGGCTTGAAAATATCTTCCTTGAGTGAGAGTCATAGTGAAATGCATATGCCTCTATCAACTCGTAGTAGGAGTGGACTTGGAGAACCATATATTCAACCAAGTAGTTGGTACAAGTCCTTGCAAAAAAGGACTCTTCATATTTTAGGTGTCTCTAGTAAGCATCTTCTCTTAATATTTGTGTATATTTTAATAGCTTAGGGTCCATCATCCTCTTGGTTTCATATTCTATATATCTTTACAATTTGGTTCTTGCAGCTTGAGGATGAGTTATCGTCTTTGTTGTTCAGTAGATAGTTGTAGTAGATTTTGATTGTGTGGCAACAATTTTGCTCTTCTTGGTGCACTCCATTACCATTGTAGGATTCCTAACTTTGGGAAGCTTTGCTTCCATTATTTCTCTTACTATCTCTTTAAGGCTTATTATATGCAAATGAAGATGAATTTAGGAAGAAAACACATTAATAGAACCACAATGTTTCTTTTTTCATTAATGTGCCCATGGATATTCAACCTTTGCTTGGTTGCAAGGGATGGTAGAAATCCTTTTTCGGATAAGGAGACCGCTTAGTTTGTGTGCCATTGCTTGGGATTGAATGATTTTAAATTTTACTCCTCAAGCATTGCCTGCGTATCAACACATTATTGAATCTTATCCTTTTTTTTTTTTCCTAATTTTATAGCTTAGCCTTTTCCTCTTTTATCACAACGAGCTAGGTAGAAAGTGCCACTAGTTTTGCCTTAATGAAACTGCTTCAATTTTTTTGACAAAGAGTCAAATAATGGAGCCTACAAGATCATTTCTCTTGTTTTTTTAAAGATATGTATATATACAAAAGGTTTCTAATTTAAGCTATACTTTTTGGATCAAATATCTCACTAAAATTATGATCCCATGCTTTGATAATTCACTATTCCTTTTTCTCATTGGGATCCAAGAGATATGCCCCTCCTTCAGACATTCTTGGCATGGACCACTCTTCCTCCACTATGAAATTATAATTATTGCTTGTACCTACTATGATCATATGTTCAATATGATTAAAATTATCAAATGGAATTGTAATCTTAGATCCATATTGAGCTCTCAAGATCATTAGTGACCAATCCATCTGTAGGTAGCCTCCAATTTTAGTAATAAATTCCCCTTATAGATAAAATTTGAATGATGTAGGGAGATTAATCATTGCTATATATTTATACTATTAAATTTGGATATGAATTTAAAGTAAGCAAAAGGCCTTCCAAAATTCCTAAGATCTAGAATGTACTACCATCGAACTACACTATTCTTTTGTTTACCAACTGGTAAGCTATACCTAATGCATCCACCATCCTTTTTGGTATGACCAAATTACTAACCCTAGATAATATCATGTAATTATGGATTAGCTTACCCATATAGACTAGGGATAGATAAAATGGGGTAGGTTTAGACCTACTTATCCTAGGAGTAAACACTTACAAGATAATTGGTGTCTTTTTTTGTCTTAGTTTCTTTTGTTCCTCCAACACCCTTTTTAGATTTTTTCTTTACTTAGGCATGGAAAAAATATACCATATAGGTATAGCTACCATGGACTTATTTATATGATCCACCATACTAAATGCCCCAAGCAAGTTTATCCTTTGAGGTGCACTCAAAATTTTTTGAGCTTTAGATTTGTCTATTGTTGATTGAGGAATTTATAATTGTTCCAATTGGAGAGTGTGTTGTTTTAGGTATTATGAGGCTTTTGGCTTGCTAATCACTGTAGGTTCTAGTGCACTCTAATTTTGTGGTACTATTATGAGAGGTCCCCTTCTAGGATCAATTAGACTTTTTGTAGGTATTACGTTGTCTAATTGATCTTCTCTTGCTCTTCCATTGCTTGCTTTTTTTCCCTTGTCACATACGCTAACTAAACTTATTGTCTATTAATAGTTGAATTGCTTGCTCTATTAGATACCACATACATGTCCTCCTCATCACATGTTACCATGATATGCTTTGAATGCACACCAATTGATCCAAGGAAGAATGAGACATGGGAAGGTTGGCTTGTTGCTTGTGCTTCAACCTCTAAATAAAATGTAGATGCTTGAAGGGTCATCATTTCACTCATCATGGTTGTAATATACTAGGAGATTTCTTTAGGATAGAATTAGACAGGGTAGTCATTTCTAGGTGGTCATTACCAAGAAGCAAACTCTTCCATGTAATTGTTTTGGATGGGAGTTATCTCCTTGGCATGGTTAGGATACACTTGTTGTAGAGGGTTCAGGACTAGTATCATTTGTTGGCTATGGATTTGTGCTTGATCAACATCCCTATTAGACTAAAATTGGGGCTTTAGATAACCATTATAAGGAGGTCTATAACCCTAGTTTCCTTGCTAGAACGGATATATTAGGTTAAAATAATTCTAAAACCTCTAAGCATTTTGTTGCCTCCTTATGGGTAACATTTCATTTGTGACTATTTTTATTAGACCTTTCATTATTTCAAACTCATTTATCTAAAGCAAAGGGAGTTAGGAAAAGAAGGGAAGCAATAAATGTAGGTATAATTGATGTTTACTGAAAGGTTGTTGGTTTAATGACTTGAGGAGGCTGGTATAGAGATTGAACACTAGGAAATAGAGGCAAGGGGCCTAGGAGCTAGCCTATTGGCAAATTTTCTTGAATATCTCATTGGTAGATTTATCCAGGATCAAATATCACTCACATAAAACCATAGTCACAAGTAACACAAGTATTACACAATAAAATAGTCATAAATTACAATATATCACATTACAAAATCATTTGGTTTACATTTAACTACATAGCATGGAACTTTGTCTATAATATATAATAATTATCATGACTTTTGATCTCCTCATGGGATATTTAACCTTTCACATGCCTCATATTATGACAAAGACTCATGATTTTGTAAACTCCTACTTCACATATTGAATATATCATATGAATCTTCACTTCCATACTTGACACCTATCACCTATGACTCTTAACTTCCATATTTTACACCTATCACATTTGAATCTTCACTTCCACACTTGACACCTTGCACAAAAAACTCACACTTGCATACTTTTGCACTCTTTATACATTTTACACTTTATTACATAACACATAACACTCTTTACATCTTGAAAAATACTTTAGACACATACACTTCCTAATATAATATTTGCAATAGTAGTCAATGGTACTTCATGATACTCAATGGTACTCAATGTACCAAATAATGTAATACCTCCAACACCCCCATGTATTACATTATTTGATGTGAATACTTTTAGTCTTCAATCTTCATCTTGTCGATGCTAATTCTAGTACCCCTTTATATTTGGACATTGAATATTTTCTTCTGGCTTAATTTCTATCATTCTTACAAGCAAGTCATCATAATAATATATTCCATGAATATTTGAATTAAATGACTCCTTATTGAAGTTAACATATGTTGAATATATCAACATACTATCTTGCTAATCCATATTGTTTGTACGCACTTTGTCTACATCCAAATGTGTTTCTTGAAGAAGACTATTTGCAAGAATATGACATAAATAATTTGTGCCGTAATCAATATCCTTTATTTAAGGTTTTTTTCTTATTGTCTTTTGTCTCTATAGATTTCAAAAGTAAGCAATGTCATATACATTATTATGCCTATATCAATAGGAAGTATAATAGCATCCATAGAATTTCCTTTTGCTTCAAAAAGTTTTGAATGTAGATAATTACCAAATGTTGTAAACTTTTCATTTTTGGCATCTTTGAGAATTAATGATGATCTCTTCTTCAAATTTATTGGGATATCTCTTTGTTCACAAAAATCATCTATCAAATGGTGTGTATAATATTTTAGTTTTCCCAACATCTCCTCACAATATTCTAAAAATACATTTTGAATCATTTCTTCCATAATGATTTTCCACGAGTCAGTTTCATTTTCTCTCAACAATTTTAATTCAATTTCTCTTTAATCAACTTCAATTTCAAATCTTTAATCTTCAATCAAGCAATTAATTTTAATTCATTATTTTTATTCTTATAACTGCCAAATTTTAATTTCACAATTTCACTTTCAAACTTCAATTTAATCCAAACTCTAATTACCTAAATCTTCAATTCAAATTTCAAATGTTTAATTTCCTTATATCTCCCATTACTTAATTCATTCCTTCTTTAAAAATAAACTTTTCATCAACCAGTTCTTAAATCATCATTCACCATTCATCAATTTGTAAATTCAATTCTTTACCCTTCTTATGTCTCCCAAATTAAATTTCCGATTTCCTAATTAATTATTTTCTCCAGTTAATTAATTACTCCATTCATTCATTAATTAATTTAATTTTATCATCTCTTCCAAAATAAAAATTAAACAAACACCTTAATATTTTATGCTTTATAACTCATAAAAATTAAAAGTACACCTAAAATTAATCAAGGTTGCCCAAAAAATAGCCCTTACCTTAATAGCTCTCAAATTTATGACCTATTAGGGTGGACTAATCTTAGAAAAAATATAACAGGTATAATTCTTGCTCATAATTAGTCATTCCAATATTTTAAAATACATTATACTTAATTCTCATATCCATCTCTTATGTTGCACTCTTCCTCTGCACAAGTTTATCTCCTACTCCACCACTGTTCTCTAGAAATGGTCTAAATATCTCCTACAAATTGCTCCTCTTATGTTTCTTATTGCACTCTATCCTCCTCTAGATCCTCCAATGCTACTTATCTCACTCTATCCTCTTATGCTCAATAAATGGTATACTATCCTTCTCTAGATAGTGTCTTCAAATATCTGCTTCTCATCCTCATTGTCCTCCACACTAATTTCTCCTTACTTCTTCATGATATAGCAACAATCTATCTTCTCCAATATTCTCTTATTTGTGATAATATTTGCATTTCTTCAAGCCAACTCATTATTATCTTCTCAACTTTCTTCTCATGTTCACTACACTCTTCTCATGTTCCTCTTAACAAAGTTCCATTGTAATTTCTTCATGTTCCTCTCTACAAAATCCCACTACAATATCTTCATGTTCCTCTTAGCAATATCCTAGTTATCTTCAAACTTTTAGGTTTCTCCACTCTGAATAATTCTCACATCCCTCACAAAATGTTGTTGCTTCTCTTCTCCATATTTGTTAGACTCTTCATATAGAGTTTCTCCTCAACTTTACACTCTTTCAATCCATTTATCACTCCTCCAAATCATATTTCACTCCAAATTCTTCTTGCAATCTATCTCTCAACTCTTCACACTATCTATCAAAATGACACTTGAACCAAGGTGGCTCTCATCGAGATGGATCTCACAAAGTCCACTCAGTGTGACTCTGATACTACTACTAGCAAATCTACTCGAATATCTCATAGATAAATTTCTCTAGTATCAAATATCACTCACATAAAATCACATTCAAAAGTAACACAAGTATGGCACAACAAAAAATTCTCATAAATAATAAGATCTCATATTACAAAATTATTTGGTTTACATTTGATTACATAACATGGATATTTATCTCAAATATATAATAATTCTCATGAATTTATTCTCCTCACAAAAGATACAAACTTTCACATGCCTCACATTATGACAAAGACTAACCTCTTACTTCACATCTTGACAATTCTTATATGACTCTTCACTTTCATACTTGACACCTATCACCTATGACTCTTAACTTCCACATTTGACACCTATCACCTACTCTTCACTTCCACACTTGACACCTTGCACACACAATACACACTTGCACACTTCACACTTGCATGGTTGATACCTTTCAAAATTTATTACATAACACATAACACACTTTACATCTTGATACACACTTTAGACACACATAATTCCTAATATAATATTTACAATAGTAGTCCATGGTACTTCATGATACTCAATGGTTTTCAATGTACCAAATAATATAATACCTCCAACAT
The DNA here is from genome assembly GCA_028583015.1 of Wollemia nobilis. Taxonomy (NCBI): domain Eukaryota; kingdom Viridiplantae; phylum Streptophyta; class Pinopsida; order Araucariales; family Araucariaceae; genus Wollemia; species Wollemia nobilis. Next base: position 1,931,902 of record JAQPPZ010003577.1, read on the forward strand.
AGCCTTCCAATATGGATAAGATAGTGTTAAACCTAGATGTATATGCCATAGGCATCTGACAGAGAATTTCCTCCCCTAGCCTTAATTATTACGGAGATTTTAGAGTCTAAGGCCTTCAAATAGTAAGTAAATCCATACTTGAGATGGGATGAATCTCATCAGGTATTTTATGCGAAGCCTTGTAAAATTTGAGGCTGAATTCATCCATAGCCTCCATTGATGCTCTCTTAATGGTTACCAATGTTAGAGTTAGATTCTATTACATCATTTGGGTCATGTAAATGTACCTTTCTAGGTACATACTTAGGACATTAGATTACTTTAGGGGGAAGTTATCTAGTTACTTTATGCAATGTAATAAATGCACAAGTGTCAATGTGCAAGTTGTAAATGTGCAAGGTGTCCCTTGTACAACTAGGTAGAGTGTTGGCCAAGGAATCTATCTTCCATTATAAAAGGGTCTCATTGTAAGAGATTGGTGAGACAGTAGGTAGTAGTAGAATAGTTGTGTAACTCCATTAGTGATGGAGTACAATGTAGTCATGTAGCTTCTTGCATGGAGTGTCCATTTCCTCCATAGCAACATTGTATTCATTTTCATCATTTCTATTTATAGCATATTTTTGCAATCTCGTAAATTTACTTTCTCTCATATTTTTGCATCTTGTGATTGCCATCTCCCATTGCGATCTACCTCAAAAGCTAACAGTGGTATCATAGCCATGGTAGATCTAGCTACTATAGATTGAGAGGAGAACCACCATTATTATTGAGCCTAAATTTTTGTGAACCTGATTCACCACAGTGCATAGGCTCTTGCAAAAATATTTAGAAGAATCAAGGTGGTAGGGAGAGCTTCAAGAAAGTACTATTGTTAAAAATTGGGCCAATCACCATAGCTTCAATTTTTGCAAACCGGATGTGCCTTTGGATCCACTGCATGTAAATCTTATTGCTTTAATAGATTGAGAGAAGAGATTGTGAGATTCATTTGGCTAAGAGTCTTCCCATAGAGTTGTAGGAAAACTCATGAAGATAAGGACTCAACATTTGATCCACTAGTTTGATGAATCAACTAGTGAAGCTCATCTAAGAGATCTGGAAAATTTTACTATTGCCTGAAGTTTCTTTTATTGCAGGGAATTAATTCTCAGATGATTGGGACACCTCCTACAATAGAAATCTAGGAGATTTCAACTTCATTACCCGAAGGTTAGAGTGCCTTCATAGTGCAAAGATTAGTTGTTGCAAGAGAAGAATACTACAGAAGAGACTCTAGGAGAAAGAGTCATGGTGAAGTCTGGAGATTGAAGATCTCCATCGATAGAGTCAACTTCATAGTAGAAAAGGCCACAAAAGCCTTGATCCTAAAAAAGGCCACAAAGCCTTGATCCTAAAAAAGGCCACAAAAGCCTTGATCCTGAAGAAGACTCTAGAAGAGAGTACCTAATTCAGAAGTAGATTCAAATTTTAGTACTAATAACTTGTTGTAGGGAAAGGAGATTCAATGAGTTGGGAAACTTCCTACAAGAAAGTTAGGAAGAGTATCTTCTTCAGAATCAATCTAGCACCTGAAGCAAACTTGAAGGTGAAGAGATCAGGTGAAGATCTCATTGAAGAAACTTCCATTCTTGGAAGAATGAGAAGGACTAGGAGAGTCATATTCAAATCCAGAAGCAGTAGAATCAAGAGATCTAGGAAGGAGATCTCAATTCCAAAAGTTGAAGAAGAAGGTCTCAAGGAAGACCAAAGAAGATACAAAATCAAAGACCTAGGAGAGGTCTCAAGGAAAAAGGCTTGGAGAGCCTTGTTTTGAAGCAAGAGAAAGATCATAAAAAAGAGTTCCTAGAAGAACTCATTGGAGAAATTCTCCATCAAGGAGAAAGTTTTTGATAAAGGAAAGAATTGGGACAATTGTCGCCATCCGAAAACAAGCCCAAAAAGGAGAAGAAGAATTTGGAAAGGAGTGCCAAAGAAGATACAGAAGACCTCAAGACATTTAGAGTCTTGAGAAGAAGATCCTGCTTGAAGTCAAAATTTGACAAGAAGACTTGAAGATAGAAGAAGCTTGCCAAATCCGAGATATTTGAAGATTACCTTTCACAACAAGAAGGCATTATTTTAGAGATAAATATTTCTCCAAATATATAGCAGAAAGGAGAATATTACAAGAGAAGAACAAGCCACCGAATCCTAGGCTCGTGAAAGAAAGTTTGAGACCATAATTTTGGTGAAGGAGGAGCTTTTTGGAAAAGCTAACAAAAGTTGCAGAACTCTATCTAAAGCAACAAGCTTGGTTGACCTAAACACCAAGATCTACATCCTCTACAAAAATATTTCAAAAAAAAGGTAAGCAACTATTGGTGCAAGTAGATTCATTAATTGGATTACTTATCATATTTGTTAAAGCACCTTATATTGGATCAAAGTTGCAAAGAGGAAAATTGAATTACAGTCTTCAAAAGTGCAAAAAGAGAAAAATTCATTTTAAGGTTCATTTGCACATTAGGAGTTGATTAGATTTTAGAGTTACAATTATCTATCAACTACCTATCTTCTACTTTGGAAAAAGAGAAAAAGAAGACTAGATCCTACAACTTTGTTTGTAGTGAAATTTGCAAGGGTTCATTCCAGATTATGCTTGAAAGGTTGCAATGGAATTATTAAGTGCATTTTTGAGAAATTAGTGGAGCAATAAGGTGAGATTATTGTTACCATTAAAAGTGCATCTATTAAACACTATACTAGTTTTTTTTTTACTAGTTTTTCTCAATTAGGTTGTTTAAAAAAAAAAAATATAGCACTTTTATGGCCAAAAGAAGCCACCATTACAAGCAAAAAGGTGGAGAAGAAAGCCACCATTGAAGTCCTTGAAGGAAGCCTCAAATCGAGACCTTGGAAGTCTCAAGATTCAAGGAGAATTTAAGGGTTTCATTTTAGTATAGAGTGCAGGAATCCCTATTCAAAAACATCTCATTAGCTTGGATTGAATATCATCCAAAGAAGAAGAAGCAAGAAGGATTATGTAAAAAAATATTCATATTGGTGCAAGATCCAACTATTACAAAGCACCTCTTTTGTTCTTGTGAAAGGACAAAAGTATTTCTATTTATAGAGGGGTAGTAAGGACGTCATATCCAGTAGATTGAAGGGTAGAATTCAAGCAAAGAGGAAGGCTCACACGTCCAAGAATCAAGGTGTTCAAAAACACCATTTTCCCTCATCCAATCCAACCCTATAAGCAACACGTCATATACAACATTGAAGCCATTGAAAGAAGGTATTATCACATGTGTCTACATAAAAAAAGGGTAGCATTTAGTGAGATATTAGCTACGTAAAAGCTAAGCAAAAGGGCTACCTATTGGTTATTACAAACAACACTATATTTCAAGCACTAAATAAGGGCACAAATCGGCATTAGAACAAGCTATAAAACCTAAAATAGGTGAATAGAAAGGAGCTATACCTAAGGCATCCATTGAAGCAAACATCCACAAAAAAGGAGCTCAAAAGTGTGCCATAGAACCATGGAGCAATCCAGCTGTAGCCATCTATCATCCTCACCAAGCCAACATGCAAAAGGAAGCTTGCATCTCAAGAAACATAGCAAGCTCACATAGGATGCAAAGATAAAGGAAGAATTAGGGTTGCAAGCTCATATTTGAAGTATTAGAAAGAAGGCTTACATGCACAAGCCTTGAGTGCCACTTGGCACAAATTCTCTAAGCATCCCAACATTCATGAAGACCCAAGCGCTCACCTAAAAGGGAGTTACATACATTTGGAGGGAGTTAAGAATATTTGGAGGTTACCACCAACCTCATCATTGCCAAAGGTACATTGAAGACACCTACCTTGTAACACTTCAAGTGACACTTGTCACGACTTGCAAGAAGTTCATCCTATTTAAGGTGCCTATCCTAGAAAAGGAGGGAGAATGAAGTCAAACAAAGTCAAGCATTTATGCATTGAAGCTCACTTGGAGGAAAAGGCTAATTCAAGCCATACACCATTCAAAGGTGTAAGAGAAGCATTTAAGATACTGTCATAAAACCAACAAACCAATGCTTGCATTTGGAGGAGCTTTGTCATAAGCAAAGTGTATTTCAAGGAGTTTTCAATGCCATTTGGAAAAGAAGGAGTGCCATCCTAGGAGGAAACCAGCACTGGTCAAAGAGGGCTTTGACTACCCATGAGCGCTACACTCCACAAAGCTACGAATCTGCCACCTCACAACATTGAAGGATTATTAAGGTAAAGGTTGATTATATTATTTGCTTGCTTTAAACCTAAGGTTTTTGGAGTTATAAGGGTACATTATATCTACTATTGCAATATTCAGCATTAGTGATTTATTAAGCAAGCATATTTCAGAATTATTAATATTTGCAAAAGGTAACCTAGGAGGAATAAGGGTTATTACTGAAATTTAAATTATTTGCAAATATTATTTTTCTAATTTTTCCAAATTTGGGAGTTATAAGGAATACAACATCAAATTAGGAATTGGAAATTAGAAAACATAAAAATCAACCATAAGGGGTATTTAAAGAGGTTTATTAAATATTTTCAAAGGTTGGAATTTTTATAATAGTGTTGTCTCAAAAACACTTAAAGGAGGTAAAATAAATCCAACATCAAAACCTCTTCAAAAATTGAAATAGTGCTTAGTTCAATAGGAGTAATAAGGAGATAGAAAAGTTGATTTTGGTGTTTACAAAATTTCACAAAATCAACCCAAAATTGAACTACAATTTACAAAAAGCACTATATTGATCATATATCCTATCCAAAACACCCTAGGGAGTCATAAGGCATTCTACAAAACTTGGTAATATTAGCATCCATAAAAAATTATCAAGTTCTAAATTCATTGGATAGATGTAAGCTTTCTACAAAACCTAAAAACTTATTAGGTTTGTGAATTCTCATCATTAGGGAGACATAAGGAAGTCCACAAAATCTAAGGGTTGATAAAGGGAATTCAATGGCATCCAACAAATTCTTCCTAGCCGAATCCCAACTACTCAAGGGCCCAAATTATTTCTCTTGGAAGAATAAAGTAAAAGCAATCTTGGTATATGAAAAACTTTGGGATATTGTCCAAGGGAAAACAAAGAAACCTACCACAGGTGATATTGAGATTCTAAAATTTGAGGAAAATGATTCAAAATCCCTAATGATCATAACATTTGCTATCACTGATGAAATACAACCTTATATCAGCTCAACAAAAATATCTACTGAAGCTTGGACAAGCTTAGAGAAAATATTCGAAGGAAAGAATAAAGCCACCATTCTTCATCTTCAAACTCAACTACATTCCTTGAAAATGAGCAGTGGAGAAAGCATAGAACTATTTCTAAGGAAGGTAGCAGATATTAAGGGGAAATTGTTAACCCTTGGACAAGAGCCTAAATATGAACTTCTTACTCAAGTAACCATGAGAGCACTTCCAGACAACTATAAGCATTTGGTCACATCTTTACAAATCCTAAGTAAAGATACTTCTTTTGATGACTTAGTCAATATCCTTTAGGAATATGAGGTGGAACACACTATGAAATATGAGATGACTAACACTGCATTGGCATCAAAAGATAATCCACAGGGAAATATTGCTTCATCAACAAAAGGATGGAGAACATGGTATTGTCAGATATGCAGAAAGAAAGGTCATAGTACCAATTATTGTAGGTACAATCCCAGAAACTAGAATCAAGGAAATCAGATAAACAATGGGAGTCAATTTCAACCATGACAATATCAAAGGAATTCTCATTAGCAGAAATTTTTAGTGACCTACCAATTATCCTCAATTGGAATATCGAAAGGGGAATCAGAAAGGACACCTGGTTCAGAGGATAGAAGAAATTGAAGAACTGGAAGAACCCATAGAATATTATGAGGTGAAAGCTCTGTCAACAAATGTAACACATTACAGAGACACTAACCATTTGCTTGAACAGGTTACAAAGAATCTAGAGGAAGAGTACAAAGTTCAAGATGAAGAAGAAGATCCATATTGAAGACTAAAGTCTTCAATACCCAAATAATGTAATACAGGGGGTGTTAGAGTTAGATTCTATTACATCATTTGGGTCATGTAAATGTACCTTTCTAGGTACATACTTAGGACATTAGATTACTTTAGGGGGAAGTTATCTAGTTACTTTATGCAATGTAATAAATGCACAAGTGTCAATGTGCAAGTTGTAAATGTGCAAGGTGTCCCTTGTACAACTAGGTAGAGTGTTGGCCAAGGAATCTATCTTCCATTATAAAAGGGCCTCATTGTAAGAGATTGGTGAGATAGTAGGTAGTAGTAGAATTACTGTGTAACTCCATTAGTGATGGAGTACAATGTAGTCTTGTAGCTTCTTGCATGGAGTGTCCATTTCCTCCATAGCAACATTGTATTCATTTTCATCATTTCTATTTATAGCATATTTTTGCAATCTCATAAATTTACTTTCTCTCATATTTTTGCATCTTGTGATTGCCATATCCCATTGTGATCTACCTCAAAATATAACGAGATAATATTTCTAAAATATACACTCCATCTGCCTTCTCTCTAATTTGTTTATGAACAAGGTAACAACTTGGTCCTAGTCAACAATCGAGTGTGGTTGAAGTGAGATATACCACTTATGAGTTTTACCTTTGAATGATGCTACAAAAAATCCCAAATTCATATTTTGATCTATTGCATTATGAATCATACATAGTCTCACCATGTTATACAGGTGCTCTCTTGGATTTTTCATAACTTCTTTGCTATAGTATGAGAGATATTTTAGTGTAGATGTTGGAATCTCATCCCACATTGCAAGTAGATCATGGCATCACAAAGGATCTATGGTATTCCAAGCAGGGAATATTATAGGTGGTTGAGCAACCATGATCTGACCTCTGCCTCTTCTTCTCATAATGGTGTTAAGCGATGGGAGCAACACTTGTAGATTAGCAACAATAAAGGATTTGGTTGTAGATTTTTCATTCATAAAATTTCAAATGATTTGTTTTGACTAGAGTTTCTAGGTGAATACTATATTAGCTCTTTAAGTAGTTAAATTGATATCTTCATTGGAATATCAATTTGGTATTTTTCTAAGCAACTACTTCTGGATACGAGTCTTTAAACGAAGTTGCCAGGTGAGATTTTTGAGGTGCTTCAATAAAATAGATAGACAAGGACCTTCACTAGTGTCTCAACCTATTAGATTTATCTTGATAGAGGGACCAACCAAAATGAATCAATTGCATCCCATCGGGTGTGCCATTAATCTGTTTTCCTCTTATTATCATTATCACCAATTGTGGAAATCATATGCTAGAATGATCATGCCTCATGTGGAGTGATAGAGTAGGAAATTCTTGAGAGTATGATAAACTAATCGATCATACTAATTTTGGGGTTTTTTGTAAGGGTGGTTATTTTATAATATGTGATCTTCAACACTCTCTAACCTAACCTGCCTAGTTATCGGGTGCACAGGGGAAAAGGGAAAGAGAAACCATAGAAAACAAAGATATCAAAAATAAAAAAAGTCGTAATCTAATCAAAGCTATCCAAGGATAATGTACCAAAATCATTGTAAGATTCTTCTGCACAATAGTGGGATAAATGAATGCATGAATCATATGCAAACAACACATAAGGAACACTTTCTCTTCTTGAAACATAGATTTAAGCAAATATTGCACATACAAGAAATGGGATAGAAATGAAGTAATCACAAAACCTCTTATACATGAGCATAAACATATATACACAAGAAACAAGATATAAAAATTCCAATATTCATGGTTGCATCATATATATATGAATATGAATATTATAAATTATGCTCGAAGTAATGGTTTGAAAGAATATCTACAAAATAACCTAGGGTTCAAGTCCAGATTGTTATATAGAAGAAAATGAGAGGAAAATTACATAAAAATATTTTGGCTTAAATAAGCAACTCATTGATCCTTTACAATGCTTAAGCTTCTACTATTTGTAGAAAAAATGAAGAAATTTTTCCTTCAAAACTTGTATAGGAGTCTTTGATAAAAATTCTCTATTGCTTCCTTGATTCACTCCTCCTTACACCACTTTTAGCCCTTCAAGGTCTCTAGATCTATAATCATCAATTATAAGCTACTGGATGTTCAACTACCACCCTAGGGATCTTAAAAATATAATAGAAGCACCTTATACAATTAATGTTGTCATATTCAAGATTATTGTTGTTATGGTTGCCATGCTTTTGCCTTTAGCAGGACAACCACTTTCCTAGATTCTTGAGTCCAATGTATACCAATAGATGATCCTTAAATTTTTTTAGTAATGGCTTATTAGTTCAACTCATCTACCCTTTTTTAGGATCTTGTGCAAAACACTGATATCTTGCAATATGATCTTCCTCCTGCCTATCACCCTACCATATTTGACCACTCTTCCTTGTTGAATTCTTTAGTATGATGGCTAACTTTTTGGAGTGCTTTTGTATTTTTCTTCAATTTTTATATTTTGAAGTGATGTAAGTCATTGGATTTCAATTAGATTATTGTCAAAAAAAATTCTCATCTCTCTACATTGGGCTTTTGTAAATTTTTGAGGTAAGACAAAAATATTTCTTTTGGGTGATCCGACTTTCAAAACTTTTTTGCCCTTCTCTCCTTGATTTATTTATTTATTTTACAACCTGACCCTTATAACTTTTCTTCCCTCTTCTCCTTTGGCTCAACCATCCCTAAATACCACTTTATATGATCAATCATTAGCTCATCCATGTTATAAAAAGACCCTTTTAATCTAGAGGGGAAAGACCTTTAAATCCCTTCTGAAATAAAGAGAAGCCCCTTAAAGTAATATAAAAGGATAAATGATTTTTTTTTCTCTATCATCTCAATCACTCCTCCCTCTGGTAAGCGAAGGTCACTCACCTTATCCCTATAAAATGTCTAGAAAATAATAAGAGATGAATTTATAGTATCACCATCAATGCTGAGGAGATAGCAGGGACCTATTCTTGGATCATGACATAGCCTTTGGGAATATGGAATTTTTCAAGGAGCAAGGAAAATTCCATAGTAGATGGACTCTCCATTAAGACTTACAACCTTAGAAATTTTACATTACTCTGTTGGTCGAGACTTTTATAAAATGGCACCATCCTTTGATTAATTTTTCCCACTTTGGTTTGATTCCTCTTTCCTTGCTTTTTTCTAGCTTTTCCTTCATTTCATCCTTCTTTCAAAAAATCTACTTAAGGCAAAACTTTTTAAGTGTAGTGAAAAATCACTACAAGTAGTATTAACTTTTCCAAATAACTCATGTAAGTTTGACCATACCTTGATAGGATCACTCCTATATTTGATGTGGAAAAGTAACTCTGGTTCAATCAACAAGGAAAATAAGCCAAGAACCTCTTCTTCTCTTTGGTGGTAGGTTTCTTCATCAAGGATTATTACTTTATTTTCTTGAAAGATGCATCATAGGTTCATACTGCATAATAGACCATATTTTGGGTTGAACAAATGCTATAATTTTACCCGTCAAGATGAGTAACTAGGGCTTTATAATCTATCTTATCTTACATAATTGAACCCATAACACTATAGTAGGTCCATGAATTAGTGACATTAGTGTGTAGATATTTGTGATAAAAAATTACTAAAAACACTTTTGCCCTAATGGACCTCAAAAATAAAAAATTAAATCCCCAAACCTTACTAAGTAGAATTTATTTGCTTGCGACCACTTGGCATTGTGTTATTTATTGGTGTCCTTCACTTATTTTCTACCACTTTAGCATCCTTATTCCATTACAACTGTGATAAATATTACATGTTTTGATTATTGCAAGGGTTGTATATATACTGAAAAACATTATTTATGGTGCTAAGAATGACCATGTCATTCAAAAAAATATCCTTCTTTACAAACGAGTGTAAAGAATTAGAGGGGATCAAATCATGGTCTCTCCAATGTGAAGAACATGTTGGTCAACTTGTTATAATCTCCTTTAGGGAAGAAAATGTTTTTATCTTCACAAGGTCTTCCTTTTATTTCCAACAACAAAAAGTGCACACAAGATCCATGTTCTTAAATGCATCATATTATTTGTCTATATGTAGCATCAATTGGTGATAAAACAACTAACCATTTAATAGAATATCAGTCAGGTCTTTAGCAACAAAAGTGATAGGCATGATTTGACCCTATGCCCTTTTCTAGTCCAACATTAGAACCAACCACCACACCACACCAATGACTATACTATAGGTGACATTGACAAAAGTCAACACTGAAATCATGATTTATTTGACCAAAAATTATTTGTCCTCTTCAATAAAAAATGACATGTGACAAGCTTTGAACTTGAACTTATAGGGAGCAAGCACCTTAGCTTTCCTTCCTCTAGCCGTAATTTTAGGCCTACCACTTGTAGAGGAGCACATCCCTTATCCTTGAATAAGGGCACTATATGCACTTTTCTATGTGGGAACCCAACTAAAGCTAAAGGGCAGGAAGTGACATAAATTTAAATTTAGAATTTAGCATGTTCACTTCTGCTTCTAGGGGACTTTAATAGTCAATATTTTTGATCTTCTAAAGCATAAATTTTAGAGTAAAGTATGATCTTCCCCTTGTTGAATTTTGAAGCTCTTATTAGGAAGAAATAATAGGGCTTTCTCTAATACTCTTAGGAGGAAACTTGAAGATAGGGTAAAAAATTTTCTTATCTTATGTGAAAATTACTTACAAACTTTGAAGAGAGGCTCATCGTAGAATTTGAAAGAAAGGTCAGAGGCCTTGAAAAGGATTTCTAAATGACCAAGGGAGGTAGCTCCATACACGCCTTGATACCATATTAAAATCGATATAATTTTTTATAAATGAACACAATCCATCCACTAAAATATTATACAAAAGGTGTAAAATGATGAAAGAAAGGAAAATAGACATAGAGAGTGGGGGCCACTCATAGGCACCATAAATAATCATTGTATTATCCATAGATAATATCCACAACAATTTGATGAACAAATTATGGAGTGGTAAGGGATATTTATACCCATACCAAAACCCTAATTACATAAATGAACTTAACCTTAACTAATATAAAAAAAAAAAAATTTAAGGTTAATTACAAGTTTATAAAGGTGGATTTAACCATAACAAGGTTAACTACAACTATACGACTTACATAGTAAAATATCACAATAAATTCAATGCATTGTACAATAAATGCCCTTAGGCCTATCCAATATTACATCATGCAATATTGGCCTTGTCCATGAATCATATTGCAATTTCAACAAAAAGGATTCTCTTGTGTAAAAAGAGTTTTTTTTTTAAATATGCAATTAAAACTAAAGACCACTCAAATAAAGTCTCATGAGCTATTGTTGTGATGATCTTCTTCTACACGTTGTTGTTTCCATAGTGGCATATTTTTATGATGGAATTTCATTCCACAATAATACATATTGCTTAAAATTAATACAAAGTACAATTTTTAAAGTTAATAGTTAATTTTTTAAATGTTAAAAATATTTTTTTAGTTACATATTTAACCTTAGAAATTTTAATTGTATTTAACCTTCTTGCCTTTTTAGTAAGAACCATGTTAACAACTAATCTAATTGTATTATTTATCTTTGCATTAAACTGCCTCTTGTTTTGCAACTTGGTTTTTTAGTTATGGTCAACTTGAGTTTGTAATTGAGTGTAAAACAAGTTGTTTAAACTTTTTTAGTTTTGACGAATAATTGGTTCCACTCAATTACATGCTTCTAATTTACTAAGAGAATATGTTTCCCTTCATAATCAAAGCTCCATTTATATTTTATGTTAGTTTATATCATATTATATCCCCTAACTCTTTGTTATTGTCTTATCATTGTCTATTCAATATCCATTTGATGAATCTATCCATGGCATGTTCATTTGTATACATTTGGTGAACATTTTTTTTGGAAAGCATGTGTATAAATTTAATATGGGTTAGTTATTTAATGTTGTATCTCATTCATAGTCCTCTATAAGATTTGTCTTCCACTAATTTTTCCTCTTTCTAGTATATTTTCTATTTGAGTGTATTGCAACCATCATGTTTAATGTAAAAAATATCATTCATCTAAAGTGTTGGACTTAAATACTAGTAGCTTAGTAATAGAGTATTCAAACTACTTACAAGAAGGTATATCATACATGGTGTTTTGAAGTTATTATGGAGGTCTATTCTAAGATAAATCTAACAATGTGTAGGGTTAGACAAAGGTCCACTCAAGAAAGTACAATAGAACATAGGACCATTCAAGTGAAAATTGTGAACATTGTTAATGAAGTGGTAATGAAAGTTCGTCCAAACCAACATCAACAATAACATTGGTATGAAAACATATTACTTTGGGTTGATCCAAAGGAAAAAAATAGAGTTTGAGTAGATATGTAGAGGAGGATGAAAGTTTACTTAGGCCAAAATATCTAACTATGAATATCAAGATGGTACAAACATGCCATTGATGATGTCCAAGAAAATGTAAACACAATTGCTAGTCAATCTAAATGTGCTCGTAAAATATATGTGTAAGATTTAAAGCCAATAAAATTTGCTCTAACTGTAGAACATGAGCTTATACTGAGAGGGGGGTGAACAGTATAAGATAAAACTTTTTTCTTTTCAATCCATATGATAACATCAACAATATTAAAGTAGTAAACATTACACAAAGCATCACACACATGAGAGACATGATTTAACGTGGTTCACCCAATGTGGGCTACTCCACGGAGAAAATATTTCACTAAAATTTTCTCAATAAATTTCTTGGGAATCCTTCCCTATTACAATGTTTATGGACCTCTGTCCAAAGGAGACACCAATCCCCTAATCAAGTTTATGGATCCCTATCCATAGGAGAACTCCTTCTCCTCTGCTCTGGTTGGTGATCCTCTAGAAGACTACTACCTCCACTACACTGGCTTGTGGATCTCTCTCCACTGAAGACCTCTATCCTCACTCAGAAGATCTCTATCCTCACTACCCTGGCTAATGGATCTCTATCCACTAGAGACTACTATCCTCTGCTCTGTCACCTCCAAAGCCTGCTCTAAACTCTACTCAATATCTATCTCAAATTTGCACTAAACATTGTCCTTCGATCTAGCACAAATCTGCTCAATATCTATCCTCAAATATATCCTCAAGCCTTAGCACAAATCTTGATCAAATCACAAACCAACCTTACTCAGATTTTTCCAAAGCCTTAACACAAGGCTTGAACAAATGAATCAATTCTGCTCTCAAGTCTTCACAAAGACTTACCTCTAATATATCCTTAAACTTTCACAAAAACTCATTAACAATTTTAGAAAACTCAACTTAATCTCTTACAGAAAACCTCTTCAATACCACAAACAAGTTTCACTCAGAATCTTGTTTAACCATAGAAACATATAGAGAATGATTAGAGACTCAATATGTTTCACACTCACAAAACACTCAAACACTTCCAAACTCACTTTCAAATCAATTCAGAATAAAGAATAATTTGTTTCACAGAACTTGAACTATCACTCCAATGCATTCAATCAATAATGCTCATCCAACTTCACTCAACCATTCACTCAATGAAACACAACTTGCTTACAAACCCTAACCAAGTGTTTCACTATACTTCCAACAACTCACACTATGGAACTCAAACCTTGACTCAAGATGATTCCAAATTCACATAACAATGATACTCATGATCTTTCACAAACCCTAATCATGCACATGAAAGCTCACTCAAATATTTCCAACAATGCTTATCAAACAATCCTTTTCACTCCAACTTTGCATTTCATAATATTTCACTCATAAGGAAGATGTGCCCATACCTTTTGTTTTGATGGAGATATGTCTTCAAAACCTATCTTAATCACAATCAAAACCTCTTTGCCAATTTCAAGGTTAGGTAGCAACAATCTATCTCAAAATCTCCACTCAAAATTCTCCTCAATATTTATTTCACCATACAAAAATAACAAGTCTCAAGTACACCTTATAATCTCCAAACTTTTCAAAATATAACTAGCAAAGGTTCAATTAACTCACTTTCACAATAATTCACTTCAGAATTTTAATGCATAAAATAATCAAAATAACTCCCTTATATCTCCCTACTCAAAAATGCATTATCAAATAATCAACACACCTTTCCAAAAATAATTCAATTCACTTTTAAGCCAAAATTAAATCCTCCTCAATATTCAACTAAGACAAAAATAAAATATATCTTAATCACCTTATAACTCCCAACTTAAAAATTGCATTTCAAAATAATTAACATCTCTTATCCAAAAATAATGCAATTCACTTTTAAACAACAATTAAATCCTTCACAAAATTTAACTAAAATAAAATTTTCTTTAATCACCTTATATCTCCCAAGGCGCTCACAATACAACCTTAGACCACATGCACATTACAACAAAAAATTAAAGTACCTTTGCACACTCCTCGATGGGATTCGATCCCAAGGTCAAAGCCACCTACCCTACTACACACCTATGAGCTATGTTGCTCACGTGGGAGGTAAAAGCACTTTGAGCACTTTGTTTCTTCGACCAACACCAAAGCCAAACAAAAGGCTTTATCCCTTCGTAGCCATCGAGACTCGAACATGAAACCTCCGCGTACCCTATGCCTTACACACCAACAACTTGCCACTAGCCCAACCGATTGGTTGGTGACAAGGCTTTATGCCTTGGTCAATTTATCCTTCACATTTTTTTGCTACAATAAAAAAAATAATATCCTCTTGTCTTTATTTTCTCACGAACTTTTGCATTCCACTTTCAATAATCGCATGTGCATTAATATTTAAAGACTTGCATTTGTGAGGCAAATCTTATGGTATTTATACCATATGCCACTTTCCTTCGAACATCGATGGGGGAAGAAAAAATTAAATCGAATTTGCGCCCAACCCTACTTTAGGGTTTAAATAATATTATTTTATAAATTAATTTATAATATAAATATTATAAATAATTTATAAATAACCTTAGGCTTTAAATTTAAACCTTTAATATTATAATAATAAATATTATAATATTATTTCCTTTAGGCCTGCTTTATTTTTAAACCTTTAATATTATAATAATAAATATTATAATATTATTTCCTTTTAGGCCTAGGTATTTTCCTTCTTTCAAGGTATTTAACCATCCTTTTGACCAATCATGTGAAGCTCTTAAACCAAATCTCTTGGGCTTAAAATATAAATATTTTAACCCTTATTTTACCAAATCCTTACACTGATCACTGACACTGACTCTTGACATCAATGACAACACAACTTACTCAAAATTTCCAACAATCTCCCCCTTTGTCATTGATGGCAACCCTTTTTCTATAACCAAACCTTTTTCCTTTTTCCAAAATTACTCCCCCTGAGAAATTGCTCCCCCTGACTGAATGCTCTCCCCCTAACTCAAATCTCTCCCCCTTTGTCATCAATGGCAAAGGGCCACCTATGGGGCTAAGGATAAGACTCTTAGCTCAGCCCCCTACCACCTCCTCTCTTGAGGTGATTAATTTTGGGGTGGGAGTAGAACTACTCCCAATTTTCTTCTAAGATACTCAAAGGTCTCTTTCGGAAGTGGCTTAGTGAAGATATCTACAATCTGCTCCTTTGTAGTAACATATTCCAACCTTGACTTGCTTATATGTCACCTGTTCTCTCAGAAAATGATATTTGATCGAAATGTGCTTTGTCCTAGAGTGCATCATTAGATTCTTTGAGATATTTATAGCACTTGTATTATCACACAATATGGGAATAGGGTGATCATGCTTTATCTTGAAGTCCTCTAAAGTTTACTTCATCCATAATACCTGTGTACAACAAGAAACTATTGCAATATACTCTACCTCTACTATGGATAAGGATATTGATGCCTATTTCTTACTTAGCCAAGAGACTAAACAGTCTCCAAGAAAGAATGCTCCTCCACTTGTGCTTTTTCTATCATCAATGTTGCCAACCCAATATGCATTTGTATAAGTTATGAGAGTGAAATTATCACTTTTGGGATACCAGAGCCCAAAATCCATAGTCCCTTTTAAATACCTGAGAATCCTCTTTACTGCTACTACATGTGTCTCCTTAGGTGTTGCTTGAAACCTTACCACTAATCCCACTACCTGCATGATATCTGGTCTTGTAGTTGTGACATACAATAAGCTGCCAATCATAGATCTATACAATTTCTGATTTGCCTTCAGAGATTCATCATCTTTACTTAACTTGCATCCTGTAACCATGGGGGTACTCACTAGTTTGCAATATTCTAACTTGAATTTCTTTAGCATCTCTTTTATATACTTGGTTTGTGAAAGAAATACTCCTTTCTATGATTGTGAAATCTGAAGTCCAAGAAAGAAGGACAACTCACCAAGCATTGACATCTCAAATTCATTCTGCATGCTCTTTGCAAATTTCTGACACATCTTATCATTGTTGCCTCCAAAAATGATATCATCCACATAAACAACCATAATTAGTAAGTCATTCCCTTCATTTTTGATGTATAAGTTATTATCCACTATTCCTTTCCTGAAACCCTATTCCTGAAGGTACTTATCCAATCTTGAGTACCAAGCTCTAGGAGCTTGTTTTAGTCCATAAAGTACCTTCTTCAATCTGCATACATAGTCTGGTTTATCAGTTAAGTTGAATCCTTCTGGATGCTCAATATAAACCTCTTCTTCTAGAACACCATTTAGAAAGGTTGATTTAACATCCATATGATATACTTTGAAGTTTTTGAAACTTGAGAAGGCTAAGAATATTCTTATAGCTTCAAGTCATGCAATTGGAGCAAATGTCTCATCAAAGTCAATTCCCTCAACTTGTGCATAACCTTTGCATACTAATCTTGCTTTGTTTTTGACTACTTGACCATATTCATTTAACTTGTTTTTGAATACCCATTTAGTGCCAATCACATTCTTACCTTTTGGTCATGGGACAAGTTCCCAAGTCTTACTTTTCTCTATCTGATCTAGTTCCTCATTCATTGCCTTAATCCAAAATTCATCTTCACTTGCCTCATTGAAATATTTTGGCTCAATTTTAGATAACAAAGAGAAATTTACTTGTTGATTTGATGTTATTATCCTTCTCCTTATCTATCTCTCATCTGGATTCCCAATGATTAGATCCCTTGGATGATTTTTCTATACATACCTAGATGGAGTCTTAGGAAAAAGTCTTTGTGTTTCTTCTTCTTCTCTTTTGATTCTTCACATAACTCTTCTTGACAACTTTCATCTTCTTGATACACAATTTCTTGAACTGGTTCTCTTGATCCTATCTTCTCATCAACTATTACATTTATACTTTCTATAATAGTACGTGTCCTTTTGTTATAGCATCTATAGGCTTTGCTCTTAGTGGAATAGCCAAGAAAAATACCCTCATCACATCTTGGGTCAAACTTACCCAAAATTTTCTCTTCTCATCTTATGTAACATTTGCTTCCAAAAATTTTGAAGTACTTTACAGTAGTTGGTCTTCCTTTCCAGAGCTCATATGGAGTTTTGTGATGGTTTACTCTTACTTGAGCTCTATTGATGATATATGTTGTTGTATGTACTACCTCTTTCCAAAAACCATCTGAAATCTTAGACTCATTTAACATGGCTCTGGCCATATTCTCAACTATCCTATTTTTCCTTTCAACTACCCCATTTTGTTGAGGAGTTCTTGCTGTTGAATATTCTCTTTTGATCCCATGTTGTTCACAAAAGTCTATGAATTCATTTGAGGTAAATTCTCCTCCTCTATCTGACCTTAAACTCTTAATCCTTTTACCTATTTCATTTTCCACTAACTCTTTAAAAGCTTTAAACTTCTCAAGAGCTTCTAAATTTTCTTTCAAGAAAGCTACCCAAATCATTCTAGAATAATCATCTATAAATAATATAAAGTAACTTTCACCTTGTAAACTCTTTGTCCTTGTAGGACCACATAGGTCAGTGTGCACTAGCTTCAATGGCTCAGATGACATAAATCCTTTTGACTTGAAACTTGTTCTAGTTTGCTTCCCATGCTGACATTGTGAACAAATTGTGTTTTGTGGCCTTTTTAGCTTGGGTAAATCTCTGACAACCTACTTGTTGCTTATGTTTACTATGTTTTCAAAGTTCAAATGACCCATTCTTCTATGCCACAACCAACTCTCATCTTCTTGTGATAGAAAACACTTTTCCCCTTTAATCTCACTTAGCATGTAGAGGTTGTTTGTAGTTCTATTTGCATTTGCAATAAGTTTTCTAGTTTTAGACTTTCTAATCTCACACCTACTTGGATGAAAAGTAACCATGTGCCCTTGATCACAAAGTTGGCTCACACTTAGTAGATTGTGCCTCAACCCCTTGACATACAATACATTCTCTATTTTTGTTTTCCCATTATCTAAACTCAGAGTTCCTTTTCCACAAATTTTTGTTGATCCATTATCACCAAATCTTACTGATCCTCCATCAGTTTCTTTGAGTATAAGAAATTTACTTTTATCTCCTATCATGTGACTAGAACATCCACTATCAAGAAACCATTGTTTTCCCTTATCCTGAACATGAAGAGTTGTTTGTACTAACATTGATCTAGCTTTCTCATGCCCTTTTCTCTCTTTCCTAATTGTTGAAGTTGTATTCTTTTTACTTGACTCAGGAAATACCATTTTACACCATCTAGCCTTGTGCCCAAAATTATTGCACTTATAACATATGACATCATTATTCATAAGAGGTGCAAAAGAATTGAAATTTCTATTAACATCCTTTTTAACATAACCAGTGCAATGTACAACTCTATGACCATATTTGTTACATGAAAAGCAATAGCCATGGAAGAGATTATGTAACCTATTTGAATGCCTTGGAAAAT
Organism: Wollemia nobilis; assembly: GCA_028583015.1. Taxonomy (NCBI): domain Eukaryota; kingdom Viridiplantae; phylum Streptophyta; class Pinopsida; order Araucariales; family Araucariaceae; genus Wollemia; species Wollemia nobilis. Next base: position 1,950,850 of record JAQPPZ010003577.1, read on the forward strand.
ATGGTCGAGTGCTCCTCCTTTTGTTGTTCTTGTGATTAACTCTTGTCCATGGTTCTTCTTTGCCTTCTTCTTTCTTGATGTCTTTTCCTTCTAGAGTATGAGTCACTAGCTTATCTTTGTTTGATGTCTCTACTTCTTGAAGGCTTGACTCCTCTTTCTATTTCCCTAACTTTATATCTTGTCGTAACTTGGTCTTTTCAACTTCATTCCTTAGATAAACAATTTTTGCTTCCAATATTTCACATTTTGTTTCCCTTGCTCTTAATAGATCTATCATATCCTGTTCAATTTTCTTTCCTTCTTCTACCTTTATCTTGAGTTCTGTGAGACTCTATAGAAGTTCCATATTTGCTTCTTCATCCTCTTGAATTTGATCCTTCAAACTTGAGTTCTTATTTCTAATCTTTTCCAAGTTCCTGAGAGCAGCAAATAATTCCTCTTTTATGTCAAACATGGTCTCTTCTTCATTCTCTGAAGTCATGTGTGTTCCTGATGGATCTTCCTCCAAGTTGTTAGTCTTTTCATGGAGAGACCCGCTCTGATACCAATTGAAGAACATGAGCTTATACTGAGAGGGGGGGTGAACAATATAAGATAAAAATTTTTACTTTTCAATCCATATGATAACATCAAAAATATTAAAGTAATAAACATTACACAAAGCATCACACACATGAGAGACATGATTTAACGTGGTTCACCCAATGTGGGCTACTCCACGGAGAAAATATTTCACTAAAATTTTCTCAATAAATTCTCTTGGGAATCCTTCCCTATTACAATGTTTATGGACCTCTATCCAAAGGAGACACCAATCCCTAATCAAGTTTATGGACACCTATCCATAGGAGAACTCCTTCTCCTCTACTCTAGATGATGATCCTCTAGAAGACTACTGCCTCCACTACACTAGCTTGTGGATCTCTCTCCACTGAAGACCTCTATCCTCACTCAGAAGACCTCTATCCTCACTACCCTAGCTAATGGATCTCTATCCACTAGAGACTACTATCCTCTACTCTATCACCTCCAAATCCTACTCTAAATCTACTCAATATCTCTATCTCAAATCTACACTAAACACTATCCTTAGTCTAGCACAAATCTCTCAATATCTATCTCAATCCACAAAACTTTCTACACAAATATCTCAAATCTCTCAAATATACACAAAATACCAATTTCTCAAATCTTCCTCAAGCCTTAACACAAAGCTTGATCAAATCACAAACCAACTCTACTCAAATTTTCCCAAAGCCTTAACACAAGGCTTGAACAAATGAATCAATTCTACTCTCAAGTCTTCACAAAGACTTACCTCTAATCTATCCTTAAACTTTCACAAAAATCTCATTAACAATTTTAGAAAACTCAACTTAATCTCTTACAGAAAACCTCTTCAATAACACAAACAAGTTTCACTCAGAATCTTGTTTAACCATAGAAACATATAGAGAATGATTAGAGACTCAATATATTTCACACTCACAAAACACTCAATCACTTTCAAACTCTCTTTCAAATCAATTCAGAATAAAGAATAATTTGTTTCACAAAACTTGAACTATCACTCCAATGCATTCAATCAATAATGCTCATCCAACTTCACTCAACCATACACTCAATGAAACACAACTTGCTTACAAACCCTAACCAAGTGTTTCACTATACTTCCAAAAACTCACACTATGGAACTCAAACCTTGACTCAAGATGATTCAAAATTCACATAACAATGATACTCATGATCTTTCACAAACCCTAAATCATGCACATGAAAGCTCACTCAAATATTTCCAACAATGCTTATCAAACAATCCTTTTCACTCCAACTTTGCATTTCACAATCCAACAATATTTCACTCATAAGGAAGATGTGCCCATACCTTTTATTTTTATGGAGATATATCTTCAAAACCTATCTTATAATCAAAAACCTCTTTGCCAATTTCAAGGTTAGGTAGCAACAATCTATCTCAAAATCTCCACTCAAAATTCTCCTCAATATTTATTTCACCATACAAAAATAACAAGTCTCAAGTACACCTTATAATCTCCAAAATTTTCAAAATATAACTAGCAAAGGTTCAATTAACTCACTTTCACAATAATTCACTTCAGAATTTTAATGCATAAAATAATCAAAATAACTCCCTTATATCTCCCTACTCAAAAATGCATTATCAAATAATCAACACACCTTTCCAAAAATAATTCAATTCACTTTTAAGCCAAAATTAAATCTTCCTCAATCTTCAACTAAGACAAAAATAAAATATATCTTAATCACCTTATATCTCCCAACTTAAAAATTGCATTTCAAAATAATTAACATCACTTATCCAAAAATAATGCAATTCACTTTTAAACCACAATTAAATCCTTCACAAACTTTAACTAAAATAAAATTTTCTTTAATCACCTTATATCTCCCAAGGCGCTCACAATACAACCTTAGACCACATGCACATTACAAAAAAAAATTAAAGTACCTTTGCACACTCCTCGATGGGATTCGATCCCAGGTCAAGTTGCCACCTACGCCCTAGCCGTGGCCTAGCTGCCGCGTGAGCTAGGTGCTCACGTGGGAGGTAAAAGTGCTTTGAGCGCTTTGTTTCTTCGACCAATGCCAAAGCCAAACAAAAGGCTTTGTCCCTTCGTAGCCATCGAGACTCGAACGCGGAACCTCCACGTACCCTGCGCCTTACACACCAACAACTTGCCACTAGCCCAACCGATTGGTTGGTGACAAGGCTTTATGCCTTGGTCAATTTGTCCTTCACATTTTTTGGCTGCAATAAAAAATTAATATCCTCTTGTCTTATTTGCTCACGAACTTTTGCATTCCACTTTCAATAATCGCATGTGCATTAATATTCAGAGACTTGCTTTTGTGAGGCAAGTCTTATGGTATTTATACCATATGCCTCTTTCCTTCGAACGTCGATGGGGGAAGAAAAATTAAATCGAATTTGCGCCCAACCCTACTTTGGGTTTAATAAATTTATTTTATAAATTAATTTATAATATAAATATTATAAATAATTTATTGACAACCTTAGGCTTTAACTTTAAACCTTTAATATTATAATAAAAATATTATAATATTATTTCCTTTAGGCCTGCTTTATTTTTAAACCTTTAATATTATAATAATAAATATTATAATATTATTTCCTTTAGGCCTAGGTATTTTCCTTCTTTCAGGGAATTTAACCATCCTTTTGACCAATCATGTGAAGCTCTTAAACCAAATCTCTTGGGCTTAAAATATAAATATTTTAACCCTTCTTTTGCCAAATCCTGCACTGATCACTGACACTGACTCTTGACATCAATGACAACACAACTAACTCAAAATTTCCAACACTAACTTATATAATCACATAGGTTTATGAATTGAGTACATCTGGAAAATGTCATAAGCAAACATAAGAGGAAGGTTTCCATGATAGCAAAATTCCCTGATGAGAATGATATTTACAAATTGATAGATTACCTCAAGAGAAGAATCCCATTAGCTCTAAATGGGTTTACAAGGTAAAATACAAAATGGGTGGCTTGATTGACAAACTTAAGGCATGTTTGGTAGCAAAAGGCTATACATATTAGGAATGGATTGATTATGAATAAATGTTTTCCTCACTACACAAATAATAAATCTTCATCTTATTATTTTCATTTTTGCACATTAAATGTTGTTTTGGAAGAGGAAATATACATGATCCAACCGCAAGGATTTTAGGAATAGAAAAATTGTATCTACTTTACAAGATTATCAAGACCTTATATGAAATTATGGAGGCTCTTCAATATTGGTACAATACAATTGATCAAAAACTAAATGAGATTTATGATTGTAAAAAAGGTTCTCTAATCCTAATCTCTATGTTAAAACTAGAAATGATTATGTTATAATCCTCATTGTTTATGTTAATAATATTTCCATCATCAAGAGTAGAATTAACCTTATTTAAAAGGTAAAATTTGATTTATATTCAATCTTTGGTATGACAAACTTAAGGCTACCAATAATCACCTAGGTGTAGAGTTTTGGCACATTGATCATGTTAATTTTACGTCAACACAAGTATGTTGTATCACATTTGGAATAATTTATGCTATGTTCAATCTTTGATATGATAAACTTTAAGGCTCTTGATAATTACCTAGGTGTAGAGTTTTGGCACCTTGATTATGTTATTTTTTATGTCAACACAAGTGTATTATATCATATTTGGAAAACTTTTGAATGTTTAATTGTCATCCACTACATCTATGAAATTTGGGCTTAAATTGTTAATTGACATTAATTCATCCCCACCCAATGAACCAACATATTATTAATTAGTGCAGTTTTGATCTACCCCATGACCACAAGATTAGGTTTGTGTTTTATAATATATTATCATGGTTTATTTTAAAGCCATAAATAAAGCATTGACAACTTGCAAAAACATGTTATAATATATATCAAAGATACCCTTAATTTTAGGTATATTATGTCAACATTCCAATAATATTACGTTGATGAAAAATGGTTGATTTAATTGATAACAAAATTAATTATAGACTATATTTTACTTTTGGATCAAGCGTAATCTTAAGATATAGCAAACTATACTACATTATCATCTACAAATACAAACTATAAGGCCATGATCAACATAGAATGTGAAGTTATTGATTAAGATGAATTTTGTATGACCTTCATGTAAAGCAATGACAACTCCGTTATTGCACGATAATCAAATTATGCTTAAGAAGGTGAATAATCTAGTTTACAAGCTAAAACAAAACACATCAAGGTTCATCATCACAACATTTTACAATTATATGTCCTTGTATTTTCGAATTGGTAACTCACATTATGTCACATATTGGGCTTTGTATCATAGTATCATTTTTTTTTATGAAAATATAAAAAGGTTGGGATCCTTTCAGAAACCTCTTCCTCCAAAATAATCAATTTTTTTTTTCTAGATAAGCTTAACATTGTAACAAATTTAATCATTAAAAAAAAGGACAAGAAAAATTGTTTTGAAAACGAAAATAAATTAACATAGATTAAATTTATATTTTATTGAAAACTATATATATATATAACAAGACCTAAAACCAAAAAAATATTATTGAGCTTTGTAAAAAATTATTCATATGTATTATTTATATCTTGATCTTACTTGATCTTGATGTGTAAAGATATGCTTCACATTCTAAAATCATCTTTCAAACAAACTTTTCACAACAATATTTAAAGTTATTTATAAAATAACAAATAATAAACACTTATTTGATTGGGGAGGAACTTTATAATGGTAAAAAATATTGGGCTTTTCTAAAAGAGATTTAAATTCAATTCATGGAAGGCCCTAATGTGTCCAGCTTTTCAACCTATTAAAAAAAATCAAAGACTCAAATTTCATGTTCCTTATCTCCGGAACAACACAAGGGTTTGAGCTTTGGCTCTTCTTTGAGAGATCTAAGGTTCAAACTGCGATGCAGGTGAGTGTGTGAGGAGATGGATGTGTATAGTCATGATTAAGATGAAGATACCTAACCCTGCACATCTATTGTAAGAGTTTCTCACACTAACCTCAATAAAAAAAAATCTCAATTCCGTTCCATGTTAATACCTATCTATCTATCTATATCCCTCAAACGTGTTCTCACCATTCATGTAATTATTATATCATAGATATCTAGACTAATAGGTTTTTTTTTTTTAACCCATTTACATTTGTTTTCCTTGGTCCATTGACAGCCTTACACAGAGAATCAATCAACGCAATTAGACATCGGCCGTATTTGATCGAAAATGTCACCATCTGTCTCTGCACCCCACGACGTCTTTCTCCTGGAATATTTTTAAGGACGTCCTGTAATTACTTTACTAAAATTGATTCGCATCTAAAGCTAAAAATGGTTTATCCCGAACCTTTAGAAACCATCTAAACGGTTTATCCCCTTTGGAAATCATTTAAAGGGTTTATCCCATTCCTTCGAAAATCATTTCTTAATAAGGTTTTAAACTTTTTCCGAAAACCCGATTGTGTGTACCAACACAAAAAAATCCCTTCAATACTCATTCTACAATCCAAACATCAACCTTGCGGAATTATTTACGACGCTCTCTTTCGGCACACCACACGAGAAAAATTGGACGGCGAATCGAAAACCGTCCAGGCGTAAAAAACTTTACGCCGTGACGTGTCTTCCCGGCTTCCAATTTTCATGACGTCACGTTTAGTTTAAAATAGATTCTCCCTCGTTAATTCACGAAAACATTTGCGCTTCACCTGCAATCTAATTCTTTTAAAAAGCTGTCAGAAGATAAAGAAAGTGACCACATTTCTAGAAGGATTGCGACGCGCTTCCCATTGAATACGCTAAAGACTGGACATAGTCAAGTTTGTTATTTAGGTGTGAATATTTTCACCCTCATGATAAGTTGCGTCTCTTAGCTTCTTCACTTGATCAAACAAATTCGTCCATGCAAGGGAATGATATATTATTTTATCTTCATAAGCCCAGAATAAAAAAGTAACAAGGTTAAAGTCTCAAATCCAACCCCTCACAATATGAAAAAGATGGTCGAAAGATATTGAATCAAAGTATGGCTAAAATAATTTAGGATTAAAAATAAATATCCAAAGATGGTCCAAATAACAATATCCAGGGGACTATGTTACTAACATTAAGGAAAATTGTAGTTAAGTAAGATAGTTTTTCATCGCAATATCATTTGTTTTTATAGTATATCATAAATAAAAGTTGTTAAAAATACTTCAAGTGCCCACACAAGAACTAAAAGCAACAACTAATCAATTTGGTAGCTTTATAAAACTCATATGATCAAGATAATATAAGTGTGCAAGATTAATAAGAAATTTTTACCAAACCACACGTGAATAAGACAATATCATGTGCGCAAGATTAATAACATATTTTTGCTAAGATATGAAATGAAATGAAAGATTTTAATTATGTCTGCCAGATCCAGATATGATCTATGGTATATAAACATGGATAATTATGTCATAGAAATGGTAGTGGCTATTCTAGAGGGTAACTTGCATAAAACAACTATAAATATATATTTTTTTGGTTAAAAAAATATATATTAAGAGAAACTCAAGAGTACAATACAAAATTCATATATTCTAACCTTTTGGTTATTAGCCAAGTAGCAGTCCAAAAAAAACTATACATTCAAACTAATTTGCTTACCCAGAAAACCAACTATCCTATCATTGGAGCTTATGAATATTGGAACAAGACCCTCTAACATCCTTTATCATGGCTAGAATTGAGGAACTGCACAAGAACAAAGAATATCAAAGAAGAACAAACTACACTAAGGCTTGCACAAGAACTCCACTAAGACTTGCACAATAATTGCACACGAACTACCTGAAGAACTATACAAGCACTGCCTGAAGAACTGTACAAGAGATGCCTAGAGAACTACACAAAAACTTCCTGAAGAACTGCACAAGAACTGAAGAATTACACATAAACTACCAAAAGAACAGAAATTGCTTAACAAGTTAGTCATAGCTTCCAACATTACCATTAAGAGACTAAACAAGGAGAATATCGGTCCTAGTTTGGTCTGACCACCACCTAGGAGGGAAACCATAGCACCTAATTCCTCCTTTGTCAAGAGCCCAATTTGCCACAACATCTACCACTTTATTCTGTTCTTTGGGCACATGATTGAAAACAACCTCTTGAAAACCACTATTAATTTAATCTTATCTATGATACTTTGAATTCGCTAGTCTACCTTCTCAGGTCTTGAAGTTGAATTTAGGTAATTGATCATAATTTGAGAGTCTAACTTTGCTATCACCCTTCTCCATCCTACCTTCAGTACCTCCTATAAACTTCTCAAAATACCCTATCCTTCTACCAAGTTATTGGACAAAATTCCTAAATTTTTGGCAAAAGTAAAAATTGGAGTACCATCCTCCAACCTACCTATCCCTCCTATACTAGCTCTACCAGGATTTCCTTTGGATGCTCCATCCATATTGATTTTTCCAATATTCTTTGGGGGAGGTTGCCATTGCTTTATTTTATCCATCATCTGAGTGATCACTTTCTTCCTTCTATGTTGGGCTAATCCAGGGCTGATATTTAATTGGGCCATCACTTGTTCCCATAGTTGATTTGAATTTTTTGGATGAGTTAATAAATGTTGGACAGTCTTTGTCAGATTTTCTATGGTATTTTGAGCTAGACATAGTGGATTCCCTACTCTCTTGTTAAAATATTCGCTTGTTCCGCTCCTTCCAAATATTCCAAGGAAGAATAGTCATTCCTATCCAAACTACTTGGTTCACATACCAGTCTTTTCCTTCTTGATTGCTCCAGTCTCTCCATCTCTGTTCTATGGATTTTTCATTGGACCATCTTAAATTAAGAAGGGAAGCCAACATCTTCCACAATTTAGAGGCTATGGGGTATTCTATGAATAAATGGTTTAGTGTTTCAGTGTTATCCCAACATATTACACATTGAAAGGGTCCATTAAATCCTTTCTTCATAAGTTGATTGCTAATCATTGTTAATTAACGAATATTTTGATTTTTGAAATTTTGAATTGGCTAATATCAGGGACCCTTGATTGGGGCCCATTAACCAAAAAAAATTGGGTGTAATTTTTTTTCTCGGTAGATTTACCCCAATTTTTAATAATTGGACCATTTTAAGTTTAAATATCCAACATTACCCCTAATAATAGGGGACCTTTTCACCTTGAACTTATATAGAATTTTGGATTTCGAAACTTATTTGCCCCATTTTTACAAATACATTTTAGGGCCAACTCCTTACGCACAACCCTAGCTGATCCCCTGTGAGTACCCTTTTATGAAGAAGCAACTAGATGAAAAAAATTAACTTTTGGCCATAAATTTTGAGCCTATAAATGTTTGATCAGATCCTGATCCGGATGGGGATTAATATGGCTTAAGGCTAAATAACCTTGAGCTACAGTGTACACACCATACCCTAAGCTATTCCAACCAATACAATCTTCATATTGTGACCATGAAGGTGATAGCATTTGGAGGAGTTTGTGTATATCCTTTTTTGAGCTTCAATGAGTTGGATTGGCCAGTCTTCCACTAGGATCCAACATCTTCCCACCTTTGCATTTCTTGTTTGACTTTTATAGTATTTGGAAACTTTTATCCAATTCATCCTATGCATTTTCTCCATTATAGGCCTCAATTCTAGATGTTGAATAGATAGTGGAGGTGTCCATCCCAAGAGTCTATCCAAAAATGTACCTTTTGACCATTTTGTACTATCCAAAAAAGCTTATTCTTTATCAACTCCTCTCCACTTCTTAGGACCTTTAAAATTGGGGACCCTCTAGAAGGTAGTTGGTGTTAAATTATATCATAGGGGTCTTTGTTTTTGCATATTTGGCTCTCAAATTTTTGGCCCACAAGGCACTAGGGTGGCTAATTAACCTCTAGTATAACTTTGTTGCCAAAGCTTTGTTATTCCTAACTGTTGATCGAAGACCTAGATCCCCTTCATGAGTAGGAAGGCATAGGGTCTCCCACCTTACTAGGGCCCACTTCTTCTCCATATTTTATCCTTCCCAAAAAATCTATGATTAATTTTGTCTAGTTCTTTAAGCACTAACTTAGGGATGTTCAACCCTACTAAAACATATATTGGGATAGATTGAAGAACTGATTTGATAAGAGTTATTTATCCTCTAGAGGAGAGCCATTTGTTGGTCCAACTACCTATTTTGTGCTTCACTTTCTCTAATAACCAGCTCCACTACTCTTTCTTTTGGTTGCCAAGATTCACTGGAACACCCAAATATTTTATTGGAAGAGATATTTTTTTAAACCCTAATCTGTCCAATATCAAAATCTCTTTTCTAGGTGAACAATGAAAAAGGAGTACTTTTGATTTATCTTCATTAATTGTTTACCCTAAAGCTCTAATGAAGTAGTTAATGATTTGCTTTATTGAAGCTACTTCCTTTATTGTTGCCTTCCCCAAAATGGTGAAATCATCAACAAATTGTAAATGAGAGATAGGTCTAACTCCTTTAGCTATTGTGACTTCTCTTAACCTCTGACAATCTTGATTCTTAGAAAATATCCTCTTTAAACATTTTGCTAAAATGATGAGTAGGTATGGAGTGAGAGGGTCTTCTTACCTGATGCCTCTAGAAGTTGGGAACAACTGAGTGGGACAACCATTGAGAATAATTGAATAATAGACTAAAGACATACAATCTCTGATCCACTTTATCCATTCTTGAGAGAATCCAAAATTTTCCATTACTTGGATAAGAAAATGCCAATCCACCCTATCATATGCTTTAGACAAGTCCAATCGAATGAACATAGAAGGAAATTTTTGAGCTTCCATAGAGTGAATTGCTTCCTGGGCTAACACTATCTCATCCACTATCTGATGCCCTTCTACAAATCCCCCTTGTTCTGGGGAGATGATCTTATGTAGCAGTGGTTTGAGCCTTTCTACCATGATCTTTGAGATGATTTTTAGTATAACATTGCATAAAGCAATTGGTCTATATCCAGTAATGTTATCTACTTCTTAAACTTTTGGAATAAGTGCTATGTATATCTTGTTGATTTCTTTCAGGATTTCTTTTGCCTTTCTAGCCTCTTCTACCACATCTAGAATGTCATCCTTAAAAACATCCCAAAGTTCCTGATAAAATTTAATAGGAAATCCATTTGGACTTGGGGTCTTCCCCTTTTGCATTTTGAAAACTACCTTTTGTAGTTTCCACATAGTTTTTTTTGGTAATTAAGAAGCATATTCACTAATACTGAGTTTTATAGGTGAACCCAAAACCTATTACAAAGATAAAAATTATGTTGTACAAAAAGCAAACCTTGCTAGGGACAGTTTGTCCACTAATACTACTGTCCTTCATAAACCCCACACCCATACCCGATACAAAGATCAACATTATGTTGTACAGAAACCAAACCTTGCTAGGGAAATTTTGTCCACTAATACTACTGTCCTTCAGAAACCCCACACCCCAAGACACCTCAGACTTAGTTGCATATATGATCGTTTTGAATAATGATATCCACATCACTTGGGACCCCATGTGACCAATTTTTCAGCCTCCACCCCTATGTTGGCCAATTTATCAGCTGCTCTATTGGATTCTCAAAATACATGTTGGGTCATACGATCATTCCTTACTTGATAGAAGATCTTGGCCTCTTCGATGACATTATTCACTCACCACGAAGTATTTTTCCTGTTGCCTAGGAGTTTTATTATATGCATTGAATCTCCTTCGACTATTAATTTACCTTCAAACTTCTGAGAAATCTGAAGACCCCTCCATACTGCCCTTGCTTTCGCCTCATTATTTGTCCTTGTGGCTAGCTGCTCAAAGAAGGCCACTACCAGCTTACCTTGGTGGTCTCTCACTACTCCTTCAGCCTTTACTCTACCAGGATTCCCTTTAGAGGCCCCGTCAAAATTGAGCTTTAACCACCCAACTGGGGGCAGATTCCACTTGGCTTCTAGTCTAGGGTTGGTCTTGATGAGCACAAGATCCTCAACCAAGATTAAATTTAAGGACTGGGCAATCTGCCTCTCCCCCAAGGAATATTTTGAGCTTCTTGAGGGATAAGGCAAGCGTTTTCATGGGCAAAGGTCAAGATCCTAGTGGTAATGGAGGTGACATCATGACTTGACTCATGAAAAGCTCTATGGTTTCTTTCTAACCACACCTACCACAGAAAGTGGTGAAGACAGATCCTCCACATAAACCTAAGCCTAAGGCTCACAAAGGGATTTGGCCATTGGTAGAAAAGTTCCAAAATGGTATTCGGTCTGACTTAGGAAATACTAAAATCTTGGAATAATCCATCAAGAATACCCATAGAGACCGGGTATTCCAGGAAAATATGGATAATGGACTCCCAATTGGCCCTGCACAAATAACAATGATTAGCAACAATCATACCTTTTCATATCATATTATCAATGGTGAGGATCCTTCCTTGAATCACTAGCCATGAAAACAATGCTATTTTTGGAATAAGTTTTTTTACCCACACCAATTGGGTCTGAAGAATGGGGTCCTCAGGATCTAACATTAGCTTGTATGCAGATTTTACTGAGAAGTGGCCATTTTATGTAGCTGCCCCTACAACCTGATCCTGCTCGGGTTTCATAAGTATAAATTATTGATGCAGGATACTTTGGATTTCTTTTGACTCCGCTTCAAGACCCTGAATCCTTATTTGTTTCCATGTGAGTCTTCCTCTGTCCTATCTCATGAAGTCAACTACTCTCCTCCCTATGGAGCCCTATGTGATTCTTTTGATCCTGGTTAGGTGGGGAGCCTGAGATAGCGCTTCTTCCTTGGCCCACCTGTCATCCCAAAACCTGATTCTTTGGCCATTCCCTAAGACCCATCTCAGACCTTTTTTGATGACCTCTTTACTGGCTAAGATTACCTTCCAAAATGCTGACCCTCTTATGGGAATGTCTTCATTCAAGAAATCCAAACCCTGAAGATATTTTCTTTTGATGATGGTTGTTTACTCATTCTCCTCATTGTTAATGAGACGCCAGGCAAGTTTACCCAGTAAGGCTACATTTAGGTGGGCAATTCTTCGCATTCCTAGATCCCCATTTTATTTCGGCCTGCACACCTTGCTCCAGTCCACCAAGTGGATTCTTTATTTTCCCTTCGATCCCGACCAAAGAAAATTCTTTTGGAGCTGCTCAATTTTTTGATAAACCTTGATTGGAGCTTTGAAAACAGATAGGAAATACACCGGGATACTCTGCAAGGTAACCATGGTGAGGGTGAGTTTCCCTACCTGAGACAAGAAGTGTCCTTTCCATACAACCAGTTTTTTATAGATTATTTCTACCACTCCATACCACATAGATTTCTTAGGATAACCAGTAAAAATGGGAAGGCCTAAATATGAAGTGGGAAGAGTCACTATCAAACATCCCAAAATCGTTGCAATTCTGGTTTACATTTGAATAGGGGTGTTAAGGAAGTAAAGCTTACTCTTGTCAAAATTTACCTTCTGTCCTGTCGCCTCCTTGTAGATCTGGAGAATATGCTTGATCCTGCTGGCTTCCACCACTGAAGATTGAGTCATCATTAGAGTGTCATCAATGAATTATTGGTGAGTAACTGGATTGGTGAGAGAGGTGGCTTTAATACCTGTAATTAAACATGCATTGCATGTTGCTTTAATCATCCTACCCAACGCCTCTACTGCTATGATAAAAAATATTGGGTTGATTGGGTCTCCTTGCCTAAGCCCCTATGGCTTTTAAAATACCTAGCTATCATTTCGTTGACCAAAATTGAGAACCAAGGATTTGATATGCATTATTTTATGAGCCTCACCCATTGGGGATGAAATCCAAATTTTATAAGAATAGCTATCAAGAATTCCTAGTTAACCTATCCGAATGCAAGGATCAAAGGCTTTGCTCATATCAATTTTTAGGGCAAAGGTTGCCTTGTTAGTTTACCTAGTCAAATGCAGGGCTTCATGGACCATGATTACCTTGTCCAAGATTGATCTCCCCTATACCGAAATTCCTTGACACTGATCAATGATAAAAGTCAATATTTATTTCATCCTATTAGCCATTGTCTTAGTTAAAATCTTGTAGGATGCATTGCATAAGTTAATAGGTTTAAAATATGCCATAGTCTCAGGGGTTGGCCCCTTGGAAATCAAGGCAATAAATGTGGAGTTGAACCCTCTTGGAATATTTCTTGTTGCCTGAAACTCATTTAATCGTAACTACCACATACTCTCCCACAATATCCCATAAAGCCTAATAGAATCGAGGGGGGAAGCCATCTGGACCAGGAGCCTTATTCGGTTCCATACTAAACAAAGCCTTCCTAATTTCCTTGTCAGTGAAAGGGATAAGTATTTTATCATTAATGGCTTCATCAACCAGATTAGGAATGAACTAGAGAAGAGAATCCTTAGCTGCCTCTGAACACTTGACATCCTCCCCGAGGAGGGAGCTAAAATAACCAACTGCTTCTTCTCTGATCTTGGTCAAGTCCCAGGTTTTGGATCCATCAACCTTGGTCAGCTATCTAATCTTGTTGTAGCTTCTATTCCTCAAGGTCGTGACATGGAAAAGCTTTGAATTTGAGTCACCATCCTTTAACCATAAAGCTCTGGACTTTTGATGCCAGTAAGTCTCTTCACAAGCCAAAATATTATGGTATTATGAAAGCTTTATCTGCTCCTCCTTCCTAGTAGCTTCATCACAACTACCATTATGTATCATACTATCAATGTCCTTTAGCATTTCTCCCACTTGTTTCTTATTCTCAAACAGGTTCCCAAAGACTTCCCTCTTCCAATTTTGTAGGTTCTCCTTCACTAGTTTTAGCTTTTGAGCAAGTTTGAAGGTAAAGCTTCCCTGGCAAGGCTGTTGCCACAATCTCAAAATATTTTCCTTCAAGTCTGGATGCTTAGTCCACATTGATTGAAAACAAAAAGATTTCTTGAAGAAGTTCACTTCCAGAACCTCCAACAGGATGGGGTTGTGGTCTGAGGCAATTTTGGGAAGAGTTTGTAGTGTAGAATCTCAAAATACAACAATTGCCTCCTTGGATAGAAATTTTTTTTCAAGTATTTCCTGAATAATTTGGTTTCATATATTCCTGTTGCTCCACGTATACTTGGCCCCTCGAAGTCTCACATCCATTAGCTGGTTTGAGTACACAAAATCATTAAAATCTTCCATACTCCTGGATGGGAGTCCTGCTCCACCCTTTTTATCTAAGGGGTATAAGGGGTTATTGAAGTTCCTGCTACCACCCATGGTATATCATGGAAAGCATCACCCAATTTACCCAAGTACTCCCACAAAGACACTCTCCCTTGAACTGAATTGGGAGCATACATATTTGAGAAAATCCACAATCTGTTCCTGTCAATGTTATGGAAAAATACACTCAGAACCCTATCATCATCCTGAATAAGGCTTCCTTCCACCACTCGAGGATCCCACAACACCATGATACCACCTGAGGGTCCTTTAGCTGGATTGCACACCATGCCCCCTTGACTCCAAATATTTTTTGCTACTATTTTCTTGCAACATCAAAATTGTTGGATTGTATTTCTTTCTTATTGAACTAACCACCCTTTGAGTGGGTAGGCCATTGAGGCCTCTCACGTTCCATGAGAGAACCTTCATTTATATTGTTTATAATTTTTCCCCGTCCCCCTCCTGTTGGTTCGACTTTTATACGCACCCTGTGAAGAATGAGCATGAAATACCGATAACACTTATAAGGGATAAATCCCACTCACTTTAGGATCTTGCTGGTTATCCAAGGTGTGAGTTATAGAGTTGGGTCGAATGTCTATTCACTCTTTTTCACTTCTAGAATAGTTTCAAGTGGACTGTCTGTTACCTTACAACGGGTCCTGAGACTTCAGTTCAGTAATGTTTAGGAGTTGTTATCTTTGTGGACACTCAGATTTACAATCAGTTCTTTGATCTAGCTCTTTATGCTTTAGCAGATTTAAATAAAAGACAAATTTTAAAGAAAATAAAAATGGATCATTCAATCGGTGGAACAGAGAGAGTAGGGTAGGGCAGAAAGAGAAGTTTATCTATCTTAGCTGCAAAACCAAAACTACCAATTTTAATTATACTATTCAGCTTCACAATAGAACAAATCAAAGAGGAAGGTGTCCAGCTTTCTAAGATCACCTTCTACTAAGAGCATAAGATAGAGATGAAACAGATCTGAAAGAAAATCATAAACAGAAGGGAAGTCGGTTAAAATTGGTATCTCTCACCAGCAGCCTAGCTCGCATAGTGAGGACAGAGCAGTTAGAACAGGCCTGAACCTTAAATCTGTAATTTTCCCTAGCATACAATACAAAGGATGAAGCCTAACAACATAGTTAATCTTGATAACATAGATTTGCAACCAAAATAAAAAGAACTTTAGTGAGACGAAAACAAAATAAGATGCACCTATCGAAATCTGAAAGAGATTAGGCTCCTGGCCACGCTATTACAGAAGAACGATTTCACACCAACCCCAGGTCCAGAACAAAGCATTCAAACAAGATTTGCAGGAAATGTTCAAGTGTCCTTTTATTCCAAGTTTTTGCATCCTGAGTTTACATTCGAAAGAAGTATATATAGACTCAGGACAAACCCTGATCTTTTCAGAAATATCTTCTTCCAAAACCCTAAATCTTATCATCAAAACCCTACCGCCTAGGTTTTACAATATAAGGCATTTTAATATAGAATTTTGATAAACCCTAATTACTCTGAAAATCTTCGTGGGGATCTTGCCATAAATGGAGAAAATGAGATTTGACTTCATCTTTATCAAATGGATACTGCGCGTAAATGTATCTTTATCTTTTAGGTAGGCTGTCAGAGCATCTCATTAATCCCTCTGCGAAATCTGGATGAGTCACTGGTTTCCTGGGCCTTCTATCCTCACAGAGCCGCCTTTGCTTGGTTCGAGTTGAAATTCTCTGCCCGCCATTACTTTTGCCATAAATTTTCCATTAACTGCATCCATCGGCAAATTCTGGTGACTGTGTATGGATATTTTCATTTTGTGGCAGCTGCTCAGTCACGCCTTAAAGTCTTTACTTTTGGCTAGATCTACAAAATTTAGATGGAGCAAAAATTCTCGGCATCTCCAATTTCCATCTGATGGTCCTCGCTTGATCTGTGCTTAACTTTGTCTTTCTCGCCATTACTTCCGCTATCATGCAACTGTCGGATCGCTCTCTGCAAAAGAAAAGCAAGGGTTAGCATTTTAATATTATTAAATTAAACCCTAATGTTTATCACACGTCGGCTTGATTTCTTTTGACACGTGTCAAGATAACGCGATTTTTTCCTCAAGCTACTTTTCATTTTGGCTTCTTTGTCGCGATTTCGTGACATGTCGCGAAATCGTGACATCCTCCACACTTTGCTTCCATTCTAGCCTCTTTGTCGCAATTTCGTGACATGTCGCAAAATCGCGACGTCCTCCGCACTTTGCTTCCATTGTGGCCTCTTTGTCGTGAAATCGCGACGTCCTCTGCACTTTGCTTCCATTCTGGCTCCTTTGTCGTGAAATCGTGACGTCCTCTGCACTTTGCTTCCATTGTGGCCTCTTTGTCGTGAAACCGCGACATGTCACGATTTCGCGACATGTCACAAAATCGTGATGTCCTCTGCACTTTGCTTCCATTCTGGCTCCTTTGTCGTGAAACCGTGACATGTCACAAAATCGTGACGTCCTCTACTCTTTGCTTCCATTGTGGCCTCTTTGTCGCGAAATCGTGACATCCTCTGCACTTTGCTTCCATTCTGTCTCCTTTGTCGCGATTTCGCGACGTTTTCTATGCCTTGGCTCTTTCGACCAAATGTGTCATGATTTCACGACGTTTTCTGTGCCTTGGCTCTTTCAACCAAATGCGTCGCGATTTCATGACTTTTCCATCGCTTGGGTCCTTCAACCAAATGCGTCGTGATCTCGCGACGTTTCCATCGCTTTGTTTCTTCCAAGCTTCTTTGTCACGAAATCGCAACGTTTTTGTCGCTTGGCCCTTTCCACCAAAGTATGTCGCGATATCGCGACGTTTCCAAAAATGTAAATGTCGCGATATCGCGACATTTCCAAAAATGGAAAATGTCGCGATATCGCGACGTTTCCAAAAATGGAAATGTCGCGAAATCGCGACGTTTCCAAGACTTAGCAAATTTTCCAAAAATTGTAGGTTGACTCCAATGAATTCATTCATCTGTATTCTGCATTTTTACATATTTAGTGAAAGATTTTCTTTACTCATAAATGATTCTAACATTTGGAAAAATGAATTCTAAATTGAAATCAAAGCCATATGCAAGCCTACTTAGATACTTTGATATATGCAAAACTTGAAGAAGAAGGAGGCAAGCAAAATTTGGAATTAAAACCTGAAAAACATCAAGAGGGTCCCTACGGAAAAATGAAAGCTAAATATTTTCAAAGGATGGAATTTCATTTTTTTTAGGTGGGGGTGTGTTGCTTCTCAACAAATGGTGATATCTCACGGGGAAAATAGTAGCACTATTTTAGAATCCAGGACTCTAGTTTCAAAACAATATAGACCATGTACCATGCTTTGCCACAAATATTCTTCAAAATAATTTAACTACTACCTGATAGTTGTTAAAATTTCCTAAGGACATACTAGGTTGAATCACTTAAGGAAGATTTCTGATGTGCAATTATAAGCGTATAAAACTTTCTTCAAGGATGACTGGGCCTTCGAATGTTATACTGGATTGACATCGCCTTTTTTAGATTGTGAAGGGGAAACCGAGTAGGGCTCTGTTTACTAGTTTAGCCTTTTACAACCCCGATAGAGTTACTCTTTAGATTTTCACGACCCTGATCCACAACTATGAGGTGGTATCTACAACTTGGTAAAAGAAAACATCTTCTGAAGCCTTGGCTATCTCTTTCATCACATAACTTCTTCTTTCCTTTTTTTTTTTTATAGAAAAGAGTGCCAGTTTTATGTTGCCCTGCTCAATTTTCACCTTCTCTCTCTCTCTTTTGAAATATACCGAAATCTGGAAAGCCTTGCTTAGAAACAAATTTTTTTATATTTCATCGATCTACTAAAAACCTGGGTACCGATAGCCTCTTTGGACACTTAAATAATTTCATAAATCGGAGTCCCCTCTTATGACCAAATTTTCTTGGATTCCCTGGGAGTTCTTCAGCCAAACAGCATAGTAGTTTCTTTATAATTAAAATAATTGTGGCAAGCAAGACACAAAATCCAATTATCTTTCTACTGTTGTTCTAAATAACAAAATAGTTCCACTGTTCAGTTTAAGCAGACTATCTCTTAATTAGAATAAAACAAAAATGAACACAAGATTTTGAACTCAGAATAAAATAAAATTTTTAAACGTTGATTTGTTCTTTGCTGCCCAGGCAAAAACTTAAACAAACAGAAACTAAAAGCTAAAGAGAAATTTGTACAGACCTCAAAAGATAAAACACAGAACTTTAAAAACAAACAAAATAAAATAAAAACAAACTACTTCAAAGCTTATTTACAATATATACACATGTTACAACGTCTTTGTGATTTATTCCAATGATGTATTTGATGGAACAACTGAGAAATAATGCTTTAGATATTGACCACTCACAGGAAGGTTCAAAAAATTACCTTCGAGGTCCTGTAGGCGAAAAGCATTATTACCTAGGGTCTCGGAAATCTGGTATGGCCCTATCCATAGAGGTTGTAGTTCAGTGTGTTTACACTTCTTTTCATGGGCTTTGTCCCACAGAAACACCAGGTCTTCATGATTGAAGGCGCTCACCCCGGCCTTTTCGTCAAGCCAGCGCTTGACCGTCTCTTGGTGTCGACTAAAATGCTCCATGGCTTGAAGTCGTCCACCCCGCAAATCAACCAAGTCCAACACACGAGCTTTCGTATCTGCATGATCAAAGTAATGTAAAGCAAATTTTAATCCCGGTACTAATGCTTCATATTCTACCAAATTATTCGTGCAGGGAAACTACAAGCGATAAGACATAAAATCGGTTTGATTTTTTGGTCCTTTAAGAACAGCCCCTGTACCAGAACCTTGCTTAGATTTAGCTCCATCAATATGAAGCATTCCAACTTCATTATCGTGATCTTGGTGAGCTTTAACCGGTTTCTCCTTTTGAGTAGTTGTCAAATTATAAACCCCGATATAACAACCCTCAACAAGATTAACAGTCTCATTCTTGGCATTATACTCTGTGATCATGAGTTTATACCTTGGTTCTCTGTCGATTCTTAATTGATTTGCAAAACCATTCCAGGGTAACCACATATGCGAAAAATCGGTAGCCAAGTACCCATTCAAGGATTTTGACCAATCCCTGCTCAGAAGCATTTCGTATCCTACAAGAATATCCACCACCCGAATGTCAATTCTGTGTTGCGCTCTCGGCTCAGATGCTAGCTGGATGTGTATATTTTGAAGTTCACCTACCACTTTAACCTCAGACTTATCCAATTGGATGACTCTCATCTCGGAGTTCATGGGGGTCAAACCCAACTGTTGACAGATGGCTAGAGGCATGACATTGGTCAAGCACCAGAATCTACCAGACAGTTGTGTAAATTTTTCCCAAATATATGGATAGTCAGTAGGAAAGGCGAAACTTCAGTATTTTCTTTGTACATAGCCATATTCGCATTAGCTATCTTCTTCCCTTTTTCCAGAGGTTTGGCAGTAGGTTCAGAGTATGTTTTGATCAAGTTATCCCTTTGTTCAGAAAATTTGGGCCAACTCATGAAGAGTGATGTTGGCTTTGATCTTCTTCATGTCCTCCACTATATTATATCCCTTATTGAGTGGAGGGACAAATGCATCTAGTCCTCTCGGATTTCCTCCCTTGGGCGGAGGTGGGTTATCGTTTGAAGATGGATCTAGAGGTGTAGACCCAGTATTAGGCTCTGGATTTCTATTCCTGAGGTTGTAGTTATCCCTCCTATACTATTGAAATGCTTGCACTTCATCCATGGGTAGTTCCACAACATTCTCTGATTCTTCCGGGAAAGTGAAAGAATCTAACACCATAGTTGCACTATGTTTGGATGAACTTGGAGCATCCGCAGTTCTTTGATGTTCAGGAGAAACCAACTCACCAGATAGAGCTTCAAAGGCATTACAAAATTCCAAACAATCCAATTCCCCATGCTGAGATGTGGCATGTATCCTACACCAGTTAGGCAAAGCCAAGTCACAAATATTCACATCATGCCCTTTACCTTTATAATCCTTATTGGGTTCGTATGGGGGCCGAGTGAATCTATTCTGCTGATAGGAAAACCTGTTTGAGTTTTCCCCAGTAGAAACTTGCCTTTTAAAACTTAAAAAGTCATTTGCCAACTTTTGGACCATTTTTGACACTTCCTCAACTCTTGTGTTATCAGCTTCTTTATCTGGATTTTGTACACTTTCAGCAGGTGTTAGAGTCAATGGATTGCTTATCGGTGGAGTTTGACATGTTGGCAACATCATCTGATGTGGTATGGGATTGAAGACAGGGGTACCTTGTGTGACCAAAGGAATTTGATGAGCATTCAAAGGTTGAGGTCCCAGTTGTCTTTCAATAACTAGAGCTTCTTTATAAGCCTCTGTTATATTAGTAATAGAGGCATCTCTTTTCAAGAAAACAGAAGTCATTGGATCTAGAGAATTCCTAAAAATTTCTAATGCCAGGTCCGCATTTGGCACATAATAACCTATCAATCTACCATAAGCCTTTTGAAATCTGACATTGTAAGATCTGACAGATTCATTTATTTCTCTTTTAATGCCAAAAAATTGCTGATATAATACACTGGGATCTATCACTTCACCAAATTGTGATACAAAAACCTTTTCCAAGTCATTCCAACTAGTAATAGAATCGTTAGTGAGATTCAAAAACCAATCGTATGCTCCCTCCTGGAGAGTGAACGGGAACAATCTGCAAGCCACATCTTCATGCTGTACATTTAACAATTTTAGAGCATTCTTGAATGCTACTAGGTGTTCTTCTATTGTTCTAGTTCCATCATGCTTGTATCTAGGAAGATACCTCTCAGGATTTTTGGGCAGATCATGGGCTGCACTAGGGATATTTAAGGTAGTGGAACCCAACCAGTTTGCCATTACTACTTGATTGACGATGATATTTTTAGTTGTAGTTGGAGTAACTACAAGTGGTGATAAAACTATTTCAGACAAGGACTTGGCCCTTCTGAGGTTGCTTCTTCTTGGGGTTTCTAACTCAGGCACAAGGAGCTCTCCATCTGGAGTGGGACCTTGTTACTCTGTATGTAGAATCTAGCTTTTCACAAGCAACTTATAATCTTACAATCCTTAACAAACTACTAAACTAATGGCCCTCCTTCTAGCGCCATTTTAAATGTTGGTTCAAATTTTATACACACCCTGTGAAGAATGAGCATGAAATACCGATAACACTTATAAGGGATAAATCCCACTCACTTTAGGATCTTGCTGGTTATCCAAGGTGTGAGTTACAGAGTTGGGTCGAATGTCTATTCACTCTTTTCCACTTCTGGAATAGTTTCAAGTGGACTAGCCTATTACCTTACAATGGGTCCCGAGACTTTGGTTCAATAATGTTTAGAAGTTGTTATCTTTGTGGACACTCAAATTTACAATCAGTTCTTTGATCTAGCTCTTTATGCTTTAGCAGATTTAAATAAAAGACAAATTTTAAAGAAAATAAAAATGGATCATTCAATCGGTGGAACAGAGAGAGTAGGGTAGGGCGTAAAGAGAAGTTTATCTAACTTAGCTGCAAAACCAAAACTACCAATTTTAATTATACTATTCAGCTTCACAATAGAACAAATCAAAGAGGAAGGTGTCCAGCTTTCTAAGATCACCTTCTACTAAGAGCATAAGACAGAGATGAAACAGATCTGAAAGAAAATCATAAATAGAAGGGAAGTCGGTTAAAATTGGTATCTCTCACTAGCAACCTAGCTCGCATAGTGAGGACAGAGCGATTAGAATAGGCTTGAACCTTAAATCTGTAATTTTCCCTAGCATACAATACAAAGAATGAAGCTAAACAACATATTTAATCTTGATAACACAGATTTGCAACCAAAATAAAAAGAACTTTAGTGAGACGAAAACAGAAGAAGATGCACCTATCGAAATCTGAAAGAGATTAGGCTCCTGGCCACGCTATTACAGAAGAACGATTTCACACCAACCCCAAGTCCAGAACAAAGCATTCAAACAAGATTTGTAGGAAATGTTCAAGTGTCCTTTTATTCCAAGTTTTTGCATCATGAGTTTACATCCGGAAGAAGTATATATAGACTCAGGACAAACCCTGATATTTTTAAAAATATCTTCTTCCAAAACCCTAAATCTTATTATCAAATCCCTATCGCCTAGGTTTTACAATATAAGGCATTTTAATATAGAATTTTGATAAACCCTAATTACTCTAAAAATCTTCGTGGGGATCTTGCCATAAATGGAGAAAATGAGATTTGACTTCATCTTTATCAAATGGATACCATGCATAAATGTATCTTTATCTTTTAGGTAGGCTGTCAGAGCATCTCATTAATCCCTCTGCGAAATCTGGATGAGTCACTGGTTTCCTGGGCCTTCTATCCTCGTAGAGCCGCCTTTGCTTAATTCGAGTTGAAATTCTCTGCCCGCCATTACTTCTGCCATAAATTTTCCATTAACTGCATCCATCGACAAATTTCGATGACTGCGTATGGATATTTTCATTTTCTGGCAGCTGCATCAGTCACGCCTTAAAGTCTTTACTTTCGGCTAGATCTGCAAAATTTAGATGGACCAAAAATTCTCAGCATCTCCCATTTCCATCTGACGGTCCTCGCTTGATCTGCGCTTAACTTTGTCTTTCTCGCCATTACTTTCGCTATCATGCAACTGTCGGATCGTTCTTTGCAAAAGAAAAGCAAGGGTTAGCATTTTAATATTATTAAATTAAACCTCTAATGTTTATCACACGTCGGCTTGATTTCTTTTGACACGTGTCACGATAACGCGACGTTTTCCTCAAGCTGCTTTTCATTTTGGCTTCTTTGTCGCGAAACCGTGACATGTCGTGAAATCGCGACGTCCTCCGCACTTTGCTTCCATTTTGGCCTCTTTGTCGTGAAACCGCGACATGTCACGATTTCACGACATGTCGTGAAATCGCGACGTCCTCCGCATTTTGCTTCCATGGTGGCCTCTTTGTCACGAAATCGCGACGTCCTCTACACTTTGCTTCCATTCTAGCTCCTTTGTCGCGAAGCCGCGACATGTCACGAAACCGCAACATGTCATGAAATCACGACGTCCTCTGCACTTTGCTTCCATTGTGGCCTCTTTGTCGCGAAACCACGACATGTCGTGAAATCGCGACGTCCTCTGCACTTTGCTTCCATTTTGTCTCCTTTGTCGTGAAACCGTGACATGTCGCGATTTCGTGACAATCGCGACATCCTCTGCACTTTGCTTCCATTGTGGCCTCTTTGTCATGAAACCGCGACATGTCGCGATTTCGTAACATGTCACGAAATCACGACGTCCTCTGCACTTTGCTTCCATTCTGGCTCCTTTGTTGCGATTTCGCGATGTTTTCTGTGCCTTGGCTCTTTCGACCAAATGCATCGCGATTTCGGACGTTTTCTGTGCCTTGGCTCTTTCAACCAAATGCATCGTGATTTCGCGACGTTTCCATCGCTCGGGTCCTTCAACCAAATGCGTCGCGATCTCGCGACGTTTCCATCGCTTTGTTTCTTCCAAGCTTCTTTGTCACGAAATCATGACGTTTTCGTCGCTTGGCCCTTTCTACCAAAGTATGTTGCGATATCGCGACGTTTCCAAAAATGGAAATGTCACGATATCGCGACGTTTTCAAAAATGGAAATGTCGCGATATCGCGACGTTTTCAAAAATGAATGCATTTTACATATTAGTGAAAGATCTTCTTTACTCAGAATTATTCTAACATTTTAAACAAATGAATTCTAAATTGAAATCAAAGCCATATGCAAGCCCGCTTAGATACTTTGGTATATGCAAAACTTGAAGAAGAAGGAGGCAAGCACAATTTGGAATAAAAACCTGAAAAACATCAAGAGGGTCCCTACGGCAAAATGAAAGCTGGATATTTTCAAAGGATGGAATTTCATTTTTTTTCAATGGGGGTGTGTTGCTTCTCAACACCTCCCTTGTGGAGGTTTTCCTGATTTGTTATCTTCTTACCCTGGGATAACTTGTTGTATCAGCGTCTTTTGCTTGTCACTGGCTATTTCATTTTCGGTTCTCAACTTATTATGATCTGCATTTGACATCCTCCCCAAATTTTCTTACTACAATAGTCAATAGGCGATTTTGTGGTACTCCTGGTCTGCTTGGGGCTAAAATGTGGGTGTGTGATCTACTCAAGGACATAGTATTCCTTGACCCTGTTCATTCCTACCAACTCAATCCTCGATTCTAACTCCTCCATATTTCTCCTGTACTCTCTTGGTTTTTGCATTGAACCTTCGACCTAGTTTATCGAGTTTCTTGTGTTGATGTTGGGAAGGACTATTTCCTGCAGTTTCCACATAGTTACTGGTGTAGTCAAGGCCACATTTTCCTTAGTAGAAATAAGAACATGTATCTCCTATAGAATTTATTGTTGGACTTTTGGATCAAGCAAATTGGTTGTAAATAGGTTTGAAAAATGGTTCACAACTAAAGAAGGCATGCCTTCCTAGGTGTGGACTATATCTCCATATTCATTCTTCAATGAGGGGATAAAGTTATGTGTTCTTCGAGCTAGGAGAGACTTATGAAAGAAACTTGTGTTCTTGTCTCCTTCTTGCAACCATTGGATCCTTGAATTTTACTTCCACATCAGTTCTCTTCTTTCCCATTCCTTCACCTAAGCTAAAATATTAATCTCTATCTTGATATTATTTTTTATGAGTCCCTCAAGATAAATTTTCTCATTCAACTCCTCGAGTCGGGTTAAATCTTCCCTTTTATTTGCCCTTATATCTCCAATTTCCTCCTAATTCCAAGTATTTATTTTATATTTAATATATTGAAACCTTTTAACAAAATAAAACATGTTTGTACCATGTCTTGACTTTCCTTCTTGCCACCATTATTGTATTCTTGACTTGAGGGATTCATCTTTGAGATACATTAATTAAAAACGAAATGATGTCGGCTTACCCCTGGTTCTCCAAATTTCAATTAAAACTAGCCAATGGTCAAATCCTGCATTATTTAAGATCTTCACTTTTGGGGTGTTTCCTTGTATCAAAAAATTATCTAAAGTAAAAACTTGTCCAACCTTTCAAGGATGCATGTTGAGCCTTGTCTTCTGTTGGACTAAGTCATAAAACCATTGCTTGGCTTAACATCAACTAGGTGAAGGTTGACCATGTATTCATTCATGAGTTCAAAACTCCCATCCAACTTCCTATTTCCCCTATTTTTTTCTTCTAATGAGAGGATGGAGTTGAAATATCCTAAGCTTCTAATAATTGTGAGGTGATAAAATCTATATTCCTCCATATTGATCATTTCTCTTCCATAGAACATGGAGCATAGACATTTATATAAAGAATAACTTGATCTGAATCTCTGTTTTGGGCACCCACTGCTAGCATTCCCCTACTTCCCATCATGTACTGAACTATAATTTCCTTTGGATCCCAAAGACATGCCACTCCTCCCAAGGCCTCTTGGGTTCTGAGAGACACTACTTTATTGGTTGGCCACATGTTATTTGCTATTATTTCCATTTCTTCAATTGAAACCTTTGTCTCCTAGAGAAAGAGAAGTTGAGGCTAATTTTTTTGGATCATTCTTCTAATTTCTGTTTGTTTAGGACTTCCTTTAAGTCCTCTAATATTCCAAGTAATAATATTCATAATTAACAAATTTTCAACTAGGAAAGTACTGTTACCTTACCTTCCTCAACTAAATTTTGGCCTTCCTATGCTAGGTGATGTTGGTTGGATTTGCATCCTACTTTTTGATTCGTATCCATCCTCATATTTTTATTTGTATCTTGCTTCATTCTAGCTGGGACTATAGGATGGTTACTTAGAACCAAGGCACTATTGTTGGAATCTGTATGGTCATTTTGAGGATCCATTTTATTTGTAGTTTGAATCTATCCTTTGGTTTTGCACTTGGGCTGATTTTCTACATTGTTCTTTTTTTATAGTTTAATGTTGGCTGAGATGGCTCTCCCTGGTTGTTATTTCTCAAAATTAGGGTAATATCTTTTAGTGATTTCTCATCATGCAATCATTCCATTTCCCTCTCTTCATAAAACTATGTTTCCATAATTACTATTTCTAGTTTATCATCCTCATCATCTACTTGCTCATCCATGGAGAGAATTTCAAAGGTGTTAGGTGAAATTATTCTTTTCTCTTGTGCTGCTATTTTTTCTTTGTGTTTTTTTGTTTAGGAACCTTATGTGGACAATCCTTGGCTAGATGACAATATTCATGACAAATTCTGCATCTAAATGGAATATTTTCATAATCTACTACTTGCTTCCATATTTCTTCCTCATATTGTAAAGTGATCTTCTCTGGAAGTGGTTTGTAAAAATCAATCAGAACACAAATCCTTGCATATAACATATGATCTAACTACTGAGTGCTATAATAAATCATCATGAAAATCTCTAAAGAATTCCCAATTGTTGCTAATACATTTAGGTTCTAGTATTCTACTAGAAGACTAAATAAACACACCTAAGTAGGGACAATTTAAGGTATTTCTTCCTCAGATTTGAACCTGGTAAGCCAGGGCTTCATGAAGAGCCATGCCCTACCAAAAAACCATGGCCCCCCTTGAAAAATATCCTCCCTATATTCTTCAGTAGCAAACATAATAAGGAAGTAGCCATTAGGGTAAGCAGAGATTTGGAATTCACCTTTAGTACTCCAGTTTTTGGTAGTCCATTGCTTGAAGGTAGCAATTTTTTTGGCAGCCCATTGATTGAAGGTAGAAAGAATAGATTAAAATCCCATGAATCGACAAATTAGCCCTCTCCTCTTCATAGCATCTATTCCTTCCTATATATCCTCTATTTCCAACTTCACTAATGGGGATCCATTAGTTGCTTTCATGCAACCCATCTCTGTTTTCCTTGAATCAACCTTTGGTATCCTTAGTGGTTTCCTTGGCAATCATTGATTGTTTTTCCCTCTTGTTTGAGGTGGTCCTCCATGGATTGCTTCTTTAAAATTCATTTTTGGAGGCAAATCCTTAGTCTCCTTCCCCTCAAGAATTTTTGTTGTGGTTGGGTCTCTTTGGATGTGAGCCTTAGAACCAGTTGAATCTTTACCCAGATCTAGATCTACTATCAACATGTTGTCTCCCTTTGCTTTGTCCATCTCTTGAATCTTGTTTATGTTTTGTTTTATCCCTTGTCTATATTTTCGAAGAGGAGGAGGTCCTGCCTCCTTATTTTGAGCTATGAATTCAAAAGTGTTATTAGATTTATTCAATACCTATTCATTTTGTTCAAATCATTGGTCCATTTGAATGAAGGAATATTGGATATTACTTCCCCTTGGTTACCTTGCTTGTTGCTCAACTAATTAATTCCTATAGGGTTGTCCCTATTGAACATAATATTTTCACACTCATGATGGATTTTTGATAACCCTATAGGAGGAAATAGACCCCCTGGGTCTTTGGTCCAAATGGGCCTCTTTTGTTGTTCTCCACTACTCGCGCTCAATGCATGCAATCTCCACAATATCCAAGAGGTGCTCTGATGATGGAAAACTATAAAAATTGCAGGTTAACCTATGTTGAAGCCCTCCATCTTAACCCTTGGTTAAAGATAAAGTTAATAGAATTCAAAAATCAAACAACTATAAATATGAGAGATCTATATAATTAAATTATTTTTTCTGAGTTGGTTTTCATTAGCGTTTATTGTATTTATCTAACAAATATTGAGTCAAGTTACACTTTTGTTATATTTTTTAGAAGGATAGATGTTATGTAGTTTAAATTAGACAAAGTAGCAACGTTATATTTTACACTTATATGTATTAATATATCTTTTTTATACTTTTCATATATGCTTCTAAGTACCTCAATATAATTAGCACCTTAGTGGAGAGTCATATAAAGTGGATATATAATATGTATGAAATGGAAAAAGTGGTTGAAATATTTTAATGTTTTAAGTGTATTTGTGGATGCCAACTTGTTTTTCAATGTGTATGATAGAGCCACATAGGAATGAGTGGAGCAACGAATAAAAAAAACTTGTATATTTAAACATGTAGTTTCTTATATTGTTGGTATTATAACATGTATCATCATGAAGTAATATGTTCTCTAGAATATAATCAAAATTGATATATTGTAGGATGACTCCAAGAGAACAAGTTCTAATAGCTAAGCCCAAGCTATAAAGATGATCATAACATATATGATGGTATATCAAGATGGAGATGGACAATGTGGCTTACAAACTTTTATAATTAGAGAAGCTAGTACAAGAATAAGAGTGAACCAATTTCTGGCAGTAATGAAGATGAGGTACATTGTCCTTTAAAATTTATCAACAAAATATCATCATCTATGATGGTCATGATTATTTAATACATAATCAATTTTAGTTGATGGGTGAGTGACCCTTCAACTCCATTTACATATGAAAGAAAAGGATTATTTCCAATCCTAGTATCTTTACACAACTGCAAGTATATATATTAAAATATGTATATGCCTAAAGATTATATATATATATATATATATATATATATAATATTTTATGTTGATAAAAATAATACACGGTGGACTTATAATTTTAAATACTTAAAGTTTAGACAAGGCATCAACATTCTCAAATTCTATATAATAATAACTTAATTATGTTTTTTAGTTAAGAAATTTAAGGGTACTTAGGGGTAAGTACCTAATATTGAATTGTATGATTGGTATGGATTATAAATAACCCAAGGTCTATTTTTAAGATATTATATTGTAACAGTGAATTGGATAGGGTTAGGGTTAAACCTTTTCCAAAATAACTCTAAATGATAAATATACAAAGAAAGGAGCTGGTAATTGTAAATAACCACCCAAGTCAATTAATATTGCAATTGTTTTTGCTCACGGAGCAACTCTCACTTTGAGGCATATGTTGAGTAATTCCTTCCATAAGGAGTATTCTTCGTGTTGCCTTATATGAAGGATATTATCAAATCTCGTCTCTTGTGGGAATTAATTCTTTATGGTTAATTTCTATTAATATTTTTGCATATTGGATATTTATTTATATTTATGAGAAGAAAAGGTTCCTAACATTTGGTATCAAAGAAATGGTTTTTGCAAAGTAAGAATTTTTTTAGAGTTTCTATATTTGCAAAGATCATTTTTAATATCTACTATCTCTAAAAAATAAAAAATTACCATATTTATTTGGGAGCCATATCTTTTTGCAAGGGTTTGTCCATATAGCGGGAAAAATTTTCTCAAGAAGTTTTAAATGTTGTTTCTAATGATATGGTTTGAAAGTTATGTTCACAGGTTATGGCGGGCTAGCTTTCCAAATGAAGGGTATGGACTTCCCAGTGTGACTCCTTTCCTTGCAATCAATTCTTTAATTTGTTGCACTATGCTCCTTCATGTGAAGTACATAAATTTCCAAGGTTGGTTCCTATGTTGTTTTTGTTTCAGTTTGGTTATTTCTAAGCATGTCAAGTCCCAAAGCTGGTATCTATTGTGTAAATGGATTAGGGTGGCCATAGTCAGGTGTGTCAAGTCCCAAGTTCACTACATTTTACATCTTTCTAAGTCTGGGGAACATATTTTTATCTGTGTATTTTATTTTTCTCATATACATTCTTTTCCCAGTCTAAATTTTTTGTGCTTGGTTCATCCTTATGCCATGTTGGAATCCCCTAGTGTCTCTTCCTTATGGGAACCTATCAATTTCCCTCTCGTCTATGCAATCGTTTCTATTGGGGTAGACGACTTATGCACCAAAAATTTCTATATCTTCAACTTAGGTCCAAAACTCATTATTTCCTTATGACTTCACCTATCTTCGTGTACCCTAGATGATAGAGAGTATTGTATCTGGGTATTTTGATTTGTTTGTTCTTTCTACATCTCCATCCTTGTCATCATAGCTCTGATTGAACCATCAATCCTATAGCTTGATCCCCTATACCACTCTTTCTTGGAAGCCCAAGGTCTCATCCCTTTTCTCAGCAAATTCAAAGGGGCTAATTATGATATCACAAAATATTTTGTCAATTCATGGAATAATGGCTACATTATTATTCATAATATTTGTTTTTGTGTCACTATCGAGCTTTTGGCAGAGGTGACGAAATTACCTACTACCAAACGAGTGGTGCGAAGAGATCGTCATAACTAGGAACCTGAGCTCAAGGGCTTTTTGAACCATACCAAAATTTTCAAGTGGAAGGGCGTTGCTATAGAGCGCAATTCGTTGTCTACTCCTTGGCCAACGATAATGATTCCCATTATCCAGTACCTTACAGTTGATGATCCTTCTAAGATATTGTATAGTTTTCATATTACTTTAGTCAATCACCTTAGGGGTTTCAACCCTATCAAAATCCTTGACTTTCTTTTTCGCTCAATTAGATATTCCATCTATAATTCCAGGAAAAGAAAGTCTCAAATCCCTCCTATCCATCAAGGTCTCTTTGCTATAATTTTTTTCCATGTTGAAGCCACCCTCCCACCTGCCATCCTTGCCTCGTCGCTTCATTCCAATCTGCCCCTAAATTTGCCTGCTCTCATCCCTTCCCAGTCCCTTCCTAAAGATACTAGCGATGAAGAAAATTTTCAAATTCAATCCTCTAGCCCCAAGGTGAAAGAGATTCCTGGTCCCAACCCCTCTCTTTGCAAGCCTTTAAAATGTAAAACAACTATTGAAGAGAGTTCAACCAAGGTCAGAAGATATGCCTAGTTTAAAAATCCCAAGTTTGAAATGAGTCAGAGCTCTCCTCATCACATTTCAGATGATGATAGCAGTGATCCTGGCATGGGAATCAGCAACAAGGTTCACATCACTGTCATCAGCAGTATTATCAATGCTATGGACGAGATCAGTGACACCCTCAAACTACTGCTAAAGAAGCACATAAAGAATTTTCATGCAAATGAAGACATTCCAAATTCCTAGGCCTGGGGCTAGTTTGTGTAATGGCTATTTTTAATTTATCTTTATTGTGTGCTTATGGTCTTTTGATCACCTATGTGGAATTTTGTCTAATTATATTAGTTTCCTCCGTTACCCCTGCGTGGGCTCTATGATCAACTTTCTTCCTACCCCTGCATGGGCTTCTTGGTATGGGTTTTTAGTTAATTTCCTCAGATGCCATTTTCACTTTGGCAACCCCTGAGTGGATATTTGGTATGGGTGTTTTGTAAGTATTCTTAGATTTTGTTTTTGTTCTACAACATTTGCATGGGTCTTGCATGGTTTGAGTCCTTGTGTGTTTGGTTATCACTAACCCCTGTGTGGGTTTGCTTTATTTCTTGCTACTGTATTTCTATTCCCTTATGTAATTAGTTCCCATATCTAAGAAATTTCACTTACCAAAAATAATATATTTTTGCAAGGGTCTCATCTTGGACATTCTTGTGATATTATGTAAAATGACTAGTCACTTATGAAGGTTGGCTATTAGAGCTAATAAAGGTGACATTTTTAACATGAAATTCATCATATTATTTTGAGTTATATTTTTGCATAGAGATTTTAGATTCTAACAATTCATATGATGTCATGTATATTTCTTTGAGTACTATAAAAATGATTAGTCATACACTAAATTATGATTAGTTTCGAAGGAGTTATGAACATTTGAAGTTGGGTTATAAGATTTATTTTTTACTATGCAAATATTTATTAGATAGAAAAAATGTCTTATTCTAATTTAGCAAATTAAATGTTATTTCTTATTTTTAAAAGACAATTAACAAATCTTTATGAGAAAATTGAGTGGAATTTAGTGAATAATATTTTTGATGAAACCCTATCTTACATTGTGAAATTTTTGGGTAGAGTTCATGAAGTTGTTAAATTCATTGGGAAGGATGATATTCATATTAAAGAATGGTGGCTAAATTTTAAATCTCCATATTTTGGTAATTTTATTTGAAATATCTAATTTAGCACATTTGCAAAAGATTAGGCTTTTATTTTGTGGATACCTTTTGTTAGTAAAAAGAAACATAAATATACTTAGGAAGAAATAGAGCGAGCATGTTTGAGAAAATGGAAATTTGAGAGAAATGATAAAATAATAGCTATTTTGATATATGCTTAAAGACTATGAAGAAGAAATCAAAATTCTTAAAAGAAAAAAAGGAATCAATATGGATGATAGTGTGAAGGTTGAGAGAACCATACCTTTGGATTAAACACACAAAATGATGGTCAAATGGATTTATTCTCATGTAAAAAGTATGTTTTGCAAGTTCATGGATGCATTAAAAGGAAAAAGTTATTGTCTCCATAAACCCTATCAACAAACTGTAGACACCAAAACAACACCATTCTGATTAAGTGACTACAAACACTGGTCGCATGCACATACACAGCTTTCAGGGCAGCCCTTAGAGGTCAAACAGTGGTCTTGGCCACTTGCACGACGATTTAGAGGGTCAAAAAATGAGCAAGTGCAGAGTTGGTCATTTTGTCAAAACCTTTAACAAACTTTAAGCCTTTAGTCCAAAGCAGCCTTCAAAACTTCACCAAACTTCAAGCCTTAAGCAATCCAAAGCAAAGTCTTCAAAAGCAAACAAGCCTTAACAAAAAAGGGGAACCTAGCCTTAGACGTCACGAAATCGTGACACCTTTGGCCCCGAGGGGAGCCTCGGCCAAAGGTGTCACGATATCGCGACACCTTTGGCCCCGAGGCTACCCTCGGCCAAAGGTGTCGCAATATCGCGACACCTTTGGCCCCAAGGGGAGGCCCTGCCGAAGTGTCGTGATATCGCGACATCGCGATATCGTGACACTTCGACATTTTACGTTTAGAAGGCATACTTGCAATAATCAAAGGAAGACTTTGACG
The DNA here is from genome assembly GCA_028583015.1 of Wollemia nobilis. NCBI lineage: Eukaryota > Viridiplantae > Streptophyta > Pinopsida > Araucariales > Araucariaceae > Wollemia > Wollemia nobilis. The sequence goes on from JAQPPZ010003577.1 coordinate 1,984,535, forward strand.
TGGCCGCCGCATCCAAGGGATAACCGCCACATGGCACCCTTACGTGCCCCTTTTTAAAGAAACCCCGTGGGTCTGCAGAACGACGGACTTTAATGAAACAAGCGGTTTCAAAACAAATCCGATCCGAGGCCACGCCTCATAACTTCTAATGTCAGTGCAAGCCATGTCTCATAATGACCTGATAGGGATAAAATCTGAGCGGCCCTTGTGGATTTAGGGTTTGACATTAATGCTCCAAGAGGCGAAAACCTCTATAAAAACTAGTTCGATACGAAGTAAGAGACACGAAGTATTTTTTTGAAACACAACAAAGTGCTGCAAAACCAGAGGCTCATTTACAGTCTTCTCGAACTCATTCTTCTGTACTTTCGAACTAGACATTTTGTTATAAGGTCATGCCTTTTGGCCTTAAAAATGTTGGTGCCACCTACCAACATGCCATGACATATATCTTCCACGATTACATGCACAAAACTTTGGAAGATTACATGGATGATTTGTTAGCCAAGTCTCTCTTGCGCTCAAATCATATCGCTGACTTAGGCAAGATCCTCGATCGCCTCATGGAGCATAAAGTTAGACTAAACCCCAAGAAGTGTGTCTTCGACGTCACATCTGGAAAACTCTTGGGTTTCATAGTCTCAAAACGAGGAATCGAGGTGGACCCAAAGAAAGTCAAGGCAATCCTTGAAATGGTTCCCCCAACTACAATCAAGTAGCTCAGAAGTCTACAGGGAAAGGTCACGTCGATTAAACGCTTTATAGCGCAATTATCTGACAAGTGCCGACCCATGAACAAACTATTGCACAAGGGAGTTACATTTTATTGGGATGACGAGTGCCAGTCAGCCTTTGACAAGATCAAACAATACCTGGTTTCATCGCCAGTATTGGCACCACCTAGACCAGGAGTGTCGTTCTACTTATACATCTCAGCCATCGAGGTGGCATTGGGCGCCATGTTAGCCCAGAAGAATGAACTTCACAAAGAACAGGCTACATACTATCTTAGCCGCACCCTGGTTAGTTATGAACTTAACTATGAATACGTTGAGAAACTTTGCTTGGCAGTGGTTTTTGCTACCAAAAAGCTACGCCACTACATGCCGAGCAACAATACGTATGTTGTGTCTAAGGAGAATCCATTGCGATACATGATGAGTCGTACTTATCATAGTAGTTGCACGGCGAAATGGATCATGTTGTTGACGAAATTTGACATAGAATTTATTGGACAAAAATCTATCAAAGGACAAGTCATAGCCGATCAACTAGCAGAGGCTCCTCTTGAAGATGATCAGCCTCTGGTCATAGAACTGCCTGACGATGGGGTCTTTCATGTCTCAGAATCGCCAGATTCTAATGAGCCTGAGTCATAGGCCGACATAACCCTATTCTTCGACGGTTCTAAGTGTGAGCAAGGTAGTGGCACAGGAATTGTATTCTTCACACCGCAGGGTGCTCCAATTCCCCTGTCATTTAAATTAAACTTCCCGTGCACCACCAACAACGCGAGTATGAAGCCTTGCTCCTAGGTCTTCGGACAAGAATCGCCATGAACATCAAAAGACCGAACATCTTTGGTGATTCGTTGTTAATAGTCAATCAAGTCAAAATGGTATATCAATGCAAATGCCCAGTTCTGAAGGCTTATAAAGCCTTTGTGGACAAATTCCTGGCAAAACTTGAGTGGTATGACATCGAGGCACTCCCTCGATCATCGAACCGTTTCTACGTACACAATGGCCTCCTTGGGGTCACTAATTCCGTAGGACCTTTCTGGTGATATGACAACCATTCAAGTCAAAACCTTATCGCAATCCATGATGGAGCGTGCAAGCTCAGACTTAACGCTAGGAATCCACATGATCCAAATTGAACCACCCTCGGATAGGTTCTCTCGAATCCGAGATCGTCTGAAACACGCCAACTGGGGGTCCTTGTTCTCCCCTACTCCCATTAGTAGCAACACAACACTATTCTTGCAGGTTCTATCCCATTCAACATTTGCTAGGGATGAACTTCGGGAGGGATTGGTCTGTTCATACTATCGAGGTTTCTGATCAACAGGACTGGTATTTACCCATCCGAGACTACCTCAAGTTAGGTAGTCTCCCACTTGATTTGACTCATGCCGCAAAATGAGCACTCAAGCAGAAAGCGGCTACGTATGTCTTGATAGGAGACATCTTGTATCATCGTAGCTATGAAGGAATCCTCCTTCGTTGCTTGGACCAGCAAGAGTCCACTTGGGCAGTCGCCCAAGCGCACGATGGTACGTGTGGTGGCCACTTCAGTGGAATGGCCATCGCAAAGCGCATTCTTTGCATGGGCTATTATTGGCCATCTTTAGAGCGAGATTGTTGCACCTATGTCAAGAAGTGCGTGAAGTGTCAACATCATGCCAATCTAATGCACGTACCTTCTCGTGCCTTGCAGACAATCCACCGCTGGCCGTTCTCGCAGTGGGGCTTTTATCTAATTAGAAAGATCTCCCTTGCATCGTCAGGCCATCACACGTTTATCATAACGGCCACAGAGTACTTCACCAAGTGGGTGGAAGCAATTCCGCTTACCTCTATGACAGGACCCCGCATTGTGGAGTTCATTTTGCATAACATCATATGTCGTTTTGGTATTCCATCCAAAATAGTCTCGGATAATGGGACACCTTTCAAGAACAAAGACATGCATGCTTTGACCATAAAGTACAAGATTCAGCACAGCTTTTCGACACCTTATTATCCGCAGGTGAATGGACAAGCAGAGGCGTCAAACAAAATGCTAGTCACCATCCTTAAAAATACCATCGCAGATAGTCATAAGGATTGGCACATTCAAATCCCACTTGCCCTATGGGCCTATCGCACTAGCATTCAGACGCCCACTGGGGCCACTCCGTTTTCACTCGTATGGCTCCGAGGCGCTCATGCCTCTAGAGTTGGAGATTCCTTCCCTGCGCATATCAATGCATGAGTTCATTGATGATGATTCTACGCGGCAGGCCCGGTTAGACCAGCTTACGTTGCTTGATGAACGACGCGTTAATGCTCTCGAGCATTTACGCATTTATCAAGAGCGACTTAAGAAAGCTTACAACATGAAAGTTCACCTCAGGGACTTTCGCGTTGGTGATTTGGTTTTGAAGTAAAATCAATAAAATTCCAGTTTGCCATCCCACCTAAGGGACAAGTTCGCGGCCAATTGGTTAGGTCCGTATGTCATTGATAGCAAAATTAGACCCGAGACATATCGGCTAGCTTCTCTTGATGGTATCAAGGAAACAGAACCCTTGAATATCAGTCATTTGTGACCATTTCATATCTAAAGAGAGCCATATCCCAAAATGCTCCAAGGATTCTTGTAATCGCTTGGTCAAACCAAAATGCTCCAAGGATTATCACAATCACTTGGTCAATCCCACAAAGGCTCCAAGGATTCTTGCAATCGCTTGGTCAAACCAAAATGCTCCAAGGATTATCACAATCGCTTGGTCAATCCCAAAACGATCCAAGGATTTCCACAATCACTTGGTCAAAAATCAAGAAAATTCAAAAACAACAAAAATCATCAAAAACAACAAAAATTTGCATCTCATTTCTAGGCATACTCAAATTCATCAAATCAAGAGCTCTTCTCGCACATCATATTCATATTCACAAACATCAATCAATCAAAAATACAAAAATATGTAGCTGCATTAAGCATTGCATCCATACATTGCATATTTGTGGTCGTATAGGTCAAAGGCACCATAGGTCGTAATTGCTCTGCTAGTCCATATCGTTCCACACTGTTCCATTTTACAAAAACAACAAAAACACCATGCATTTTACCACACTAGAGTCAGTGGTCTCTTAATGTATCAAGAGTTTTTCGTGATTCATTCATCATTTTGCTCTTTAGCAATGTAATGTATCAAGTCAAATAGATTTTACGAAGGTAGAGTTACACTTGACATACGCCTTGTTACGTAACATCCCAACACAAATTAAAACACATAAAAAAAATTCCCAAGTTGTGTGAACGAAAGATGAAACCTGGCACAAGAATCCAGGTTACCATAAGCGAAACGGTTATCTTGCTCATCCCCCCGTGCGAATGACCCCAAGAATGCCGAGAGTTGGCAAAAGGACAAGCATCCTCCCTACCCAATTCCCTAAGAATCCCAAAGTTGCAAAACATCAAAAATTTGCAAATGTCAAAGCTCCAAAATTTGACATCCTACAAGGCACATATCAAAAGACACAAAGAATAGTGATTATCGTCACTCCATATCCAAATCCCTTGCTCAAGAGAAAAGAAAAACAAATCAAAATAAACAATGATTAATATCACTATAAGGAGCAAGTATCCCAATACAATTGAAGAAAAAAAGGGAGTTGAACTTGAATCCCTGGAACTCTCAGCATTCTAACGAGTCATGAGGCAAGCCTTAGTACCGGTTTGGTTGATAGCCTATCGGTCACTGGCGTTAAACTTCTCGCATGACGATATATCTGTCACATTAACTTGTGTACAAATCAATATTTGCATGTGGATGAGCTAGCTTATGGTATCCTGGATAACACCACAGATTAATCTAACTACATACAACAAAGGAGTTAGTGGAGCTAATTAGGTGATCCTCAGTATAGATTCGATTGAAAGCCCTTCTGGCACTGGCGGTATCCTGACAAATACCACATAAATGAACTCAATTGCACACACAAGGATGTGAAATAACTTGGTTAAAAACAAGTCCGATTCATACCTTGTTCAAAAGTCTTGTAAGATAAAGTACAATCATGGCTAGTAAGTTAAAACTAACTAAGTCTCAGAAAACCTTTGCTACATTTCTAGACCAATTGCACTACTTTTTATCCTTGCAATACCGTCAAAAAATACAAAAGAAGAAACACCACATGTATGCAAAACAAAATAATGGACTTCTAAAACAGTCTATGGTGCCATAACCAAATATCACCAAGTCTATCCATCCATTCCATTTCTGCATATCACATATCAATTAAAACCATTTGCATTCATCATGCATCCATAAAAATAAATCAACATACAACATTGGTAATTATCATACCATATGCATCCATCCATATAAAGTAGCATGCATCCACCAACATCAATCATTGTGCATAAAATCATGACATATACGCAAAGAAAGAAAATTAAAACAACAAAAACATCACAACAAAGCAACACAAAAACATAAGCAATAAATTGCCAGACACAAGTGCTCTTGCACTTAACCTCTCGACATAGAAAATCGATGTCAGGGCCCAAATTGTCACCCTCCTACTTCCCCAAGAAGGCTACCATAGCTGGACTGCTCCACGGGAATATGGGTTGTTGATGATTTCACCCCATTATGGCATCACCAAAAGGGTTAGCACCCACCAAAAATAGGTCCAAATGTCGGGAAATCGCATGTGCTCAAATGGTAAAACATCCAAAGGCACCCTAACCTAAGTCATCTTGGGTCAAGCGACTCGTCGCTTTTCTCACGAAGGTCATTCCCTCATCAATTCGTCGCTTGAGGGGGTAGTCACACTTAGTCACCAATCAACAAGCACACACCCAATCAAGGCAATGACATGCATTCAAAGAATCATTGACAAAGACAATCACACTCCTGCTTGGGGCAACAACAAGCAATCATTAAGTTGATCAAATACTTGGCATTCCCGAAGCATGAACACAAGTTTTCCCCTGTGGATAAAAGGTTGCACCCTTTGCCTAATCATGACTGATCAATGTCCAAGCTCAATTCACACCTCACCAAAATAGGTTAACACTTGAAATCAAATTCCTTAGCTTGTCAGAAGCAAGGATTCAAGAATGCATGCCCTTTCCATACTTGGGGCATCAAAAGTTGGTTAGGTTACCAAGAAACCCTAATCATTAGTGCTTTGGTTCTCTATTTTTGCTCAGCGTTATGCCATGCACAACGCTTCCCAAAAATGGGCATCTGTAGACACCAAAATAGCACCATTCTGATTAAGTTACTACAAACACTGATCGCATGCACATACACAGCTTTCAAGGCAGCCCTTAGAGGTCAAACAGTGGTCTTGGCCACTTGCACGACAGTTTAGAGGGTCGAAAAATGAGCGGTGCAGAGTTGGTCATTTTGTCAAAACCTTTAACAAACTTTAAGCCTTTAGTCCAAAGCAGCCTTCAAAACTTCACCAAACTTCAAGCCTTAAGCAATCCAAAGCAAAGTCTTCAAAAGCAAACAAGCCTTAACAAAAAAGGGGAACCTAGCCTTAGACATTGCGAAATCGCAACATCGCGATTTCACGACGTCACGAAATCATGACACCTTTGGCCTCGAGGGGACCCTCGGCCAAAGGTGTCATGATATCGCAACACCTTTGGCCCCGAGGCTACCCTCGGCCAAATGTGTCGCGATATCGCAACACCTTTGGCCCCAAGGGGAGGCCCTGCCGAAGTTTCGCGATATCGTGACACCTTTGGCCCCGAGGCTCCCCTCGGCCAAAGGTGTCGCGATATCGTGACACCTTTGGTCCCGAGGCTACCCTCGGCCAAAGGTGTCACGATATCGCGACACCTTTGGCCCCAAGGGGAGGCCCTAGCGAAGTGTCGCGATATCGCGACGTCGCGATATCGCGACGTCGCGATATCGCGACACTTCGGCATTTTATGTTTAGAAGGCATACTTGCGATAATCAAAGGTGGACTTTGATGTGGCCGCCGCATCCAAGGGATAACCGCCACGTGGCACCCTTACGTGCCCCTTTTTAAATAAACCTCGTGGTTCTGCAGAACGGCGAACTTTAATGAAACAAGCGGTTTCAAAACAAATCCGATCCGAGGCCACGCCTCATAACTTCTAATGTCAGTGCGAGCCATGTCTCATAATGACCTGATAAGGATCAAATCTGAGCGGCCCTTGCGGATTTAGGGTTTGACATTAATGCTCCAAGAGGCGAAAACCTCTATAAAAACTTGTTCGATACGAAGTAAGAGACATGAAGTATTTTTCTGAAACACAACGAAGTGTTGCAAAACCAGAGGCTCATTTACAGTCTTCTCGAACTCATTCTTCTGTACTTTCGAACCAAAAATAGAGCGAGCATGTTTGAGAAAATGGAAATTTGAGAGAAATGATAAAATAATAGCTATTTTGATATATGCTTAAAGACTATGAAGAAGAAATCAAAAGTCTTAAAAGAAAAAAAGGAATCAATATGGATGATAGTGTGAAGGTTGAGAGAACCATACCTTTGGATTAAACACACAAAATGATGGTCAAATGGATTTATTCTCATGTAAAAAGTATGTTTTGCAAGTTCATGGATGCATTAAAAGGAAAAATTTATTGTCTCCATAAACCCTATCAACAAACATAACCTCATAAACAAGTACTTGGCTCATAGTTTATAGGTTAGTAATAAATTTAGTGCCCTACGCCTAGAGTTGCATGGAGTTGGTAAAGGTAGTGATAGGGAAATTAACCCCAAGATCACAATTTTTAGGTTTCTATAATGGACAAAAGACACCTGCTACATACAACAAGGAGTCATAAGGAATATGTTGAAAGTTGGTGATGATCCAACTATACATGTTTTATATAACCCCAAGGTATAAAAAGAATTTTACTATAGGCACTCTGACACTTACTAGTAAGATTTGGTGATCCTTTGTTTAGAGAAACTAAACTTACCATCTAACTTTTGTATCCCACTAGAGTTTATCTTATTCAAAGAAGATGATTAGATGGTATTATCATGGATAGCTACAATATTGGGGAACAAAGTGACCTAAATATGTATGAAAAGCACATATTCCTTCTTCATGTCATACAAACCTATTTGGGACACTCCTCAATGATTTACTATTTAAATACATCTCAAACCAAATGGATAGTCAACTGGAGAATTTCAAGAACATGAAATTCAACTACACCTCCTCCCTAGTTTGTCTAGTCTTATATTAGAAGAAAAACTAGTATTCTACCCTCTAGTTAGACCAGGTAGGATCTAATGGATAATCTCTATCAATTGTGGAGTGTATAGGTGTACCTTGTTGAGAAGTGGAAAATACATCCTACCACTTCTATGATGAGGTGTACGAGGTCATTTTGGAGTTCAAAGAGAAGGCACCAAGGTTGTTAGATGAGGTACAATAGTTACTGAGTGATGGAAAATGACCAAGAAAATATTTTTATTTAGGGAGGACTAGGTATTTTATCCTCATCTATGGATTTTTAGTCATGCCCTTTGAGTTGCCTTCATGGATGCCCAACCACATGTTCAACCTAGAATATGTACAATAACTTGATTATGTGAACTTCAAGTACTTCAAGGGGCAAAAAATACCATCTTCTACCCACTTAAGCAATCAATAATAAACATTATCCCAAAATCATGTGGGTTTCACTCGATGGTAGAGGCACAATCAAAAGAAATGGGTCTAAAGTAGTTGAAAGATCAACAGTCCTATGATCCAAAGGGAATATTTGGGTAGATCCTAAGAGACAAGAAACTATATACCTTATTTCCCCTATAAGAGGTATAATATGCAACAAGAGTCCAACCTAGATGAAAAGTGATCCTTGCTACTTTAGGAAGTGACCATGGATATTAAGATGAAATCTAGAGTTGGTATACTAAACCGCCAAAGTGGCATGCCTTCTACATGAATATGAAGGATGAATTCAACCCCAACATCTACTTGAATCATCAAAGATTAGGAAAATTTAGGAAAATGGGATATATAGACTAGAATATCCTCACATGGCAGAGGATGAGGTATGAAATAAGCACAACCATTAAGTCTACTATAGGTGGCCCATTTGATGTTGGATTTCCTACAACCTAGGATAGAAAGCATCCAAAGAGCATTAAGAGGTCCAAAATGATCAATGAAACAACAACCAACAACTCAATCCCTCAAAATTTTAAGAAGAAAATGATGTTAAGAACCACCATTTTTGTTGCATAAATGACCCTAGTAATAGTTAGTTTGATGGCAAGGAAAACAACTATCAATGAATAGAAGGGATTTGAAATATATATATTAATGTTTAGAAAAGTTGTATTAGTAATGGATAAACAATAGTAATAATAGACAACTCAATTCAATGAGGGAAAAACCCCTCGAGGAGTCTTCCCTCCCAAGTTGAGAATGACCAGTCGTGTGGCCACTCTTGCAACCAATTTTTCCTACCCCACAACTTCCACCACTCCCTCTCTCTTTATGTCATTCCTTCTTCTATGCTTACTTCTCTCCCTCACCATTCTTATTTTTCACTTATTTTACCCTCCACTAGTGCAACATATGGTTCTTTAAGTGGCATACAACCTCCAATTATCACTATAATAGTTGGGACCACACCATCATATCCACTACCTTGCAACCATTGGTCCCATATACTACATCACCTCCAATAGTATTATCATAACCAACCATATTACCTCTTTTTGACATATTAATATAGTCCACATCACACCTCACTCTATCCATCTCCACTACATTCCCTAAAATTATGACACAATTCAATATTCTTGCTCCACTATCCACTTCCACTTCCCAACATGCCTACCATCATAGGCAAATTAACTCCTACAAGCAATGATCTACATAGCCCCAACCCAAGTAGTTGAGTTTGCAAGAGCATCCCCATAAACTAGCATGACTATTAAGCCAAGCTTGGGCTTCACAGGGAAGCTAAAGAGACAAACGCCACTAAGGTATTTAATGTATTTACCATTGAAGAGAAGATGTAGAAAAGAGAATATAAATACTTAGTGAGAGGACCTCCAAGGATTCACTACTCATACAGTCACAACTATCAATAAAAAATGGATAAAGTATATATTATTAAGGCTATAGAAATTATCCCCTCTAAGATAGCAACATCTGTTGCTGACTTGACTGCTAGAGTGTCTAAGCTATATTTAAAGAAGATAGCAAACTAGCTCACACTTAGAATGGCTATAAAATTTGGTTGTATCTCAAGTATGAAGTAACACAAACCAAGAATATATCCAACTCCAATAGAAGTGGATTAGTTGAAGGTGTAGAGGGATCAACTCCAATAGAAAAATGAGGGCTTTAAGAAAGATGCTTCAGATAAGGATCAATTGAAGAGGTAAGTTGAGGAACTTAGATTACGACTTGTTAAAGCTAAGAAATTTTAACAAGGGTTTGAAAACCTCGTGCAACAACTGATGAAAGAGCAAAGTCAACTCTAAGAGAGCCTAAATACAAAGGACCAACAAATTGCAAAGTTGACAATATCAAAGCTAACATAAGCAACTATAGACCCTAAGGTAGCCTAAGACATTCATAAGGTCAACTCCCTCTCAAACAAGATCAACATATAAATGAAAAATATCTATGTATTTTATGTTGACATCCTTCATAGAAGAGAGCCTATAATAAGTCGATGAAACAATCAAACATATGGAAGGACTAATGAGGCCTTGAAATACCTCATTTTGTGTCTCAAAGCAACAATGTTTGACTCCCTTAATGTGTTGGTAAAGAATAATTAACTATGGACTAGGTTGTAATTTATATTAATATTTTGACTAGACATGGTGAATAGGTAAAATGCATTACTATGTTATTTCGGATATATTTTATATGATTTCGGGTTTAGTTTTATATTTAGTCATGATATTTTAGTTTAAAAGCATTAGACTAATAGAACTAGATAGAAATATGATGCCTTTAAGGTCTCTAAGTGTTGATGCACTAAAATTAGATAGTGCGTTAGAAACAAATAGTGCACCAAAAATAGACAGTGCTCCATAATAGACAATGCACCAAAAATGGACAGTGTGCTAGAAATAGAAAGCGTGTTAAAATTAGATAGTACTCCATAATTAGGCAATGCACCAAAAATAGGCAATGCACCAAAAATAGTCAATGCGCAAAAAATGTTTAGCTCCAAAATATGTGCCAAAAACTATGTCAAAAAATATGGCACCAAAAAAGATGTAGCAACCAGCTGGAAATAAGACACATGGTAGCACAAAATTAATTTTTGCGACAACTTCCACATGGATGCATCCATATAATATAGAGATGCATAGAGATGCTTGTTCCATGTGGCAAATAAATATGAAGAACATGCACCTTTTTCCTAGCACTTTCTACATGATAGAAAAATATAGAAATATGTTTTTTTCAGCACTTCCCACATGGTAGAAAAAGATGAAAGTCTAGATTATTTCATTCTTTTCTAGTTATTATTTCCACATGGTAGAAAAGGATGAAAATACCTTTTTCACTTGCTTCCAATGTGGCATACAAAATACATCTACTTTTCAACTACTATTTTTCACAAAAATGCTTCGAGATGACTAGGCTACCACATATGTATTTTATCATTTTTTTTCCAAGAACTTGCACATGGGAGATAAAGTGTAGCACCCTAAAATTGGCGCAGTTAAACCATCAATAAAAAGATAAAAAAAAAAATGAATTTTAACCCTCGAAACCTCCCGTTAACCGCTCACCTCATTTTTCGTGCCATTTTTAGAATTTGTTTTGACCGTTGGACGATATCATCGCCGATATGACGATATCGTCCCAGATCGAACGAATTCGTTTGGGACAGAACGTCCAGAAGATTTCGTCCCAAAACCAAATTTTCATAATTAGTTTCTATTTCAACAACCTCTTCAACTCGGGCAGAAGCGTGTCTTCCCGGTTGGAGATTCCCACGTTGGAGATCTCCTAGATTGGGATGATCCCCAACCTCCTAACCTCCCCTTAATCCTATATAAACTTGGGATTTTCCTAGTTTATCCCCCTGGCTGATCATTTCCCTGCAACTCTAGTTTTGTGCTGTATTAGAACATCCTCGCCCGCATCATTTGCATTTGTATTTGTAGGATTTTATTGTGTTTCAGTCAGAGGAAGCTCAGATCGTCGTAGGCGATCCAACATGATTTTGGACGATCCTAACGAGATTGACGACGATCTCGTACGATTGCAGACGATTTCGACTGTAGTTTAGATTGGGGGCAACCAGAGCCCTGAGTTTGCATTTTCTACCTTTCTCTTGTATTTAACTATGCATTAGATCGATTTATTTCTCGTTTCCGCATCCTGGAGTTCACCTCATTTAGCATATTTGCATGATAAAACTTAAAATAGGTTATTAAAACACTGCATCTCATTTGATTTGCTATCTAGATTTATTATTTAAGCACCTATACTATTTTTTCCATCATTTTGCACCATTCTTGCAATTGCATTTTCGGTTTTTGGTGTCTATTTCCATGATTGCAGGTTTCTAACGAATTTGTCTGATGAATTCGTTAGGTCGTCGATGATCTTGTCTGATCTTAGATGATCGCCTATGATTTGGGATGATTCTTTACAATTACAGATGATCCTATCATATTCGAGACGATATGGACTCCTACAAGCTTCAGAATCTTCATCAGACATCAGGGATCAGGTGTATTACTTTTCATTTCACATAGTCTCTATATTTAAGATTCATTCATGTTTGTTGTCTACATATAAACCCGAAATTTCATATAAAATAGCATAGATTCATTTTGGCCAACCTAGGAATATGAATTATTGAATATAAAATGAACACATCAAACCCATTCTCAACCTAGGCAAGGAAACTGCCACTCAAAGTTTCCTAGTGAGTCCCACCATCCGTCAAAAATTCACCCTTATACCCCTCCCCCAAGAGGTGCGACCTTCAAAGGGCCTCTCCGTCTGAGGTATTATCCCATCCTTCTCACATCCCAATTCTAGGGCACGAATCTTGTAGCCCAAAGGTAAGGGTGTGAAAAATTTGGGCGATACATTTTGGTGAACCCGACGTAAAACTAAAACACCTTTTGAAAACAATCCAAAAAAAAAAAACCCAAAAACACACATTATTAATAACATCTAGAATCATTAGAAAACTGTTAATTTTGCATATCATATTTAGATGGTAGATTATAATAGAAGACGAGTTGTCATCATAAATGTTGAAAATCAATTAACGACCATAGAGATTACTTCTTTACTTAGAGTACCTCAAACAAATAGGGTCCAACATTTGTGGGACGAACTTGATAGGAGATTGGGTACTATTGAATCCAGATTTGTAGAACTTAGGCAAATTAAGAGGTTTTTCCTAGATAGAATCCTAGATCCCGATCAGGTAACTTTGTACCATGAACTTCAGAGAGCTTGCCATAGGTGGTTAGCAGATAAAAGAGCACTTTTGTCTTCAGAATTGTACACCTTTGAGGAATACCTTGAGAACACAATTGTAGTACATAAGTTTCTATCTCATATAGAGGATCAAGAAGTTGTTCTTACGGATAGAAAAATATGGAATAGAGTTCCTAGAGTTGTGTTGTATCGAGAGTATTGCCATGAACTTTATTTTTACAAGTCAGAGTCTAAAGTAGATCATATTACCATAGCACACTTTGTCAAGTTCTTGAAAAACCACTTCCAATTTGAAGAGGAGCATTTCATGACTCCTGATGAACTTGATCCTATCAACGATATCCATAAACTATTTATAGAAAATTAAGTCATTCTTTTTACTATTGTTATTTACAACTAGCATGTTGTTTGTTATTTTTATACTTGTGAAATAATAATATAAAAAAAAAAAACAACAAAACATTTCCTTTTTAAAGTATTATAGTAGGTATATAGTTAAATATATACCTCTCAACCCTATCACTATATATATATATATATATATATATATATATATATATATATATATATATATATATATATATATATATATATATATATAAGTATATATATTTGCTAAAACCTAAGTTTAGCACACTGCCTAGACTTAGGAATGGAAAATAAACCAAAGAAGAAGATTGGTTAGGAAGACCATTAATTGACCAAAATGTCCCTCCTGAGGACCAAGTTCAGGAAAAAGAAATCCTAGACCAGCAAGAAGAAGAGCTTGTTGTAAGAAATGAACAAGAAGAAAATGTTAGAGAGGAAGGATCATCATCCCCTAAAATGTCTCCGGGAGGACCTGTCACTTTTGAGAATATAGAACAATTCTAGAAGTTTATTAACACAAATATTGGTGTTTTTAATAGAGTAGTCCATATGGACAAGGATTGAATTAGTGACACTCAAGCAACTCTAGAAGATGTATTTCACACATGCACTAATCCCTTGTCCTTTATTGAACAAGAGAGTGATCAAGCTGGACCATCCAATTTGGATATAGTAGCTGCGATCCGAAACATGCAACAACAACAGGTTACCCAACCACCTAAAGTGCTTGTTAGCAAGCCTAGGGTCATTCCCGCACAAAAGAAACCATCATTTACTGCTCTATTTTGCCAAGTTATTGAGCAACATGCCTCAAATCAACAAAAAACCAAAACAAAACCAAACACCAATTACCAACAATTTGGGATACAACATAATACTATTATAAATCCCCTTCATAATACTCTTCCTACCAACACTTTGCATAATAGCAATATAGCATCTAATCCTTATGTTACACCATCATACACTCATAAATCCCATACCTATGTCCCACCGAACCAATATGGTGGACAAACTAGTAATCTTGAAACCATGGTGAAACAGTTAGTTTCCCGCATGGACCAGATAGATCCTTACCGACCCTCGTATAATTATCAAGAGATGTGTAGTCAGCCTTTAGATCCTATAGTTGTAGCACAGCCATATCCTAAACATTTTCCTATGCCTGTCCTGCCCATATATAAAGGAACAGAAGATCGCATAGAGCATCTTCGTATGTTTAGGATAGCATGTCATGATATATCACATGATGACTTGTTATTACTAAAAATGTTCCCGAAAAGCTTGGGAGGAATGGCATTAAAGTGGTATTATCAATTACCCACTAATTATTTGAGGAATTTCGAGGAGACTGTCGAGTATTTTGTTCATCAATTTAGTGCCTATATCGAAAGACATGTGACCATTAAAGATTTGTATAACTTAAAACAAGACAAAGATGAATGCTTTGCTGATTTCCTAGCTAGGTGGAGACAATTGATAGGAAAATTGCACTTTGTGTTGCCTTATAGGGAGATGTTGGACATATTTATTAATAATTTGCAAGAGCAACTATCTTACGAATTATCAACTGCTACCTTGACCACCTTCGATCAGGCTATAGACTTAGCCCGAAGAGTGGAAGATGCTCTCATTAGGAGAGATCAGCTTAAAAAGAAAGACAATGAGAAAACATACATAAATCAATATAAGAATAAGCAAGTTGTGGGTGATGGAGTCACCGATAGCAAAAATATTGCTAATGTTAATGTTGCAAAGACAACGGAGAAGTTTGTACTAAAACCTCCTAATAGACCTCCTCGAGAATTTACTAGGTTAAATCAACCTTTATCAACTATTTTACCATAATTATTAGAACGAGGCTTGATTCAATTACCAAATATTCGAGAACCTGATCCAACTATACCCGGATATAGAGCAGATTTACATTGTGACTTCCATAGAGGACCTGGACACACTACCAACTCTTGTAAAATATTAAAACATAAAATACAGGACTTGATTGACAACAATGAGATGGAGGTACAAGCCTTTCAACCTAAGAAAAATCCTCCTAATAACACTCAACAGAACATCACACAAAACCATAATCAGAATGCCAATCAGTCATTGGACATCTTTCAACATCCTTTACCAAAACATGGCAAGGAGGTGGCTAATCAAATTGAACAGCATAATGTTCCTCCTCCTGCCCGATATGTAGGAACTATTAGTGGGCATTTACCCGTTCATAAACTGGAAACCTTTGACACAACTTTATTCATGGTTACAACCAGGCCTCTATATAATATGCAGATATCTGATCTTAGTGATACAGAATATGAGATAGAGAGTGATATGGAAATCACATCAAATCAATCGAATAGCTCTAAAAATGAATCGGATCCTATTCACCCTATCACAAGTCATATGGTTCCAGAAGAACCATTTCCAAGAAGAGTCACTACTAGACCATCATCCCATTAATTACTTTCTAATGAGTTAGCTATAAATGCTAGACCAAGACCCATTCATCATCCGCAGAATAATATTGTGGGTACCATCGGAGCTGTTACTAGACAACAGGCTCAAAATTCTCAACAAGATCAAATTCAGAATGGTGGATCAACTCCATTTGTTTTGAAGGTTCCTAATAAAGGGAATCATGCACCTAATGTTCAACATAAACTTCCTTATAATATTAATGAACAATTATCAAATATTACAGCTAGGATTTCTCTTTTGGACCTTTTAAGATCTTCTCCCACACATAGAGATGAATTAATGCTCACATTAAGCCAGATGATGGTACCACAAGACATTCACCCTCAAGACATGGTCAATACTATAATAACTCGTGAAGTTGATTGTATTGACTTTCGGGATAGAGACATACCGCAACATAGTTTACACAAAGATAACCCCTTATATATTACCGCCTTAATTGGAGATGTAGCAGTCAAATGAGTTTTGATTGATAATGGTTCATCTTTAAATATTTGCACTTTTGACTTCTACCAAAGATTTGGGTTTAGAAGTGATGAAATGAAAAGAACTGATATTATTATAAAAGCTTTCAATGACGAAACACAATAAATGTGTGGAGTTATTACCATTCCATTGCAGGTTGGTCCAAGAACCTTGGATATGATCGTGTTTATTGTACATTGCCCTACATCGTACAATATCCTCTTGGGTCGCCCTTGGATCAACACGATGCGAGCTATTCCCTCAACTTTACATCAATGTGTTAAATTCGAATTTAAGAATCAGTTGGTTACCATTCATGGTGATCCATGACCCTTTGATATGTGTGCTTTGGCAGAACCCATTGGAGTTCAATTTTGCCCCGCGCTGTCATCCACACATCCCAATTCTCATTATCCATATAAACGTGTGAAACTCACACCCACAATGTCCTCTACTTCTTCTCCATCAGATGCACCTTCACATATAGCTCAATCATCTTTTGAACAAACCACATTAAGATCTAAGAAAGATCCTGATCCCACAACCAATGTCCCTTGTTCTACTCTTATAACTTCTATACCTATAATAGACCCATATATTGACACCTCTACACCGTCTACATCTACCAAAGTCATATTTTCTGCATCAGAAGACGTAGGAAATATTCCTTCTACCTCTTATGCTCTTACTGACGAGCTCTTACCCGATCTATCTAAAATCCTTATATCAGAAGAAACGAATGCTTCTATGCAAGATTCCCTTGTTTTAAATAATTTTCCACCATCTCCTTGTACCTTGGGCCTCCCACAACCTATGGGAAGTATTTACCAAGTCGGGAGTTGTGCCTTTATTTATAAAGGATATGACTAGGGTAGAATACCCAAAAACATTAGAACTCATTATGATGGATATGCTCGATGTTATTTTACTAATGAGTATACTAAAGCCAAACCTATAATGCTTAAATTAGGATATAAAGGGAAAGGTTTGGGACCTTTCTAGAATGGTATGAAAGAACCTTTTGAGGTAGAGCCATGGCCCGCCCGATGTGGTGTGGGCCTATTTTCTAGTAAGGGTCAGCCATTCGAGGATGATGACCATCTCATATGTTACAAAGATTATTTAGATGAACGCGATGTTTTGCGTTTAACGAATAAGCCGTTCACATGTAATATGATATCTATAGCTTATCCTGAGATGATCGCTGAATCTGACGATGATTTGGAGGGAGATATCTTCAATGATGTCTCCGTTGAGGAATTATTACACAATGGATTTTATTTTGATGGCTCTATACCTACTATAGCCCAGCTTGAGGCCATGACTCCTCAAGACGAATTATCCAAGCTAAGCTTGGACGAAATTTTGACCTTGAAATGGAAAATTTCTATTTTCGGATTTTTAAAATCTGTTACAAAGCAGCAACTTCGGTGAATTTTAAAAAATACTAAACAACTCGGAAAATGAAATTTCAAAGTGCGTAATGGAAATCTGAATTATAATCTACGCAATGGTGAAATTATTTTTGGATTTTGAAAATTTTTAAATGTTTATTTTAATGCCTAAAAATAGGAAAAAATTCTGAAATAAAAATTTCAGAAAACAGAAAATTGAAATTTTGCATCAAAATAATTGCTGGAAATGCAGCAATGCAAAAGCTCCTTCAGTATAATGCTCAAATTACCCCTCTTTCGTAAAATTGGAATTTTTATGAAGAAAAGGTAATTTTAGGCCAAAAATGGAAATTTGTGGAAATGCCATAAAACATCACTCCTTCAATGAAATTGGAATTTCCATGAAGGGAATGTCATCATAGGCTCATGAATGCAAAACAAAACTGGAAAAATGAAATTTGACCTTAAAATGGAAAATTTCTATTTTCGGATTTTTGTTTTGCATTCATGAGCCTATGATGACATTCCCTTCATGGAAATTCCAATTTCATTGAAGGAGTGATGTTTTATGGCATTTCCACAAATTTCCATTTTTGGCCTAAAATTACCTTTTCTTCATAAAAATTCCAATTTTACGAAAGAGGGGTAATTTGAGCATTATACTGAAGGAGCTTTTGCATTGCTGCATTTCCAGCAATTATTTTGATGCAAAATTTCAATTTTCTGTTTTCTGAAATTTTTATTTCAGAATTTTTTCTTATTTTTAGGCATTAAAATAAACATTTAAAAATTTTCAAAATCCAAAAATAATTTCACCATTGCGTAGATTATAATTCAGATTTCCATTACACACTTTGAAATTTCATTTTCGGAGTTGTTTAGTATTTTTTAAAATTCACCGAAGTTGCTGCTTTGTAACAGATTTTAAAAATCCGAAAATAGAAATTTTCCATTTCAAGGTCAAATTTCATTTTTCCAGTTTTGTTTTGCATTCATGAGCCTATGATGACATTCCCTTCATGGAAATTCCAATTTCATTGAAGGAGTTATGTTTTATGGCATTTTCACAAATTTCCATTTCGGGCCTAAAATTACCCTTTCTTCATAAAAATTCCAATTTTACGAAAGAGGGATAATTTGAGTATTATATTGAAGGTCTTTGCCTTAAAGCACTTAATTGTTCATCTTGATGAAAATTTGATTTCATTTAAGAGGGATAAGTTAAAGTGACATTTTGAAGATTCTATTCATCATTGAGGATTTAATGCAAGATAAAATCCATTTTAAAACCATCAAGATAAAAGGAATTAAAGCACTACATCGTGGTCATATGAGGGCCAACTCACATTTGATTTATTTTGGTTCAATGAACAATCACTAAAGTTTCATGGTAAAATAAACCAACATTGCCCCTTGTTTACAATTACTTGCAATCACTAAGGTGTTCCAAGCATTTAAATTGAATATCTTTATTTGAGATTACTAATGCACATATGCAAATGCTAATATAACGGAGACCTTGGAGAAGTTGTTTGTTTAACTTCTTTGCAAGAGGGGATGTGGAATCCAAATCCTAAGGGAGAGTGTACTTTCACAATTGGGTGAAAATACCACTCAACACTCACCCGCCCCACCTAATTTTGAGAGAGATCTACACATGAAAGTAGAAAATTTCATAAAGATTAACATTGGAACCGAGGATAACCCTCACATAATCAACATCGGATCAAAATTGAGTCAAGAAAAATAGGATAAATATATTGCATTGGACGTGTTTCTAATCAACGAAACTACTCCTAAACTTTGGTACACTGATATCTTCAATTTTTTGCAAAATGGGACCTTCCCTGAAGGTTTTAATAGAAACCAACATCGGTTATTGCGTAGACGAGCAAGTCGCTTCGTAATAATTGGCAATACCTTATATAGGAGATCTTTTGAAGGTATCCTCATCGAGATGTTTGAATCTAGAAGAGTCTAGATCATCTTTGAGTGAAGCCCATGATGGATCTTGTGGGGGACACTTTAGTGGTAGTGCCATTGCTAAGAAGCTCCTTAGGATAGGATATTTTTGGCCTACCATGGAGAATGATGCACATGATTACGTGCGCCATTGCGACAAGTGCCAGAAACATGTCGACCTTTGTCCATGCGCCGCACAAGAACTGCAGGCTATTTCATCTCCTTGGCCCTTTTCAAAATGGGGCTTAGACATCATTGGAAAAATCAATCTTGTGTCATCTGATGGACACAAATTCATCATAACCACCACCGAGTATTTTACGAAGTTGGTTGAAGCTATGCCTTTAGCTTCTTATACTGGAACTCAAGTTTCTAAATTTATTTTTAAAATTATTTGTAGGTTCGAAATTCCTGCAAATATCATCTTGGATAATGGAACTTGTTTCAAAAATAAAGATGTAAAGAAACTATGTCAAAAATATAAAATTCAACATCGTTGGTCCACTCCCTATTATCCTCAGGGTAATGGCCAAGCAGAAGCATCTAATAAAACATTAATTAAAATCCTCAAAAGACTGGTCAATAAATTTGGTCGATATTGGCACATTCAATTATATCCTGCTTTGTGGTCCTATCGAACTAGCGTTCGTATGCCCACAGGCACTTCACCTTTTGTTTTGGTTTATGGCGCTGAAGCTGTTTTTCCCTTTGAATTAGAAGTTCCTTCTTTGGCTTTGCTACTTCAAGATACTAAAGTAGGAGATGAATATCGTGCTGGAAGATTTAGTTAGCTGGAACTCCTAGATGAGAAGTGCATCAATGCTTTGGAGCATCTTCGAGCCTACCAAAACAAGCTCAAACGAGCATATCTTAAGAAAGTTCATCATCGATCCTTTGAGATCGACGACCTCATCTTAAAAGAAAATAAAAAAAAATACTAATGCAACTAAAGACCTTAAAGGTAAATTTGAACCTAACTGGCTTGGGCCATATATCATCACTGCTAAATTTGGATCGGGAGCATACAGATTAGCTACCTTAGATGGTAAATATCTTAAAGAACCTATGAACATTATGCATCTTAAGCGCTATTACGCATAATTTTGGTAATTTCATCACTGTATATATTGTACATCTTGTCTCATTTTAGTAAATTCATATAAAAATTTTCAAAAATAGTCATATTATGTATTCTCTCAATTCATAAATCAAAATCAAAATCTAAAAAAAAAATCAAATCATCAAAATCCTCAAAAAAATCTTCTATTTTTGCACCTATCAATTCTTGAAGTATTACAATTATATCTTCAGTTGTTTTGGATAAATTAGCATTTATTTGGAATCCCTCACTTTTACACTCACATGAATAAATATCTTGATCTTATTTGGTATGATTATTAATCTCTCTTATATCAAAGTCCACAGTTAAATTAAATAAAGTTTTGAGCATAGAGAACTGATCTTGTTATTTACTTGAACCAAGAATACCTTTTCACATTAAAATGATTTCATTGCAAATTCAAAACGATGCTACATAGTAGAAGTGGTCTCTTGAGCGAAAAGTTTCCCCTGCTATCCTATCATGCACAAGGTCTAGAATCTTTGAGAATTGACAAAAGGACAAGCTAACCCTTGCCTAGAATAAAAATCCCTTGCTCTACAGCCAATCCGAGCAAGTATCCCCAGTATAGCAAGAAAAAGAAAAAGAAAACAAGAAAAATCATGAGAAAAAGAAGCATTATTTTAGTAGCATTTTGTACCATCTCAGCAATATTTTAGCATTATCTCAGTATCAAGCAAAAATACAAAAAAAATAAAAATAAAAATAAAAGAAAAGAAAAAGGAAAAGCAATAAAATCCCTTCCCCTACCCTTTGAAAAGAAAAGAAGGGTGAATGAGCTTGAATCCCTAGAATTCTCAATTATTCGAAAATCGTGAGGTAAGCCCCATCACAGGTGGTTTGTGCCCAACCCGCTTGGCCTTGGGTAACTCCTAGCGTGGTGATATGTCTGTTACATTAGTGACCTTCTTTTGTACAGACCTATGTCTGCTTATGGATCAGCTAGCTCTTGACGACCCGACTTACATAGTAGTTTGGTACAGTTATATGCATATAAATAATGGTCAACGAACACTCATTTGGTTAATTCAAATTTACTTGTATCAAATTATCTTGCTCAAAATTGGTAAATGAACAATACAATTGCACACACATTTGTGTTTGAGAGATTTTGTATCATTATGATAAATCAAGATCGGCAATGAACTCACATATGCACATGGGGTTCCTTATAAATCTAAATTTTGTCTTTGAGATAATTTAAAATATTTATGCACATCTTCTGGAATAATTTGATTTTCTTACTTGAGAACATCTATAAAGTCACGTTTATATATTTTCGACTTTCGCAACGATGGTATAGTTCCTAAACCTAAATTGGAATTTTATGCCTAGTGCAAGTCCTCATCTTATATTTTTGTTTATCTTAAACTCAAAAATCAATTATGCAATAAAATTATTATATCAATTTCTTCTTTGGATTTCGCGATGATGGTATAAGTCTATCCCTAAAAATTCTATGCCTAGCGCAAATCATCGTTCTAATTTTATTTTCCATTTATTTAATCCATAAAAGCATATGGCTTAAATCATTATGTTACACAATTATGCTTTAAAAAGAACGAAAACCTTTTCTATTTCATGTTATTATGTCAACATTCAGTTTTGCGACGATGGTATAATTCCTAGGCAATTGTTCAAATTTCTATCACACTTAGGAATTTTATGCCTAGAAAAAATCATATTTTTAATATTTTCATGCATAATATTTTCATGGACATCTGAAAACAAATCATCACCATCATCATTTTCATCATCACAACACAAAAGTCTTAAGAAAGTCTCTTAAGCACCCTTTTACTTTTAGCAATATTTCTCTACTGGGATTAGCTTAATGACCTAGCAAGCGGCGACTCCATGAAATGGTCATGTAACAACGACAATGTCCTTTGAAATTATTGTTAGAAGTCACTTTATTTTTTTCATTAAAATCACATCACAACAACCAATTTGTTTACATTAGATTATTTCATTTAAATTTTATGGCATGACATAAAATTATAATATTTCCAATGACATAATTACATGAATAATCAATCAACAATTAAAATATTAAAGCATCATAAAACATATGCACAAGTCATATCACAAAAAGAATATATATATATCAAGAAATATATGTACATCATATCAAAATGGATTGGTATGCCACAATCTATACCTTGGCATACTCAATCCTCTCAAGACTATACAATCTACAGTCAATATGCATCTAGTCTCAAGAAGCCCTCGAGCTCTTCGCCTCATCTCCTCTCCCACCCTGAGGTGGAGGAGGTGGTCCCATCGAAGTTCGTCCTGTGTCATGGGTCCTCGACGTCGATCGTGAGGATGTCCTCGATGATCCCATCTTGACCGACTTTGTAATGCTGGCTGGAAGTTGTAACCTCTGGCCCTCTGGAACCAGCTGGAAGTATGCTCCCTGATAGAACATGGTCTGAGCAATAGCCCGTGCCAACTCATGCATGCTCGCCCCTCCGATTTGAGCCCTGAGTTGTGTAGCCTCATCCTGTAGTGTCTGCACCTAAGCTCGTAGGAAGACATTCTCCACTCGAAGAGCTTCCATCTCGCTACTGTCCCCCACCTTGATACCCTTGCCCTTATCGGGCGATGGTGGCCTCTCCCTCTACTGATAATGGAGCCCCTCCTCCCTCCTCTCTGGCTATTGCGGTCTCTCCGAAGCCTGTGGCACTCTCCGACGTCTCTCCTAAGGAGGTCGTCGCTGATCCCTCCTTATGTGACTCCTCATTGCATCGATGGCAACCTGGCGCCGCCTCCCCATCCGCTGCAAAACAACATGCATCGGACCCTATGCCCTCGTCATCCGAGGAGGGCGGATGCCTGCATACCAGGCATCATATCCGTTTGCCACCCTAGCTTTGTCCCCATCCATTGGCTGAATGGGGGCATCGTTCGTGTCTTGACTCTAGAACCGCTACATGTTTGGAGCCCCACTCAGTGTAGTATTATCTCGAACAGTCTAGGAGTACTCGTAATCCTTGAGAGAAGGGATCCCCTGCTATAGATCGAACTGCCTCAGAACTCGATCGTAGCGGTGGAGCTCCACCTCTCCCTGCTTCATCCTCAACCAGAAGACTCGCCTGATGCGAGCCAGCTCCTTTCCATCCTCTCCCCACCTTGGATGCTCTCTCCATGGCCTCTAGGTGATCTGATCTGGGATAAGGTCGTATAGCAACCTTCGAGACATCGACAGATCTATCCGTCATTGTGACCCTCTTTGGAGCCACCAATAAAAAACCTGGGGTCTCTTCCGGTCAACCCCTATAAGTGGAAGCCCTACCGGTCTCCATACCGCAATGTTCTCCCAGCACCAAACCTGTAGTAATGATGTCAGTACCAGACATCAACCTCCCTTGTATACGACCTCGTAGAGGATCCTATACAAGCGACATAGTACAAAATTGCCCCAAGAAAACCTGTAGTCGTGGTCTCTCATGTCACAAACCACATTTGAGAGGAGCCACGGTAACCTGCATCCACTCTGGTGGCATAGAAGTAGGCCACCCACCACCCCTGCCAAAACTTGGGTCAATCGAGACACCCCAGGCATCTGCCTTAATGCCTCGATATTCACTCCGGCCTTCTCCAGGGCGAAGCTCAGATCCACGCACAGTCGCATCATAGCGTGGCCCTGATTGGCCGAAGGGGTCATAAATCACCCATGTATGGGGATCCTCAAGATCCTCCATACATCCTCTAGAGTGGGAGCCATCTCCCTTGTCGATAGCTAGAAGCAGGATAATCCCGGATACCATCTCTCTGCTAGGGTCGTTAGTAGCCCCATGTCTGTAGGAATTTGTGGCATCTCTGCCACATGCTGCAATCCAACCTCCTCTAGCTTGTCTCGCTTGGCCTGATCAAGCATGGCTACATCGTCTCTGAGCCCCCCGTATTTCCATTCTCGACTCTTTAGTAACCCCCTATCCAAAACAAACAATAAAAAAAAAGCAAATAATCATTAGTACATAATCATTAAAATCGATTAAAATTAATTTCATCTCATAAAAAAAATGATATCGCCCATTATTGGACGATATCGTACCAAATTTAGCAAAATCATCCTTAATAGGACGAAATCGTCTCTGATTCGTCAATTTGGGAATCGCCCCTTATTGGATGGGATCGCCCCTATTTCTATGATTTCGTCCTCGGACGAAATCGACGATCTAGGGACGATTTCGACAGAATTGGGACGATTTTGTCCCACAGTCGTCGACGACCTAAAAACGGCCACGATGCCCAAAAATAATCAAAATTCAATTCAAAAATTAAACAAATCAAGTTAAAAACATAATGTATCAAGTTTAGATCCTTACCCGCAACCCGCGTCGGACCTCTGTCGATCTGTGTGTTGTTTCCACCATTTCGCCTGCAGAGCTCTGAAACAGTGAAAGTGAACAGTAAAAATGAATTAGGGTTTTACCCTATTTTTCTTATTTTTATTTAAAAACAACATTTTTTTAATTTTGCTTTTCCGTGTCTTTACCTCAAACGTTTGATTTGGATAAAAACTTGGAGGGTCCACCATAGCAAGCAGTTGTATGATTCGACCTAGAATCGTCGTCTAAAAAATTGAATAATTTTTTTCTTTCTCGTAAAGCGTGAAGAACTCGTCTTTAACATATTTTCTTCAAAAAATTTGCTAAAGAGGGGGCAAAATGTAGCACCCTAAAATTTGCACAGTTAAACCATCAATAAAAAGATAAAAAAAATTGAATTTTAACCCCTAGAATCGCTCGTTAACCGCTCACCTCATTTTTCATGCCATTTTTAGAATTTGTTTTGACCGTTGGACGATATCGTCGTCAATCTGATGATATCGTCCCAGATCGAATGACTTCATCTGGGACAAAACGTCCAGATGATTTCGTCCTAAAACCAAATTTTCATAATTAGCTTATGTTTCAACAACCTCTCCAACTCGGGCAGAAACGTGTCTGCACGGTTGGAGATTCCCACGTTGGAGATCTCCTAGATTGGGATGATCCCCAACCTCCTAACCTCCCTTTAATCCTATATAAACTTGGGATTTTCCCATTTTATCCCCCTGGTTGATCATTTCCCTGCAACTCTAGTTTTGTGTTGTATTAGAACATCCTCACCTGCATCATTTGCGTTTGTATTTGCAGGTTTTATTGCAATATTTTATTGTGTTTCAGCTCGAGGAAGCTCGGATCGTCGTAGGTGATCCAACACGATTTCGGATGATCCTGACGAGATTGGAGACGATCTCATACGATTGCAGACGATTTCAACTGCAATTCAGATTGGGGGCAACCAGAGCCCTAAGTTTGCATTTTCTACCTTTCTCTCGTATTTAATTATGCATTAGATCGATTTATTTTTGTTCTGCATCTTGGAGTTCACCTCATTTAGCATATTTGCATGATAAAACTTAAAATAGGTTATTAAAACACTGCATCTCATTTGATCTGCTATCTAGATTTATTATTTAAGCACCTATACTGTTATTTCTATCATTTTGCACCATTCTTGCAATTGCATTTTCGGTTTTTGGTGTCTATTTCCATGATTGTAGGTTTTTGATGAATTCATCAGGTCGTCGATGATCTTGTCTGATCTCAGACGATCACCTATGATTTGGGATGATTCTATACAATTATAGATGATCTTGTCATATCCGGGATGATCTGGACTCCTACAAGCTTCAAAATCTTCATCAGACATCAGGGATCAGGTGTATTACTTTCCATTTCACATAATCTCTGTATTTAAGATTCATTCATGTTTGTTGTCTGCATATAAACTCGAAATTTCATATAAAATAGCATAGATTCATTTTGGCCAACCTAGGAATATAAATGATTGAATATAAAATGAACACATCAAACCCATTCTCAACTTAGGCACGAAACTACCACTCAAAGTTTCCTGGTGAGCCCCACCATTTGTCAAAAATTCACCCTTATACCCCTCCCCCGAGAGGCGTGACCTTCAAAGGGCCTCTCCGTCCGAGGTATTGTCCCATCCTTCTCACATCCCCCTTCCAGGGCACGGATCCTTTAGCCCGAAGGTAAGGGTGCGAAAAATTTTGGCGATACATAAAGTGAATATATTTGTGGGTTGAATAATTTATTATCCAAAGCAACATTTCTCTCAATGTTGAGCTAAAATTATGTTGTTAATTTCAATAATTCCTCCCCAAATATTAGGCTTTATTTTGTGTAGTTAGTTCCAAGAATGGAGGAGATTCTTTCTAAATAAAGGGAGTGTAAAATGTCACTTGACTTATTCATGCTAATTATTAGCAAGTGGTTGATATGCTCCCAATAGAATAGGAGTGTAAAGTGATGCTTAACTTATTCATGCTAATTATTAGCAAGTAGTTGAGAAAGTGTAGGGATGCTTCCACGAGAATAGGAGTGTAAAGTGCTACTTATATTATCCATGCTAATTCTTAGCAAGTGATTGAGAAAGTGTAGGGATATTTCCAATAGAATAAATATGTAAAGTGTCACTTGCATTATTTATGTTAATTCTTAGCAAGTGGTTGAGAAAGTGTAGGGATGCTTTCAATAAAATAAGAGTCAAACGTATTATCCATTTCAATTATTAGAAATTGGTTGAGGTATATGAATATTTCCAATAAAGTAGGGATGTAGTTAGGCACCACTTGTATAAAAATATGCCTAGTTTTGTGTTATATTTTATAGGACAAAGAACAAAATAAAGAAAAGGACGATGTGTTTGGATTGAAGGTTTTGTAAAGGGGTAATTCCCTCATCTTTTTAACAAATAGAATTTTTTTCATTTTCTCCTTTGTATGTATTTTAAATTGAAATTTACTTTTTATTAGGTTGAGGAGTAAGGTCCCACTCCATAGCACAATGGAAAGTATTATTTCTTGTAGATATGTTTATAGAATAATTAATGAATTTTCATTTATTTATTTTAATACCTTTTGTATATTATTTTTATTTGTAATTAATTTGTAAATTGTTTTAATTATTTATTTTTTGAGTTAGTTTTATGCAACTACTAGATTAGATTTTATTTTCTTATAAGTATGATAATTTATTTTTTGCAAGTGTGTTAATTTATTTTTTTATAAGATGTGTAATTTAAATTTCACAAGTATAATTTAAATTTCTGCAAGTGTCATTTAAATTTATGTAATTGTGAATTTAAAATTTTTACAAGTATGGTTTAAATTTTTGCATGTGTGATTTTTGTTTAAATAGAAAACCTTAAAATATCCTATGTTATACATTTCCTTGTTCTCTAGCATATATATCCATAAAACACCATCGTGGATTGACAATTTAAATTGCAAGCATTAATGACACTCGTCAAAGACCATTATCTACAAGGGGTGAATATCAAGAGGTCCTCAAACTCCTCGTCTCAATGTTAGTAGCACATGCATAAAAAACAAGGGATGGACCACAAAATTTTTGTTAGGAAGTTAAGGAAAATACCATATGTCCATAGGAACCTTCAAAGTTACAAAGATAACTTGTTATCATTGAGAATGTAAATCCAAGAAATGGACAAGGATATCCAAGGGTTAGTTGTTGCAGGAATACCTAATATTTTTATAAACAAAAGTACATCTTAGATGATGATATCAGTACTATGTTTAAGGAGGAGAAAATCCAAGCTAATTAAGGGGATATAGCTAAAATCTATGAAAGGCTAGGGCCAATATATGCCAAGTTGTAAGAGCTAGTTGCTAAATAGGAGGAATTGTTAGAAACTCCTTTCAAAGATCTCACGGGGGAGGTGGAATACCTACCATCAGTGTAATTTCCAAGTGAAATTGAGTGGCAAAAGTTGTTAGGATTGCTACCACAAAAGACTAAATAAGAAGAACCAGTAATTTTGAAAATTTTGTTGTGAAGGTACCAAATTTATAGACTTAAAGCCCAAGGATAAAGACATGATTTGGGATCTTATGCCAATCAAGCTTGGCACCCCATGAAGTTGCCATAAATGTAGTACCTCGACACTACCTTCTAAGTTTTACAAATTCTAAAGAGAATTATGACAAAGAAATCAAGTACCAGATGCCTTCCAAAAATTCTCAAAACTTGACTAATTATGAATAGGGATCAATCCACATGTAAAATTTGACCAATTGATTCCAAGTACCAATTCATTTAGTTTTATTGCTTGATTTGGAGGACATCATGGGATTGAATCCCTATAACTCTTTAACAAGTCTCTTTGAAAAACAGGTTCAAACAAGTCTTATTCCTTTCTTTCCATCATATGCGATAGTGTAGCATAGTGGTTAGTTTGTTTGCTTGTAGCTTGAAGGTTAGCAATTTAAAACCTACAGGTGACACTATTTTAAGGGATGAGCATTCAAGTATGGCTTAATGCTAAATATATCTTCACCTCTCTTCCTACTCAACACTTGTGGCTCGGTAGTTGGTTTGTTGGCTTGCATATAGTAGGTTTTGATGTTGAGCGTTAACATCATCATCTTTTTCTCCCTCTCAAGATTGCAACAAGATATATATCATATTGTTCCTCTATGTTTTCAAATCACACAGATAACACATTAGTAAGGATGTTTGTTGTATTAGACAGAGTCTCAAGTTCAATCATCGTTAGCTTCATAACCTATTCAACTTATATATATATATATATATATATATATATATATATATATATATATATATAGATAGATAGATAGATAGATAGATAGATAGATAGATAGATAGATAGATAGATATTGCTCAATATGCTGATCACATCATACCAAGTGTCAAACATTGATTCATAGACACAACAACCAATCTAGTGGAAACAAATCACATCTGATTTGGCAATATTTTTCTAAGGTTTGGCATTTAATTTTTTCCTGATTTGAGTGTTAATTTAACCAAATTTTCTAAAGGCCCCAACTTTTACATATAAAAGCATTTGGAGCCCATTTTATAAAATTGCAAGATTTTTCAAGCTATATGTAATGGTGACATTAGTTTACAGATCTGTTACAGATATGTTTAGGATTTTTTGTGCAATATGGACTCCTTAGGGTATGTTACCCATCTTAATGGATAAAATTATAGCACTTGGTCAATTTAATTGGTAGGATTGTTTAGAAGCAAAAATATTTAGTTTATCTTCAATAATGAGTTAGAAGAAGGTCTCAAAGAGAAAGGAAGAAGCTCTTTGGTTGTTCTTCATGTTAGTGGAAGCAAATTGAATTTTCCACATTAGAGAGAAGATTGATCTTGTTGATGTATGGACTACTTTGAAAGATCTCTATGGAAAAGTAAGTGCTAGTGAAGTTAATAGAATAGAAATTGAGCTCTCCAATCTCAAAATTTTAGATTTTAGTAATGTCAAAGACTATATATCTCACTTTAAAGCTCTAAAAGCTTATTTGGCTATGATTGGAGGTAAGGTAAAGAGTGATGAAGAATGTCAAATCTATTACTTAGAGTCTTTCTCATCATTTTCATACAATTGACTTGGTTCTTTATGTGAATGCTACGACTATAAAAGAACCACAACCCATTTCTTTTGAAGGTATTTTCAAGCTTCTAATCCATTAGGAAGTGGCAATTAAGAATTGTGGAGTTATTTCTCATACACAAGCTCATCCAAAAGACTTCAAGCCAATGGAATCTAAGGTTTAGGTGCCTAAGGAAATACTAAGGTTTTAAATAAGTTAAACATTTGCGAGTATTGTAAAAGGAAAGGATACTTCATCAAGAATTGCATTACAAGGCTGAAGAAGATTGAGATAAAATTCTTAAGGGCTAGATACAAGTTTTTCGATGATGAATATGATGACAAAGGAGGAACATCAAAGATCCACTAGAGCATCCATTATGGGGGGAGATGTCACCTTTAATGCCTTCTCTCCTTGGTCCTCTTAGCTTATATTATGAGAGTGTTGAAATTTGTGTAATCTAATCATGTTTAGGCCAAGGCCAAAAGTGTGATAAGGTGCTAATGAATGCCATTCTTGTAGCCTACAAGCATGTGTTTATGTAAGCCCACGTGTATCTTCATGTAAGCCTATAGGTCCTTCTCATTTTTTAGCTTTAGTAGTATTGATTAATCCATCTTTATAAATAACCTCACTTAAAAGATTGATTTATTATTATTTTATTGTAACGTTAACCTCAAGGTTAAGTTCCTGTCGACCTTGAAGTTAACATCTCATTGGGGTTTTGATATCACCATAAATAACCCTCAATAAGGATCCATTTATATCATAAAGTATGAATATTATGATATATAAAAATATTGTGGGGTGTTCGCGAACACCCACCTTTTATTCCTTCTCTTATACTGTGTCATTTATCTCATTTTCTTTTTTTCATCTACACTCTTCTTTTTCGTTTTTTTATATGTTATAACAAATAAATATTTTAAAAAATATTACAAATTCTAACATATTAATCATCTAAACAATAAATATTTCTATAAAATAATAAAAAATATATTTTAAATTTTAATATTTTATTTTAAATTTACATTTACATATGGTTTTATTTTAGTTTAATTCAAGTTAGATTTTACTTTTACAACTCAATGTGGAGCTATACAACTTAAAAGGGTGTCATGGTATATAAAAGTTAATTTTGTCATGTAACTTATTAGTCGTATTGTTGTTTGTCATTATAATTCTAATTATTTTTGGATAAGTGTGACAATTAGTCATTATATAGTTTATGGTAGACTATTAAAGTTTTGAAAAATTAAATTGTGTTTTTTTTTTCTTACATTCTAGTTGTTTACAATTATATTATTTTTAGTAGTTGATAAGTGTTGGGTTCAAATCACATGGGTTGCTCTCACCAAACTTATTCCACTTTATTATTGTTAATCCGATGTGAAGGGGACCACCGCTTAGACCAGACTACTACTTTTGCAAAAAAGACTATCCCAAGGTTTAAACCTAGGTGTCTTCTTAATAAAATCTTACCAAATAAACACTTACCAATCCACTAACCTTTAAAAATAAATCATGGTTATCGATAAATCTTGTGTTGTTATATCTTCATCACTCTTGAATAAATACAACCTTCAATTAAGATATGATTGTTGTTATTATAACCCACTACTCGTAGAAATGTGGTATTCAATTACAATTTTTACCATTATAGCCCACCACTCTTAAAGTCTGGTTATTACCACATCCACACCACTCTTAAATAAATGTAATACCTTGGCCGTGAGGACTCGAACTTTGGTTATTCCTTAATCGTGATCAACTTTGTTTGTTGGCGCTGTAACCCCACTACTCTTAGATAAAGACGGTGTTTAACTTTGATTGTGACCACTATAATCCCACCACTATTAAATAAAAATGTTTTACTTATAAATAAGCACGGTATTTAACTCTCCAATCATAGTTACTATAATCCCACCATTCTTAATATTCAAGATACAATAATTCCACCTTTGAAATAAATGTGGTGTTCAACTCTAACCACACTAACCCTTTGTTGCTCTTGATTGCATAACCATCACACATCACTTCGATAAACACTATAATAAATACAATGATTAACAACCGTACATAGATAAACACGGTGTTCTACTTTTAAATAAACACTATAATCCCACCACTCTTCGTATTCAAGATATAATAATTCCCACCTCTGAAAAACCATACAAAAACTGAAAAAATTTAACCACCATATAAACTGTAACCACTATAATACTATAATTTACCACCATAGTCACTTTGGTAAACAGAATGTTCAACACTCTTATCACTCTTGGATAAATGGGTTGTTCAACCCCGACTTCTGCCATTGCAACCTGTCACTATAGAATAATCGCGTTGTTCAACACTCCTCCATAAACATACATCACCATCGGATAAACATGGCATTTCACACTATTGCATTAACACACTGCTAAACCACTATTTAGACCTAGGTGGACAACCAATATTCCAAGGATTCAAACTCTCATTAAATACTAATAAAAATTCAACCGTTTATAATCAATCTAAGTCATCAAAACTATTGAATATATTTAAGTCATCGAACCTATTTTATATTGTTGTCAGACTTTGGAGTAAAAATTAGTTTCAAAGTCTGTCGATTGGTAAGTTTTAAGTTTTAATAAAAATGTCTAGGTTTAAATTTTGGATGCAAGTTATATGGGAGCAAAGTAGAAATCTGACCTGAATCCGTGGATTGGTAAGTCCAAGAGACCTAGGTTCAAACCTTGAAGGTAAGCCATCTAAAAGCAAAGGTATTAGTCTGACCTGCTAAGTGACGATACCAATCCTAAACAGTAAGTGGTCCTCCTCCACTCTATACTTGAATACTTAACAAAACTATGAATTAAAAAAAAAATGAATATACCAATCCCAAATTATGATCTTGTATGAACAACGAGCTATGAATTTAAAAAAAATACCGAAATCAGAAAAAAAAAAAATTGACTGACGTATTGAAGGTTAAGATGATATTATTTCCCTTCCGTTAACGTAATTTACCTCCTACCTGAGCTTTTTTGCTTCAGATGTTATTTCCTTCCATTAAAGTAATAAAATTTAAACCTTGGTACCTCCTACCTGTAACTTGTACCAGATACGATGTTTATGTTTGCTCTAGATGTTATTTTGGTTTTATCTTGCCAAGTTGTCTGAAATGAAAAAAAGGTCTGAGTGTACATGTCTTTATGTCCTTTACTTTTCCAATCGAATGACAAGCTTGTCATTCTCATAGGTGCGAGGCAGGACCCGAATGGTTAGCTTATCGTCTCATTGCCAACCCACCCACACTTGTTTTTGATGCTCAATTAATGGCCTCACAAAAGAAGACTGAAAAAGTAAGCAATTTGGATAGAATTGAAGACAAATAAAACAAACAATGAGCGTTGAGCTGAGTACAACCTGCAAGTTGCGAACGACTTGCGCGTACACAGAAATGTCTTCCAGACCCCCTCTCTTTTTTCTTGGATACTTTTCTTTTGAGATACTAGTAGGTAGTTTTTGATGCTTTGCTTAACTTCCGGTCAATTCAAATGACAGAATACGATGAAGGCGAAGGAGGTGGGGTTTGGCTTTTACTGCAACGAAATCTTACGGTCTTATTTTCCTTCGGCACATAAGACAAGTTGGACGGCAAAATTTAGGAAAAAGAAGTTGACAAAGATTTTTTAAAAAAATTGAATAAAAATGTTTTTTATGTAGTCTGTTTCAAGGTAGTAGTCTGATTTAAATTGAAT
This sequence comes from Wollemia nobilis, assembly GCA_028583015.1. Taxonomy (NCBI): domain Eukaryota; kingdom Viridiplantae; phylum Streptophyta; class Pinopsida; order Araucariales; family Araucariaceae; genus Wollemia; species Wollemia nobilis. Next base: position 2,018,687 of record JAQPPZ010003577.1, read on the forward strand.
GTTTGTCAGATTGATTATTAAAAGTACTAGGTTTGGTGGATGCAGTCCTTGGTTTAAATCTACTATTGAACCTACTAAAAATAATAGTGTGGTAGTAGTCTGATCCAAATTAAATGTTTGTCAGACTGACAATTAAAAATACTAAATTTAACCCCTGGTTTTATTGTAATCAAATCTCTTATCAATAAAAAAACTCTTTAAAAAAAATTAAAAGTTTAATTTTTCTTTACATTTTAATTTCTTATATTTTACATCATAATATATATATTTTAACTGAGGAGATAAAATGTTAACCACATTTAGTTAAAGTGTTCTACAAAAACATATAATAATATTTTTTAAATAAATATTAAACAAAATATATTCTAGGTATAATTTTGCCCCATAAAAAATAAAGTTTTAAGGTATATAATAACTTCAAAACAATAAATATAGTCTGTTTGCATACGAGTAAATTTCACATTACATTATATACATATAAAATATTAAAAATTATAATTATAATTTATAAACATATATTTTTAGTATTTTATATTGTAAATAAATTATATTTTAAAATATAAATATTATTATTTTTTAAATTTTAAATTAGTACAATTTTAAATTGATATAGTTATATTTATTATAAAACTATAATATATAAAGTTGTATAGGTGTATGGTTGTATATCTAAGGTTATATAGGTGTATGGCTGTGGGCATGGTAAGTTAATTTTTTTTTAAATTTAAGGTATGTCAATATAAGAATGAAAAAGTATATAGGGTGTAGTATATATTAAAAGTAGATGACTACTTTTAAAATATATTTATATTAACAATATGTATGCAACACATCAATATTTATAATTTATTTTAATTATAAATAATTATTTATACCATATTAATACATAATTTATAATTATGATATATGTTTACATTTTGTCATCTACTTACCTCCAAACCTTTACTTTCATATTCACATCTGCATAACACCACACCTCCATACATCCACATTTTCATATAACCTTGATAATATGATTATTGTGTATAAATTACATACATTACAAATATTTAAAATATATATATTTATTAATTTAAAAATATAAATAACATAAACAAATTTAAATTTAGTATTTGATTTATATTGATTTTATTTGGAATTTCCTTCGAGGTTAATATTGTATTTATGTCAAAATAGTAATTTAAATGAATAATATTTAATTCATAATTTTAAGTTTTAATATTTTTATTTAAATAATTTTAATATTTAATATTTATTATAAAAAAATAATATGATCTTAATCAATTAAATTTGTTGACTTTCAAGGAAGAGGCTTAGGTTTAAATATTACAAATGTATTGCAAGATATGCATAATTGTCACACTTATAATATTACTATATAGCCACAATATAATAAAATCCATATAATCAATATAAATAAACTTTTTAATATTAGCTAATTTAAAATATGAATAACATACAATTGTTAAGTTTTAAATATAATATTTAATTAATGATATTTGTAATTATTTCATAATTGTTTATGATAAATTTGGTTTGAAGGTTTACAGATCTAAGAAGAAATAACAAGTTACAACGGAGCTAGCTTGAACATTTGCAAATCTAAGAAGAAACAACAAGTTACATTGAAGTTGGCTTGAAGGTTTACAAATCTAAGAAGAAATAGTAGGTCACGACGAAGCTAGCTTGAAGGTTTACAAATCTAAGAAAAAACATCAGTCACAACAAAGATAGTTTGAAGGTTTGCATCTTTATTGCTTCATTGAAGTTGGCTTGAAGGTTTGTAGATCTAAGAAGAAATAAGAGGTTAGACAGATCTAACTTGAAGGTTTGTAGATCTAAGAAAAGATAATAGATCACAACATAGATGGTTTGAAGGTTTGCATCTCTACCACTTTAAAAGAAAAAATAGGTCATAATAAAGATGGCTTGAAGGTTTGCAAATCTAAAAAATAACAAGTCACAATGGAGTTGGCTTGAAGGTTTGTAGATCTATGAAGAAACAATAGGTCAAGGTGGAGCTAGCTTGAAGGTTTGTAGATCTAAGAAGAAACAATAGATCTGACCACAAACCCTAACGAATTGTTTGGTAAGGTTCAATGATTATGGATTGGATTGGATTTTTTGATGATGAAGAGGAAGTGAGGGGGACCAGGGAATACAAGCTAGATGGCAACATGGCATTGGTGGGATTGTTGATAGTGTTAGGGAATGGATCGTCATTGTAGGAAAAGCACGATAGAGGGTGGTCGCTAGGATTTGGCAGAAAATAATTGCTTGCACTTGAGCAAATGAGGTTGTAGTATCCAAGCTTTGATTAGTAGGGACAAGAAGGAGAGGGAAGGATGGAAATTTCAAAAAATAATTTAGCAAAACCTCTCAACTAGTGTCGACTTGGTGCATTGATAATTAAAAATGGAAGGGTGACTAAGTTGATGTATGAAGAGGATGTAGTGGACTATAATGAAGAGCCTGAGGAATATATGAAGGCCTCAATTTTTTCTTTAATGAAGAACTTTTTGACATCTGGTATAAGGGGGACAAGGTACATGGAGGACTTGACTCATGTCCATTCCTAAAGGCCCAATCAATTTCAAACCCTAACCCTAGGGTATACAAGGGGGCAATGGAGAAGGGGAAGTGCTGCCAATTGAACCAAAAGAAACACTAAAGGATAGTCTAGCTAGACTGGGAGAAAAACAAACTAAGCAAAAAAGGAGAAAAGAAAGTGAAAATATTGTATAAACTTGTGGAAGGAGTTGGTCCAAATGGTTGTATGTAGGGAGCAAGTTTTATCATTGAAGGACAAAACTTTGGTAGGAATATGTATGGGTTGCTCCATGAAACTGAAAACTTTGTAAAAATAGATTAAGATTACTTGGTTGGAGGTTTTGGGCTATACTCCTACATATCATGTGATAATAAAGGGTTGGATGGTTTTTGTCTTCGAAAAGGCAAAATGTGCTATAATCATACAAAATGGAAGATGAAGTTGGGGGCTCATCATTTTAAATCTAAAATTTTGGTCTCTTGGGTTTTATCTACACTCTAAAAAAACTAATACCTAGCCTATCTAGGTCAAGCTACCCTCTTTGTCCCTTGAATTCTATAATTTTAGAATGTTGTATGAGATTGGGAAATCCCTAAGAGTTTTCCTTGGAGTAGATACAGGAAATATAAATGGTATCTAGAAAATGGTAGCTCGTATCTTAGTGGAGTTGGATCTTAGTTTAGGTTTGGTGGAAAACATGGATTTAATGTTAGGAAATTGGACGTATTTATAGAATTTTGATTATATCAAGGTGTCATTTTGATGTAGTAATTGTCATCATTATGGCCATCTCAAGGTGGATTACAAAATAGAGAGGGCAAAGGACTATATAGAAGCAATTTGAAGCTTCTTCTAGTTTAAAAAATATAGAGGAGGTAGCACGATTAAAGCACAAATAGAGGAGGATATAGTCAAGATTCATAAATCACTTAAAGAAAGGTTTCCTATTATCAATGTCCATACAAAGGAGAAAAAATGGCTCTTAGCGATTGCAATAGGAAAGCTTTAGATGAGGGAAGAGAGGCCACACCTATGACTGACAAAGCATATGAAAGAATTTTATCAGGTAACCATCAAAGCCCAAACCTAATCTGATTTTTTTTTAGGATGGAGGATTGAATTCTAATAAGTAAAAACTTGTTATATCATCTTTTCCTAAGTTAAACTTATACCATGTTATTGGGTATGTATATTACACCTTAATGACATATTGAATATATCATTAAGACAAACATATTTGCATAATATATAATTACTTTCTAATATACCTTTTATTCTCACCCAATATACCCTTGTATGAGGTTCACATTGATTACTTTTTACTTATACCCTATATACATATACACCCATAGGTCCAATCTAATATTATCTATATGTTTGCACTTAGCATATAAATAAATTACTTTCTACTAGATAGCTTATTAAAAATATATATAATACACTAAAATACATTTAGTAGTCTACTTATAAAATTCTCATGATTGAATTTTGATTGCGAGAGAAAAAAGGATTAAAATAACTCAATACAACTAAAAGAATATTTTAAAGAAATTTGCAATCAAACTTTTTTTTCGGTTACATAGATGAATTGGTTGTAATCAATATTCCAATAAAATTAAATAAATGTTTATTTATAAATTAATAAATTAAATATTTAATTATTATTATAAATACATGTATACACCTTTGAGTGGTTGACTTTTCAGAATGAGAACCAAAGACCATTTTGGTAACACATGCACACATCCCATTATGGTTTGAACTTGGGTCCCCTAAATGAGAGGCCAAAAACATACCACCATGGTATACAAACTAATGTAAATATGTTAAAATAATATCAATGGAAAAAACATATTTAATATTATTAAAATTTAGAATTTTAAACCATAATGATTCCTAATTACCTTCCTTCAAAAAAAAATAATATAATAACAATAATTTAAAATTAAATTTAAGTAAACTAAGTACATACATAAAGAGAGTGAAATGAAGAAGTAAATTATTTAAAAATAACAAGCAAATATTTCAATGGATGAAATTTATATGAAAACATTTAAATTATTTAAATATTTTTTTTTTGGTAAGTTGGAATTATATTACAAGCGGGTTTTGAAAGGATCCCAAAAACCTTCTTACAACAGGTCAAAAGACCAAACCGAGGGTTAAAACCCAAATGACACATCCCACCCAGTGGGAGACTTATTACAAGGATGAAGATAAAATCCCGTCTAGCGGGAAACATCCGAAGACCACCACAAAGGAAATCCCGCCCAACGGGAAAAATCGACAGTCAAAAAAGGAAAATCCCGCCCAGCGGGGACCCTAGCAAATTTAAAAACCTTCTCAGCAGGGAAAACAACAGAAAAAATTACAATCCCGCCTCGTGGGGAAAAAATCGCACAATCTGGAAATCCTGCCACGAGGGGAAAACAAGCATGTTTAGGAATCCCGCCAAGCAGGAAAGGCACACAAACCCTAAACCAACATGTTTGAGAAATCCCACCTAGCGGGAAAACCAACAAAATTGGAAGATCCCGCCTGCGGGAAAACCACCAAACCAACCCTAAACCGGGTGTGAAGGGTCCCGCCCAACGGGGAAAAAAACTAGCAGCAAGGGAAGGTCCCGCCCCGTGGGAAACCCAACAGCAACAGGAAATCCCGCCTTGCAGGAAAAAAATAGCAGCATGCCCAGAATCCCGCCTTCAGAGAAACCAGCAAGAGAAGGCGAAACCGCCTAGCGGGAAAAACCAGCAGTACGCCCAAGACCTACAGACAAACCCACGACCCCCCATCGGGGAAAACCAACATGCCCTGAACCTACAGAAAAACCCGCGAACTCGTGGATCCCGCCCAACGGGAAAACCAACAGCATGCCCAGAAGAACACAACCCCTGTCTAACAGGAACCCCGATCTGGGATGCAAGCTGCAGAGAAGAGACAGGGAAGCTGTCCCATGAGCGTCCATGACTGAGAAGGATTTTGACGGGTAGAAAAAATAGCGGAAGCCATTGCATTGTAATATCTTGAGCCCCCATCCCAAGATCAAACCCTACAAGGAAACAAGCCATTAAAACCACCATCAAGAAAACTTCTAGCCCCACCATTGTCTGTCAGGGAATGGATCCAAGGAGAGATGTAGTTGCATGCATGGGCACCCCCCAGAACCCAAACAACAGACTACAGAAAGATCCCTGAGATCCATCCACAAGAACAAACAAACCTTGGATCTACAAGGAGATCCCAAAGACAAGGGTTTCATGGGGCGACTGAGAAAACCATCTACGGGAAAAGGCGCCCCCCGAAGCCAAAAGAACGCAGATGAATATCCCGAGCAGCAACCAGAAAACCAAAGCCAACCCTCTTCCAACAGCCCTGAAAGCACACTAGAAACCCATCGAACCAAGAAACTCAGGGCAAGAAACCACCAAACCCTCCTTGCAGACCAGCAACCCCGTCAAGAGGGAAACCTGAGAAAATAGGGGAACCTAGAAACTAGGCCTGAGAGCAGACCCGGGAGGGGGGCAGGGAAATGGAGAAGTGGGACTGGTTAGTCCCAGGGAACCTGGTGCTGAAGCCATCCCTCCCTTGCCCTAAATTATTTAAATATTTATCAAATATGAGTCTCTACAGTTTTGATAGATGTCATTAAAACAATTAGTGGTTTGAAGTATGTTTGGCCTCCATTTTTATGGACAAATAATGATTATTTAGGGGTGTTCTTATACACATTTTTTTTTTTTGCTTGTAAAATTATTATACTTTAGTTAGAATAATAGTTTTTTTTCAAAATAAAATAAAATAAAATGGTTATATATAAAAAATTTAATGATTTTTTTTTTTATTGATAAAAAAAAAGGGTTGAAGGGCCCCAAACCTTTACACAGAGTTCAAAATATGTACAAGATAAAACAAGATAAGATCATACAAATGCAATATAGCTCTATCTTAGTAAAACAAACAAATCTGGGCTAAACCTATTGATGGAGAAGCTGAAATAATATTCCTCCCGTTGTCCTTCTATTTAACATGGCTGATGCAGTGCTCAATGCTTTACATAACTGATAAAGAAACTGCTAACAATAATGTAATTTAGTGTGCTTCTACTTTGCTCTGCCCTCTTTAATTAATATTAGATTAGATTGATTTAAAATTATGGTTTCATTGTTTGATTAGAAGTTTAATTTATAAATTTTGATAAAAAAATTAAACTTATTTAATTAATGATAATGCTTTATACATACAACTATAAATAATTGTTGGCGTTTATGCGGTCTAATCAAATATATTTTTATGAGAAATATATTTTTAAAATTTTGTTTTTATCATTTAGATTATTTTATTTGTATATTTTTTTGTTGCTTGAGAAAAAAGGATTGTACTTGGGTTCCGTCCTTGACAACTCACAACTCTCTCCTTTAGAGCTTGAGAGTTTACAAACACATTCAATTCTCATCTCAATTGAGTTTTTATAGCTAAATACCTACATTTTTTCATAAAATATCTAAATTCGATTTTTCATTTTCTGGATCTTCTTCAATTTTTTTGTAAATACAAATATTCCAAAATATTGCATTCTTCTTCTTGACATTTTCTTGCAGTAGTTTTCACAATACCAAAAATCCACCTTTATTGCCTATGCACTACATCTTAATAGAGTAATAGTTCTAAAACTTTGTATTTTCATAGTCTGCTTTACTAGATTTGGATTGTTAGTTTCCTTCTTATTCCTAGGTACCATAGTATTCCACCCTTCTTACACATGTTTCATCCTTGAAACATGAGAAGAAATTAAATAATATGATCTTGTAAGCAATGCTGGCAATTGATACCAATCTTGATCATCCATCTATCCAAGTACAATCTTGATTAGTGGGGGTCTTCAATGATGCCAAGTTACCATAATGCCACTTGAATATCCATAATTACTTTGTTGGATCCATGCTTCGTTAGCATATGTTGATATTATTCCATTATTATTAAAGTGCATACATTATTGATAGTGCATAGGTGGTTAGGTAGAAGCTAGTTAGGTTGGTTTTACTTTGGAACGACCTACATTTTGTACTATTTATTCACCTTCATTTTCAATACAAAGTTAATCCTCACATTCTCTTATATGGTATTAGAGCGAAGACAGTTTGGGCGCGTGATAATTGACACATTTTTTGAGGCAACGGTCTGGGTGAATCTGGGCACAAGTGAACTGACAGTCGAATCAGGGCACAAATCTCGGAGTGGGAATCTTGGATAGGCATAGACAAATAGGGCACAAATCCTGATGAGTGGGACCCTTGGTCTGAGCATGAACCCTGAGATGGATACGTGGTGGGACTAGCTGATGTGGACTGCATAGGTTCACTATCTTCTGGCTGACATGGACTAGATCTTGAGGAGCATGTGACAACTGCTGCCTTGGCAGGGTGGTGATGTTACACTTTGCATATGTGGCGAGCATTGGTTCATTGATAATATAGCAAGCACTGGTTTGCTGGTGATGTGGTGAGCACAGGTTCTTTGTCTTTTGTGGCATATTCTCCCCGATTTCTCGAAGGCAATTGATAACCTACGAGCGCAGCCTTGGTTTTAAATCCTCCAAATGCACCGCACGGTGCATGTGGGATAATTATCCTTTTTTTTTTCTTCTCTTTTCTAGTGGAGAAGACTTCAATACAAATACTATCAGTCTTTGTTCCTATTCAGAGCAATAGTCAGACTGGTTGGTCGGGGGTTCAACCCCACGCGTGCCCAGAAACAGTTTTTTGTAGTACAATATTTTTTTTGACCATTCTTTGGCCAAGGCAATTAAGATAATGTGTTGTTTTTCTCTTTGTTGGGAGCACTAGCCTGACTGGCTAGTCAGACCAATGGAAATGTGCTACACTACGAGAGGTTGAGGGTTCAAACCCCGTGCAATGCAAGTACAAAAGGATTTTGTTTTTCAAAGTGGTGAAGACAAACAAAGGTTTTTTTTTTTAAATACTTACCCTATTTTTTTTCAAATTCCATCAAAGACAAAATAGGGAATAATTGCAAAATTTCAAGAACCTTAGTGCATTTTTTTCCACAAGGAGGGATAAACACAACAAGATTTGCACATTTTTTTTTTGCAAACTGAAAGGGTTCTCAAAATTCCATCAACACCTTGTTTATTTTGCAAACAAAAGGGGGGACAAAACAATATTCTTTTTTGCAAAATTCTAACACAAGGGGGGAATTGTGAATATCATTTTTTTGCAAACATAAAACAATTTTTTTTGCAAAAGTTATTGTAAAAAGGTGCATTTTTTGTTTCATTTGACACCTTAAAATTGACATTGTAGGTGTATTTTCGATGGTATCCAACACCTATATTTAAAATTTGTGGGTACTTTTTGATTGTATGCTGCATTTAATTTTCTATTTTTGCACTTACATCATAAAGTTAAAATTTAAAAGCACATAAGACCCCAAATTTTAAACCTTTTTGTGCAATTTATTGCATAGCAACATTCGGTATTTATGATACCTCTGGCCCACACTTACAAGTAAATTTGTCATGTTTTGGGATACTGTATCTAACGCCTAATATAGTTGCAACAACGACATCTGAGCTATTGTTCTCTATAAATAATCAGGGATAAATAAGAAAAGCCAATTGTATTCTGATATTCACTCCATAAAATACCCTAATTCATTCATATTGCTTGGCTTAATTTCCTCTAACTAATCATCCTTTTTTTGAAGGGTTTTTAGGTAGGTGCCATCAATTTGAGTGAATTCCATTTCACGTACTCTTTGTAAGTATAAAGAAATGGGGACCATTTTGGTGAGATAAGGAACCTTCACAATGGCCTCTGTACACAAATATCTTTCAGATTCACAGTTGCTTAAAGGTTCCAATTTTGCTCCATGGAAAACCAAAATGAGAGTCATTATACAGGTTGAAGATTTGTGGGATGTAGTTACTGGCACTACAAAACATCCGACTACAGCAGGTACAAATCAATATGAATATAATAAAAGGATATAAGGTCCCTCATGTTTATCATGCTTGCTACTACTAATGAGATACATCCTCACATTTGTGATGCTAAAACTGGTAAATATGCTTAGATCATCCACTTTGCTCGTGTGCTTATATTTCTTAGAAGGGAAGCAACATCAAGTACCTTTTGAGTTGAGCTCAACACGTGCCAAAAGACCGTTGGAGTTGGTACAAACCGATATGTGCGGTCCTATGCCAAATAGTTTGGGGGAAAGGAGTATTTTTAGTTGTTTTTTTATTACTACTCACAGAAGATGTGGGTTTGTTTTCTACAATTGAAGTTAGAGGCCTTTTTGTATTTTCAACAGTTTAGGAAAAGTGTTGAGAAGGAAGTAGGATGTTCTATTAAGACCCTCTGCTCAAATCGGGGGGGGAATATACCTCAAACAAATTTTCCACATTTCTTAATTCACATGGGATTAAGAGGTAGCTTATAACAACCCATACTTTGTAGCAAAATGGGGTTACTGAGAGGAGGAATCGTTCCATCATAGAAATGGTTCGTTGTATGCTTACATGGGCACATCTTGAACAACAGTATTGGGTAGAAGTTGTCAGTACAATAATGCACCTCCTGACTAGAGCACCCACAAAATATCTTAAGGGAATAAATCCACAAGAATCATGGAGTGGTATAAAACCCTCCATTTCTCATATAAATATTTTTGGGTGTAAGACATTCATGCATATTCCAAAAGCAAAGAGAAATAAGTTAGATGAGAAATCCTTATAGTGTATTTTTATTGGTTATAATGAGCATTCCAGGGGATATTGTTTGATAGATCCTAAAACCAAGAAAAATTACACTAGTAGAGATGTGGTATTTGATGAAGCTTTCACACTAGATAACACATCTTCAGCAGTATACTTGGATGAAGAGGAGCCTAAAAAATAGACTCCTCCCCCACAGAAAAAGATTCCAAATTGGTATACAAGCACAATGAGAGATTAATAATTGACTGCACCTCCAAATCTATCTTTAGATCAACCTCTCACATGAAGTATGACTCAACAAATAAGAGCATAAACATCAAATTTAGCAGAAACATCAACTTTAAAGGTTGACGATATTTACCAACACTTTGAAGAACTTTTTGTAGATGCAGAGGAAGAAAGAGAAGAAGATATGGATGTGGATGATGATAGGGGTTTTACGTCTTCATTGGATGAACATGAACCTACCACAGTCCAAGATGCACTTAGTTAGCCTCAGTGGAAGGCAGCTATGGATGCTGAACATATATCTCTCATCAAAAATAAAACTTGGAAGCTAGTTGATCTGACTTCAGAAAAGAAGTCCATTGGCTGAAAATGTGTATACAAAGTGAAGTATAAGGTACATGGAATGATAGATAGGCATAAGATCCACCTTGTTGCAAAGGGCTATGTACAGAAAGAAGGCATTGACTATGAAGAGACTTTTGCACCCACTATTAGAATGACTATCATTCATGTACTTTTTGCCATGGTAGCTCAGTTAGAATGCAAGCTACATCAAATGGATGTAAAAAGTACCTTCTTAAATGGTTATATCAAAGAAGAAGTGTATATGACTCAACCAAAATAATTTGTGGTTGAAGGCCAAGAGCAAAAATTTTACAAATTGGTTAAATCCTTGTATGGGTTAAAACAAGCTCCATGAGCTTGGTACATAAAAATGGACAATCACCTATTGCAGCATGGATTCAAGAGAATTCCTTCAGATGCTAATCTCTATATCAAGAAAAATGGTTCTAACATAGTGATTTTAGTACTCTATGTTTATGATCTGATTATCACTGGCAGTTCAGAGAAATTGATAGATGCAGTGAAAGGTAACTTAAAAAAATAATTTGAAATGATAGATCTAGGACTTCTTCATTATTGTCTTGGTTTAGAAGTGGCACAAAAAAATAATCACATTAGAGTGACACAAAAAAAATATGTCGACATTAATTGAAAAATATTGCATGACTGATTGTAAGCCTAAAGCAACTCCAATGGAAATAGGGCTACAGTTATCGCAATATGATAAATCTCCACAGGTAGATGGTACTCTCTAGCACTAGTTGATTGGGAGTCTCATATATATTACCAACACCAGGCTAGGCATCAATTTTTTTGTGTCATTGGAAAATAGCAAAACAAGTTCTTCATTATGTCCGTGGTAGTACAGAATATGGCCTGGAATACAAGAATGACAACTTATTATTGCAAGGTTACACTAACTCTGATTATGCCAGGTCATTTGATGATAGCAAATCCACTTATGGATACATTTTCATCTTGGCTCTAGTCCTATCTCTTGGCACAATAAAAAGTAGCATGTGGTTTCTTTATCATCTACAGAGGTAGAATATTACACAGCACGTGGAGAAATCTGCGAGGTGATATGGTTACGTAACATTCTTGCAAGTATGGATATTCCCAAGAAACTTCCAATTCACTTGTTTTATGACAACCAAAGGTGTTTTGAAGCTCGTCAAGAATCCAGTGTTTCATGAATGCACCAAACACATTGACACTCAATGTCATTTTATTCAATATGAAGTTCCAAAACACAAAATATAGCTCCAGTACATTCCCACCGATGAACAGGTTGCGGATATTTTCACTAAGGCACTTGGATGTGTCAAATTTGAGTTGTTTTGTAACACTTTGAATTTCAAAATAATGTAATAAGGGGGGATGTTAGCGTAGGTTGATATTATTCCATTATTGTTAAAGCAAATACATTACTGATAGTGCAGAGGTGGTTACGTAGAAGGCGGTTAGGTTGGTTTTACTTTGGAACCGTCTACATTTTGTACTATTTATTCACCTTCATTTTCAATACAAAGCTAATCCTCACGTTCTCTTATATTCTTCTACTACTCTACTTTGGTATTTTGAATGGTTGATCTTGTTGTTCCTTGACGCATATGCTCCCCTTTAAAATACAAAATCACTATTATTTTTTGGCCAAACACTGCCATACTTAATGCCTTTTTAACTCCTTATAGATCCATAAATTGATTACCTAAGCCATGAATCTAATATTATTGTTGCTTAGGGTGGTGTGGGTGGTGATATGCTGCAACCTTAACCTGGAATTTTGTTTTCTTTTATTCTTCAACAATTTTTTTATATATTTTAAATTCTTCCTCATGATCTTCTCTCTTGTGTTGTTCTTTTGATGTGTCCTTGTGCACTTTTGAAAAAACTACCTTAAATTTTGATGTTACTTCTTCCATAGAATTTTTTGTTGTTTCTATTATAGATTCAACTTTTGAGTCTTCTATTGGTTCTTCAACTTGTTCCCCTACCATAATTATTTTTTGCTTCTCCTTGGATCCTTACTTTTAAAGCATTTCTTTCTAAATGCAACCATAAACCTGCATAATAGAATTTTTAGATTCAAACAACTTTTTGTCCATTTTCTAGCTTATCTTCCACCAAATATTTAGTTCCCTGTGCTTGCACATTGTTAATTCATTTTTTTCTTCTATCATGTCCTCTTTATTCATTTCTTTCTATTTCCTCTAAATGCTTTTTATTTCTTTTTCAAATCCCTTGATAGTGACCTTCAAACTAGTTTTACTCAAGGATACATGCTCTAGTTTATCTGAAGTAAAATTATAATTCTTTTTCTTAGCAAAACTTGCCCACCAATAATAAACTTCCTCTCTTGCAAAGGTGGCATTACCAAACATAGTTACCTAAATATAGAGTTCTTAACTTCATCCACCATTCTCAAACATTAATTTCATCCTCTCTAGTGAATATTAGAAACTCCATGACCTCAAACAAAAAAAATCCCAAACAAACTAGGATTTTGAAAAAAATAGCATATCAAAAAATAATACTTTTTAAATTTGTTCTATTCCTTGCTATCAACAAAAAATTCTTTAGTTTTTTTTCAAAATGATTATATACTACAACCGATTTGCTTATCTTGATTGACATATTTGTGATTTCATTATGTGCGATTTGAAAAAAATATCGCTTGTCTTGTTCCGGATGGCTAGCTTCACAAGGTTGTATCTCCCCCAATACTACTTGAATTCCTTTATATAGCCACTCATTTTAAATCTCTTAAAATTCTACACAAAATGGTCCAAGAATCATAAAAATAAAACACACCGTCACAAAGATATAACTTTTAAAAGATGAGATATTTTTCAAGAAAATTTTACCCTAAAGTTACCATTGTTTTGGATGGTTGTCTTCATATGGTCGTATCTTCCTTAATTTTGTTCAAATTATTTTGGATGACCACTCATTTTAAAGCTATTCAATTTCTAAACAAATTGGTACAATAATAATCTAAATTATACAACTTCATGCAAATATATAGCTTTCATAAGATTATGTTAGGAGTTATTTCATCATAGACCATATGAGAAGTCAAGTAGTATAACCATAACTCATAAGGTACATGCATGTAGTATATGACAAGGAAGTTACAATTTTATTTGTTTTTATTTGGAGGTTTTCTATGCCTAATTTAGGCATCCTATGTACTTAAATACCCTTCACTACCATAATACAATTCATTCAAAGCTTAAGTTCTAACATGTGGTATCAAAGTAGGTAGAAGGAAGAAATAATTCTCCTTTTGATCCTCTTCTAGTTTCAACATAAAGAAATCCAAGGTGCACTTAGCTTGAGAACAATTTTAAGTTTGAGATAAGAAGTTTTAAGGGTAAAAGTACCCTGTATAAAATTATGATTTATGAAGTAAAATTCCACAAGAAAATTCTTTAAAATATTGAAAGGTTTCAGGGTGGAAAATCCCTACCAAAGGAAAATTTAAGGAAGAAAAGGAATCTATTGAAGGCTCAATAAAAGATTACAAAAAGAAGCCATAAGAAGCTCCTTAAGAAGAAGACTAATAAGCCATTGTAATTTATTTGCAAGAAGAAAATTTAGCACTAACAAATCCATTTGTAGCTCCTTAAAAGTTGTATGAAAAAGAGCCATTTGAAGCTATTTTTAAAATTTTCATAAAGAAGTGTTTTTAAAAGGCATTGAAAAAGAAAGTTTGAAGGAAATTTGAAATAGCCCATTGAAGCTATTTGTAGTATTACAAACATTCCAAGAGAACATATTAAAGGGGAAGTTTAAAGGATTGCATAATTCTTTCAAAGGCGCTTCAACATTTAGAACCAAAACCAAGAAGGTAAATAATTTTTTTCAAAAGGTGCTTCACCATTTTAGAACAAATATTTGACATCAGATTAAACGTTCCAACCAAAATGAGTATTTAATTTATAATACAATGCCTAAGCAAGAAATTTGTGAAAATCATGGCTAACAATCATAATAGAAATATTAAAAAAAATAATGGATTATCCAAAGGTTAAAGTCTCATGAACTGTAGCAAAGTCATATTTATAAAAGAAACAAAGGGTTACCTGACACCACCCATCCAGTGCAAGTCTTTGACATCTATCTAAAGATAGAGACGTTTGCATAAAGGAAGAAGTACCTTATGAGAAAACAAACTTGCTAAACATGCAAGTCTCGTGTTATTTAACACTTTATTAAAATATATTTAAGCAAGCACTCTATGAGAGTGAGTATTAAGAGAAGAAAAGCAACCCTCTAACATTTAAGAAAACGCTCTAAGAGTGTGAGTATTGAGAGAAAAAGTATTGAGAGAAGAAAAGTAGCACTCTACCAATAAGTTCTAAGAGAAGATATGAAAGAGAAGTATAATAGAAAATAAGAGAAGTAGCAAAAAAGAGAAGCATTGAAATAAAATAAAAGGGAAGAAAAGAAACACAACAAAGAAAAATTTTCTAAGAGAGTGGTAATAGAGAGAGTATCATTGTAGGAAAAGAAAGAAAGTACCTTGCTATTCTCATGGATGTTGTTGCATTGTCCAAGTTGAATTGGGTTGTCATAAACCCTAAAGGAAATAAGAAACTTGTATTTGAGCCATTGTGGATGAAGTATATCATCCTATATAGATGTTGTGAAAGGAGACAAGAAAGTTGAGCACCTAAAGGTTAGAATTCTTGCCTGAGGTGATTGAACAATGAAAAGCAAGAAGGACAAATTAAAAAAAACAATTATTAGATATTGCAAAATTAAATTAAGATGTAAATCAAAAGTTTTAAAGGAGCCAAGGAATTAAGACATTGTGTTTCCCAAAGAAAAGAGTGCACAAGCAAACGAAAAGGTATTTATGGTGGAGAAGGAAACAAAAGGTATAAAATTATGAAAAATCTGGTTCATTTAAGAGGAGCATATTAGTACAAAAAAAGGGGGATATATTATTCTTTTAGAAAATATATTATTTTTAAAATAGAAAATATAAAAGCAAATATTCCAAGAGGAAGAAACATTCCCTCTATTCAATAAGACACAATTTTGTTGTGCTTTTGAAACATTAGTTGAAATCTAAGTATAGGCATATATATTTAGAAATTAGTACATTATAATAGGTATTTATAGGTTGAATTACCACTCAAAACATGGATTGTATGATCTACTATAGGACAAAGGTATAACCACCATCATAATCCATATGATAGGGCATGTGAGTTAACCACCCTTCATAAGGTTCAAGCATGTGGTATAGGATAGAAGTAGTTATATGTTAGTTATGCCTAAATAAGGTATCCTATGCACTTTAAATACCCATCATTGTATAATGTAGATCATTTGAAGCTTAAGTTATAACATGTGGTATCAGAGTAGGTAAAGGAAGAGCCAACTCTCCTTTTGATCCTCCTCTAGATTTAACATAGTAAAAGCCAAGGAGCACTCTGTTTGAAAAAAAAAAAAAAATTGAAAGAGGAAAAGTTTTTAAAGGGAAATTTATTCTTCAAATAACTATTTGAAGAAAAGTTTTAAGTTTTCGAGAAAATATTTTTTTCAAGGGTAAAATTACCCTCATAAGTTTGTAAATGTGAAGAGAAATTCAATGAAAAAGTTTTTTAAAATTATTAAAAAGTTGTAGGGTGGAAAACCCTTGCTAAAGGTAGTTTTAAGCAAGAGAAGGAAGTAAATTTGAATATCCTTTTTTAAATTTTATAAAGATATTTGAAGAAGAGTTGAAATAGCCTATTGAAAAGGTATTGAAAGAAATTTGAAATTAAAGGCTCATAGAGCCAATTGAAATTTTAAAAAATAGTTGAAAACAAGGCTAAAAATATAGCCCATTTAAGACATTTGAAAGGCATTTAAGAGAAAGTTTGAAGAAATTCTAAAAGGCTAAAATTTAGCCCATTGAAATCAATTGAAAATAAAATTGAAGTGATTTATTGAAATTGAAAGGCATTGAAAAGAAACTTGGTGAAATTTTTTAAAAGACATATTTTTAAGAAGTTTTGTGAAAGGTGTTGAAAGCATTCTATAGAGAAAGAGGTCTAAAGCTTCTTTCGAGAACCTATCAAAGGATTTAAAATTATTGAAGTCTTGATTCTTACCAAAGGTAAAGGTATAAACATTCTAAGATAACATGATAAAGGCATTTTGTAAATTTACCCATAGAAATCATAAGGAGTCTAAAAGAACAAAGTAAGCAATAGAATATAAAGTAAACTAAAAAATGGTCTAGTAGAAGGATAGCATGGATAAGACATTAAAAAATGTTCCAGTAGAAGGATAGCATGGAGAATAATTGAGAACAAAGATCAAAATTTAAAAATGTCCTACTAAAAGGATAACATGAAGGAAACATTAATTAATGTGAAATAAAAATTGTTTCAATATAAGGAAAGCATGGTCAACGAGCCATAATAAGATATTTAACATTGATGTCAAGTCGTATTTCACCATGAAGCGCTCATAAAATAGGTGGTTATCATATAGTCTCAAAAAAGAAGAAACTATTTTGAAATTAAGAAAGATATTTGTTAAAAAAGGTACCCATGAATCGAAAGATAGAGATTCTATGAAATTTAAAACTACAATATAAAATTTCTCTTGATAGGACAAATTGGAAATTGCTCAAAGCATCTCAATAATAGAGTTGTGAGAAAATAAAATATTCAAGCAACAACCCAAAAGGAAACCTTGATGACAACCCAAAAAGAAACTTAAAGGACTCGGGTGACAACATAAATAGTAATGGAAAGGTAACCTGGACAACAACCAAATCACAACCTGGATAAATGAAATATTAATAGAGATATTAAATAATGCCTAAGGAAATTAAGCAAGAAATTGAGCAAAACATGTGAGATCGTAACTGCATCAAGTCTAAAATACTGCCATTATGTCAACTCAGTTGGAAAAACTAAGAGGGTTGCAAGTACAAAATGCTAGCAAAATCCTACCATCACAACAAAACAAAGGAAAGTTAAAAATAAAGGTGATAAAATTTTCAAGTAGAAAAGGCAGTGATCATAGGTTTAAAAAAATGGCACAAAAATAAATTAAACATATATTTCAAAGAGTAAGTGAGATTATTGAGTTATTTTGAGTACCTTATTTTATAAGGTAGAAATAAGAGAAGTATCCTTGATTGAAAGAGGCATAATTATTGGATTTGAAAATTAACATTTGAAAAGAGAAGAGGAAGGGAATATTCCATAAAGAGGAAGTAGCATTCCTTTTATTTTGCAAGATAGAATTCTCTCACATTTTTTGAATAAATATTTGAATTCTGAGTATAGGTGTATATATACTCATTGGAAATATTTTTTGAAAAGAGCTCAATAAAAGAAGAAGAATAAAGATTTTTTTGAAAAGGGCTCAATAAATGAAGAAGAATAAGATTTTGTAAAGGTTTACTATGACTAGTAAAGCACTAAAGTTCTTATTACTGGATTCTTAATTATTAAGAGAAAACATATATGCAACATGAAAGACCAAACTCAATATTAGAGTTTGAATAAGTATTAGAAATGGTGGATGGAAGCATTAACCATCCTACTGAAGAAGGAGAAGATAGAGAAAAGTTTAAAAAGGCAAACAAAAAGGAAAGACTCATCATCATGTTCTAAGTAGCAGTTGAGGTCTAAGCATGCATTAGAGATACAATCATAGCCAAGGATGCATAGGAGAAGTGATGGAAATTTTGCTATATTATCTCATAGATCAATACCTCAAGATCTAATAACAATCACATAAAATGTATTCAAATAATAACATCAATATTTTACAACAAGAAATATCACTATTATATTCATAAATCATAATATTTTATCAAAAATCAAATTGATTATAAAATTCCATACAATCCATGGATCTTAGTCTTCGTTATATAACCTTACAAAGCAACTCTTCAATACTCTCAACTATTGATTTCCTCAAACATTTAGGAGATGCAACCTTTCACATTCCTCACTTATGGCAAAAATCTCATAATTACATGAATCTTAACTTTAATACATGACACCTAACACCAATGACTCTTCACTTGCTCACTTGTCACTTTACACTCTCACAACTCACACTTCACACCTTACACTTACACACTTGCACTCTTGACACTTTGCACACTTTATTACATTATACAACACTATCACACTTCAACACATACATTAAAAAAATATAATACACACTTTTAAACTAATATTTACAAATGCACCCCATGGTACTTTAATGTAATATCTCCAACACTCCCCCATATTACATTATTTGGCGTGAATACTTTTAGTCTTCAATTTTATCTTTTGTCTTTTTCTTGTTTCCATCCATAGATTTTTCCTATTGATTTTGTTTGATATTTTTCCAATGTGATTGGTTGAATGCCCTATTACTTGTTCTTTTAAGAAATTAAAAAATGCATCATTATGTTTTTCTTATGATAAAATATGATCTAAAACTTCTTGTGATAATCCCATTACATCCAATACAAATATTCCATTCTTGTTGGAACCCATAGCTTCAATTTTATTTTGTATCTTGATGGAACACTTATTTTTTCCATTGATATATTTAAATTCCATAGTTATTCCTTTGTCAACCAATTGAGTTACTGAAATAAGGTTATTTTTTAAACCTGGAACATACAATACATCTTTTAACATGCATTCAGAATATGGGAAACCAAGTGCAACATTGTTGAATCCTTGTACATGGTAAATCTTATCATCCACTATTTTTATTAGAATGTTTGGTTTCATCTGTAATGAATCAAACCAATATAAATTTTTGGTCATGAATCAAACCATGTATCTTCTTCATTTAGCATATTTTGATGAATTTCATGTAATCTTGTCACATTTCTTTGATAATATCTTTAGGTTTGAATATTTCTTCTCTTAGAATTTGTTCCTTGGAATTTATATGACCTTTGTGACGCATTCATTTTGAACAACTTTAAATCCTTTGATGTAGGTTGCCTTATTTTTCCTAAATTTAATTAAACAATTTTCTTAAACAATTATGACTCCCAAAATTTAATTTCAAATGCAATTTTGCAAATTTCAAATTTCTTTGGCAAATTTCAATTTCATCAATCTTCAAATCATTCATTAATTTCACATTTATCAAATAATCAAATCATTCATAAATTTTCAAATTCAAATTTTAAATCCCTTTTATCTCCCAAATTCAATTTTAATTTTACAAATTCTTTAATTAATCAATCAATCTTCTCGTTCATTATTTCACTCATTTCATTCCAAATTCATTCATTCCAAGTTCAATTCTTATACCTTACAAATTTAATTCACAATTAACTTTAAATTTTAATTTCATCCAAAAAATAATTAATTCCATCTTCAACTCGAACTTCAAATATTTTTTTTCCTTGTGTTCTCTTTTAAATGTCAAACTCACATTCATCAATCAATTTTATATTCTTTCACTTTTCTTATATCCCCCAAAGCAATTTAATCCCTCCTTTATTTTCCTCCATCATCCATTTCATTCATTCATTCATTCATTTATTAACTTTAGTTTCTCCTTCTCTCTCCCAAAGCATAAATCAAACAATTATTTAATTGCTTACACCTTATAACTCCTGGAATATAAAATATGCCCAAAATTGAATAATGTTACCCTGAATTTAACTCTTACCTCAATAATAGCAGCATGCTCAATCTTTTGACATGTTAGGGTAAAGTATAATTAGCAAATCTCTACCAAGTGTAACATTGGATTAGGCATTTCAAATATTTGAAGTACATTACTCTTACAAATTTCTCCTCTTCCCTCTCTGCTCTATGAACTAGTCTCTATTACTTAACCATGAGCTTCTAGAAATAAATTTAAATCTACTTTGTATTGATTCTTTGGTGCTCCTCTGGATCCTCAGTGTTCCTATATTTCTTTGGATATCAAGTGGATAGTGTCTTCAAATAATTCTCTATATCAATACTTCAAATACAATTTTCACAACATCTTCAAATCATTCTGCTCATAGTCCGTCAAATGCACCTTTCCTTCCTTCACAATGTAGCAACAATTTTCTCATATTTTTGCTCTTCAAATAAGCTCACATTCTTCCTCAAAATATGGATACTCATATTCTCCATATCTTGAAACTTGTTCTCTCTTTTATTTGTTCTTCACAATGATGTCTCTAGGACAAAATTTCTCTTTGGTTGTTCTTCAAATCATCCTTCAACACAAATCATCCTTAACGTTGCAATCTCTCCTCTCTGATTTTTTCAACACCTTTAGTCCTTCAAATTCTCTCCAACTCATCCATTTCTTCTAAAATACTCTCCAAAAAAAATTTCCTCAACTCTTTCAATAATATCCTCCTCAATCAAGCATTAAGCTTGTCCTCAATATCTTTACAATAATTTCTTCAATCTATAATAACCTCTCTCTCATAGAGTCCACTCAATGTGGCTCTAATACCATTGATGGCAATTTTTCTAGATTATTTCATAGGTCAATATCCCATGATCTAATATCAATCACATAAAATGTATTCACATAATAATATAAATATTTTACAATAAAAAATCTCACTATTATGTTCATAAATCGTCAAATATTACATCAAGATCAAATTGATTACAAACTACAATACAATGCATGGATATTTATCGCTATTAAATAACCTTGCAAAGTTATTCTTCAATACTCTCAAATATTTCTCTTATCAAACATCCAAGAGATGCAACCTTTCATATTCCTCATTTATGATAAAACTCTCATAATTACACGACTCTTCATTTTACATCTTGTCACACATTTATGAATCTTTACTATCATACTTGAAACCTAACACCTATGACTTTTCACTTGCTCACTTGACACTTTGCACTATCACAACTCACACATCACACCTTACACTTGCACTCTTGACACTTTGCACACTTTATTACATAACATATAACACTCTCACACTTTGACACATATATTAGACAAATATAAAACACACTCCTAAACTAATATTTATAAATGTACCCCATGGTACTTTAATGTTACCAAATAATTTAATATCTTCAACAAGAAGTTGAAGATAATATTTAAAATTCCTCCAAAGTCATCTCCATTGTCTAAAAATGAAGAGTGGAGAAAAGTTGAAAAGATATAGGAAAATAATAGAAAAATTGTGAGCATCATTGCAAGCACTAACTTAACTATCTAATGAAATGTTAGTTCCTATTAATTTTATATCACTCCAATACAAGTACAATGTATTTGTGACTAAACCAAATGTTATTGAGCAAACACCAAGCTTTGGGAAGCTGGTGAACCTACCTTAAAAAGTAGAGGCCTTGCATACTACAAAAGAAGAACAATTATTGGTTACAAGTCAAAGAGGGAAGCAACTATTTAGAAGAGGTATGAGATCTCCATGGTGATTCCAACAAAGAAATAATTTTTAGAGAAATTAGAATCAAATGATTGGTTCTCAAAGAAGTACTTTATACATGCAAAAGATGTGTGATCATTGTGAAATAAATGGTTACACTATGAAGGATTGTTGGCATATTCCTGTCAGAAATGGATACATTACACAAGAGATGAACCAACAACAAAATAGGTCATATTTAGAACATGAAAATCAAATTTAGAAAAAGTTACATCAAAGTAATATAGCCAAAGAAGAAGAAAAAATCAATAAATTGAAGAAGAATAACATGTGTTTGTTGCACAAACATACTTGAGATAACACAACAATGTTTGGTATAACTCCAAACATATGATAGACTAGGATAGTTGGATGCATTCAAATCATCCAAATTATCATTGGAACAATGCAACTAGGAATACCAAATATCAAGGACCCAAGAGTGAAGAAGTACACTTGGAATGTGATTTTGCATCATCAATAGAAGTTTTTGAAGATAGCAAAGAGAATTAAAAATTAATGTAACAAACGTTGAAGGTTCAACCATAAATACCACATTAAAGAAAGTGAGATTACATATCATGCCACAAACATATTCTAAAAATGAATAATGCAAAGAATAAGCAAAATAAGAGTAATCTAACTCCATCAAGTGACAATCAAAGCTTGAAATGGATATTAGTTTGAAAAGAGGATATGACAACATATAAGAAATATTGGATGAGTAAATTATGTGATAGATACATGTTGCATGATAACATCACATTTAAGATCAAAGGGAGTAGGATTATCATAAGCAAAAACTTAATCAAATAAATGAAGCTATGAAAAATAAGAAATAAGCGATTGACCTTACCTCAATGGAAGACATTTATCAAGAAAATATTTAGGAATAAGTCTATGTAGCAGGAGAACACTTGATCTCTTAAACACCTAACATATTCAACAGAGATCCTCCACATTGAGGAAACACATGCTACACTTGAAGACATTGAATAAACATATTTCAAGTATTGAATTCATTGAATAAGTATTTTATAATAAATATATTTTAGAGTGCATTTTCAATAGAATTCAACACTTCTAAGCATCGTAGTAGGAAGTCTACATTAAGGAAGGAAGTTCTTTCCAAAATTCCTACATCAACTTTGAAAATTTTATCAAGTCAGAATATTTAAAATAGATCTTTGACTATGATGTAATAAGGGGGGAATGTTAGGAATTATTACATCATAGTAGGTATTTATAGGTTGAGTAACCACTCAACACATGGTTTCTATGGTCTACTATAGGAAAAAGGTATAACCACCATTATAGTCCATGTGATAGGGCATGCAAACTAACCACCATTCACAAGGTCCATGTGGTATAAGATAGAAGTAGTTACAAGTTTGTTATGCCTAAATAAGGTACCATATGTACTTTAAATATCTAATATTGTATAATTCAAAGTATTCAAAGCTTAATTTCTAACATATATATTCCTCAAAAAGAGCTTTTCAAGGCAATCTCAATAAAAGAAGATTTAGATTTTATAAAGGTTTACTATGGCTATTGGAGCACCAAATTTATTGTTACTAAATTTTCAATTGTTGGGGAGAAACAATTATGCTATCTAGAAGATTAAACTTATGACACAACTTGAGTTTAAGGAATTTTGGAAAGTAGTATATGGAAGAATAACCCATCCTAGTATAGAAGGAGAATATCAAGAAAATTTTAATAAGATAAACAGAAAATCAAGCAATACTAATCATCCGAGTGTCCGTTTTACCCCATTCTTTTTCAAAATGTGCAGAATTGCATGGAGAACTTAAAAAGAATTGCCCTTTGCGTTTACAAGCAAAAAATGCCTCTAGGAGGCCCAAAATTAGCTTTTAATATAATTTTTAGTTTTTGCAACTGAAAAAGTTATCATAACTATTAGTGTAGAACTAGAGTGGGGTTTCTATCTTGGGATAGTGGTTATTATTGAATAACGGGTGCATGATTCCATTTTGGATGCCATTCGAGCTCTTTTTTTAGGGTTACTAAAATAGCAAGTGAGTTGCTAAAAATAGAAAGTGACTAAAATAGTAAGGGGGTAGTGTAGGCTAGTTTTTTCCTTTTTGGGGAGTATATTGTTAGGTATAAAGGGGATGGCAACTAAGTCTATTAAAAATCATTTTATCTCGGAATGAGCAACCAGTTCTAGGGTGCCTACTACTACTACCAATGAATCTATAGTACAATTTTTTATGTAGAATGGTTTGGATATTAAAAAAGCATCAAACTCTTTGATTAAGTAACAAACATGAGTTTGGTAATTTGAGAGATGCCTATCATGACAGTTATATCAATTTTGTACTTGTTTTATCACCAAATTTGAGGCTCTAAAGATATGTACATACTTGACTACCTTCTTGATGGTAAATTACAATCCATGGATCAAGATTTCACAATTAGCAACATTGTAGGTTCAAGAAAATTACAATCAATAAGTAGCAAGACTTAAATTCCCTTTGGGACTAACCAATACAATTTTGGCATCATTACCGTGCTTATATTTTGACTTGTTAAATTTGAGGGTTTATAATTGATCTTTAGTTATTTTTATTTACTTTGTGGGGCCCATACTATCATAGTATTGTATTTAGATTGGATTTCCACATCTATAGTGTAGAATCCCAATTATGGCTTAGTGTATAGAACCTCATTGGTGTTGTACTTATTGATAAGATATTTTAGCTTGGGCTCTCTTTCTATCCAAATATGAATGGCTATGCCATGTGAAGAAAGCCACATATGTGAGAAATAAATTTCCATATATCCATTTAGTGTTCTTGATCAATCACAGTTGAGTAGCATCCCATATGCATTTGGGATATCCACAACATAAATATTGATGCATTACTCTATCATGGTTTCATCAACCAATTGTATATGGTTTTGATATAGCACCCCAACCATATTTACCTTTCTCTTATCTAGTTGAATAACCTTCTTGTTTAAGGAAGTAGGGGCTAATATTAATTTTTAGCTAACAATGTATGACATCACATTGCTAGAAGCACCTGAATCCACAAGGCAATTATTCAAATTTTTACCAATAATTCTAAAAGTCAAAAGGAAAGGTAGAGATTCTTACTTTTATGTGTATATGGCCACCTGAGCATCAAAAGTATTTTTAGTCTTTTTTATTATTTTGGACAAAGAGATTTTTAAGTAATAAATCCTTCTGGTCAGTTAACTGAGCTACCTCAAATAGATAAATATTTGTCTTGGTTTTATTAAGGTATTCAATAATATTATATATAGACCTGTTCTATTATGGGACTTTATCTATATATGGTAACAACTTATTGGATCTTGATTGTACAAACACTACAAGACCCTTAGGTGGGATTGGGTTCTTATTGGCTTGATCATCAAGTGGGATAGATTTTTTGTTGGGAGGCATGAAAGAGGCTAGTGGTTCTTTCCCTTTACTCTAAATAATATAATTGTTACCTCTTTGAAACTATCAATAATCTTGTACCTCTTCTTCCAAGTATTCTTCAAATTCCTCTTCATCCACTCCTAAGAATTCATGTCTTTAAAACTAGGGTTGTCCTTGGGTTTTGATTAGCTTAATTTCTACAATCCTAATTGTTGGGTACTAACTCCAAATTTTCCATCTCTTTTTTGGGTAATATCCAAAGTAGCTTTAAACTTTGAATAGTTAGTTTCACCATGTTCAATTGTGGAATAGACCCTACACCAATTAGGTAGAGAAAGACCAACTAAATTTATCAAAGTGCCTAAGTTGTTAGATTTATTCTAGTTGCTAGCATGATTTGGGACTCCTCCATTGTTTGGAGTGTATTTCATTGATGATTAGTCCTTTGGAAGTTAAAGTTTCTATATTTGGTGTTATTTGTAGGTGGGTTTTGAGAAACTTGCCTTTATAGTTTAAGCATATCATTACTCAAATTTTGAACCATCCTTTGTATGTTACCTAACTCAAGATCCGAGGTGTAAAGATGACTTGGTCCTGGTTGAACTATTACACTATTTGTGGATGTAGATGAGTTTACGAATGTGGGTAAGGTCTATTGATTTTTTCTGGAGGTGTATGATTGAGAATATTTTTTGTAGTTACCTAATTATCCATGCATGTCAAAATGATTTGTTGGTTGCTTAAATTAGGCATCATTTGATATAGGGGCAAAATATTTTCAGAAAGGCTGGTTTTGGTTGGGATACATGACACCTGGTAATTTTTTTAACATGGGATGGTTTTGTGTAAGGACCTGATTTATTAATGGTATTTGATTATAAGCCCCTGGTTGTCTAAGCAAAGGTAATTAATGAAACCAAAATCTTAAGGTTTTACTTTTTGTTCAACCATTAGAGTCTCATTGTATGCTAGTGGTAAGGATGTAATTTGAGGAGCTCTTCTCACAAACATAAAATTTAATGGGTCCAAAGCTCTTTATGAGGGTGTAAGGTATCAATATGGTGTATAATTTATGAAACCTAGGGTGGAATAGTCTCAAGGGTTCATTAAATTCTCTACGGACAAAGGTAAATTGATGATATATCACAACTAGGTCAATGGGTAATCTAAAGTGACTAATAAATGCTACCTCTAGCTAGGCCCAAGAAGTAATAGAGCTTGAAAGTAAGTTGATATACTAGTCATATGTAAACTCATCTAATGTGTGTGGAAAAATTCTATAGGCAACATCCTCATATTTAATTTGTAAATGGATTCAAGCATCTTTGTATGGCTTAATATGATTTTTAGTTAACCTCGTTCCATCATGCCTATACCTAGTGAGATATCTTTTAGTATTCTTAGGTATATCATGTGTAGAAGATAGTATGTTCAAATTAATACTTCCTACTAACCATGGAGTAGGAGTTGCCATTGGTAAACCTTAGAGGATGGCAAAAGGGTCAATAAAAGGGATAATAGCTCTAGGAGAACTATTGGCAATCTAAGAAGTACTAGGCATACCTTTGTCAGTTCTATATCTTATGTATGGATAAAGGCTAAGCAATTCAACTTCACCTATAATTGACTTGGACCTAGTGATGATGGCCTTTGGTTCTAGCTTGATAGTTAAGATTTGTGAGATGAACACTATGCCTATAAAATTTTAATTCTTTAGATCTTTAGGCCCTCCTTCTAGTGGAAATTCTATTGAGTGTGCAATAACACACTCTAACTTCCCTCTCATGTTGGTTCTATTGGGTATGAAGAGACAAGAGCCTAATTGTTGATGTGTCAAGGGTAAGCCAACTTACTTGTAATATAATATATTCCCTCTTAAAAGGTAATTTTATTTTTCCCTGAGGTTTGGGTATGACCAAGTCTTGGCTAACGTGGATAAATCCAGAGGTCGATGGTAGTTGTTCCTTCAAGGGGCCTTTGTTGGTATGACTCTAAGAGATATGCTTCCTAAGCATGATGTCTTAACCTTAAATGTATAATTGTTTGGACAACAATTCCATTGCATTGATATTATAACATACGTAAAACATCAAAGGTTAACTTACAACCCAAAATTGTAACTTTGAAAAACAAAGAATAATCTTAAACAACAAATTTACAAGAATGCAAAATTTTAAACTATATAGAAAAGAGGTAAGTTTAAATCGTGTAAATCCAATTAACATTCATTGCATTCATTTTATTATCTTTTACAATATCAATAACTAACTTACAATTGTACTAAAATTTAAACCACACACAACAGAAAGCTAGTTCAAATGCTTTAAACTGACATTAATCTATTTCTAATCTAAATAGGTTCCAAAAAAAGTCAAATGTTTAAAAGTGTGAGAGAAAAAACATAAAATAAACATGCCTGTGTTGTTTCAAATTTTATTTTGATTTGACAAAAGCAATAATTCTAACTTAAAATTAAATTTGGCTTGACAAGTATTCACACAACTTGAGGTCCAAAATGGTGCTATATTTAGAGGGAAAATAGACTATGAAATAAACTAAGTGCAATCACCATCATCATGAGTAGATTGAACACAAAAATTTAAAATCTTCTATTATGAAATATGTATCATGAAACACTTCAATAAATTAGTAAACAAGGAATAAACTGTCTCATTGGCCAGGTAATGGATGATTTTCAACCCCTTTGTCTGTTTAGTGGGCCATTATCTGTACAATTTTTTTGGCTCTCCACATAACCCGACTTTTACAATTTTTAATTATTCTTACATTCCTTCCCATGGGGCATATCAAATCTTGGATTTTATCTTCAACGCGTTCCTACAATGAGTTTCTCAAGGTTGCTTTGGTTGAACGACCATGCCTAATTAATTTTTAAACTCAACAAAGTTGTAGGCTTACTTAGGCTTGGTTTGTCTCAAGTGGTCAAACTTTTGCTCTTTTGGTCATAACAAGTGGGCTAGGCATTAATTATTGCTACTCCTTGCCACCTTTCACCTTCTGACACCATCTAAGCATTGTTAAATTCACTACGTCCATAGTTTGCAATAAATCAGTTGAGCATTAGTTTCTACTAATTTTATGTTTTGCAAATCTGGATCTACCTAGTCAGCATTAAAACTCTCATTTCCACCATTTTCCCATTCATGAATTGAATTCCTCAGGATCACCTCTTGACCATGCCACTACCATACCTCATTACATTTTCACTTTTTAAAAATTTAGAGATTGCTTGAATCAGGTTAGCATTAAGTGATTAAATTCATGCTCTACCAGCCATATCAAGTGGAATGAATATTGATTCTACAATTCTCGTGCTATATAAATCTCGCTTGCTTGGTCGATATTAAATTCCCATGTTTGTTATTTGTGAATTTTGAGCATGTATGTTAGATAACTTGCAAGTGAAGACTTTATGTGAGGCAACGTCAAAAATTATAGGTGCTACAATTTATTTATTTATTTATTATATATTTTATTTATTTGCTCACTTGTTTTTTATTTCTCCTTTGTGCCATTTTATTTTCACTCTTTTGATTTTTCTCTCCCTACAACTATTTGGCAACATTTTATGTTTCTCGGTAATTTTTTGTGTTTCCCGATAACTCTTTTCATTTTTTGTAATTTTTGTGTTTTTTGATAATTCTCTATATCTTCCAACACCATTTTGTACTTTTCAACAATTTTCTACATTCTCCAGCTATTTTTGTATTTTTTGGCTACTATTTTCTTTTTTTTTTGCTCCACTCTATGTTTTCTAGTCATTTTCTATGTTTTCTAGTTATTTTATGTGTTTTTAGTTCTTTTTGCATTTTTTTACCATATTTTCAGTTTTTAATTCATTTTTGTGTTTTTCGGCTCTTTATGGGTTTTAATATTATTGGCTACACTAAAATCTTATATTTTTCTCCATTCTCCATGAGTAGTTGATTTAATATTGGATAATTGATAGGCTTTTAAATTCTTTACCCTTTGTATTTTGCTTTGAATCTCTGAGTCGTTGATATGAGATTGGACAATTAGCAGGCTTTTAAATATTTCACCCTTTATATATTTTTCAAATTTGTATTAGTCATTGAGTTGAGATCAAACACTTGACGAGCTTTTAAATGTTTTACCCTTTATATTTTCTTCATATCTCTGAGTCGTTGATCTAATATTGGATGGTTGGTAGGCTTTTAAATATTATACCCTTTATATTTTTTTTAATCTCCTTGAGTCATTGATTTTAGATCAAACTAATGGTGTTTTTTTATAATGTTTCATTATATATAACTCTCTCCAATCTCCTTGATCCATTGATTTGAGATTAGATAATTAGCATTGTTTTGTAATGTTTCATTATTTAAAACTCCCTCCAATATTCATGAGTTATTGATTTGAGATTGGACAATTGTTTTCTAATGTTTCATTATTTAAAACTCCCTCTAATACCCATGAGCTATTGATCTAAGATCAGAAAGCTAGCACTATTTTTTAACGTTTCATTATTTAAAACTCTCTCCAATATCTGTGAGTTGTTGATATTTGAGATCGGATTGTTGGTGGAGTTTTGGGGATGACAACTTGGACAACATGCAGGAAACAAGCAATTTTTGGCATCAAACCTCCTTGGAACATAGGCAAAATTATTTTTACCAAAGATTTATTTTTGAGTTGCATCTAATAGAGTGTTTTTTATGAATTTATATTGATTATTGCAAGAGATATGCACCTTGAAAGTTGGCACTGTGGTGAAAGGCAAGTGCCATGGTCAATAGGGCAATCAAACAACATGTTCAAAACATGCCATTTTGGGAGGTCAATTCCTCTCAAAACCTAGGCAAGTTTATATTTGCCAAAAATATCTTTTTAAGACACATCTAATGGAGGTGGTTTCATGAATTTTTTATTGAGATTTGAAGGATATATGAACCTTGAAAATGACACCATCCATGTTGATAGGTTTGTAGTGTCTAAATTTAAATAGGTTTGGGTTGCTATGACTATGGGAACATAGGTATATTGGTCGTCATTGGAAAAAATGATCTTGTTATGATGGGAGAGGTTATTTTCCATTTTGAAAAGATTACCATATGCAATTGTATTAATAAGCACCATGACAAACTTGAGGTATGCAAAAATTGACATCCATAACTAGAAACTTTCAACCGAAAACCTAGGTTTTTTGGACGGTTGACTATTATGCACAAACCAAAGCAAAACAAAAGAAAATTCATCAAGATAAAAAAAAAAGTGGGTCCCCAATCCATTTATATTGGGGCATGTTGTGCAAGCACAACAAAAATACCCTGGTCTAGAATATCTACCAACCTTGATACACTAGTTTTTATCCAAATTAGTCCATATGACAACTCTACCACCTCAATAGCCTTTTGCATAAGGGACAACTACTCCTCATATTCCTCCTCTCTAGTAGAGGGTCTCACTCTAACAATGGGTATACCCCATGCCCTCCTTTGTGTTTCATCTCTCATTGCCCATGCCAACTCCCTCTTCCTCTCTCAAAAGTCTTTTTAATGGAGGGATATCCAAAATTAACCCCTTCAATCCCAACTATCAACACAACTATAGTATAGGATTCTCCTCCATGATATTTTCATGGTGTCCATAGATGCTTCCTACCATAATTCCTCTCTAAACTCAACATTACCCATTATATCATTCAAATATTTTTTCCACGCAACATCTACATCCGAGTCTATCTCATCGAAAGTATAAATTGGTGGTCCAACTATATCATTCTAATTGGTGGTCCTCCTTGCGCAATGTCTTGGGGTAACATATTTTATCTATACTAGAAAATCTCTCATAGATCCAACCCATGATCAATTTTATCGATCCCATATCTACACAACCCATTTACCACAATTGAAGAAGTCATGGACATGTAGCCAGGACAATATTCTCCCAAGCAAGTTGTTTTCCTTGCTCTATCACCATATATGTGTATTAACTAATGTGCAACAAGCGATTAGTTATCTTGTTTCAAAACACTCTTCCCTAAGACAATTTAGAAACTATCTTTTAGATGTCAAGAAACTACCACATCATTATATTTTAGTAGTCCTTCTCTCATACCTCCTAATCTGTTAGGTATTCTTATATGTGTAGGTAGTCATGAACGTAATGTTAATAGTGCTCATAGATATTTTAATATGATACTGATCTCATGGATCACCCCTTCATGCAACCATTTGAAAATGTTCAACCTTGATTCCCATCGATTGAGAACCTTAATTACCACATTACTTTGAGGCTACACATATGACCTCTAGGTAATATTCACCAATACATGCTCCTCAAGGGCCTCCCAATACTCATATACCAATATAGCTAGCACATTTATAATCCAAGAAGGGTCCCTATCCCTCCATAATTGTGTATCTACCATAAAATCATCTTCAACAACATCTAATTGCCAAGTCATCAATAAAATATGCACATTATTAGACACAATCATTTTTTCTAATAGATCACTCTATTTCTATACTTAGAATGAGGGTACCTATGTGCATAATGAAAGCATTGCTCAAATAAGGTTGCTAGAAAAATGTTTAGACGTCAACCAAGAACACTAATAATTGATAGCCAATAAGAGGGTTGCTTGTCAAAAATTGATGCTCTTATAAAAACAACTAAAAAATAAAATTTAAGCATTCGTATGTACAAATTTTACAACAATAGTACCAAAACAACACTTTATAGACTCAAATGACTCTACATAATTTTAACTCCATACAAACAAGAAATCAATGATTCTAAGATAATCCTCGAGTTATTTAGAACCCTTGACATCACCAAACAAACCCAATCCTATGTCTAATCAACAATATGACTCCACAAGAAAGCTTATAATTCAATTTGAAATCTTTCTATTAGATTTAATTTCAAAGTTTAGCTCTTAAAAGACTACCTCTAAAACACATCCTCTTCTAGATGACAAGGGAAAATAAGCATTATAATTATCCTCCACTCTCGTTGTCAATGTTAAATTGATGAGCATACTTTGATATGTCTATTTATCTAGTCCAAATCACCTCTCACTCAGGTTGAATTCAATAAATTTTAGAGAACTCAAACTTAAAATATAAATTTTTGAAATCAGAGGTGTGACCCCCTTCCCAAGACTTTTATACGTTGACTTCAAAAGTTCAAATTTGGACGTTGGTTGCTCATGATACATCTAAATTCACCCACCCACTCCACCCTAAAAATTATATAAAATTAGATGATCTTGCTAATCAATGGTGGCCTTTAGACCCCATGATGCTCTCACTATGATTTGTTTTTCCATGATGTAGGTTTGATCACGTCTTTCTTCTTGAGATGCTTCATTCTCATTTTAGTTCAAGGCAAAATGACCACCTCATGGAGATAAGATATATATTGAAGATTTTTATTTCAAACATGATATTGATATTGGTGGATGGATATCCTAATATAAGTGTAAGTGGGCTAGATGAGCATGCATTGCAAGTGGGCTAGATGAGCAGGCATTGAGGTTACAAACCATAGAACCCCCTAGGTATGTAATTATTGAACAAGTTAATACGAATAGGACTATTCATAGCAGCTATAAGGCTTTTAGGTTCATTAGACTGCCTAGGACAATCCTCTTCATCCCCTAAATATATCAATTTTTCCTTTTTTACCATTATAAATAAGAGAGCTAGTCAATTTGATCAAAGCATCAACCTTTTATAGACCAACGCTTTCATAAAAAATGGAAGACTTCTCCAAGTTGACAATAACCAATATCCTCGGGACTTTCAAAATCTAGTTTTAACCTCAAATCAACCAACTTCCTCTACCTTATGTGGGTACTATTTATCGACCAAAATTTTAGTTTAGTTGGATCTAAACAATAAAATTATTATAAAAGGAAACTTTGTCTAGAATTTTTAGAGAGATTCCAATAAAGCATTTTCTATAGATTTGACAAAGGAATAGATATTCATTTGTTTCTTTATGAAACAAGGAGAGTATATCTAAAGGTTCTTCAAAGTCCTCTTCTCAGCATAAGGTGCTAGTATCTTTCCAAGAATATTCCTCTCTCCCTCTAAATACTATAGTAGTGCCAATATATCTCTTGGCTTATAACAAGAATCTTATTCTTCCTTACCACTAGAATTGAAACTTCTCTTAGAAAGAAGTCCTTGTCTCAAGGTCATTTTACTCAAGCCTCTCCATTAACCAAATTATGGAAGAACAAGTGTCTCACAAACTCCTAAGGCACTCATAAAAATTAGGCGACATCTTCATCAAACATCAAGGTATATTCATCCAAGTTAATTCCTCTCTTCTATTTTTCCTTTGTTGTTGCACTTCTCTACTTGTACTTGTTTCTCTCTATATAGTGGGTCTATTACTTGCACTCTTTTTCTTATTTCTCTAGTTATCTTGATTTCCTTCTACCTCTACTTTACCTCTCTTATCCCTAGAATTGCCCATATACTAGATCCAACTAGACCATCATCAATCATAACCTTATTGTGATCCATTGACATTAAACTTTTGCTTAGGTTTGACTTGACATCATGATGCCTTTTCCACAGGATGAAGTAACCTCCTTGGATTGTCCAAATATGGAAAAATAGCAATGATCTA
Source organism: Wollemia nobilis (assembly GCA_028583015.1). Classification (NCBI taxonomy): domain Eukaryota; kingdom Viridiplantae; phylum Streptophyta; class Pinopsida; order Araucariales; family Araucariaceae; genus Wollemia; species Wollemia nobilis. The sequence continues at coordinate 2,052,984 of JAQPPZ010003577.1, forward strand.
TATAAGTATTAAAATTGCAATTACATTGTGCATATCTTTGTGATTGCTTACAAGAATAACAGTAAGAGACTTGATGATTTGATTTTTCAAAACTAACTAGCAACTATTTTTTGATGGGTCTAACATTATGTCAAAAAATATTATTATTTATTGGTGAATTCAATATTCTTCAAACTGACATTAAACTTTAAAAAATTATAAAGTAATTGTGTAATTATAACTAACAATTCTATCTATCAAATGACACTAGATCAATCAGTTAAATTCCTTGACTTTCAAGGATGAGATCGAGGTTTGAACCTTGTCAAGAGATATATGAATAATTTTTAAGTTGTAATACCTCTATGTGGTCATGATATAGTATAAGTGGGTAGGGCTTGTTTTAATCTCATATAACCCGTTAAAGAAAAAGTAGTTCTATCTTGTAGAATTTGAGATGGAGGTTAGGCTCTTTCGAGTAATAAACTTTTCTTGATTCAATATGATCTTATGGATCTTATCAATACAACAAAAACAATTAAGGATTTTATTCCTTGAGCACTTTAAAAATTGTTAGGTATAGTTTTGCTTTTTCAAGGGTTCTACTAAAGTTTTACACTGTCTTATTTTTAAAAAATACTTAAATTGATCTCTTACATCATTGTATTCAAGATTCTAAAAATGATTGTAAACCATTTAAAAATAATTTTAATAAGCCATATGTAAATAAAAATAAAATAAAGGATATATTATTCTTATCTTCGAATTTTAACTATAAATAAAAGTTAAAAGGAAAAAAATAGAAAAATGATACATTGTCAACATTATTTTTTTAAGGAAAACGTTTACAAATTACATCAACAACCACCCTCAAGGGGTTTGAACACAAGACCACTTAAGAAACAACCATCATCTTAGCCACTAGGGCAACTCGCTTGTCGGCCATTGTCAACATTCTTTTGTAATTGCAATAAGGTTATTATTCTCTGTATAAACACAAATACACATGCGCATGATGTATTTTTATATATACATAAAGAGAAATAAGATGGATTAAATGATAAAAGTATCTATGGGGGATATGTATATGTATAAAAAGTATTTACTCAATTAAATAAAAATAGTGCATCAAATTTAAGGATATGGTTAGATAAGTGCTTTAGAAGGAACACATGCTCTTGTGATGCATATATATGAGATGACGAGGTGCATGTATAATGAGTACCATAATATTTCATTCAAGCTTGAATAATGAGAATGGTCTCTTGTATTTAATGTTCCTTTAAGTTTTGTTATACTTTTTATTGATAAAATATCTTTATTAATTTTTAAATATTAAAATATAGTTTATTATTTGTTTGATTTTTTAAATGTTTATTTAAAAGTAAGAAAACTAAATAAAATATACTAACTTCAAACCAATTTAGGAAAATGTAATTCAAACTTCTCTTTAAAAAAAATTATTTTAGATACCCACAATTTTTAGATTTTTATAATATTTATAAAAAATAACCTTATAAAGATGCATGTTGAAAAAAATATTTCAAGGACATCTTCTTCACGGTCACCACATCATGAATATAGTTTTTGTTTTTATTATTTTAAATTTAATATAGTTTTTGTTTTCATTATTTTAAATTTACAAATATTTTTATGATTTTGATTTTCTAGTTTAAAATTTTATAAATTTATAGTTTAATAAATTTAAAATATATTTTAAAAAACATGTTCTAATTTTATGGATAATTTTTTTTTGTTACATAGGAGAGTTGGTCACAACCACATTATTTTTTAGTAATTGATGAGCACAAGGTTCAAACCACATGGGTTGTTCTCATCAAACCTATTTCACTTTGTTATTGTTGACCCGAAATGAAGGGACCACCGGTCGCTCGGGATTCATACCGTCGATCTGACGTGCACTCAAAAGATTCACATCAAACTATTACCTTTACAAACAGGTTGCCCCCGAAGTTTGAACCTGGGTATCTTCTTAGTAAGTACCTGACCAGACAAACACTTACCAATCCACCTAGCCCTTGAGGGCTTTCATGGATGAATTTAACCATAATATTTTTATTTTTTGAATTTAATCTTGAGTGGTTGAGACGTTCTTTTTTAGATAATGTAAAGTACAACGGATGACGCAACCAAGTTCACACTTCCTAGGGGCATAGCAAGAGGAGGTCTCCTTCTCCATGATTCAAATCTAATGTAAAGTACAACGGATGACACAACCAAGTTCACACTTCCTAGGGGCATAGCAAGAGGAGGTCTCCTTCTCCATGATTCAAATTGAGGTTACCGAGATGAAACATCAACAACATACCATTGGGGTGTCCTAACAGGGATTGAGAAGAGGAGGTCTCCTTCTCCATGATTCAAACAGAGGTCACCAAGACGAAACATCAACATACCATTGGGGTGTCCTAACAAAAACTGAGATTTATTATCTTTTAAGAAAAATCTTTTAAGTTCAAATGTCACTAAACACATAAACCTTGGGCAAATATCATTAAACATAAAAACCTTATATACCTAATAGGTGCTTAATCTCAAATAAATTGTTCTAACCTTGCAAGAAACAAAATCTCTAGTAATCTATTAAAAATTTATAAAAATACAAGTTTGAATAATTTTATCTTATAGTAATAAGAATATAATAAATTAATCTTTAAAATTTAAATTTTATAAAAATAATTAAACAATATTAAAATAAGTTTTTTTATACAACCTTACTTACACACCATCCCCATAAATTAATAAAGTACATAAAAATAAAAATAAAATATTTTAAATAATTAATTTTTTTTATTATGTAAATATGTTATATAACTTTTTTTGTTGTTTAACTTTGACCTTTAAATTTAGTACATATTTAGTTTTTAAATGTTACACTTACTTTACATTTTAATTTTAACTTTTATTTTTTTATTTGGTTATATGTAATTGAAACGGGGTGTACTCATATTACATTATGACATAGCGGTATTACAATAAAACTTGGATATTATGCATGTATGGTCCGACAACATTTGAATCTAATCTCCTTGAGTGTTGAAGAATTTAACCAAATGAACTAATGTCATTTGATACTTAAATATATATATTTTAATTGGTTATATGGATTGAAACAGGCCTCACTCGTGTTATATCATCTCCATATAGTGGTATTACAATAAAGCTTGGATATTTCATCAACATAAGGGTGTTCCAATCCCAAGCCCCTTTAGGTCCCCCTCATTGGAACAAATACTTACCGAGACAGGGTAGGTGGAAAAAACCCTTGTATATAAAAAAAATAGTCCCCAAGGGTTAGGTGGATTGGTAAGTGTTTGTTTGGTCAGGCACTTACCAAAAAAACACACATGTTCAAACCTCGATGGCAGCCTATTTGCAAAGGTAGTAGTCTGATCTGAATCCTCTAAATGCGTGCTAAATTTACGATGATCTGATTCTTGAGCGATCGGTAATCCCTTCACGTCGGATCAACAATAACGAGGTTGAATAAGTTTGGTGGCAGCAGCCCCTGTGGTTTGAACCCTGCTCTTATCAATTACTAAAAAATAGTGTGGTTGTGACCAACTCTACTCTATAACAAAAAAAAAAAAAACAAAGTGGTGTTACAACAAAGCTTGGATATTATCCATCTATCACATAGCCGTGCTACAAAAAAGCTTGTATATTATCCATGTATCACTTGGCGTTGTTCTCCTCCTTGAATATTGAGAGATCCAAATAGTTAAGTTAATACCATTTAACTTACCATTTGATAATACTTTACATCTTAATTTTAAATCTTATATGTGTTTAATTATTATTATTATAGCTTGGATATTATACATGTATCACGTAGTTCTCCTCAATATAAACGGTTAAGCTAATACCAATTGATAATACTTTATTCTTAATTTTAAATTTATGTGTTTAGTTATTATTTTTAAAATATATATTTTTTATATTATATGAAAAAATATATATAGGGGAGTTGGTTACATCCACACTATTTTTAGTAACTATCAAGTGTAGGGTTCAAAGGAACTGCTTCCAACAAGCCTATACCTTGTTGTTGACCCGAACATAAAGGGAATCATGGATCGCTTGAGATTCATACCATCGTTGTCATTATGATGCACACTCAGAAGATTCAAAAGAGACTACTACATTTGCAACAAGCATGCCCACCTAGGTCTCTTCTTGGTAAGTGCATGAGACACACAATTACCAATCCACCTAACCCTTGGGAGCATATATGAAATAATATGATTATTAATAATTTTATCTCTTATTCCTAATTTCAAAATCTTAATAGTTAAACTCATTTAAACTTAGAATCTTATATCTTTAATTCTAATTTTAAAGTCTTTAACTATTAAATTAAGTTAAATTATACTTTAAATATTTATCTTTATTAAATATATTTATGAAGTCTTAAGAGCGGGAGGTTTCTTTTTAATCTAAAAGTTTTTTTTTTTTTTTTTCAAACTGTTTTTTTGGGTTACATAGGAGAGTTGGCTACAAGTAATTTTTTTTTTTTTCAAACTGTGGCCTGGGTGAATGTGTGAGGGGGTGGGTATGGGTATGGGTGTTGTGTATGGCACCTATTGATAAACTCATCTCTCACCCTTATGACAAATCATGAGTGAAATGAGGATGCCCAACAAAAAAAAAAATATGTATAAATAATTTTCCTTCTATATTTTTAATATTCTTCCTTTAAAGATTTCTCAGAGTAACTTTAAATAAAAAAAAGTGTATTACTTTCTTTATTTCTATTATTCTTCCTTTTTGAGTGATATTTTCTCAATACCCCTCTTGATTCTTTACCGAGTTCAATATGATTTTTTTTTTTCAATATACCATATTTTTTTATTGGAAAAGAGATAAAGAGGTGATTTTTAGAAATTAATTAAATAAATATAATTTTGTCCATAAATTATTAATTTATTATTTTTATTATAATCAATTAAATTAAGGCTGAGCAACAAGGAGGACTACTGTAAAATCCTGGTTGGAGGGCCTTGGTTCTTGGGCCGTAGGAGTCTCTTTCTAAGGAAGTGGGGTTTGGACTTTAACCCCGATACCCAGAATATCAACATTGCTCCAATATGGGTTAGGCTCCCGAGTCTTCCCCTTTTCTACTGGCATGAAAATGTAATCAGAGGTATTGCTCGGTCCATCGGGGAGCTGATCACTTTAGACCCTCCCACCAGAGCTCGAACTAGATTTGTCCAAGCCCGGTTCTGTGTTTTGGCGGACTTGGAGACGAACCTCCCATCCTCCATTACTCTACGGTCTGGGGGTACTTTTCTACACAAGCAAGCTATTGTTTATGAGAATAGGCCATCTTTCTGCCCTCAGTGTAGTTCTCAAGGGCATCTTCAGTCCAATTGTCCTCTCCAAAAGCCGAGGAAGAAGGAGCGGGATCCCTGCAACCCTCTGGAGCACAGTGAAGGTCATGCGAAGCACCCTTTTGCGAAAGGCCATGAATCTCCAGGTCTATCCAGGGACCATCTCGAATCCTCCTTACCAGAAGAGGAAATCACCACCCATCCGGACTCCGAGCAGTGTGGTGGGCGCCCCCAACTAGGACCACAGGAGGAAAAGGAACAGGCCCCCCCTTATCACCACACGAGCAGATTCACCCAAAATTTATGACCGAAACTCTCCCGAGGCACAAAAGATATTGGAAGACTACCTGCTGGGAAGAAGAGGTTACCAGCCTGGTAATATTAGCCCTTGAATTACGAGGAGTCAAAAGCGAGGGGTGGATTTTGGTAGTGAAAGGAAGCAGGGCCGTCTCCCCAACAAGGAAAAGAGACAAAGAAACTGGAGCTGATGTTGCAAATGGAACCCAACGGTTGCTGTTTCAGGATGACTCCGATTCTCTGATGGGTGACGCGCTTATCCCAAAACCTCCCCTTCTAGCAAGGAAAGGGAAGTAAGAAGAACCTCAAACCGTACGGATGAAATCCTGGATGTGAGAAGACTAAACGGAGTGGCCATTTGGGCCAGGGCAAAATTTTCCAGCAAGATTTTCAACGGTTTGTTTCAGATCCGGTCATTTTTCTTGGATCCTATCCAACATGTATGCTTCGAATTCCGCCTCCGGAAAGCAAAAATGAAGAAAGTTATTTCCCGTGTATGGGAGAATTTTTTGTAGTTTTCTTAGTCGTCTTCTTCGTTTTTCGATGGTCCGACTTCTCCGGCTAGTTTTTGTTTTCCCGCTTATAATGGCCATGGTTTCCAGGATAATCAGGCAAAAATGCCTTACTTGTAGCCCTCGGGCAATTAGCAGCTTTTTGTTTTTTTTTGCATACAGGTTTATTCTTCCAGCCAAGAGGCATGAAGCACTATTTAGCAAGGCTGATTTTGTATATAAGGTTTTGGGATCCTCTATAAAAACCCACTGTTAATCTATTATAATAATTACCAAAAAAAAATAATCAATTAAATTAAAACGAATTTATTAATAAACACTCGGACAACTATAACCCATAATCTTTTAATAGTGGATGTACAATGGGCAACACAGGGTAAAATTAAAATGACAAGTTTTTTTTGAAATGAAAGATCGTTTACTTTATTAATATAAAAACAAATAAGTACAAAACATTGTCCGAAGGTAATCAAAGATTAAATATATACAACACAAGGAATATAACAACCATCTATATACATCACAAAGGATTACATCAACTTACAATATACATCCAGGAAATAAGTCCGAGTAATACAAACTAAAAGAATGAATATCACAACTGTCCAAGGTAATCAAAGATCAAATATATACAACACAAGGAATATAACAACCATCTATATACATCACAAAAGATTACATCAACTTTCAATATACATCAAGGAAATAAGCCCAAGTAATACAAACTAAAAGTACGAACATCAATTACAAAGACTACTATTGATAATTACAACCCAAAAACCAACAGTAAACCTCATCAACGCTTCCAAAACAAAAAAAGCTTCCAAAACAAAAAAACTGAAGCAATAAAAGACTTTGAATCTGCACAAAACGAATTAAAATGGCAAGTTGTTTGAGCGTGATGTCTTTGGATGCACGCAACACCCTCCACACTTCATAAATAGAAGGAAATCCCGAAGGGTTAAAATGGTAAATCACCCCGGCGCATTTCACCCGTATTAAAAAAGTAATCATTTTATACGAGGTGATATGACCTAGACAGAGTGACAACTCTGGGCATTTAATTGGTTGGTCTTCGATAACCCTTGACAACTTTTTTGCGTCCGCGCCACGCAAATTTTAAAGCAACAGACCCGGTCTTATCAGGGGAATAAGTCATTACCAAAGTGCGTAGCAACGAAGAAGAGAGCAAGTCATTTGCTCAAAGGACCCACCACCTTAAAGATCCTATTGATCTCCACGAAAGGCTTCATTTTTATCTTCGGAATCGATGAGCTGTTGTCTTGGAAAGAAACCAAGAAATATTATAATATTTAAAAATCACCCAAGCAAGCAGCCTACCACTAGTAGGCCGATTGATGCCTTCAATCAAAGCGTTGATATTGTTTAGACTTAAAATTGACGTGATTGAAATCCATGAGTTGTTACAAGTTGGATGTATTATTATACCAAACCTCACCATTTATAGGTCATTTTTAGGAGACTTACACATGTAACCCTAGTTTGTTAGGAAATTATTTTTCTAAGAATCTGCATGTGTGGAGGGGCCCATCACTTGCCTAACATGTTGCCATTTCGGGTGTCAAGGGCTAAAAATATTAATGGGGGACCGGAAGAAAAGGGATAATGTGTAATAATGTTTTTTTCCTAACAGCCCATGATTTGTCTAGAACGTGAACGTGAACGTGGTGTCATCTCGGGGAATTGTTGGAATCGAAGATTAAAAAACATTATTTATATATTTTTGTTTCTTGCGTAACGGAAGATGTATTATCAACCTAATAATGGCCGGCTTTTAAATCCGCCTCTTCGCTGCAATGGGCGGCCGGTTCTTCCGGTTCCTGTTCCTTTTTTCGCGTTGGATCGTCCGTATTTGCAAATATAACGGCCACGTGTCCTTGGGAAGAGAGAAATTGTTTCCTAACCAATAGCCGGGTCACCGGGAATTCCCCGTTAAAAAGGGGAAGATGTACGTGACGGTAAACCGGCTCCTCGAGAAAGGGGACGGAAACGGAAAACCGCTTTCGAGAGAGGGCTATAAATTGAAGTACTCAGCTCTACTCGGTTTGCCCCGCTCGAGATGGAGTCCAGCAGAAAGAAATTCTTCAGTGCCCCTGTTCTGCCTCTCAGCTCCTTTACCCTTCAGCGTTCCCTCTCTCCTACCCGAGACTTGTATTCTGCCTCCTCTCCTTCCTCTCCCTTTAACTTTTCTATGCAAAGATCTCGCTCGCCTAACCGTTACGGTTCTGCGTCGTCTTCTTTCAATTTCTCGTTCGAGAGATCCGTGTCGCCCAAGAGAAATCTGCAAGCTCGGTCACCAGGCCGTCCTGCACCGCCCGCTGCCGGGAAGCTGAGGAAGCCCGTTCCGACCCCTCCGGCGAGGAGGGTTTGCATGTGTTCGCCGACGAATCATCCAGGTTCGTTCCGTTGTAGTCTCCATAGAAATTCTCCCTCTAGTTCTTCATCGGGTTCAACGAATTCGCAGCTGCATATGCGGAGATCGGCTATGACGAATTCGTTGGTGAGAATCGGCAGTGTGGAAGGAGAATGGGTGAAGAGGGCGCTCACGGCGCTCATCCGGCCTTCAAGCCACCAAATTCGTAGGAGGGGGTCTTTCCAGCCTCAGCCGAGCAGGCTCCGCCATATGACCAGGGCGGAAGATGTAGGTCGTACCTGAAGGTCTGCTAGTTACCGGCTCTGCGCGGATCTCGTTTTGGCCGGGATCGTCTCTCCCTCGGTAAGGCCGTGGAATATGCCGCAGGGTACCGCCAGTGCATATTTGGAGATCGCCGCCTTTATTTTTTTTTTGCCATAGTTAGGGTTTCAACTGATATCGCCAGAATGCTACAGGAAACTAAACTACCTTAAGGTTTGCACTTTTGTGCGTCAATGGACTCAGGTGCTCGTGGTCTGCCGGATTTCAGAGATGCATCGAGATTTGGAGAAACTAAAAAATCAATAATGGATTGTAAAATGTATATAATATTCACTCAATTCCATTTTTACTTTTTCCTCGGCGGCATGGATGAGTAAATGTTTTTCAAGCAACGTATTTAATTGTGTGATCGTTGTTATTAAAACAAATTTCAAATGACGAAACACTGAATCATTGAAAATTGAAACGGGGTCTGCGTTGTCTGTAACGCAAGACGACCGTTTCTCGGTAATTACATTTATGTCTTGTAGCATTCGAGCTGTTTCTTTTGGCTGCACGATGCCGTCAAAAACATTGCTTAGTTTTACTGTCCTTGCAGGCGAGCTGTTTTATTGGTCCGATGCTAGGCATTTATTTTCCGTAGAACGGAAGGCGTAGAAGTCGTTTGGTCGATGCATTTAAGGGGTAACGTATGGATTTTTGTTTGCTTGTTTTTTTTGAAGCTTTTTAAATTATCATGGACTTTAAATATTTATGAACGCATTATGTTGTGGCTGACTTATTTTGTGATCTTTGCAGGTTGGAACTTGAAACGGACTTATTTTGTGTTTTGTGTTTTCCGCAGGTAAAACCCTAGAAGACGGAGGCAAGATTGATATGGACCTTTACTTCACTTCTCAGATATATAATAAATAAATATTAAATAAAACCAACACAGTAATTATTTTATAGAAGACAATTCAACAATTGATATAAACAATTGATCTACACAGGACAAGACAACCTACACCAGACAAGACGTTGAAATACTTTTTAGACAAGGTAAATACCAAATATTATTTAAAAAAAAATCATCTATAAGATCTTCCAAAATAAGATCCACTCCAACTAATACTCTTCACAAAAGAATGAGTTAATAGTCTATAATATCTCCCAAATCCTCTTCCCGTGAAACATGGCCGGAGCCAAGACTCTTTGGAAGAGAATAGTCCATATGATGTTAACAAGAAAATAGGCTATAATATCACCGAATCCGGCCAAAACTCTTAACAAGAGAATGTTTCAAGAGGAGAATAGTCCATATGATTGTAACATAAAGGAAGAAGCCATATGATTGTACGCCATAATCTCTTTTAAAATAAGCTCGATTAGTTCTAGGTTAATAAAAATGGTTTATAATGGATGATTATAATGATAATATTTATTTTTATATATTTATTTTTTAATGTTTTTTTTTTTTGAAAAATTGAAAAACTTGTATTAATACAAAAGGCAATTACACAAGGGAGAAAACTCATCCCAACCAGCAGCAGAGGCCTAGACAACAAGCGGAGAGCACAAAGGCAACGCAAACCCCCGTAGAGCATAGAAGACAACAAGGCGCGAAATCGCGACATGTCGCAAAATCGCGACATGTCGCGAAATCGCGGCGATCAACCCCGACGCGGTCGCAGCAGCGTCAACAGTCACGAAAACGTGACATGTCGCGATATCACGACAGACGAAGCCCTCCGCGTCCGCTCTCCAAAAAAGTCGCGAAATCGCGACAGAAACTCCCTCCAACGGTCAATCATCCCAGGCGTCGTGAAATCGCGACAAGAACTCCAGGAAGCATCAAATCTCCAAAAGGATCGCGAAATCGCGACGTAATTTCTCCGAAGCGCCCAGCCAGCAAAAGTGTCGCGATATCGCGACATATTCTCATCTTGACTCCCAGTCCGCAAAAGTGTCGCGATATCGCGACAATTTTTACCAAAGTCATGAGTGTGCCAAAAGTGTCGCGAAATCGCGACGAATTTTCCTTTCAGATCCCAATCTTCAAAACTGTCGCGATATCGCGACAAGTTATCCTCATTGCAACTTGTCTTCAAAATTGTCGCGATATCGCGACAAGAAATCCAGTTGACGCCAGTGTGCCCCAACTGTCGCGATATCGCGACGAAATGTGCCCTTTACTCAAGTTTACCAAAAATGTCGCGATATCGCGACGATAATCCTCCTTATCATCCCTGCGCCAAAAACGTCGCGATTTCGCGACATGTTCCTTTCTAAGGCTGAGAAGGCAAAACCTGTCGCGATATCGCGACAACTTCCAACAAGAGGCCACGACGCCGCTACATGTCGCGAAATCGCGACAAAAACCTTTCTTAGCAGCAAAAACTTTGCACATTATCATAGGTAGCATTCAAGGCCTTGCCAAATCCCAGCATCCTCCACAGGCATATCACTATGCATCTGCACTCCAACTTCCTTCTCAACACCTATCTTAGCAAGGAAATCGGCCGCCTTGTTGAAATCCCTACTCACATAGATGGGAACCACATCATCTAATTCTTTCCAGAGATCCTTTATCTGAGAGACAAGACTCCGCAACCTCCAGGCTTGCAAATCAAAGTTCCTCATGCTATCGAGAGCGCCCACCAAAATTTGGGAGTCGGACTCAAGAATTATCTTTCTATGGCCCTGCTTGATAGCCCAGATAGAGGCAAATTTAACAGCCAAGGCCCGCTTCATTGTTTGTGGCATGACCCAGACCGTGCAGTTCCCAGTAAAGCACGGACCCACCATGATCACGGCACACAACTCCAGTACCAGCACTACCCGGATTTCCTTTTGCAGCTCCATCAGTATTGATTTTGATCCAACCTGCTGGGGGAGGGTGCCAACTATCCTGAGCCTGTCTTTCAAGAGCAACAACTCCATCAAGCGGTGGCACAGAATCAGACTGATGTTCCTCCTCAACATAGATGGCAACTGTTTCCACCACTTTACTCCATATAACCTGCCAAATTCCATCGAGTGAAGAGAAAGTTTCACGAAAAATGCGGGCATTTCTCTCCAGCCACACCTGCCACCAAATAAAAAGAAAACCCAGCTCCCAGCCAATTCGAAGAGCTTTGGATTTAAATCTGCCTCTCTTCCATCGGTTCCAAATATTGGTCCGAGTCACCTCACTGTTGGCTTGAATTTTGAAGTGAGAAAACCAGCGCATCCAAATCTGTCGTGAGAAAGGGCATTCAAACATCAAATGATCAGCAGTTTCCTCATGCTTGCGGCATAAAACACACTGAGAAGGACCGATGATGCCTCTGTGTCTAAGATTGTCAAGGTGAGGATTCCATTGTGCATAAGTTGCCAGGCAAAAAAATTCACCTTCGGCCAACCCTTAGGGTGCCATATCTTCTTCCAAACATGGACCAGGAAAGGGTGTGGGGGGGGCTCTGGAAGAATCTGGTTAAATCTCTCCTTCACAGTGTAAACCCCAAGGTTCCCAAAGCCCCAGGCAAGTTCATCCTCTTCATCCCGCCCAGTAAGAAACCTGGCTTTCAAAAAAATTTCTAAGATTGGTGCCAGCTCCGGTGGGATTGGAATTGGCCATTCTTCCAACCTCTTGAACTTTTTGAACTTGTACTCCCCAAAGTGGCTGGTATTGAAATAACTCTCAATATAAATCCAGCCCTTGTCTTCTATGGCTGATTTAATGGGTTGCAATTCTGGGAACACAACAATGATGGGAGGGTGCTGATCCCAGGAGTCAGTCCAGAAGCGGGCCTTCTCCCCTCTCCCCACTTTCCAAAACAATTGATCTTTGATAACTTGAGCTCCCAGCTTGAGAGTCTGCCATACTAAGGATCCATTACCCTCCAAAGGGAAACGTCCGAGATCATTGGGGTGAGCATGGCCTAGGTATTTGCTAGAAAGAATTCTGCTAAAGAGGGATGTTGGCTGGGAAATCCACCTCCAGTACAATTTACCAGCCAAAGCTTGATTATTAAGCTTGGAGCTTCTCGATCCCGACCCTCCTTTATCCTTGGGTTGGGTGACCTTATCCCATCCAACCAAGGCCCATTTCTTCTTCCCTTTTGCACCCTCCCATAAAAAGCTTCTGGCCATTTTGTCAAGCTCTTTCCATATAGAATGTGGGGCAGCTAGGATGGAGAATTTGTATATTGGCATTGCCTGAATAACTGATTGAACGTAAGTTAGTCGGCCTCCATAGCTTAACCATTTATGAGACCAATGATTCATTTTCTCTTTGATGCCATCCAAAAGATCCTTCCAAATATCAATTTTCAATTTTTTGAAATGCAGTGGAACCCCCAAGTAAACAACAGGTAGAGAAGTCCTAGTAAATCCCAGGATCTCAGTAACTCTTTCCTATAACCTTCGGTCAAGATTGAAGAAGACCACTTTGGATTTTTTATCATTAATGACTTGATTTGAGGCCCGAAGGTAGATGTTTAAAGTATCTCTAATTCCTCTTGCTTCCCTGAGGCTGGCCACTCCAACCAATCCTGTGTCATCCACAAACTGTAAGTGGGTCAAAAATTTTGTCCCCACTTTAATACCTGTTATCACACCTAGTTGTCGTCTTCTCAGGAAGAGTCTGCCTAATCCTTCTGCTAAGATGAGGAAGAGGTAAGGAGAGCAAGGGTCCCCTTGACGAAGACCCCGAGAGGCTCCAAAAGGAGTCGAGGGGAGCCCATTGATTAGAACAGAGAAAGAAGGTGTGGAGATACAGCTCATGACCCAGTCAATCCAGTCCTGAGAGAAGCCAAAGGCAGCCATCATCTTTGCCAGGAAGCCCCACTCCACCCTGTCATAAGCCTTGGACATATCCAACTTTATGAACATTCCTTTGTTGCCTGAAGTTTGCATTGTATGGATTGCCTCCTGAGCAAGGACCACTTCATCCAAGATCTGTCTTCCTTCAACAAAACCCCCTTGCTCAGAGGAGATTATTTTATGAAGAAAATGTTTTAGCCGTTCATCCATAATCTTCGTGATTATTTTATAAATAACATTGCATAAGGCAATCGGTCTGAAATCAAAGAGATGAACCCCCCCCTCCCCTTTTGGAATTAGAGTGATGAAGGTGTGATTGAGAGCCTTAAGCATTCTTTTATTAGTTCTGGACTCCTTTGCGACAGCCAAAACATCTTTCTCCGGAGTATCCCGGGAAGGCCTAAAAGAATTCTATAGGAAAGCCATCTGGACCTGGCGATTTTCCCGTGCTCATCCCAAAGACCACTTTCTTTAGTTCATCACTGTTAATGGGTCTAAGGAGAGTCTGATTCTCTTCGTGAGAGATAATAGAAGGTATGTCATTAATAACTTCATTTTGGGCTTCCACATCTTGTTCCCCACTTTCCTTAAAGAGGTTTGAGAAATAATCCATTGAGTGGAAATGCATTCCAGGGAGAGTATCAAAGGAGTGTCCATTCTCATCGTGAAGGACTTCCATGTTATGCATTTGTCTCCTTGCACAGGCTGAGCGGTGGAAAAATTTTGTATTTCTATCGCCTTCTAGTAACCAAGTGATTCTTGCTCTCTGTTTCCAATAAATTTCCTCTTGATTATCAATGTCCTCAACCGCTTTGCGCAGAGCATCATCCTCAGCTTTAAGGTGCTCAGTTATGGTACCTTCCCTGAAGTGTTTTTGCACCTCCTCCCATCTAGCCATCAAGGGGGCCCTTTGGAGCTGGAAGTCCGACTTATTGTTTTGTCTCCACTGTTTCAATTTACACTTGACAAATTGGAGCTGTTTATGAAATTTGAACATTGCAGTCCCCAAGGGTAGGCGGCCTTCTTCCCACCACTGTGGAATTTTCCTTTGGAGATCCTCCTTTTGCAACCAAAAATTTTCAAATTTGAAAGGCCTATGGTGTTGACCTGTCATCGGCCCTCCCTCCAACAAAAGGGGATAGTGGTCTGAGACTGGACCTTCCAAAATCTGGAACTTAAGATTCCATTTAATAAATGCCTCTTCAGAAACCAAAAACCGGTCTAACTTAACCTTCCTGCTGTGTGGCTCTCTCCTCTTGTTTGTCCAAGTAAAGTAGGTTCCAGGGCCTTTGATATCAACCAGATTAAAGGCTTGGATTTGGGCAATCAAGAACCGGTCCCCAGGATCCAAAACTGGGGAACCACCTTCCTGATCCCTAACAGACAATTTGGCATTAAAATCCCCAGCTATGATCCAGTCAAAAACTTCCCGGGATGACCTCATGTTGTGTACTGACTTGCCATTGGAGCCGCTGGCCATCAAAGCATTGAGCCCCATAGAAGTTTGTAATAAGAACATGTTCAGCTGTGGCATTGTTTCTAAACAGAGAAGTGAGGACACCCCTCCAAGCTATGTGTTCTAAAGCTGTCCAAACTTGAGGGTTCCAGAGAGTAACAATCCCCCCCGAGGCACCCTGAGAAGCCACATCCATATAATCAGCACCCCGCCATATTCTGTTAGCAGTCTTGCACATAAGATCTACAGACATTTTTGTCTCCTGGATGAGCAAAAAGTCTGTTTTACATTTTCCTAAAAGTCCTTGAACAACAGATTGATGGGTTCTGCTGTTTAAACCCCTAACATTCCAGGATTGAATAATCATTAAGGACCTTGTGAGCAATAAGACTCAATTGGCCTCACCGATCCTCCATTGATCAACTTGTCTCCTTGTACTGCTAGTAGATCCTTATTGGATTTTCTGCCTACTCCTTGGGAATTACTGTTTTTAGACCTCTTCTCCACCTGGGAAATCCCTAGAACCGGCCTTTCCCTGTTCTTTTCAGAGCTTCCCATATTGACGTCCTTAATAACCGGTTGTGTTGGGGAGTGGATTACCAGTGTCCCTGAGTTCTCTGGCTGCCTTGTCCCAGAGGGTTCCATTACCTGTTCTAAGACCGGAGTAAAAGAAGGGAAAGCCTGAGAGTGAATGTTAATATCCTCAACATTCCCATCCACTCCTTCCATAACTTGGTCCTCTTGATCTACTAGGGATTTAAATATTTCATACCGATTGGTTGGTTTAGGTTGTGCCTGCTCCTTGGAATTTTTCTTTTTATTTCTCCTTCGCTTCGGTTGTTCAAAACCATCTTTCTGGAGATCAGAATCCTGGGGAATACTAGATGGATCTTGGGCAGGGGTAAACTTGCCCTCTCTGGGGCGATTTGGATTTCCAAGCGGCGCCTCCACTTTTGTGCTCAGAATATTTGGGCAGAACCTCGCCAGATGGCCGTGCTTATGGCAGACTCTGCATCTAAAAGGTAGTGCCTCATAATCTAACTGTTGTATCCAGGAGAGCCCTGTCAACTCAAGTTCCACCTCGACTGGTAGAGGCTGGCTAATGTCCATTTCAACACAGATCCTAGCAAAGACAACTGTGTTTCCCTCTATAGTGTCTCTGGAGACTCCTATAAATCTGCCTAATGAGTTACCAATCATTTCTAAAACCTGCTCACCCTAGAACTCCATCGGGAGAGCATACAGTCGGATCCAGACCGGGACTGCCGTGGGTTCGATACGAGGGTCAAAACCCACTCTCCAAGGTTGAACAAATAACCCAGTCGGGCCATGGTTCCTCTTATCTGATTCAAATGCTCTGTTTCTATATGCTAAAGAAGAGAAACTAATAATGAAATATCCATTACTAATAGGCCATAAGGAGTACTCACCTAATGGCTCCCAATTTTGTCTAACCCAGGTGTGCAGAAAGTTCAGAGTGGGACGGATACCCATGAATTTGCAAATCAGGTCGTGATGAGCACGATAGGAGATTGTGTCTTTGACCAGTTTTGGTTCTATAATAATCTTTGGTCTGGAAGTTGATTGCGGAAGGCAACCGTTAACTCGGTGTGAAGAAGCACCCTTGCCAGCGTTCTTGAGTAACGTCTGAAAAGCAGTCCTCTGCGCTTCACCAGAGGAGGGCGAGGGGTTTTCTTTCAGCATCTCAGCGTATGAACTCTTTTTTCCAGCAGAAGAGGCTGGAGGAGACCCCATCGGGCCCTCCCGGAACAACTTACAAGTATTCAGAGTAGTGCAAAAACAATCAAACAAAGCTCTGGGAAGATCTGTCGGGCCAGAGGCCCACGGGCAGCACCCGACGCCGGTTCAGAAGATTTCCCACCAAATCGCCAGAGCGCGCGAACTCCTTCATGTATCATTTATTTTTTAATGTTATATTAACATGTTTATTATGATAAAAAATTATTATAATATAATTAACTTTGAGTTATATATAATTTATATATCTATTATTTTTAATACCTATATACTATATAGCTTAAAAGTGAATAAATATTTAAAACTTAAGAAACCCTTTATCTTTTTATTATTAAAAAAAATTATAATATAATTAACTTTGAGTTATATATAATTTATATATCAACTATTTTTAGTACCCATATACTATATATAACTTAAAAGTCAATAAACATCTAGAACTTAAGTACCCATATACTATATATAACTTAAAAGTCAATAAACATCTAGAACTTAAAGAGACGCTTTATCTTATTATTATTATAAAAAAATATTATAATATAATTAGCTTTGAGTTATATATATAATTTATATATCAACTATTTTTAATACCCATATAAAATATATAACTTAAAAGTGAATAAACATCTAGAACTTAGAAGACCCAAGTACAAATTATATAAAGAAGGGAACACTCTAAAAAATTTATGCTTTTATGTTAATTTTTTGTTATTCCATAGTGGTATTATGTCTTTGGGTTTTCATCCATGGGACCCAAGTTCAAACTGCACAAGGCCCTTTCCAAACCTATGATTTATTTTTAAAAAAATTCTTGATTTCGTGAGGAATACTATAGTGGTATATCTATGAACTTTTATCCAAGAAACCCAAGTTCAAACCCTGAGGAATCCAGATCCTTTCAATACCCTAAAATTTTTACCTCAAAGGATAGGCCAATTAATAGCCAATTGGTAGCATACTAGTGTTTGTTGGTGGACCAGTTGGCTAGTGGGCTTGGACTAGTGCTTGCTGGTGGACCAGTTGGTTGGTGGGCTGCATGGACTGTCAGCCCTAATTTAATTAAATTGAAATCATGTTGAATTCATCTTTACCCAATCAACTAAAATTTATAAAAAAAATTATAAAAAATAAAATAAAATAAACATCTATAACCTTTCCACCTACCTGTCCACTTAACTTGACTTATTGTATAACCCTTTTACCACTTAACTTGACTTATTGTATAACCCTTTTACCTGTAAGTAGAGTGAATAAAAATGTATAACAGTTATTTTGATTCAATTAAAATCATGTTAAATTCATCTTTATCAAATCCAATAAAATTTATAAAAATTATTTATAAAAAATTAAATAAAATAAACATTTATAATGTGCACTTAGACGTGAATTATTGTATACCCCTTTTACCTATAGGCAGGAGTGAATAAACATCTATAACCACTCCAACTTCCTGTCCACGTAGACTTTGACTTATTTTGTGATATTTTCTTGTTGAAACTTGAGACTGACTTATCGTGTGTTTTTCGCAGGCAAAACCCGAAAAGGCGAAGGCAAGAATTTTTTCACCTATAGGAAGGTTGTAAGATGAAGTGAAGAAACATCGATAACCCCTCCAACCCACCTGTCCACTTAGACCTGTCTGAACTAGTCAAAGGAAATTAACTAGAAGCTTCCATACAATTATTTCCTTCATCGAAGACAAAATAGAGAACCTATATTAATAAAAGTCTACATACATCTATTTAAAATTAATTAGTTTGACGCCCCAGACCCATGACACAAACAACCCTAAACTCACGTTCCAAACCTTTCGTGTCTTGTCAATGGTGTAGGTTTAAATCGCAAATCGGTTATCTAGAAGCATATAAAAATTCCTTCTTTCGTTGGTTACTTAAAAAAGGTCTTTTGAAAATTCCTTGAAAATTCGGGAAGTAAAAATCCCTCACCTTTAACCTTTTTGACAAAGGTGTGCAAGTTTTGTCTTTCCCCAATTGATTCCGCTTAATTCGGACGCTTTTTCCCTCTTTTGTCGAATAGAACGGTGTTCTGGAAGTTTCTGCTTCCTTTTGCCCTTTTTGTTAATGTAATTTTAGAAATATTTAAAGTGAGGTACTCATTTTACCATTAGAGAATTGAGCATTATGAAATTATTTAGGATATAGAAGTTACTTTACGTCAAAAGTTTTAATTAAACCTCACCTGGAATACATAGCTAAACCTCTCGTCAAAAATAAATTATTATTGGTATATATTTCCAATAAATTATTTTTAAATTAATACCTCAATACACACGAATTCTTTAATTAAAAAAAATAGATTAACAAATTTCGTAAGTCTTCCTTTATCGTTTTTCAAAGATGTAAAGCAAATAGATTGTATCGCCGCTATCAGGCCACACATCACGGAGCAAGCACTAGGAATAACTAAAGGATAAGGGATGAGTGAAAGGTACAAATGAACTATAGGCATTTTGAATATTTAAATGGATGATAGGATATGGGAATATTTTGGAAATAGAGCTTTGTGCTTGATATTTATTTTTATTTTTATTTTTATTTTTAGTTTTTTCTACATGCGAGTTTTCCTATAGAATCAATACCTTTGTTTTATTTTTTCTCCACCCGAATCTCGAAACTTTGCATCGTGCTTTGGTTTATTCACTTTTCATCGTAGTTTTAATTTTTAAATTATTTTTTCATATAGAATTATTACCTTTTGTTTTTTTAGTTTATATTGTTTACTTATATTTTTAAGTTGGTTATATGGGATAGAAATGGGAAGTATTATAACAAATCTTGAATATTATGCGTATTTTCAAATTTAGGTATCTTTTTAAAAAATTTAATCAATTGAACTAATACCATTTAATTTAAAATACAAATTTTTAAATAGTTAATAAGTTTTATTATAAAATATTAAGTTTATTGTTAGATCAATTAAATTATATTTATGTCTTTTTATCAATGATATTTTTTAATTTTTTAAGTTAAAATTTTATCAAGATAATTGATTATAAATTATTTGTTACCGTATTTTCAACTTTACAAATATACTCCAATTCCAAAAAATTGTCTCCAACAATAATTCATAAACATCGATAATAATAGTATTTTTATTTAATTCTCACATTAATTTTGTTGATAGTATTAAACTATAATTTGTGAATTCTCTTTTATTAAAATATGTTTTCTTTTTTAAATTCATATGAATTATTTTCTCAATTCTTTTCTTTCTTTTCTAATAAATTTATATCTCTCCCTTTTATATATATATATATATATATATATATATAATATTTCCTATAATGGTATTATAATAATTTAAATCTTTCTTAAAAAATCAAAAAAATATTTTTTCATCAATTGATTATATGGGATTGAAAGGGGCCCATCCATACTACATCATCACCACATAGTGGTATTACAACAAAGCTTGGATATTATCTATGTATTCCGGATATTATCTATGTATTCCTTGGCGAAATTTGAACGTGAGTTTCCTCCTTAAATTGAATTAATGTCACTTGATTAAAAATCAAGAAATTTAACCGAGTAAACTTATATTATTTAAGGTAATATGATCTCTTGGCAAGATCTGAACCTGGTTTTCCTCTTTGAATACTGAGGAATCTAAACAACTGACCTAATGTTATTTGATGATTTTTGTTTCAATCGGTTATATAGGATTGAAATGGATCTTATCCATATTAAATCATCACTATTTAACAAGATATAAACTTTTGTCTCCTCTTTGAATGTTGAGGAATCTAATCCGTTGAGCTAATACTATTTGATGATTTTTTGTTTCAACTATATAGAAATAGGCCTCACTTATTATTTTTGTTTCAATTATTTATATAGGATTGAAATGGGCTTCACCCATAATATATCATCATTTAAAATAGAACGAAGGTAGTAGACCAACTAATTTTGCTTCAGTGTTTGCTAACTTGAAGTCAATGGTTCCAATCCCATCTCCCAAGTAAACATTTAAAAAGGTGAAATAAAAAATTATTTTCATGTTAAATTATATATATATATATATAACATCATCACTATTTAATAATATTATAATAACTTAAATATTATTTATCACCTCTTAATTTTTCTTAAATAAAAACTAACTTTTTTTTATTTTTTTGAAGGGCTTTTATCATCCTTTAGTGCCCATCTTTAATACACCAAATATAAATTGAGCTACGTTGTCTGACCAGCTTTATGTTATTTCCCCAAACAAAAATATTAGACTTTTACAACACATTACCTTCTAAATGCCTTCTAGATATGGAAGTCCATCGTCCACAATATTTTATGGAATATTGTCCACCATCTTTTAACACAATAAAATTATCGTATACCTCTAAATGCGCTCTAGATATGGGAATCCATTGTGCAAACATCCTTTATGGAATATTGCTTGACAATGCATATTCATTCTAAAGGAGACTTATGTGGTACTCAATTTTTTTAGGCTGAAATATATATTTAAAAATATATAAAAAAAATCAAAGTATTTAATTGAAATATATTAGAAACCACTTTTTCGTGAAAAACATAATATTTTTACCATTTGAAAGTCTATATATAATTAATAATAATAATAAAATTATGGTATACCTTCTAAATGCGCTTTAGATATGGGAATCCATTGTCCAAACATCCTTTATGGAATATTGCTTGACAATGCATATTCATTCTAAAGGACACTTATGTGGTATTCAATTTATTTTTGGGGTTGGACTATATATAAACATATAATAGCATTCAAAACATTTAATTAAAATATATTAGAAACCACCCTTTTTTTTTATAAATTAAATTTGGGTTTTCTTTAGAAAAATTCAATGTTTTTACTATTTTGGAAGTCTCAACTATATATATATATATTATTTATTATTATTGGGTTAGGGTTTTGATAGAGACTTTCTTCTTTCTATAGCAAACCCTCGGGGCTCTGCGGGGATGGCAACAGTTTCTGGAGGAGGTATAAAAAACTGGAGGAATGTAGTGATGGCATCAAGTCCGTTACAGAGTGTGCATGCTAGTGCTGGTATTTCATTTTAAAATGATTGGAAGGAACAGGATTTCCCATTGCATGCCAGGAATCGCTTGTTAAAGAACAATGGATGTTTGGAACAATGTGAAGCCAGGCCGGTTCTAGTGGTTCAACCAGACTCGGTGGCAGAAGATGTGGAGTATTTAACCAAACATGCGCTTATTGGTAAATTTATGGGCATCCGAATTTCTCTTCCCTTTGTGGAGGCTTGGGTTAGGAAGACTTGGAACCTTGAAGGTGATGTGGAGGTGATGCTGAGTGCAAACAACTATTTTATGGTGGTTTTTTCTTGTCTTGCGGATCGTAACAAAGCATTTGAAGGAGGTCCCTATTTCTGTAACCAAGCGGGACTCTTTCTTAAACCCTGGCATGTGGGTTTCAACCCATCAAAGGAGCGGCCGTCACGGGTTCCGGTGTGGGTTCGGCTTTCGTGGCTCCCATTGGAATTTTGGAGAAATGACATCTTGCATATGATTGCCCTTCTACTTGGGAAGCCGGTTGGACCGTCACAACAGACACTGGATAAAAAGGTAATCTCTGTTGCCCGTATCTGTGTTGAAATTGATTTAAACAATCCTATTCCAGATTCTATTGAAATACAGTTCGGATCAACCACATGGGTTCAAAAACTTGACTATGAAGCTCTTCCATTTTGTTGTCGGATTTGCCATGAATATGGCCACTTACAAAGAAAATGCCCTAAGTTTGTCTTGCCTGTGGCTTCAAATGCTGGGCCCTCTCGAGCTTTACAAAATATGGATAAAGGAAAAGCCCCGATAAAGGAGGGGGATCAGGATAAGGAAGGCTTTGTTACGGTAAAACCTAAAAACAAAGGAAGAAAGGCAAAAAGAGACATTAAGGATAACTCGACCGGATGCTCAACTCAACCATTTTGAAATTCTAGAGAACCTTGATCAGTGCATGGAGATACCTGAAACATCACTACCTGTTATAGATAGAACAAGACCAAATCAGTTGTCTCTTCATGAGGTGGAACCAAGGGAATTAGATATAGGGGGTTTAAATGAAGAACAGAGGGTTTTGGTTCCGAGTATAGGTGATATGGTTGGCCCTAGCCCTGGAAGTGAAGTTATCTTAGAAAATGGCACAGATTTAGATATGCCCTCTCCTACCCAGGCACTGATGTAGTCATCCATTGACTGTAAAACTCCTATGGTGCTGGGATTGCAGCATAAAATAATTAAAAAAAATGCTTTAGATAAGAATATGAAGGTGGGTCAAAAGAAAGACCAGGATAAAATTAAGTTAATGGGGGAGACTTTGGTAGAGTCAGGTTTGGTGAGAACATTGGACTCCCATTTTTATAACCCCCAAAAATGATTATACTTTCATGGAATGTAAGGAGGTTGAACAACATCCCCAAACAAAAAGTTGTTCGTGATTTGATTTGTGTTCATTCTCCGGATGTGGTTTTTATTCAGGAGACTAAATTAGCTATTGATAGTTTGTTCAATATTGCTCCCAAGTTGTGGAGAAAGGGGTAATGTCAATGTATTGGTGCATGTGGACATGCTAGAATTGGTGGTGTTGGGAGAGATTCTGCTGGTGTGGTCAGTTTTTTCTTTTCCATTTATAAAGGTGTTCACTCCAACAATATTATGGAAGCTCTGGCGATACTTGAGGCCTTGCAAAGGGGGTTTTCTCTTGGCTGGCGTAGGATTCTTTGCGAGTCTGACTCTCAAATTTTGGTTAATATTTTAAACAACAAAAGAGTGGAGGATGTTAATTGGCAGTTGGCCTCTGTGACCATTCAGATTCTCAGAATGAGTGAAGAGTTCGAATTTATATCCTTTGTGCACATTCCAAGGGAATGGAATGGGGTTGCTGATTACTTGGCCAAAAGGGCTTCTGAGCTATTGGATACTCAGAGTATTGATAACTGGGAGAGTCTCCCGTGCGGGTATTCTCAACACCTACGGGAGTTGATCCATAAGGATGTTCAGACTTAATGTGGTTTGTTTTTTTTTGGTTTTCTTTGGGAGTTGACCTTGTCTGGTGATTTAGCCTGTCTTGTTGCTTATTTGAGTCCTGGTTGGGGGCTCAGATGTACTTTGTAATCCAAACTTTTTATCAATAAATTTTTACCCCTTTATTTAATATATTATTTATTATTATTTTTTTTAAACAAAAAACCAAGATTTCTATTGATGGAAAAATACAAGTACAAAGCAATCGGGGAGAAAACTAATTCTCACACCCTACATGAAAAAAACAAGCACTACAAAGCATTCATTCTGAAACCTGGATCATTGTGAATTGCTCATTGTTCAATCTCACTCCTTCATTAGCCTGTTTGTCTGCTTCAGAATTCAGACTTCTTGGAATATGGACAATTTCCCATCTCTGGAATTTTTCCAATAGCTCTTTCGCCTCCTCATAAGAGTCATTTATTAACTCATCCTGTGGAGACCATAACTGTTTCATAATGTTGACAACCAACAAAGAATCACCTCTTATAACCACATCCTTCAACTCAAATTGAATAGCAATTCTCAGTCCCCGAATTAGGCCTCTGAATTCTGCAATATTATTTGTGTTGCAGCCTAATCCTTCTTTGAATAAGATTTTTCTTTTTGTTGGGTAGAACCAAATAATTCTGCCTCCTGCACCCGCTTGCCCTGGATTTCCTTTGGAAGCTCCATCAAAAAACACGTGTTTTTCCTTTGTCAAGATGTATCTTCTCAACTGCAATTGGTTCTGTGATTTTTCTAGTCAACTTATCCTTGTCTAGATCTAGCATCTTTAGAATTATGAGTTCAGATTGGTTCCAAGAATCCTTGGAAGCTACCATGCTTCTTTTCTGGGCTCTGAATTGTTCCCCCACAACTCTCAAAATTTTCTTCCAAGTTCCTTCAGTTGTGACTGTTTCATTGTTAAAACAGACCTTGTTCCTACAGAGCCAAACGTTCCAAAATGTATTTATTAGAAGCAATATCCATACACTTCGGATGACCTCATTACATTTATCATTGATCACCACACTATTCCATACAACCATGAAACCTTCTATTGATTGTTCGGTCAAAGCAACATTGATGTCTTTGTTGCACAAGATTGCACAGTTAGACCACAAAATTTTTATGAATGGATAGTGAATAAACACATGGATACATGTTTCATTATTTTCTCTACAAAGGTAGCAGATTGTTGGCCCAATGTATCCTCTTTTTTGTCTATTTTCTCCAACTAGAATTGCCTGTCTGATCAGCAACTAAGCAAAGAACTTAGATTTTGGAGTGGCAACAGAACTCCAAACCAACCTTGTAGCCTTTTTAAAGCCTACTAACTATCCTCCCATTTGTTGAGCTAACAGGGCAGAGTACCCTCTCTTAACAGTATATGCCACCAACCTATCCTTTTCAACCCATCTAACAACATCTTCACCTTTCCTTAAAAACATAGGTCTATATTTTAATAATATTAATAATTCCATGTAAAGATGATGGAGGCGGGTGGGAATATTTAGTTCTTCAATTGTTTTCCAACTCTGAGGATCTGTGTCAAGCAGCGCAACCCTTCTGAGGTCTTTAACTCTGTTGTAGCCTCTATTCCTTAAACCTTTAATAATTTGAGCCAGATCTCTACGTTGCACTATTGGAAATTTTCTAGAAAAGGAATTAGAGAAAGCATCTATCTCTCCCTCCCTGATTGCCCAAGAACAATTTGCTTTAAATAGTTCTAGACCTTCTAGAATGTGTCCCCAAATTTTTATTCCTTTTCTACAAGGATTCACTTTGAATAACAGGTTTTTTGGAGGACACCCCGCACCATACTTGCTCAACAAGACCTGAACCCAGAGATTGTTTGCATTCTGAAGCATCCGCCACACCAATTTTGTTGCTAGGGCTTTGGCCATAAGGTATGGATTTTTAATACCTAATCCACCTTCATTTTTAGGATAACAAACTATGGACCACTTTACCAAAGGTAATTTGTTCGATCCATCTTTCCCTCCTTTCTAGAGAAAATTTCTCATTTTTTTTCTACTTCTTGCATCACCGATTTTGGGGCAGCCATCAGAGAAGACCAAAATATAGGTAAAGAGGATAGCACTGATTTGAGCAATGTGGTTCTCCCAGCCAGATTTAGGAATGAAGAAGTCCAAGAATCTATTTTGTTGCTTATCTTCTTTAGCAAGAAATCCCAGTCTGCATATTTGGTGACATTGGAGGATATTGGGACTCCTAGGTACCTGAAACTTCCTTTGGTGTTTCCCAATTGGAAATTCAATACTCTTCAAATTTTATTTTGGAGCCTAATGTTGCTGTTATAAACAAAGACATGGCATTTTCCATAGTTCATCTTGCCTCTCGAGGCCATTAGAAACACATTAAGGATCTCCTTGCAAGCTTTGGCATTAGCAATGGAAGCCTTGCCCATCATAAGAGTATCATCAACATAGAGAGTATGATTGATAGATCTGACCTTTGAGGATATTTTTACCCCTTCTAAAAGCCCTTCCTCTGCTTTGGCTTTGATAATTTTGCTAAGACAGTTAGCCACCAATGCAAATAAATATGGGGATAGTGGGCATCCTTGTCTAATCCCTCTACTAGATCCAAAAAAACTTGTCGGACCTCCATTTATAAGGACAACAAACTGAGGACTATTTATACATGCATGGATCCACTTGATCCAATTCTCACTGAACCCATATTTCTGTAAAATTTTGAGAATAAAGATCTGGTTAACTCGGTCATAAGCATTGGCCATATCTAGTTTTAATACCATTGACTTTTTCTTTCCATGTTTAATTGAATGCAATGCTTCCTGAGTCAAAATTATATTATCAAAAATTTGTCTGCCTACAACAAAGGCTCCCTGCTCCTCTGAAATCAGATTTGGCAGAATGCACTTCAATCTATTTGCCATTATCTTTGCTATAATTTTATAACTTGTGTTACAAAGAGATATCGGTCTGAATCTAGAGAAGCAAGATGCATCTCTATCTTTTGGAATAACTGCCAAAAAAGTGGAGTTAATGGCCTTGAGGATCTTACCCGATTTTCTTGCTTCTTCTACCACTTCCAATAAATCTCTTTTTAAAATTTCCCAACAACTTGTGTAAAAATTGACTTGGAACCCATCTGGACCAGGGGCCTTGTCCTTTTTCATACCTTTGACTGTGGTCCACAACTCTTCCATTGAGATCTCCTTTGTTAACTCTCTGTTTTGCTCTGCGTTAACCACCTTGTCTATGTATTTTAGGGCTTCCTCTTGAGCTAGAGTCCTATCAACCGGTTCTTCTTGTAAAATATTTCCAAAAAAATTAAGAGCCTCTGATTTGATGTCTTCCAAGTCTATCACTGTATTTCCATCCTCCCTCTGAATACTTTTTATGTAGTTATGATTTCTTCTTTGGAGTATGGACTTGTGGAAAAAACTGGTGTTCTGATCTCCCTTCTGTAACCAGATCATCCTTGATTTAAGTCGGTATAGCTCTTCTTCTTGATCCTAAAATTTTTCCAACTTTGTTAGTAACTTTTGTTCTCTGCAAGACAACTCTTCCTTGTTCCCTTCATCCAATATTGTTTTATGAATTTCCTCAAGTTCTCTGTTCAAAGTTTCTTTTTCCTTTTCCTTTCTTTTGTGTGTCTCTTTTGCCCATTCTTTTAGCTTCAACTTTATCCATAGCAGTTTTTTGTGAAATCTATACATGGTTGTTCCATGTTCCAGTTCACCTTCCTACCACCACCTCTTAATTTTTTCTAAAAATTTTGGGTGTTCAATCCAAGTGGGGTTGAACTTGAAGGGAACATTCTTTGCAATTATGACTTGATCTACCTGAAGAAGCACTGGCCAGTGATCCGAGTGAGTTCCCCTTAAGGTTCTTGTTTCTATCACCTTATTGTAAGAAAACAACTCCTCTGAGATTAAAAATCGATCCAACCTCTCTGATATTGCCTCTCTCCCAATTCTTCTATTTGTCCAAGTAAACCAACCTTTTTTGGGGTGCAAATCTACCAAATTGAACTCATCCATACCATATTTTATTAAACTTCTAATGTGATCTTGTGAGAAGACTCCCCCTTTCTTATCTTCAAGATCCAATACAATATTTAAGTCTCCTCCAATGATAACATTTTGATTGTTATCTTGTCTGATTTCACTCCACATGGAGTTCCAACATAGTAACTTGGTTGCCACTGAATTAGGGCCATACACATTATAAAGCACATAAAATTTAGGATCATTTGCTAACTCAAAGCTGATTTTTATCCAATTCAGGTCTGTTTTACTCTCTTTTACCTGTACATGTTCTTTGGACCATAAGAGGAAAAGACCCCCTGACTGTCCACAAGCATCAATCTTCAGGAAGTTACAATATTTCCACACTAGTCTTGCAATTCTGTCAGCTCTATCTGCTCCTAACTTGGTCTCTTGAATGCATACTATCCATGGTTTTACCTCTAAGATCTTATTTTTAAGGATTTTTTGTTTTTGAGGGGTTCCCAGTCCCCTCACATTCCATGTCAAAATATTCATTTGGAGGAAGACTTAGCCTTGGCCAGAGGCATCTTGTCTATGCGCTTTTGACTTCCATTCTCAATATCCTCTTTAGCCTTTGCATTTCTTGACTCTGCTTTTTTTTCTACCTGCCTTCTTCTTGCCTGTCCCCACATCTAAATC
The DNA here is from genome assembly GCA_028583015.1 of Wollemia nobilis. Lineage (NCBI taxonomy): Eukaryota > Viridiplantae > Streptophyta > Pinopsida > Araucariales > Araucariaceae > Wollemia > Wollemia nobilis. Next base: position 2,081,484 of record JAQPPZ010003577.1, read on the forward strand.
ACAAGCTAAGCACTCTTTTGTCCCTGAGTCTCCATCTTCTGAATTCTTTGAGTCTGAATCCAGCGGTGTGCCTTTGCTTTTAGCCACTGATTGAATAAAGATATTTTTATCTACTGTTTCCAAGGTTGAATATGTTGTTTTGAGATTTTTGTTCTTTTTGGATGAAGAATCTCCAATTTTGATAGGGTACTGAAGTGGATCTGTGTGAATGGAGGAGCCCTGAGAAATGACCCCACCTTTCATCTTTGATGCCCCTGCATTATCTTTTGGTTCTCCTTTTGATGTGATAGAATCTATATTATTCAACTTTAGAGTGCTTTGCTCCTTGGAGATCGATGTGTCCAATGAATTATTTTGATGATTAGAAGGCTGACAGACTTTTGTTTCCCCTTTATACTTTGAGACCTCATTTGTAGAATGGACTTCTTGCTCGGTTCTTTGGTTGTTATCTCCTTGTTTCGAAGGATTTCTGGATTTAAAAGTGCCTATTTCATCAATATTGGGTAAATATTTAGCAGTGTCTGAGATTACCTTTTGGCTCCCTTCTTTGATTTCTATGTTTGTGCGTTGTTGCTCTCTGTTTCTAGAGTTAAGAGCCTTTGTTGGAGAGATCGGTGAAGTAATCTCCTTAGCCAAACTTTCCACTATCTTTTCTTGATTTAGGATCTCGAAAGAGTTATGGAGAGTTGTTTGGTCCTGGTATTGAGCTCTTCTTCTTGGATTATTTCTTCTACCTCTAGCCTGTGTAAAACCATCATTATTTTGTTTATCCTGAGTTTCCTGTGGAGGATTCAGAGGGTAGACTCTTGCGAAATGGCCATATTCATGGTATTTTGTGCAATTGAAAGGAATACTTTCATATTCCAATTTTTGTGAATATTCTTTAGAGTCATTAATTTGCAAGCTTATTGCCTCCGGTAGACCTTGGCTCAAATTCACCTTTACACATATTCTTGCATAATCTGCCATTGACCTAGATCTAGTCCTCTCTGAGATCTTAACAAACTCGCCTATCTGGTTGCCAATGCCTACCAGAATATTTTCATTCCACCAAAACCATGGGAGGAAAGGGATTCTAACCCACACAAGAATTTTATCTGGTATCTCTTCAAGAGGATTGAATTCTTCGAACCAGTGGTTCATGTACAAACCAGCTGATCCTGAAAACCATGGACCCTTGTCGAAGATTACCTCTCTCTCCTCTGGCGTACTAAAGATAGCTAAGAAGTAACCTCTACCCACTATAGAAAGCTCAATTTGGCCTTTGACATACTGATCCCAATTCTTACTTACCCACACTTGGAGGTTTCTTGGCGCAGGCCAAATGTTAGAGAATTTACAAATAAGAGCAGAATTTTTAAGCCTTTGAACTTCGAGATTAGCCTTCGGGGAGTGGATTTTAAGCACCGAAACAATGTTTCTCTTTTTAATAAAGCTAGATAAACTTGAGATTGTTGGACCCGTACCTAGGATTGAATTTTTAGGGTTGGAACCAGTCGCTCCATCTACAGAGGGGAGGGGCGGAGCCCCCCATCTGGTTTTGCATCGGGCACCTTTCAAAACCAGAAGCTAACTTGCTTCCTGTGAGGATGAGACCTGCTATCGCACTGTCGTCTTTTGTCCTCTACCTGCACAGCCCCAGAAACCCTAATCTCCCTATGCCCTCCTCTTCCTCTCTATTATTTATTATACTTAAAAGTAATTATATGTGATTTTTATTACATTAAAACTTATATTTGTTATTAGTTTAATTTAATTATATTTTAAATTGTTTTTTATCTTGTTAAGTTATTTATTTATATTTTTTTAATGGGTTTGCATATGTTTTTATAAAGGGTCCTAGTCTCCTCATATTGAATGGGGTTTACATCTTGGACCTCTTAAAGAGAAGCCAAACCTTTACCACTGCAATAAGCTTGTAGCTCAATTAATTAATTTATATTATTTATATTTTTATTTATTTATTTTTTGAATTTACATGGTGGAATCGGTAGCCACCACGAATCCATGTAGCTTGTCCAGCTTTTATGGCTGCCACAGTATTTTGCGTTGTCCACCCCACAAACCACCACATAAATCTTTGCGTAGTCCACCCCTATAACCACAATGCCACCATAATTTTAAATATTTTATGTTGCTGAAAGCACCAGGAAAGGGACAAGCGTTCAATCTAACAAGGCCCGAGATTTAAACCTTGGACCTCTGTCCCCCTTACAGGGTTTGGTCGAACTAATTGGTCTACAGCTCAGACCTATATTATTTTTATTAAAAGAGAGTTTTTTTGTTAATTATTTTTTAGAACTTAAATTTTACTATTACATTTATTTTCTTACAAATATATCGACATTTTCAAGATATTGTCTCCATTAATAATTAATGGGTATTAAAAATAATATTATTGTTGATCTAATATTTATATTTGTTTTTCTTAATATCATTAATAATTATTGTATTTTTATCCTTCTATAACAATATTTATCCTTGTATGACATGCCTTAATGTTTATATAGTTTTTTAATAAGTTATATGTGGCTTCTATTGGGGCCACTCCCATAAAAATACCAAAATATTGTTTTAAAAAATACCAAAATATTAAACTTGTTGTTATGTCAATTAAACCATATTCACAGTGAAGTAGTGCAGCAGTGCTAGGGTAGGGAAGACAAGTGCAGCAGTGCTCGTGTAGCAAAGGTAGAAAGAAAAATAGTAAAATATTTTAACAATGTCACAGTAGTGCTAAGGTGGCGAAGGCAAGTGCAACAGTGTTAGGGCAACAATAGAAGTAAAAATATTTTAACAATGCCACAACAGTTCTAGGGCAACGAAGGTGAGTGCAACAGTGCTAGGGAAAAAAAGTAACAATATTTTAATAGTACCGCAACAATGCTATGACAATGAAGTAGTGCAACAGTGCTAGGGCAACGAAGACAAGTGCAATAGTTCTAGGGCAGCAAAGGTAGAAATAAAAATAGTAAAATATTTTAACAATGTCACAACAGTGCTAGGGAAATGAAGGCAAGTGCAGTAGTGTTAGGGCAGCAATGGAAGTAAAAATATTTTAACAATGCCACAACAGTGCTAGGGCAGCGAAGGCGAGTGCAGCAGTGCTAGGGCAACAAAGTAAAAATATTTTAACAATACCACAATAGTGCTAGGGTAGTGAAGTAGTGCAATAGTGCTAGGGCAGTGAAGGCAAGTGCAACAGTGCTAGGGCAACAAAGGTAGAAAGAAAAATAGTAAAATATTTTAATAGTATCGCAACAGTGCTAGGGCAGCGAAGGCAAGTGCAGCAGTGTTAGGGTAGCAATGGAAGAAAGCATTGATGGTCAGCAAGAATCTGAAAGGCCTGGTGGTTGGTAGGAAGATGGATGCGTTGGTGCTCTATAGGGAGCTGGAGGGTCGGGTGGATAGCAGGAAGGTGCAACCCTCGAGGGGTTGGTCAGGAAGGAAAGGGAAAAAGGTGTGCCCGATCGTAGTGGGGTGTCCTCTAGGGTACCCGTGAGTGGGTCCCCAAGGCTTGGTCACCCCTCTAACCCTAGGGTGTCCTCCTTTGCTACGGTTACCGCTAAAGGCTTGCGATCTCATCTCTCAAAACCCCTCTTCGACCTTTCTCCAATCTGTAATAAGCTGGTGGTGCCGGACGAACTCTTGGATGTGACTATGGAGGAAGGGTCATGGAACCTGGTCGACAAGTTCCAAGGTGGTAGACCAGATATTGACTCTATCCGACGTTGGGCAATTCTCAAATGGAAGCCACTGGGGTCGCTTGATATTGTTGCAATGTCTAATGCCTTCTTCCTCATCAAACTAAACTGTGAGGAGGATGCAAAGCGCATTTTAGGTGAAGGCCCCTGGTTCTTTGGAAAGAGGGGTCTCTTTCTACGAAAATGGGGTCCAGACTTCAACCCCAAGATGCAAAAGGTGAACTTGGCCCCCCTCTGGGTGCGACTCCTGGATTTACCTTTTCATATTTGGCATGAAGATATTTTGCGAGGCATAGCTAAAGCTATTGGGGACTTGGTCTTGATTGAATCAACTACTAGATCCAAGACCAAGATGATTTTTACTAGAATGTGCATCATGGTGGACCCGAAGGCTGATTTACCTAGCTAGATTGAGCTTGTGTCCAGATAGGGTCCCTGGATTCAATCGATTATTTATGAGAACAGACCCATGAGATGTTCTACCTATAAGAGGTATGGTCACTCATCTGGATCATGCTCTCATAAGGCCCTAAGTGGGGGTACCCAAAGGAAGAATGAGACCAAAAGGCCAGTTAGTTTAAGCCAAGAACAGGGGGCCCCTTCTAAGCAAGTCCAACATGAATTGATTTCGGATGAGCCTGAACTAGAGGAAAGGATAATGGACCAAGTCCTTATGGTGGATGTTAATGAGTCTGGCAAAGTGGTGGTCTAGAATATGAACCCATCTAGCGGTAGAAGTGTGGACCAGGTTCTCCTAGAAGACTTGGTGATGGAGACTTTAATCCCTTCGGAGTTCCTTCATAACTCCTATCAAAGCTTACTCTCTGAGGAGCCAGTCATAGAAGAACTTTGCTCCCTCCAGAAGCCTAGTGAGGCTCTTGGTCAAGAGTCGCCAACCCTACTCGAGTTGAAATGGTCACCATGCCTAGGGATGGGCTCTTCAAGCACAGCCAATTCTAGACCCAAAACCAGAAGTATCCAAAAAGGTCAGATGGATGTCGGAGGTAATCGTAAGGTAGGGAAACCCTCTAACAAAGTGTTGAGGATCCGTGAGGCAGAGTCAAAAATTGTTGATGAATTCCAATCCCAATTGAAGTTTGAGAAAGAGAAGGATAGCAAAGGTAAACAACTAAAACTTGACACATTTTGTAGCTCCCTCGGTTCTTCGAGTGGGAATAATGGCTCCAAATCTCGAAGATGAAGTTGTTATCGTGGAATATCAGAGGCCTGAATGGGCCCTCCAAGCAACAAATTTTGGCAACACTCAGGAGAGAGGTAAGACCTGATGTTATATTTATTCAAGAAACTAAGATGGATAGTTCTAATGTAGAGGCAGTTAAAAAATTAGTTTGGAAGGAGGCGGGTTTTGTAGCAAATTCTACCAATGGAGCTTATGGGGGTCTTCTTTGTCTATGGGACCCTGAGAAACTAGATGGATCCATTCTATTTATTTATGATAGAGTGATTAATATTATATTTTGTAGTAAGGACTCTGGGTAGAGATGGATTATGTCTAATATTTATGCCCCTAATACAACCCCTAACAGGAATATTTTGTGGGAGTCTTTGAGCTCTATGAGAGAATTTTTCAAGGGGGAAGCTTGGATTCTCACTGGGGACTTCAATACCCCCTTATACCCTTCGGATAAAAAGGGTGGTAGTGATTTTGGTTCTAAAAGTATGGAGGATTTTGCTGCATTTATTAATAATCAAGAGCTGATGGATGTGGATTTGAAGGGGTCTAAATACACTTGGAGTAACAAGCGTCTAGGCAATCAAAATATTCAAATTAGGCTGGATAGGGTGTTAGTCTCCAAGGAAGGTCTTCCAGTGTTTGGAGATGCATCCCTTTGCTCTCTCCCCAAAGTGGGGTCCGATCATAATCCTCTGGTATTTGAAAAAGTCCCAAACTCTAGTTTTTTTCCCAGACCCTTCAGGTTTGAGGCAATGTGGCTGCAACATCAGGGCTTAGAATCCAGAATTCTGGAATGGTGGTCTCAAGGTTTTTTGGGCCCTCTTATTTCTCAAGTGGCTTCAAAGCTCAGATTTGTTAAAGCTAATCTTAAGGTTTGGAACAAGTACATTTTTGGGAATGTGTTCCAGAGGAAAAAAGAGTTGGTTGAGTAGTTAAAGGAAGTTGAATTAAATTTGGAGTCAGGAGAGGTGACTGAAGGGGACAGACACAGGGAAAGAAAATTGTTAGCAGATTTCCATAATGTGCTAGCGGATGAAGAAATTTTATGGCATCAAAAATCAAGATCCCTCTGGCTTCGTGAAGGTGATAGGAACACAAAATTCTTTCACACGTCCACCTTAAGGCATAGGAGCAATAATAGAGTTAGAGAAATTATGAAATCATATGGTGTTATCTCGAAGGATATTATAGAAATCAGGGAAGAAGCGGTCAAGTTTTTCAAAACCCTCCTCTGCTCTAGGGATGATAGGGATCTTCAAGCTGAAGAGAGGTTGTTGCACCACATCCCCACCCTAGTTTTAGATGATATGAATGAAGACCTTTGTGCTCCCTTTTGGGATGAGGAAATTAGGGTCGTTGTCTTCTCTATGGGTGGTCTGAAAGCTCTGGGGTCGGACGACTTTCCTCCTATTTTATTTCAAAGGTTCTGGCACATCGTAGGTGGTGACATCTGTTCAGCTATGAGGGAAATTTAGGAGTCTAATTTAATTTTGGTTGATGTAAACTCAACATTTATAGTTCTTATCCCAAAGTCGGTGGGTGCTAAATATTTCTCTGATTTTAGGCCCATTAGCCTCTGTAATACACTTTTTAAAATTCTCACTAAAACTATGGTGAACAGGCTCAAAGTATACCTTCCGATAATTATTGACCATCCTCAAAGTGGATTTGTAGCAAGTAGACAAATTTTGGATGGTGTTATTGCAGTGCATGAGTTGATTCATTCTATAGACAAAAGTAGAAGGCCAGGAACTTTCCTCAAACTTGATATGCATAAAGCATACGATTGGGTCTCGTGGAGCTTTTTGCTTAGAGTTTTGGGGAAATTTGGTTTCAAGCCTTGTTGGATTAGATTGGTCAGAGCTTGTATATCATCAGCAAAATTCTCAATCTTAGTTAATGGATCACCGACTGGTTACTTTAGCAGTTGTAGAGGCATTCGTCAGGGGGATCCTATGTCTCCGTATCTATTTATTTTATTGGTTGAGTCTTTGGGAAGAGCTTTGAAGGTGAATCCCACAGTAGTGGGAATCAAACCTACAATTGCCATTGACCCGATCTCACACCACCAATTTGTTGATGATACGTTATTATCCTTTTTAGCTTCAATCCCTCAGGCCAGAGCTGTCAAAGAGATCCTCCAGGACTATGAAAGAGTGGTTGGGCAGAAAGTGAGTTTGAGGAAAAGTAAGGTGTTCTTCCTGAATACTCCTCTCAGTAGGCAGAGGAAAATTGTTGAGATCTTGGGATGTGAGATTGACTCCCTTCCTTCAGTTTATCTGGGATTACCAATGTTCAAAGGGGGGATTAAGACTTCTCTATGGGAACCAGTTGTAGAAAGAGTTCAAAGAAAATTGGTGGGATGGAAAGGGGTGCTTTTGAGCCAAGAAGGTAAAATTATGCTAGTTAAGTCTACTCTGCAGAGCATACCAGTGTACTTCCTTTCTCTCTTTCAGATTCCAAGAAAGATTCTTTGAAAAATTGAACAAATTCAATGATCCTTTCTCTGGTCTGGTTTTGAGGAGAAGAAGAAGTTCTCGCTTGTGGCATGGGATCAGGTGTGCAGTAGGAAAGAGTTGGGAGGTCTAGGCTTAAGAAGAATGAAAATATTAAACAGAGCACTAATAGCTAAACAGGGTTGGAGATTGGTTCAAAAAGATAATGTTAATTGGGTTAAAATATTGGTAGCCAAATATTTAGGTAACACTGGTAATTTTCTCATAGATCCAAGTCCTACCCTTGGCTCAACATTCTAGTGTAACATTGTTAACAACCGCTCTGATATCATAAAGGGTGGAAGATGGGTGTTAGGTAATGGGTAAAGCATTGATTTTTGGAAAGACACATGGGCAGCTGATAGACCGTTAGAATCATATCCTCACCTGAGTCTGGTGGAACCAATCACAAGCCAAGATTTTGGGTCGAAGGTATGTGACTTCATTATCTCTATTAATGATAGAAAATGTTGGAAACCATTTGTTTTTCTAGGGATTTCATAGGAAGAAGAAATTGCATTAAAATATCTGATGGACATCCTAAAGTGGATGGTTATTCCTAACTAGGATAGGCCAGATAGATTGGTGTGGGGGGCTGAGAAGGATGGTTGCTTTTTTGTTAAGTCAACCTACCTAATGTTAGATGTTCCCTTTGATCCCTGGTTTCCCGTTAGTAATATCTGGTTGAAGGGTCTTACCCCCAAAGTTAATGTTTTCTTTTGGTTGGCGGCTCAAGGGAAGTGCCTCACATTGGATAATTTGTAAAAAAGGGGATTGGTTATCCCGAACAGATGCTACCTGTGTGGTAGTGTTGAAGAATCACCTATGCACCTATTGTCTGACTATTCCTTCTCTCAGTCTATCTTCTCCTAGTTCTTGAGGACCGTTAGTGTGGTTTGGGTTTTCCCAAAGTTGTCTGACTTGATCATTCAATGGAGGTCTCCCTTTCTATCTTCGCATCTTCGAGATTTTTGGTCCTTTGGTTTACCTCATGTTTGGTGGCGTATTTGGAAGGAGAGGAATTCTAGAGCCTTTAAAAATATCTCCCATCCGACTGAGTTCGTGGCACTTCATGTTGTTGCTGCCATTGTTGAGAATGTGGATGCAATTTCTTTAGATAAGGTCACTTTCGTTGGGGAGTTGGCGGTGGAGTCGGCTCTTGGATTTAGAGATTATTCTCCCGAACATTGCCTTGAAGCTCCTGCTAGACATACTACTATTTGGGAACCTCCTCCTCTTGGTTGGTTGAAGCTAAATTTTGATGGAGCTTCTAAAGGGAATCTAGGACCAATCGGTGCGGGGGGATTGGTTAGAGACTCTGATGGGAGGATTTTGTTGGCTTTCACTAAAAATTTAGATCGTCAGACCAGTCATTTTGTGGAGGCACAAGCTCTCTTTCAAGGGGTTTGTCAACTAGAAATTTTGAATGGTAGGAAGGTAATTATTGAAGGGGATTCCCTCAATATCATTAATATGCTCAAAGGTGTTCAGGTCCCTTCTTGGATGATCACAAATGAACTTTCTGAAACCCAAAGATAAATTTTAACCCTCGAAGCGGTTGAGATTAAGCATGTTTACAGGGAGGGAAATAGATCGACATATTTTTTAGCAAACTTGGGACTTTTGCAGGAAAGATGCACAATTTGGTAGGAGGATTTCCCAGATGGATTAAATCAAATAGATAATGAAATCTTGAGGAGATAATTTGTGTTTTCAAATGGCTTTGATCTACGATAGTAGGGATCCCTTGGGAAAATTTGTTGTTTGTCCTACTCGACTATTATGTAGCTTTGTTGTTTGTCTATTTTGTGGATCCTTCTTGGTTTGCTATGTTGATATCTTTATTCATTGTTTCCAGCTGGTTGGTTGATCCACTCTTGTAAAAGGTTTGGGGCACCTTTCAAAACCCCTTCATCCATCTTATAAAAAAAACATTAAAGCATATTCAACTTGTTCTTTTGTCAAAGACATTCTTATTTCCTTTTGTATCAAATATATTATTCATATATCTCAAAATGCTATGTTTTTATTAAGATATGAAAATATCATTCTTCTAGTTTCCCCCTAAAATTTGAATTTCACCAAGACGAAGATTAACACCTTGATTGACTAAATTATTTTTTACCCCATTTCCTTATTTATAGATATGCTCATATTTCCAAGAGATTGCCTCCAACAACAATGATGAATATCATAAATAATATTTTTTTATCCAATCCTTACATGCACTTTTGTTGATAACATTAATGATAATTTGTGAATCCCCTCAATTGAAATATATTTCCATCGTTCATTAATTGTTGTTGTGAAAAGTGCCCTAGCCCATGCATAGTTGTTGGTGGAAGTTCCATATGATTTTTGGTGACAATAATTTTGCCTTCATTATTTCCAAAAACACTAGCTCCATAAAAATAAAAAATAAATTTTTTTGAAAGCTCTATTAAAATTAGTTTCAATAAACCCAATTTCTAGACATTTTTATTTACCATAGATTGAAGAAGATATTTTGTTTTAATGTCATTGTCACACATAACTCTTCCATGTATACATAAATCTTATAACCAAGTGGCTAGCGTCTCTTTTTCTACATGAGAGACTTCCCATGATGAGCACCATATCTATAAACATTCTATAAGAGAAGCAATAATATGATTCCAAACTTGGACATGATTTTGAGGTTTATTTTTAAAATTTTATGATTCCTTTCAAGCCATAAAGTCCAACAATATTTGAGTAGATAATGGTTTAGCTTTGAAATAATTAATTTAACATTTCATCAACTCATGTTGATGGAGTTACCCAATATATTCTCATATTTTTTAAAAATGTAACCCCAAATGGTGTGAGCAAAGAGATAATGAAAATGGTTTGATGTTCTAAATCCTGATCACATAAGGAAAATATGAAATGCCCATGATATCCTCTTCTTTGTAAAATCTCTCTTGTAAGAATATTACTTTGAACTCCTAACCAAAGGAATGTAGAGGCCTTACGAAGAGCCTCTAGTGACCAAAACATTCTTCTTAGGTAAATTTCTAGGAGTAGAAAATTTTGATTGCTCTAAATCCTCATATCCCAACTTGACCAAGTATTCACCATATTTTGATAGAATCCAAACCAACTCATCCTTTCTTGTAAAAGTAGGCAAATAAAATCCATCTACAATTTGTTTGAGTTTCTCCCTTTCAAACATGTTACTGATATAAATCCATAGTGTGGGGTTGTTGCTCACATTAATATAATCTAAATATTTGAATATTTACAAGCTAGACATGCCTGAGCCAATGGTTGCCATTTTCAAACAAAGATAAGAGGAAAATTCTTCTACCAAACATCAAATCAAAAAATTGCATAATTCCCTTTATTGGTTGACCATCTAATACGATCCTTAATCACTTGCAAACTATATAATATGAAATTCCATGTTCGAGATCCTTTGGGTAGGATTCTTTTCCTGAATAATTCCATTGCATCAAGAGAATCTATATATTTTTTAAGTAACATTTTTGTCCAACTCTTTTCTTGATCTTTGAATAATTTCCATAAAAGTTTTTCCCTAAGGACAAACTCATAAGTCCGCAATTACACCTCCAATATTATTTCCTTTGCAAATCCTATCTCACTTACAAAGAGGAAACATAAATTCTTCTTACATCCTTTCCAAAGGAAGTCTCTTTGAATTTTATCAATTTCTAATGATATGCTTACTATACCTACCAATAATATTGAAAGTGACATCATATAAATAAAGGATGGATTGCAATGTAGTCTTTATGAGTTGTACCTTACTTGTCATGGTTAAAAACTTGCCTTTCCAACTTGCCAAACAAGATTTTATTTTATCTAAACAAGAGATCCAACACTTTTTTAAATTCCTTTATGAGACAAAGGAATAACCAATTAGGTTGATGGAAATTTTTTAACTTTAGACCCTAAAATATCAACAGTAATTTATTATAAATCTAGGGCAGTGTTAAGGAAAAATATCTTGAATATTGTAGCACTAATCGATTCTCCAATAGTCTTCTCATAGCATGATAATATTAATTTAAAATCCATGGCTTTAGTGACTAAGGTCATGACCCAAAAGTAATGTATCATCAAAAATTTAGAGATGAGATTCAAAGAACCTTTTTTTTGCAACCTAAATTACTTTAATTTTTCCTTTTAGTTTTACCTTTAAGAAATATTTCCCTAATGCCTCCGCAATAATAATAGATAGATAAGGAGCTAATGGATCACCTTGGCAGAGTCCATGGGATGACTTAAAGTAACAAGCAAGGGAACCATTGATCAAAATTAAATATCTTAGAGTTCTATAACAACATTTAATTCATTCACACCATGCTTGATCAAAATTGAATTTTTTGAGAATATCATGTAGAAAACTCCAACAACTCTATCATAGGATTTGTTCATATCTAATTTTGTAAACATACATTTTTTTATGGAATAAAGAGAATGTACAACCTCCTGTGTAATTATTACACCACCAATAATTTATTTACCATGATTAAGGTCACCTTGTTCCTGTAACAATAACACAATCTAGAATACTTTTTGACCTATTTCCCATAAATTTTGAAATGATTTTATATATCATATTACAAAGGCTTATACCAGAAGCTAATTATATGTGACAAATTGGATGATATGGATGCAACACAAGGTGACCTAAGTTTAACTAGAATTTTTTTGGGTGCTAGACTTGATTTGGATTCAATTTAAAAGTGGGCTCATGCTAAATGAAAACCATTAGGGTTTATGGAGTTTGTGGCCCTTCCTAAAACAAATATTGGTTAAATTGAATTGCACAAATGATGTGGATCATATTTTGCAAAAGAGTCCTTAGTTTTTTTGGTATAAGGGGTTTGTTTCTAAAGAACTAGACCCCAAATTTTGATCCTTATAGCCAAAACATCCCATAGGCTCCAGTTTGGGTCAAATTACCTAGACTTCCTTTGCATTTGTGGTAGGAGGATATTTTTGAAGGGATTGTAAAGGATTTTGGATAGCTTATAGCAATTGATTCAGTCACTGCTGCAAGATCTAGGTTGATATATGCAAGATTTTTGTCAATATCAATTTGGAGAAATGTCTAAAAAATACTATTGAAATTATCTCTAAATTTAGCAAGTGGTTGTAAGTCATCGAATTTGAGAATATACCTATAAAGTATAATGTGTGTTTTAAACATGTTGGAATTTTTTGTCCTAATCATCCTAGGAAGAAATAGTAGAAGTGGTTTTGGAAAAATAAAAATGTAAGCAAAATGATGAAAGATGATCTTGGGAAGCAAGGACTGGATGACAAAGACCAAATGAATTCTTGCAAGGAAGATGGTGGATTAGCTATTGTCTTGTTTGAAGAGGGTGAGATTGTGGATGATCATATTAAGGTATGCCCTTCTGTTTCTATTCCAAGTCTTTCTATAAATGAAATTCCTACCAAAAATCCATTTGATTCATTGAAAAACCTAGATGAGGAAAAGGAGAAAACTATAAATGAGAAAATGGATAAAACTTTTGAAACTAGGGATGAAAATACTGATGAAGTGTTGGGAAAAGAGCTTATAACACCTGAGGTTAACAAGGGAGAAAAAGAAAATATGATGCCCCATGGATTTGGCCAAAAGATATTATCACTAAAGGGGAATAAAATTCTAACTACATCTAGAATAACAAGGAATAGTAAGAAGATTGGAATTGATGTAGGAGAAGAATCTAAACCACCTAGCAGACCTTCAAATAAGGAGGTTTTATAGAGAGAAACAACTATAGATGTGTCTAATGGAATCCAAATGATTCTTAATCTAATTAGGAAAAAGAAATCCACTAGATATAAAAAATTAAGGTCATGTCATGGAATGTAAGGGGTCTCAATGCTCCTTCAAAACGTCATCTGGTATTCTCATTGAGGAAAGAAACCAAATCTTAGAGTCTAGCTTTATAAGAAACATATTTTTTGAATAGAATTGTGAAACTATTAAAAACATAATATGAAAGGAAGCAGTGTATGCAATGAGTCATGCTAATGGGTCATCATGAGGTATTATGTGTTGTTGGGATACAACTAAATTGAAAGGAAAAGTGATTAAAGTAACATAGAGGTATATATCCATTTTCTTCCACTACATTGATACCAAACAAATTTGTATATTGACTATAGTTTATGCACCTAATATTGTAGTGGGTAGAAGACAATTATGGCAAGAACTTGGTGAAAATAAGAAATATTTTGAAAATATCCCTTGGGTTTTGGTTGGGGATTTTAATTCTCCACTATTTCCTTCAGATAATATGGGGGGTAATTCCCTCATATCGGATGGTATGATTGATTTTGAAGCTTTTGTAAACTTAAATGAACTGATGGATATTGAGCTATGAGGTATCAAATTTACATGGACTAATAGAATAATTGGTGATAAGCTTATTCAGGTAATACTAGATAGACTCTTTATTTCAAAAGCAAGATTTTCTATCTTAGGGATTCTACACTTTCAAATTTTTCTAAATTTGATCAAATCATAACCTGTTAGTTTGGAAAATATAAATAGGAATAAGACTCTTTATAAGTCCATTGATATTTGAATTGATGTGGTTGTAGCATGAAGAATTGGATAATGATGACGGAAGAATTTTTTAGAATCTATTATCTTGCAAGTGGAAAAATAACTTAGGTTCTTTAAGAAAAACATGAAAATATGGAATAAGAATATTTTTGGGAACCTATTTATCAAAAAAAGAATTAAAACAACTAATGGATGTTGAGATTTCTCTTAATAATGGAAATATTACATATGAGGTTCATGGGAAAGAAAGAGAATTATTATCAAAATTTCATAATACACTAGCATGTGAGGAGATCTTTTGGAAGCAAAAATCCAAAATTCAATGGCTCAAGGAGGGTGATTGTAATATGAAATTCTTCCATATTTAGTTTTGAAGCATAGAAGTTGTAATAATATTAGAGAAATTTATATGGAAGATGATAGAGTCACAAATAACATCATGGAGATTAGAAATGAAGTTATCTATTTCTTCAATGATCTGATTGAGGAAATGATTGATGAAGAGGCAACGAGTTCACTCTAGAATATTCCAACTCTTGTTATTGAGGAGCATAACAACTACTTGATCAATCCTTTCAAGGAGGAGGAAATTAAAGAGGTAATTTTTGGAATGGGTGGGGAAAATGCCTCAGGTCTTTATGGGTTTCAAGCTACCTTCTATCAAATATTTTGGAAAATTTTGGGATCTGATGTCATTAGTGCAGTGATGGAGGTTTAGAAATCCAATATTATACCAAGGGATGTTAATTCTACTTTCTTGGTTTTGATTCCTAAAATTGTTGGGGCTAAGGATTTTAAAGACTTTAGACCAATCATTCTTTGTAATAATTTACATAATATTATTACTAAGGTGATTGCAAACAGGTTGAAGTATATTTTACCTTTTATTATTGATTCACAACAAGGGGGTTTTGTGATGGGCAGGAAAATTTTGGATGGCATCATAACTATACATGAGGTTATTCATTCAATTGATAAAAGTAATAAAGCAAGGATGTTGTTGAAATTGGATATTAACAAAGTGTATGATAGAGTTTCATGGAGCTTTCTTGTAAAAGTTTTGGAAAATTTTGGCTTTCATGCACAATGGATTGACCTAATCAAGGAATACATTATGAAAGTAATGTTTTCAAATATCATCAATGGAGTTGTTGTTGGATATTTTAAAAATTCAAGGGGATTAAGGTAAGGATATCCTATTTCTCCTTATTTATTTATAATCATGGTTGAATCTTTGGGTAGGACTATTTTAGCTGCTACCAATGAAGGTAAATTAGATGGAATTAGACCAGCTTCAATCCTTAATCCGGTAACTCATCAATAATTTGTAGATGATACAATTGTCATAACAAAGTCTTCAATTCCTCAAGTGAAGGTAATAAAGAACATTTTGGAAACTTTTGAGAAGGCTGCTGGCCAAAAGGTGAATTTTCTCAAGAGTAAGATTTTCTTTCTTAATACACCTTTGGTAAGACAAAACATGATTGCTAGAATTTTTGGGTGTGAAATTGGAAGTCTTCTAGCAACATATTTGGGAATGCCTCTTTTCAATGGTAGAATGAAAGAGGAATGGTGGAATCTGGTGGTGGAAAGGTTTTCTAAAAAAATGGTAGGTTGGAAAGGGACCCTTCTCAACTAGGTAGGTAAAGCTCAATTGGTAAAAGCTACTCTCCAAAGTATACCCATCTATTTCATGTCCTTGTTCAAAATGCCTAGGAAAATTTGGGAGAGAATTGAATAGATTCAATGGAATTTTCTATGGACTAGAATGGAATAAAAGAAGAGAATTGCTCTTGTGGATTGGGAAAAGGTATGTGTTAGGAAGGAAGCTGGAGGACTTGGATTTAGGAAGCTAAAATTGATGAACAAAGCTCTCATGGGGAAACAAGACTGGAAACTAGTCACAAATGAGAAGATGACTTGGGTTAAAAATTTTAAAGTAAAATATATGGGGAATGAAAATAGATTTTTGAAGGAGGCGTATTCAATGAAACAGTCATTTTTTTGGAATAATCTTCAAAAAACAAGATATCTCCTACATAAAGGTTTAAGGTGGAAAATTGGAAATGGAAGGAAAGTTAGTTTTTGGAATGATAAATGGATTAAGGATATACCCCTTAGAGATGATCCTGATTTCAAGGACTTAGAACAAGATATATCTCAACAATATGGTCAATGGGTGCATAACTTCATCATTGAAGACTCTAATGGAAGGAGGATGTGGAAACAGATCCATTTGGAAGGGATGGATGATAGGAAAAAGTAAATGCTCAAGAAATTAAATAAAATGTTACAAGTTTACTTCCTGAATCATGAAAGACTATTGGATGCTCCAATATGGAATTATAGGAAGGATGGGAAGTATTCAATCAAGACTGGATATTTTCTACTGGAAGATGAAGGAAATGAATGGCTACCTACAAATAAAGTTTGGTTGAAATATTTAACCCCTAAAGTGGCTTTTTATTTTGGAATACTATACAAAATAAGATCCTCACTCTTGATAATTTGATGAAGAGAGGTATGTCAATTCCAAACAGGTGTCCTCTATGTGAAAATGCTTGGGAGGAGGTATGGCATCTATTCTTTGAATGTCCCTTTTCGTATGAAGTTTTTACTTCCATTCTTGATAAAATTGGTGTGGCTTGGGTCATTCCAAACTCTATGGTGGATATGTGCTTGAGTTGGGATTCACCTTTTAGGAGCAAGAAACTAAGAACACTTTGGAATTTTTGCTTACCACATTTCATGTGGGGCATTTGGAAGGAACGTAATCACAGGATCTTCAAGGGTGAGAAGAAAGATGTTTTATCTATAGTTATCAGGATTTGCAATGTCATAAAGGAAAATGTATTGGCTATAGAATTTAAAGATTCATGGGTAGTGGATGATGAGAGAGTGATAGCTAATGCTTGGGGGCTGCAATCATGTTCTAATCAAAGGCTTAATTCTTCCACAATTACTAGACTTGAAACAAAATGGAAACCTCCTCCTCAAGGGTGGTTAAAACTCAATTTTGATGGGGCTTCTAAAGGGAATCCAGGAAGAGTAGGAGTTGGGGGTGTTATTCGCAATATAATGTATAACCCTTTTACCTGTAGATAGAGTGAATAAACATTTATAACGACTATCCTACTTTGATTAGTTGAAGTCATGTTAAATTAATATTTACCAAATAAAATAAAGTTTATAAAAATTCTTTATAAAAAATAAAATAAAATAAAAAATCTATAATCCCTCAACTACAACAGCTCATCGATTCTAAGATAAAAATAAGCCTTTCATGGAGATCAATAGGATATTTAAAGAGGTGGGTACTTTGAGCAGCTGTATGTATAAGAGTAAGATCTCCATAATGACATGTTTTCTTCTTTGTTGCTACACACTTTGGTTATGACTTATTCCCCTGATAAGATCGAGTCTGTTGCTTTATAAATTACTTCACGTAGACGTAAAAAAGTTGTCAAGTGTTATCAAATACTAACCAATTATTGATGTTACTTGAATTGGTAATGTATTTTTATTATTTATTATTTTAAACCATTGCTATTGGAGTTGTCTTCTAGTGAAGTGATAGGTCATGGTGTGATTTCATCAATAAATAAATTTCCATATAAGAAATTACCCTTCATCCTCTTATCGACTTAAGAAAACTATCATCAAAGAGAAGCTATTGTCTGGATATATATTTCCATCTAGAGCATTGCCATATATAACGTTGTCATCTAGCACATGCCATCGTAGAAGTTTCATCATAAGGGAAGCATGTGCTATCTTGGGATATGCCATTGAAAGTGTCATCATGGAGGATACCGTCTAGTTAATTATCACCTTGCTGATATTTATGTACTATATTGCAATTTTTCATCGTGCAGTTTTAGAAATTATCACCATAAAGGAGTGCTATCAAAAGGGGGTGTTGTCACAAGGAACTTTATCACAAATGAGTGTCATCTCAAAGGAGTGTCATCACAAGGGGGTGCCATCAAGAAGGGATTTTATCTTGTATTTGAGATCCCACCATCTTGTGTCGAAGAGTTAGAGTTCTAAGTTACTTGTGAAGGTTGTCCTTTGGTGGATACCGTTTGCTTGACTACATCACATTTTCACTTTTTAATCTATTTTTATGTGTCTAGTCTTATAATATTTGCTACATCAAAATATAATGTTTTAATAATCGACTTGTTTATTCTATTGATTCAAATTTAATCCTAATGGATTACAGTAAATATTATGAAATATTCAAGGCAATACATATTTGAGTGTATAAAAAATGCCTTATCTCCTTAGTAATTGGTCCCTCTTGGATGCATTCCCCTAGAGGATTGCTAGTATTCTTAAAAAATTCCTTATTTATAAGTTGACAAGGAAGTCCAAAAAGTCTAATCCAGATTGAAAGTTTTTTTAAAGTTTCTATCTCCAAAGAAAAACTCTTATTCCATGGTCTTTGATATAATACATATTTACCCCTAAATCAAGGGCCACCATCCATTATATTATCCCTGATTTTTGAACTAGAGATGGCAAAGAGGAAAATTACTTTTGGAAGAAAAGTCATAAAGTAATTTGAATTCAATCCCCACATCCACTTGATCTAATTTTGAATCTTCCAAAAACCTATCTAGCATCCATTGAACTTACTTGTTAACCCTCTACTTTTAAGAACCATTATATTAATGCTCGGTCATATCATTCTTGATAATCACTCTAGTGTAGTATCTACTACCTTGATAGGGTTTGCCATAAATTTATTATTTTTATCAAGCTAAGGTGTCTATACTTTCAACTAGGTCATCCTTACTTCTAGTAGGGACTTTAAAAATAACTTTCTTGCCAAATTAGATAGATTTTATTCATATGAATCCTTTAGTTTTTGAGTTTCTCCAAAGATCTAGAATAAGTAGTGCTTTATCTTTGGTTACACTTTACTTCCTGCTCGCACCCACAACACTTAATTAAAACAAGAAAAATATGAGGCTTGATCTTAGATTGCACTCACTTTTGGATCACACTTGCTCTCTATTCACTCCCAATTCACAAATGTAGACTATTTTTATTTTTAGTCTTTATATGATTTCTAGTTGAAGTTACATATGACTATGGGTAGTAAGAAGAATTTTATCTTTAAAAATTTTATCTCCACCAACTTTGTCTAGATTCCCCTTAGAAGCATGATTAAAATTAAAATTTTAAATTGGTTATTTATGATTGAAACATGTCATACTCATATTACATTATGACCACATAGTTGTATTAAAAATTTTGGAAATTATACATGTATCACTTGGCAAGATTTGAATAAAGATCACCTCCTTGAAAGCTAAGGAATATAACTAGTTGAGCTAATTCCATTTGATGATCAAAAATTATTTTGATAAATTTAACTTCTAGATATTTTTATTTTTATTTTTTAAAAGAAAGTGATAATTATATTATATACAAAATATTTCTATACATCTTGCAGGATTAGTTTCCTATAAAAATTCAATTTTTTTTCTAAATGCAATTGGTAGGCATAAGATCCTTGCTAGCACTAATACAATCATACTTTAAACTATGAAATAGTACATGCAAATTTAGCATTCAGTATGGATAAACTAATATTGCTTCATCAATGTTGATGATCTGCTTTTCTTCAAGTAGTGTAACAACACACCAAAACTAAACCAAGATATATATATATATATATATATATATATTACTGATGCAGGAGCATCCAGTGGTGTAAGAATGATCTTGCATCACTTAAAATTCATAATATTTTGATTTTTATGTTCTAAGTGTGTTTAGTTTTTAGGGGATGGAAAAATAGAACTAATGATGAAAGAATCATCCCAATACCCTGAGCGGTTTGGGAGATATGCCAAAACTAGTGAAAATCCTAGTGAAAACCCTGCCAAAACTAGTGGAAATTCTGCTAGTAAAACTTGGAGGTCAATTTTGAAGACCTTTTTTAGGGCTGAAATATGGTGGTACTGTGTTTGAACATAATATCAATCTTCCTAACCCTTTGAGAGATTTTTGAAAAGGTACTATAATAGCCATTTTGAGCAACGAGCAAGGAGTTATGACCTCGGTAAGTTTGCCCCCAAAATTTAAATTTCAAATACATAGTTTTAGGTGGGAAATGGAAAAACAGGATCAAAAGGAGGGTATTTCGAATTGGTAAGTAGTTAGTCTTTGTAAGCTCTATCTTTTGGAACAATAATGCAAGAAAGCTTGGAATCATTTGGCATTTTTCTCTGTATTTTATGAATCGTGTGTGCTTGTTTAATGCAACTCTACTTCAAATGGTATCAGAGAAAAATTTCCTGAGTGTGTAAACAAATCGTCGAATGTGAGGCAGTTTACACCAAGATTTGTGGTTAGGGTTTATGAGAAACAAGAGCAAAATGACTCCACAAAGAAACCGTGGTGGTGGGAGAAATGATGTGGTGCTAGAATGATATTTTAGAGCTTTGCAGAGGCAAGTTCAAGCTTTGCAAGAGTTACATAGAGGGTTTGAGCTAAGGAGAGAATATGGGAGTGAATATGAAGCTGAAGAAGAAGAGGAGGACTAGTTCAAGGAAGAAGTAGTAGATCCTGCACAAGCCAGGTTATATAGAGCCATATCTTAGATTGGGAGGAGACCGAATATGGAGGTTTCTATGTATTCTGGAAATATTAATCCAGAAGAGTTTATCGACTAGATAAATGACATGGAAGAATACTTTGAGCATGAGGAGGTTGAAGATCTGGAGAGGGTCAATTTTGTTAAGACCAAGCTAAAGGGTCATGCGAGTATTTGGTGGAAAGGAGTGCAGTTGGACATAAATAGAAGAGGGAAATAAAGGATAACCAGGTGGGAGCAGATTGTGGAGAAGTTGAAGAGGCAATTCATTCCAGCTAATTATGAGTTGGAAATGCCCAAGAAAATGTAGGGTTTGATGCAGTAAAGCAATTTTGTCAAGGAATACATAGAGGAGTTCTATAAAATTTTAATTAGAACAGGTCATTCTGAGGCCAACAAGGAGAAGATAGCCCATTATATAAATGGGTTGAGAGAAATTATTAAATAGGAACTAAGTCTGGTTAGGATGACCACCATCGAATATGCTTACCAGTTTGCCTTGAAGGTAGAAGAGAAGCTGAACAGGAGGTTTGAAAGAAAACAGAGGAAGAGGTTGTGGTGGAATAACTGGTGGTAGAATAAATGGAGGATGGAATGAGGACCAAAATAAAATTGGGGAAACGAGCAACAGTCAATAATAGAAGGGGGATAATGTTTATCGCCCCCATGAGCAGAATAATAACTACTAGAGAGGAAGAGAGAGGTCTGGACGAGGGAATTGAAGAGGAGGATTTTGTGAAACCTGCTTCTAATGTAGAGAAGAAGGGTATCGGGCATACGAGTGCCCACAACACCAAGGGGAAAAAAATAAGAGACCTGAAGGTAATGTCTGAGTTGCTGTTATAGATGAAGGTGTTGAATCTGAGCACTCTAAAGAAGCAAAAAGAGGAGTTCTTGTCACAAGGAGAGCCTTGTTGAATGATGAGAAGGATCCAGATCATAGGAAGAGACTATTTCAAATAGGATGTAAATGTGCAGGTAAGGTGTGTAATGTTATCATTGATAATGGTAGCACTGATAACCTAGTTTTAGAAGGAATGGTTACCAAGTTACAGTTAGAGAGAAGGAGGCACCCACATCCATATCATATTGCTTGGTTGTAGAAGGACCATAGGGCTTTGGTTAGTGAGCAATGTTTGGTAAAGTTCCATATTGGGAATTACCATGATGAGGTCTTGTGTGACATCTTGCCTATGGATGCTTACCATTTACTATTGGGAAGGCCATGGCAGTTTGATCTACGTGCAATACATGATGGGCATGCCAACACTTACTCCCTGACAAAGGATGGAGTGCGCCACAAGCTGAAGCCCCTGAAGTAAATGGACAAAAAGGTATGTAGCAGTGCCAAAATCTATTTAGTAGATGGTAGAAATTATTTGGATGGCCTGAAGGATGAGCATATGGGCTATGCATTAATTCCTAGAGTTAAAGATGAGCAATGCAAATATATCTTAGAAGAGGTCTCAGGTTTGTTAGAATAATTCTTAGATATTATATCAGATAACGTACCTGAATGTTTACCACCAGTGAGGAAGATAAGTCACCACATAGATTTGGTACTAGGAGCTAGTTTACCCAATAAAGCAGCCCACATAATGACTCCTGTAGAAAGTGAGGAGCTAAACAGACAAGTCTAAGAGTTACTAAAAAAATGACTGATTCAAGAGAGTTTAAGTCCATGTGCAGTACCTGTAGTACTAGCACCAAAGAAATATGGGGAGTGGAGAATGTGTACAGACTTCCAAGCTATTAACAAGATCACCATTAAATATAGATTTTCATTACCAAGGATGGATGGCATTCTGGACTGTTTGAGTGGAGCCAAGTACTTCACCAAGATTGATATGAAGAGTGGGTATCATCAGATTTGTATCAAAGAAGGGAATGAGTGGAAGACAACCTTCAAGACCAGAGAGGGTTTGTATGAGTGGTTGGTCATGCCGTTTGGGCTAACCAATGCATCAAGCACATTCATGCGACTAATGAATGAGGTATTGAAGGAGTTTTTAGGAAAAAATTTCATTGTATATTTAGATGACATTTTAATTTTTAGTAAGACTTTGGAGGAGCACCTGCTGCATATTCGACAATTTTTTGAGAATCTGGGGGAGGAGTAGTTGTTGATTAATTTAAAGAGGTGCAATTTTGTGAAGGAGTTGGTGTATCTCGGATTTGTCATATCAATTAAAGGTCTTAAAATAGACCTAGAAAAAATGAGGGCTATCATCGAATGACCTACTCCAAGGAGCATTATAGAGGTAAGATCATTTCATGGTCTAGCCAGTTTTTACAAAAAAAATATTAGGAATTTTAGCAGTATTTGTGCACCTAATAGATACAATGAAAGGGGATAAGAAGGATTTTAAGTGGACTTCATGAGAAGATTTGAGTTTTGATATGTTGAAGAAGAAATTCATAGAGCAACCTATTTTAGCACTTCCATATTTTAACAAGGTATTTTAGGTATATTATGATGCTAGTGGTAGTACCATAGGAGCTGTATTGAGTCAATAAGGTAAGCTTGTTGCCTACTTTAGTGAGAAGCTTAATGAGGGTAGGAAAAATTATTCTATCTATGATCAAGAGTTTTATGTTATAGTTCAGGCTCTAAAGAAGCGGAGACACTATTTTTTTCCAAAAGAGTTTGTTCTATATACTGATCATCAGGCCTTACAATATATTAATAGCCAAGGAAAACTAAATCAGAGGCACTTGAAATGGGTTGAGTTTTTGCAAAGTTATACCTTTGTGTTAAAATACAGGAGTGGGAAGTCAAATAGGGTTGCAGATGCCTTAAGTAGAAGGTAAAACTTATTAACATAAATGAAGGCAGAGGTCATAGGGTTTGATGAACTTAAGAGTTTGTACCCTGAAGATCCATATTTTATAGAGGCTTGGAGAGATTGCATGGCACCTGTTACTTTGGACAGGAAAAAATGGTTGGATTTTCTAATCCAATATGGAATGTTATTTAGAGGAAACCAATTGTGCATTCCAAGGAGTTTAATGAGAGAGAATCTAGTCAAGGAGAAGCACAGTGGAGGGTTGGCTGGACACTTTGGTCAAGATAAGACCATTACCCTCATTAGTGAGAACTACTATTGGCTATAGTTACAAAAATATGTGAAGATGTTTGTACAAAGTTGCAGAGTATGCCAAAGGGCCAAGGGTGTGAGGTAGAATACTGGATTATACCAGCCATTACCTATACCAGAGAAACCATGGGAATACATCAGCATGGATTTTGTTCTTGGCCTACCAAGGACACAGAGGGGGAATGACTCCATATTTGTGGTGGTTGACAGGTTTTCAAAGATGATACATTTCATTCCCTACCAAAAAACTAATGATGCAATTCATGTTGCAGGGTTTTTTTTTAAAGAGGTGATATGACTACATGGTCTACCAAAGAGTATTGTTTCAGATAGGGATACCAAGTTTGTTGGGTATTTCTGGAGGACTTTATGGAAGAAGTTAAAGATAAATTTGAAGTTTAGTTATGCATACCACCCACAGACTGATGGGCAAACAAAATTGGTGAATAGAAGTTTGGGTAATATACTGAGATGCTTAGTAGGAGATAAGCCAAAGGGCTGGGACTTGGTTTTACCACAGGTGTAATTTGCTTATAACAATTCTGTCAATAGGAGTACTAATAAATCCCCATTCCAGATTGTGTATGGTAGCAGCCCAAGGAATGCTTCTGAGTTGAGAAATATGGACAAAGGGGAAAAAAGCAGTGTTGAGGCTGAGGAATTTGTAAAGCACCTGAAGAATTTGCATGAGGAGGTAAAGAAAAATATTAAAAATATGAAAACTCAGTACAATACAAGGGTAGACAAGAAGCGACGATTTAAGGAATTTGAAGTGGGAGATGAAGTTATGGTCCACCTAAGAAAATAAAGGTTTCCTGCTAAAACCTATAACAAGCTAAAAATGAAGAAGTTTGGACCATGCAGAATCATAGAGAAACGGGATTCAAGAAATGCATATGAAGTGGAATTGTCGAGTGGGCTTAACATATCACCTATTTTCAACATTTAAAATTTGGAAGAATACCATGAAGGAGACAATGGTGATGGACCAATAGCATAATTAAGAAATATTCTGGTATCTACCCTAGAGAAGGAAGAGATAGAAGAAATCCCGGACACCCGCATTGGCAAAAGTACAAGAAACAAGTAGTATGAAGAATATCTGGTTAAGTGGAAGGGCAGGCCTATTGAATATTCATCTTGGTTGTCAAATACAGAGGTTGACCACCTTGGTTTTCCTCCAATAGCAAAGAAGTGAAGGTCACTTCTCAATTTATCCTGGGTGTCTGATGTGGGAGCATCCAGTGGTGTAAGAGTGATATTGCATCATCCAAAATTTATAATATTTTTATTTTTATGTTCTAATTGTGTTTAGTTTTTAGGGTATGGAAAAACAAAACTAACGACGAAAGAATCATCCCAATACCCTGAGCGGTTTGGGAGATATGCCAAAACTAGTGAAAATCCTAGTGAAAACCCTACCAAAACTAGTGGAATTTCTGATAGTAAAACTTGGAGGTAAATTTTGAAGACCTTAGAGGTCTTTTTTAGGGCTGATATATGGTACTATAATAGTCATTTCGAGCAACGAGCGAGGAGTTATGACCTCAATAAGTTTACCCCTAAAATTCAAATTTCAAATACATAGTTTTAGGCGGGAAAGGGGAAAATAGGGTCAAAAGGGGGGAATTTCGAATTTGTAAGCAGTTAGTCTCTATAATATCTGTATTTTGGAATAGTAATGCAAGAAATTTTGGACTCATTTGGCATTTCCTCTATCTTTTGTGAATTGTGTGTGCTTGTTAAATGCAACTTTGCTTCAATTACAAGCAATGGTTCACAAAAAAGTCCTAATATTTTTCAGGATTATAAGGCATAACCACATTTTGATTTTAATGTTGTTGTAGATGAAACTCAAGTGGACAAGAGTGACCAACATCCTATATTTTTGTGGTTCACCTTTCTAAATCCCACCATTTATAAATGATGCCAATAGTGGTCTTCCCACCTTTCATGTACCCTCATTGGTATAGGACAACTTGACCATGATTAGGGATTATCCTTTAAGGCCCATAACTCTTAAAGGGAATGCCTTTTTTCTAACCCTACATAACTTTATCTATGTAGGATTATTTTGGTGTAATTTCTTAGTGCTTAGTTGCCACACCTTTGAGGGTTAATTAAAGCCATTACTAGTCACCTGATAATGAACATGGTCACCCGATCCTCATCATTCAAGATGCCACCACTGTACTATCTTGTGAATGATTCCAAAATCCTCATCCCTTTAGGACACCCAATCCTCACCATTAAAGGTGTATTATTCATAATTATATGGTTATTGCATCACAACAAATCCTTCTATATTTACAAATACCTGGTTATTGCATCACTGCAACTCCTCTCAGGATTCACAACTACCTGGTTATTACATCACTACAACTCCTCCAAGGATTGGGTTATCTTCTTGACTCAAATATTTCTCTAATATGGATCTAGATTCTTGCCCAATAATCCCCATCCAAACCCAATAATCAAACATTTATAATATAACCATATCTCTTAAAGAAAATAAAGTGCTATATTAATTTGATGATCCAATTTAATATAACACATTGCTAAAGGCTATAAATTTAAATACTTTCAATAAAAATGCTAACATTTATCATTTTAAAAATTACAATGATAGAATAACACATCACCAAGGCATCATATTCCATAAATTAAACATATTCTTCCATTTACACATAATCGGTATTCCAAAAACTTCCATTAAGGAAAAGACATCATACCATCTTTCATGATTGAGCAAATCTTGAAATACTTTAACAAGAGACACCAATCTTATTTCTGTTTAAAATATTGAGCATATTGAGTTGTCATTGATTTCAAGAGTTGTCATTGACGTCAAAAGGTTGTATGGTTGGACAATTATTCAAGGCAACGTATATCTTAAAGCAAGGAAAATTGGTGAAAAGAAAAGGTTTATAATATTTATTTTTTAAATATTATACAGAGGGACAAGTTTTAAAAGATAAAGCAAAGCAAAGGTTTAAAGGAGAGGGCTAGGTTTAAATATTAAAATAAGCCCAAAAATTTAAATTTTAAAGAGGAGGTAAAAGGGTTTACTTAAAATAAGTTGGGACAAAGGTTTGAAGGCCTAAGTTTAAAAAAGTAATATTATAATATAAAGTTACAAGCATAGCGCCAACGTTTAAAATCATGATTTAAATTCTCGAGCATGGATGTTGTATGAGCATAGAGGTAAAAGGTGTTTAAATCAAACATTAATCCAATACAATGCTAAGGTTTTGAGTGTGTGCATTTCGATATCTGCTTGCGCTTTTTGAAATGACAAATCACAAAGTAGAAGGGGCACAAATTTTAGTAGAGGGCACAATGAAGATAAGGACAAAGAGTTGTAAGTTTAGTTTCAATTGGTAGGCTAGCACAACTAGTCATTTGGGTAGCTCTAAGATGCTACGATAGAGGTGGTCATAGGTTCGATTCACGCGAGTGACACATGGGTATTGTTTTGGTGGTAGAAATATTGTTTTGTGTAGCAGAAAGAAGGTTTTAGAGTTAATTTGTACACTACTATTGCTATCCATTGGTGTAGCCCATATGGATGCCTAGCTAGCACTAGGATGTAATGGGCCAAGAGGTCGCAAGATCAAATCATTGCGAATGATTTTTTGCAAGGGAGAAGAGAATATTTTGTACGCTTATGAAAGGTATGAATAAATTTTGATTAAAATTGATTTTGCAAAGGTACACTGTTCGCTGTGCATTAAGGGAGCAAAATATTTTATTTTGAATTTGATCTAGAGGGAGTCATAAGGTGTAAAAATATTATTTGATATTGTAATAATGTTATTTGGGTCTTATTTGAAAGTTGTGATTCTGCATGTTTAATTAGGAGATATAAGGTGTATTTTGGTTTATATTGAATTGTATTTTTGGTACATTAGAAAGGAGACATTAGGTGTATTGTGGTATTTTTGTTGATTGTATCCTTGCTTGATATTTTTAGGGTTTTGGTTCATTATTAAGGGCTTTATCTTGTGAAACCAAAAAGGAGTTATAGAGCATTATTTTTAGGTATTCTTGTGCACATATTTTTGAAAGGATTTTATGTGGATTATTTGAAAAGGAGTTTTTCTAACTTGTTTTGAAGTGGCCAAAGAAAGGGAGTTATTTTGAGACAGGTTTTTGAGGGCACATCTTCATCAAGGTAGTTTTAGAGGTATGGTGTTTTAATTCCTACTCAAAGTGGTGTTTTTTGAAGAAAATAGTTTTAAGTCATAAGGTGGAGATATAAGGATTAATTTATGTGCATTGTTGGAAATATTTGTGCTAGAGTGTGAAATCTAATTTGTGCTTTATTGTTGAATGAAATTGGAAACATATGTGCTAGAGTTTGAGAACAAAGTTGTGCATCATTGTTGAATGAAATTGGAAACACATGTTAGGGTTTGAGAACAAGTTGTGCATTAGTGTTGAATGAAATTGAGAATAAAAATGCAAAGTATTTGAGAACATAAGTGTACTGTTAGGATCCCACATCGTAACATTACTTATTAATTATTATTTATTACTTTAATTATATATTTCATTATTATTGAAAATTCATGGTTGAAAAGTCATGATTGAAAAGTCATGATTGAAAGGTCATAATTGAAAAAGTCTATATATATATGATATGAGAGGAATCCATATCAAATCATCTATGAAGAATAATATATAATTGTTAATTGAATGCATTGGTGGGACCTTCCTCCCAGTGAAATAGTGATTCTTTATAAAAGTGATTATTTTAATCTAGATGTTATTTTAATTATTTCTTTATTAAAATTATGCTAGAACCTTCAGGGTTCTACCATTTGGTATCAGAGTCATGTTCGATCCAGACATTTTTGACCCATTCAAGTTGGGTGCACTGATCAAAATCAAGGAAATTAAAAGCGATATTGTAGACTTTAGAAGATGGATTAAACAAGTTTACAATAAAAAAAGCATGGAACTTCTTGAAAATATTTTGAGAGACATCGAGTATCTAATAAATACCAAAGTGGAAGCTAAGGAAGATGAGAAATATGAGGAAGATGTAGAAAACAAGGACAATGAGCAAGAAATACCTGAAATACCTGATCCCACCAATGTCAACAATAGGGTTGATATATCGAAAGTGATTGATGCACCAAGCAAGGATGAGGTAGACATACCCAAAGTGATCAATGCCACCCAGACATGCACTCTATAATACCTACACACACCTTCCTCACCAATAGTGAGTTCTCACCACATGACCAAACCTATTCAAAACCAACGCAGAGTGACTACACACTCCTTCTTCGTTGGCTCTACCAAGGAACCACAAAAGGATATGAAAGCGTTACCATCACTTTTGATGTATCATTTTGAAGTGTTTAAGGAACCCCAATGGTTTCCCTTCCATAATCATCATGATTATCCTAATGAAGATTCTACTATTTTTCCTCGCAACCCATCACTAACACTTCGACCTTCAAGATATCCCTACCTTCAAAAAAGTGACATTAATATAGTACAAGAACTTGCACAAATTCAACTAGGAAAACAAGAAATGAAGCTCCTTACTTTGAGCTTTGAGGACAAAGCATTTTTTAAGGAGGGTGGCATGTTAGGATCCCACATCCTAACATTACTTATTAATTATTATTTATTACTTTAATTATATATTTCATTATTATTGAAAAGTCATGGTTGAAAAGTCATGATTGAAAAGTCATGATTGAAAGGTCATGATTGAAAAAGTCTATATATATGATATGAGAGGAATCCATATCAAATCATCCATGAAGAATAATATATAATTTTTTATTGAATGCATTGGAGGGACCTTCCTACCAGTGAAACAATGATTCTTTATAAAAGTGATTCTTTTAATTTAGATGCTATTTTAATTATTTATTTATTAAAATTATGCTAGAACCTTCAGGGTTATACCATGTACATTGTTTTGAGTGGTATTAGAAATGAAAATGCAAGAGTTATAGATCAGATTTATGAAGCCAATTTGTGCATCATCATGATTGATTTTGGAAGTATATAAAAAGGATAAACTTGTGCATTATTCATGATTGATTTTGTGAGTAGATGAGAAGGACTTGTGCATTATGATTGGTTTTGAAGTGAAGTTTCAAATCAACAAATACCAGGTTAGTTATCAAGTGCTAGACTAGATCTATCTTTAAAATGTGATAAATGTGAGACATGTAAAAGCGACGACTTAATGAATGTAAATAACATATTAAGTATTTGTTAGTGCATATCATTCTCTATATGTTCAAGAGGTTAAACGAATTATGGGTAGAATATGTCTAAACTGCTTTAGTTGAGGAAAGCACTTTGAAGAATAGATAAAGCACTTGATGACATCATTATGCAAGATAGATAAACAATTTTTGTATACAAGGTTTGAAATAAAGTTGAGCAGGTTTTATGAGTAGGTTGAGGAGGATCTTTGAGTAGATTTATGAACAGGTTTGAGTAGATTTATGAGTATGTTTGAGAAAAGTTTTGAGCAGGTTTGGTGAGTTGTTTTGAGTAGATTTGATGAACTATTTTGAGCAGGATCGGTGAGCTATTTTTAGCAGGTTTATTGAGCTATTATTGGAGTAGATTTGAGCAAGCCTTGTATGTAGGATTAGAATAGGTTTGAGCAATCCTTGTGTAGGCTTGGAGTATATTTGACCAAGCCTTGTGTGTAGGCTTGGAGAAGGTTTAAGCAAGCCTTGCGTGTAGGCTTGGAGAAGATTTGAGCAAGCCTTGTGTGTAGTCTTGGAGCATGTTTAAGCAAGCCTTGTGTATGCTTGGAGCAGGTTTGAGAAAGCCTTGTGTGTAGGCTTGGAGCATATTTGAGTAGTATTTAAAGCAAACTAGAGTAAAGGGGATTGGTGTCTCCTATGGATAGAGGTCCACGAACTAGAGAAAAGGAGATTGGTATCTCCTATGGATAGAGGTCCATAAACTAGAGAAAAGGGGATTGGTGTCTCCTATGGATAGAGGTCCATGAACCAAAGCAAAGGAGATTGGTGTCTCTTATGGATAGAGATCCATGAACTAGAGTAAAGGGGATTGGTGTCTCCTATGGATAGATGTCCACAAAACCTGAAGTAGAGGGGATTGGTGTCTCTTGTGGAGTGGTGTCCACAAAACCTGAAGTAGAGGGTATTGGTGTCTCCTGTGGAGTGGTGTCCATAAAATTGAGAGGGGATTGGTGTCTCATGTGGATAGAGGTCCACAAAACCTAAAGTAGAGAGGATTGGTGTCTCCTATGGAGTGGTGTCCACAAAACTTGAAGCAGAGGGGATTGGTGTCTCTTGTGTAGTGGTGTGCATGAACTTGAGAGGGGATTGGTATCTACAATGGATAGAGGTCCACAAAATATAAAGCAGAGGGGATTGGTGTCTCCTATGGAGTGGTGTCCACAAACTTGAGATGGGATTGGTGTCTCCTTTGGGTTGGTACCCATAAACATTGTAATAGGGAATTGGTTCCCAAGATATTTATTGAGAAAATTTATAAGAAATATTTTCTCTATGGATGTAGCCCACATTGGGTGAACCATGTTAAATCTATGTCTCTTATGTGTGTGATGATATGTGCATTATTTCATTATTGCAATTGATGATATTGGATATTACTACTTTGGAAAAGTAAATTTTTTATCTTATATTGTTCACCCCCTCTCAGTATAAGCTTGTGTTATTCAATTGGTATTAGAGCGGGTTCCTTCGTGGAAGCCTAATATATTGAAGGAAGATCTTATAGGAACACACATGGCTCATAAGGAAGGGTTTTCATCAAATAAGGCTCCATTATTTGATGGGACTAACTATTTTTTTTGGAGTGTAAGGATGAAGACTTATTTGATGGCACATGGATATGATACATGGCAATTTGTTGAAAATGGATTCACACCATATACAACTCTTACAGATGCAAGTGGTAAGAAACCATATGAAGATAATTCCAAGGCAATGAATGTAATTTTGAGTGGGTTATGTGAATCAGAGTTTGTAAATGTCATGCAATGTACTTCAAAAAAATAAATGTGGGATAAATTACAAAGAACATATGAAGGAGATGACAAGGTAAAAATGGCAAAAATTCAAACACACAGAAGGAAGTTTGAATACTTGAAGATGAAATATGATGAAGATATTGTTATGTATCTACTTCGTGTTGATGAGGTTGTCAACACCATTCATGGACTTGGAGAAAATATTGAGGAATCTACTATTGTTCATAAAATTTTAAGGTCACTCCCTATGAGGTATGATGCAAAGGTTTCAACAATAGAAGAGATGAAGGATCTCAAAACTTTAAGCATGGATGAGTTACATGGAATTATCACAACCTATGAGATGAGGACAAAAAAAGAATAAACATAAAAAAGAGAGGCAACATTCAAAGCTTCAAAGAAGGAAAAGAATAAATAACAAGAATCAAGTGATGAATCAAGCAGTGAAGAAGAGGTTAACTTTTTGAGAAGAAATAAAAAGGGTCCAATAAAATACAAAAGTATGCTGACCATGAAATGTTTTAGCTATGGTAACATTGGTCACTATGCAGCTAATTATCCATAAAATAGAGGTAGCAGCAGTGAAGAAGAAAAGGATTACAAGAAAAATAAGGAAATAAAGTTTTATTATGAAAATAAAAATAGGCATGGTCAAGGCAAGCATGAGAAGAAGATATTTCAAAGGCACAAGAAGAGTTTTTATGTTGAAGAAGAAAGTAGTACTTCTAGTGAAAGTGATGAAAGCTTCTCCGATAGTGAAAAGGAGGAAATCCTATTCTTGGCCATAGAAGAGAATGAAGATGTTCCTGTTATCAAAGACCTAGAAAAAGATAAAGATTCAAAAAATGAAGAAGAAACCATGGTTAACATAGAAGAGGAACTTATTACTACTCTTGGAGAATTGAAAAGGGTTAGAAAGAAGAATTCATAATTGAAGGCTCAAGTTCAAGAGGATGAAGAAACAAAGACAAAGCTCCTACAAGATCTCATATACTTAAAAGTGAAGGTTGAAGAGGTAAAGAAAGTTGAAGAAGGTATGGCTGAACAGTTAAAGGTAAAATAACTAGAATGTGAAATATTAGAACATGAATCTATCATTCTAAGGAAGGGACTTGAAAAATTTAATAATAAGATATATTAGTTTAGGAAAAGCTCAAAATATTTGGATGATATTATCAAAACACAAAGATCTCCATTTATGAATACTAGACTTGGCTTTGAGGAAAGTCAAGAGGTACAAGAAAAGGAGTCAAGCACAAAAGAAATAGAAGCATCAAAGAAGGTATTTGAAGAAGAGCCTAAGACCTATACTAATAAGTTGAGAAGTGGTAGCATCAAAGAGGAAGCAAACGAAGAATCATCAAGGAACAGGGACCATCACAAGAAAAGCAAAGAAAGAAACATGAGATCAAGGCAAGATGAATATCTCTTCCAAGGTTATTTTTTCTCATGTAATCATTTTGGTCACAAAGTTATACATTGCAGGGTTCATGGTAAGAATGATTATGATTTCACCAAGAGAAATTTTAGATCATTTGCACCTTTCAAGGACTACAACATCATGTGTTACAATTGCAATAATTTTGGGCATAAAGCAAAGTGGTGTAGAACAAATTTTTGGAACTTCCAAAGACAAGCAAGAAGAAGGATAGTAAAAAGGTTCAAAAGGGTATGACTACAAAAGTGTGGAAAAAGAAGATTGAGAAAGAAGAAGAGCATTGTAAGTTGGGAGTAGATTTACTCCCATCCCAAAATTGATCACCTCAAGAAGAGGAGGTGGTAAGGGGGCTATGCTAAGTGTCTTATTTTTATCCCCAAGGAGCCCTTTGCCATTGATGTCAAAGGGGGAGAGAATTCAGTAAGGGGGAGCAGCTTCTCAAGGGGAGCAATTTTGAAATCCAGTTGCAGCAAAAGGAGATTTTTTATAAGGGTTGCCATCAATGACAAAGGGGGAGATTGTTGGAAATATTGAGCATATTGAGTTGTCATTGATGTCAAGAGTTGTCATTGATGTCAAAAGGTTGTATGGTTGGACAATTATGCAAGGCAAGGTATATCTCAAAGCAAGGAAAATTGGTGAAAAGAAAAGGTTTATAATATTTATTTTTTAAATATTATACAGAGGGACAAGTTTTAAAAGAGAAAGCAAAGCAAAGGTTTAAAGGAGAAGGCTAGGTTTAAATATTAAAAGAAGCCCAAAAGTTTAAAGTTTAAAGAGGAGGCAAAAGGGTTTAATTAAAATCAGTTGGGACAAAGGTTTGAAGGCCTAAGTTTAAAAAAGTAATATTATAATATTTTTAAATATTATAATATAAAGTTACAAGCATAGCGCCAACGTTTAAAAAGCATGATTTAAATTCTTGAGCACCGACATCGTGTGAGCATGGAGGTAAAAGGTATTTAAATCAAACATTAATCCAATGCAATGCTAAGGTTTTGAGTGTGTGCATTTCGATATCCGCTCGTGCTTTTTGAAACAACGAATCACAAAGGAGAAGGGGCATGAATTTTGGTAGAGGGCATAATGAAGATAAGGACAAAGGGTTGCACATTTGGTTTCAGCTGGTAGGCTAGCACAACTAGTCATTTGGGTAGCGCTAAGGCGCTGTGAGAGAGGTGGTCATAGGTTCGATTCATGCGGGTGACACGCGGGTGTTTTTTTGGTGGTAGAAATATTGTTTTGCATGGTAGAAAGAAGGTTTTAGAGTTAAGTTGTGCACTGCTATTGCTATCCACTAGTGTAGCCCAGTTGGACACCTAGCTAGCGCTAGGGCACCGTGGGCCAAGAGGTCGCAGGATCAAATCATTGCAAATGATTTTTTGCAAGGCAGAAGAGAATATTTTGTGCGCTTATGAAAGGTATGAATAAATTTTGATTAAAAGTTGTTTTGCAAAGGTACTCTATTCACTGTGCATTAAGGGGGCAAAATATTTTATTTTGAATTTGATCTAGAGGGAGTCATAAGGTGTAAAAATATTATTTGATATTGTAATAAGGTTATTTGGGTCTTATTTGAAAGTTGTGATTTTGCATGTTTTAATTAGGAGATATAAGGTGTATTTTGGTTTATATTGAATTGTATTTTTGGCACATTAGAAAGGAGACATAAGGTGTATTGTGGTATTTTTGTTGATTGTATTCTTGCTTGATATTTTGAGGGTTTTGGTTCATTATTAAGGGCTTTATCTTGTGAAACCAAAAAGGAGTTATAGAGCATTATTTTCAGGTATTCTTGTGCACATATTTTTGAAAGGATTTTATGTGGATTATTTGAAAAGGAGTTTTGCTAACTTTTTTTGAAGTGGCCAAAGAAAGGGAGTTATTTTGAGATAGGTTTTTGAGGGCACATCTTCATCAAGGCAGTTTTAGAGGTATGGTGTTTTAACTCCTACTCAAAGTGGTGTTGTTTGAAGAAAATAGTTTTAAGTCATAAGGTGGAGATATAAGGATTAATTTATGTGCATTGTTGGAAATATTTGTGCTAGAGTGTGAAAGCTAAGTTGTGCTTTATTGTTGAATGAAATTGGAGACACATGTGCTAGGGCTTGAGAACAAAGTTGTGCATCATTGTTGAATGAAATTGGAAACACATGTGCTAGGGTTTGAGAACAAGTTGTGCATTAGTGTTGAATGAAATTGGGAATAAAAGTGCAAAGTGTTTGAGAACATAAGTGTACATTATTTTGAGTGATATTGGAAATGAAAATGCAAGAGTTATAGATCATATTTATGAAGCCAATTTGTGCATCATCATGATTGATTTTGGGAGTATATAAAAAGGACAGACTTGTGCATTGTTCATGATTGATTTTGTGAGTAGATGAGAAGGACTTGTGCATTGTGATTGGTTTTGGAGTGAAGTTGCAAATCAAAAAATACCAGGTCAGTTATCAAGTGCTAGACTAGAGCTACCTTTAAAATGTAATAAATGTGAGACATGTGAAAGTGACAGACTTAATGAATGTGAAGAACATATTGAGCATTTGTTAGTGCATATCATTCTCTATATGTTCAAGAGGTTAAACGAATTCTGGGTAGAATATGTCTAAACTGCTTTAGTTGAGGAAAGCACATTGAAGAATAGATAAAGCACTTGATGACATCATTATGCAAGATAGATAAACAATTTTTGTATACAAGGTTTGGAACAAAGTTGAGCAGGTTTTATGAGTAGGTTGAGGAGGATATTTGAGCAGATTTGTGAGCAGGTTTGAGAAAATTTATGAGAAGGTTTGAGAAGAGTTTTGAGCAGGTTTGGTGAGCTATTTTGAGTAGGTTTGGTGAACTATTTTGAGTAGGTTTGGTGAGCTATTTTGAGTAGGTTTTTTGAGTTGTGATTGGAGTAAATTTGAGCAAGCCTTGTGTGTAGGCTTGGAGCAGGTTTGAGCAAGCCTTGTGTAGGCTTAGAGCAGATTTGAGCAAGCCTTGTGTAGGCTTGGAGTAGATTTGAGCAAGCCTTGTGTGTAGGCTTGGAGAAGGTTTAAGCAAGCCTTGTGTGTAGGCTTGGAGAAGGTTTGAGCAAGCCTTGTGTAGGCTTGGAGCATATTTGAGCAAGCCTTATGTGTAGGCTTGGAGCAGGTTTAAGAAAGCCTTGTGTAGGCTTGGAGCAGGTTTGAGAAAGCCTTATGTGTAGGCTTGGAGCAGATTTGAGCAGGATTTAGAGCAAACCAGAGCAAAGGGGATTGGTGTCTCCTGTGGATAGAGGTCCATGAACTAGAAGAAAGGGGATTGGTGTCTCCTGTGGATAGAGGTCCATGAACCAGAGCAAAGGGGATTGGTGTCTCCTGTGGATAGAGGTCCACAAAACCTGAAGTAGAGGGGATTGGTGTCTCCTGTGGAGTGGTGTCCACAAAACCTGAAGCAGAGGGGATTGGTGTCTCCTGTGGAGTGGTGTCCACGAACTTGAGAGGGGATTGGTGTCTCCTATGGATAGAGGTCCACAAAACTTGAAGTAGAGGGGATTGGTGTCTCCTGTGGAGTGGTGTCCACAAAACCTGAAGCAGAGGGGATTGGTGTCTCCTGTGGAGTGGTGTCCATGAACTTGAGAGGGGATTGGTGTCTCCTATGGATAGAGGTCCACAAAACCTAAAGTAGAGGGGATTGGTGTCTCCTGTGGAGTGGTGTCCATGAACTTGAGAGGGGATTGGTGTCTCCTTTGGGTTGGTGCCCATAAACATTGTAATAGAGAATTGGTTCCCAAGAGATTTGTTGAGAAAATTTATAAGAAATATTTTCTCTATGGATGTAGCCCACATTGGGTGAACCACATTAAATTTGTGTCTCTTATGTGTGTGATGATCTGTGCATTGTTTCATTATTGCAATTGATGATATTGGATATTACTGCTTTGGAAAAGTAAAAAGTTTTATCTTATACTGTTCACCCCCCCCTCTTAGTATAAGCTTGTGTTCTTCAATTTCCAACAACTTCGCATAAATATATAACAATTCCTAAACTTCATTCTTCATAAAATTCCATATGATAACAAAAATATCAACAAAATATTATATAACATA
Source organism: Wollemia nobilis (assembly GCA_028583015.1). NCBI lineage: Eukaryota > Viridiplantae > Streptophyta > Pinopsida > Araucariales > Araucariaceae > Wollemia > Wollemia nobilis. The sequence goes on from JAQPPZ010003577.1 coordinate 2,118,682, forward strand.
ACAACTTTCATCCTTTATTACAATAATGTAAATTCCACCTAAGTGGTCCCTAGTTTCATCTCCTTTTTCTATGTCCTTATTCAATAATATTATCTCTCGTGAACTTGAGAAGAAGTTTAGGGATCAAGACAACTCATAAATATGCATATGCAAGCCTAACATGCACTACACAAAAATGCAATCAACATAACAAGAATTTATTTTTGCTAAATCATGGAGGAAATCCCATACCTTCCTCAAACCCTTTTCCATTCTAAAAAGAACAACTATTATTCCACTTAATTCATAAAATAACCATTCTCCTTTTACATATATAGATTAATGTTCATTTTTTCAAAAGCAAGCTAAATTATAACAAAAATACCATAATGGAAAAATTATAATATATTCTTTATAAATACCCATTATTAAAGAAAACCCTAACTATAATGTTAATCCAACTTCATTAAGTGAAACAATTATGACAGCGAGTGATGAATCACACTATCATACCACACTTACAGCACACACATTCTCAACATGCATAATTTTTATTCATGTAATTAAGATAATAATATAGACTTGGAAGTACAACAACATAAGCATCCAAAATCCAAATAAAAATAATTCTATTTATTTGGTTAATCTTTGCTTCCAAAACTCGGATGCAACAACAATAAATAAGAGATGATTATAAATGAGCTCTTATCTTAATAAAAACATATGCTAATGAAAAAGAGTCAACCCAATTTCCAACTCTTTAATTTTGAATTAAAAAGTAGCTTTAAAAGCTTTAAGACTTTACTTAAAATGACTAAAGCAAAAAATCACGCAATAAAGGAGAAAGATCACGAATGCAAGATGAAAACAACCCTACTACAACTAATGTGAAATACAAGAAAAGATAACATCCAAAGCAACAATTACATCTACGAAGACCTTACAAAAAATTTAACAACAATCTAGAAGGTTCAAATCTTCAATGCTTAACTGGTTGAAACAAAAGCTAAGACTTTAAGAGGTTTCTTAGGTCCAAAACTAAACTTACAGTAGTCAACATTTTTAGCAACCAGGCTGAAAGCACATTCTGGAAGACTAGACATCCCTCTCTTGGAAAATAAAATAGAAAAACAAACATACAAATAGAATCCACCAGATCTTATTGGCTTGATGCATAAGAGCTACGTTACAACCCAAAGGTCTATAGGAAAAACAAATTCCTTAAATTGAAGGATCACCTCTACACTTGTTTACTAAAGACACCACTCTTTACATTAGAAATCTAACACTAAGATGCTAACATTCTTACATTTAGAAAATGGTCTACTTGCAATAAAGCATTTACTAGACAACAACAATGAAACAAAATCAACATGCAATTAAAAACAACCCATTGAATTACTATTATTTTTATTTCACACATAAGAATTTTTCTTATGGGATAGGGAACCATATATTCTTACTTGATTTATACTGAAGGATTGTGAGTGTTTTTCCTTACTCTACTCAATGGCTTCCTTCTACAATCCACTCTCGTTCATCCCACCAACTTCTATCCTCCTCAATAAATCCTACTCTTTTTTTATTTTAAAAGAAAGAATACACCCCTCTTCTCCAAAAGAAACAAAATAAGTAGAGCAATATCATAACCTCTTGCTCATTAATGACCATTATTCAAACATAACTTTTCCTGGCTATACTCCACTAGCTATCCATGAGCAACAACCCACATGAAGAAAGATATTTTGGGGATAAGCCCCTTCAACCATATCTTCCTCCAAAGTAGTGGATCCTTTTGAGGTGTAGCTCCTTTGAGAGATTTGTATCCTGAGGCCACATTGTATTCCCCTCTTTTGTCTCCTCTCCAACTTGGGACATCCTTGTGCCTTGAATTATCTATAGTTTTTGTATTAAGCTCCTGCCTAATTACTTCCAACTTATTCTCCATGTCTCTAGTAGGGGCTTCTATAATTTTCCATTTCTTACCTTCATTGGAGTCTATGATGTAGTTATTTAGACCTACTCTTTACCCATTCAACACATTCTTAAAGTTATTCAAAATGTCTACGAGACCTGCTTCTTAGCCAAGGATCATCCAAAAAAAAAAACTCAAAACCATATCTGACTTCCCATGACATATTTTCCCAAATCATCTCTCATATTGTGAGGAGTCCACTCCAAAAGGCAAAACCTTTTGGGGTATTTTCAATCCTGATAAAATAGTTAGTGGTGTTAAGATACTTTAATTTTTATATTTACACCCATTGAATTTTATAATTTATATCCACTTTCCATCCTAGCTTTTTGAGCAAGGCTTTGTTCAACAACTTCATTTTTCTCAACCTAAGGCCTCCATTCGTCTTTTCATTGCACACCTTATCCCATGCTACTAGTGACATTCTTATCTTTTCTTCTATGCCAGTCCATAGGAATTGGTTGCATATTTGGTCAATATTCTTAGCAATCATGGAGGGCATTTTAAAGACTAGTGCATTATATATGGGTTGGCTTTGCAATATTGTTTTGATGAGCAGTAGTTTCCCAACCTAGCTTAAAATGGCACCTTTCCAGCTGGCCAGTTTGGCCTGGATTCTTTCAAGCACCCTTTTCCAATGCTAAATTTTTATACTCACCATGAACAGAGGCATACCTAGATAGATAGATGGTATTTTGATGATTTGGAAGAAAAACATATCAATGATTTTTTTTTGTCTTCTTTTTGATGTGTGTAGGAAGTAAAGTTTTGTCTTACTGTAGTTTACCTTCTAATGGGAAGCCTTTTCATATAGCTAAAGGATATTGAAAAAGGAGTGAGCTTCTTGGACATAAGCCTTTCCAACAAGAATAATGTCATCAACAAATTGATGATGAGTAACACTATTGTAGTTGGTGGAGGGGGTAATGCCTTCTATTTGGTTCAATTGTCTAGCCTTGGAGATGGATCTTCCAAGTGCTTCTACCATAAGGATGAATAAGTAGGGAGAGATAGGGTTTCCTTGCTTGAGTTACCACTGAGATGTGAAGAACCCAACTACTTCCCCATTGATCAAGATAGAGAATCTTGAGGTGGAGATACAGGTCTAGATCCTCCATGTCTCACAAAAGCTAAATTTTACCAGCAACTTGTCCAAAAAAGTCTAGTTGACCCTATCAATTAATTTTTACATATCAAGCTTGAGGATCATCCTTGCTTTCTTTTTCTTGTTGATGGAGTAAAGCACTTCATTCATAGTGATCACTCCATCCATAATTTTTCTATATTTTACAAACCCATCCTGCTCAAGCAAGATTATCTTAGGCAATATGTATTTCATCCTCCCAACAAGAATCTTAGTAATGATCTTATAAATAGTGTTGCACAAGTTGATGGGTCTGAAGTCTTTGAATTCATTGGCACCTTGAATTTTGGATATCAATGCAAGAAATATAGCATTCTATGATTTGAGGAGAGAGTGTTTTTCTTGGAACTCTTTGACAACAACTATGACATCATCACCAACTATATCCTAGAAAAATTAGAAGAAGATAAATGGGAATCCATCCGCACCTAGGGCCTTATGTCTGTTCATGATGAAGACCACTCCCAAAATTTCTTCCTTAGTGAAGGGATTTATAAGTATTTCATTTAATTTGGTAGAGATCAAGGGTGGAATATTAGCTAGAATTTCATTCGTTGCTTCCAAATCATCCACTTAGTGTGAGGAGAGAAGGTTCTTAAAGAAAGAAATTCTCTCATTCTTGATTTCTTTAGGATCAGTGGTCAAAAATCCATCAATATTTTTAATATTTGAAATATTATTATGAATTCTTCTTTTCAAGGTGGAAAGTCTAATTGTTTTTATTCCTATCTCCTTCAATCAGCTAAAAAATTCTTGATTTTTTCTTCCAATGAGCTTCCTCCTATGTGAGAATGTTGTGGTATTCTGTAATGGTAGTCTTTTCTCTTTGCCCCAATTATTGGGACTAGCCTTGGGACTGTATTTCCTCCTCTATGTTGTACAGTTCCATTTTAATCTGCTCCTTCTTAATTGCCATATTTTGAAAAACCTCCTTGTTCCATTGTCTTATCATTTTCTTAACATGCTATAACATTTTTGTGACTTGTAATATTTTTATCCCTTCTATATTTATCTCCCACCATTGTTGCATATTAGCAGTGATTTTAGGATGAGACAACCACATGCACTCAAACCTAAAGGAAGATCTCTTTCCTTGGTGCTCCTCAAAATTTAATAGAAGAGGGGAGTGATCGAAACCAATTTTTGGAGGGCCTTTAAAGTATGATTTGGATATTGATCTAACCAGTTTGTTGAGACAAGCATTCTATCCAACCTGGATTGGATGAAACCTAGCCCCAATATTTTATTTGACCAAGTAAATTTATAGCCCTTGAGTTCTAGGTCCATGATATTTGTATGAGAAATGAAGCTCCTTAGTCCCTCCATACCAATAGAATCATCATTTATTCCACCAGAATTTTTAGAGGAATAGAGTGGGGTGTTAAAGTCACCACCAATTGGCCAAGGGATTTTCTAAAATTAATTTCTCATTCTGATGAGATCAACCCAAAAAATTGCTCTTTCTTGGTGAATATTTGGTGCATAAATATTAGTGGCAACAAAATTGAATTTTGAGGAAATACATGAAAAGTAGATTGATATGCACCTGTTGGTAGAGTATAATAGTTGCCCTTTAAGAACTATTGGGTTCTAAATAATCCATAAAACTCATGTCGATCCTTCTGTATACCTTGATTCCATTTCAACTTGTCTCCATATACTTCTAATAGCTTTGGTTTTTTCCTCATTACTTTTTGTTTCTTGCACAAAAAGAATATTTGGTTTGATTTCCAAACAAAGATTCTTGAGAATTCTTTGCTTGGCAGAGGAATTGCACTGCTTAATATTCCAAATAAGAATCTTCATCTACCTACTCTTAGGGTGATGACACCCTCACTCTGCTCTAGAGTGTATTGCGTGTTGTTTGCAAGGTCTTTAGTTGTTTCTCTTGTTCTAGTTGTGAAGTTTGATGGTATTGCAACTGGGTCTTTACCTAAGTCTACCATTTTATTCAAGATCCTAGTTATTCTAACATGTGACTTAGACTATTCTTGTGATATGATTATTAGGAATTTTTTATTTTGTCTTATTTCTTCCCTAGGTGGTATTTATGCTATGATAGTTAGTTCTAGATTTATGTTTTCGTGAGCCTTCTCTTCATTAACTGGTTAGGATCACCCATTGATGGCTTTAGCTTGGTTTTACACTTCCTCTTCTCTAATATCACCATATTCTAGATCATTTTATTCTATGGTTTGTAAGGGAACAAAAGAGTTTCTTTTGTTATTTTTGGCATCTATGGATTCTTCAACTTTATTCCTCCATACCTGCTTCTCATTAGCTTTCATCGGTGGGCGGTTGGGTTTTATTTTTTAGAATTCCTTTGCTTGGTGGCCAACTCTTTTATAGATATTGCATTTGGTAAAAAAATACTCATACTCAATTCTTTGTTCCTAGGTGCCACCATTAGAATCGAGCATTATTTTTCTTGGGAGGTTATTTGAAAGGTCTATGTTGATGCAAAACCTTGTGGTGATCATTCTACTTTTGGTCTTTATGGTAGAATCAATAGTAACAAGTGCTCCAATTTCTTTGGAAATTCCAAATATTTTGTCTATATTCTAGAACTCGATAGGGAGGTCCAACAGCAAGACCCATATAGGAGCATCATGGATGTTTTAATGTTTGGCATGTATCCTTTATAACATTTTTTCAAGAATAAACCTTTTTTGTCTAAGAACCATGGTCCCTTCTCTAGCACCTCCTTGGCATCAATTTCATTGTTGAAGTTAAAAAGAAGAAATTTTTGGAGTGTGACAATCTCAAGTTGTCATATTATCCACCATTTCTCTCAAGCCCATCATCTCTTGTTAATTTCTTGTTCGATCAGTTCTTTGAAAATAGAAATTATTGTAGTTCTTGATTCTCGTTCAAACTTTGGTTCAAGAGTGAACTTGTCATTCCTTGCAACTCCAAAGTTGACAACATTGGCCCAAGAGAGCCATGAGTGCCCATATATAGATGTCACCATGATACAATATGCCCTAAATTAAGTTTCAAATCCTTGTCATTCTTCTCAGCTTTCAAGATTCTACCATCATACGATTTCATTGTTGTTGTATTTTGATATTTTGTCATAGATGTCCACCTTCAATAGTTAGTTTGATTTCATAAATTAGAAAGCAAATTTATTTTGCAAAATTTATAATAAACATTCTTATCTCTAAAATTAGAACATAAAAATATCAAAAGTAAACATGTTAAAGAAGAATCTAATTGATGGAAAGCAAATGAGAATAATTATGGGTGACAAGAATCCCATCAACAATAGGGTGAAATAAAAATGATTACGTGAAATGTTAGGGGAATGAATTTCCCTAACAAAAAAAGGTTTATGAGGTCCATGATAAGGGATAACCAACTGGAGATACTCCTCCAAGAAACTAAAATGAAAGTAGTAGCATGAGAAGTAGTTAAATAAAGTATTTGGAAGAAAGGCAATAATGAGCAATTATAAGCAATAAGGGCCTCAGGAGGCTTAGCAATAATGTGGAATTCATAAATTTTGAAATAAATTAACCATGATGCTTATGATCAAAGTAAGTAAAATAATTTGTGTAGTGATAAATATATATGCTTCTAATACTTATAAGGAAAGGAAATAATTGTGGAGGAAAGTGGATAAAATAAAAGAATATGTAGGAGAAATAAATTGGATGGTAGCAAGGGATTTCAACACTCCACTTATACTGGAGAATAAAAATAAGGAACTCAAGGATGCTCAAAAATTATGGAAGACCTAAGTAACTTCATGTCAAGAAAGTATTTGATAGATATGGAGGTGTATGAAGATAAAATTACATGGAATAATAGGAGACCAGGAGATAATCTTATTCAAGTGAAGCTAGATAGAGTGCTCTTGTCACTAGAATGATATGTGGATAGATCATAATATTCCTTGACTACATTATCAATATTAGGGTCAAACCAGCATCCATTGACCCTCTAGATAAATTAGGAAGTCAAGAAGAGTAGTAAGCCTTTTAATTTTGAGTTCATATGGTTAAAACACCCACACATCCTTAAATTAATAAAGGAATGGTGGAATTATCCAATGCAAGGATCATAGATGTATGTGGTAGAAACTAAATTAAAAAATGTTAAAAATAAATTAAAGTATGGAACAAATAGGTCTTTGGAAACATATTTAGACAAAAATAATCCCTTAATAAATAAATATTATAGTTGGAATAAGAAATTTATCAGAGGGAAATAAATGCAATACTATATCCAAGAGATAAAGAGCTACATTCAGAATTTCATAATATACTAGCAAATGAGGGGGCTTATTGGAAGCAAAATTCTATAAATTATTGGTTAAAGGAAGGAGATAGGAACACATAATTTTTTCATGTTACCACAATAAAGCATAGAAACTCAACAAAGATTAAGGAGATACAAATGGAGGATGGTCAACTCATTGAAAATATTGATCATATAAAACAAGAGGTTATAAGATAGTTTAGAACATTATTTGCATAGGAGAGGGAAGAAGATATAGAAGCCATTGAGAGAATATTGGATCATATTCCAAGAATGATTACAAATGAGTATAAGGAGGGACTTATGAAAGAAGTAAAGGAAGAAGAAGTAGAAGAGGTAGTATTCTCATTAGGAAGAGAAAAGGCTCTAGGACCAAATGGATTCCAAATTGGATTTTATCAAGCCTTCTAGAGGATAGTAAAAGAGGATGTGGTAGCTACAGTGCAAGAATCTTTGAGGTCAGGTAACATTCTTAAGGAATATAATAATACCTTTATAGCTATAATTTAAAAAAAACAAGGAATAAAAGTTCCAAAGATTGTAGATGAATTCACTTATGTAATTCCATTTATAAAATCATCACAAAGGCAATAGCATTAAAGTTGAAAAATATTTATTCCAAATATAATATTAGAACAACAAGGGGGATTTGTCCAAGGAAGATAAATTTTAGATGGAATAGTCACAATCTATGAAGTTCTACAATCAACAATAGGAAGTGGTAAGGAAGGAATATTATTAAAGTTGGACATGAACAAAGCATATGATAGAGTATCATGGAAGTTCATGGATAAAGTTTTGGCCAAATTTGGATTCAATAGAAGGTGGATATTTTGGGTGAGAAATTGTATTTCCTCCCCCAAATTCTCTATTATAATAAATGGTAGTCTAGTTGGATATTTCAGAAGTGAAAGAGGATTAAGGCAAGGGGATCCTCTATCTCCATACTTATTCATTATAATGGCAGAGACATTAGGTAGATTTATAAAGGCAACTTAGAATTCAATAGAGATTATAGACCTATAAAAGAGCTCAACCATAGGGGAAATTACACAATTCTATTGGGGGTAGAAACTATGAAAGGAAGCTAAAGGAATAGAGAGAATCTTGGAATTATATCAATAGACACCGCAACAAAAAATAAACCTAGAAATGAGTAAAGTATATTTTATAAACACACCAAAGAATAAATGGAGGAAGATATCCAAAATATTAGAATACAACGTAGAATCTATTTCAACCATCTATTTGGGATTGACACTATTCTTCGAAATATGAAATAACATGTATATGGGATCCAATAGTGGATAAACTTCAAAATAATAGCGGGTTGGAAAAGTTCTCTCCTAAGGAAAGAAAAAAAAGTGCAATTACTAAAGAGCATATTACAATCTATTCCAACATATTTGCTATTAGTTTTCAATATTTCAAGTAAAATAACAAATACAATAGAAATAATTTAGAATAGATTCCTATGGTAGGAACATAAGAGAAAAATAGAATTCCATCAGTATCATAGGAAAGGATATGTAGGCCAAGACTACAAGGAGGGCTAGGATTAAGAAGTATATATATTATAAAAACAATACTAGAAACAAAACTAGGATGGATAATAATGCAGGAGAGTGAGGCATTGTGGATGAAGATATTAAAGAGTAAACATATGAACGCTGGAAGAGAGATAATCCTAAAAATTAAATATCCCTACTGAGGATCAGTTATCTGGAATCATATAGTAAGAGGCAGGGAGTCCTATGGAGAGGAATAAAATAGATATTAAAAAAGGAGATAAAGTGTATATTTGAGAGGATGCATGGCTAGAGAATTCCCATTAGTCAAGGATAACATTATGAAAATAATTAGAGATGAAGTATAAAGGAAGTATAAAAGTAGGGTATAGGAATTGATAAAGAGAAACGAAGGAAGCATAGGATGGAAGAAGTTGGAGGGTAATTCTCAAAATAAAAATGTTTACAAGATGCTCAATCTTAAACTAAGATCCTACTTCTTGAGTAATATAATGAAAGAAGATACCATAATTTGGGGGAATAGTGAATATGGTGAATTCAATGTTAGATCAGCCTATGAAGTATGGATGGAAGAACTAGAAGATGGGTTCCTATAGAATAAAATATGGAATAAAGGGATAGCACCAAAAATGATAATTTTTTTTTTTTGGTATCACAGGGTAAGAAAGAAACGATAATATAAGACTCCGAACCAGAGCCACGTGGACCGCCAGATAGCCATAGCCATAAATCTAGTCAGCAGGTTCACTTCTTCAAGGTTGATTGGCCAAGACGGGATGTGGTCCCAAAGCATGTCATATACGGAAGAAAGCAATTACCAAAGAATTATTAAAAGTAATTGTCAATACAGAGCTTGTGGGAGTTTTTTTCAGTACTCTGCTATGTGTGTCTATAGATTTTTGTTTCTCCACTATTTCGAGGAATGGATATGTGTCTGTTTCTATTTTTGTAATTATGATGCACGTGTTTTCTTGGGGTATACCCAAAATGTTGTATGGGAAGTTTATTTTTGATAATAGGCTATGTGCCTTACCAGATGTAATGGCTTTGGCGGTATGTATATTTTACATATATAGGATCCTTAGTAAGGACATGTTCATCAACAGCCCTGGGTGGATTTTTATAAAATGTTTTGGATCAACCTATAAAACCCAGTATTAATGCTATAGTATCTTATCTACCAAAAAAAAAAAAATTGGTTGGTAGTCCAAACTAGAATACTAACAATGGATTTCAAATATTTAATAGATGTTCATAGTGTGAGAAGGAGGAAGAATCAGTAAATCACATCTTCCTACAATGCAAGTGGTCAGGGATAATGCAAGAACTAAGCATTTGTTGGATGATGCTAGACAGCATGTTAGACTAGATCTAACAATGGGAGATACCATTCAAAGGTAGTAAATTAAATACATCAATATACAAAAATATGTATGGTACTAATGGTAACATTACTGATAATGTCTTTGTCATGAAAATAGGAAGTAGTAGAGAGAATAAAGAAGAAAATATAGCAAGGAAATGGTGGACATGTATAGGATAGGGAAGAAATTCATTGCAAGAGATAAGTAGAAAAGAAGTAAGATGGAAAAAACCAAAGGAGACATGGATGAAATTGAATTTTGATGGTGCATCAAAGGGAAACCTATGAAAAATAGGATGAGGTATCATTAGAAATGTAGAGAGTTATAATTGGAGTATATGATACGTTATATGGGGTATTAACTAGTCATGTAGAAGAATCTAGAACAATATTTAAAGAAATCAAGTTGAAAAAATATATGGGAATCAAGAAGTTGGTAGTGGAATGGGATTCATTGAATATAATCAATAGTTTTAAAGGAAAAAATAAGCTAATTTGGTAGGTAAGTAAAATTATGTAGGAGGTTGATCTATAAGCCAAAAATAGAGAACACCATGTAAAAATAAAACTCTTTTATTATATTAAAAATAAAATCTTGGTTACAATAGACCCCTTTGAAAAGGGTATTTTTACAATCCAACTGCCAAAGGAGATGATCCCATTTTTACAATAAATGGTATGGTGTCGTGATCTTCTTTTTGCTACACTCAAAGTGGGAGGTGGGTTTATCGTGACCACCATAATGGATCTGGATATTTCGATATGGAAACTTTGAATCAATATTATCTTGCACCTAGAACCTGGAACCTTAGTACCTCAGACATGCATAAAGATTCGAGCAGAATAACAATAGTATTCTCCTCTTCTAGCCCTCTTAATATCCTCTCTTCTCTTTTCCTTCTCATTATATATTCCTCTCAAATGAGAGGGGTATTTATAGCCTTTGAGGTAAGGTGAGGGGGGTGATGAGGTGTCCCTAGGTTAGGTCATATGCACCTAAGGTCAACCTATGGAAGGGTGGTCACATGGTGACCAGGGGATTAGTGTAGGAAAGGGCTTGAGTGGCCAAGGGGGATACAAAGGAAAATATCCCTATTTAAGTGGTAAAAACCACTATTTTAGGTCTAAGACTGCCTAGAGTGAGCTATATGGTCCAAAAGAGGTCAATTTAGGTAGTCTTCTCAATATGATGCGATTTAGGTGTCTACATATACCTCTTTTTGGGATGCATTGTGTGAAAACATAGTGCAAAGCAAAAATATATGACCTTGAGTCAAATTGAGGGTTAATGATGTTGATTGATCTGATCAATATTAGATGCCCCAATCATGAGAAGAGCATACATTTTCAAACCATTGCTCTTGACAAGTTAAAGAACTTGGTTTTAGTAAATATTCCAGCTAGGATTGCGAATTTGAGGTATACTTGACCTTGGCAAACTTTTTAGTCATGGGAAGACACTATGGGTCTATGAGCCTCCATGCTTACTTTATGCCAAGTCATTTGTATTGTTTGAAATTTTTTCTTTTTCCCCAGAAAATAGGGAAATGTATGATAGTATCTGGAAATAATTCTTAAATGAATGCAACTTGCATGATTGAGTGTTTGATTATTTGATTTGATTATGAATTATGTGATGTATGACTACCCCCTCAAGCGACAAGTCGATGAGGAAATGATAAAATGATGAAAGCGATGAGTCACTTGAGCAAGATGACTTCGTGTAGGCTTTCTGGGACCGTTACAAAATTTTGAGGGTGCATGCCCCATTATAACCTTGATTTGACCCATTTATTATTATTTTTGGTGAGTGATATTATGGTAATTTACTCATCCTATCGAATTGCATGGATAACTAATCATTGCAACCGCCAGGTTTATAGAGTAAATCACTAGATATGAGATTCATTCAAAATTTTCAAATTTTATGTGACCAAATGGGTTAGGTGCCTTTGGAGATTTTTTATTGTGACCACAGGGCTTAAATACCTACAGGACTTTTGGATGGTGATTTGATCAAAGGGCTTAAGTGCCTTTGGGGCTTTTTGATTTATTTATTTTGATTATGAATTTTATGATGTATGACTATCCCCTAAAGTGACGAGTCAATGAGGAGATGGAAAGTGATGAAAGCAACGAGTCGCTTGACCAAGATGACTTGTTTTGGACATTGTAGGATGTTGGTGACTGTGGAATGGAGAAAATCTCATTACCACTATGATTTCAACCATTATAGGTAATTGTAGATCTCTATCCCTTGGAGAAGTTTGGAAATATGGCCTTTTAGAGAGTTGAGATGGTAACAATTTTTTTTTTGAAAACATATATTCAAATCCCCTAAGGAGGAAAAAAAACACCCCCTCCCCCTCACCCCTTTTATTCAATTCTGATTGGAGCTATTTTTGGTTCAAGTGGCCTTATGATAACTTACCCATCCGATCGGATTGCATGGATAGTTAGTCACTGCAACCGCCAAGTGTATAGGGTAAATCATTAGATACAAGGTTCACTTGATTTTTTTTATTTTATGTGACCAAAGGGGTAAGGTGCCTTTGGAGCCTTTTGAATTGATGTGACCAAAGGGCTTAAGTGCCTTTGGAGCATTTTTAAAATTGACCAAAGGAGTTTGGGTACCTTTGGAGCCTTTTTATTGTGACCAAAGGAATTTGGGTACCTTTGGGACTTTTTGTGATGATGTGACCAAAGAGCTTAAGTGCCTTTGGAGCATTTTTGAATTTGACCAAAGGATTTTGGGTACCTTTGGAGCCTTTTGATTGTGACCAAAGTAATTTGGGTACCTTTGGAGCCTTTTGTGATGATTTGACCAAAGGGCTTGAGTGCCTTTGGGGCTTTTGGATGAAATTGACCAAAGGAGTTTGGGTACCTTTGGAGCCTTTTGATTGTGACCAAAGGAATTTGGGTACCTTTGGGGCTTTTTTTGATGGTGACCAAAGGGCTTAAGTGCCTTTGGGGTGTTTTGGATGATTTTTGACCAAAGGAATGTGGGTACCTTTGGAGCCTTTTGTGATGATTTGACCAAAGGGCTTAAGTGCCTTTGGGGTTTTTTGTGATGATGATTTTGTGTTTGTTTATTTTTTTGTTGTTTTTTTATATAATGAATCTAAGATGCAAAACAATCTAAATGTAAGCACCATAAATGTACAAAGGTCATCAATCAAAATGTTAACCTTTTCAACAAAGTCATACATTTGAAATTCGACCATATGTAAGATGATGAAAATATAGATGATGGAGGGATGACAACAAGATGTTATAAGGAAACAACATGGTTTTCAGGAGACTCAAACATCCTAGTTAACCAATCAAAAGATGCATACTAACTATACAAGATTTTGAAAGATAAAATTTTGCTAGGAAGACCAAGATATTCAATATCCTTGTGTGCATGTGATGTTCATTAATGATGCATAAGAATACCCCATTTCCAGGCGGGTTTCATTCAACCTATTTCTTTAATGAGGATCACCTGATGGTCATTATTATCCTAATGTTGAATGCAGTTGGAATTGACTACTAGGCAATATAAGCCACCAAAGGCTAGCTCAACCGTAACCTGATATTGGTCTATAAAAAATAAGGCCGCTAATGTGACAGATATATCTCCATGCGTAAGACTACCCTATTGCAAGGCGGGTTTCATTCAACCCATTGCTATAATGGAGATCATCCTATGGTTTTTGAATAACTAAATATTCTAGGTATTCAAGCTTATTACCCCCTTATTTTATTTGTATTTCTTTGATTGGGGATTCTTGATCCATTTTGGTGAGGATCAAGGGTATTTATTTGCTTTAGTGGTGAAAACCACTTTTTGCTTTTTTTTTTAAGGAATATTTTCTCGTTTTTTGTGGAGCAAGGGATTTTATTGCTTTGGGTAGGGGGAAGCTTATCCTTTTGTCAATTCTCGACATCCTAGACCATGCACATAATAGTATGAGTAGGGAAAACCTTTCACTCAAGGTGGCAAGGACTACATTGCAGGTTCTTCCTTCCTTGTTCACAATTGGATTTTAATGTGTGATTTTGCGTTGGGATTTTGAGATATACAAGGTACAAACAAAGCAAGACCCTGACTTCAAAAATCAAGATAGCTTTCTACACAATTTGAAAGGAAAACTAGGAATTATTGAATGATCGAAACCCTAGTGAACACCCCATAGCAAGTTACTAGTTGTGTTGAAAAACACAGTTACGCACAAAGGAAAATTTGGATGATACGATGTTTGAAATGTAGGGGTTTTCCCTATGGTCTTTTGTAAACTAAAATGTGTGCATAAAATAGTTAGTTGTCATATAAACATCACTACTGATGTTCATTTGGTATCTATCCTATCTTATGAAGACCCTTTAATAAGCAAAAGCTCATAAGAAAAATTGCAAATGATAATGGTGGATAAGGCTAATATAGATAACAAGCATTTGCATATATGCATAAAGATTCGAGCAACATAACAATAGCATTCTCCTCTTCTAGCCCTCTAAATCTCCTCTCTTCTATTTTCCTTCTCATTATATCTTCGTCTCAAATGAGAGTGGTATTTATAGCCTTTGAGGTAAGATGAGGGGGGTTATGAGGTGTCCCTAGGTTAGGTTAAGCCTAGGTTAGGTCATATGAACCTAAGATCAACCTATGGAAGGGTGGTCACATGGTGACCAGGGGCTTAGTGTAGGAAAGGGCTTAAGTGTCCAAGGGGGCTACAAAGGGAAATGTCCTTTTTTAAGTTGTAAAAACCACTATTTTAGGCCTAAGACTACCTAGAGTGAGCTATATGGTCCAAAAGAGACCGATTTAGGTAGTCTTCTCAATATGACGCGATTTAGGTGTCTACATGATCAAATGCTTAGAAAATTTGAGGAGTCAAAATAGTTGATTGGCTAGCAAATTGAGGAACACTAAGAGAAGAGGATAAGAGGTGGATCTCACTAAATCCTCTTCTATGAGATTTGGTCAATTTGGAAAAAAAAATAATAATAATGAAGTAATAAATGTTATTTTATTGTTTTTTGTGTAGAGGTTTATGTCACATATTTGAGTTGGTTTTGCATATCAAGTGATGTTGTTTGATGTGTAGAGGTTTTTGTCAAATATTTTGAGTTGGGTTTCATATCGAGTGATGTTTTTTGTTATGTAGAGGTTTTTGTCAATGATTTTGAGTTGGGTTTGTAGACTGATTGATGTTTTTTACTATGGAGAGATTTTAGTTAGATATTTTGATCTAGGTTCGCAGATCAAATGATGTTGTTTGTTGTGTAGAGGTGTCTATTAGAGTTTTTAAGTTGGGTTTGCAGATTCAATGATGTTGTTGGTTGTGTAGAGGTTTCTATCAGAGATTTTGAGTTAGGTTTGTATATCTAGTGATGTTGTTTGTTATGTAGCAATTTTTGTTAGAGTTAGCTAGATTTATAAATCAAATGACGTTGTTTGCTATGTAGAGGTTTTTGTCAAATATTTTGAGTTGGATTTCTAAATTGAATGTTGTTTTTTGTGTAGAGGTTTACTGTGTATGTGAGATCCATTAGTGGATAAAATTTAAGAAAAAAAATGATGAGTTGGAAGGGATAGATAAGGACTGCATAGACAGTAAAGTCATTGGGAATATGGAGTCTCACAACATGCAATATTTAGATATAAAAACTTATGATGGTTAACAAATGGTTGTATGCAATTGAATTCAGTAATGATAATTCTATTTAGGATCAATTTTGATATGAAGCTCACATTTTTTATACTACTTTTGAGTAGGTTTATCAGGTTGTAAAAGGGAGTGGACCCTTCCAAACCAATATTAAGTAGAAAATTAATTTGAAATTTTTGTGATGTAAAGTCTACTAATGTAGATATTTTGTAAAAGGGTATAAGACCCTTTCAAAACCCTGTTTTTATCAATAGCAAAGGAAAATATTCAAAATTTAAAAGGTTATATCTTCCTTAATATTTATTAAAATCTTTAATATGAATACTCACTTTAATAGTACATAAAATAAGAAATCCAATCATGACGGCTTCCTAAATATAACTAGACTATGATAAAATGCAACTTATTAAAGGAAATGCTATTTTTTCTTACAAACTTGCTCCAAAATTAGTTATCATAATATTGAATATATATATATTATTTAATTTATTATCACCAAGATCAAATGATATTATATCAGTTGGTTAGATTCCTCAACTTTCAAGGAAGATATCTGCGTTCAATTTTTGTCAAGCGATACATGCATAATTTTCAAACTACTATAATACCACTATGTGGTCATGATGTAATATGAGTGAGGCCCATTTCAATCCCATATAACCGATTCAAAAAAAAATATTATCACCAAGTCTAGTATATATAAAATTACATTTTATTATTAGGATAAAGAAAATAAGTAAACATGTTAATAAAAATAATCTAATAATGATATTTTTAATATTAATACTATGTTTTTAGAGCTACACTAGTAATATTAAAATATTTTCCAAGATCATAATGATTATTTATCACTAAAATTATTCATTGTATTTTTCTCAAATCGTCAATAATTTTGCACTTGGCATATTATTACAATTTGTCAATCATCAAGTATGTAAGGTCTCATCAATTATCAACTATCTTACACCTCTTACCTTATCAAGAGAATTGACAATATAAATCTCAATTAGTATTATAATGGTCATAACACACCACCATAGTATTGAATGTATTAAAGAATGCATGTTAACTACTCCAATGAAAATAAAACTTGGATATGGTATCTATACTAGACTAATTTCCCTTCTACATATAGGAAAAGAAAGGTTGAATGTGATCTCATTTCTTTGCTAGTTGTTTATATTTTTGTTAAGCAAAGGGTATTGTTAAGAGGGTCATAAAATTAATGTCTTCATACTTATCAAAATAATCCATCAAGTAACTTTATATGCCTAGAATTGATTTTAAAGGAAATTGATACCTACACCTAAATAAAAAAATGGAATATGAATTTAGCAAAAGTGATTATGTAACTTGATGTTTGGTCTAAAAATTAGAAGGAACACTTAGAAATTCTAGTTTAAAATATTTGTATGTAAAAAAGAGTGAATCTCATGCAAGTTGATTATAAAGAAAAATATGCTTGAAATAAATGACAAGGGCATCCCCTTGAGTACTAGTGAAAGGAGGTAAGAAAAAGGGTTGTAAGATTCATGTGTATGGATCATAACTTTTGCATGAATCATTTAAGAAGCATAAAAGTTAGACACACTAGTAAAAGGTGTCACTTAAAATAACAATAAAAATAAAAAGTTGGCAATAAGAAATTGATATGATGACACAAATGAAGATAACAGGGTGATGATTGCCTCAAATGAGGCAATGAATAAGTAGGGGGAAAATATGGTAGACATGTATAAGTGGCAATGAATAGTCTAAATGCTAAGGCAAGTAGTAATACCCTATATAATGATGGTAAGGGTAGAATATATACAAATGCTAGCAAGATCAACAATATGAGTGTCTGCAAACATAGTTACACAAGTGCCAAAATTCTATGAAGTAATGCTAGAAAATAATTATTATTGTTTAAAAGAGAAGTGTAGTGTCGATATTCCATTATCCATCAAATAGGAAGTAAACAATGATTAAAAATATGGTTAAACTATTTTAGGGTAATATTTTAGTTACTGATTATCTATATCTACTCTAGAATGGGAGGTCATTGTAAACAATAATCTTGACTGATAAAACCTCATATTAAAACCTAATGTCTAAGCTTATATGGACACAAACAAGTTAAATAACTATGAAGTTTTAAATACCATGTTATGTTCCATAAAAATGCTAAGATATTTAATTTAGATCTATCTTCCAAATTAATGATTTGATTAAAGAGAGCAAACATTGATTTTATTAAAGAAGAGAAAATATTATAAGAAGATAAGAGATATAAAAGAAAAAGTTAGTAGTTAGAGGTACTAGCTATGAAGAAGAATTGCAACTACTATGTAACAACAAAATTAAAATCTAAATCTAAAAAATGTGGGCATTGGATGGGCTAAGTGGAAATAATTAAAAATATATATATTAACAAAAACTAACATGGGCTGTCAGTATGATTCACTAGTAGACATTAAAGTGTGACTAGTTATCCATCTAGTCTAATAAGGATGCTTGATTAATTACACCATCTTAAAGGTCTTTGTGTTAAATTTTAATAATCTCAAATTATGTTTATTTCCAAAACGAAACACATTTTTTTGGTCTACAACACTAAGAAAGATTAAAAAATATAAGCAAATTAATCATTTTTCAACTAAATTTAAAGGGGTGTTCTAGACAAAATCAAGACATATGAATGAAGAATAAAGTGCTACAAAAAATATAAACACATTATTTTGAACATAAAATGAGTGTAGGATGAAACCCATTAAGTTTTGTTTGATATTGTATAGTGTTGAGACAACATATTAAGTAGAAAAATAAAACATTGGTGTTAAACCACCAATTTTACATAAATAAATAATATTCCACATAGATGAGCCAATAAATGATATTAAAGAATCTTTTGATAATGACAATATTGGTAACAACTATATTTTCATTCAGGTTTTGGAGCACAATACGATGAAGCATGTGATTGA
Organism: Wollemia nobilis; assembly: GCA_028583015.1. Lineage (NCBI taxonomy): Eukaryota > Viridiplantae > Streptophyta > Pinopsida > Araucariales > Araucariaceae > Wollemia > Wollemia nobilis. The sequence goes on from JAQPPZ010003577.1 coordinate 2,137,558, forward strand.
ATACTGTGTTCCTATTGTAAATGAGGATCCAATATTAGTTTACCCCATAAATATAGAGGAGAATAAAGGAGAACAAAACATAAAGGGAAAAAGTGAATATCAAAATGATAGAGTATAAGGGGTATAGTAGTGACAATAGAGGACCTCATGACAAGATCATTGACAATATACTTTTTTTTTATTGGTTTTTTATTTTATTTGAATTTGTCTCTACTTGAAATGGGAGACCCACCACATAAAATAAACAAAAAAAAATTAAAGAAAAACAAAAATAAAAACCTAAAAAACTACAAGTCACTCACAATGAAAAGCAAAAAATAGCTGCAAACAGACAACAATACCGAACACGATACTAGGATAAAGTTTGAATAGAAAGATAGAGGTTAAAGAGACATGTTTTATGGGAATACATACAATGGCATATAAAAACTCCATTCTATGGAAGGATAGTGGGCATAATAGCTGGGAATACCATTGCACACTCACAAGATTCATAGGACCCACTAAAATGTGTAACAATCATAGTGTTAGTGAATGCAAAAAAATATCATGTGATAGTGAAGCATAGGCTATCTCAAGCAAAGGAAAAGTAGGAAAAAATAGTATAGAGGAAGAATATTCTTGTAAAATATTAAATACATCAAAAAAAATTATTGTACAAAGCAACCATAAAGGGTAAAAATTATTTTAGACATTGAAATCAAACTTTAATAACTATACAAGAAAAGAGACATATCAAATAGATGATAAACAAAGGAAAGGTATTATAGCCCCACATCAACTCCTCTTACATTGTCAACAAATTTTTATGTGCAAGAGTAGATTGGAATGCATAGAAACTAGGGAGCAAGAGAATAACTACAAGCTACAAGGAATCGTGGAGATAAAAAAGTTGGAAAAAGCTAATAGAAATAAGAGACCAAGGAATCAAGATCCATGAGTTAACGAGTAAAATTCAAAATGTGTTGAAAGGGTGCAAAAGGTCTAAATTTATGATGAAGAAAAATGATAATTTTTTCACAAATATATGGCATAATGAAGAACATAATGCAATAAGGAGATATCTAAAACAAAATAGTAAAGAAAAACAAAAAAATGTATTAACAGGTAGTGAATGCAAAAAAAGAGGAGTATGTGAGTGCAAAATGAGAAGAAACAAACCAACTCTAAAAGGAAATTCAATTGAAAAAAAAAAAGAAAATAATAATATGACAATCCAATGGTTGTAATATGTAAATTAGTTGTATGAAACATAGGAGGTAAATGAGTTAAATTCCTTAACCTTTAAGGAGACATACTATCAAATATTACCAATTAAGATATGCATAATTGCCAAGTTGTTATAATACCTCTATGTGGTCACAATGTAATATGGGTAAGGCCCATTTCAATCCCATATAACCAATTAAAAAATTGTAAAGTAATTGTATGAACATGAGCAAGAAGAAAAGGACCCTCCTATGATTAAGAAAATGAAAGATATATTCATATTAAGGGAGGTTAAGGAAGGTATTGAGAATCTCAAAATAGATCAATCTTATGACATAGATGGACTACAAGTAGAATACTTAGAATAAAAAGTAAAGGACTTAGCCCCCTATATCAAGAGGATATTCAACAACAACATTCATCATGGCTTTCCAAGGGATTAAACAAGTCTAGCAATACATCTCTTGAAAAGTGGAGACATAAATAATCCTTCAAACTACTAAAACATTATGGCAAATCCCCTATTTGGAAAGTTGTTTAGAAGTATAGTGAAGAACACAAGCTTATACTGAGAAGGGGAGGTGAGCAGTATAGCACCCACTTTTTACTTTCTTTCCAAACCAATATAAATTAGCGTCCTTAATTACAATAACTAAATATAGCAGTGTGCATTAATGACATAGATAACAATAGTAAGCAAGAGCACAAATCACCACACACAATTGAGACACAAGATTTAATGTGGTTCCCCCAATGTAGGGTAGTCCACAAGATAATATCCTTATAATATTTCATAAAGAAATAGGGATCCTTATCCCAATACAAATGATTACTTTGATCTGCTCAAAGCTAGGCTATCCACTAATATTCTCAGGTGGGAAATCCACTGATCTGCTGAGCTAGGCAATCCACTGATCTGCTTAGCTAGGCAATCCATTTATCTACTCAGCTAGGCAATCTTGGTCTTCTCAGGTATTCAATCCACTGATCTACTCAGGTAGGCAATCCACTGATCTTCTTCAAAAATCTCACCAAGAACCTGCTCAAAATATGCTCCAACAAGCTCACCAAGAACTTGCTCAAATCTGCTCCAACAAGCTCACCAATAACTTGCTCAAATATTCTTAGCAAGCTCACCAAGAACTTGCTCAAAATCTACTCCAACAATCTCACCAAGAACTTGCTCAAATCTGCTCCAACAAGCTCACCAAGAACTTGCTCAAATTTGCTTAGCAAGCTCACAAAGAACTTGCTCAAATCTGTCCCAAATTTGTCCACAAATCTATCCCAAAAGCCTTCTCAAAGGCTCAATCAATCATGCACAAAAGCTGCCTCAAATCTATCCAAAAATCTATCCCAAAAGCCTTCTCAAAGGCTCAATCAATCATGCACAAAAGCTGCCTCAAATCTGTCCAAAAATCTATCCCAAAAGCCTTCTCAAAGGCTCAATAAATCATGCACAAAAGCTACCTCAAATATATCCAGAAATCTATCCCAAAAACCTTCTCAAAGGCTCAATCAAACATGCTCAAGTAGCACTCAAATCTCATCCACAAATCTATGAAGGCAAGGCTCAATGATGAACTCAACAATGAATGGCAATGCACTCCTCAATAGATGACAACAATGATCCACAATGATCTCAAATCAAATCAATCTCAACTCAACTCAAATCAAATCAATCTCAACTCAGCTCAATATTATAGAAGCATAAAGAGAATTGTTAGAGACTCAATATGTTCTATTCACAAACTCAATTTCTTTCTCAACTCAAATTAGAATATAAAAGTTTGTTTCATGGAACTTGAACAACCACTTCACACAATCACTTGACTAGGCTCAATCAACTCAACTCAACCAATCACCTTAAGGAACAACTTTTTCTCACAAACCCTAGTTCAAGCATGAATCAATCAACTCAAAATGTTTCCAAAAATACTCAACAATAACTCTCACATAACAATGATACTCATGTTCTCCTCTAACTCAAGTTCAAGTTCTTTGTACAAGCAATGGGCTTCAACAACAATGCTTATAAAACAAGGTTTAATCACAACTCTCAAACCAAAAAATCTTGAAGCATTCAACCAACCACTTTAGAAAAGGAAACCACAATCAATCCTTTTCTCTCCAATGATATTTCAGAAATCAACCACCATAAACAAAGTTAATGGAGAATATTGCTCATACCTTTTTGATGTCTTATTAGTTGTCCACTAAATCTGCCACACTCAACAAACTTTCTTTTTCAAATTTCAATAGGGGTTAGAGATCTTGATTAATAACACAACAATAATATACAAATAACACCTTACTCCTACTCAATAAAATACACCATGTCCCCTCATGAAAGAATTAATCCCCTTTGAAAAAGAACAAAGCAACCTTCACTTTTGAATCCCTTTACAAAATCAGAAATATATCTTTACACACACCTTATTTCTCCCTCTAAGTAAGTTAATAAAATAGCCCTTGAAATAAGTTTTCCAACGATATATAATATGATATACTTCCAAAAGGAAAATCACCATAAATCTCTCTTTTTCCTAAAGTGCATCACAACCCTTATTTCTCCTAGGGCAACTTTAGAAAAATAAAATATTAAAAAAATATATTAACTTGCCTTTGTCCTTGATGGGATTCGATCCCTCAATGCCTCCTTGCTCACCGCCTTAACCGTGGCCAAGCTTTCGCACGAGCTACAGACTCGTTTGGGAGGGAAAGGCACCACGTGCTTCAAAACACTCCTCCCTCTCACGCAAACCAAAAATGCTTCGTGCGCTCTTTCTTCCAACGCCTTCTAACGCAGCCAAGGGGATTTGAAACCTTGGCGTTCATTCTGCCACTTTCCTTAGCCAAAAGCCAATTGCCAATGTGCCACACTTCCCAAGGTGACTAGGGTTTCACACACCGTCCGATTTATTCTTCACTTCCATCACTTAACCCTCTTTTGCACGAGCTCTTTTCGCTTTCCAACAATCGCATTAATTCACAAGCGCAATCTTAAGATTAATAAACCTTAGGCATCCTTTTATATAGTTTTCTCCCTCATATTCGACGACGTCGACGGATTACTTTTATTTTTAATTTTAAAATTTAAACTAAATATTTAAAATTAAATATCTCCATCACCGGGGCACCTTTTTCGATGAAACGAAAGCCAACTTGGGTTTTAAGAAAAACCCATTTCAAATCTGCCATCCATGGTTTTAAATAAAACCTTTTATTTTGCATGCCTTGATTTTCACAAAAAACTTTATATATCCATGCTCTCCAAAATATCATAAATAATTATTTATGAAGTGCTTTTGCCACCAAAACTCAATGTGATCCATGTGACATCAATGACAACATAAAATAACTCAAATTGCCAACATATAGTTGTGTGTCGATTCAACAAGTAGATAAAAAAACAAAAAAAAAGTTCAAAAGAACAAGTTTTAGACCAAAAAACTCTACAATAGACCATGACATCACTATGAGACATATCATTGAAATATATAGAATGAAAAAGGAAAAACATATTGTTGTTTTGTGGACATCGAAAAAGCTTTTGAAATTGTTTCTAGAAGTAAACTATGGGTTAGAATGGAGGACCTATCCATAACATAACAAAATAGATTAACTCATAGACTTTATGAGGAGGTCTGACCTAAAATCAAAATGCAAGCAAGATTTTTAAAATATTGAGAAGTGGAAAAAGAGATAAATAAGGATACCCATTATCCCCTATTTTATTTGATGTATATATAAACCTAGAAGAACAAATATATGGTGTTCATTTAGAAGAATATGTAGTGAGGATTCTTATGCATGTAGAAAATTTTATTTTGATTGTAAGTTCAATATAGGAGATGAAAAAGCACATAAATCCCTAAAACAATTTTGCGAAAGATAGTCGTGCAAGTAAATATGAGTAAAATCAAGATCTTGATATTCTCCCATCAAAATAAAAAATATTTAAATTTTGATTTTGAAGGTAGTCTCTTGGAATAACTAATAGACTACAAATATCTTTAGATAGACTTTAATAATAAGCTCAAATGGGAAACATATAGAATGAAGAGAACTTTGCAAGGATGAATAAAAATTTCTACATTATAAAATGAAAGTAGAGAGGCTAAGTTATGGGACTAGAAAACTACATGAGTTTTATTTGGGCTACTGGTGGTACCAATGGTGTTATTGGTGTGAAGTGTGGTCTAGTAGCACATCAAACTTAAAATAAAAACAAATAAATAGGATTTAAATGTATTTGATTATAGTTAAATTCAAAATAAAAGCTTCAATTCCATATGGGATTCTTATAACAGAAATAATTACCTTCCTTATAGAGGCAGTTTTTATGGTTTATCTTTTATGATATCTAAAAAAATCAAACAAATAAATGCAAATAGATGTCCTAAGGTTGTAAAGATAAATATTTGAATAGGAGACAGAATGCATGGATGAAACAAAACAAATATATGAACGAATGAATTATTAACTTAAATGAATACTCAAAAAATAACAAACATGTAAAAGCATTTATTAAAACAAATTTATAAGATGACCTATGCAGGAAACGAAGTTAGAGAAAAGAGAGAACATTATTTTATTAATTTAATCCTGTATATGATCAAATTGTCAAAAAAAAACCTATATATAAAAGCAAAAATCAATTGGAGAGCAAAGATGCTTATTGTCCAATTGACTAACTCACATAAACATAGATGTAAAAATCATAAATGGACAAGAGCAAAAGAGAAATAGGAGAGATATATACCTTTTACACATCAATGAAAGTTAAGATAAAGAAATAATTTATTTTGGAACTGTATGTTAATACTCTAATAATAAAATTAATGTAAGATTTATATAAAAAAAGAAAATAAAAAAGATAAAAGAAACTATAGTAGTCCCTATGGGACATTCCAGTGGTATGACTTTGAACCTCTTGTTCAAACGATCCAAATTCAAATCATGGCGAGGTGTGCGAGTTTATTTAAAAAAAAAATTATCATAAAAATTAATACTAAAAAAATCAATATTAACGAGGAAACAATTGATCACTTGATGTTTGAGTGCCCTTTCACGCGTCAGATTTGGAAGCGATGGTTCTCTCACTATAAAATCCAGGTTAATGGTGACATGAATCGGACTAATATTTGGGAAAGATGGAAGCGGGGTAGATTTAAATCCAAAGCTCTTCAAATTGGGTGGGAGCTTGGCTTATACTTCATTTGGTGGCAAGTGTGGTTGGAGAGAAATGCTAGAATTTTTAGAGAAACCTTTTCCTCGCTAGATGGATTTTGGCAGGTCATTTGGAGCAAAGTCACAGAAACTGTTGTCGTCTACGCTAAAGAGGAAACTCAGGTTGGTCCTGGGCCAATGGTAGAGGGAGTTGAAAAGCAAGAGGGACAGGACAGAGCCAGTTGGAAACCGTCCCCAGAAGGTTGGATTAAAATCAATATTGATGGTGCTGCAAAGGGCAATCCGGGTAGTGCCGAAATTGGCGTGGTCTGTCGGAATCATGAGGGATCAGTGCTCTATTGGGAACTACAAGGCTTGGGTAGAGCCACAAATAATGAAGCGAAGCCATTGCTATCAAATCTGCTTCTATTTGGGCAGTTACTCAGGGCCACAGGAGGATAATTCTTGAATCTGATTCTCAAATTCTAGTTGGAGCTCTAGACTGCATGAGGAACTTTGCGTTGAAAGCTTGGAGGCTGAGGATTCTGGTCTCTCAAATCAAGGAATTATGGAGGGAATTAGATGATGTGATTCCAGTTTATGTGAGCAGAGATTTAAACAAAGCGATCGATTTCCGGCTAAGATGGGTGCTGAGAAAGAGGTAGGGGTGCAGCTGCACAATGACATGCCTATTGAAGATGAGGTGATTAGGCAGGGCCTTGAAAGATCCTTGAGCCAATGATCAAAGAAAAAGCTAAGGGTGGTTTTTGTCACGATTTCGCGACCTGTTGTGCCATCACGGCCATTGGAGGTAAGCTGTCGCGATATCGCGACATGTTGTGCCGTCGCGGTCGCTGGAGGAAAGCTGTCGCGATATCGCGACATGTTGCACCGTCGCGACTGCTAGAAGAAAGCTGTCACGATATCGCGACATGTTGCGTCGTCGTCGTCGCTGGAGGAAATTTGTCGCGATATCGCGACATGTTGCGCCATCGCGGCTGCTGGAGAAAAGTTGTCGCGATATCGCGACATGTTGCACCGTCACAACCGTTGTGGGAAAGTTGTCACGATATCGCGACATGTTGCACCGTCGCAGCCGCTGGAGGAAAGTTGTCACGATATCGCGACATGTTGCGCCGTCGTGGCTGCTAGAGAAAAGTTATCGCGATACCGCGACATGTTACGCCGTCGCGACCGCTGTGGGAAAGTTGTCGCGATATCACGACATGTTGTGCCGTCGCGACCAAGGGAGGAAAGTTGTCGCGATATCGCGACATGTTGCGCCGTCGAGGCCGCTAGAGGAATTGTCGCGATATCGCGACATGTTGCGCCGTCGCGGCCAAGGGAGGAAAGTTGTCGCGATATCGCGACATGTTGCACCGTCGCGGTCGCTGGAGGAAAGTTGTCGCGATTTCGCGACATGTTGCACCGTCGCGGCCGCTGGAGGAAAGTTGTCGCGATATCGCGACATGTTGCTTCGCCGCGGCCAAGAGAGGAAAGTTGTCGCGATTTTGTGACATGTTGCTCCGTCGCGGCCAAATGTGGAAAGGTGTCGCGATTTCGCGACAAGTTGACTTTTTGCGGTCAGAGGAGTCTTGTGTCGCGATTTCGCGACTTGTAGATTTTTTGCGGCCAAAGGTGAAGTTGGTGTTTTTTGCGCGATTTTGCGACAAGTTGTTGTAACAGACCAATCGGCTCCCTCAGCTAGCTTGGTATTGGTTCAAGAGATTTGGCTCCATTGCAAATCTTCCTCTTCTCTTGTAATCATGTGCTTTCATTGTTTTCGGCTGGGATGTGTCTACTCCCAATTGTAACTGATCTTTGTTTTAATACAAGTTTTTTTCAATTTTTTCAAAAAAAAAAAATCAATATTAAAAAATAATAGTATATCCGCTCATGTAGAGGAGTTGGAGAGCAAGTGGGTAGTTAAAACTCTTCAATTATCGAGAGGCCCAGGTTCAAATCTCTCCCCTCACATGTTGCGAATATGTTGTATATAAAAAGTTCCTCATCAAAAAAAAATAATAATAATAGTATAATATTATAATATTATTCTATGTAAACTCTTTCTTCTATACCCTCTAGAAGTGAATAAATATGTCTATCCTAAATATTACACTTAATACCTCTTCCTCTTCTTCTACTTATCTTCTTTTACTTATGAGCAATAATATTATTTTATAAAAATAATGATTGATATATTTTTAAATTCTCATTAAAAACCCAATTTAAAACCATAATATGAGTTTCCATTAAAAAAGCAATAATATCACATATTCTTTACGAATGGTTAACATATCTTAACAAATATATCTTTTTAATGGTTAACATATCTTAACAAATATATCTTTTTTGGTAGCACACGTGAATATATATTAACAAATATTCGAGTGTTTTTGGTGTTGTTTATTTTCGTAGTTTTTTTTTTTTTTTTTTTTTTTGTATGTTTTGTTGTGTTGTTTGTTTTCTATGGTTTGTGGTTTGTGGTTTATTATTATTATTATTATTATTATTATTTGTGCGTGTGTTTGATAGTGTTTTTTGTTGTCGACACACTCAAGGAGTATGTTTTATTTGTTTTAGCTTTTTGTGTGTTTGTGTTTGTGTGTTCTTGAATTATGTTGTTTCTAACTCTTTACGTGTGTCAAAGGTTGTAGATAGGTGCAAACCATGGACGTTTTTGATGGAAAAGATACTTTACCAATTTAAATCTTACCCAAAAATGACATATTTTTAAAATATTTAAAAAAAAAAATAGTAAATGTAATAGATTGAATGTTGAACATTAAAACATTCTTCTATTAGTCCTGCGTTAAAGTCCACCTTGCCCCGAATGCTCAGGTCATATCATAGAGATCAAGAATGCTTGTGTGTTTTTAACAATAAATACAAATCACAAAAAAGACGAATGGGCTTATAATAATGTGAATTTAAAGGTGGAGGATTTAGACCAAAATACAATCTAGTCAAGATAAAAATCAGGATTTTTGGCCGATATTCTTCTTTTCAGCAATTTGCAAATTTTTACAATTCGGTTTCACTGCAAGTTCACAGTTTTTATACATAAATTTTTAGTTTATTTGATAAAGATCTCGACAAGAAAATCGCCATTCTGTTATTACGGCCGGCTTATCTTTTGGATAGAATTGTTATTTAATTCACTTTCAGATTGACAGTGATATTAATCTCCCCTGATTTGTCGAGTCTCTATGACAAGAAGAGAGGGAAAGAATCACTCACACATGTCTGTCAGAAAGAATACAAAGGCGGGCCAGGGGAATCATTGCATGTTGTGTATGCAGAGGCTCCAGCTCAATCCAACCGTCTTTCTTCCAACTCAAACTTCCATTCAAAAAAGCCAACTGGTAGTCATGATTAGCCATCTTTATTTTCTCTCTGTGCAGTGCTCACTTTGTTTGTCGTCTTTCTTTTAAGGGTATGAATCTCCTCAACAACTTGCGAATTGTATGCTCATCCTGCAGCTTTGTCCAAAATTCATTGGACCGCTTTACGAAGCGTATTTATTTTTGTGCAGTCAAGCTAACTTGCCGTAGACCTGGATTAAAGTCATAGACTTCTATAATGAAAAGTTATTCCTAAGGTGTTTTCCTTTTGAATTGTACATATCGGATTGTGACAACCATTTTTACAATTATCTGCAAGGTCTGATTTATCAATTTGACTTTCTTTTGAATTGTACATATCGGATTGAAACGTGATTGTGACAACCATTTTTGCAATTATATTGATTTATCAATTTGACCAAAATAAGCTCTTGGATGGGACGGAAGAGCAAAGTTTAATATATATTTATTATTTTTGAAAATAAAAATAATAATATTGAAATAAAGATTATATACAAGTTAGAACAAGATTTTTTTAGTTTTAGTTAATAAAGGCATCCATTTCCTCTTTTTAACTCTTTAGAAAACTTTCATAACTCTAAAGCCTATTTCCTCTTTTTAACTTTTCAAAAAACTTCCATAACTCTAAAGCCCAAGATCCTAAGAACTAACCACTTTTGGTTACAACACTAAAAGGAGATCTGCATTGGAGCCAAATCTCCTAAACCATATGTCTGCATTGGTTGTCCAAATTAGCCAAACGTTGGATTTGCTCACCAACCTGCCCAATCCTCTCATCCTCAATAGCCATGCCACTATGCCACTGAACCCCTACCTCCTTCTCAGTACCCATCTTAGCCAGGAAGTCTGCCACTATATTCAGAGCTCTACCCACATAAATCGGGATCACATCATCCAATTCCCTCCACAACTCCTTAATTTGGGTGACAAGAATCCTCAACCTCCACGTCTCCAAAGCAAAGTTCCTCATGCAATCCAGAGCTCCTACCAAGATTTGAGAATCTGATTCTATGATTATCCTCCTATAACCTTGTCTTACCGCCTAAATAGAAGCATATTTGATAGCTAAGGCTTCTGCTTCATTGTTCATGGCCTTGCCTAGGCCCTATAGTTCCCAATAGAGCACTGTCCCAACATGATTCTTGTAGACCACTCCAATTCTAGCTCTACCTAGATTACCTTTTGTAGCTCCATCAGTATTAATTTTAATCTAGCCTTCTAGGGTGTTTTCCAACTAGCTTTGTCCTACCCCTCCTACACTTCAGCTTCCTTCTCCATCGTCCCTATATCAGCCTGAGTTTCCTCTTTAGCATACACTGCCACAATTTTCGTGACTTTGCTCCAAATGACCTACCAGACGCCATCCAAGGATGAAAAGGTTTCTCTAAAAATTCTGTCATTTCTCTCTAACCATAATTGCCACCAAATAAAGTTTAATCCAAGCTTCCACCCGATACGAAGAGCTTCAGATTTAAATCTACCCCTCTTCCATCTTTCCCAAATATTAATCTGGTTCAGATCACCATTGGCTCAGATTTTATAAGCTAAAAACCATCTCTCCTAGATCTAGTGCATGAATGGGCACTCAAACATCAGGTGGTCAGATGTTTCCTCACTTTTGTAGCATAAAACACACCGAGATGGGCCAACGATTCCCCTATATCTCAGATTATCAAAGGTAAGAATTCCATTGTGCATGAACTGCTAGGCAAAGAAGTTTACTTTTGGCCAACCCTTGGACTACCAAATCTTTCTCCAATCCTCAACCTGATATGCATGAGGAGGAGGTTCTAGAAGGATATTTTCATATCCATCCTTCACCATGTAGACTCCAAGGCTCCCATAGCCCCAAGCTAATTCATCCTCCTCATCCCTACCTATGAGAAATATTTTTGCTAGGATTTTAGTCATGATAGGTGCCAATTCTAGAGGGATTGGAATTGGCCACTCATCCAACTTCTTAAACTACTTAAATGTATAATCCCCCAACTAACTAGTGTTGAAATAACTTTCAATCTTGATCCAACCCCTGCTTTCCATGGTTGTTTTTACTAGTTGTAATTCTAGAAATTCAATAATGATAGGTGGGTATTGATCCCATGAATCTATCCAAAATCATGCCTTCTCCCCTCTCCCCACTTTCCAAAATAATCCATCTTTCACTACCTGAGATCCTAGCTTTAGTGCCTACCACACTAGGGACCCATTACCATCCAAAGGGAAATGACTCACCTCATTCAAGTTCACCTATCCCAAATATTTACTAGTTAAAACTCTATTGAATAAAGAAGTTGGCTGGGAGATCCACCTCCAATAAAGCTTTCCAACCAAAGCTTTATTATTTAGCTCTGATCTCCTCAGGCCCAAGCCTCCCTTCGCCTTGGGTTGGCTTACTTTCTCCTAACCTACTAATACTCATTTCCTCTCTCCTTTTGCTCCTCCCCATAAAAATTTTTAGCCATCTTATCCAACTCTTTCCATATGGTATGTGGGGAAGCAATGATAGAAAATTTGTAGATTGGCATGGCCTAAATGACTAATTGCAAAAAAGTTAATCTACCCCCAAAGGTTAACCATTTGTGAGACCAATGGTTAATTCTTTCTTTGATACGATCCAAAAGATTCCTCTAGACAACTATCTTTAGTTTTTTAAAATGCAGAGGGACCCCCAAATAGACCATTGGGAGAGAAGTCCTCATGAATCCCAAGATCTCTAGAATTTTATCTTGAAGCCTTTGATCAAGATTGAAGAAGACCACTTTGGATTTCTTATCATTGATGACTTGGTTTGTGGCCCTAAGATAAACATTAAGAGTATCTTTGATCATTCTTGCTTCCCTGAGGTTGGCCACTCCCATCAATCTTGTGTCATCCATAAACTGTAGGTGAGTCAAAACCTCCTCACCCACCTTGATACCTATGAGCAAACCCTATTGTCTTCTCCTCAAGATAAGTCTACCCAAGCCTTCAACCAATATGAGAAAAAGATAAGGGGAACAAGGATCTCCCTAATGAAGGCCTCTAGTGGCTCCAAATGGTTGTGAGGGAAGACCATTGATTAACATTGAGTATGTAGAAGTAGAGATGCAACTCATGACCCACTCTATCCAATCCTGAGAGAAGCCAAAGGTTGCCATCATCCTTGACAAGAAGCTCCACTCCACCCTATCATAAGCCTTTGACATATCCAATTTTATGAACATTCCTCTATTGCCAAATTTTTGCATTGAGTGGATTGCCTCCTGAGCTAGAACCACACCATCCAAGATCTACCTACCCTCTACAAAACCCCCTTGTTTCGAGGAGATAATATTGTCTAGGAGAGGTTTTACCTTCTCAACCATTACCTTCATGATTATTTTGTATATGACATTGCATAAGGTGATAGGTCTATAATCTAAAATATGCATCCCCTCCTCCTATTTTAAAATTAAGGCAATGAATGTCTGATTTAATGCTTTAAGCATTCTTTTACTACCCTTAGACTCCTCTATGACAACCATTACATCCTCCTCCAAGTTGTCCCAGAAGGTCTAAAAAAATTCGATTAGGAAGTCATTTAGACTTAGCATTTTTCTTATACTCATTCCAAAGACTACCTCCTTTAACTCCTCTCTATCAATGGGTTTAAGCAGGGCTTGGTTTTGTTCTTCAGAGATGATAGAGGGAATGGCAACAAGAACTTCTTGAGCCTCTTCGTCCTGCACCAGACCTTCCTTAAACAATTTAGCAAAATAATCCATTGAATGGGAATGCATACCTAGGATCATATCAAAGGAGAGCCCGTTCTCATCCTGAAGAGCTTCCATCTTGTTCATCTATCTCCTAGCACAAGTGGCCCAATGGAAAAATTTAGTGTTTTTGTCCCCTTCTAGTAACCAAGTAGTTCTTGCTCTCTGTTTCTAGTAGATCTCCTCTTGGTTGTCAATGTCCTCTACCACTTTATGCAACTCATCATCCTCTTCTTTGAGTTGCTCCATAATTGTTCCCTCCCTGAAGAGTTTATGCACCTCATCCCATCTGGCCACCAATGGAGCTCTTTGGGCCTAGAAGTCCAACTTGTTAGATCACCTCCACCATTTTAGTTGATCCTTGACATAGTGAAGTTGCTTATGGAAGCTAAACATTATTGTCCCATATTTTGGGTGTCCCTCTTCCCACCATTGTAGGATTTTCTTCCAAAGTTCCTCCTTTTGTAACCAAAAGTTTTCAAATTTGAATGGTTTTTAGTGTTGCCCCATCCTGATCCCCCTCCAATAGAATGGGGAAGTGATCCAAGACTAGACCCTCCAAAATCTTAAATTTTAGATTCTATTTCACAAATGCCTCCTCAAAAACCAGAAAATGATCTAACTTCACCTTCCTGCTATGTGGCTCCCTCCTCTTGTTAGTCCAAGTATAGCTAGTTCCAGGGCATTTAATATCCACCAAGTGTAATGCATGGACTTGGGCAATCATGAGTCGATCCCTTGAGTCCAAAACTAGAGTTCCCCCTTCTTGATCTCTAGATGATAGTTTAGCATTAAAATCCCTAATGACAATCCAATCTAGCTCCTCCCTCAAGACTCTCATATTATGCACTACTCTCCATTGATAAATCTTCCATCTAGGTTTTGGTCCCATAGAAATTTATGATTAAAACCTGCTCAATTATCACATTGTTCCTAAAATGGGATGTGAGGACACCCCTCCAAGCTATATGCTCTATTGTCATCCATTCAAGAGAGTTCCAAAAGGTAACTATCCCCCTTGAGACCCCTTGGGTAACCACTTCCATATGACCAACACCCCTCCAAAGTCTATTTATTGTTTTGTACATGAGATCCAATGATATTTTGGTCTCCTAGATAAGCAAAAAATATGTTTTACTTTTCTCTAAGAGTCTTTGTACAATAGATTGATGGGTTCTATTGTTTAAACCCCTAATATTCCATGATTGTATAATCATTGGTTACCTTGAGACCAGTAAGAGTCTATTGTCCTCATCGATCCCTCAGTGACCAATTTGTCTCCTTGAGATGCTATCAATTCCTTATTTGATTTTCTACCCACTCCTTGAGAGTTGTTATTCCTTGATCTCTTCTCCACCTAGTTGATCCCCAGAGTTGGCTTCTCTTTGTTCTTTTCTACCACACCCATGATGACATCATTTACTATTGATTGCTCTTGGTTATGCACTATCAATACCCCTACCATCTCTAGTTGTGGTAACTCACTGCACTCTATTACCTGCTCTAGGATAGGAGTTGAAGGAAGGGCCTAAACATGAGTGTTATTATTTTTGTTATTCCCATCCACTCCTTCCATAAGTTGTTCTTCTTCCTATTCCACTAATGTCTTGAAGATCTCATACCTATTTGAGGGCTTGGGTTGGGTTTGCTCCTTGCCATATTTTTTCTTTTACCTCCTTCTTTTGGGTTGTTCAAAACCATCTCCCTTTGCTTCTCCTCCCTGAGAAGTGTTGGTTGCTCCTTTAGTGACTATAGACTTACTCTCCTTAGGAGGATTTGACATTCCCAGAGGGGCCTCCATTTCTATGATCATAGTGTTTGGGTAGGACCAGGCCAAATGCCCATATTTGTGGTAAACTCTACACCTAAAGGGCAGCGCCTCATAATCCAATTGTTGAATCCAACATAGTCTTGCAAGTTTGAGTTCCACCTCTACCGAAAGAGGTTGGCTGAGATCCATTTCAACACATAATCTAGCATAGATGATTGTGTTTCCTTCCATTGTGTCTCTAGAGACACCCAAATACCTTCCAAGGAAGTTACCTATGGTTTCCAATACCTGCTCACTCCAGAACTCCATTGGAAGTGCATACAATTAGACCCAAACTGGGACAGCAGTGGGTTCAATTCGGGGATCAAATCCCACTCTCTAGGGCTGGACAAATAATCTTGTTGGGCCATGGTTCCTCTTTTTTTATTCGAATGCCTTATTTTTATCGGCTAGTGAGGAAAAGCTAACAATAAAATATCCATTACTAATAAACCACAAGGAATACTCACCAAGAGGCTCCTAGTTCTATCGAACCCACGAATGCAAGAAGTTCAAGGTAGGACGAATACCCATGAATTTGTAGATCAGGTCATGATTGGCTCTATATAGGACCATTTATTCTACTATACTCTGCTCAATGATGATCTTTGGTCTTGATTCAGACTATGGCAAACATCCATTTACTCTTTGAGGTACCTCCTTGCTCATTGATATTTTTCTAGCAACCACAAAGAGCATTTTTAGTATTGTTTTTCATGCTTCTTTAGTCTTTGTTTGAGGTTTCTCCTTCAACAAATCTACAAACAAACTTTGTCTATCTAAAAGGGGATCTAGAGGTGCCCCCATTGGGCCCTCCTGGGGCAACATTCTCATCTAGGGTTTTCTGTTCAACCTCAGATACATCCTCAAAATTTCAAATCATTGATTATTCATTCATTATACTATTATCTTAAATTTTCATTTTTGGTATTAATATGGATTGAATTTCTTGCAAAACATAAACCCCATAAATCTTGCATTAGAAAATGAGACACCTAAATCTTACATATTATCATACATAATAGTGATGGTTCACATGATATATTAATTTTTTAAGTAAATAGGGTGATACTGGTCCAAGCATGTGATGATATTAAAGAATATATACTCTTTTATTTTTTTATTTTTTTTAAGCGAAAAACCCCTTGTGGGGCCGCCTTGGTCTGAGAGACCACGAACAGGGGGTTCTATACCATCAAAGTCACCCGGGAGTCGCACCCGACCCTACCCGCACCAACATTATCAATTGGATTTTGGATACCAAATTCAGCTTTTTGGTAGGGTAGATATTTGAACCTGGGACCTCCCTTGGAGGATTGCCCTCTCCTCTCCAACTCACCTACAACACCTGGGTATATACTCTTTAATTTAATAAAACACTCTTTGCATTGAATATGTAGAAGTTGTAGAACCTTAAAAATTGCTTGCATAAAAATTGTTCCATCTATTGTGCTCAACTTAGAGTACAGGATGATTTATTAGAAAGAATATATTTGTATTTGTATTAGTTTTTTAGTTATATAATTATTTATGTTCAACTTTGTCTTGGATATTGCAATAGGTTGATTATAAATAGGGAACATGGTAGATGGAAGGTTATGAATGTGGTCAAAAGTATTTCTTAGGAATAGCCTCTTTTAAAATAATATTGAAATAGAACATTTGAGTAGAAAACATTCAATATATTTATTTTATAATATACTAGGGTTTGAAATAAGTAGAGCTCTAAAAAGTACAATTTAAATAGGGTTAACATTTGAAATTTTAGAATTGTAAATAGAAGATTCAAGATTTGAATAAGGCATGAGTAGGGTCATACATCATGGTCTAATAAATATAATTTGGTTGGATAAACACATATGTGGTGAAACATATTATCCTATATGGCCATTGGTCATGTGGTATTAATATCTACTCTATTTTATGTCCCTATTGAAGATGTCGTCTAAAATCAAGCTTAAGATTGAGTATATTAAAAAAACCTTCCTCTAGTTAGGGGTGGAAGACACTCGAAGGATACTGTTGGTTTTCTAGGAGCAAGTTTGCTCTAAGAAAATAAATGGGAAGCTTGGATTCAGGAAATTAAAGCAGATGAATTTTTCCCTCATCGCTAAGAAGGGATGGAAATTTCTCAGGGAAGAAAATGTTGGTTGGGTCCATATTCTTAAAGTTAAATATCTTGTGAGAGAAAAAAACTTTCTAGAACTTTAGACTCTGCCTAAAGAGTCTTCCTTCTAGAATTTCCTATTGAAATCAAAATATTTAATTCAAAAAGGCCTAAGATGGAGGTTTGGTGATGGTAGGAAAATTGCTTTTTGGAGGGATAGTTGGGTTTAAAATTACCCTCTAATTGCTGATCAAAATTTGGGGATCCTGGAACCTCTTACTACTAAGCTCTTTGGCTCCAAGGTGGTGGAATTTATAGAAGAAAAGGAAGGCAAAAGAAACTAGAAATGCATTATTTTTTATGGCCTCAATCCTAGGAAAGAACAAGCTTGTTGCGACCTCGATAGGATTTTGAGAATCCATTTCATCAAGAATACTTTTATCAAAGACTCCTTTGTTTGGAAGAGGGAAAAAAGGGTCTTTATTCGATTACTCCTACAAAAATAAGTAGATTTGATCGAAAAAATGGTCTTTTCGATCAAATTTGCTTATTATTTGTAGGAGTATGGGGAAGAGGATTGGTTCTTGATGAACAAAATTTGGTTCAACAGACTCATTTTCAAAATAAAATTATTTTTATTGGTTGTCCAAAATAAAATTCTCACCACTGAAAATCTTCTTAAAAGGGGAATGCATATTCCAAATAGATGTTATCTCTGTGAATCCGAATAGGAGGACTCTAAGCACTTATTTTTAGAATATCCTTTCTCTATGGAAGTGTTTAGTCTACTTATGAGAATTTTTGAGGTTTTTTGGGTCCTTCCTAACATTTTTTTATCTTTGTCTATAGTGGATTTCCCCATTCTCTAGTAAAAATCTTTGAACTCTTTGGAACTTCAACCTACCTCATTTTCACTAGGGAATCTAGATTGAAAGGAACAATATAGCCTTTTAAAATAAGACCCCAATTCAGTTGAAACCAAAATCATTAATACCTTAAAACAAAATTTCATCATGATTTCAAAGATGACCAATGATTTGTAAAAGAATCCAGGGTTGCTACCAATTTCAACCTTTTGGTTGTTCGAGTTTCCTTACCTCACTTTGTTTTGAAACCTAGTTCTATGGTCATTTGGAACCCCCTCCTCAAGGGTGCTTGGAAATTAATGTTCATGGGGCCTCGAAAGGTAATCTTGGTAGCTCTGGGACAGGGGGAGTCATAAGAAATGACAAAGAAAATATTCTTTTGTTCTATGTTGAAAACTTGAGGATCCAAACAAGCTTCTTCGTTGAAGCAAGATCTCTCTTTCAATGAGTTCTTGAGAATCTAGGCCTTAAAAATATAATTTTAGAAGGGGATTCCTTGCCTATCATTAATATTTCCAAATACCTACAGTCTTCTAATTGGTCCATTGAAAATATGATTGTAGAAGTAAAGCAATATTTGTAGCAGGTGGAAAGCAGTCAAGTCAAGCATGTGTTTAGAGAAGGAAATAAATAAGTAGACTCCATGGAATACTTGGGTATTCTCTAATATTCCCTTAATATTTGGGTTGACAACTTCCATAAGGAAATCTCATTATTGCACAATGGTATCTCAAGTATCCAAATTGACTCCCCAATCCCTTCTTTCTCCACAATGGTGGTATGGATTATAGTTGGGGTACTAGTCTATTAGACCCTTTTAATAATTACACCAAGAACTAATGGTCTAACTCCTCTTTTAGTGATAATGTTACTACCAAAATTATCAACTCTAGTGATGGCGTTTATATGATTATTAAACCTTCAAAACCAATATAGTATGATCCAATTGATGCCAGTAATTTACCCTAGGTTTGTTTGCTATTGGTGATGGAAGGTCAAGCTATTAGCTTATGTAGTCACTTGAAAGCATGCAATAAGGATCAAATGTGTATCTCAATAATCCTGATTCCTTTTTCCAAAATATTTAAGGAATGGTTGCTTGTTGGTAATCCTCTCCCCAAATTGATAATCACACACCACCCCAAGCTCATCCCCTCCCCACATCAGATTTGGAAGAAGAATTTTGAGCTCGATATAACTTTCACTATGAATGATTACATTTCCAATGTGAATCATCGATCTGATTTAGTTTTCAAGTGCATAATTTTTTTATGTCACGTGCACTTTGCTTCCTATTTACCCTTTTGGATCTAAGAGATTTCATCACATGTAATTTCTCTTCATGCAAATAATTTTAAAATCCTTTTGGATCTGGCATTGCGATGGCTCTATGGAGAAAAAGAGCAGAGATATACTGATAGGTATAGTGTTGCTTTTTAATTTGGCCATGGGGAGAGAGTTGTTGAAGTTATAACCTATGAAGTTGATGCTTGACAAGGACATTAGTGACATTCTAGAAAAAATGGATCTTCTGAAATGTATCCAAAAATTTGATGGGCATTATGAATTGATTTCCTGACAAATTTCTCATTCATGGTCTAGGGAAAGAGTCAAAGTAAAAGGTATCAAATTTTCCATCAACCCCTCTCTAAATTCTTAAGGGGAACACATAGATAGAGAAAAACAATAACTTGCAAGAGAGCTAGAGACATTCCTCAAAAAAATGAGAAGACATAGACGATTGAGAATGGAATTCTCAAGGAATCCCTTCTCAAGCCTTGGAATAGGGTGGTGATACAGATAATGTGGTATTTCACCCTGTACAAAAGATTCAACATTATGCAGAGCTTTCATATTGCCTTTCTCAATCATATTCAAAGGGGGAAGAAGTTAAATGTCCTTGCATTTCTATTTTTCTCCATCAAGTAGATAGTGGGTGACGTCCAATAGGTAAAATCCAACATTCCTCTACACCAAGGGCTTCTCAAAATAATTTTCTCACATGTCATGGTGAAAATTGGTTAGCAAGGCCTACCAAGCCTGGGCTTGGATTATGGTAGCCCTTCAGTCTCAAAGGAAAAAATTGAATCAATCGGAGGAAAAACCTTTGATAAGATTCCCCTTTTCTTTACCGATAAGGAGGTGATTTTTATAGATGGTTTTTCAAACCATTCTCTAGCACTGAACCCTGGGAAGGAGAAAAGTAGCAATTACCACTAGCAAAAAGCCACCTTTGTTAATAAGGAAGGCCTGCTTAACTAGACAAATCAGGTTGAGGTTATGATTGATTCCAAGAAAAGATGCTCGATTTGGCTAAAGAAAATTTAGTGGAAAAGGAAATATTATGATCCCCTTTCATATTTTATCTGATGTGGATTCAAATAACTCCTAGGACTCGAACCCTATAGTCCAGGTGAAAGCCTCCCCCTCCCACTCAAGGCAAGAAAATGATTAGTTCTGATTGTAGGGTGGGTGAGACATCTACAAAGAAGAAAAATGGTAACATACCCATGGAGTTCCCTATCATGGCTGATCCAAGCAACAACTACACCATCCTAAAAGACCTCATTGAATCCTTACGTAGGATTAAAAAAATTATGGCAATGCTGATGGAGGAGGTGGTGACCCACTTAGACGACATTGGGAAAAAATATGGTGAAAAACAACTCTAGTAAGGTGTTGTTGGATTTATGGTCATGGTTGTTGGTTGGATAGGCTTCCTTCCCTCCCTCTTCCCCGTTTATTTCTAAATATTGTTGTCCTTGGTTCCTTTTCTTCAATTTTTGTTTGCTATGTTTATATTCTACCTATGATAGTTTTTAGTTTAGCCCTATCAATGATGGGTAAATCCTTTTGCTCCTTCTTTTGTTTTTTTATTGTAAAAGGTTTGGAGTTCCTTTCAAAACCCCTTATTTTTATCCCTAATCAAAAAATATATCTACTCTATTTTTTTAAATATACTTTAATCTTTATATAACCTAAGTAGATTTAGCAAAGAAAATTTTGGAACTTTAAATAGAAGGTTCAAGGTTAAATTTTTGAGAGGGGGTAAGGTTGTACACTATGCTTTGATAACTAAAGTATGGTTCAATAGCCATATCTTGGGTAAACAATGTCTAAATTGAGGATCATCCTATATTGAGTAAACAACATCCTCCATGAGGATCATCCTATATTGTTTGTGACTTCATGGACATTAAAAATTACTTTACTTTTACCTTTTTAAGGTTACACTCACATTTTGAACATATGAGTTAGTGAATTTTTTTTAGTATTATCTTAGTTATATATATATATATATATATATATATATATATATATATATATATATATAAGTTATAGGTGATTTTGATTGTGTTATTTTCATTAAAATTTTAAAGTATTACATTTTTAATGAAGTTAATTAGATCATATTTAGTTTATATTTTTTTAAATATTTTTCATTTTCCTTAAATTGTTGTATTTCACAATCAATTGTTTTATTAAGAGATAAGATCTCGCTCAATTAGTTTCCTTTTAAAATTTAAATTTTTTAAAGATAAAGATCAATATCCAAATCATCAAAATTATCCATTACCCTACTTTTTTCTCTATAGATATGTTGACATTTACAATATACTACTTGCAACAATAGTTGATGGACATTAAAAACAATGTTATTTTTATTAGATCCTTACATCCATTCTTTTTAACATTAGTAATAATTTGTGAATCCTCCAAATCCAAAAAATAATTTGTGAATCCCCCCTAAATTGAAATGTACCTCCAACATTTTTTAATGGTAATTTTGATCCTTATAATAAGTGTCCCTATTTAATCCCAATTGCTTTTGTGTATTTTTCAAATTAATCATAATATTTTGTAGCAAACAAGTTATCATACATAATTTTAGGTTTTTTAAGAAAGCTTATATCTTCCCAACTTGATAATATTTGATGGATATTATTATTATCAAGTTTTGTAGAATGCCTTATGACTCCCTAATGATTTTGGAGTATGATATAGTGCTTTTGTAAAATATAGTTCAATTTTTGGTTGATTTTGTACATTTTTTGTAAAGAACAAAAATCAACTCTTCTAACACCTTATTACTCCTTTTGAACTAAGCACTTTTCAATTTTGAAGAGGTTTTAATGTTGGATTTATTTTATCCCTTTTGAGAAAATTTTGAGACAAGAATATTCTAAATTTTTAACTTTAACAAAATATCTTTAATAACCTCTTTTTGTAACCCTTAGAATTTTATTCAAGTGTTTCTAATTTCCAATAACCTAATTTGATGTTGTAACCCTTATCACTCCCAAATTTGGAAAATTAGAACACATTAATATTTGTAAACATTAAATGGATTAATTCCAAGTAGTATCCCTTATTTCTCCTAAGTTGTGTTTTGCAAATATTATATTAATTTCCCTAAGTTTTGCTTTTAAATAAATATTGATTTCATTTAATATCTCAACCTTAACATATAACCTTAAAACTCTCTTTTTTGAATGAAAGTAAATTAGAAGAGAAAGTTTTGCCTTGATAAGGCTTTGTACCTTTATGAAGTCGGATGAATATGGCAGTAATATGTCCTTCTTGAGCGTGACTTATCCAATGTGTGCTTTGGCTTCAATGATATCCTTTAATGTTGGTTGACCAAGGGTTATTCCGTATACTCTCGACTTACTTCGAATCGTTGTTGGATCATCACCAAACTATTGTTGAATTTTTATCGAACTATCGTCGAATTGTCGTCAAACTACTATCGAATTGCTACTTTTTCCAAGGCCCAAGGTGCCTTTAATAGGCGATAAATTGAGTGACAAGTGTCATGGCAGGATTGTTAACACTCCATAGATAATTTGGATGTTTGGTGAAGATGCCAAACTTACTCCATTGCTTGTGACAAATGTCACCTTTAGTTGAGATGTTTTTATTCCCCTTCGAGTGTTGTCCAAGAAATATTTCTTCTTCAACGTCTATGAGACTTCCTTGCTGTAACAGATATATATCAAGCTTCTAGCTGTAAGTAGCTCCTCTTCTACATGGAGTATGGGCGCCAAGATAGTATTGTAACATCTTCTTTGTGAGCGTTACTTAGAGTTAGTTTTAGAGAATGACAAGTGGAGTCTGCATGCCCTTGTCTTTATCAACGCTTTCTTGAAGGCTTTCCAATGCATTTTTCCACCTTGTTCTTTGTTGTTCTACGTAGATGTTGAAATATCTCCAGCCAAGCAATGCTTATGGTGGAGTTGTGGTGGAGATATGGAGGAGCTTTGGTGGCCCTTGAATGGAGTCTGAATGGCATTTCTTAGATGAAGACTTTGTGATGCTCCACTTAGGTATTGAATGCTCCTTGATTGGATGTAGCTTTCTTTGATAGAAATGCTCCTTTTCTTTGATGTATGCTTGCTTTGATAGAGATTATCCTTTGCTTTATACACTACTTGATTCTCCCTTGCTCTATGCCTTGTCTTCTATGGGTTCGATGATCCAAGATACGTAGAGGATGAGCCAAAAGAGAGGCTCTTTTCTATGCTTGGAATAATGATAGTATTTGGCTACCTTTGGTTGATCAACCACGGAGCCTTAGAACCAAACCTTCCGCTAGAATGGTTAGAGTAGTGCAACTCAATGTAATAATATTTGTAAATAAGATACCTTTTGTACCTTTTCTTGCACTCCCTTTTAGCAAGTCTAGTATTATGATTTATATGGTAGAATTTTTGAATGTAGTGTAGGGGTTTTGAGGTTGTATTCTTTTTTTGGACACCTTTCCCTTTTGCTTGGATATTATGATTACAAATCCAAGCTTATATAGAAAATCCTTATATGATGCAATGTTTTGCACTTTTATCCTTGCAATTAACCTTGTAATGCTTTGGATTTGAGACTCACCAAGTCTCAATATTTGAAGATTCTACTTCTATTTTTGGTTAGTTGTATTCTTCTCCAAGTTTTGGAGGATTCTAACCTATTTTGGTGGCTTCACTTAGCCACAATGAGTTGTATATTTCTGTGCTTTAATAGTGTCTTTAGACACTTGATACAAATCAAATTTTGTGCCCTTCAAAAACACAAAACTAATTTCTTTTTTAGAGTAGTATAATAGTGCAAATGAATCTAATAATATTTCACTTTTAATGCACTAATAATTACACCTTATCACTCCAATCAACTCTCAAATTAATGCACTTAATCAATTTATTGCAACTAATCAAGAATAATCTGAAATGAATCTTCAAGAGTTATTCTGCAATTTCACTACAATTTAGTAGTGTAGGACTTATTCTTATTTTTCTTTTTCCAAAGTAGATGATAGGTAGTTGATAGATATAAAATACTGAAATCTAATCAACTCCTAATTAATGTGCAAATGAACCTTAAAAAAAAATTTTATTTTTACACTTTTGAAGATTGTAATCCAATTTTCTACTTGCAACTTTAATCCAAATTCAGGTGCTCTAACAAATCTGATAAGTAATCCAATTAATGAATCTACTTGCACCAAAAGTTGCATACCTTTTTGAAATTTTCTGTAGCTCTTTTATCGCTTCTGTAGAGGATGTAGATCTTTGTGTCTAAGATCACCAAGTTGTTGCTTCAAGTAGGACCTTGCAGCTCTTTGTAGACTATCCTGAATAACTCCTTCTTCACCAAATGATGGTCTTGAAATTTCTTTCACGAGCCTAGGATTTGGTGGCTTGTTCTCCTCTTGTGGTCTCCTCCTTCTGCTATAGATTTGGAGAAGTCTTTATCTCTAAAGCGATGCCTTATTTCTATGAGAGGTAATATTCAAATCTCCAATATTTGGTGAGCTTCTTCTATATTCAAGTCTTCTTATCGAATTTTGACTTCAAGTAGGATATTCTTCTCAGATTTAAATATCTTGAGGTCTTCACTAGATTCTTCTTCTTGGATTTGGCACTCCTTACCAAATTCTTCTTCTTGGATTTGGCACTCCTTGCAAAATTATTCTTCTCTTGGGCTTGTTGTCGGATGGAGATAATTGTCCCAAGTCCTTCACTATCAAGGGCTTCTCCTTGGTAGTGGATTTCTCCAATGATTTCTCCTTTGATGATTTCTTCAATAAGGCTCTCCTAGACTTTTACTGGATGCTCAATGAGACCTTCCCAAGGTCTTTGATCTTACAACTTCTGATGGTCTTCCTTGAGACCTTCTCTTCAACCTTCTACTCGTGGAAGTGTTGGTGGTGAGATCTTCTTTTGAATCTCTAATTTTGTTGCTTCTGGATTCGAGCAGGACTCTCCTAGTCCTTTTTATTCTTCTTCCAAGATTGGAAGTTCTTCAATGAGATATTCTCTTGATCTCTTTAATTTTACTTTAGGTTTTGAGTTGATTCTGAAGAAGATACTCTTCCTAACTTTCTTGTAGGAAGTTTCCCAACTCACTGAATTTTCTTTCCCTACAACAAAGATATTAGTACTAAAATATTTAGTCTACTTTTAAATTAGATATTTCTTTCGAATTCTTCTTTAGGATCAAGGCTTCTATGGCCTTTTTTAGTATCAAGGCTATTATGGACTTTTTCAAGTATCAAGGGTTTTGTGGCCTTTTTAGTATCAAGGCTTTTGTGACATTTTTTAGTACCAAGGCTTCTATGGAGTTTAGTATCAATGCTTCTATAGTTTTTTTGGTATTAAGGTTTATGTGGCCTTTCTAGTATCAAGAAGTATGTGGCGTCTCCTTCAAGTATCCTATGGACCTTTTTCCAAGGCTTCTATATAATTTTCTTGCATCAAGGATTCTATGGTCCGTTCTTTAACTATGAAGTTATTCAATCTAGCAATGGAGATCTTCAGTCTCCTGACTTCACCACAAATCTTCACTATAAGTCTTCTTCCGTAGTATTCTTCTCTTGCACAAGGAACTAATATCTACACTATGAAGGCACGTTGACCTTCGGGAAACAAAGTTGGAGTCTCCTAGATTTTTGTTGTAGGAGGAGTCCCAATCCTCTAAGAATTAATTTTCTACAACAAAAGAAACTTTAGGCAATAGTTAGCAAATTCTAGATATCCTGGATGATCTTCACTAGATGATTTTTCAATCTAGTGGATTGAATGTTAAGTCCTAGTCTTCATGAATTTTTCTTGCAACTCTATGGAAAAGACTCCAATAAAATATAATCTTAGTATTTTTGCAACTTAGATTTTTTTTAGTTCTAACTTTGTGGCTCTCCCTAATTATACCACCTAGACTCTTCTGAGAGTTTTTGATAGTGACTGGTCCAACATCATATTGACAAAAAAAATCAGGCTCAATAATAATGGTTGTTTTCCTATTGACCTACTATGGCTAGATCTACCATGGCTTTGATACCACTATTAGATTTTGATGTAATGAGCACTAGGAGATAGCAATCACAAGATGCAAAATAATATGAAATAAAGTAAATCTTCTAGATGACTAAAATATGTTGTAAATAGAAATCATATAAAAGTATACAATGTAGCTATGGAGTAAATGAACACTCCATTAATAAAGCTACTGAACTACATTACACCCATCACCAATGGATGGTGATCTACACATAATTGTACTATGCCCTAAGCTACACTATCTAACTATGTCCCCCGACTCTATATCTATCTAAAAATGAGGCCTTCCTTATATAGGTAAAATAGGTTACTTGGACAACACTCTACCTAGTTGTGCAAGGGATAAATTGCACATATACAACTTGCACATTGACACTTGTGCATTTATTATATTGCATGAAGTAACTAGATAACTTCCCCCTAAAGTAATCTAATGTTCTAAGTATGTACCTTGGAAGATACATTTACATGACCCAAATGATGGAATATAATCTATTTCTAACACAACTTGCAAATCTTTCAATGTGATCTTTCTCCTTAGGCCTCCAAATCTTCAATATCTAAATTTTTTGCAACAAATAATTAATCCTACATGAGGAAAGTACATTGAATTTCAAGCAACAAAGATGAAGTTCTTCTCTATTTGTTGTAGGAAGCTTCCTAACTTCTGAGAGTTAATTTCTACAACAAAAAATATTAGAAATAGAATTTTTTATAAATCTATGAAACCACTATTCACTAGTTGGATTGCCAATCTAGTGGATTCGATGCGGAGTTCTAGTCTTCATAATTTTTTTTGCAATTCTGTGAAAAAATTCTAGCCAATAATATTTAGAAATCTAAAAATGAGGTTTATAATTAATTACCTCTCAATCATTCTTGTGGCTTTCTTTATTTCCTATTGATCTACCTAGAGCTTCTTCTATCAAATTATCTATTGTGGTGATGTTTACATGCAACAGTGCACAATGGCGGATACGGTTTGCAAAGATACAACAATAGCAATGGTGATCACTTGTGGTTTTCCTTTGATCTATTGTGGCTTTGATACCACTGTTAGCTTTTGAAGCTATAAACTTAAAGGAAATGCAACAAGTATTGAAATAAGCATGCAATATTATAGCTATGATAATGGCTAACTAATATGCATGAAAATATGATAGAAAACTTGATATAATGCTCTATAAATGCTCATATAAGAAAGCTCATGAAAATACAATGCTCCTCTAATGGATTTTACAACTTTTCCATATTAGAAAAATGGAGCTACATTGTGACCACTACTACTCTAACCTATGCACTCCAAAAATCCTCCTTCAATCACTTACAATGAGGCCTTTATATAGGAAGATAGATTCCTTGCCCCTTACTCAACCTAAGACTCATGTACATGTGGACTACATGCACATTTACATCATTGCACATTATAACACTTGTGCACTTATTACATTGCTTTAATAAAATACTTAACTCCTAATCTAATCCTAATATAAATATGTACTCATGATGGTACATTAGTGAAGGACCAAATAATGTAATATATTCCAACAATGAAAAATTTTCCTAGCTAAACATTGATGGCCAAGTTGTCAGAGATTAGAAGGTGATTTAATGCATTTCTTAAAATTTATATGAAGATTTTTTCACATCACAAGGCCATACGAAGGAATGTAGGGTGGTTATGCAAGAGTGTATTGACATTGTGTCATCAGAACTTAGTTGGGAAGCTCGGGGTAAGCTTGATTGGTCAATCACTCTTGAAGAAATTAAAAAAAACATCCTTTGGCATGGCGAACAATAAAGCTCCAAGTATGGATAATCCTTGTACACTAGATTCTTCAATTGCACTTTAGGATTTTAGATAGCATAATAAAGAAAAAATATAGATGATATCCATAAAAAATTAACATTTAAAAAATAATAATAATATGTACTAGGGAGGTCGATCCTTCCACTTGAGGGTTTTTAAGGTAATATAAAGAAAAATAATATTTTTTAGACATTCCTTACAATTCAAGTTGTCCAAGGCAACATAAACCTAATCTAAAAGAATTAAAGAAATTGAAGAAGATAGAAGTGTTTATGGGAATGGAAAATGGAGAGGAAGAACCTCAAAGCAATAACAAAGAGAAAATGATACTTAAAGAGATATTGATATGGGAAACAGGAAACAATTAACATAATGTTAACAAGAAGTGGGAAATATTAGGGGCATGAATAAGACCCTTCAAAAATAGAGTTACTAAGTAATTAATAGGTTGTTTTAGTTCTTGAGTTCCTTTTAATACAAAATGCAACTCAAAGTAGTGAGAATGTAAGGATGAATTCAAAAAAAATTGGAAGATTGAGGATTGTCCAATAGTTTTTGGTATACGAGCTTTAGGAGGTATTGCAATATTAAGGGACAAATGAAAATGGGATGAACAATTAATGAAAGCAAAAAGTATTTGGATTACTAGTCATTTTTTGCAAGAAAGAAAAAATTATCAAAATTGGGATTATAAATATATATTCTCCAATTATAATTAATCCTTGTAAAAGATGCTGAAAGGACCTCAATTTACTTATGTCAAATTCAATGAATGATTCGTTATTATCATATATATATTTTTTATGTATGGGGTGTAGAGGAAAGAGGGACTTCAACACTATTCAAATTCCTTTGAAAAAGGAGAGTGTAGTTAAATCAATGCACGAGGTTGCTTCATTTGTCAATTCAGATGACCATTGGAGTGTTATTCCTTCAAGCTTTCAATTTACATAGGACAATAAAGACATTGGATAAACTCATATAACAAAAAGTAAACAAAGTATACAATTTCTTCATACATTTTATTGGAAGCAAAGATCAAATCACAAACCCATTCTCTTAAAGATATGATTCACTCAACAATGATCATTCAAAACCATTTTGATTTAAGCTTATGTTGTTATTTCAAGACCATATTTTATTTTAAATGGTTATGTTATGGTGGGATAAAGCAAGGTTTGAAGGATCATGTATGTGTAATGATTGTTTAAAAGATAAAATATCTAAAGAAAAAACAAAAATTTGGAATGTCATATCTTTTGATAATATATTTAAAGTAAAGGATGAAATATATTACAACCTCAACAATTTACAAGAAATAATATAAATTAAATAGAATGGGTATGGAATGGATTGAGATTTTTATGTAAGAAAAACAATTACTTTCTTATTAGCATAATGCATTGAAAAAAGAAGAGTCATATTGGTCTCAAAATTATAAAGACAAATGACTAAAGAAATAGAAATACATTTTTTTCAAGTTACAAACAATCAAAATGGAGTTGTCTTTTGTTAAATAAAAATATATTGACTCCATATGAAAGAAATATTAAAGAAGAAAAAAAAATATCAAGAACGAAGCCATTATAATAGGTTTTTGGTAGGATATCAAGTGGCATTAGCTCAGTCGGCAAGATTCCTCTATATTTAAAGAGGAGACCAAGGTTCAAATATTTCTCAAAGATGCTTGGATAATATCCAACCTTTATTGTAATACCACTATGTGGTGATGATGTAATACGGACAGGGCCCGTTTCAAACCCATATAACCAATTGAAAAAAAAAAGTTTTGATAAGATAAAAAGGGCCAATGTAAGCTTTTACAAAATATTTCATCAAATATCACATAAGGATAAACTCTCTTTGTTGGCAAAATCTACTGATTTGATGGAGGGATTTCTATGTTAAAGGTCAAATCTACTGATTTGATTGAATGATTTCTATACTAAAGTTCAAGAGGGATATACTTAGAAAAGTTATAAGACAATTTTCTCTTTCCACGGTAATAAAACACTCCATCTTGATGGGTTTTTTTTGCAATTTTCTTTCAAATATTTTTTAGATTATTAAAAAGGAGTATGTTTGTTGGTGTTAAATGGTTCGAGAAAAAAAGAAGATTATAATATGTAAGGTCAATATCACTTGTATAATTGCGTCCGACGGTCCCCATCTCACGCAGGGTTACCATGTACCGAGACGGTGGAAGACCTGGGAGCCTTTGTAGATAGTTTGAACCCTACCAGCTATGCTCGTAGTTACTAAAAATCGTGATTATAACCATTGTTTTTATATACAAAAAAAAAAAAAAAAAAATATCACTTGTATAATATTGATTAAAATATATAAAAACAATATAAAAAATTCCAATAAACCGTTATGAATAATATAAGAAATAAGATTCTTTTATATGTAGCAAATAAATTCTACATTATGTGAAAGTGTGCATCATTTTAAATCTTTTAAGACATTTAATTATTTAAAATAAATGGTTTCTAAGCTACCATTTATCTGCATTATGCAACTTCCTAATGGCATAAGCAATGATACCATAAATACTTATTCATTAACCGTTCGTTTAACCAAATGAATAGTCAAAGTTATATTCTGATCCAAACCTATTCAACCGAAATGTTGGTCTCATGTATACTTAACCATAGTACCTACTCAACCGAAATGTTGGTCTCATGGGTCACGTGACCCTACAACCCTAATTAGCGAGCTTCATAGATGTTGGCTTATTGATAGGTGTAAAGCCCTATCATCATTTTAAAAATAAAAACCTTTCCGTTGCAATGTATCTAATGTATGGGTTGATATTGAAAATTATTTTTTATTAAGGAAATATTTTTTTTATACGTATACATATTTGTTATGGGGTTGAACCCTGTCACATTATCGATAATATAAGTGGCATCCTTACAAATATACCACAGCATGCGGATTTTATTGACAATTATTTTATTTAAACGATTTCAGAGTATTCGTTTCGAGTCCATTCATTATGCCCTCAATTATGGTTCTCCTAGTGGTGGCTCGTTTGTCAACCATTCGACATAATGAACCATCAAGTTGCATTATTTTCCATCTAAAAATATCCTTTATTTTCCATGCAGAATATCCTCGTTGAATCATATCAAACGATGACTTCATAGATATCCTTATCTATTGGATGACACAAGGATATATCGATAATCTATTAATCTATTAAATATTAAAAAGTAAAATTATATTATAACCATTTTTCCCTATAACCTAGGAATTAAAATAACTTATAAAAGATAAGGCCACTTAATTTTATATTCTTATTTTTAAAGGTTAGGGGGATTGGTAATTGTCGTAAGAAACTTAGATTGGATTGGTAATTATTTGTTTGGTCAGGCATTTATCAAGAAGACCTAGATTCAAACCTTGGGGTATGCTTGTTGCAAAGGTAGTAGTTTGATCCAAATCCTCTGAGTACTGAGTGTGCGTCAAATCGACGATAAAACAAATCCCAAGCGACCAATAGTCCCTTCATGGTAAAACAAATCCCAAGCGACCAGTGGTCCCTTTATGTCGGGTCAACAATAACGAACAGTACAAATCAATAATCCCCTTAACAAGTGGTATAGACTTATTGAAGCAACCCCTTTAGTTTGAACCCTACACTTAGATAGTTACTAAAAATTGTGTGGATGTAACCAACTTCCTTATGTATCAAAAATAAAACAACTTCATGAACTAAACAAGAAAAAGACCTTGTGCAATAATTAAATTAAATTGTTGAGTGAAATAGAATCAATGTTATTATTTTTTATAAGTTACCCTTAAAGGTTAGGTGGATTGGTAGTTGCTTGTTTGGCCAAGTTCTTACCAAGAAGACACCCAAGTTCAAACCTTAGGGACTGCTTACAAAAGTAGTAATATGATCTGAATCCTTTGAATGTGTGCCAGACGATGACAATACAAATCCTGAGCTACTAGTGGTCCCCTACACTGAATCACCGAATCAATAACAACCAGTAAAATAGATTTAATAGAAATAATCCATATGATTTAGTGATAACCAACTAAATTTAAGAAAATATATATTTCTTATAGATTAAATTGTTGCTCAATATGATCACAATTAAATTGTTGTTCAATATGATCACGAGGGCGGGTTTAATCTGTAGTGCTTTCTTGGTTACATAATAAAATTATTACTACTTTATATCTACCTTGAGAGATGTTTGACGTGTACAGCTTGAGTAACTAATTCAAGTTTAATAGTAGCTTTGAATTCCCAAACAACTAGCAAAGACCATCAGATGCTTTGACGGCATCATAACATGCTTCCATCCCCAAACAAAATATGCTAACCGAGATGAGTAACTCATAGCGAGAGGTGTAAACCGAGAAAAGATGAGTAGCTCAATATATCGCTTCAGGGCGACACGCTTACCACCCCTTAAGCGGTATATCGTTTGCACCTGGTTTTCTTTCCATGGCGGTTTCACCCTTTTCTGATTCCAAGTTCCAGACGATCCCGGAGATGACACCACGTTCTAGACACATCATAGGCTATTGAAAATACAGCTAATGGAGTCATTACGCATTATCTCTTCTTTTAGCGTTGTTTATATATTAATGAAGACATAGGTCTTTTGGCCCATTCGAGTTGGTATGTTTTTGAAATTTTATTAAAGAGATTTAAATATTTTCGCTTATGTTGAAGAAAAAATACTTTTATAGTTACCAGATTTTGTAGAAGTCATAAGATATGATTACCAAGTTATTGAAAGGTGCGTAGGAGTGCGTGTTACTAAGAGATCAATTAATTGAATCTTCCCAATTCAGTCATATTCCATACCCTCTTAATTCTTTATTGGATTTTATTTGATTAAATTTAAAAATATAATACAAATAAATGGTAGTTAAAAGGTTTATTATTTGTATCTTTACTTATACATAGTTTTTTAGATTAAAAATTTAAGAATGAAATCTTAAATTTTAAAAACAAGAAAACATGAAGTTAGGTTTAAACTTATGTTTATTTTTGAACAATCTATTATTTCTACAATTCCATAAAAAAAAGAATCTCAATTTGGATCATGTATCAAGCTTTACACTAGTGTCGTTCCTAGGAGTTATCAATTCTTAGAACCACCATAGCCCAAGTAATCTTAGGGATCTTCCAAGTTCTAAAAACATTTCCACACTATTCCCAAGTTTGAGGGACCGGTGGGCAAGTCTAGAATATATGCATTAGATTTCTAACTATTGACACGTAAAGCAGATTACGAGAGCAAATCCAAGATGGTTGAGTTGACTTCCTACTAGGAGGCCTCCCAATAAAAGAGACCATGTGAAAACTACCTTCTTTAGCTCTATTAGTGGCAACCAGACTGTGTGAATATATTTCAACCAACTTTCCTAAGAAAGAGTAACTTCCTAGTGTTTCTTAAGTCGAGGGGCTAAGCTTGGGGCTGAACAAAGCCATTTGTAGACTTCTTTAATAGACTACATAGCAAAAATATTATGACCAGCCTAATTCCAATATTGGGTCCACTTATATTTTGGTGCAAATGGCACAAGCACTTTAATAATGTTTGGAAGAGAGTATTTAATAGTGTTAATAAAGTTAAAATACCTTCTATTCATCGTATATTATTGTTTAATTTTTGTTCCTAAGAGTCATTATCCTATATTTATGTTTAACAAATCTACCAAAGATCTGATATACTTCTTATATAGTCTTTTTTTTGGGATATCCCTATTTAGGCAAATCAAATCATAATTGTTTGTGAAATGTGAGGACCATCATAGACTTTGAGAAAGAATTGAAAAACATTTTTTTAAAAGAGAATCCCCCCATTAAAAAAACCCTTAATTTTATCCCAAGCCTGCCAAATTCTCTAGGAAACAAAGGTGTCAAAAGTCTTTATCTAGCTTGGTCAAAACAAAATAGTCTAAAGGCCAAGGCATTTCCATGAAGATAATCCTTTTGAATGGGTTTTAAGAAGTGTATTCCTAAGAAATTGTTTTCATGGCTCATTACCTGTAGTTATACGAATCACCCATTTTGTAGCAAATGCTAGTCCTTGTTTTTCAATCTTAATCAAACCTAGCCCCCATGTCTTGAGGGGTATAATAGAGGTCCCAGTTAATTCTATGAAAACCAATATTACCATCATTTTTAACCCATAAAAAAATCTTAAAATTTTCTCTATATTTTTATAGGAGGCCTAGGAGCCTACCCAACAAGATGAATAATAGACATGAGTACTAGCCAAAACTTTAGAATAAATATGGAATTTTCCAACCAATGAGAGTGGTTTAGGCACCCACTTCTCCAACTTGGTTGTAACTTTCTCCACCATACAACTCCATAAGGTTGAGGGATGACATTCAAAGGCTAGAGGAATTCCCAACAACTTAAAAATTTGGCCTAGTTGTAGCCAATTCCAATCTCTATTATGTAGCCATTGAGGCATTAGGCCTTTACTAGTTCTATAGGCACAAACCTTACACCAATGGATCATGGATCCTAAAGATTTATAGTAGATATCCATGCATATTTTACTTGTTTCAATCTAGTCCTAACTTTCTTGAACAATTAGGAATATGTCATCAGCAAAAAAATATATAAGTGAAAGAATGGCAAATGCTACCTAGGTATGGGATACCCTATATTGCTTTTCTTTCTATCTAAACATGTAGCAAGTATCCAAATGCATCAATAGTAAGAATGAAAAGTAATGGAACCAAAGGGTAGCCTTGACAAAAAAATCATGTTAAAGAGAAGCTTTTGAAAATATGGCCATTGATTTTTCTAGAAGTTGGCTTTTTACGCATTACTACCCTAAAATACCACGTCTTAATATAAAATAGCCACAATATTAAAGGTCAAAATAATAATATAAGAGTAGAATATATGAGAAAATTAGTATATATATCAAGGTCTATATAATAAATAAAATAACATTCATTTATATACTTAAATATAAATGTAAATGATCTAAATCATTCATGAACTATGCATGAAGAAAACTTACAATATTAATTGCTCAAAAATGTATACAAGCTTTATTCCTTTCCTTCTTGTTACAACTTTGTAATTTGATATTCAAAGTTCTATAATTCACATTCTCATGGAGTATTATCTCCATAATATAGACATAGTAATGTGACTCTTCATGTACTTGACTATTGCTCTCCATATGACAAGTCCCATGACTCTTGGCTTATCATCTTGTCACTTGCATACTAGATGGACACTTGACTCTAAGACACTTGCACACATGACTCTTACACTTCTACATGCACTCCTAATCTAAGATACTTGTGCACATCCTCACATTACATATTTGCATACTTACATACATGACACTTGTGCATATTCTCTCAATATACACTTGCACTCTAACTTACATGACACTTGTGCATTTCCTACACATTACATTCTTACATGAAAGGGGAAATATAAATCACACTTTTAAACTATAGACTCAACCCTAATCTATTACATATTTACAATTATATCATGAAGGTACCATGGGGGTATATTAGCATGTACCAAATAATATAATATTCCTCAACAAAAGTTGCATTGGCATTAGCAAAAAGGGAACCTGACATGGTAAGAAATGCATGACCAAAACCCAAGGCTTACATCATTATGTCAATGAAGTCTCATTCAATTCTATCATATGCCTTAGCATAGTCTAACTTAAGAAAAATCATATTGACATTAATGCTTGATGCATAGTGGATCCCCTCCCACACAACAAGTACATTATCAAGAATATATGTACCTTTCACAAATCTTGTTTATTCAAGATAAATGACATCTAACAACTGATTACACAAACTTAAGACTAGATATTTAGCAAGAATT
The DNA here is from genome assembly GCA_028583015.1 of Wollemia nobilis. NCBI lineage: Eukaryota > Viridiplantae > Streptophyta > Pinopsida > Araucariales > Araucariaceae > Wollemia > Wollemia nobilis. The sequence goes on from JAQPPZ010003577.1 coordinate 2,173,813, forward strand.
TTGTAGGACACATTCCTGACAAGGCCTTAATTGATCCACTTCCCAAGGGATCTTTTCATTAAGGCTTCTTTATGCACTCTCAGTAAGGTTGGTCCCACAAAGCCCCAAGTGGATTTGTATAATTCAATGGAAAGATTGTCCATACATGGATCTTATCATTGGTCATTCTAAAGTATGTTTTTTTATTTCTTCAAGAGAGATTGGCTAATCATGTCTATCCCAATATTCCCATCTAATTTTTTATGATATGGCATCAATACACTCTTGCATGGCCACCCTATGTTTCTCCAATTGGCCTTGCAAATGTGAAAAGTTCCTGTAGAAATTTAAAAAGTTGATCCAATCACCTCCTAATCTCTAACAACTTGGCCATCAATGTATAGCTGGAAATTTTTCTCATCTCTATGTTTTACCTAAATAAAGTAGAATTCCTTGGAAACTCGATCTTCAATCTTTGATCCAATGCAATCAAGCTCTTATTCTTTCCCCCCTAGCCTTTACTTCTTTATCTTCCAAAATTTTGGTTGAAAGACTAGCAAACTTTTGGAAAATTTTGTTATCATAGGCATCTTTTGAAGCTTAATAAGAAGTTATTTGAGGCTTTCTTTAATTCCTACCAAATTATCTCTCCTAGCCTAGGCAATTTTTTTACCAAGATTTCTAAGGAATAAATATGGATCTTTACCACCAAACAATCCACCCTAAAGAAAATCTAGGTCTAGGTAGAGAGTGCAATAGAGATTTTATACCATTGATACAAGCTAGGTTATTGAGATGTGAGCAGTTGAGATAAAATATGGAGTGAAAATCCCTTCTATTCTCCTGCTCCTAGGTATAGGCAAAAAGGATACAATGGTGGTCCAAATAGCCAAGGTTTGGGATGGCTTGAACCAGCTACAAATTACCTTTAAAAATAATTAAGAGTTGTAAGAGAGCATGGACCTATCTAATCATTTGAGTGCTTAACCCTTTGACCACTCAACCCTCATTCACAAAAGTGAATGATTATTTATAACTTGCCTTCCATATGCTAGGGTTTCGATGATACCAACATGCGGTCAAGATTAAAACATAATGGATGGCTAATATTATAATCTTTGTAATGTAGCATGGATCAAATCAAGTGGATGGCTAAGATTAGATTGTGATGAATGGTTGTGATTTTATTTACATATATACATATATTTATATTAAACATATAAATATTAATATAAAATAATTATATATTTATATATAGAACATAAATGTATATATATATATATATATATATATATATATATAAATAATGGATGGTTGTGATTGGGCAGATGCAAGGATGATAAGTGGCTAGGATTTGGTGTCTACACATTTAATCCACATGCATCATATGCAACCTCCTAATGACCATAAATAATAAAACCACAAATACTTATTCATTAATTTTTCGTTCAACCCAATGAATAGTCAAGTTATATTCTCACAAATACATGGCCTTCTCAACAGGTGATTCAAATCTATTCAACATAATTGTTGGTCTCATGGGTACATGTGACCCTATAACCCTAATTAAGAGCTTCATAGATGTCATTGCTCATTCATAGGTGTGAAAGCCTATGATCATTTTAAAAATATTTTATTCTAATTCTTGTGTGATATTGACAATTATTTTATTTAAATGCTCTCTTTGTCTATCTAAAATATCCTCTTTGAATTATCTTAAACAATGACTTTATAGATATATTTATCTAGTGGATGAAACAAGGATCTATATAATTTATTAATTTTTTTCTTACAAAAATTGTAATTTTATAAGTATATAAAATTACGTTGTAATTATTGCATTTCAAAAGTGAGTGTAGTCAAAAGTGAGTGCAGCCAAAAACAAGTGCGAGCACGAGAGTGAGTGCAACTAAAAGTGAGTGTAGATGAAAGCAAGTGCGAGCGTGAGACATGAGTGAGAGTAGCCAGAAGCAAGTGCAAGCACGAATTGGGAGTGAGTGCAGCCAGAAGTGAGTGCGAGCATAAGCCAAGAGTAAGTGTAGTCATAAGCGAGCACAAGCACAAATTAGAAATTAAAGTGTGATCAAGGAATAAATGCTACTTCTTATCCAGATCTTAAGAGAATTTAAAGGATTCATTTGAATAAATTCCATAAAAATATGGAAATAAAATCATTTGTGAAAGTCCTTACTAAAAATATGGATGGCCAAGTTGAAAATATGGATGCCCTAGCTAGCAATAAGAGGAAGAGTGAATCTATGGAAAACACAATCCAGGTAGTAGATTCTACACCATAAGTGATTAGCAAAGATGAGATGATTGAGCATGATATAATGGTTTTTAGAACCATAGGGTTAACATATAATTTCATAGCTACTGGGCAGGATTTTTTTGGATTCAAAATTGGATCAAGTGGAAGTGGGGATTGAATTCAAATTACTCCATGACTTTTCTTTCAAAAGTATTTTTCTTCATTATTTTATCTAGTTCAAAAATAAAGGATAAAATAATGGATGGAGGCATGTGGTTTAGGGGTAAATATGCATTATATTTAAGACCTTGGAGTGATAATTTTTTGTGGACACAAAAACTATTAAAAGGCTTCTAGTATGGATAAGGCTTTTTGGAGTTCCTTATCAACTCATCAATAAGGAGGTTTTGAAGAATACTAGTAATACTCCAAATGAATTCATATAGGAGGGACCAACTACTAAGGAGAGAAGGCATGTTGTATACACTCAAATATGTGTTGCCATGGATATTTCTAAACCATTACCACAATCGATCAAGATTAAATATGAATAAATAGAATGGGATAAACAAGTGGATTATATAAAATATTGCATTTTTATGTCGCAAATATCATGAAACCGGGCACATGGCAAGAGACTACAAAGTAAAAATGATTGAGGAAGAGATGGAAATTTTTAGGCATGAGGATAGCTTCAATTTGAAACAAGAAGATCATATCACAAGAGAAGCTAGGTCAAATCAAGGATTTTTGACTCCTAAAAAAGTGGTTAGAAAAATCCCTCTACATCATCAAATAGAAAAGGCCATTACAATTCACTTGAATCATCCATTAGAAGAAAAAATGATATGGGAGATAAGGAAGTACAACGTGCAAGTTCAAATATAAGAGCTAAAGGTGCAAAGGAAGAGGGGAAGGTAAATTTTAAAGCAAAGGAAGATGGAGAAGGTGAATTTTAAAGCAAATGAGGTTAAGGAGGTCAAGCTTAATCCAAGTAAATCACCTTTATTATCCTCAAGTAGCATAAAATATTCTCCTTATAATAAAAATAAAAGTAGTACGGAGTGTATTCCTTGCACTTTAGGATTTCAAGAGCAGTATAGTAAAGAAAATCTTATGGAGGATATCCAAGGAAATTTAGGGTTTTTAGGTCAACATAAGAAAGTAATGACTATGGAGGATCATCTATGCAATTTATATTTTTTAGGGCAACATAAAGAAGAAATTGCTAATCCTTGCACTTTCAACTCTTTAAAGCAACATAAGTCCTTAGAAGATAAGTCTCATTATGAACAATATGAAAACATAGAAAATATTAATGAAAATGAGAGTGTTGGTGAGAATGGAAGAAGGAGAGGAAGGCCATCAAAGCAGGAATAAAGAGAGAAAGAAACCCAAAAGAATATTGATATAAGAAACCAAATAAAAATATCATTGGTGTTAACAAGAAGTGGGGCTAAGCCCACAAATAAAAATAAAAATTGTTGATAATAAAAATGTTATCATGGAATATTAGGGGTATGAATAAAACCCCTAAAAAAAGAAATATTAAGGAATTAATAGGTTGTTATAGTCCTCAATTTATTTTAATACAAGAAATAAAATTAAGTAGTGATGAATGCAAGGATGCTTTTTAGAAGATTTGGAATTGTTTAGCAGTTTCTTCTACAGGAGCTTCAGGTGGTATTGCAATAATATGGGACAAATACAAATGGGATGGACAACTATTAGAAGAAAAAAGTAATTGGGTTGCAAGATTATTTTGCAAGAAAGAGGAAAACATCAAATTTAGAGTTATAAATGTATATGCTCCAACTATAGTTACTCCTTGTGAAATATTTTGGAAGGACCTTAGCATATTTTTATCAAATACAATGATGATTCATTGTGATCTATGTATTATTGAGGTGATTTTAATAGTGTTCTATCTCCTTTCAAAAATAATGGTGGCATTCCAAGATGGTCTAAATCAATGCAAGATTTTGCTTCATTTATAAATTCAAATGACCTTTGGGATGTTAGTCCCTCAAGCTTTCAATATACATGGGATAATAGAAACATTGGACAAAATCATATAGAAGAAAGGCTGAATAGATTCTTGTTATCCAATTAATGGTTGTAAATAAAGTATACAATCTCTTTAGATATTTTATTATGAGCAGGATTAGATCACAAACCCATTTTTTGACTTGTGAGTTACCTAATAATGGTCATCCAAAGCCATTTCACTTCCAAACTATGTGATTCCAAGACCTTGCTTTTTTTCAGACACTTAAATTATGGTGGGATGAGTCAAAATTCGAAGGATCATGTATGTACAAGTTTTCTCAAAAGTTGAAATATTTAAAGGAGCAAATGGAGATATGGAATACCAAATATTTTGGTAACATTTTTAAAGAAAATAAATAAATTGAATCTTAGCTCAAAAATTTACAAGAGATAGTAGAAATTAATGAAATGGATCAGGTTTCTTATGTGAAAGAAAAATAATTACTTTCTTATTATCATAATGCATTGAAAAAGGATTCATATTGGTTCCAAAATTCTAGAGAGAAATGGCTCAAGGAGATAGAAATACAAAAAAAATTCATGCTACAACAAAAAAAAAAAATTGTTCTTCATATCAAGAATAATATAACTCTATATGGAAGAAATATTGAGAACGAAGAAAATATAAGGAAGAAAGTAATTATTTATTTTAAAAATATTTTGTTATATTCTAGGCAAGATAAGGAGGCACAAAAAAAACTTCTGCAAAATATTCCATCAATTATCACTCAGGGACAAAATGAAATCTTGATGAAGAAGACATCTATGGAGGAGATCCATGAAGTAATTTTCTCTTTCCATCCTTATAAGGCACCTGGCCCCGATGGATTTCCTACAATTTTTTTTCAAAAAAAATGGGATTATGATGTGTTAGTTGCGGTTAAAGAGGACCGAAAAAAGGAAGGTTGCAATAAGTGAGTTCAATGCTACTTTTATTACCTTGGTCCCCAAGAAAGGCGACAAAATATTTTGATAATTTTTATCCAATAATCCTTTGTAATATGATTTATAAGATCATTTCAAAAATTATGGCAAATAGGTTGAGGAGGGGTGTCTTATCTCAAAGGAAAAAGGTGGCTTTGTTCATGGTAAACAAATTCTTGATGGTATAATTATTGCACACATATTCTCTTCAGTCCATGAAAAACTAGGTATGCTTTTGAAATTAGATATGAGCAAAGCATATGATAGGGTTTTCTGAAATTTACTACATGCTATTTTCAGAAAGTTTAGCTTTGATTATAATTGGTGTGAGTGGATTAAATGTTGTTATAGGAATGCAAAATTTTCTATTATGATCAATGGTTCTCCTTTTTGTTACTCCAAGTCATCTTGTGGACTTCGTTAAGGTGATCCACTTTCTCCTTTCTATCCATTATTTTGGTGGAAGCATTGGGGAGAGTCTTTTCAAAGGCAAAAATGGAAGGAGAAATCATGGGTATTCAAGTTACGAATAATGGTCCCTCTGAATATCATCTCCAATTTGTTGATGATACTTTTCTTTTGGGCCATCCCTCATCCAGTGAGGCCATGGAGTTTAAATCAATATTATCATGCTATGAGAAGGCTACTGTAAAGTTGGTAAATACTAAAAAATCCAAGATTTTTTCATTAATACTGCCCTATATTTAAAAAAAATTATTGTGAATATTTGAAGGTTTAAAATTGAAAATTTTCCATCAACCTACTTGGGTATTCCTTTGTCTGATAAAGGAAATAAAAAGAAGCTTTGGATATCTTTTTTGGATAAAATTAAATCTTGTTTGGTAGGTTGGAAAGGTAAGTTCTTAACCATGCAAGAAGGCTACAACTCATAAAGACTACATTGGAATCCATTCCTATTTATATGATGTTACTTTCAAGACTGCCAACAAGTATTGCATCAAAAATTGATAAAATTCAAAGACATTTTTTATGAAAAGGTTGTGAGGAAAAAATTAGGCTTCTTCTTTGTAAGTGGGATAGGGTTTGCAAAGGAAAGAATATTGGAAGAGCAAGCTTGTGGAATTGCAAACTTATAAATTTGGCATTAGGAGTAGAGCTTGGGTGGAGATTACTCAAAGATCAAGGAAAGAATTGGGTGAAAATATTACTTCAAAAATATATAGGTTCTCTTGATGCAATGAAATTGTTTAAGAAAATAAATCTACCCAAAGGATCGTCAACATGGAACTTCATATTAGAGAGTTTGCTAGGGTTTATGGAGATTCAATATTGGGTCAAGTGAAAGTGGAGATTGAACTCAAATTACTCTGACTTTTCTTCCTAAAGGTTTTTTCCTTGTCATATTTTCTAATTAAAAAATCAGGTATAAAATATTGAGTGGTGGCCCATGGTTTAGAGGGAGAGATACCCTTTATTTAAGACCATGAAATGAATTTTTTTCTATTGAGACATAAACTATTAAGAAGCTTCTAATTTGGGTTAGGTTTTTTTGACTTTCAAATTGAAGAACACAAGCTTATACTGAGAGGGGGGTGAACAAGTATAAGACCACTTTTTACTTTCTTTCCAAATCAATATCAATTAATGTCCTTAATTGCAATAACCAAATATAGCAGTGTGCATTAATAACTCAGATAGCAGTAGTAAGCAAGAGCACAAGTCACCACACACAATTGAGACACAAGATTTAACGTGGTTCCCCCAATGTGGGGTACTCCACCAGATAATATCCTTATAATATTTCACACAGAAATAAGGATCCTTATCCAATACAATGATTTCTTTGATCTGCTCAAAGCTAGGCAATAACAAGTTCACACAGAACTTGTCCAAATCTGAATAACAAGCTCACACAGAACTTGTCCAAAACTGAATAACAAGTTCACACAGAACTTGTCCAAATATGAATAACAAGCTCACATAGAACTTGTCCAAAACTGAATAACAAGCTCACACAGAACTTGTCCAAATCTGCTCCAACAAGCTCACCAAGAACTTGTCCAAATATGCTCTAGCAAGCTCACCAAGAACTTGCCCAAATATGCTCTAACAAGCTCACCAAGAACTTGTCCAAATATGCTCTAGCAAGCTCACCAAGAACTTGCCCAAATATCTCTAGCAAGCTCACCAAGAACTTGCTCAAATCTATCCACAAATCTGTCCCAAAACTATCCACAAAGCTATCCACAAACCCAAATCCACAAATCCCAACTATCCACAAAGCTGGTCCCAAAACTATCCACAAAGCTGTCCCAAAACTATCCACAAAGGCCTTCTCAAAGGCTCAATCAATCATGCTCAAGTAGCACTCAAATCTCATCCACAAATCTATCAAGGCAAAGCTCAAAGATGAACTCAACAATGAATGGCAATGTACTCTTCAATGGATGACAACAATGATCCACAATGATCTCAACTCAACTCAACTCAAATCAACTCATAGAAGCATAAAGAGAATTTTTAGAGACTCAATATGTTCTAATATCAATCTCAACTCAACTCAACTCAAATCAATCTCAACTCAACTCAAGTCAACTCATAGAAGCATAAAGAGAATTGTTAGAGACTCAATATGTTCTAATATCACTCTCAACTCAAATCAGAATTATGGAATAGTTTGTTTCATGGAACTTGACCAATCACCTCACACAATCACTTGACTAGGCTCAATCAACTCAACTCAACCAATCACCACAAGGGACTACTCTTTCTCACAAAAACCCTAGTCCAAGCATGTATCAACCAACTCAAATGTTTCCAACAATGCTCAACCACAAATCTCACATAACAATGATACTCATGTTCTTTTCAAGTTCTTTCACAACCAATGGGCTTCAATGACTATGCTTATAAAACAAGGTTTAAACACAACTCTCAAACCAGAAAACCTTGAAGCATTCAACCAACCACTTTCGAAAAGGAAACCACAATCAATCCTTTTCACTCCAATGATATTTCAGAAATCAACCACCATAAACAATCAATAGGAGAATGTGCCCATACCTTTTTGATGCCAAGAAGTTGTCCACAAAATCTGCCACACTAAACACAACTTTCCTTTCCAATCTCAATAAGGGTTAGTGGACTTCAAATAATAATCACAAGATAAGCATAACTCAATTTACACCTTTTTACTCCAACTTAATAAACACATCCACCAAAGTCCTTTTTAATAAAAACCCTTATCAAAAATAATAATCAATAAGGCTCTCAAAAATATTTTATAACAACTCCTTATTTCTCCTAAATCTTAATTTTCAATTTCATGAATATCAAAATAAATCAACAACTCATCCACCTCTGAAATAATAATCATAACCCTTATAAAAATAAATTTTAATTAAAAACTTTAATTATTCCTTAACCACCTTATAACTCCTATCCTAGGGCATCAATGAAATTAATTAGAGCAAAATGTAATTACCTCCTCAAGGGGATTCGAACCCCCAACTTGCACACACCGTGAGCGCCTTAGCCACGGCTAAGGTTGCCACATGAGCTAGCCGCTCATTCGAAAGGAAAAGGCATGACGTGCCTTAAGTCCTTCCTCCCTTCCACGCAAACCAAAAGTGCTTCGAGCGCTTTCCTTCCAATGCCTTCGAATGCAATCAAGGAGATTCGAACCTTGACGTAAAGCGCTGCCACACACCTTAACAAAAAGCCAATTGCCAATGCGCCACTCTGCCCACAATGTCTTGGGCTTTCGACCAACCTTGGATTTATTCGTTGTCTCCCTTTTCAAAATGATTTTCGCATGAGCTCTCTTCGGATGCTTAGCCAACGATTAACACGAGCAAGGATTAATTTCAAATGAACCTTAGGATCCCCCTTTATATAGTCTTCTCCTCATTTTCGATGACGTCGGCGCATTATTGATTTTCCCTCTTTCTTTAGACGTCGACGCTAACTTTAATTTTAATTTTAAAATTTAAATTTAAATTTTAAATAATTAAAATTTAAACTAAATATTTAAAATTAAATATCTCCATCACCGAGGCACATTTTTTGATGAAACGAAAGGCCAACCTAGGTTTTAAGAAAAACCCATTTCAAATCTGCCATCCATGGTTTTAAATAAAACCTTTTATTTTGCCTACCTTGGTTTTCACAAAAACCCTGAATTTATCCATGCTTTCCAAAATATCATTTGCCCATCAAAACTCAATGTGATCCATATGACATCAATGATTCATGTGACATCAATGACAACATAAAATAACTCAAATTGCCAACAATCTCCCCCTTTGTCATTGATGGCAACACCTCTAAAGCAAAAACCATAATCACTGCAAAAACCATCTCTGAGAATCAAAGTTGCTCCCCTGACTCAATAATCTCTATGGAGGCTGCTCCCCCTAACTCAATGCTCTCTTTGGAGGCTGCTCCCCCTAACTCAATGCTCTCCCCTTACTCAAATCTCTCCCCCTTTGACATCAATGGCAAAAGGGACACCTATGGGGCTAAAAGATATGACTCTTAAACTTAGCCCCCTCACCACCTTCTCTCTTGAGGTGATTAATTTTGGGGTGGGAGTACTTTTACTCCCATATCACATTGTTTCTTTCCTCTATCAACTTCCTTCCATGTTTTTCTGATATCCTTCTCTTGATGAATTACTTGATCTTCTTGTCTTGAACCTGTTTGACCTTCTTGCCTTGAACCTATTTGGAATTGAGTCCTACACCATTTTGCAATATGCCCAAAGTTATTGCAATTAAAACACTTGATATTGTAGCCTTTGGATGGTGCCCATGTCCTGAATTCATTCTTAAAATAATTTCCATATCCATTCCTTTCCTGAACCCTGTATTGTGAAGCTCTATTTTCATGACCATTATGACCATGACTTCTGAATTGTGAAGCTCTAAAACCAAAACCATGTTGCTCATTTCCTTTGCACTGAAAAGCTCTATGACCAATCCTATTACATGAGAAGCAATGCCCCTGAAAACCATACCTTCTTCCTTTGAGGTTTCTTCTAGCAAAATCAAACTTCTTTGATCCATAGACCCTGCAGTGTATAGCCCTGTGTCCAAATCCATTACAAGAAAAACAATGTCCTTGAAAAGCCCTTTGTTCATGCCTTGGTTCTTCATACCTTTCTTGACCATTATCCTTATGATCATTTTCAACTTGTGCATTGCATCCTTGAACCTTCTTTGTAGTATCTAAATCCTCTTCCTTAGTTTCTTCCTTGCTTTTCTCTTCAAGTATTTCTTTTCCTTTTGAACTTGATTCACCTATCTCAAAACAAGAACCAAACTGAATATTTGGAGCCATAGGAACTTTGGAACTTTCCTCACAAATCTTAGGTGCTTCCTTGCTTTCATATTTTAGAACTTCCTTTCCTTTTGAGTGTGATTCCCCAAACCTGAAATATGAGACCTTTGGTGCTTTGGAATTTTCCTCTTCTTTCTCTTTATTTGTGTCAAGTAGCAAATTGGCACACATCTCTATAGCCTCTGAAATGCAAGTATCCATTTATGCTGCTTCTTTTTCTTTGGAAACCGGTTCTTCCTTATAGATTTCTGAAACAAAACCTCCTGATACAAATATAGGTCCTTGTGTACTTATTTTTTATTTCCCTTCTTCATAACCAAGCCCTGTTTTTATAAATGGATCTCGTTGTGAATCCAAAAAATTATCCAGAGTTTTTGAATTTCTTTGAAATCGTGCTAACTCATTTATGTAGGTCCCCAAACTTTTCTGATCTTCTTCTTCTAACTGATTACATCTTTCTTTTCTTGCCTTCAATTTCTCAGAAATAGTGATGCCAAGCTCTTTTGTTTCTTGAAGCTCTTTTTCCAAATCTTGAATGTGTTGATTGAGCATCATATTGACCTTTTCATTTTCATGAACCTTATTTTCAAGCCTCTTGATTTTCTTTTCCAATATTTTGATTTTCTTTTCCTATTTTGTGGAATCCTCTTCTTCATCATCATTGTTGCTAGAATTGTCACTAGAACTGCTGCTTTCTTTTTCAACAAATAAACTTTCCTTGTTGCAATTGTTGTAGTACGTGCAATCATCATCTATATGCCCAAAATCTCTGCATATGAAGCATTTTAATATCCTTAGACATTTCTTGTACCTATTTTCTTGCTCAATGGCTATGGCAAGCTCTTCATGTCTTTCTTCAATAGATATATCCTCTTCTTTAACTTCAATACCTAGGAATAGATGTTCTTGCCTTTCTTCATTTATTCCAAAGAATGTACATTCTTCTTCATCTGACTGGTTTCTATCACTGTAATCTGAACTATCACTTGCATCTACAATGTAGTAAGATTTCTTTGCCTTATAGAAAATTTTCTTCTTCTCATACCTGTTTTGCTTGTATCTGTCATCTTTGTCATGCTTATGCTTTCCATCTTCTTTTCTTCTTTGACCCTATTTTTCATCATCACTATTTTCTTCATGTGGACACTTGTATGCATAGTGACCAAGATCACCACACTTGTAGCATCTGACTTTCCTTATATCCCTAAAATTCCTTGAGTCCTTATTCCTTTTGATGAAGTTAGCTTCCTCATCATTATCTGAAACTCTATCTATCTCTGGAACTTTCCCTTTCTCTTTCTCTGAAGCCTTGAATGCAATCTCTTTTATTGGAACCTGATGCTTACTTACCCTCATCTCATAAGTTGTGAGAGTTCCTTGCAATTCTTCCATTGTTAGCTTGTTGATATCCATTGTCTCTTCTATTGCTGAAACCTTAGAATCATATTTCATGGGAAGTGATCTCAAAACCTTTTGAGTAACTTCTGATTCTTTCATCTCAAAACCTAGGCCTCTCATGGTGTTAGTAATCTCATCAACACGAAGTAAAAACTTTGCAATATCTTCAGAATCTTCCATTTTCAATTCCTCAAATATTTTTCTATGAGTTTGTAGTTTTGCCAACTTTACCTTGGAATCTCCTTCATAAGTATTCCACAACTTGGTCCACATCTCATTAGCTGAATTACATACCATGACCTTTGCAAAATCTATCTCACGAAGCCCACTCAAAATACAATTCATTGCTCTTGCATTGATCTCAACCAATTTCCTGATAGTCTTATCTACCTCGAGATCACCTTCAACCCTATACTCTTTTTCAACCATTTTCCATACCTCATATCCTTGTGATATCAAGTAGTTCTTCATCCTCATGCTCCAGAAAGCATAATTGTTACCATCAAACAATGGAGCCTTATTTGTAGATGATCCATTCTATGAAGCCATCTGTGTTCTTGTAGAATCTGCCCTCAAGCTGTTAGCCTTTTCGAAGGAACCCGCTCTGATACCAATTGAAGAACACAAGCTTATACTGAGAGGGGGGTGAACAGTATAAGACCACTTTTTACTTTCTTTCCAAATCAATATCAATTAATGTCCTTAATTGCAATAACCAAATATAGCAAGTGTGCATTAATAACTCAGATAGCAGTAGTAAGCAAGAGCACAAGTCACCACACACAATTGAGACACAAGATTTAACGTGGTTCCCCCAATGTGGGGTACTCCACCAGATAATATCCTTATAATATTTCACATAGAAATAAGGATCCTTATCCAATACAATGATTTCTTTGATCTGCTCAAAGCTAGGCAATAACAAGTTCACACAACTTGTCCAAATATTAATAACAAGCTCACATAAACTTGTCCAAAACTGAATAACAAGTTCACACAGAACTTGTCCAAATCTGAATAACAAGCTCACACAGAACTTGTCCAAAATTGAATAACAAGCTCACCAAACTTGTCCAAAACTGAATAACAAGCTCACCAAGAACTTGTCCAAATATCTCCAACAAGCTCACCAAGAACTTGTCCAAATATGCTCTAGCAAGCTCACCAAGAACTTGCCCAAATATGCTCCAACAAGCTCACCAAGAACTTGTTCAAATATTCTCTAGCAAGCTCACCAAGAACTTGCCCAAATATTCTCTAGCAAGCTCACCAAGAACTTGCTCAAATATATCCACAAATCTATCCCAAAACTATCCACAAAGTTGTCCACAAAGCTGTCCCAAAACTATCCACAAAGCTATCCCAAAACTGTCCACAAAGCTGTCCCAAAACTATCCACAAAGCTATCCCAAAACTATCCACAAAGGCCTTCTCAAAGGCTCAATCAATCATGCTCAAGTAGCACTCAAATCTCATCCACAAATCTATCAAGGCAAAGCTCAAATATGAACTCAACAATGAATGGCAATGTACTCTTCAATGGATGACAACAATGATCCACAATGATCTCAACTCAACTCAACTCAAATCAACTCATAGAAGCATAAAGAGAATTGTTAGAGACTCAATATGTTCTAAGCTCAATCTCAACTCAACTCAACTCAAATCAATCTCAACTCAACTCAAGTCAACTCATAGAAGCATAAAGAGAATTATTAGAGACTCAATATGTTCTAATCTCAATCTCAACTCAAATCAGAATTATGGAATAGTTTGTTTCATGGAACTTGACCAATCACCTCACACAATCACTTGACTAGGCTCAATCAACTCAACTCAACCAATCACCACAAGGGACTACTCTTTCTCACAAAAACCCTAGTCCAAGCATGTATCAACCAACTCAAATGTTTCCAACAATGCTCAACCACAAATCTCACATAACAATGATACTCATGTTCTTTTCAAGTTCTTTCACAACCAATGGGCTTCAATGACTATGCTTATAAAACAAGGTTTAAACACAACTCTCAAACCAGAAAACCTTGAAGCATTCAACCAACCACTTTCGAAAAGGAAACCACAATCAATCCTTTTCACTCCAATGATATTTCAGAAATCAACCACCATAAACAATCAATAGGAGAATGTGCCCATACCTTTTTGATGCCAAGAAGTTGTCCATAAAATCTGCCACACTAAACACAACTTTCCTTTCCAATCTCAATAAGGGTTAGTGGACTTCAAATAATAATCACAAGATAAGCATAACTCAATTTACACCTTTTTACTCCAACTTAATAAACACATCCACCAAAGTCCTTTTTAATAAAAACCCTTATCAAAAATAATAATCAATAAGGCTCTCAAAAATATTTTATAACAACTCCTTATTTCTCCTAAATCTTAATTTTCAATTTCATGAATATCAAAATAAATCAACAACTCATCCACCTCTGAAATAATAATCACAACCCTTATAAAAATAAAGTTTAATTAAAAACTTTAATTATTCCTTAACCACCTTATAACTCCTATCCTAGGGCATCAACGAAATTAATTAGAGCAAAACGTAATTACCTCCTCAAGGGGATTCGAACCCCCAACTTGCACACACCGTGAGCGCCTTAGCCATGGCTAAGGTTGCCACACGAGCTAGCCGCTCATTCGAAAGGAAAAGGCATGACGTGCCTTAAGTCCTTCCTCCCTTCCACGCAAACCAAAAGCGCTTCGAGCGCTTTCCTTCCAATGCCTTCGAATGCAGTCAAGGAGATTCGAACCTTGACGTAAAGCGCTGCCACACACCTTAACAAAAAGCCAATTGCCAATGCGCCACTCTGCCCACAATATCTTGGGCTTTCGACCAACCTTGGATTTATTCATTGTCTCCCTTTTCAAAATGATTTTCGCACGAGCTCTCTTCGGATGCTTAGCCAACGATTAACACGAGCAAGGATTAATTTCAAATGAACCTTAGGATCCCCCTTTATATAGTCTTCTCCTCATTTTCGATGACGTCGATGCATTATTGATTTTCCCTCTTTCTTTAGACGTCGGCGCTAACTTTTAATTTTAAAATTTAAATTTTAATTTTAAATAATTAAAATTTAAACTAAATATTTAAAATTAAATATCTCCATCACCGGGGCACCTTTTTCGACGAAACGAAAGGCCAACCTGGGTTTTAAGAAAAACCCATTTCAAATCTGCCATCCATGGTTTTAAATAAAACCTTTTATTTTGCCTGCCTTGGTTTTCACAAAAACCCTGATTTTATCCATGCTTTCCAAAATATCATTTGCCCATCAAAACTCAATGTGATCCATATGACATCAATGATTCATGTGACATCAATGACAACATAAAATAACTCAAATTGCCAACACAAATAAACTTATCAATAAGAATATTTTGAATAATATTGAAAATATCTTAGGAGAATTCATCAAGGAAGGACTAACTATTAAGGAGCGAAAACATGCTATATATACAAGAATATGTGTTACTATAGATATTTCAAAACCTTTGTAACAATCCGTTAAGATTAATTTTGAATCAAGATAATGGGATCAACAAGTGGATTATGAAAATATTGCATTTTGTTGTCGCAATTGTTGAGACTGGCCACTTGACAAGAATTTATAAAGTGAAAACTATTTAGAAAAAGAAAAAAAATTGGTCATAAGAAAAACTTCAAGGCAAAGCAAGGAAATCATGCATTAATAGAAGGTAGATTAGATCAAGGATATTCCACTCCTAAATAAGGGGTAAAGAAAGCCTATCTACAACATCTTATGAAAAAGCCCACCATAACTCACTTGGATCAACAGTTAGAAGAAACAAAGAAGGATATAAGGGATGAGAAAGTACAATATGTAAGTTCAAGTTCAAAAGGAATTAAAGGTGCAAAGGTAAATGTGGAGGAAAATCCAAATACAACGATGACAAAAGAGGTCAAGATCTTTCCAGAAAAATCTTCATTTTTTTCAAGTAGTATAGAATCCTCTCTTGGTAATAAAAGTGAAAGTGGTATAGAGGTTATCCCTTGCACTTTAGGGTTTCAAGAGCAACATAATAAAGAAATGAGGATGGAGGAAGTCTGTAACAATTTAGGGTTTTTAGGGTAGAATAAGAAGGTAATTACTTTGGAAGAGTATCCTTGCACTTTAGGGTTTCCAAGGCAATAGAAAGAAGAATGTGCTTTTAAGGTTATTTCTTACTCTACAAATATTGCACAACAAGATAAACCTATAGATGATAAGTCTTACTTTGAGCAATGTGAGAAGATTGAAGAGATGGGTGAAGATGAAAGTATTGGTGAAAACGAAAAAAAAAAAATAGATCCACAAAGCAAAAACAAAGATAAAAAGAAACCCAAATGAATACTAATATGGAAAAAAAAAATCAAATATTGGAAGTGTTAACAAGAAGTGGGGCTAAACCCACAAATAAAAACAAAAAATAACAATGAAAATAATATCTTGGAATAGTAGGAGCGTGAATAACAACCCTAAAAAAGGATTAAGAAACTCTTAGATTATTATAGACTATATATGTGTGTGAGAGAGAGAGAGAAATATGTAGCAAATATTTTAGCCATTCATGGTGTTGAATTTTATCTTGATAAAATTTTAATTTCGAAAGGCATCTGTATGAAATGATAAAAAGGAGTTGATTGTGAAAACTTAGCATTGATGAAGATGACAAATCTCTTTGATAAGAAAGGCAGGTGAAAAATATTTTTGATAGAAAGGTAGGTTGGATATGATTTAACTAATTTGATAAAAATGTAATGAGAACAATGTAATATTTTATTTTTGTAATGAAAGTGTCCCCCAATAGAAGCCACACAAAGCTTATTTTATATATATATATATATATATATATATATATATATATATATATATATTTCATATTTTTTTTTTGGTATTTCTTCAAAGCTTCAATAATGATCTAAAAATCATGTCGCTTGTAGATCATACCTAGATATCTCTAATTTGCTAAGTTTTATCCTTATATACCTTCCTGAATTCTCAACTAATTGTGTAAGTTTTATCCTTAGATACCTTCTCAAATTATCATCAACTAATTGTCTAAGTTCTATCATTAGATACCTTCCCAAATTGTCAACCAATATCCTTTAAATCACTAACTTCTAAGTTTTTTTTTTTAAGTTACTTTAATTGTTCTTGCTTTAACTAGAGTGGATTAATCCCCTAGATAGAGATATGAACTAGCTACAAATAAGTTGTAGCGCATTGCCCACATTAAATTCTTATACTTATTCTAAGCATATACTTGACCCAATCTAAACCCCTTTGAGAGTTTATTTGCTTCCTTATTCATTTCTCTATAAATATATCAAAAAGTAAAAGCTTCACTTGGATCTATAGTTTTTAGACAAGAAAAAATAAAGTGTAAAACTATATTTTCTCTTAAAACACCAAATATTCAATTTATCTCGTCTCTTTATAAATTTAGATTTTTAAAATTTAAATATTATATGAAAATCTATTAAATATTAAATTTAAAATAAGTAAAACGAAACATCATTCGATAAATAATTTTATAACCTATAACTTAAAAAACCTATAAAAAGAAAAGGCCACTTTACTTCATATCCTCCTTTAGATGTATCTGGAATTTCTAAGCAATTAAAAATATAAGAGCGAGCTCAAACCACGGAATGAACATAAAAAATAAATAAAAGAAAGAAGAGTTCAAAAAAAGGGCAATTACTAAGCGAAGTAACCTGAAAAGGCCTTTAACATTAACCTAATGATTCGCATCTTGAGTTGGAAGGTCGAAGGAAATCCTATAAATTTTTGTTTGTTTTTAAAGTAAAACAGAATCGAGGTCATTATTTATAATAAATTAAATTGTTGTTCAAGATGATCACGCGGGTTTAATCTGTATTATTATTATTACTGCTTTATATTTACCTAGAGAGATGTTTCACGTGTAAAGCTTGACTAACCAATTCAAGTTGAACGGTAGCTTTGAATTTCCTAGCAATAAGGCAAATGTTGAATGTAAGGTCGATTACCCTAATAATAAAAAAACCTTGACGTAAGGTTGGTTTCTCTAAGAATCAAATACGTAACCCTGTACATATACGTCATTGACCAAAAAGGCCAAAACTTGTGGGTCATTAACTTAAAAACTACCTCTTATTAATTCTTCCTGAGTATTTAGGCAATGTTTTTTTTGAAGTGTTGGTAAAGGGAAAAGTTTATACTGTTCATGGCCACTATATCAGTAAAGTATAAATTTGTAAAGTATATCTTTTTTTTAAAGGTAAAGCATATGTTTTATTTTAAAAAGATTTTTTAATTTTTTTTTTTTTATTAAAACGAGATCTTTTTAAAAGGAGTTAAGTTTCTATTGAGTTTGAATTTAGAATTTTAAATAAAAAAATTCCATCTAAAATATCTTCTTTGAATAATCTTAAACAATGACTTTATAGATATCTTTATCTAGTGGATGACACAAGGATCTATATAATTTATTAATTTTTTTCTTAAAAAAAATGTAATTTTATAATAAGTATATAAAATTACATTGCAATTATTGCATTTCAAAAGTGAGTGCAGCCAAAAACAAGTGCGAGCACGAAAGTGAGTGCAATTAGAAGTGAGTGTAGATGAAAGCGAGTACGAGCGAGAGCCATGAGTGAGAGTAGCCAAAAGCAAGTGCGAGTACGAAACATAAGTGAGTGCAGCCAGAAGTGAGTGCGAGCATAAGCCAAGAGTAAGTGTAGTCATAAGCGAGCACAAACACAAATTAGAAAGTAAAGTGTGATCAAGGAATAAATGCTACTTCTTATTCTAGATCTTAAGAGAATTTAAAGGATTCATTTGAAGAAATTCCAAAAAATATGGAAATAAAATCATTTGTGAAAGTCCTTACTAAAAATATGGATGGCCAAGTTGAAAATATAGATGGCCTAGCTAGCAATAAGAGGAAGAGTGAATCTATGGCAAACCCAATCCAGGTAGCAGATTCTACACCATAAGTGATTGGCAAAGATGAGATGATTGAGCATGATATAATGGTTTTTAAAACCAGAGGGTTAACATATAAGTTTCATAGATACTTGGCAGGTTTTTTTTAGATTCAAAATTCGATCAAGTGGAAGTGGGGATTGAATTCAAATTACTCCATGACTTTTCTTTCAAAAGTATTTTTCTTCATTATTTTCTCTAGTTCAAAAATAAAGGATAAAATAATGGATGGAGGCATGTGGTTTAGGGGTAAAGATGCATTATATTTAAGACCTTGGAGTGAGAATTTTTGTGGACACAAAAACTATTAAAAGGCTTCTAGTATGGATTAGGCTTTTTGGACTTCCTTATCAACTCATCAATAAGGAGGTTTTGAAGAATACTAGTAATACTCTAGATGAATTCATATAGGAGGGACCAACTACTAAGGAGAGAAGGCATGTTGTATACACTCAAATATGTGTTGCCATGGATATTTCTAAACCTTTACCACAATCAATTAATATTAAATATGAATAAAGAGAATGGGATCAACAAGTGGATTATGAAAATATTGCATTTTGATGTCGCAAATATCATGAAACTGGGCACATGGCAAGAGACTACAAAGTGAAAATGATGGAGGAAGAGATGGAAATTTTTGGGCATGAGGATAGCTTCAATTTGAAACAAGAAGATCATATCACAGGAGAAGCTAGGTCAAATCAAGGATTTTTGACTCCTAAAAAAGTGGTTAGAAAAATCCCTCTACATCATCAAATAGAAAAGGCCATTACAATTCACTCGAATCATCCATTAGAAGAAAAAAATGATATGGGGGATGAGGAAGTACAATGTGCAAGTTCAAATATAGGAGCTAAAGGTGCAAAGGAAGAGGGGAAGGTAAATTTTAAAGCAAAAGAAGATGGGGAGGTAAATTTTAAAGCAAATGAGGTGAAAGAGGTCAAGCTTAATCCAAGTAAATCATCTTTATTATCCTCAAGTAGCATAAAATATTCTCCTTATAATAAAAATAAAAGTAGTACAGAGTGTATTCCTTGCACTTTAAGATTTCAAGAGCAGTATAGTAAAGAAAATATGATGGAGGATATCCAACGAAATTTAGGGTTTTCAGGTCAACATAAGAAAGTAATGACTATGGAGGATCATCTATGCAATTTAGAGTTTTCAGGGCAACATAAAGAAGAAATTGCTAATTAGGCTATTCCTTGGACTTTCGACTCTTTAAGGCAACATAAGTCCTTAGAAGATAAGTCTCATTATGAACAATATGAAAACATAGGAAATATTAATGAAAATGAGAGTGTTGGTGGGAATGGAAGAAGGAGAGGAATGCCATCAAAGGAGGAATAAAGAGAAAAAGAAACTCAAAAGAATATTGATATAAGAAACCAAATAAAAATATCATTGTGTTAACAAGAAGTGGGGCTAAGCCCACAAATAAAAGTAAAAATTGTTGATAATAAAAATGATATCATAGAATATTAGGGGTATGAATAAAACCCCTAAAAAAAGAATTATTAAGGAATTAATAAGTTGTTATAGTCCTCAATTTAATTTAATACAAGAAA
The DNA here is from genome assembly GCA_028583015.1 of Wollemia nobilis. Classification (NCBI taxonomy): domain Eukaryota; kingdom Viridiplantae; phylum Streptophyta; class Pinopsida; order Araucariales; family Araucariaceae; genus Wollemia; species Wollemia nobilis. The sequence goes on from JAQPPZ010003577.1 coordinate 2,194,290, forward strand.
TAAAATTAAGTAGTGATGAATGTAAGGATGCTTTTTAGAAGATTTGGAACACAAGTGATTGTTTACCAGTTTCTTCTACAGGATCTTCTGGAGGTATTGCAATAATATGGGACAAATACAAATGGGATGGACAACTATTAGAAGCAAAAAGTAATTGGGTTGCTATATTATTTTGCAAGAAAGAGGAAAACATCAAAGTTAGAGTTATAAATGTATATGCTCCAACTATAGTTACTCCTTGTGAAAGATGTTGGAAGGACCTTAGCATATTTTTATCACATACAATGTTGATTAATTGTGATCTATGTATTATTGGGGTGATTTTAATAGTGTTCTATCTCCTTTCAAAAATAATGGTGGCATTCCAAGATGATCTAAATCAATGCAAGATTTTGCTTCATTTATAAATTCAAATTACCTTTGGGATGTTTATCCCTCAAGCATTCAATATACATGGGATAATAGAAACATTGGACAAAATCATATAGAAGAAAGGCTGAATATATTCTTGTTATCCAATAAATGGCTGCAAATAAAGTATACAATCTCTTTAGATATTTTATTACGAGCAGGATTAGATCACAAACCCATTTTTTGACTTGTGAATTACCTAATAATGGTCATCCAAAGCCATTTCACTTCCAAACTATGTGATTCCAAGACCTTGCTTTTTTCAGACACTTAAATTATGGTAGGATGAGTCAAAATTTGAAGGATCATGTATGTACAAATTTTCTCAAAAGTTGAAATATTTAAAGGAGCAAATGGAGATATGGAATACCAAATATTTTGGTAACATTTTTAAAGAAAAGAAAGAAATTGAATCTAAGCTCAAAAATTTACAAGAGATAGTAGAAATTAATGAAATGGATTAGGTTTTTTATGTGAAAGAAAAATAATTACTTTCTTATTATCATAATGCATTGAAAAAGGATTCATATTGGTTCCAAAAATCTAGAGAGAAATGGCTCAAGGAGATAGAAATACAAAAAAAGTCATGTTACAGCAAAAAAAAAAAAATTGTTCTTCATATCAAGAATAATATAACTCTATATGGAAGAAATATTGAGAACGAAGAAAATATAAGGAAGAAAGCAATTAATTATTTTAAAAATATTTTGTTATTTTCTAGGCAAGATAATGAGGCACAAAAAAAACTTCTGCAAAATATTCCATCAATTATCACTCAGGGACAAAATGAAAGCTTGATGAAGAAGACATCTATGGAGGAGATCCATGAAGTAATTTTCTCTTTCCATCCTAATAAGGCACCTAGCCCCGATGGATTTCCTGCAATTTTTTTCAAAAAAATTGGGATTATGATATGTTAGTTGCAGTTAAAGAGGCCCTAAAAAAGGAAGGTTGCAATAAGTGAGTTCAATGCTACTTTTATTACCTTGGTCCCCAAGAAATGCGACAAAATATTTTGATAATTTTTGTCCAATAAGCCTTTGTTATATGATTTATAAGATCATTTCAAAAATTATGGCAAATAGGTTGAGGAGCATTCTAGGGTGTCTTATCTCAAAGGAACAAGGTGGCTTCGTTCATGGTAAACAAATTCTTGATGGTATAATTGTTGCACACATATTCTCTTCAGTCCATGAAAAAACTAGGTATGCTTTTGAAATTAGATATGAACAAAGCATATGATAGGGTTTTCTAAAATTTACTACATGCTATTTTTAGAAAGTTTAGCTTTGATTATAATTGGTGTGAGTGGATTAAATGTTGTTATAGGAATGCAAAATTTTCTATTATGATCAATGGTTCTCCTTTTGGTTACTTCAAGTCATCTTGTGAACTTCGTTAAGGTGATCCACTTTCTCCTTTCTATCCATTATTTTGGTGGAAGCATTAGGGAGAGCCTTTTCAAAGGTAAAAATGGAAGGAAAAATCATGGGTATTCAAGTTACAAATAATGGTCCCTTTGATTATCATCTCTAATTTGTTGATGATACTTTTCTTTTGGGCCATTCCTCAGTCAGTGAGGCCATGGAGTTTAAATCAATATTATCATGTTATAAGAAGGCTACTAGACAGTTGGTAAATACTACAAAATCCAAGATTTTTTCATTATTATTGCTCTATATTTAAAACAAATTATTGTGAATATTTCAAGGTTTAAGATTGAAAATTTTCCATCAACCTACTTGGGTATTCCTTTGTCTAATAAAGGAAATAAAAAGAAGATTTGGATCTCTTTTTTGGATAAAATGAAAGCTTGTTTGGCAGGTTGGAAAGGTAAGTTCTTAACCATGCAAGAAGGCTACAACTCATAAGGACTACATTGGAATCCATTCCTATTTATATGATGTCATTTTCAAGATTGCCAACAAGTATTGTATCAAAAATTGATAAAATTCAAAGACACTTTTTATGAAAAGGTTGTGAGGAAAAAATTAGGTCTCTTCTTTGTAAGTGGGATAGGGTTTGCAAAGGAAAGAATATTGGAAGAGCAAGCTTGTGGAATTGCAAACTTATAAATTTGGCATTAGGAGTAGAGCTTGGGTAGAGATTATTCAAATATCAAGGAAAGAATTGGGCAAAAATATTACTTCAAAAATATATAGGTTATCTTGATGCAATGAAATTGTTTAAGAAAATAAATCTACACAAAGGATCGTCAACATGGAACTTCATATTAGAGATTTTGCTAGGGTTTATGGAGATTCGAGATTGGATCAAGTGAAAGTGGAGATTGAACTCAAATTACTCTGAGTTTTCTTCCTAAAGGTTTTTTCCTTGTCATATTTTATAATTCAAAAATCAGGGATAAAATATTGAGTGGTGGCCCATGGTTTAGAGGGAGAGATACCCTTTATTTAAGACCATGAAATGAATTTTTTTCTATTGAGATAGAAACTATTAAGAAGCTTCTAATTTGGGTTAGGTTTTTTTGACTTCCATATCAGCTTATCAATAAGAATATTTTGAAGAATATTGAAAATATCTTAGGAGAATTCATCAAGGAAGGACTAACTATTAAGGAGCAAAAGCATGCTATATATACCAGAATATGTGTTACTATGTATATTTCAAAACCTTTTCTACAATCCATTAAGATTAATTTTGAATCAAGATAATGGGATCAACAAGTGGATTATGAAAATATCGCATTTTGTTGTCGCAATTGTTGAGACTGGCCACTTAACAAGAGTTTATAAAGTGAAAACTATGAAGAAAGAGAAAAAAAATTGGTCATAAGAAAAACTTCAAGGCAAAGCAAGGAAATCATACATTAATAGAAGGTAGATCAGATCAAGGATATTCCACTCCTAAATAAGGGATAAAGAAAGCCTATCTACAACATCTTATGGAAAAGGCCACCATAACTCACTTGGATCAACAGTTAGAAGAAACAAAGAAGGATAGAAGGGATGAGAAAGTACAATATGTAAGTTCAAGTTCAAAAGGAATTAAAGGTGCAAAGGTAAATGTGGACGAAAATCCAAATACAACGATGACAAAAGACGTCAAGATCTTTCTAGAAAAATCTTCATTTTTTTCAAGTAGTATAGAATCCTCTCTTGATAATAAAAGTGAAAGTGGTATAAAGGTTATCCCTTGCACTTTAGGGTTTCAAGAGCAACATAATAAAGAAATGAGGATGGAGGAAGTCTGTAACAATTTAGGGTTTTTAGGGTAGAATAAGAAGGTAATTACTTTGGAAGAGTATCCTTGCACTTTAGGGTTTCTAAGGCAATAGAAAGAAGAATGTGCTTTTGAGGTTTTTCCTTACTCTACAAATATTGCACAACAAGACAAACCTATTGATGATAAGTCTTACTTTGAGCAATGTGAGAAGATTGAAGAGATGGATGAAGATGAAATTATTGGCGAAAATGAAAAAAAAAATAGATCCACAAAGCAAAAACAAAGATAAAAAGAAACCCAAATGAATACTGATATGGGAAAACAAAATCAAATATTGGAAGTGTTAAAAAGAAGATGGGCTAAACCCACAAATAAAAACAAAAAATAATAATGAAAATAATATCTTGGAATATTAGGAGCATGAATAAGAACCTTAAAAAAGTATTAAGAAACTCTTATATTGTTATAGACTATATATATGTGTGTGAGAGAGAAATAGGTAGCAAATATTTTAGCCATTCATGGTGTTGAATTTTATCTTGACAAATTTTTAATTTCGAAAGGTATCTGTATGAAATGATAAAAAGGAGTTGATTGTGAAAACTTAGCATTGATGAAGATGACAAATCTCTTTGATAAGAAAGGCAGGTAAAAAATATTTTTGATAGAAAGGTAGGTTGGATATGATTTAACTAATTTGATAAAAATGTAATGAGAGTGTCCCCCAATAAAAGCCACAAATAGCTTATTAAATATATATATATATATATATTCTTCAAATGTTTTTTTTTTTAATTTCTTCAAAGCTTCAATAATGATCTAAAAATCATGTCGCTTGTAGATCATAGCTAGATATCTTTAATTTGCTAAGTTTTATCCTTATATACCTTCCTGAATTCTCAACTAATTGTCTAAGTTCTATGCTTAGATACCTTCTCAAATTATCATCAACCAATTGTCTAAGTTCTATCATTAGATACCTTCACAAACTGTCAACCAATATCCTTTAAATCACTAACTTCTAAGTTTTTTTCTTTAAGTTACTTTAGTTGTCCTTGCTTTAACTAGAGTGGATTAATCCCCTAGATAAAGATATGAACTAGCTACAAATAAGTTGTAGCGCATTGCCCTCATTAAATTCTTATACTTATTTTAAGCATATACTTGACCTAATCTAAACCCCTTTGAGAGTTTATTTGCTTCCTTATTTAATTCTCTATAAATATATAAAAAATAAAAGCTTCACTTGGATCTATTGTTTTTAGACAAGAAAAAATGATATGTTTTCTCTCGTGAAACACCAAATATTCAATTTATTTTGTCTTTTTATAAATTTAGATTTTTAAAAATTAAATATCATTTAAAAATCTATTAAATATTAAATTTAAAATAAGTAAAATGAAACATCATTTGATAAATATTTTATAACCTATAACTTAAAAAACCTATAAAAAGAAAAGGCCACTTCATATCCTCCTTTAGATGTATCTGGAATTTCTAAGCAATTAAAAATATAAAAGCGAGCTCAAACCACGGAATGAACTTGTTATATTAAAAAAATAAAAAATAAATAAAAGAAAGAAGAGTTCAAAAAACGGCAATTACTAAGCGAAGTAACCTGAAAAGGCCTTTAACATTAACCTAATGATTCGCATCTTGAGTTGGAAGGTCGAAGGAAATCCTATAAATTTTTGTTTGTTTTTAAAGTAAAACAGAATCGAGGTCATTATTTATAATAAATTAAATTGTTGTTCATTTATAATAAATTAAATTGTTGTTCAAGATGATCACGCGGTTTAATCTGTCTTATTATTATTACTGTTTTATATCTACCTAGAGAGATGTTTCACGTGTAAAGCTTGACTAACCAATTCAAGTTGAACGGTAGCTTTGAATTTCCTAGCAATAAGGCAAATGTTGAATGTAAGGTCGATTACCCTAATAATAAAAAAACCTTGACGTAAGGTTGGTTTCTCTAAGAATCAAATACGTAACCCTGTACATATACGTCATTGACCAAAAAGGCCAAAACTCGTGGGTCATTAACTAAAAACTACCTCTTATTAATTCTTCCTGAGTATTTAGGCAATGTTTTTTTTGAAGTGTTGGTAAAGGGAAAAGTTTATACTGTTCATGGCCACTATCAAATATCTGGTTAAAGTATATTTTTTTTTAAGGCTAAAGCATGTTTTATTTTAAAAATATATATTTTTAAAAAGTTCTTTAAATTAATTTTTTTTATTAAAACAAGATTTTTAAAAGGGGCTAAGTTTTTATTGAGTTTGAATTTAAATTTTTAAATAAAAATATATATTGAGTTTGAATTTAGGATTGAGTTTGAATTTAGGTTTTTAAATGAAAAACCAAAAGTTTAAAGTAAAGCTCAGAAAAAAATACGACTTCAATATAAATTTGGGTTTGAACTCTGGGTTTGAACTTTGCATAAGTTTGGAAAGACTATTTAGGGAAATGTTGATGTAGGATTAATCTCATAACAAGATATTGGCAGAGAGGCCCCAATTTATTTCGAGAAAACCGCCTCAAATAAACGTTTTCATCTGCAAACATCAAAAAGCAAAATAGAATAAGTAAAGCTACCTAATATCGCTTAAAACAAACACAAAAGACAAAATCTTATCTTCAGGTGAAATAAATTAAAAGACACCTCCATAAAGCAGCTTACCTGTACATACCTTACGATAAATAGCTTTTACGGCTTCCTGAAACAGCTTTTACGAAAGCCTGTTTATCCAGACGGGAACGTGTGGAACCAATGCAATTGATACCAAACAACTTGTTTTGACGGCGTCGTAACATGTTTCCATCCCCAAGCAAATATGCGTTTTCTAACGAAGATTATCCTGTTTTTATGAAATAAATCTGTTTTCATTCACGGACGACAACCAAGATCTCGTTTCAGCAGCACTGTATGGAGTCTTGCCATTTTATACCTCTAATAACAACATCAATTGCAGAATTTTATGTTACTTTGACAAACGTCTACTCATCCATGTTGACATGAAAGTAGTGACAGCCCCAAGCAGAACGAAGAAATGGAATTGCTGAATATTATGTACATTTTACAATCCAGTTACTCGCTATATTGTTCATTTGATTGTGAGTTTTAGTTTCTCTGAATATTTCCTTTATCTAAGCAATCAGCCGGATCTTCAAATTCCAAAACCAGCACTCCTCGCATAGTTTAGTTTCCTGTATCAATATGAACAGATCAATATAGACGTTAAGCAAAAAACGGTAATCCGCGCGCCATTCCCAGCTATGTACTGCCGGCCTTGAGGAACGCGTGTTCCTCGCGTTTGGAGGGAAACCGATCGAAGAACAGGGCAAAACCCGACCTTCAGGAAGCTCCAGCATATTCCGCCCTGGTCATATGGCGGAGCCTGCTGGGCTGCGGCTGAAATGACGTCCTCCTTCGCATTTGATGGTTAGAAGGCCGGATGAGCGCCGTGAGCGCCCTCTTCACCCATTCCCCTTCCACGCTACCGATTCTCACCAGCGAATTCGTCATAGCAGACCTCCGCATATGCAATTGAGAATTCGGAGAACCAACGCCAGAAGGAGAGGAATTTTTGTGGAGACGGCAACGGAACGAACCTGGATGGTTAGTGGGCGAACACATGCAAACCCTCTTGGCCCCAACAGAAGGGACGGGTTTCCTGGCGTTCCCGGCCTTGGGCAGAACAGAAAGGCCAGGGGAACGGGCCTGTAGATTCCTCTTGGGCGACACGGATCCATCCAACGCGAAATTTAAAGATGAGGAGGCATAAGACGCAGAACCATAACGGTTGGACGACCGGGACCCGGGGACGGAGAAGTTGAAGGCAGAAGACGACTTGGAAGCGGCGGCAGAAGAAATGTAAGGAGAATGGAAGTGGCGTGTGGGAGAGAGGGAGCGCTGAAGACTAAAGCTGCCCAGGGGCAGAACGCCTGCGCTGGATCTACTTTTCGACTCCATAGCGAGAGGTGTAAACCGAGCAAAGCTGAGTACCTCAATATATAGCTTCAGGGCGACACGCTTACTACCCCTTAAGCGGTATATCGTTGGCACCTGGTTTTCTTTCCATGGCGGTTTCACCCTTTTCTAAGTCGGAGGTCGCGAGGAATGGGAAGATGGGCCCGGCGGAGCCGGTTGTCAACTACAGAGAGAGAGAGAGAGGTTGTCAAATACAATACACTTTCTCTCAATTGCGGATACCGCCAAGCACTTTGAATTTCAAATCTGTGGAAGGCCCCACCTTGGACGGGGTAATCGACGAAGGAAGTCGGCAGCCCTTTCGGAAATAAAATATATATGAATATCGATTCCTAAGATCTGAGAGAACACACCACGATCTAGGCAAACTATTCGCCAAAGTCATTACAGATTATCCTGCTTTTTTGCAGGTGACATTTCTTTTGAGGTTGTTCATACATTTATTAATGAAAATGACGATAGGTTAGGTTAGGTTAGTCATGGCCCCTCGAGGGGCCCTTATCACATGCAGCTCCTTAAGGAATAATTTTATCTAGAAATAAGGTTTTGCATGATTAAGTTTTCAAGAAACAGGTAAATAACGACGAGGTTTGGTATAATAGTATGCTACGCCTGTAAAATTCTGTACGAGCTTTGATCGTGTCGGTTTTAGACTTTAACCTTATCCACAATGGGAAACATCAATATCAATGGACATACTATTTTTTTAACCTAGCAAAGTCATCTAATATTTAAACAACTCATTGTGCCGGAAATGATAAATGATTGTTTCCTTTAGGTGGGTCCTTCATGTATGCATTCATTCATTGACTTCCATCCTTCATATTTCCTCACTCAGAGTAGACTAGGTCTCATTTCCGTATTTTAGAGGTCTAGTCTTTCTCCAAATTTTAGAGTGTTCCTTGCGGATTCATGTGTTCGTATGCGTAACGTTCAAGGAAAAGAAGTCACTAGAGGTCGAATTGCACTTTTATTTAGAATTCACTTCCATTCAGGTGAGGAAATCCACTTCCGTTACCTCCCACGACGGTAAGAGTCAAACTTGATACCGACTTAACTGCCCAAGAAATCAAATTCAGCCAGCCACACCAATCAAAATTGAATTTTGATAGGACTCCTAGGGAAGAACCACGACTGCAACTTGACGGGCACCTCTGCCCGTCACGTTATATTATACTGACGGTCCAATGATTGGAATCCTCATCTGGTTTACAACACGCTAGTAGAAAAGGTATTGCATCTCACATAGCTTAAGCAATCTCAACGATGCTGTTGAGTATTGGATTTAACTCTATGTTTTTAGTATAATTTAAGTAGGTTTTAAGGTATAGTTTTATATAATTTATAATTATTATATTTGTATTTATAAATATTTTGTGTAATTTGATGTAAGCTTTTTATATATTTTTATATTTATTTATGTTAGAATAAATTGTTATTTGGGTTCCCTGCCACAGGGAATGGTAATTTAAGTAGCACTTCATAGTTCAATGCAACTCAGAGATAATAGGGGGGCACTGTATCTGCACCTTGTGGCCTTCATGGCGAACTGTTCAAACAAATAATACAACATATAATGAATAATATAATTAAAATTATATTTTTTAAATATATAATCGGCCCCCTTACCTAAATGAAACACTAACTTTGAGGCTTTGAGGTATCCTATGGAAGAGATTCATTTATTTTTAATAATAAACTTTCAAATCAAAGTTGTATGGATGCATGGGTGCGAGAGAGGTGTGGTTCAATGGTATGGATGCACGGGTGTGAGAGAGGTGTGGTTCAATGGTGGGGCTCTCCTATAGATGTGAGAATATCCTCATTAGATGTTAAAAATAATTAAGTATTATTAAAATAAATTTAATTTAATATATTTTATAAATATTATATTTTTATAGTTATTCACATATTTTTATAAATATATTTAAATAATATTAATTTAAATTAATATATAAAATAAAATTTTATATATAAATATTAATATAAAATAATTTGGATCTGCTTGTTGTGGTGCAGTGGTAAATGCCATGGGTGCTGGTAGAGGCCAACCCAGGTTCCATTCCCCTTGTCTCCATCCTGCAGATATATAGTATAGTTAGGAATGTCCTATGTGCTGGTAGAGGCCGACAAGGCTCCATTTCTCCTATGCCCAAATTGTTGAAAGTGGCACCTCGAAAGGGGTGTTTTCCATTATAAATTAGTTTACCCGGGTGTTGTAGGTGAGTTGGAGAGGAGAGGGTAATCCTCCAAGGGAGGTCTCAGGTTCAAATCTCCACCCTACCAAAAAGCCGAATTGGGTATCCAAAATCCAATTGATAATGTTGGTGCGGGCAGGGGTCGAGTGCGACTCCGGGTGACTTTGACGGTGTAGAACCCCCTGTTTGTGGTCTCTCAAACCAAGGCGACCCCGTAAGGGGTTTTTCGCTAAAAAAAAAAAATATATATATATATATATATATATAAAATAATTTGGAAAATATTGTTTTGTGAAGTATTTAAATATTTTTTGAAATTTTACTTTTAAATTTGATGAATTTAATGTAATTAGTTTATCAACTCTCTTTAAAGTATCAATTATAACAAACTAGTATAATAAAATTAAAAAAAGAAAATTAATATAATAAAAAAATTATAAATAAAATATTTATAACATAAAAAGAAAAAATAATTTTTATATAAGGATAATTTAATAAATAAATAAAGGTTTTAAAAGGGTTGTCCTTTCTCTTTTACATCACCTTAGTCAAATTGAGTTATATGGTTTAATGAACCAAGACCCCTTTGTAAGTAAAAGAATTTTTATTTTGACGCCAACCATTGAATCAAGACCCCTTTGACAAGCAAAATAATTTTTATTATATAAAAAGTGAAATAGTTTTTCACATCTATGAGACCATAGGTCACATGAGATGACCTTCATAAAGGGTGTCATTTATCTAATATGTGTTTATTCAACCAAATTTTGTTGTATAAGTATGATGTATAGTTGTGTCTCCATTGGATTGAACCTCTGACCTCTTATTTAGAGTTCTAAAATTCTACTATTAGGTCCATTAAAGTTTGATAAAAAATTAATTAACTAAATAAAAAAATTAATTAAAATGTTTATTTATATAATATCTATATATTTATTTTTATTTATTTAGTATAAGGGTAATGTTAGGGCAATTTTTTTCAAAAAAAAAAAAGCTCATCTTTCAGGAGCTATATTTTTGTGAAGGGTGGGTTATCGAATTCAGATGATTCTTGGACCAACATGTGCAAAATTTGAAGAGATTTAAAATGAGTGGTCATATGAAGGAATCTTATCAAAATTTAGGGAGATACGACCCTATGAAGTGAATCATCTAAGATAAAAATAATGAGGATTTTTCAAATCGTAAAATTTCAAATATCTTTGCCAATCAAGGTAAGCAAATTGATTGCAGTTTACTTTATTTTTGAAGAAATTTTTTAGAATTATTTGTTGATAGCAAGGAATAGAGGAGATTTGATTTTTTTTAACAGTATAGTTGTTTTTCCCATAACCCTAGGTGCTTTAGTATTTTTTTTGGGTTGAGATCATGGAGTTACTAATTTTCACCAGAAATGATGACATTGATGCTCGAGAATGGTGGATGAAGTTTAGGTCTCAATATTCTAGTGATCATTTCTAGCCAATTCAACTTCTGAAAATTTTAAGAGGAAGCTTACGTTTTGTGGAAAAGTGTTAAAAAGGAAAGGAATTATAATCTCACTTGGAACGAAATGGAGCATGCATTCTTGAGTCAATGGGACCCATATAAAAAGATAGTTTGAAGGTCACAATCAAAGGATATGAAAAATAAATAAAAAGGCTTCAAAGGGAACTAGAAGAAATGAATAAAGAGAATATAACCGAATAAAAATATGTATATAACAATGTGCAAGTTCATGGTTGCATTCAAAAGAAAAAACTTAAGAAGCAAGGATCTAAGGATAAGCAAGAAGCAGTTATGGCATAGAAACAAGTTGAAAAATCAACGAAGGACTCAAAAGTTGAATTTACAATAGCAGCAACAATAGAGTCAATGGAAGAAGTAGCAACAAAGCTCAAAGAAGCCTTGTTAGAAGTGCACAAGGACACTAAAAGAAGGGCATAGAAGAGAATATTGTGAAGAATTTAAAATACATAAACAAATTATTGAAGAATCAAAGAAAATAGAATGTTAGGTCAAGGTTGCAACATATTGACACCACACCACCCTGAGTGGCAACAATCTTGGAGGTATGGCTTAAGGCATCAATATTATAGATCTACATGAAGTCAAAAAGGTATCAAGTATGGTAGTGTTTGGCAAAAAAATATAGTGGTTCTGGATTTCAAAGGGGTGCAATAGCATAAGGGAATAATAGGATCAACCATTCAAAATATCAAAGCATAGCAGCAAAAGCATGGAGCTAACAAAGCAGTTATGGATATTCAAGTGGCATAATGACAACTTGGCATCATTGAAGACCATCGCTAATCATTATTTCACTTGGATGGATGTACAATATTAAAAAATGTCAAGAAGAAGGATGTTGGATATTTGTATGTACAAAAAAAAATTGAAGAAGACCCAAAAAATAAATATCAAGAACTTGTTTTCTTTTTTAAAATGATGTAGGTATCTAGCTATGGCATCTTAATTGAGATGAGAATTGAATATGTTTGTAAGCTCTCAAGCTTTATAGGAGAGAGTTGTTATCTTTCAAGGGTGGGAGACATGAGTACAATCCCTTTTTTCCAAACAAATATTTTTATATATGTATGTATTTTTATTTTATATTCTGATAGATCAACATATTTATGTGTTTAACAATCATCATTTTTCAAAAAAATAATCCTATCCAGCTATTAAGGATTTAATTTTATTACAGTATAATTTTTTTATCTTAAAACAAAAAAGTCTCCAACAATAAGAGGAAATATATATTACATTCTTTTCATTAATTACATGGTAATAGACATGACATAAACATAAGGTTTTACTAAAGAAATTTTTCCATATTGTCCTAGGTCGTGGTAGTAAATTTATTATAAATGACACTATATGGCCATAATAAATGCAGCATTGATTTTATTATTTTTGAAATAAGGATCGATAAAGATAAGGGAAAGCATATCCTTGAGATTTAAAAATTATTATTTTTATTTCGATCTTTACATTTTTTGTTGATTCATACAACCTCAACTTATACCTTCTCATTTTATATTATATTTTTGTGGTCCTATTGAGGTCAATCATGTTATCCCCTCAAGCGATCAATTCACTAGGGTTGTCCTATTTCCCCCTCCTATATGCTATTAGTATCGATGCCTTGGGACACCTTTTGGAGACCACTCACAGTGAGAGCTTCTCAAAGGAATTGCTATCCCTAACCAAAAAGTTGTGATCAACTCCCACTTTGTTGATGACTTCTTGTTATTTCTTCATAATACTCAAGGAGGTGGAAACAATGAGAGGTGCTCCAATTGTATTGTGATGTTTCTAGGTCCAAAGTCAGTGATAGAAAAATTGAATTAATTTTATTTTCTAAAAACCAATCTTGTACCTATGCCCCTCTTGATTGGAAAGTTGTTACCCCTAGGTCCATCATTAGATATTTGGGGATCCCCTTTGGGATTGATGCTTCCCCAAAGGTCATATGAGATTGGATCCTCAATAACGTATAGTGGAAACTTTCTACTTGGCCCACTAGATTTTTATCATTGGCAAGTAAAGTCTAGGTTCTCAACAAGACCTTTTTAGCCTTGCATGTTTATTATTCCTCTTGTTGGCTTTTGATTAAAACTGATTACTAGAAATTTACCTTTATATCAAAATGGTTCCTACAAAGCAAATGGAACTGGGCTTGTTCCTTACCAATTATCCCTTGGAAGATTTGCATCACCCTTAAGGTCCAAGGTAGGCTTGGCATTTCTGATCTTATCAATCAAGGTAAATATTTTATGGCAAAGTGAAAAACTAGAACTTTAATAGGAGGTGAATCTTGGGAAGTTCTCATCGAATATAGGATCTCTATAGCTACCTATAAACACAAATGGATCCATATTCCTTAGCATGACAAAGTTCTCATGACACCTTTTTTTTCCATCAATGGTTCCCCACCTCTTCGTAGGAATTGGACAACTTGGTAAGCCTACAACTATTTAATTCATTGGAAGGTTAACTCCTTGTGAGTTGGTATTTCCATAGCCACTCAACATATGATGGAAACATGTTATCCAAAGATATACTAGCCCCTTAGCCCTTTATAGGGAATATAAGCCTTTGTTCTTGGCAGCCAAAGGGTTTTTTTACTGCTCTTGGATTTTTAGGATGAGTCTTTAGGGAAGTGGTTATCTTGGAAGCAAGCAACATTTTAATATCTCCTTCCTCATTGTAGAGAGACTTTTGAGGAGGTTATCAAGTCTATTACTAGCCTGGTTACTATCAAAATTAATTGCTCTATTATGTTCTCTTAGTTTGATTAGATATGGTGGAACAACTATCCCTTACAAGCCATCCATTCTAAACACTTGTATTCTCACCTAATCCCTTCCTTTGACTTCTCTCCTCAACTTAACAAGAATTGGGACCTTCATCTTTCAAAAAAACTTTTTCTCATTAATAAACTATGGAAAATACCACTTGCTACTTAGGATCTATTGATTGCATGGAGAGTCCTTCAGTGTAAAATCTCTTCTCTTTAACACCTAGAAAATCTCAACCTAACTTTATACTTTTGTGTTGCCTATGAAGAAGTGGAATTTATTAAACATATATTCTGGTTTTGTCCTTCTGTTAAATGAGATTGGGAAGTTTTTGTTAACCTCTCTCACCATTCTTCACTTCTGTTAGCTAGAAAACCTATCTCCTTAGTCTTTTGACTAATTCTAATCATTATAATATGAGTTGGGACTTTTTGAGTCTCGTTGTTACCCAATTTATTTGAAAAGTAAGGTGTAGATTTTTATTTACTAGGGTCTCTAAATACTTGGGATAGGCGTAGCTCCCTCATGCATAACATTCTATTACAGGTAAAGAGGGTTCACAATCAGAACCAAGTTCTTCGACACCTCATCAAGAAGATCCATGACAGGATTTGAATTGTGGAGGTAAACCAAGAACACACAATGAAGGTGGTGCCACCCTAAAGCTCCATTACTAATCATAAGATGCCTACTATGGAGGAGTGACCTTGTGATGTTCCATTCACTGAGGTAGTGGAATGGAATTTGAATCCACCATTAGTCTTAATAAACTCTTGTATAAAGAGTTGATGGTAATAGGTTGGCTATTATTTTGTTTGGCAACAACTCCTAATGTTGTTATGTACTTATGTATTAGTGGTTATAATGTATAGTGAACTATTACCTTGAATAATCAATATAATATGTGTGCCCTATACTAACCCATTTTATGTATAAACTTAAATATTATGTTTTTACTATTTTTTATATTTATGGTAAAATAAAATAAAAAATTAGTTTGGCCTTATAGGGACACCCTAATGGTATGTTTTTGGTGTTTCATCTGGATGACCTGAGTTCAAATCATGGAGAAGGAGACCTCTTGTTACTATGCCTAGGGAGAGTGTGGTCCCTAGTTGTGTCACCCATTGTATTTTGTGTTGCTTTAAAAAATAATAATAATAATTTAGACAACTTACGATACCATAATTATATATGTTACATAGTTTAGTCTCAATATAAGTTTTTTTGATACATAGAGGAATGGACAACTACCTTTACTTTTTAAATAATTGGTCACATTGTCAAGTCGTATTGCCTCCGATCATAGCATCAAATCATGGTGCTACCACTATAACCCCTATCTCGCCTTAGTAAACATGACCCAGAGTGAGGGAGACCCAAATGGCTCAGGGTTGGTACCATCATCATCAATCTGGCACACACTCAACGGAATTTGAACTTAGGTCATACTACTACCTTTACCCAAATTGGGCATACCCCTAAGGTTTGAACTTGGTAAGTGCCCAACATCTTATCAATCCACCTAGCCCTTGGGGATATTTTTTTAATTGAACTTATTCAAGACCTAGGCCAGAATTAAAACTTGACCAACAAGAGAAGACTCTTCTCCATTTTGGGTAGATGCATTTGGTTGCACATTTAGGTAAAACATACGAAGTCAGCTTCTAGAACGGGGGGCTTTAGCTTGAAAAGCGCCTACTGGCTTTCTTAATTCAAAGAGATACTAAACTTAGATTCCAACTCTAGGAAAGATTTGGGTCTTCCTCAAAAAGAAAGGTGGGTGGAAAACATCGAGGGGATTCTAGGAGAAAATCAGCTTCACATGCAAGCTAGGTAAGTTATAAATAAATGTACTTGGCTTTGTCAGGTTTGACAAGATTTTCATGGATTCAACAAGCTGCAGATCGAGTGCTCTTGTACTGCCTTCTCAACTGCTTTACCTTCCAACACTATCTCTCTCCCACTCGACACTCCTATTATTCTTCATATTATGTTTCTTTTGTGTTTAGGGGAAGTAAACAATGAGGAGCATATTAAGTTTGAATAGTTTACTTCGAGGAAAATCAAGTTAACAATCAAAATGTAAACTAAATTTGAGCAAAGCAGTTTAATCCAAAAAATCAAATGAGGAGGATCTTGGACCAGGAGAGAGTTGTCTTGTAGTCTGGGCCTTAAAATCCGAAGATAAATAAAATATCTACTTCAAACTAAAAGTGAGGAGGAAGGAGGAATTTGAAAGAAAAGGTAAAAAAGTTTAAAAAAATGATAAGGATGTTGTTGATGTGGGATTGGGGCATGTAGGTTGCGCATCAAACAAGATCATTGAAGAAATAGTATTTATCTTAGATTTAAGTGTTCAACAGTTCTTTTTAAGGATATCATAATATAGAGGAGGAATATTTTTCTTTGACTCGTTAATATTACAGATAAGGGAAAGAAAAAGCCAACTGAGACCAAACAACTATAAATATTTTTAGTTATTATTATAATATTGTTTTTGTTTTCTCCATCGTCGAGAGTGCTTTCCCTACATTCTACTTGATTGCATATTGGGGCATGTATTAGAGGATGACATATACCCTCCACCATAAATTAGCATGAGTTCATCGTGTGTGATGAATCATATGACTCATTTTTTGCTTGTTTGAGGGTATCAAACCTACCCTTATACATCGAAGCAAGTTTTGCATTACTGAAGAGATATATAGGAACTTATTCCAAAAATAATGCATAAATAAATAACTTAGAAGAAATGACACCACACAATGCACATATGACACACAAGATTTACCCTGGTTCACCCGATGTGGGCTACTCCAGCAAAAACAAGAGCCACTCCTCGATATTATTATTTTTCTTTCTTGCCCAAAAATGGGACATTACAATAAAATATAAAGAAAACTCTCACAACCCTAAACCACTATGTGATATTAGAATACAATGGGCACAATACCATGGGCTAAACAACCCACACCCACCAACCACACACCAACCGTGGTAATCCCGGCAATTGCTCTGGAAAAAGGGGGAAAAAAATTGGAGGAAAAAAGATTGCTTGTGGTTTCCTTTTTGAAAGTGGTTGGTTGAATGCTTCAAGGTTTTTTGAATTAAGAGTTGTGTTTAAACCTTGTGTTATAAGCATAGTGGTTGAAGCCCATTGGTTGTGAAAGAACTTGAGTTAGAAAAGAACATGAGTATCATTGTTATGTGAGATTTGTGGTTGAGCATTGTTGGAAACATTTGAGTTGGTTGATACATACTTGGACTAGGGTTATGTGAGAAAGAGTTGTCCCTTGTGATGATTGGTTGAGTTGAGATTAAGGTTAGAACATATTGAGTATCTAACAATTCTCTTTATGGTTCTATAAGACTTGAGTTGAGTTGAGGTTGACTTGAATTGAGTTGAGGTTGATTTGAGTTGAGATTGAGATTAGAACATATTGAGTCTCTAACAATTCTCTTTATGCTTCTATGAGTTGATTTGAGTTGAGTTGATATTGATTTGAGTTGAGTTGAGTTGAGATTGAGATTAGAACATATTGAGTCTCTAACAATTCTCTTTATGCTTCTATGAGTTGATTTGATTTGATTTGAGTTGAGATTGAGATTAGAACATATTGAGTCTCTAAAAATTCTCTTTATGCTTCTATGAGTTGAGTTGAGTTGAGAGCATTGTGGATCATTGTTGTCATTCATTGAAGAGTACATTGCCATTCATTGTTGAGTTCATCATTGAGCTTTGCCTTGATAGATTTGTGGATGAGATTTGAGTGCTACTTGAGCATGATTGGTTGAGACTTTGAGAAGGCATTTGGGATAGTTTTGTGGGCAGATTTGTGGACAGATTTGGGACAATTTTGGACAAGTTCTTAGTGAGCTTGTTGGAGCATATTTGAGCAAGTTCTTGGTGAGCTTGCTAGAGCAAATTTGGACAAGTTCTTAGTGAGCTTATTTTTAAGCATATTTGGGCAAGTTCTTGGTGAGCTTGCTATAGCAGTTTTGGGCAAGTTCTTGGTGAGCTTGCTTGAGCAATTTTGGACAAGTTCTGTGTGAGCTTGTTAAGTAGGTTTTGTGTGAGCCTATTGAGAAGGTTCTTAGTGAGCCTATTGACAGAGCTTTGGAGGTGACAGAGTACAGAGGACAAAGTCTCAGTGGATAGAGATCCAGTAGCCAACACAGTTGAAGACAGATCTGAGTGAGGAGTCTTCAAGTGGAGAGAGGTCCACCAATCAGTGCAACAGAGAGACAAAGTCTTCTAGAAGATCACATAGCCAGAGCAGAAGGGGAAAGAGTTCTCCTGTGGAAGAGATCCATGAACTTGATATTAGGGGATCAACATCTCCTTTGGATAGAGATCCATAAACATTGTAATTGGGAGTGATTCCCAAAGAGATTGATTGAGAAAGTTTTAGTAAAATATTTTCTCCGTGGAGTAGCCCACATTGGGTGAACCACGTAAATTGTGGTGTCTCTATTGTGTATGGTATTTTATGCATTGCTTTGATTAATGCTATTGATATTGCTATCTTTACACAACATAATATTGAATTGGAAGAAAAAGTAAAAAGTGGTCTTATACTGTTCACCCCCCTCTTAGTATAAGCTTGTGTTCTTCAATTGGTATCAGAGCGGGTTCCTTCAAAAAGGCTAACAACTTGAGGGAATATTCTACAAGAACACACATGGCAAAGAAAGGCAAAAGAAGAACCATGAGATCTAAGAAGAAAAATGAATCCGATCTTGAAGCTCTAAGAAGGGAAGAAGAAAAATTAGTAAGATGTCTTGAGTGTGGTAAGCTTGGTCACGGGGCATTTTATTGTCCACAAAATGGGTATAGCAGTAATAGAGAGGAAATGGAACTTGACTGGATTTTCAAAGATATTGTTGCTCAAAAGGCAGCATTCAAGGTTTCAAAAGAAGAATATTCTACTTGTGGTCAACTCGATCATGTCTCAGGTTACTTGCAATGGCTTCAGTGATAGTGAAGATGAAATGGAACTCAAGGAAGACAGGCACAATCAAAATAGTGAAGATGAATGCAAGAATAAAAAAGAAAAGGAAAACATGTATGAACAAGGGAGACATGACAAGAAGAGCTTGTATATGGAAGAAGCAATCAGTGCTTCTAGAAGCAATAATGAAAGTCTCTCAGTCAATGAAAAAGAAGAAGCTCCTACTAAAGATCAAAAGCAGGAATCTCAAGTAAGAATTTATCATGAAGAGGAAAACAAGCACAATTATGATCATGAAGAAAAGAAAGTGTCAGAACAAGATTTTGAAGAAATAAAAAGAGAAAACTCAAGACTAAAGGCTCAAGCACAAGAGTATGAGAATATGAAGGCAAAGCTCCTACAAGATCTCATTGATCTAAAAATCACGGTTGAAGAGACAAAGAAAATTGAAGAAGATATGCTTGAACAATTAAAGGTAAGGAAGCAAGAATGTGAAATATTAGAACATGAAGTTGTTTCCTTAAGGTTGGAAGTGAAAGACTCCAAGGATAAGTTGCACAAGTTTTGGAAAGGTTTCAAAGCACCAAAGGTCCCATATTTCAGGTTTGAGGAATCACACTCAAAAGGAAAGGAAGTTCTAAAAGATGAAAGCAAAGAAGCACCTAAGATTTGTAAGGAAAGCTCCAAAGTTCCTATGGCTCCAAATATTCAGTTTGGATCTTGTTTTGAGATAGGTGAATCAAGCTCAAAGGGAAAAGAAATTCTTGAAGAGAAAGGCAAGGAAGAGGTTTTAGATGCTACAAAGAAGGTTCAAGAATGCAATGCACAAGTTGAAGATGATCATAAGGATAATGGTCAAGAAAGGATCCATGGATCAAAGAAGTTTGATTTTGCTAGAAGAAACTTCAAGGGAAGAAGGTATGGTTTTCAGGGACATTGCTTCTCATGCAACAAGATTGGTCATAGAGCTTTTCAGTGCAAAGGAAATGAGCAACATGGTTTTGGTTTTAGAGCTACACAATTCAGAAGTCATGGTCATAATGGTCATGAAAATAGAGCTTCACAATATAGGGTTCAGGAAAGGAATGGATATGGAAATTATTTCAAGAATAATTTCAGGACATGGGCACCAACCAAAGGCTACAATATCAAGTGTTTTAATTGCAATAAATTTGGGCATATTGCAAGATGGTGTAGGACTCAATTCCAAACAGATCCAAGGCAAGAAGGTCAAGCAGTTTCAAGACAAGAAGGTCAAACAGGTTCAAAACAAGAAGAGCAAGGAACTCATCGAGAAAAGGATATCAGAAATATGTGGAAGGAAGTTGATAGAGGAAAGAAACAAAGTGATATGGGAGTAAAAGTACTCCCACCCCAAAATTAATCACCTCAAAAGAGAAGGGGGTGAGGGGGGCTAAGCTTAAGAGTCATATCTTTTAGCCCCATAGGTGTCCCTTTTGCCATTGATGTCAAAGGGGGAGATATTTGAGTAAGGGAGAGAGCATTGAGTTAGGGGGAGTAGCCTCCAAAGATATTATTGAGTGAGGGGGAGCAACTTTGATTCTGAGAGATGGTTTTTGCAGTGATTGTGGTTTTTGCTTTAGAGGTGTTGCCATCAATGACAAAGGGGGATATTGTTGGAAATTTGAGTTAATTTGAGGTATTTTATGTTTTCATTAATGTCACATGGATCATTGATGTCACATGGATCACATTTGGTTTTGGTGGTCAAAATATTTCATAAATAAGCATTTATGATATTTTGGAAAGCATGGCTATTTATAGGTTTTTTATGAAAACCAAGGTAGGCAAAATAAAAGGTTTTATTTAAAACCATGGTGGGCTTATGTGGAAAGGGCTTTTCTTAAAAGCCAAGGTGGAATTTTGTTTCATCGAAAAAGGACCTCCGATGATGAAGATATTAAAGTTTAAAGTTTAAGTTTAAATTAATGGAGGGCCGACCTATGTGCAATTAATGGAGGTTGGCATATATATATATATATAAAAAAAAAAAAAAAAAAAATATATATATATATATATATGTAAAGGTTTCAATTTATTTCAGAAAAGGGGCATATTATATATCGTCGGAAAGCTTATTTCGAGGGCTATTTGAATAACTTATTTAGAAGGAGAAATAAGGTGTGTGTAAAGAGATATTTCTGATTTTGCAAAGGGGTTCCAAAAGTGAAGTTTGCCTTGTTCTTTTTCAAGAGGAGTAATTCTTTCATGAGGTGACAAGGTATGCAATATTGTGATTTATTTTATTTTATGGTATAAGTGGTTTTGGGAGTGAAAAGGTTATGCAATGTTTTGATTTATTTTATTTTATGGTACAAGTGGTTTTAGGAGAGATAAGGAAGTTGTGCAATTAAAGGCCTTGGTGATGATTATTGAAAAGTGGAGTAATGTTGATTATTTTGTGATCTACTAACCCTTGTGAAGATTGGCAAAAGAATTTTGTGATTGTGGCAGATTTACAAGAGGTTTTTTCATCTTCATAAAAGGTATGGGCACATTCTCCTATTGATTGTTTATGGTGGTTGATTTCTGAAATATCATTGGAGGGAAAATGATTGTTTGTGGTTTCCTTTTCGAAAGTGGTTGGTTGAATGCTTCAAGGTTTTCTGAATTGAGAGTTGTGTTTAAACCTTGTGTTATAAGCATAGTGGTTGAAGCCCATTGGTTGTGAAAGAACTTGAGTTAGAAAAGAACATGAGTATCATTGTTATGTGAGATTTGTGGTTGAGCATTGTTGGAAACATTTGAGTTGGTTGATACATACTTGGACTAGGGTTGTGTGAGAAAGAGTTGTCCCTTGTGATGATTGGTTGAGTTGAGATTAAGGTTAGAACATATTGAGTATCTAACAATTCTCTTTATGGTTCTATAATACTTGAGTTGAGTTGAGTTGAGGTTGACTTGAATTGAGTTGAGGTTGATTTGAGTTGAGATTGAGATTAGAACATATTGAGTCTCTAACAATTCTCTTTATGCTTCTATGAGTTGATTTGAGTTGAGTTGAGTTGAGATTGAGATTAGAACATATTGAGTCTCTAACAATTCTCTTTATGCTTCTATGAGTTGATTTGAGTTGAGTTGAGTTGAGATTGAGATTAGAACATATTGAGTCTCTAACAATTCTCTTTATGCTTCTATGAGTTGAGTTGAGTTGAGAGCATTGTGGATCATTGTTGTCATTCATTGAAGAGTACATTGCCATTCATTGTTGAGTTCATCATTGAGCTTTGCCTTGATATATTTGTGGATGAGATTTGAGTGCTACTTGAGCATGATTGGTTGAGACTTTGAGAAGGCATTTGGGACAATTTTATGGGTAGATTTGTGGATAGATTTGGGATAGATTTTGGACAAGTTCTTAGTGAGCTTGTTGGAGCATATTTGGGCAAGTTCTTGGTGAGCTTGCTAGAGCAGATTTGGACAAGTTCTTAGTGATCTTGTTGGAGTATATTTGGGCAAGTTCTTGGTGAGCTTGCTATAGCATTTGGGCAAGTTCTTGGTGAGCTTGCTAGAGCAATATTGGACAAGTTCTATGTGAGCTTGTTAAGCAGGTTCTGTGTGAGCCTATTGAGCAGGTTCTTAGTGAGCCTATTGACAGAGCTTTGGAGGTGATAGAGTACAGAGGATAGAGTCTCAATGGATAGAGATCCAATAGCCAACACAGTTGAAGACAGATCTGAGTGAGGAGTCTTCAAGTGGAGAGAGGTCCACTAGTCAGTGCAGTAGAGAGACAGAGTCTTCTAGAAGATCACATAGCCAAAGTAGAAGGGGAAAGAGTTCTCCTGTGGAAGAGATCCACGAACTTGAGATTAGGGGATCAACATCTCCTTTGGACAGAGATCCATAAACATTGTAATTGGGAGTGATTCCCAAAGAGATTGATTGAGAAAGTTTTAGTAAAATATTTTCTCCGTGGAGTAGCCCACATTGGGTGAACCACGTAAATTGTGGTGTCTCTATTGTGTATGGTAGTTTATGCATTGCTTTGATTACTTCTATTGATACTGCTATATATACACAACATAATATTGAATTGGAAGAAAAAGTAAAAAGTGGTCTTATATTGTTCACCCCCCACTCTCAGTATAAGCTTGTGTTCTTCACTCGAGGTCTCCCTTGTTGATTTTTCTAATAATTTAGAGTCATCAACAAATTATAGGTGAGTATTTGGTTTAGATCTAGTTGCTATTATTATTCCCTCCAAACCTCTGGTGTCCCTATCCTTAGCCATTGTTCTATACAAACATTCAACTCGTATGATGAACAAGTATGGGGATCAGGGGTCTCTCTACTTGATACCTCTAGAAGTTGTAAATAGGTGGGTAGAAGATCCATTTACTAGAATCGAATAGGATATCGATGAAATAAATACCTTGATCCATTATACCCAACCATCCTAGAATCCAAATTATCTCATCATGTTTAGGAGGAAGTTCCAATCAACTCTATCATATATTTTGGATAAGTCTAACCTAATAAAAATGGAGGGTATTTTCTAAACTTGCATAGAGTGGATGGCCTCTTGAGCTAATATTATCTCATCCAAGATCTGTCTTCCTTCCACAAAACCAAAATGTTTCAAAAAAATAATTTTGTGAAGAAGAGGTTTGACCCTTTTTGCCATGATCTTAGTGATAATTTTGTATAGGACATTACAAAGGGCAATTGATCTGTAACCAAATATGTGGTCAAACTCTTGGATTTTCATAACCAATGCTATATATCTTGTTCACCTCTTTGAGCACCACTTTGGCTATCTTAGTCTCTTCTACTTCCAATATTTCTTCCTTAAGGATATCCTAGAATTCTTGGTAGAATTCTATGGGAAATCATCTAGGCTTGGATATTTGCCTTTCCACATATTGAAAACAACATGTTGTAGTTATTTGGAAATAATTAGGGCAATCAATACAAGAGGCTCTCACAGCTAGGATATCCCAATCTAAGTGCAGTGGCAATCCTGCAACAATAGATTGAGGAGGGTAGGAAGGTGAAAAAATGGGACATCTAGGGTTATATCAGGCAACTCAAAAAATACAATAGATACAAACATGCTCTCGAGATGGAAATGGGAAATGAGGAAATGGCAGGTGAAATCATGAATGCTTTGTAATTTGTAGCAACCATTACTAACAAAGATAAAAACTCGAGAAATAAAAACTCATACTCACATCCATTCTATCCAAGAATCATGTTTAGAATGCTAAGACTTTCATTGATCTGACTGTGTTGGATAACATGTCGTTGGTGGTGTCGAGGAAATTAATGCAATTATTTATGGAGGACTTGAGCAATATGGATCTTAAAGTGTATAAGGAGATATTGCAATATGTAGTGGATCACACTCAAGCTAGAGTTGTTTCTTTCGAAGAACAAGCCAACAATATCATGTCTGGTAGCAATATCAAAATCGATAGGAGTTGTAGTCTTGATGGCATCGAAAATGGTGAGGCAGAGTCAAATAGTACAAAAAATATTTAATATGTTGATGTTTTGGGCTTAGAGGATAAGGAAAAATAATCTTGGTCTCAAGTGGTGTTGGGAAATCCTTTTTCCCCAAAGATCAAGTTTGATCTACTTCCAAAAAAGGGGTCAATTTTTTATTTTGGATGACCTAGTTAATATGGCCATTGAACAAGGTTCCCATCACTTGGTAGGAAGATTTATGGGGGTTAGACCTGACCTGTATGTGATCAAAATTGGGCTTTTTCTAGGTGGAGGTAAAATGGTCATATGGAGATTATCGCCCTCTCTTGTGTTTTTTATGGTTAAGTTGAACTGTTCTGCTGATTTAGAGAGAATTTTATGGGGGTTTGGTTCTTTGGAAGGCGTGGCATTTTCCTGAGGATATGGAGACTTGATTTCAATTCGAAGACCCAAAAAAATTTGCAGACCCCAGTTTGGGTGAGATTACCAGATCTCCCCTTTCACTACTAGAATAAGAAGGTTTTTGCTAGTATTGCTATGTAAATGGGTCATCTGGTTGTTATGGATCTGAACATCAAGTCCAAATCTCACCTTGTCTATGCTAGGACATGTGTTAATATGGAGTTGGGGGAAACTTTACTAGATTTTATTCAGTTGGTTTTGATATTGGGTGTTTGGAATCAACCTTTAGAATATGAGAATCCCCCTATTAAATGTGGGGTTTGTAAGAAATTAGGGCACTTGACTCGGGCATGCCCAAACTAAAAGCCTCCTTCCCAAGGTCATAAATTTTGGTAATAAAATCAAATTGAAGAAGAGGGTTCCAAGAAGAAAGATATATTTGAAGCTAAAAACCCTGAGAGTGAAAATCAAAAGACCTCATCCTTAGAGGGTTCTATAAAGGAAGATATCTTGGAAGATGATATCCCTGAAAATGAAGTAAGTAAAGCTAATATGCATAAGGATTCTTCCTTTGAGAATCAAGTTATGGCATATAAGATGAAGGTATGTGATATTTTACCCTCCTCACAAATGAATATTGTTCTTTCTCCAAATTCCTTTGATATGCTTCAAGAGATTACTTTTGGAGATGAAGATAATGGTATCTTGGAAAAGGCGGATGATGGAAATATTCAATTAGAAAATGAGAAAGATGAAGATGAGCATAACCAAATAGTTTTGAAAAAGTGGGTAGATCAAATAACAAATAACCTAGAAAATTTAGTTGATTCGAAAAAAGCTGCATAAACTCCAAAAACCAGACATCAAAAGAAGTTAGAAATTGATGTGGGTATTTTTAAATCTCAGGGGAGACCTTCTAATAGGAAAATAGGAAAAAAAGAGACAGAGATAGATATTGCCAATGGAATCCAAACAGTAATAGCCTTGGACAGGAGAAGTAAAAAGGTGCATAAGGAAGGAGGAAAAAGGTTTTAATACAAGCCATATCAAGTTTAAGAACATAGCTCTACCTATCCTCTATGGTGTTATAGGATTTTAATCTAGTTGCTTATGGATGTTTTGCTCTTTTGGGTTCTTATTCGGTTTTGTCTTGGGAGACCATTTCACTTTGTGGTATGTTGCACTTCGAAAGATTTTAGTTTTATGGGTTGTCTTGTTTATGATGTCCCAATTTTAAGATTGTTAGTATATTTGTAGGTGTTTTCTTGTAAAAGGGTTGGTTCCCCTTTCAAAACTCCTTCTTCCACCCTAATCAAAATAAATAATTGGGGTAGTCAAAGTTACATTATCTTCCTCTATTATGAGATAAGGAATCTCTTAGATTACTTTTTGTTGTACCTCTTATTTTAGTGGTTCGACATTAAAGAGTTGGTCAAAGGATTCTCTTGCTATATTTTTCATCCCATCCCATGTGTGTATTGAATCACCTGCAACTGTATTTAGGGAAAATATGAAATTGTCCAACCACCTTGCTAGGAGATATTTATGGAAGAAGCTAGTATTCCTATCTCCCTCATGGAGCCATTGGATCCTATATTTATGTTTCCATAGGATCTCTTCTCTTTTTTCACATTCCTCTATTTGAGCAATAAGCCTAGCATCTCCTTGCTTCGGATCTCAAAAGTGCCATTTGTTCGTATTTGGTCATTGAGGTCCTCAAGTTTGGTTAAGATATGTTGTTTCTTTTCCTTTGTCACCAAACTCCTCCTAGTTCCATGTTCTCAATTTGGACTTGAGGTATTGAAACCTCCTAACAAAATTGTACATCTTCGTTCTATGCCTGGGTTTACCCTCCTGTCTCAATTGCTAGACCTTATCTCGAAACCACATTAGTTAAAATCTAAAAGGAACACAATTGGATTTTGTCTTCCACACTTCCACCAAAACCGACCAATGATCTGATCTTGCATTATTCAACGTTTGTGCTCTTGGAATATATCCATTATTCAGAAACTTTTTTGATAACAAAAAACTATCTAGTCTTTCTAGAATACATGTTGGGTCATGCCTTTTATTAAACCAGGTCATCATATGATTGTTTGGTTTAATGTATACTAGATGAAGAGATATAATACACTCTATCATGTGGTCATATATTGTCTAGAGTGTGATTTCCCCCTAACTTCTCTTCCAATGTGAGGATGGTGTTGAAATCACCACCTATAAGAGGCCAAGCTCTAGGAAAATCACCAATAATATAATCTACATTCCTCCATTGTTTTCATTTTTCATCCAAGCTGATAGGATAGTATACATTGAGATAACCAATGTTGAGAAGAATGTCTACTTTGGGCCAATAAAACTAGAATCCCCCAACTTCCCATTGTTTGGTGTTTCACTATCTCTTTCGTATCCCAAAGATAAGCCACTCCTCCAAAAGCTCCTTAGGAGCTTAGGGATTTAACTCTACACTAGGCCAAATATTATTGGTAAAAATTTGTATCTCTTTTGTTGACACTCTCATTTCTTAAATGAAAACCATTTGTGGATAATGTTGTTAAATCATTAATTTTACTTCATCATGCTTTACCAGGATACCCTTAAACCCTCGAACATTCCAAGTGATATTCTTTAATGTATGTGTTGATATTTTATTTCAAAGATTTCATGATTTCAAAGTATTCATTTTGTGTAAATTCTTTATGTAACCTCCTAATGGCCTTCAATAAAGGTTCTGCTAGTGGTCATTCATTTGTCAAACATATCACATAATGAACTATCAAGTTACATTATTGTCCATGTAAAATATCCTACTTCATAGAGATCTATTATCCAAAATGAGGATTAAGATATCTATTGGACTATAGAAAGATCTATTAAATTTGAAAAAAATAAAACTATACACCATTAGATAAATAATTTCTTCCCTATAACTTGACTTTAAAAAAATCTATGACTAATAAGATGCCACTTTTTTTTTGTTAGTGTGAGCAACCCCTATGATCGATGCTTAAGGCTGAGCATTTCCATCCCAGCCATGAGGATTTAGATATCTATTATCCAAAATGAGGATTTAGATATCTATTGGACTAAAAAAATATCTATTAAATTTGAAAAAAATAAAACTATACACCATTAGATAAATAATTTCTTCCATATAACCTGATTAAAAAAAAACCTATGACTAATAAGATGCCACTTTTTTTTAGTTATTGTGATAAACCCATACGATTGATGCTTAGGGTGAGCATTCCCATCCCAGTCATGACCCCTCATAAGGTCGATATCTAAACTTATCAATAGAGTATTAACACACAACCACACACATGCTATGGTTTGAACCTTTGACCTCCCAAAAAATAGCCAAATCCCAAACCGTTGCGCTATCTTCCTCAGGACAAAACTCTTGGGTAGAGAGAAAACCTCCAGAGCCACTCCTAGGTGGTTGATAGTATCGTCCATCCAAGTATACCACTATTTAGAAGGAATCCATAGGAGATTTTTTTATCTACAAAGATAGTATAGATACAGTACGGGGGTGGGGGTGGATTGAACACTAGACCTC
This sequence comes from Wollemia nobilis, assembly GCA_028583015.1. Taxonomy (NCBI): domain Eukaryota; kingdom Viridiplantae; phylum Streptophyta; class Pinopsida; order Araucariales; family Araucariaceae; genus Wollemia; species Wollemia nobilis. Next base: position 2,222,732 of record JAQPPZ010003577.1, read on the forward strand.
CAATTAATTAGTGTTAGTACAGGTATGGGGAGTGGTTTGAACACTGAATACGATCGATGCTTAGGGTTGAGCCTTCCCATCCCAGCCATGACCCCTTGTAAGGTCGATAGCTAAACTTATCAATAGAGGATTAACACACAACCACACACATGCTGCAATTTGAACCTTGGACCTCCCAAAAAAGAGCCAAACCCCAAACTGTTGTGCTATCCTCCTCAGGAAAAAAATCTTGGGTAGAGAGAACACCTCCAGAGCCACTCCTAGGTGGCTGATAGTATCATCCATACGAGTATACCACTATTTAGAAGGAAGCCATACGATATTTTTATCTACAAAGATAGTACAGAGATAGTACAGGGGTGGGGGGTGGTTTGAACACTGGACCTCAAATTTATTAGTGTCAGTATAAGGGCGGGGAGTGGTTTGAACACTGGCTACGATCGATGCTTAAGGCTGAGCATTCCCATCCCAGCCATGACCCCTCGTAAGGTTGATTGCTAAACTTATCAATAGAGTATTAAAACACAGTCACAGACATGTTGCGGTTTGAATCTTGGACCTCCCGAAAAAGAGCCAAACCCCAAACCGTTACGCTATCCTCCTTAGGATAAAATTCTTGGGAAGAGATAAAACCTCTAGAGCCACTCCTAGGTGGTTGATAGTATCATCCATCCGAGTATACCACTATTTATAAGGAAGCCATAAGAGATTTTTTTTTTTGTAAAGATAGTACATGATTGGGGGTGGTTTGAACACTGGACCTCCAATTTATTAGTGTCAGTACAAGGATGGGGAGTGGTTTGAACATTGGCTACGATCGATGCTTAGGACTGAGCATTCCCATCCCAGTCATGACCCCTCGTAAGGTTGATAACTAAACTTATCAATAGAGGATTAACACATAACCATACACATGCTACGGTTTGAACCTTGGACCTCCCAAAAAAGAGCCAAACCCCAAACCGTTGCGCTATCCTCCTTAGGACAAAAATCTTGGGTAGAGAGAAAACCTCCAGATCCACTCCTAGTGGCTGATTATTTATAAGGAAGCCATAGGAGATTTTTTTATCTGCAAAGATAATACAGAGATAGTACAGGGGTGGGGAGGTTTAAACATTGGATCTCTAATTTATTAGTATCAGTACAGGGATGGGGTGTGGTTTGAACACTGGCTACGATCGATGCTTAAGGCTGAGAATTCCCATACCAACCATGACCCCTTGTAAGATCGATAACTAAACTTATCAATAGAGGATTAACACAGCCACACACATGCTGCAGTTTGAACCTTAGACCTCCCGAAAAAGAGCCAAACCCCAAATCGTTGCGCTATCCTCCTCAGGACAAAACTCTTGGGTAGAGAGAAAACCTCGAGAGCCACTCCTAGGTGGCTGATAGTATCATCCATCCGAGTATACCACTATTTAGAAGGAAGCCATAGGAGATTTTTTTATCTGCAAAGATAGTACAGGGATGGGGGATGGTTTGAACATTGGACCTCCAATTTATTAGTGTCAGTACAGGGATGGGGAGTGGTTTGAACACTGGACCTCCAATTTATTAGTGTCAGGGCTATGTCTCGAAAACCAACTCTACTTCAAATACGCATAGGGGGTGGTTCGAACACTAGACCTCTTATTTATTAGTGTTGGGACTATGTTTAAGAAACCTTCAAAGATGCATAGAGGGTGGTTCGAACACTAGACCTCTTATTTATTCGTATCGAGACCATGTTTAAGAAACCAACAATGCTACAACGATGAACTTAAACTCTTAAGTAAACATAAAACATCTAAAACCACTCTTAAATGACTAACAATACAACTTACTTCATATCTTATTGGATGGTGGAAGAAGGGTAATTACTAAGCGAAGTAACCCAAAAAGGCCTTGAGCATTAATCTAATTATTAGCATCTTGAGCTCGACGATTGAAGAATTTCTATTGGATTTCTATGTGAATTTTTCTTTGTTTTAAAAAAATAGAGTCCATTATTTTTAATAAATTAAATTGTTGTTCACTATGATCACGCGAGTTTAATCTGTAGTGATTTTTGGGTTAAATAATAATATTATTACTATTTTTTTTGAAAAAATATTGCTTATATTAATACAAAAAAATCAAAATACAAGACATCGCAATAGATTACAAAAATCTGCTCAAGGACATCCAACCATCTGACTTGTCCTAAGCAAAGCAGTCTTTGATATCTTTGATTATAATCATCTTAAAGGCTCTATTAGAACTAAATATCTATAAAAAAATTGGACACAATCCCAGAAGCAGGAATAACTTCGTCTTGAAAAACTAAATTGCATCTCACCTTCCAAATAGCATGCAAAGTCGCTGCTCTGATAACAGTCCACACCCCCCTAAGATGTTGAGAGAAGCCAAAGGCATCTCCCAAGAGAACCAATTTCCAACTCCACCTATCACCTAGGATAGGATAATAGGTCCACTTCAATCTTTTCCAAACATTCCTTGCTACACTACAATCCCAAAAGATATGTTTAATAGTTTTTTTTCTGCCACAACTACTGCAGAGGTCTGAGATATTCATCCACCTTGCCAACCTTACCTTGCAATGGATACCTTGGAAAATAAGCAACCAAAGAAAAACCTTGAGTTGAGCAGATAATTTGAATTTCCAAACCTACTTTAGCCTCTTCTTCCACTTCTCTAGACAGACAATGTCCCAGCATCTATTTAATAGGATATGCAAAGAAGTCTTATGCAATAGATTTTTATAAATCTTAGTGTATTTGTAAGAAATTATGCTCCCCTAAAATTTCCACCTCTAGTCATGCCAAATAGGGCCAGGAAAACCACCATTTAACTTATATTATTGTTCAGGGGGAAGAAGAGAATGAATCTGAACAATAACATCCTTGTTAGAAGCTTTCAACTTAAACTTATTGTAAAGATCCTCCCACTTAATCCAATCAACGGCTCATGAATCCCACAAATATGCCCATTTCTTAATTCCCCTCTTAACCAACCTCTTGCATCTAAGACGAGGAAGGTTCGAGGCATACACCCCATTGTTTTTCCATAACCAAATAGACCTATATGCAAGAACCCAACCTCTACGCTCTTCCATAGAGGCCCAATTAATTGTAGAGCCAACTGTCTTCCATGCATCCCAGATCCTCTTAATAAGGATACAACCCCGTATTTTAAATTGAACAGGATGACCCACAATATCCTTAATATGAAAATCTCCCTTAACACCATCAACATGAAGACAATTTTGAATTCTATATCTCAAGAGCCTTTGCCAAGGATCATCCCCTTCCAATGCTCTGACCACCCATTTGGCTTCCAACACCTTACCCTGCATTTGAATGTCCAAAAGACCCAAACCATCCTCCTCCTTAGGAATAATGCAATAGTTCCAAGAGATAGAGGACATTCTCTTGGATCCATCGAAATTAGACCAGAGAAAGCCTCTAATAAGCCTTTCCAATATTCCAAACTGAGAAGCATTGGGCAGCCAACACGAATAATAATAAAGATGACATATTTTTCCAACAATAATTATTCTACCAGCAAAGGCTATGAGCTTATTTTTCTAGAACTGAATATTCTTTGCAAATCTCTCAAGACACCAATCCCACATGCCCTTCAAAGAAAGGGCCTTGACAAACAAGATTCCAATGTATCTAATAATTTTTCCATCCTTCACCCGCTGCCAACCAAGAGATAAATTATCTGGAAGAGTGTCATTGCCAATAAGCTAATAGTCAAATTTTTATTCACTAATGATGGCTCTAGAGGCTTTGTAAAACTGATCCAAGCAACCTTTGAAATTTTGCAGTGACAAGGCATCTAACTGAAAAGAAAGAAGGGAATCATTTGCAAAATGATTATTCATAATAGGACCTTTAGGAGTATCAATACCTTTGATTAAAATCGCACCTCTCTTAGATTCCAAGATATAACCCAAAGCATCAGCAATGATAACAAACAAAAGGGGATCAAGAGGGAACCCTTGTCTAATGGACTTGAAAAGACTTATTTGATTAGTGAGCTTACCGTTAACTACAACTTGAGCAGAGTTATAGGCGAATAAGACCTTGATTTTATCCACTACCCGTTTGCTGAAGCCAAGCCATTTCATCATACTAAAAATAAACGACCAATCCACCCGATCATAGGCTTTGTCAAATTCAATCTTAAGCATAATGGCTTTCTGCCCACTTTCTTGTGCCTATTCCAAAGTCTCCCAAGCATTCAGGACCGTATCAAGAATGAACCTGCCCTTGATAAAACTTGTTTGCTCCCGTATAACAATCCCAGCAGCAACATCTCTGAAGCGAAGAGCCAACGCCTTAGCCACAATCTTATAGGAAACATTTAAAAGAGTGATAGGTCTCCATCCCCCCATAGTATCTTTCATGTTAGCCTTCGAGGTAAGCTTAATCAGATCTTGATTAAGCATATCAGAAAAGGAGCCTTTCTCAAACACTTCATGAATCATCTTAGCATAGTCATTACCCTTAGTATTCCAAAAAACTTTATAGAATTCAATACGAATGCCATCAGGGCCCGAAGATTTACCATCCTTTATTTTCTTAAGCGCTTCAAACAATTCATCCTTTAAAAAGAAATCAGCTAGACGGTCATTTTCATAACTATATACCTTCTTAGGAACACACTTCTTAAACTCTTCTTTAGCCTCCAAAACCTCAGGACTCAAAGGATAAACGAAAAATATCTTACAAAAATGATCTTCAACAACGGATCAGATGCTATCATCATCTTCCACCAATATATCATTAGCAGTGTGAAGAGTAGTGATTCTCTCAGCAACAAAATTTCTTTTTAATGTGACCGAAGAAAAACTAAGATGGGGCATATCCTTTCTGAAGCCAATGAATCTTGCTTCTAATATAGGCACCTCTGCTAACGTAATCCTCATAGCACCTGATTTCATGTTCACACTTAGCTGATTTCTCCTAAAGTCAAAAATTAAAAGAATCACCTTCAAGGTCTCTTCAGGCTACCTCCAAGTCCTTCTTGAGCTATTTTAATCTTCTCTTCCTTCTCCTAGAAACCAATTTGCCCCAACGCCTCAAAAATTTGATAGTTCCCTTTATGGCCGCTTCCCACCAACCAATCCAGCCAAATCCAACCGATTGTGGCTTCAAATTCCAAACACAATGAATCAGGTCCCTGCAGGCTTTAGAATCAAGATGAGAAACATTAAGTTTGAAGGTAAGTTTTGTATCCACCACAACAACTCCATGAAAGAAAATGGAATAGCTAATAGGGAAATGATCAGAACCGAAGGTCGAAATATCCACAAAAATAGCTTTGCTCCCTCGACCAATACATGTAAACACATTTCTGTCCACATAAATCCTATCCAAACGGTCCATGATTCTCTCTCCCTCTTCTCTTATTAGACCAAGAGAACCATCCTCCAGATTCTAGAGACTTTCACTTGAAATTAGCATCAAATATTTGTAAAGAACCCTTCAAGCTGCACTAAGAGTCCTTCTCAACACCTATAATACAACCACCGTGTCCCCCTTCACGATTTCCATCCCATTCCACCATATTAAAATCTTCCCCTATGATCCAATTAGCATCGGGTAAATTTATCTGCATCTAATCACATAAGGTAGTCCTCTCACTAGAAGAATTAGGAGCATAAACAAAACAAACACCAATTACTTGGACAACAATCGCGAAAGTAGCCTAATAAATCCTACCAAACGGGCCCTCCCTTTGATGAATCAACATCGCAGCTAGCCAAGACCTGACAACAAGGACCACCCCCCAAAACCTCTATCATGAGAAGAAGCCCACCAGGCCCTAGACCAATTATTATCCATACAACTGTAGAGAGCAAAGCCATCCACCTTAACCTCCTGAAGACAAACTACATAAGCACTAACAGATCACAAAAAATTACTAACCAAACTTCTCCTAGTGAGAATAGACATTCCCCTGACATTCCCCAAACTGAAGTCCACTTTCATTGAGAAACCTCAGTTTTAAGGGCTTCAAACCTATTGCTGATCTGCGTAGACCTACCAACTGGAGATCTACTTCTTTCTAAAGCTGAGTTTTTGCTATTCTTTCTACCCTCTGTAGCCTCCAAGTCTTCATTTAGGTTCCTCCCAATCTCTGGTATATTGTTAGCCCGAGGAGTATATCCTTGGAGCCAACATTAACCTCTTTGGATCTCCCCCTAGACGAAGAGGAGCCCTTCTTAACTTTAGAGGGCCTATCTGGTGAATCCTTTATCTCTCACCTCTTTTGAACCAACTTCCAACCAGTGTCTTCTTTGTTGCTCGTTCCCTGGTTCCCTGCATCCATCTCCATTTCTTGAGTCTCCTCATTAGTATCCTTGTTGGGTTGAACCTTCCCACTGGCTAAAGAAGAGTCAGGTCCCGTCACACCCTTCTTATTTTCTGCCTTCCAAAGTTTTCTCAAAGGACAGTCACGAATTAAGTGATCCTGAGACTGGCAGAAAAAATAGGCATTAGGTAAATTTAAATAACGAACCTCCTGCAAGATTACCCCCTTCCCGTGTGATGATTTTCAAACAATTCGGCAACTTCCTTTGCAGGTCAACTTCTACACACACCCTTGGGCTAAATCGAAAAGATGTACCTGAAGAGGGTTCAATAAGAATCCGTCCAAATCTTTGAGCCATGAAACAGATCATAACTCAAAATTCTAATTTTATGGCAACAAATTCGATCCAGAGAGGATATCTAGCCTGCGAAACATCTTTAGGGTCAAAATTTGATCGTCATGATTGAGCAAACGCAACCGAACCTGCAATAGACCTGTCCCGAATTGCAACACAAATTTGGTAGCTTTCAAAGAATAAAAAAGAATAGAAATATAGCGTCCTCCCAAACCCCAGTAGGATTGCTCATGAAATCCTTTAGCCTCCCAATTCGGTCACACCCATTTTTGAAAATCAGCTTTCGAGGGCATTTTGCAAAGAAAAATCAGAATAACTCTGTTTCTTAAGAGGTTATTCCTTGCTGCCAAATACTCTTCATGTTCATCTGCCATAAAAGTAAACTCATCCTCACCTAAATCTGCCAATATGGAGTCCATTATTTCTAATCTGATAACCTCATCCTCCAATAAGTTTTCATTGTACATATCCGCATCTACATGCAATTCTTTGCTTAGTCCTCTATTTTTCGTTACCTCAGCTAAAAGTTTTGCCAGCCCTTGCATGGTCGAATCATGATTGAAAACCTTTGGGAATCTATGCTAACCCATGTTCTTTTAGGATGATTAACATGCTCTTTACTCCCGCCATCGGCCCATTTATCACCTCGCATTTCTGCTACACTAGAGACTAAAAAAATACCCTCTAAAATAGTTTTACCTATAGGGCTTCCACTTGTCTGGCATCCAATCGTCTTTGTATTATTTTCAAACACCTCGACACCATTTTCTTTGTCTTTTTCACCCTATGTAGAGACGACACCAATCAAGTCGTTATCATATCCAAAGTCATACAACTTCGACTCAATACCAGAATCATATTCGAAACTATCTTTTAAATCTCCAAGGAGATGAAGGAACTTTGACGAGAAATATTTCTTGCGAACTAAAGAAAACCAAGAAAATTAAATCATTGGAATATTATTACTACTTTATCTATACCGTAGAGATATTTGACGTGTAAAGCTTGACTAACCAATTCAAGTTTAATAGAAACTTTGAATTCCCTAGCGATTAGGCAAATCTTGAATGTAAGGTCGATTATCCTAATAATAAGAAAGCTAAACTTGATGTAAGATTGGTTTGTGTAAGAATTAAATACGTAACCCTGTACATATAGGTCATTGACCAAAAAGGCCAAACCTTGTAGGTCATTAACCTAAAAGGCGAAAATGGGGCAAGACAAGGTACCACTTATTAATTTCTCGGTGTTTAGGATTTTTTTTTTACAAGTGATTGATATAAGGAAATTTTTATATATTTTTAAAAAATGGTTGATATAAGGAAACTTATATTGTTCATCTAAGCAGTTGGTATATATTTCTTTTTTGAGTAATATTTTTTTATACACATCTATTATGGGGATTGAACTCTGATCACATTGTCGATAATGTAAGTAAAGTCCTTGTAACTGGTCACTTTAGATTGATTGATTTATTTTTTTGATTAAATTTTAGGGTAAAGTTTAAGTTTTTTTTCAATGATAAAGTATAGTTTTTTTTGGATTAAATTGTTAGGGTAAAGTCGGTCACTTTAAATTGATTGATTTATTTTTTTATTAAATTTTAGGGTAAAGTTTAAGTTTTTTTTCAATGATAAAGTATAGTGTTTTTTGGATTAAATTGTTAGGGTAAAGTCCTTGTAACTGGTCACTTTAAATTGATTGATTTATTTATTTTTGATTAAATTTTAGGGTAAAGTTTAAGTTTTTTTTTCAATGATAAAGTATAGTTTTTTTATGGATTAAATTGTTAGGGTAAAGTGTAGTACTCTGGTCACATTACCGATAATGCAAGTAGAGTCCTTGTAACTGGCCACTTTAAATTGATTGATTTATTTTTTTGGTTAAATTTTAGGGTAAAGTTTAAATTTTTTTTCAATGATAAAGTATAGTTTTTTTTTGATTAAATTTTTAGGGTAAAGCACAGTTTTTCTTTTTTAGGTTAAATTTTTAGAATAAAGCATAGATTTTTTATGTTTTATTTTTAAGGTAAATTTTCAAGGTAAAGTAAGATTTATGAAAGGAGCTTGGTTCCCTGAGTTTGAAATTTTCTAAAATAAAAATTTAAAGGTTTGAATTTAAATCTTATAAAAATCTATTAATTTGAACTTAGATCTCATAAAAATATATAAGTTTGAATTTGAATACAGAAACACTGCTTAAATATATATTTGAATGATATAAGTTTAAGTGATATGTTTTGAATGATATGAGTTTAAACTTGGTATGAGTTAAAACTTGAGGTAGGTTTTAATCTCGTAGGAAGATATTGGCAGAGAACTCAAGAACACCGCGTCAACTAAATATCTTTCCTGATGCTTCTCAAGGTTTTCATCTGCAAACATCAAGAAGGAAAATAAAATAAGAAAAGCAAAATAAGGTAACTCAAACTACCTAATGTCGCTTCACCGGGACAACCTCTTCTGGTAAATTTAGAAACAAACACAAAAGACAATATCCTTAGGTGAAATAAATTAAGAGACTCCTCCAAAAAAAACAGCCCTGTACATACCTCAGGACAAACAGCTTTTACGGATTCCTGTTTAACCCGACGGGAATGCGTTGATCCAGTGCAATCGATACCAAACAACTTGCAAAAACTACCAGATGCTTTGACGGCGTCATAACATGCTTCCATCACCAAATAAATAAGCGTTTCCTAACGAAGATTATTCTCTTTTAATGAAATAAATCTGTTTTCATTCACGGACAACGACCAAGATCTCGTTTCAGGCAGCACTGTCCGGACTCTTGCCATTTATAGCACTAATAACAATATCATTTGCAGAATTTTATGCTATTTGACACACGCTCACTCATGTTGACATGAAAGTAGTGACAGCCGCAAGCAGAATGAAGAAATGGAATTGCTGAATATTATGTACATTTTACAATCCAGTTACTCGGTATATGGTTTGTTTGATAGTGAGTTTTAGCTTCCCTGAATATTTCCTTTATCTAGGCAATCAGCCGGATCTTAAAATTCCAAAAGCAGTTATCTTCGCTTAATTTAGTTTCCTGTATCAATATGAACAGATCAATATAGATGTTAACCAAAAAACGGTAATCCGCGCGCCATTCCCAGCTATGAACTGCCGGCCTTGAGGAACGCGTGTTCCTCGCGTTTGTAGAGAAACCGATCTGAAGAACAGGGCAAAACCAGACCTTCAGGAGGCTCCAACATCTTCCGCCCTGGTCATATGGCGGAGCCTGCTGGGCTGCGGCTGAAATGACGTCCTTCTTCGCATTTGATGGTTGGAAGGCCGGATGAGCGCCGTGAGCGCCCTCTGCACCCATTCCCCTTCCACGCTACCGATTCTCACCAGCGAATTCTTCATAGCCGACCTCCGCATATGCAATTGAGAATTCGGAGAACCAACGCCAGAAGGAGAGGAATTTCTGTGGAGACTGCAACGGAACGAACCTGGATGGTTACTTGGCGAACACATGCAAACCCTCCTGGCCCCAACAGAAGGGACGGGTTTCCTGCCGTTCCCGGCCTTGGGTGGAACAGAACGGCCAGGGGAACGGGCCTGCAGATTCCTCTTGGGCGACACGGATCCGTCCAACGCGAAATTTATAGAAGAGGAGGCATAGGTCGCAGAACCATAACGGTTGGGCGACCGGGACCCGGGCACGGAGAAGTTGAAGGCGGAAGGCGAATTGGAAGCGGCGGGAGGAGTGTAAGGAGAACGGAAGTGGCGGGTGGGGGAGAGGGAGCGCTGAAGACTAAAGCAGCTGAGGGGCAGAACGGCTGCGCTGGATCTACTTTTCGACTCCATAGCCAGAGGTTGAAACCGAGCAAAGATGAGTACCTCAATATATAGCTTCAGGGCGACACGCTTACTGCCCCTTAAGCGGTATATCTTCCACCTGGTTCTCTTTCAATGGCGGTTTCACCCTTTTCTAAGTCGGAGGTCGCGGGGAATGGGGGGAGATGGGCCCGGCGGACCCGGTTGTCAATTACAATACACTTGACAATACACTTTCTTATTACAAAAAAAAAAAATTACAATACACTTTCTGTCCATTGCGGATACCACCACGCACTTTGAATTTCAAATCTGTGGAAGGCCCCAGCTTGAACGGGGTAACCGACGAAGGAGGCCGGCGGCCCTTTCCTCCGAAAGAGGTGGAACCTTCCTACCAGGAAAAAATAAACATTGTAGGCAAACCTATTGCTCCTCGCCAAGTCATTACAGATTATCCCGCTTTTTTGCAGGTCACATTTCTTTTCAGGTTGTTAATACAATTAATAATGCAAATGACGACAGGTTAGGTTAGCTATGGCCCACGTGCAGGTCCTAATTTTCACTAACTGTTAAGGTTTAAAATGATGTGAAATAGTAGCTAACCCTAACTGTTAAGGTTTAAAATGATGTGAAATAGTAGTTATAAGAACATGGTGGTTGTAGGCGGACAGCGCGCATAGCCGTGTCCACCATGTTATTAAAAAAAAACATTGTGCTGCAAACGCTAAACGAATGTTTCCTTGTTTTTTTGTGCTGCACACGATAAACGAATGTTTCCTTTTAGGTGGGTCCTTCATGTATGCATTCATTCAATAACTTCCATCCTCCATGTTCCCCCATTCGACCCCTAAGACTAGGTCTCATTTCCCTATTTAACTATAGCTTGTTGGGTACGCAAAAGCTGCCGATTATTGTCTTAAATCAAGCTATCTGGTCAATGCCGATTATTGTCTTAAATCAAGCTATCTGGTCAATGCCGACTTAGCATGTAGGACACGCTTAACTGACCACGATAGGTGAAATCTATTTTCGTTAGATTTAGCTATAACCATAAGCGGAACCCCCTTCGTGTTTTGTTTGTTGACCTGCCCGAAATTGAAATTAAGTGTTGCGACTTTGTGAAGAGGTATAGTCTTCTCCACGTTTTACAGTGTTCCTTGCGGATTTATGTCTTCGTATGCGTAACGTTTAAGAAAAGAGAACTCACTAGAGGTCGAAATGCATTTTTATTTAGAATTCACTTCCGATAAGGTGAGGAAGTCCACTTCCGATACCTCCCACGACGGTAAGAGTCGAACTTGATGCCGACTTAACTGCCAAGGAAATCAAATTCAGGCCGCCAGACCAACCAAAATTGAATTTTGATCGGTCTTTTAGGGAAGAGCCACTCCTACAATTTGACGGGCACCTCTGCCCGTAGTGACGGTCCAATGATTGGAATGCTCGTCTAGTTTACAACACGCTGTTGAGTATTGGACCTTAAACAGCTTAAGCTTCTCAATATGGCTGTTGAGTATTGGATCTTAAACTATGTTTTTAGTATAATTTTAGTAGGTTTCGAGGTATCAACATTTTTTTTAATGAAAGTAGTTTTATGTGTTAAGAATTATTTTATTTTCATTGCAATATATAATTTGAATTTTTTATATTAAAACCAAAAATAACTAATTTTTTTATAAGGAATGGTATGATACATAAGTTTTCACATATTTATTCATGTTAAAGTAAATTGTTGTTTGGGTTCCCTTCGATACGGAATTGTAATTTAACTAGCACTTCAAAGTTTAATCCATTGAAGGGCGGAATGGCATTTGGTGTAATGGTAGTTGCCTAGTTATTATCATCCATGTGGTTGTGAGGTGGATTCCTCTTGTGTTTGCTCGAACAGACGCTAATATTTGTAAATATTTGTAAACGATGTTCAATAAAGAAAAAAAAAAATCTAACTAGCAATTACACGCTTGAATTTTTTAATTTGCAAAGAAATATGCACATACTTCAGGTTTGAAAACCAATCTAACTGTTTCGGAATTCGTAGACGTATAATTTCGGTTATCTGGGGAACGTTCTCGGAACCCTAACAACTAATATTTGAATTGGCAAAAAGATGTGCACACCTCAAATAAGTTCTAGACATATGGGTTGTGTTTTTAAAAAGGGTAGGTGTGTGAGAGGAACATTCGTATAGATTGCACTTTAACTTGAACAAACATGGTTTAAAAAAAACCGACAAGAAATGTTTAAATTTGTAAAGATGTACACATTTCAAATAAGTTTACGAATTTATGGAAAAGTTAAAGTCAATAACAACTTTAATTGCACGAATATCAATCCCCCTTTTGAACAGGTATGAGGACACCAAATTTTTGTAAGCACCATTGTAAAATCACAAGATTGAGTTACTTTGGGGCCGTTTAACAAGAGGAGTAATAAATAGAAGTGGACTAAATGGGATGGAGAGGTGGGTATGACACCCATCTCTTGGAAACTTTGTACTCAACCTAAGGCTTTAGGAGGTTTAGGTATTATTGATCTTCTTATTCAGAGCAAAGTTTGGCAACAAAATGGGTTGTTAGAGCTATTATTGGTGATGAAAATTGGAAACACCTATTTCGGTACAGAATCTCTTTAGTTACTCACAAAGATAAATAGAATCTCTTTAGCTACTCACAAAGATAAATAGAAAGAAACCCCTTGGGAGGATAAGGTCCTTAATGCGCCTTATTTTTACAGTTAAAGGTTCTATTCTAGATATCCAAAACTGGAAAGCGTGGCAATCAATTTCTCATTTATTGGCTTAGAAGTCTGACTCCTTGAGACATGGTCTGAGCATCGGTCTAAACAGTCTTTGGTGGAATAAACTCATACTCCAAAATGATAAACCTTTAGCTTTATGCAATGTTATTCATGGGCTAGCTTTTTTGAAGAAAGGAATTAATAAAATTAGAGATATCTGGGATCTGGGTAGCTGCTCAATTCTTACCTGGAACTAGATCTACAATAATTGCTCCCTTCCCTCTAGGTTCAAAGAGTCTTATGGTTTAGTTGTGGCTTCCATCCCTTGTGAGGTCCTTATGAAGTTGGGAACAACTGCCCATAATATTTGAAATGACTGGAGATGGTTTAATGGTCATAGAATCTCTTCCATTACTTCTAGTTGGTTATACAAAAATCTTATGTGTCCACCTTCTTTTCTTTAGACTCTAAGCTCAATGTCAAGTGGCAAGTGAATTTTACCAATTCCCAATGACAATTTCTTGCTACTCAAATTTGGAAAGCTCTTGTTGAATAAAAAACACAACTTCTTGGTTGGTGGATTTTTCATCAAAAACTACATACAACGGAAATTTTGGCTATGATTTTACATATTCCCCCTCAATGCAATTTTTGTAATGCTTTAGAAACTCTTATTCACTTGTTTTGGTTTTGTGGCATGGCTAAACAATTTTGGGATATCTTCTACTCTTTTCTTTTCCCCTCTTTCACTAGATCTTGGAAGTTTTCTCTGCTTGGTTTTTCTCAGATGGATCAATGCCCCAAACTCTGGTATGTTTTTAGACTCATATTTCTCAAGCACATTTGGAAGTGCAGATGCAAAAAGGTGTTTACTGGATCTGTTCCTCCATTGGATATAGTTTTGGCAGACTTGACCTTTGATATTTTGTTACATGTAGGACACATTCATTCCCAAGTCTATGGACCTTCCAACATGCCTCGAGACGTTATTGACAGACTTCATCAACTTTCTCATATGATTCAAGATCTTTAGAAGGTCCAACAGGAAACTAAGAAGAAGATAATTAACAATGATAAGCAGGTTCAGGGTTTGATTAATTCTTTTTCTTCTCTGAAGACTTCAGAAGATATCACGGAAGACATGCCTAGAATTTCTTCATATAATAGACTCTCCCACAGATGAATGATGATATCTTGTGTACTACAACAAGATATAGCTATAGTCTTTTTGTTGATATTAGATTTTATTCTTATGTATATTCAGTTATGGATGATTTACTCTAATCCACCTCATTTTATTTTTTAGTTGGTGGACAATGATAACACCAAAATATTGTAATGTTTCTGTTAATGATATAATATAATCTAGCTTTTTCTCAAAAAAAAATCACAAGACTTTATTTCAATGTGATTGCAACATTTTTCTATATATGTACAAAGATGAAGATCCAAGCTTTATGATAAGCTTCTTCACCAAAGACAAAAAATTATCAACCTCATTCATGATAAGCATTGTATAATATTTTAAGACACAAACACTTTTATTGATCCCAAAATTATGTTAGGTGGGCTAACAAGTAAATGAGACTTTATTTCAATGTGGTTGCAACATTTTTCCATGTATGTAAAAAGATGAAGATCCAAGCTTTATGATAAGCTCCTCCACCAAAGGCAGAGAATTATCAACCTCATTCATGATAAGCATTGTACAATATTTTAAGACACAAACACTTTTATTAATCCCAAAATTATGTTAGGTGGGCTAATAAGCAAATGAGACTTTATTTCAATGTGATTGCAACATTTTTCCATGTATGTAAAAATATGAAGATCCAAATCTTTATGATAAGCTCCTCCACCAAAGGCTAAACTCTAGAGAGAGAAATTTATCAACCTCATTCATGATAAGCATTGTACAATATTTCTAGACTCAAACACTTCTATTAATCCCAAAATTATGTTAGGTGGACTAACAAGCAAATGTAACTCATTGATATCAACATAAGAATTTGAGTGACATATTTATTTTGATCTCTCTTCTCTATTGTAGAAATGTAAATCATTATTTTATTTTTCATTGAAGATAATATAATTCCATTTTAAAGTAATAAGAATACTTTCTTCTTAAATTGGAGAGAGTCTTTCAAAACCTTCTTTACATATGCTTATAAGTAATTCTTTCTTAAAAAAATCTTCATAATTATTTCCCTTGGTAGGAGTTACATCCTTCAACCTATGATACTTTAAGTTAGGCCTTCCAATCTTATATGCTTGAACCAACATATTTTGTAAGTATCATTTTTTCCCACTCATTGTGATTTTGTTCTACAATAAAATGAGCTACAAGTTGTGGTTAAATTTGATGATTCCTCCTATGCATTATGTATTGTGCTATTCCTTATACTTGTTGATAAATTTGATGATAATGTTGACTTTGCAATGTCATATCTCCATCAATATTATTTAAATTCCTATATATGGATCCATGGAATCCCTATTTTTGAGTAGCTCAAACTTGTATATAGAAGATACAATTTTGTTTGTTGCATCATTCATGTCGTTAGTGGATAGATGAAATTTGCTCAACATTCTACATCAACTACTCCAAAAATATTATATGGCATGATTCACAAAACCCTTACAACTGGCACCCATATCTATTTGTAGATTAATTATCATTCCTTCTACCAATCAAGTTAGGATGAGTGTCTACAGTTGTTCAAGAACTTGATCTCTAAGACCTAAACAACAAAAAAAATTAAGGTCTAAAATTATCAGGCATGTTAGGTCCGAGGTGTAGACCAATTGGTTCATCCAAACCCCATAAGGGGGCGAAGGTCCAAGGTTCAAATCTCGGGCCTTGTTGGACTGAACGCTTGTCCCTTTCCTAGTGCTTTCAACGGCGTAAAAGGTTTAAAATGATTGTGGCATAGTGGTTATAGGGGCGGATTGCACAAAGATCTGTGTGGCGGCTTCCGGGAAAAACAGCGCAGAATACTGTGGCGGCCATAAAAGCTGGACAGTCTGCCCGGATTCGTGGCGGCTATCGATTCCACCATGTAAATACAAAAAAAAAAAAAAAAAAAAATTATCAAGCATGTTGTTATACAACATATATTTTCTTTAAATTATCTAACAAAAATGAAAGAAGGTGACACTTTATTTAGTAAATGCCTCTTGTAATGGCCACTAGTAAAAAAAAAGAGGTGATCAGACACATACAAAAGTCCCATCCATTTCTATAAATCAAACTGATCCATCAAAATGTACTCCTCAAAAGTTTTATTTTGACTATTAAGTCCACTAAACCAAACCTCTATAGCAAAAGAATGACACTTTATGAAACTAATTTTGTTTCTATCTCAAGCTTGAAAAACATTATCATGGTTTCTTTTCGAACCACTTTTAGTAATAGTTTAAAAGAATCATGTATCATCACTCATGAAAATTAAACTTAAATCTCTAAAATTCCATCATAAATGATATTCAACTTTTCTGTTGTAATTTATTTTGTTGTGTAAAAGTTGAATGCCTAAATATGTCAATATTCCAAAACATTTCATCTCCATTCTAAAACAAAATAAATTAGCATAAAATGTGCAACATTCATCAATATTTCCATCTAAAATTTAAACAATTTTTAACAATTAATATCTTAAAATTATATTATAGATATATTATTTCGTTAAAATATTGATTTGATTATAAGGTATGCTCTTATAAACAACTTAATATTCATATTATAAATATATTATTTCATTAAAATATTGGTTTGATTATAAGGTATGCTCTCATAAACAACTCAATATAATGACACCTCATGTTAGTATAACATGGGGCTTTAATAATGTTTCATTATTATATTTAGGCAATGTTACATACTTCATAATATCATTTTAATGAGTCAATTATGGTCGATCTCTCCAAATACTTAGAAATAATATTATTTTGGGAATTGAAACTAAAATGTAATTCCTTAATATCATTATAAGTTTGACACCATACACCTTATTATAATACAATCCTATATTTATGGTCTATTTCACTTAGCATCACCAAAAGATCTACTGAACACACCACGTTCTAGGCACCTGAAGTGCTATTCGCCAAATCATTAAAGATTATCCCGCTTTTTTTCCGGTGTCACATTTCTTTTCAGCTTGTTCATACATTTGTCAATGAAAATGACGACAGGTTAGGTTAGTCATGGCCCCTCGAGGGGCCCTTATCACATGGAGCTCTTTAAAGAATAATTTTCTTTAAAGATAAGGTTCACATGATTAAGTTTTCAAGAAAAGGGTGAATAACGATGAGGTTTGGTATAATAATATACTCTCTACGACCTTTTATCATGTCAGTTTTAGACTTAAACCTTATCCACACTCGGAAACATCAATATCAATGGGCCTACTATTTTTTAACCTAACAAAGTTATCTGATATTTAAACTACTCACTGTGCTGCAAAAGATAAATGATTCTTTACCTTTAGGTGGCTCCTTCATGTATGCATTCATTCAATAACTTCCATCCTTCAAGTTCCTGCCGATTATTATGAAACTAAAGACAAAATCAACTATTCAAAAATAAAATAAACACTCACCGGCTATCTTGTCAATGTTACATCCTCCCATAATCAAAACAGAAATACTTTAATTGGAAAAATGCCACATCCTCCCATAATCAAAACAGAAATATTTTAATTGGAAAAATGCCGCCCATGTTTAGTATGTATGACACAGGCTTAACTGACCACGATAGGTGAAATCTATTTTCATTAGGTTTAGCTATAACAATAAGTGGAACCCTCTTCATGTTTTGTCTGTGGAGCTGCCGAAAATTAAATTAAGTGTCACGACTTTGGGAAGAGGTCTAGTCTTTTAGAGTGTTCCTTGCGGATTCATGTCTTCGTATGCGTAACGTTCAAGGAAAAGAAGTCACTAGAGGTCCAAATGCACTTTTATTTAGAATTCACTTCCAATCAGGTGAGGAAATCCACTTCCGTTACCTCCCAGGACTGTAAGAGTCAAACTTAACTGCCAAAGAAATCAAATTCAGGCCAACACACCAATCAAAATTGAATTTTGATAGGACTTTTAGGGAAGAACCATCCCTGCAGTTTGACGGGCACCTCTGCCCGTAGTACGGTCCAATGATTGGAAAGCTCGTCTAGTTTACAACACGCTAGTAGAAAAGGTATTGCATCTCAAATAGCTTAAGCATCTATGCGATCCTGTCAAGTATTGGATTTAACTTTATGCTTTTACTATAATATATATATTATTCATAGGAGAGTACCACATTACTTTTACATTAGTGATAGTTAAGCAAAAGAAAAACAAGGTTTAAATACATGGGTTGCTCCCATCAAAATTTATTACACTTCATTGTTGGCCTAAGTGAGGGTACTATCAGTCGTTTAGAATTGGTAGTGTTGTTGGCAAACAGGTTGTTCCCACAGTTTGAACCTAGATATCTTCTTGGTAAGTGCTTAGCCAAACAAGTAACTATCAATCCACCTAATCCTTGAGGGTTTATAATATTATAATATTAATAGATTTTAAGATATTAAATATTTTTTTACTGTTTACAAAGATGGTACTTTTGACCTTTTTTTTGGAAGATCCAAGATTCAAACCACAACATACAAATAATAAAAAGATAAATTGGATACTACCACTCATTTTCAATGTATAATTTTTTTAAAATTTGTACTATGTACAAAAAAAAAAATATTTTTATATAGTTTTTTTATTTTTAACCATTTATTTACGCATTCTATGTAATTTAATCTCGGATTAAAAAAACATATCACTACTTTTAAAATAAACTGCTTATGCATAATGGTATGATACACTCTTTCAACATATATTTATTTATGTTAAAGTAAATTGTTATTTGGGTTCAATCCATTAGAAGGAACATGAGAAGAAGAAGAATCAGGAGCGCCGGAGGGCAAAGCAACTCAGAAGGTAATACGAGGGCACTGCATCTGCACCTTGTGGTCTCCGTGGCGAGTTGTTGAAACCTAACTAGTCTGCGCATCTTATTTTATTACCTACCCGTCACTGCGTAGCCGTCTGATTGGTTTTCCAGCTTTACTCGCTTTCTAGTGGAAGTAGCCTGCCGTTTTCCGCCCACCATTTTTGAGTCGGAGCCCCCAGCTTCCAATGGGATCCGAATATTCCTACACTTAGAGTCCTATTTTCGCGGATAAAAATTCCGGCACGTGCGATCCAAGCTGAAAGTAGGTGGCCGTGGCCGCCCCTAGTTGGAGGAACCGACTATTGCCATAAGAATATCTAGGATTAGTGGCTGGTTAATCAGAGGGGTATGGTTTTTTATCGGTTGGTTACAATCACATTATTTTTAGTAATTGACAAGTGAAGGGTTTATGGTTTATATCATAGGGGCTGCTTCCACCAAACCTATTCCTTTTTGTTACTATTGACCCAAAGTGAAGTGAAGGGATCATTGATCGCTCGGGATTTATAACGTCGTTGGTCTGGCGTGCATGAAAGGATTCAAATCAGACTCCTACCTTTACAAACACAAGGTTTGAACCTAAACATATTCTTGGTAAATGTGTGACCAAACAAGCACTTACTAATCCACCTAACCCTCGAAGAGAAAAAATATAAATTATAAAATAATAAATAATAAAAATTTTGGGAGAGGTGTGGTTCACTAGTGGGGACTTCTCTATGGATGTGAGAATATCCTTAGATTAGATGTTAAAAATAATTATATATTATTAAAATATATTTAATATGGAATCAATTATATTTGTATTTTTTTCTACTATCAACCAAATTTAAATTTTGGGATTGCTCTTGATAATCCTTATGTCATCTTCTTGTTGTTGATGGAGCGTGACAGGGGCCATTGATTGCTCGGGATTAATACTGTCGTCGTTAGGTTGACACACATTCAAGGGATTGATATTGTTGTCGTTGGGTTGGCGCACACTCGACGAAGTTAGGTTAGACTACTACCTTTGCAAACAGGCATACCTCCAAGGTTTGAACCTGAATCATCTTTTAATATTATATTTTTTATAATTATTGATATATTTTTTACAAATATATTTAAAAATATATTGATTTAAATTAATTTTATTTATATATCTATAAAATAAAAAATTAAATATAATAATTATTATATTTGTATTTAAATAATATTGATTTAAATTAATTATATATATATATATATAAAATAAACAATTAAATATAATATCAATTTTTTAGAATTAAATAGAACAAAAGGGGTGCAAACTCTAGGTGCAATCAAGCGTTGTAGGAAGAGGGTTGTTCATAGCCCGTTTGTTGTACTTAGAAGGACATGAGGATGGAACAAAGTGAAACGGGTGCAAACCCTAGGTGTAGTCAAGCGTTGCAAGAAGAGGGTTGTTTGCAACCCACTTGTTGTACTCAGGAGGACATGAGGATGGAACAGAGTAAAAGGGGTGCAAACCCTAGGTGTAGTCAAGCATTGCAAAAAGAGGGTTGTTCACAACCCGCTCGTTGTACTTTAGAGGATATTAGTCGCTCTTTAGTATGTGAGAAAACCTTTTCAATCAAAGAAAAATCTCTCAAGGATTTTTGGATTTACGAGTGGAGCTTTTAACGAACCTCTATCCTATATCAAAGTTTTGGAGGATGAATTTGGGTTGGGTTCGATTGATCATGAAGCTCAAATAGTTATTTGCAAACTCAACGGCAAAAGATCAAGCTTGGAGATACAATTGATTTTTTGGACAAAGGGGTGTCTATATACAACCTTGGACTCCTAGTTTCAACCCCCTTATAGAAGAAGTTGATGGTTTCCCAATTTGGGTGAATCTATATGCTCTCCTTATGGAGTTTTGGGGAGAAGATATTTGCTAAAATTGGTAACGCCATTGGTGCATTCCAGTATATGGATACCCAAACAGAGGAAAATTTATCTAATAAAATTAATATGAGTAAAGCAAGATTGGATGTTTGGATGGATGTTTTAGTTCCTTGGCATCAATCCGTTACTATCTCCTCAAGCAAAGGGGAATGGATCCAAAATATTGAATATAAAAACTTCTCCCTAAGATGTTATGGTTGTCAACAATATGACCAACTGAAAAAAATATGCTCAATCATTTGATCATGCTCTGATTCCTCATTGGTAGAGGAGAAGACCCTACATGCGAATGATCCTAAACCTTCAAACATCCCAGTTCACAAGGAAGAAGATCATCCTCTAGTCGTGTTAATTATCTAGCAGAAATCAAACAAGCAACAGAAGACTCAACCCCAAAAGGAGAATTCAAATCAGATCATTGATAAAAGCCAAATAGTTTCTAAAGACAATCCAGTCAGTTCCATGGAAAATATTAGCACCTTTTTTTTTTGAAAATTTTGAAAAAACTTGTATTAAAACAAAGATCAGTTACAACTTGGGATGAGACTTTTCCCAGCCATAGACAGAGAGAACACAAGATTACAACAGTAAAAGAAGATTTGCATTGGAGCCAAATCTCTTAAACCAAAACCTAGCTAACAGGGGAGTCGGCGAATCCGAGATTCAAGCGTGGAGAGACTCCTTCCCCATTGGCCTAAGGCACGATCCAACGAGTTTCAATGTTTGCACAATGTGAGATGTTGCTAGGGGGATCGGTTTGGTCTGTTGATGCAACTTGTCGCGATGTCGCGACACTTTTTCCTTCTTCTCGTTTGGCCGTGAAAATGCAACATGTCGCGATATCGCGACACTTTTCTCTTTTGGCCGCGAAAATGCAACATGTCGCGATATCGCGACACTTTTTCCTCTTTTGGCCGTGACGTTGCAACATGTCGCGATATCGCGACACTTTTTCCTCCTTTGGCCGGGACGAAGCAACATGTCGCGATATCGCGACACTTTTTCTCTTTTGGTCGCGATGATGCAACATGTCGCGATATCGCGACACTTTTTCTCTTTGGCCGCGATGCTGCAACATGTCGCGATATCGCGACACATTTTCCTCCATTGGCCACGACAATGCAACATGTCGCGATATCGCGACACTTTTTCTCCTTTGGCCGCGACGTTGCAACATGTCGCGATATCGCGACACCTTTTCCTCCTTTGGCCGCGACGAAGCAACATGTCGCGATATCGCGACACTTTTTCTCTTTTGGCCGCGACGATGCAACATGTCGCGATATCGCGACACTTTTTCTCCTTTGGCCGTGATGATGCAACATGTCGCGATATCGTGACACTTTTTCTCCTTTGGCCGTGACGATGCAACATGTCGCGATATCGTGACACTTTTTCTCCTTTGGCCATGACGATGCAACATGTCGCGATATCGCGACACTTTTTCTCCTTTGGCCGCGACGGTGCAACATGTCACGATATCGTGACACTTTTTCTCTCTTGGCCGCGACGGTGCAACATGTCGCGATATCGTGACACTTTTTCTCTCTTGGCCACGACGGTGCAACATGTCGCGATATCGTGACACTTTTTCTCTCTTGGCCACGACGGTGCAACATGTCACGATATCGCGACACTCTTTCTCTTTTGGCCGTGATGATGCAACATGTCGCGAAATCGTGACACTTTTTCTCCTTTGGCCGCGACGATGCAACATGTCGCGATATCGCGACACCTTTTCTCCTTTGGCCGCGAAAATGCAACATGTCGCGATATCGCGACACCTTTTCTCCTTTGGCCATGAAAATGCAACATGTCGCGATATCGCGACACCTTTTCTCCTTTGGCCGCAAAAATGCAACATGTCGTGATATCGCGACACCTTTTCTCCTTTGGTCGCGAAAATGCAACATGTCGCGATATCGCGACACTTTTTCTCCTTTGGCCGTGAAAATGCAACATGTCGCGATATCGCGACACTTTTTCTCTTTTGGTCGTGAAAATGCAACATGTCGCGATATCGTGACACTTTTTCTCTTTTGGCCGTGACGATGCAACATGTCACGATATCGTGACACTTTTTCTCCTTTGGCCGCGATGAAGCAACATGTCGTGAAATCGTGACACCTTTTCTCCTTTGGCCTCGTCGAAGCAACATGTCACGATATCGTGACACTTCTTCTCAGCTGGCCGTGACGTTGCAACATGTCGTGAAATCGTGACACCTTCCTGTTGTCTTCAGGCTATCTCGGTCTGCTGCCCTTTCAACACCCTGCCTAATCACTTCATCCTCAACAACCATGTCACTATGCCACTGAACCCCTACCTCCTTCTCAGCACCCATCTTAGCCAGGAAGTCTACCACTTTATTTAGATCTCTACTCACATAAACTGGAATCACATCATCTAATTCCCTCCATAATTCCTTAATTTGAGTGACAAGAATCCTCAGCCTCCATGTTTTCAAAGCAAAGTTCCTCATGCAATCTAGAGCTCCAACCATTATTTGAGAATCTGATTCTAGTATTATCCTCCTGTGGCCTTGTTTTATTGCCCAAATAGAAGCAGATTTGATAGCTAAGGCTTCTGCTTCATTGTTTGTGGCTCTTCCCAAGCCTTGCAGTTCCCAATAGAGCACTTGTTCCAACATGATTCCGACAAACCACTCCAATTCCAGCTCTACCCGGATTGCCTTTTGCAGCTCCATCGGTATTAATTTTAATCCAACCTTACGGGGGTGGTTTCCAACTAGCTCTGTCCTGTCCCTCATGCACTTCAACTTCCTTTTCCATTGCCCCAATAACAACACTGAGTTTCCTCTTTAGCATAGAGCGCCACAGTTTACGTGACTTTGCTCCAAATGACACTGCCAAACTCCATCTAAAGAAGAAAAAGTGTCTCTAAAAATTCTAGCATTTCTCTCCAACCACACTTGCCACCAAATAAAGTTTAATCCAAGCTCCCAACCAATACAAAGAGCTTTAGATTTAAATCTACCCCTCTTCCATCTTTCCCAAATATTAATCCGATTCAAATCACCATTAACTTGAATTTTATAGTGTAAAAACCATCTCTCCCAAATCTGGCGCGTGAATGGGCACTCAAACATCAAGTGATCAGTTGTTTCCTCGCTCTTGTAGCATAAAACACATTGAGATGGACCAATGATTCCTTTACATCTGAGATTATCAAAAGTAAGAATTCCATTATGCATGAACTGCCAGGCAAAAAAGTTTACTTTCGGCCAACCCTTGGATTGCCAAATATTTCTCCAATCCTCAACCTGATATGTATGAGGAGGAGGCTCTGGAAGGATCTTATCATATCCGTCCTTCACTATGTAGACACCAAGGCTCCCATAGCCCCAAGCTAATTCATCCTCCTCGTCTCTACACGTGAGAAATATTTCTGCCAAGATTTTAGTCATGATGGGTGTCAAATCCGGAGGGATTGAAATTGGCCACTCATCCAACTTCTTAAACTGCTTAAACTTATAATCCCCCAGCTGACTAGTGTTGAAATAACTTTCAATATGGACCCATCCCTTGGTTTCTATGGCTGTTTTTATTGGTTGCAATTCAAGAAATTCAACAATGATAGGTGGGTGTTGATCCCATGAATCTGTCCAAAATCGAGCCTTCTCCCCTCTCCCCACTTTCCAAAATAATCTATCTTTTACTACCTGAGATCCTAACTTGAGAGCACTGCCACACTAAGGATCCATTACCATCCAAAGGGAAACGACCCACCTCATTTGGGTTTACATGTCCCAAATATTTACTAGTTAAGACTCTATTGAATAAAGAAGTTGGTTGGGAAATCCACCTCCGATAAAGCTTTCCGGCCAAAGCTTTATTATTTAACTTTGATCTTCTCGAGTCCCAAACCTCCTTTTACCTTGGGCTGGCTTACTTTATCCCAACCAACTAAGGCCCATTTCCTCTCTCCTTTTACTCCTTCCCATAAAAATTTTCTAGCCATCTTGTCCAACTCTTTCCATATAGTATGTGGGGCAGCAAGGATAGAAAATTTATAAATTGGCATGGCTTGAATGATTGACTGTAAAAAAGTTAATCTACCCCCATAGCTTAACCATTTGTGAGACCAATGATTAATTCTATCCTTGATACAATCCAAAAGATTCCTCCAGATATCTATTTTTAGTTTTTTAAAATGCAAAGGGACCCCCAAGTATACCACTGGGAGATAAGTCCTTGTGAATCCCAAGATCTCTAAAACTCTGTCCTGAAGCCTTTGATCAAGATTGAAAAAGACCACTTTGGATTTTTTATCATTGATGACTTGGTTAGTAGCCCTGAGGTAGACATTAAGTGTATCTCTAATCATTCTTGCTTCCCTAAAGCTGGCCACTCCCACCAATCCTGTGTCATCCACAAACTGAAGGTGAGTCAAAACTTCCTCCCCCACCTTGATACCTGTTAGCAAACCTTGTTGTCTTCTCCTCAAGATAAGTCTACCCAATCCTTCAGCCAATATGAGAAAAATATAGGGAGAGCAAGGATCTCCTTGACGAAGGCCTCGAGTAGCTCCAAACGGTTGCGAGGGAAGACCCTTGATTAACACTGAGTAAGTCGGAGTAGAAACACAACTCATGACCCATTCTATCCAATCCTGAGAGAAACCAAAGGCTGCCATCATCCTTGACAAGAAGCTCCACTCCACCCTATCATAAGCCTTTGACATATCTAATTTTATGAACATACCTCTATTACCAGATGTTTGCATTGAATGGATTGCCTCTGAGCTAGAACCACACCATCCAAAATCTGCCTACCCTCTACAAAACCCCCTTGCTCCGAGGAGATAATGTTATGTAGAAGAGGTTTTAGCCGCTCAGCCATTACCTTTGTGATTATTTTATATATGACATTGCATAAGGCAATAGGTCTATAATCTGAAATATGTACCCCCTCCTCCCCTTTTGGAATTAAGGTAATGAAAGTATGATTTAATGCTTTAAGCATTCTTTTACTACCTTTGGACTCCTCTATAACAGCCATTACATCCTCCTCCAGGTTATCCCAAAAGGCCTGAAAAAACTCAATTGGAAAGCCATCTGGACTTGGAGTTTTTTTGGTGCTCATTCCAAAGACTACATTCTTCAGTTCCTCTCTATCAATGGGTTTAAGTAGGGTCTGATTTTCTTCTTCAGAGATAACAGAGGGTATGACAGCAATAACTTCTTTTTGAGCCTCTTCATCTTGCACCATACTTTCCTTAAATAGCTTAGAAAAATAATCCATTGAATGGAAATGCAAACCTGGAAGTGTATCAAAGGAGTGTCCGTTCTCATCTTGAAGGGCTTCCATGTTGTTCATCTGTCTCCTAGCACAAGCGGTCCGATGGAAAAATTTGGTATTTTTATCACCTTCTAATATCCAAGTGGTTCTTGCTCTCTGTTTCCAGTAGGTCTCCTCTTGGTTGTCAATGTCTTCAACCGCTTTACGCAATGCATCATCCTCTTCTTTGAGCTGCTCTGTAATTGTTCCTTCCCTAAAGTGTTTTTGAACCTCATCCCATCTGCCACCAATGGAGCTCTTTGGACACGGAAGTCTGTCTTGTTAGCTCGCCTCCACTTGTTTCGGTTGCACTTTGACATAATGAAGTTGTTTGTGGAATCTAAACATTGTTGTCCCATATCTTTGGGCGACCTTCTTCCCACCACTCGTGGAATTTTCTTTCGAAGTTCCTCTTTTTGTAACCAAAAGTTTTCAAATTTAAATGGTTTGTGATCTTTGCCTTGTCTTGATCCCTCCTTCCAACAAAATGGGAAAGTGATCTGAAAGCTGGACCCTCCAAAATCTGAAATTTTATATTCCATTTTACAAATGCCTCCTTTGAAACCAAAAAATGGTCTAACTTCACCTTCCTGCTATGTGGCTCCCTCCTCTTATTAGTCCAAGTATAGTTGGTTCCAGGGCATTTAATATCCACCAAGTGTAATGCCTGGACTTGGGCAATCATAAGTCGATCCCTGGGTCCAAAATTGGGGTTCCCCCTTCCTGATCTCTAGAGGATAATTTAGCATTAAAATCCCCAGCAATAATCCAGTCTAAATCTTCCTTTGAGACTCTCATGTTATGCACATATTTCCATTGATGCATCTGACCATCTAGGTTTTGAGCCCCATAAAAATTTGTGATTAAAACATGTTCAGCGGTGACATTATTTCTAAAATGTGATGTGAGAACACCCCTCCAAGCTATATGTTCTATTGCAGTCCATTCAAGAGAGTTCCAAAGAGTAACTATCCCCCCTGAGGCACCTTGGGCAGCCACTTCCATATGACCAACACCCCTCCAAATTTTGTTAACTGTTTTACACATAAGATCTAACGACATTTTTGTCTCCTGGATAAGCAAAAAATCTGTTTTACATTTTTCTAAGAGTCTTCGAACAACAGATTGATGGGTTCTACTGTTTAAACCCCTAACATTCCATGATTGTATAATCATTGGTTACCTTGAGAGCAGTAAAAATCTATTGGCCTCACCGATCCTCCAGTGATCAGTTTGTCTCCTTGAACTGCTATCAATTCCTTATTTGATTTTCTACCCACTCCTTGAGAGTTGCTATTTTTTGATCTCTTTTCCACCTGAGTTATCCCTAAAGTTGGCCTTTCTCTGTTATTTTCTGCTATTCCCATGCTGACATCCTTAATTATTGGCTGCTCTTGGTTATGCACTATCAATGCCCCTGCACTCTCTGACTGCGGTAACTCACTATACTCAACTACCTGCTCTATGACCGAGGGAGATGAAAGAGGAGCTTGAACATGGATGTTATTATTTTCATTATTCCCATCCACTCCTTCCATGAATTGTTCTTCTTGGTCCATTAGTGTCTTAAATATCTCATACCTATTGGAGGGCTTGAGTTGGGTTTGCTCTTTACCATATTTTTTCTTTTGCCTTCTCCTTCTTTTGGGTTGTTCAAAACCATCTCTCTGTGCTTCTTTACCCTGAGAAATATTGGTTGGTTCTCTATTTATTGTTGACTTACCCTCCTTAGGAAGATTTGACATTCCTAGAGGAGCCTCCATTTTTATGTTCATATTATTTGGGAAAAATCGGGCCAAATGCCCATGTTTGTGGCAAACTCTGCATCTGAAGGGCAATGCCTCATAATCCAACTATTGAATCCAAGATAGTCCTGCAAGTTCAAGTTCCACCTCTATCGGTAGAGGCTGGCTAAGATCCATTTCCACACATAATCTTGCATAAACAACTGTGTTTCCTTCTATTGTGTCTTTGGAAACACCCAAATGTCTTCCAAGGGAATTATCGATAATTTCCAATACCTGCTCACTCCAAAACTCCATTGGAAGTGCATACAAACGGATCCAAACCGGGACAACAGTGGGTTCAATTCGAGGATCAAATCCCACTCTCCAGGGTTGAACAAATAATCCTGTCGGACCATGATTCCTCTTTTCTGATTCGAAAGCCCTATTTCTATCGGCAAGTGAAGAAAAACT
This sequence comes from Wollemia nobilis, assembly GCA_028583015.1. Lineage (NCBI taxonomy): Eukaryota > Viridiplantae > Streptophyta > Pinopsida > Araucariales > Araucariaceae > Wollemia > Wollemia nobilis. The sequence goes on from JAQPPZ010003577.1 coordinate 2,251,312, forward strand.
AACAATAAAATATCCATTGCTAATAAACCATAAAGAATACTCACCAAGAGGCTCCCAATTTTGTCGGACCCAGGAATGCAAAAAATTCAGGGTAGGGCGAATACCCATGAATTCTGAGATCAAATCATGATTGGCTCTATATAAAACTGTTTCTTCAACCATCCTTTGCTCGATGACAATCTTTGGCCTTGATTATGACTGTGGCAAGCATCCATTAACTCGTTGAGATGTTGATCTATTTCCAACAGCCGTAAAGAGCATTTTTAATGCAGTTTTTTGTGCTTCTTCAGTCGTTGATGGAGATTTATCCTTTAAAAAATCTGCATAAGAACTATGTCTCTCTAGAAGAGGATCCGGAGGTGTCCCCATTGGACCCTCCCGGGGCAGGAATCTTGTCTTCAAATCCACAGTAACCAGAAATCTCTTCGGCTACCCAACTGATGCCCTAGTTTTTCCCTCGTTCCAGCTCCCCAGATATCAATCATGTGCCTTGGATATTAAGAAGAAGTGAATGGATTAGAAAATCAATTTGGTGGATAAAATTTATGCTTGAGTTCATTATTGCTTTAGTGGAGTTCATTGAGAGTCAAAATATTAGCACCTTAGATAGTATTCTTGAAGCTAATTATGAAACAATCGGTGACAATTAGTTTTCTAAAAATGAAGACCATACATAATATGTTACAACTAGATTTTACCTCAAGAGTTTGAATTGTAAAAATGCATTCTCAAATCTTATTACTATGAAGGAGGAAGAATCCATGCTCCATAATAAAAATAATCAAAAGACCCATCGATTACAAACTCCGTAATAGTCCCAATGGTTCCAGACTATCATTTTTGTTATGATTGGGTGGTAGCTACAATTTTTTTTTAAAGTTTTTGTTTGGAAAATAGTCTACTAATCTATCATGTTTTGGAAGTTGTTATGTCAATATGCGGTATTGTAAGGTTCAATCATAGTTGCAAGTGGATGATAGTATTTTATAAGGTTGTTTCAACATATTGTACTATCTTACACAATTTGATGTATAGGTTTGGGGACCTTGAAACCCTTTTTTACCCTAAAAAAATTAATGTTTTTTTATAGTCTTGATAGAAACACTACAATGGTAAAAAACATTTAACTCTCTTAACGAAGACCTAATGAGGAATCATATGATTATTTAATATCCTTTGATTCTGCATCAAGACCCAAGTTCAATTCAAGGGGAGGGTGGCCCCGATGTGTCCTCAACTTTTCAATCTATTAAAAAAAAATATTTTATTTTTTTTATTTCTTGCATTAAAATAAATAAATCTGAAAAATATTATTGTTTTTTTTAAGTATTTAAATGTTTTTCTAGTTTTATTTTATATTTGATGAATTTAATGTAGTTGATTTATAAATTCTTCAAGTAATTAATTATAATAATATAATAAAATTTAATGTAATAAAAAAATTATAAATAAAATATTTATAACATATGTTTGGTTACTTAAAAAGAAAATAGCTTTTATATATAAGAATAATTAAAAAAAAAAGGTTTTTAAAGGGTTCTCCTTTCCCTTGTACATCATATTACTCAAGTTGAGTTATATAGTGAGGTGTTAGGCTTTGAACCTTGGTGTGAGCTACATCATCCATATGCTCAACCATTGAACCAAGACCCCTTTGTCAAGCAAAATAATTTTTATTATATAAAAATTAAAATAGTTTTTTCACATCTATAATACCACATGTCATATGATACAATCTTCATAAAGGTGGTTGTTTATCTAATATATGTGTTTATTCAACCAAACTTTGTTATCTAAGTATGATGTATAATGGTGTCTCCATTTGATCTGAACCTTTGACCTCTTATTTAGAGTTCTAAAATTTTATCTAATATGTGTTTATTCAACCAAACTTTATTATCTAAGTATGATGTATAGTTGTGTCTCCATTTGATCTGAACCTTTAACCTCTTTTTTAGAGTTTTAAAATTTTACCGTTAGGTCAATTAAAATTTGATAAAAAAATATAATTAATTTAATTAAAAAAAATCAATCAAAATGTTTATTTATATAATATCTATATATGTATTTTTATTTTATATTTGGTTATATATTTTTTGTGTTTATCAAAATTTTCAAAAAAATAATTCTTATCCAACTATTAAGGATTAAATTTTATTATAGTATAAATTTTTAATCTAAAAACAAAAAAATCTCCAATAGGAGAAATTATATTGCATTCGTTTCGTTAAATACATGGTAATAGACATGACATAAACATAAGGTTCTACTAAAGATAAAATTTTCCATATTGCCCTAGGTTGTGGTAGTAAATTTATTCTAAATGGCACTATATAGCCATAATAAATGCAACACTATTATTTTTATTTTTTAAATAAGGATCGACAAAGATAAGAGAAAGCATATCCTTGGGATTTGATAATTATTATTTTTATTTCGATATTTACATTTTTTTGCTAATCTATACGACCTCAATTTATACCTTCTCTTTTTATATTATATTTTGTGATCCTATTGAGGTCAGTCATGTTATCCCCCTCCATCGATCAATTCACTAGGGTTGTCCTATTGCCCCCTCCTATATGCTAATGTTATGCCTTGGGACACCTTCCAGAGACCACTCATAGTGAAAGCTTCTCAAAGGAATCTTTCTTCCTAACCAGCAAGTTGTGATCAACTCCCACTTTGTTGATGACTCCTTGTTATTTCTCCATAATACTCAAGAGGAGATGAAAATAGTGAGAGGCGCTTCCATTATATTGTGATGTTTCTAGGTCCAAATTCAATAATAGAAAAAGTGAATTAATTCTACTTTATGAAAACCAATCATGTACTTATGCCCCTCTTGATTGGATAGTTGTTACCTTTAGATCCATCATCATATATATGGGGATCCCCTTTGGGATTGATGCTTCCCCAAAGGTCATGTAGGATAGGGTCCTCAACAAAGTATAAAGAAAAATTTCTACTTGGCCTACTAGACTTTTATCATTGGCGAGTGAAGTCTAGGTTCTCAACAAGATCTTTTAAGCCTTGCATGTTTATTACTCCTCTTATTGGTTTTCAACCAAAGTTGATTACTAGAAATTTACCTCTATGTCAAAATGGTTCATATGGATAAAATGGAATGGGGCTTGTTCCTTAGCAATTATCCCTTGGAAGCTTTGCATCACCCTCAAGGTCCAAGGTAGGCTTGGCATTATTGATCCTATCACTTAAGGTAAATGTTTTGTGGCAAAGTGAATAACTAGATCTTTAATAGGAGGTGAACCTTGGAAGGTTCTAATTAGATCTAGGATCTCTACAGATACCTATAAACACTAATGGATCCATATTCCTTGGCATGACAAAGTTCTCATATCATCAATGGTTCCCTATCAATTCTCAGGAATTAAACAACTTGGTAAGCTTGAAACTATTTGATTCAGTGGAAGGTTAACTCTTTACGACTTGGTCTTTCCATAGCCGCTCATAGCATATGGTGGAACCTTGTTATTATAAGACATGCTAGCCCCTTAGCCCTTTCTAGGGAATGTAAGCCTTTGTTCTTGGTAGTCAAGGATTTTTTCTACTATTGTTGGATCTTTGGGATGAGTCTTCAAGGAAGCGATTATCTTGGAAGTAAGCAATATTTTAATATCTCCTTCCTCCTTATTATAGAGTGAACTGAGGAGGTTATCAAGTCTATTCCTAGTCTGGTTACTATCAAAATGAATTGCTCTATTATGTCCTCTTGGTTTGATTAGAGATGGTGGAACAAATACCCCTTATAAGCCATCCATTCTAAATAGTTGTATTCTCACCTAATCCCTTACTTTGACTTCTCTCCTCAACTTAACAAGAAATATGACCTTCATATTTAAAAGCAACAATGACTTTTTATCATTAACATACTATGGAAAATGCCACTTGCTACCCAAGATATATTGTTTTCTTAAAGAGTCCTTTAGTGTAAAATCCCTTCTCTTCAACACCTAAAAAAGCTCAACCTAACCTAGTCCTTTTATGTTGTCTATGGACAAGTGGTTTTGTCCTTCTGTTAGAGGAGACTAGAAAGTGTTTGTTAACCTTCTCTCATCCTTCTTCACTTGTGTTAACTAGAAAACCTACCTACTTGGTCTGTCGATTGATTCTAACCCTATAGTATAAGTTGGGACTTTTTGAGTCTTGTTGTCCAATTTATTTGAAAAGCAATGTGTAGCTTTTTATTTACTAGGGGCTCTACCTACTGGGCCTAGGTGCAACTCCATCATTTGTGACATTCTAATGCAGGTAAAGAGAGTTCACAATCAAAACCAAGTTCTTGGAAACCTTATTAAGAAGAGCCGTGACAGGCTTGGAATTATGGAGCTGAACTAGAAACACACAATGAAGGTGGTGTTGACCCGTATTTTTATATGCTTGCAAACATGTGGAACACACACATACACATTGTGGATATTCCCTCTTGAAAATAAAAGATATTTCCTCCAAGGTTCAGATAGGTTGGGTCTCAACTACATAGGTTTCACTCAGAGGGGACTATGTTGGTGATCCACAAGTTTTTTTGGGGGGGGCTTTGCAGTAAAATTCAATACAAATTATATCTAGGTTCATAAAGCATCCATAAATCTACATAAACTCAAAAATTTCCAACAACAAATAAACTATAACATAAAGATAAATCATACTCTAACACTAGTCTAACCAGGAGAAGTAAAGAAATATAAAAAAGGATAAGGTTAGGAAGAAAGAACTTGATTCCCCTAATATCACTACAACATGTAATAGAGACAACTGAGCATGAAAATACCTCCATGCAACCAATATTCACACAATTCTAGAGAGGGATGATTGCAAAAAAATATAATTACAATAACAATATACACGCATAAACTGTTATAACCCCAAGATATTCAAAAAATATCTTTATTCATGAAAGATCTTTTTAGATATTTGCAGCAGAGCTTCAAGGGAAATCCAAAAAAATAAAGCTAATCTAATGCTGCTATTAAGTTTCTAAAATTTTATAGAATTTTTGAAACTATTTACAAATGAGTGGAAGTTTATTTTATAAGCCGAGGATAACAATTTTTCCTTCATTTTCAAAGTTCAAACTTCCATCAAAATAATAATTTAAAATTGAAGTCTTTTTTCAAGTCCTCAAATGATTACAATAACATGAATGATTTTGACTCATTAAATCATGCATTCCATATGGAAAGGTAATATCGGGATATTTTTTCAGTTGTTGGATCCTCGCACGGTGGAAGATAAAAGTCATGCCCAGTCAAACAATTTTGCAAAAAAGTTTGTGCATCTTTAATTTTAAATCTAGTTGGGGTTGAGAAGAGCTCGTCGTAAGCTTTCCAACACATCCAGTTTGAGCTCTATGGAGTTCTGGATGAAAAGTTATGGTCTCCAGAGGATTATCTGTAAAAAAAAAAGGTCAATTTGTGTGGGAAAATATCATTTAATAAATTACTTATGTTTTCAAATAGTTTTTGAACGAGATTTTAAAATTTTGGGATTTTGAGGTTTTTTAGGATTTCAAAAATATCATTTAATAAATTACTGTGGGTTTCAAATAGTCTTTGAATGAGTTTTGGAATTTTTGCATTTCGAGGTTTCAGGATTTGGTAAAAATTCATCTCGCCAAACTTTAAAATTTCAAAATTTTGAAGAAGGAACTTGTCCAAGATTTCAAAATTTTAAAATTTCGAAGAATGGAATGGCATGGAGATTGCTCCATTACCAGCTAATAGTCCATAGCCTCGACGGAGTTGTCTCTGGTCCCACCCAAGGCCTTGCTCTACTGCTAGCTAGGCATCCATAGCCCAAGTAGATATTACTCGAATCACCTTGAAGAAAAGCTTTTTTTTTTATAATTTTGTTTTTGATATTCTATTCTCTCATTTTATGATTTTTTTATGCAATTTCTTCTTGAACAATGAAGTGCAGTCGAAGGTTGGAAACCAATCCTTAGTGAAGATTTGATGAGGTGGAATTAGGAAAAAAAAGAAATCAAACCAGTTCTTATCATGCCTATGTATTTTTGAGGAAGACCTTTAAATATAAGCGTGCAATAGTGAATCAATACCAATTATAATTAATAAATATTAACCTGGTCTAATCAAGAAATATTGTCAAGCAAGACTAAAACTAATTCTAAATAGTTATATGGAAAATAAAAATACGGCTTCAAGCTTTGATCGGTTAGCTATAATTTTCAACGAAATGGATCTATTGGCTTTTTAGTTTAAAATTACATTTTCCAATATGATTCACCCCACCACACCCAAAAAAGGACCAAAAACAATAGCTACATGACTCGAACAAGACCAAAAAATAAAACAAAGCAAGGGAAAACAACAACTAGACTAGTGGATAAAAAAAAAACACCTTTATTGAAAGCAAGACAAATAAGAAAGGAAACTAAACTACAAAAACTACAAACAAAGTTAGACCTGAAAATAATGTTTGAGGAGTTATCCATTCAATGGAAGTGGGACATCCTCACCAATCAAGGTTTGTAGTCTGAGTGCATTACCAAGAACTTCAGATATTTGGTATGGGCCTAACCTTAGGACACTGAAATTAGGGTGTTCACCCTTCTTTTCATGAGCCTTGTCCCATAACAATACCAAATAAAAAACTAAAAAGGATCTTGCCTTGGCTTTGTTTTCAAACCAACACTTAACAACTGCCTAATATTTGATAAAATTATACAAGACTTCATCTCCCTTTTCTTCCAAATGGATCAAATTTGCTAATATGATTTTAACTTTGTTATCATCATCTAGTAACTCATCAATAAATTGTAAGGTAAGAATATTAAGGTTCATAGGAAAAACAAGGTTTTGCCCATAAACTAGGTGATAGGGAGAGGTTCCTACAGCTTCTTTGACTCTAGTTCTATCAGCCCACAATGTATATTTTAACTTATTATGCCAGTCCCTAGGATTCTTCTCTAATAATTTTCCAATAATAGTGCACAAGTTTTTATTAGTGGACTCAACCACTCCATTCCCTTGAGGATAGTAATTAGAGGAGAATTTTAACACTACCTTGTTTTCATAGGCCCATTCAGTGAATTGAATTGAAGTAAAAGCATAACCATTATCACATATCAAAATGTATGGCATACCAAACCTAGGTAAAATTTGCTCCTCAAGGAAATCAATCACCACCTATGTTGTGCAATTCTTTAGGGCTTGAGCTTCGGACCACCACATGCAATAATCAGTTGTTGTGAGGATATATCGATGTCTAGATAAAGAGTGTGGGTTGATTGTTCCAATGAAATCTAACCCCCGTTGAGCAAATCAACGTCTCTGAATCACAAGTTGCAAAGGTATTACTGTATTTATTTCTCTTTTCATAGCAAGTTGGTAAATGTGACAATTTTTGACATGCAGTTGGGCATCTTTAAATACATGAGGCCAGTAATAACTGACTATCATAATATGATGGGCTATTGACACTCTTGAACCGTGAAAAATACCATATTTTACATGAAAATTAGATAAAACTTCAGTAGCCTCTTACTTGCACATACATCTCAAATAAATTCCTTCATGGTTCTTCCTGAACAAAACTCCAAATTTTCTCATGTAGTTTGCACACTTAGAAGGAAGAGCAGCTCTTTGAATTGAATTCATACTATTAGGGCAGTTGTTATTCAATAGATAATAAACCACAACAACATACCACTCATAATTACTTATCTCTTCAACGACATATTGTTGACAAAAAATCAAAGGGTTAGTTCTAGCAAGAGTTTCAGTCAATCCTTGGGCTTTAACAATCTTCATGGGCCAAATTTCTAAATAAAATCTTGTAGTATCGAGGCCCACTTTCCTCTATGTTCACCAAGTTCATTCCAAGTTAACATAACCTTCATAGTAGGATCCGAAACTATGGCATAGACTTTGCTATGGAGAACGTAGTGTCTAAATTTCTTGATAACTCATGTTAAGGCAAATGCATGCTTGTCAAGTATCGAATATTTTAATTCAGCTCCCCTAAATGGAGAACTCACAAAAGCAATAGGTCTTTTATCTTTGTCTCCTTTTCTTTGAGTTAGTACCTCGACGAATGAGTGTTTTTATGAAAAAGAGTAAATGTAGAAGGGTTGGCTGTAATCAGGGCCGATCAAAATAAGGGTAGTAGCAATAATAAATTTTATTTTACTAAAAGCATCATTCGCTTCTGCATTCCACACTACCTTTACATCCTTTATAATAAAGCATTAAGAGGTTGCACAATCTTAGAAAAGAGATCAATAAACCTCCTTAAAAAATTTATCTTTCCAAAGAAATATTTTAATTCCTTATGGCTTTTAGGTAGAGGTATTTTGGAGATGGCCTCAACTCTATCAGGGTCCATAGATATACCATTTTTAGAAATAATGTGCCCCAAAATTTTACCTTTAGTCACACAAAAGATACATTTATTGGTGTTGAGAGAAATTCCATGGTCTCTACACCTTTGTAGCACACTTTTAAGGTCCTTGACATGGTCAAAAATGTTCTTTGAAAACACTGTGAGATCATCCATATAAATGATAATGCATTTTACAATTAGTGGTCTTCTGAATGTATTGTCCATGGTATGCTGGAAAGTTGCACCAACATTAATAAATCTGAATAGCATTTTTATATATGCAAAGGTTCCCCACTTGGTGGTGAGCTTTGTTTTCATGTAGTCTAGATGGTGAACCATGACCTGATTGTAACCTGAATAACCTTCTAAAATCACATCATTTGAGAGACATTGACAATCTGAAGTATTTCATCTAGAGATGGCAATGGATAGTTATCCTTTTTAGAAGCCTTATTCAAATTTCAAAAGTCTACACATAAATGAATCTCTCCATTCTTCTTATGAACCGAGACCAAATTGTCCAACCATATGGAGTACCTAACTAGAAATATGATATTTGTAGATAACTTTTGTACTTCCTTTAAAATAAGTGGCTCTAGAAATGCATTTAAAATCCTTAGCTTCTATCGAAAATGTTTTGTACCAAGCCATAGTGGTATGGTATGTGTGATGATATTAGGGTCATAAGTCATACCCCCAAGCGATAACATCCTTATACTCTTTAAGAGTTGCAATCACCTCTTTCTTATCTTTTTCAGTGCATACTTTTCCAATGAACACATTCTTTGGATTGGCTTCATCAACAAGATTAATTATGTCATACTCTCCACATTTAGAGGAAGTAGGTTTAATATTGTGGGTATCAATGTCAAACAATTTCTCTAAAGTAACCATGCCTTTCAAAGTAGTATTGGTCTTCAAACTCATAACTCCTTCCTCATCCAACTTCCCTTCATATTTTCTTTCTTCATCAATAATTTGTGCCTCAAAGACACTGATGTTGGCAATGAAATCCAATATATTCTAATCATCTTCAAAAACTTATGGAAACATGATATTATCAGGAACATATGGAGTAGGCACCAACTCTACCGATTTTTTTTTTAACTTGGAATCAACTACGAGTTTAAGAGCACCAACTGCAACTACTAAAGAATCATCCACATGATTTTCTTCTCTCAGGATGCATAAATGTTGAAAGCATCAAAGCTATTAATTAAGTCCCATACTATGATTTTATACTTATACAAACATCTATCCCTACACAAATATTGGCTCTTGATCCGTTTAACTACCAACTCAGAATCTCAAAAAAATTTAGATCTTATTTATCTTCTTTCATAAGGCAAATTGTAAACCATTGATTAAGGCTTCATATTCCGCAGTATTGTTAGTGCAAGTAAACTAAAATCCAAAGAAGCAAGAAAATACTTTCCTTTAGGACTAACCAACTAAACACTAGCTCCATTTCCCTGCTTAGATTTGGATCCATCAAACTTAAGCACCCATATGTCATCATGCTTCTCATTCTTGCTTTTAGGGGAAGGACTTACAATTGCATTGGACTCTTCAACATGAGTATTATGAACTTCTTCTTTTACTACCAAGGTATATACTTCCAAATCAACTTCTACATCTAATATTTTGTTTGTGTTGTTATACTTTGTGATCATTTCTTTTAACCTTGGTTCTCTTTCAATTTTGATTTGAATGGCCACACCTCTCCATGGCAGCCACATAACCATTCAATATTCTAGACCAATCTCTACTAAGCAACATACCATAAGCTTCTGATATGTCCACCACCTGAATATCGATACATTTTTGGATCCTTGGGTCTGAAACTAGCTGAATATGCATCTGAGTTAGCTCTCCAACAACATTCACCTCTGTTTTATCTAGTTGTACCACCTTTCTACTGGACTTGGTAGGATTTAGTTCTAATTCCTGACATATAGAATAAGGTATGATGTTCCTAGATGCACCTGAATCAACCAAATAATTATGAAAGTTTTTCCAGCAATACAAACAATTAGCAAAAAGGGAGAAAAACTAATTTTTTCCTTGTGAACCACAACATGTGCATCAATTCTTGAAGTGTTGTTGAATTTTCCTTTTGGATTCAGAGCTTCTATTAACAAGTCCCTTTATTTCTCATTTTGGGTTAGATCAAATAGAGAGATATTAGCCTTGGTTTTCTTGAGATCCTCTACGATATTATAACCTATTTTTAGAACTCCTAAGGTTTTATTATTTTGACCTAGGGCTACCCCTTTATCTTGAAAAATTGCAATAGGCTTTCCTTTAGGAGGTGAGGGTTATCTGCTTTGACATCACGAGGAACATATGAATAGTTAGGTGGGGTAAAAATGGTAAAAGGTTCTTTGTTTTTGCTTCTTAACATGTAGTTACTACCTTTTTGGAAATGTTGATAAGCCTGAACCTTGTCTTCTAACTCAATATCAATATTATCATTTTCATCTATCAAAGGATCAAAAGTGTTTGAGAACATGGCTAATTTAATGTTGTTCCTATTAAAATATCCAAGATTTTCATTTCTAGGCACAAGCTCCAAGTTCTCCATTTCTTTTTGAACAATGTCTAAGGTTGATTTAAATTTCAAGTCAGTTTGTCTCATCAAATTGGGTTGTTGCATGTATTCCACACCAGTTAGGTAAGGCCAAATATGCTAAGTTTATAGTTGAGCATGAGGATATACTTGCTTGGTCAATAGGATTTAGTACACCTCCGTTGTTGGGACAAGAGTTCCATTGGCGATTTTACCTCTAAAATTTAAAATTTCTATTCTAACCAGCATTATTGTTATTCATGTTGGCATGTTGGTTGTGTCTTTGCATGACCAATACATCATTACTAAGTTTTTGAACCATCCTTTGTAAGCTTCCCAACTCTTGATTCAAAGTTTTTATGGACTTATTCTACATTGGTGGAGTTTGTTGATTCGACACTTGGTTGGTGTTCACTCCTTGGGGTGTCAAGTATGTAGGCATCGCTTTTTGGACATATGATTGGGGAACTTGACTTGATGACTAATTTTCCAGATATGTAGGCATGTTACAAGCAGTTGGACCAGTATTTAAATATACCAATATAATTTGGTTGCTAGTTTGGTTCACTTGGGGTAACATGAGTGGCATCATGGAATGATTATCCTTCTGATTTTGATTTTTTGGAAAAGCACTTGAGATGGGGGTGCTAGATTGAACACTTGATTTTGGTATGGGTACATCGTATTAGGAATAAGATTGATCATTGGGGTATTATGCATTATAGTTTAGTCCATCAAGGGAATTTGATTATAGGCACCTAGCTATCCTAATGTCATGTTAGTTTTGATCTCAAAACCTTGAGGTATTAGTTGTTGTTCAATAGTGAGAGCATCATTATAGGTTGCAAGAAAGGTGGTGATTCCAATAGCTCTTCGAATGAACATGGATTTCATAGGATCTAAGATCATTCAAATAAATTCATAGGGTAGCAGTCTCTAAAAGCTCAAATGGGGAAACTAATCTTGTACAAAGCTTATGGAAACATGTGCTAAATTTCCTAATGGGTTCACCAAGATCTCTTTTGGTAGTGGTAAACTAATGGTACAAGACAACAAAATCAATTATTAACCTACAGTGCTTCACAAAAGTTTCTTCCAACTCCAACTAAGAATGAATAGAATGGGCGGGCATATTAATATACCAGTAGTATGAATCCTCATCTAAAGTATCAGGAAACATGTGGTAAGCCACATCCTCGTGTTGAATCTAAAGCCTCATTAAGGCATCCTTATACGCTTGGATGTGCTCTTCTGCAGATTGAGTACCATCATGCTTATACTTTGGCAAGTGTTTTTCAACATTCTTTGGAATATCATGTGCTACTCCAACAATGTCTAATGGGCCATGGACTATGAGCCAATTTGGTTGGTGACCATTTCTCGTCTTCGTAAAGGGGTGGGTAAGATGAGAATTGAGGAATTTCTTGGTGAACAATTTATATATTGAGGTCTAATTTTCTATTTTCCCTTATCAAATCTAGTTTTTCTATGATGGGTGAGGGATAACAACTCAAAATATCCTTCTACTGACCTTGACCGATTGATAATCCTTCTTGGTTCCAGTTTGGATGTAGTCTAAAGAGTCAAATCTAATGTGAAAGAATGTGGTCAGGCCCTCCTTCTAGCACCAATGTTGTTAACCCATATTTTTAAATGCTTGTCATCAGGTGGAACACACATACACACTGTGGATGTTCTCTCTTGAAAAGGAAAGATATTTCCTCCAAGGTTTAGGTAGGTTGGGTCTCAACCGCACAGGTTTCACTTAGAGGGGGCTATGTTGGTGATCCATAAGTTTTTTTTTGGGATTTGCAACAACATTCAATACAAATTAGATCTGGGTTTATAAAGCATCAACAAATCTACATAAACTTAGAAATTTCCAGCAACAAACTAACTATAACATAAAGATAAATCCTACTCTAACATTAGTCTAACTAGGAAGAGCAAAGAAAAATAAAAAATATAAGGTTAAGAAGAAAGAATTTGATTCCCATGAGATCATTAGAACATGTAATATAGAAAACTGAGCATGAGAATACCTCCAAGAAACTAGTATTCACATAGTTACAGAGAGGGACGATTGCAAAAAAATGTAATTATAGTAACAATATACACACATAAACTGTTATTACCCCAATATATTCAACAACTATCTTTACTCATGAAAAGATCTTTCAGATATTTACAACAAAGCTTCAAGGGAACAAAAAAAAAATGCCATAAAATAAAGCTAATCTAATGCTGCTATTAAGTTTTTAAAATTTTACAAAAATTTGGGAACCATTTACAATTGAGTGGAAGTTTATTTTATAAGTCGAGGAAAACAATTTTCCCTCCATTTTCAAAGTGTAAACTTCCATAAAAATATAATTTAAAGTTGAAGTATTTTTTCAAGTCATAACATGATTACAATGACAAATTATTTCGGCTTATGAAATCATGCATTCCATGTGGAAAGGAAATATTTGGATTTTTTTTCAATTTCTGGGTCCTCGCACGATGGAAGATAAAAGTCATGCCCATTAAAATAATTTTACAAAATATTATATGCATATTTTATTCTAAATACAATTGGGGTTGAGTAGAGCTCATCGTAAGCTTTTCAACGTGTCAAGTTTAAGCTCAATCAGAGTTCTGAATGAAAAGTTATAGTCTCTGAAAGATTACTTGTCAAAAAATAAAAAGTCAATTTCTGCAGGAAAATATCATTTAATAAATTACTTCTATTTTCAAATAGTCTTTGAATGAGATTTTGGAATTTTAGGATTTTGAGGTTTTTTAGGATTTAAAAAATATCATTTAATAAATTACTGTGGATTTCAAATAGTCTTTGAACAAGATTTTGGAATTTCAGGATTTTGAGGTTTCGGGATTTGGTAAAAATGCATCTCGCAAAAAAATTCAAAGTTTTGAAATTCTGAAGAAAGAACTTGTTCAATACTAAAGAGGACTCAAAACATGCCCCACCGTTAGAAATTATTTTTTTCCCTCTAGTTTTTTTTAGGATAAACATAAAACTGAAACCCAAAAATTTGCAAAATCCAGATCCAACTGAAAACATCGAAAAAAAAACTTGAAATTTTATAAACATGAGCTCACTACTGTTCATAGCGTTAAAGTTCCACAAAAAAATTATATAAAATTAACTCCAGCATGCAAAAAAAAGGGGGCCTGTTTAGAGTGCAAAACAAGGACGTGTTGTTCGGGGACAACATGTGGTTCTACCCTTAAGCTCCATTGATAGTTTTCTTGTTGAGATTACAGCTAAGGGAAAGAAAAAGCCATATGAGACCAAATAACTATAGCAAATTTTAGTTATTATTGTAACATCGCCTTTAATACACATACAACTTCTTCTAGGAAGAAAAGTACCTACTAATTTTTTGAGTTCATGCAAAGCTCATTAATTGATCATATTTTTTTAATGACTAAAAAAAGGTCGATTAGTAAAGTAAAAAACATGATTCTTGTTGGTATATTGTAGTGGTATGTTTTTGGGTTTTTATCTAGAAGACATAGGTTCAAACCACTATGCAAGAGATTGAGACTCTTTAAAACCTGACCTTTCAAAACCTATGTTTTATCTTAAAACTTTAAGTTCATACTACATAAGGGACTAGGACCCTTTCAAAATCCATGCTTTATTAAAATTTTAATCCTTTTTGGGATACCGTAGTGGTATATTTTTGACTTTTCATTGAGGAGATCTAAGTTCAAACCACACAAGCGATCGAAATCCTTTGAAAAACCTGTGTTTCATCTTAAATTTTTTTACCCAAAAGAAAAAAATTAGTTGGTAGTGATCGAGTGCTTTTTAGTGGACTATCCTAATTCAGAGGCCATTGACTTCATCTTTACCTAATCAACTAGGGTTTATAGTAATGATGTTCAATACCCATCCGAATTCATGTGTAACAGGGGTGGGATTTTAGGGTAGTTGTCCTACACCTTGTTCGGCACCGTGCACAACTAAACTAGCTTTAGCATGCTGTAAACTACACCTCGGATAGCCTGTGAATGTTGTCCCTATACAACACAAAAATAACATAGCACATCAAAGGTAATTCAAGCATACGATGGGGTTAGAAAAAGTATTCATCACATGGTAAACCACTAAATAATTATGTGTGTACCACAAAAGCTCACATACCAACATCCATACAAAGGAACACAAGACACATTGACATAAAACCAAAGCTTCTATTATATTTCCAAATTGGGGGACCAGTGGTCCGAGAATTAAAACTTGGCACAATGACCACTCATTACAAACACACCTAGGTGCAAGTCCCTTAGACCACTTCGTCGAGTTAGGCTCTATTGATATTGCTTTATGACATATACTAGTTCAACACAATGACCAACATGAGGCCAAGCCAAGGAAGTCACTCCTCAAAGTAAATTGCCACAGAATGAAACGTCCCTTAGCTCACAACTCATGATATTCCTCTTCCAATTCAACTAGAGGGTCTAGCCCACGATGTCCTTGGTCCATACATGACAACAACGATGCTTGTTGGGCTTTTTCTCCCAACACTCTTAAAATTTTCATGGTCTTTTTCTCTTTGGATTTTATGGTGGGTGACTGCTAACCCAAGGGATGATCATCCCATATCAACACGTCCTTAGGTTAGTGGGAACCTATTTCTAGGTTACTAACTCTTCAATGCATTATAATATACATCCAAGAACAATAGCTCAAGGGATCGATCTGAGGGACAATTATCTCATATCAATGCACCCTTAGACTGAAAGGGGCAACTTGATGCCAAGTAGCCCAACATATTTGACATAGTAGGGTGGAATTTAGGTGATGATCAATTTTAGACCATCATCTTACATGGTCCAAGGAGCCCATTGCCATGACCAGGTGCGGTAGGACTTACATTAACACATCCATCCTCCCATGTAGATGCTAGCAATGTAGTATTCCTGATGGGGAGGTAGTAAAGAAGTTATGTAAATGATCCACAAGATCTCAAACCTCAACTTGCACAAGTCATACAAGGACAAGGAATTGAGGGAAATGGTTGTCATATTCAGATTATCAGTATTATTCCATCATTCATTACCATCTCAACAATGAACAACAATTCTACTCCACAATCCATACTCTATGAATTCTATATTAATACTTCAACAGTAAACAATTAATGAACATGAATGAACAACAACCAACCACCAAAAAATGAATAATGGGGACTATATAATGCATGCCCAGACCGTTCTAAAGCAGTTTCTGAAGCATCACATCATTTGCAACTGCCATTCCCAACGAATTTCTAAAACAAATATTTTTACAAGGTTTATTAAGGTCTAATTCGATTTTTATCAAATTAACCCCAAATACACATTTCAACTTCATTTCATTTCATTTCACATCATACATGTGCAACCTTATATGTTTTGCTCTCTGCTTGTACAATTTGACACTCATACACTTTAATCCAGGGTTATGCATAAGGGGTTCGACCCAAAATCTATTTATAAAATTTGGGCAAATCCTACCCAAATCTGTGTAGAAGTCATGGTGATTTTTTTCAACCAAAAATTACAATAATAAGGCGAAAATATGCTGATATTTGGAAAAAAAATAAATTTATATAAAATAAAATAAAAAATCAAAACGAAACAGATATAATATTGCATCCTTATAATCCAAATTGCAATAAGTCTAGGTGTGATGTCGTCCTCAAATAAACCTGGATCGACTTGGTCACAAAATCATATTTTTTACATTACAAGTAATTTTTTTATTAAAAGGAAAAAAAACAGTTGAAACTGTGTATTTATCTAATACATTACAAGTAATTTTTTTATTAAAAGAAAAAAATCAGTTGAGAAAAAAATATAGGTTCTTTTCAAAAATTGTATATTTATTTTAACTTAAAAAAAATAAAAAATGAATAGAAAGTTTGGGTCCTATTCGTCAAAGACTTAAAAATAATTCAATAAAGAACCATGCACCGACATGCGCGATATGCCGACATGAGTATAATTTCGATATGTGTTAAAATTTGTGCTAACATGCGTGATATATCGAGTACCTCATGGTTGTCGACATAACGTGGTATACATCCTACGTGAAGGCAGGTTGCGGCTGTGATGTGAAGGTAGACTGAGGTCGTGATGTGGCAGTCGATATACCACGATCTACAGTCTACATGGCCATCACATGAAGGTAATCCACAACCTGCTTTCACATGGGCTACAAGTTGTGTTATGTCAACTGCCAAATGGTGGTCGGCACATTACGGCCTGCATCCCGCATGAAGGTAGGTCGTAGATCGTGTTCATGCAGCAATCGTCTTCACACGTGAAGGTAGGCTAAGGTCGTGATATGTCAGCCGCCACATGGTGATCGAAATATCATGACCTATAGCCCATGTAGCCACTGCGTGAAGGTAGTCTACAACCTGCTTTCACGTAAGTTGTAGGTCGTGTTATGTCGGCCACCACGTGGCAACCGACACATCGTGACCTACATCCCGCATGAAGGTAAACCATGAACTACCTTCACGCAATGGTCATCTTCATGTGTGAAGGCAGGTTGAGGTTGCGATATACCGGCCACCACGTGGTGATAACCATATCATAGCCTACAACCTACGTGGTCATCGCATGAAGGTAGTCCACAACCTGCTTTCACGCGAGATGCATGCCATGTTGTACCGATTGCCACTTGGCGACCGACACATCATGGCCTGTATCCTGTGCAAAGTCAGGTCACAGATAACTTTCATGCATGAAGGTAGGCAACACTATGTTAGCCGCCATGTGGCGATCAACATATCGCGACCTGCTTTCATGCATGAAGGCAATCCACATTATAAAATTGCCCATGTGCAGATTATGTGTCGTTAGCACAATTTTTGTATCATCTACATGATTTGATTGTGGGAGTCACTTTATTTTTGGGTTGTGGAGATGTTGCCATGTGTCCTCTACCCGCCATGTGTTATAATCGTACCTTCTACCCTATAGCCTCCTATAAATTGACATTTCCCAACAAATTTTTCTCCTTTGATGCCACGGTTTCTCCTCCACTTTTCCCTCAGAATGCTCAGACAATGAACACTCACAAACGAAATCTACAAGGAACGCTTAGAAACATTTCAGAAAGAGGTATTCTAGTTTTTAATGAGTCTGCATCAAATTTTGATGTATTTCATGGACTATCATTTTTTTCCAATATATGATTATTCTCTATCAATGATCCAATATATGATTATTATCTATCAATGAAAAGTAATTTTAGTTTTTGCGATGCTATGTAACATATGCGTGGCTTCCATTTTTAGTTTTTGCGATGCTATGTAACATCCACACCTACCAATGGATACTAACACTTGCTCAAGAATGATTCCTATTGTAGAATAATTTATAAGGATTACACTGTTGTTTATATCCCTCAGCAAACTATTATTCTTTCATAATCGAAT
This sequence comes from Wollemia nobilis, assembly GCA_028583015.1. Classification (NCBI taxonomy): domain Eukaryota; kingdom Viridiplantae; phylum Streptophyta; class Pinopsida; order Araucariales; family Araucariaceae; genus Wollemia; species Wollemia nobilis. Next base: position 2,269,690 of record JAQPPZ010003577.1, read on the forward strand.
CTAAAAATAGGAGAGATAGATGATGATGGAGGTTGTATGTTCAATTTCAATCTTCATCACAAATGTTAAATCTCTTCATGATATAGACTTTCCAACCTAGATTTTTGGAAGGAAAAAAAGTAACTTCCAACCTTCTAGGCTTAATTTCTTCTTTCAAATTTGAGAAAGGACAAACAAATTTGGATATTCTAGACTTCTTTTTTTTGAATGATCGCGGACAAGGAAATTTTAGGTAAACCAACTCTCAAACTATCACATAAATGCTTTTTCCTACATTTTCAAAGTGCAAATCTCTAGATATTCAGTTTGCAATTGAAAGGATGAGATCGTTTGGGATCGGCCCGATATACTTTTGCAGGATATTATTGGTAGGTCATAATGATAAATTTATTGGTAAGGTGTATTGACATATTATTTTTCGTAAAGCTCGAATAAATTGGTCACTGGTTCAAATTCGAAAGATCGGATATTGATATATTTTTAGTGTTTTATTTTCTATATCATCATACATAATAGTTTTAAGTTTTGGGTGCTTGGGATAAAAATAAAAAATATAATTTTGCACCAACCGGTAATTTAACCCCGTAACATGACAGGGTACTATTCTACCACTACCACTACCACTAGATGCTTTAAAGAAAAAAATAATTTTCTATTCAGAACACTCATCCATAGGTAGATAAAACTCACCTTGTGGTGGATTATATCCTTATATCCTTTCATATACCAAAATACTATATTTTATTAAGCTTGTTCATATAAATATGAACAGATGTGTTGAGTAAAAATACGTAGCTTTATTCTGGATAGTAATGGTATCCAACAAGGAATAGCCTTATTTTATATTAAGTTCACTCTCATAAAATAAAATAATGGTCTAATAAAAGGCTAAGATAAAACTCTATTGCAATCCGCTGACATCTGCATCATACAAACGAAGTTGTCATCTTATGTTATGAATGATCTATAAATTGTTAGAATATTAATGTGCACTATGCCTTCAGTTTTTGACACTTGTCATATTTTCTCTTGATACTTGTCATGTATTAATATAGGCCTCCTACCTATATATTGTATTCTCTTGTATCAATAATATTATCTCATATATTTCATTCCCAAAATTTGGTATCAGAGTAGGCTTTCCCTACCCTTGTGAGTTTGAGGGGGGATTTCCCTCCTCATTTTTCTCCATTTTATTTCTCCATGGCTCAGGGAGTATGCTCTCCACATTTGTGGATTAGAAACCAGAAAGCCAATTGGAGAAAGAGAGGATTTCATGGCTGCCCCTAAAGCTTCAATGCTTGGGGCCATGAATTTTTTGTCTATTTTTATTATTATTTTTCTTTGATGCAGGTATCGAGGCCGAAAAATGGAGCAGCCATTACATTTTTTGACTAAATAAAGAAAATATTGGATCCGTTTAAAAATTTTGAGAGCATCAGTGCAGGCCTATGGGAGTTTGAAAGGACGCTTGAATCATGATGCATGCCATAACACTTTAATGTAATCCTTCAACAATATCCTGGTCAAGATTACTTTGGGTAGATGTGATTTTTTTGGCATCGTATCCATGCACCAGATTGGTGAAAAAAACCTTATTGTGGTTCAGGTGGGTACCACGATGGCTATGAATGTTTTCCAGTTCTGAAAGGACAAACCCTCGCATGAAGAAGAGATATGGACCTGTTGGTAATGCCCCTCTATGTGTCCATGTTTCTGAAAGACGATACAACCCTATTTGTTGTTGAAGTTGTGGGCACTGGTTCACCGCATTGACAGAGGTGCAAAGGTGCAGACGACGAAGACAAAGGTCACTGTTTTAAAAATGTTTTTGCCTACTATATTTATCGCTTGCAGGTCACTATTGTGGGTGAGAACAGCGCATCATTTTTCACAATACCGTTGCAGACTTTGTAGATGAGGCTATTTTCAGGTTCCAAAAGTAGAGAAGCATTACACAACTGCTTTGGCATCCAATACTGAATCAAAGCCTTTTACTATTGTATGTTTTTCCAATTGAGTGGTGGCCTCTCATGCACAAGGCCACATTGTAGATGCTATTGCTAAAGATCACAGTGGACCCCTTTTATTTTTAATATTGCCTTAATAATGCACATCGATCGATGTTGGTTGTTTTAGGAAGAAAATGATGTTTGCTGTGATGGTGACTACATGTTTGAAGTTGCACTTGTGGTTCACATGCTGGATCAAGTACCATTTAGGTTTACGTGGTCAAAATTTTGTTCAAAAAATCCTATGAATGGTGCTGATATTAGGCAATTAACAAAATTGATCAAATCATGAAGTGAAGACGCACATGCTCTAAATATGCTCTGATTGTTAATTGCATTATAGGAGTCGACATCATGGCTGCAACGACGAGGGTGATGGATAGAATAGCTCTAACTAGTTTTTTTTTTAGCATCGCAGATTAAATCCAATGAAGTAGTTTGTGCTCCGAGCAGTAGTGTTTGTTTTTTTGTCAACTTCGAAGGATCCACAGTGGAGATCTTGGGATATACTCAAGGAGCCTTCTTTATATTGGGTAAATTACAAATAAGGGCTATACTATATATTTTGAAAAAGACAAGTGCTACATCTAGGAACCAAATGACACTATCAAAGCCATGAGAGTAAAAAAGGATGGTGTTTACTAACTCCTTACCAAATATGTAACTCAAAACTCTTTGCATACAACTACTTTTTCTTTTGAGTACATGTGGCATGAAAGAATGGGACATTTAAATTTTCATAATATTCAAATGATGGCAAGGAAAGGTTTGGTAAAAGGACTTCCACATCTTAAGGAGTCAAAATATTTTTGTGAGCCATGTGTTATAGCCAAACATCATAGACAACCCTTTGAGTCAAGAAAGGCTTGGAGAGCCAATAGACCATTACAATTGGTTCATTCAAACATTTGTGGGCCAATATTTGTTCAATATTATACTGGGGCCAAATACTACATCACCTTCATTAATTATTATAGTAGAATGGTATTGATATACCTAATTCAGTACAAATGACAAGCCCTTGATAAGTTCAAGGAATTTATGGCACTTGTTGAGAGAGAAAGTGGCTATCAAATCTCCACAATGGTGGAGAATATGTCTCCAATGAATTCTTCAATTTTTGTACGTACCATGGGATAAGGAGGCAGTTCATAACTTCTTATACCCCCCCAAAAAATGGAGTAGTTGAAAGGATGAATCAAACAATCACAAATAGGGCAAAATCAATGTTACATACTGCTACATTACCTAACTCATTTTTGGGAGAAGTTGTTCTTACTACTACATACTTGACTAATAGGTCCTACACAAAGGCCTTACATGAAAGAACACCTGAAGAAGCATGGAGTGGAAGGATACCTTATGTGGGCCATTTGAAAGTCTTTGTATGTGATGCCTATGCTCATATTTCTCATAAGAAAAGGAAGAATTTTGATGATAAGAGCCAAAAATACATCTTTACTGGCTATAGTGATAGTGCCAATATATATAAGTTGTATGAGCCTATTTCCAAGAGGATCATTCTATCTAGGTATGTTACCTTTCATTAGTATCCCCCATATAATCCTCCTCCTATGGCCTCCACATTGGAATTAACTAATGAAATAGTTGCTCCCTTAATACATACAATAACATCTAGTCCTTCCCCTTCACTCATAAATCAAGAAATTCCTCCACATTGAAGAACTCCCCATAAATGATCCATGTCCTTCATATCCTTCTACTCCTCTATCTAATGATCAAGCCACATAATCCAATCCTTTACCTATGTGGGTTCAAGCCACCATAGATTAAGCCTAAAGTCATTTGCCCACTTATACATGTAAAATACCTTTAGCCCTAAGACACCAAGTGAATTATGCCCTCATGTTCAAAGTCCTTAGACAACCTAAACCTTCTAATGTCAAAGAAGCACTTGGTGATCCTAAATGGGTTCTTGCAATGGATCAAGAATTGGATTCCATTGAAAGGAATCACACTTGGGAGTTAGTTGATTTACCCCAAGGTAAATATACCACTGGCACAAAATGGGTGTACAAGGCAAAGTATAAAGTAGATGACTCACAAGATCACTACAAGGCTTGCCTAGTAGCTCAAGGCTATAAGCAACAAGAGGTAATTGAATATGAGGAGAATTTTTCCCATGTGGCAAAGATGACTACAATCAGGATAGTTATTGCTTTGGCATCTCAAAGGCATTGGCCTATATATCATATGGATATCAAAAGTGCATTTATTAATAGTAACTTGAAGGAGGAAGTGTATGTGAACCAACCACCAGGGTACACAGTTGTAGGCCAAGAAAACAAAGTCCTCAGATTGAAGAAATATCTATATGGATTGAAGCAAGCACCCCAAGCTTGGTATGCAAAGATTGACTCCTATTTCATCAACCTTGGTTTTACTAGATCTGCAGCAGAATCTACTCTCTATGTGAAACATTGGAGGAACCGCATCATTTTGGTTACATTGTATGTGGATGATCTTCTCATTACAGGTAATGACACATAAGGAATAAGGTTGCTCCAGGAGGACTTATGAAATTTTTTTGAGATGATAGATTTAGACCTCCTCCACTATTGCTTAGGCATAGAGGTATGGCAACAACCTGGTAAGATTTTTATCTCATAGGCTAAATACATTCAGTCTATTTTGGAGAGGTTTCACATGGAGGAGTGTAAGCCCTCCGTCACTCCCATGGAAATCGGGTTGAAATTGGTTAATAGTGATGATGAAGAAAGGGTTGATGACACCCTTTATAGGCAGCTAGTTGGAAGTTTGATCTACTTAACTTCAAATAGACTAGATATATCCTATTCAGTTGGCCTTGTTTCTAGTTTCATTTAGGATCCTAAGAAGAGCCATTGGATAATAGCTAAGAGGATTTTGAGATTCCTCAAGGCCACCCCTCATCATAGCCTTATGTATACATCATGTGATAATTTTTTATTGATTGGCTACACAAATTCAGATTGGGCTAGTTATCTTGAAACTAGAATATCCACATCAGGTTATTGTTTTCAGTTGGGCCATGGCTTTATTTCATGGAGCACAAAGAAGCAGTACATTTTCATTATCTTCAGCAGAGGCTGAATATAGAGCAACATTTGAGGCAGCTAAGGAGGTAATTTGGTTGAGGCAATTACTTCAATATATTGGGCTATTCATAGATGGTCCAAATTATATATATTATGATAATCAAAGTACAATCAAGATGACCAAGAATCTAGTTTTTCATGCCAAAACGAAGCACATTGAGATCCATCATCACTTCATCAGAGAAGTGGTCCAAGAAGACATTATACACATGGAGTATGTACCAACTCAATATTAAGTGGCTAACATATTCACCAAGTCACTTGGGCAAGACAAGTTTTCTCAGTTTAGCAAACTGCTCTATGTATGTAATAGAAGTCAACATTAAGGGGGAATGTTATCTAATGTTGAATTATTTTTTTCTATAGTTAGGATATTGCACATTAATGGGGAATGTTAGTATATTATTTTAATGTGCATTATGCCTTACTCCAGTTATGCCACTTGTCTTATTTCTAGTTTTAATTCTCCAAATAGAGTTATGTGTCTTCTGCATGACACTTGGAGTGGATATTATGACACTTGTCATATCTCCCTCATAGGATTTATCCCTCATAGGATTTATGCCTATATATTGTAACACATATTGTCAATATATTTGTGCCTTTTATTCAGTCTCAACACAAATCTCGAATTGTAAGCATTTTTCCAAACTTCCAAGTAGATGACGACTATGGAAGATCTAAGCCTGTAGATTTCTTCTCCATGCCTACGCCATCAAGACAACAAGTTCATATTATACAGAAAATGAGTTCAGAGAAATTCATTCAGGTTTCTCTTAAGTGATTTATAATTTCTTTTTTCCTTGGTTGAAGGATATTCATATCTATATGGATTATATCCTTATATCCTTTCCAATTTAATGTTTGATTAAACTTCATTCACTATAGAAGCTATTCAATCTTCATCCATTCGAGTCTCGATATTGGAACCTAAAAGATAAGTTTGACTGAGTTCAAGCATCTTGATAGTGCCAACTGAGTCTGTTTAAAAAAATTGTAAAATTCAATGATAAACGAATATAACTATTCTATGTTGTTTTCGTTATACCATTCTTTGGTTGGTGTAAAATTTATCTATGTAAAAAGATGTATAATATTAAATCAATTTAAGCGCTACTTCATTAGTGCTATCGAAATTCAATAATATGTCTTTTTGGTTGATGACACATTTTTAGCATGTGTAACTAAAGAACTGAACATAAACAAAGATATAATACAGAAAATAGAGATTGCCACAAATGAATCTTTATATTGATATTCGATACAAGTTTACAAAGATTTTGAATTGCCCCAAATGTGTTGGGGGTAATGTAACAATGTTTTATCTGTCTCTCTTCTGAGATACAATAATTTTGATAGAGAAGGGGTCTTCCAAATCTTTCGCATGATGTAGTGTTCTTTGTTTTCTCGTCACAGCTTCAAGGGGTGAGTGGGCTTTGGTATCCAGCCAAGGACCACTCCAACTTCAGTAGCTTATCCAAAATACCTGTCACCTGCACACATTCAAACCAACAAAGGGATTAGTAGCACCTGTATATTTGAGCAATAGAATCAATGCATGCATAAAACCCTAAGCAGATAAGTATATGAAACAAATGATAGAAATGATAAACAAATAATGCCTTGCTAACACAAAATATTACTGATCTCGGTCGTACGTGTGAATTCATGCTCGAGACTATAAAATCATGGAAGCACGGTTGTGGGCTGGAAATCGCGGATCTACGGTTGTGACACCAAAAACACGCGTTTTTGACTATGGAACCGCGGACGGGCGGTTTCAACTGAGTAATAGATTACCTCAAAATTTGAGCCAATGGTTAGAATCAAGCTCGCACTCTCAATTTATCGCTGGGTCTGGATGTATTTTTGCAGCCTGTCGGTATGCAAATTCAGCTCCCTTTTCTTGGTGGACTAATGGTGTCTTTATAGTCCTCTTGGGGTTTTGGAGGGAAATGGGAGGTGGCAAGCCCAACTTGCCAAGTGGTAAATCTGGACTACAAGGTGGAAGGGGGCAGTTGTAGTGAGTCACCCAGTGTGCCTCAGTTAACTGGGGTGATGTGGGTTCAAGTGGAGTGGGATGTGGGATATTTTATGTGAAGGGACAAGGGGACAACAACAAATGAGTTGTGGCATGGGTGTTGGAAATCTGTCTCATGTGCAAGGGCAAGGGAGACAGGAGTGGGTAAGATGTGGTAGGGGTGTTGGATGAAGTGTCTAGGACACATGTCCAATGGGTAGATAGGGTATCCTAGGGTGATTTTCTAGATTTAATAAATTAGGAAAATAGGATAATGTGCAGGATTTTATATCCCTAAGTTTAGACTTAGGCATATAATTTTATTATGCAGGATTTGATGGTGGGGTGGCAGATGTGGTTTTGAAGGTGTTGGATTTTAGTGTCTACAGTTACCCCTTTTTGTACTGCGTTGTGTACAACACAATGTAGTGCAAAAACCAATGACATCTAACTTTATTGGATGGATGGACTCACTCTCTTTTGGTGTGGCAAGATGGATGACTGTTGTAAATGAAATTTTGGTTTGCATGTTTACCCCCTCGATTGGCGAGTGGGTAACAATTGAGACCCAATGGCCAATTGATAGCGTTATTTTTGATGTCGCTATGAGTTAATTAAGTTATTTTGCAGATTATCCTTTGGTTTTTCTGACATGCATGAAATGAAGTAAAAAGGAACCAATCATCCTAGTTGCTTGTCCTAGTGACTGTTAGCAATTCCAATGTGCATTTGCTTGATTTGAACTTACCATGTTTTGTAACCCCACGGAGTAGGCGTCATTTAACCTTGGATTATGCTTTTGTTTTTTCCTTGATTATTATTATTATTATTATTATTTTGAAAACACGTTTGAGCGGTTGAGCATTCTTGAAACCGCGGGTTTGCGGTTTTGACGCGATAATCGCGCGTTAGCGATTTGGGTTCAAACTGCGGAGTTGCATTTTTACACGGTCTGAAAAATGAGGACACGTTTTTCACCTCGAAATGCAGCTATAAATAGTCTTGGCCTATCATTTTCATTTCATTTCCAATTGTCGTTTGCTGATTTGTGTGAGTTATGAGTGAGATGGAGATTGGTGAGGGCAGTGGTGGCGGAGGTAGCGGTGGTGGCGTCTCGGCTGGAGCAGAAGGCGGTGGTCGGTTTGTCGAGGTAGGTGGTCCTTCGCTCGTAGTTAGGGTCTTTCTGTTGTGTGTTTGTAGTTGTTTTGTTTGGTTTTAATTTTTTTTTTATTTGTTTTATTTTAAACTAAGTGGGGCTGGTAATGAATTCGTTTTATTTTATTTGTTTTGTTATGCTTTTTGTCTTCTTTGTTTTTGTTTTTGTATTTTTTTCTTGTTGATATATGCTCACCTAGGGGTAGGTTTTTTTTTTTTTTGTTATTGCCAGTTTATTACCTAGGGTTAGGTAATATTTTGTTGATTTTTTTTTTGTTTTTGTTTATTGTTAGTTTATTACCTAGGGTTAGGTAATATTTTGTTGGTTTTTTTTTGTTTGTTTGTTTGTTTTTTTTTGTTTATTGCCAGTTTATTACCTAGGGTTAGGTAATATTTTGTTGATTTTTTTTGTTTGTTTGTTTTTGTTTATTGCCAGTTTATTACCTAGGGTTAGGTAATATTTTGTTGATTTTTTTGTTTGTTTGTTTTTGTTTATTGCCAGTTTATTACCTAGGGTTAGGTAATATTTTGTTGATTTATTTTTTTGTTATTTTTGTTTATTGCCAGTTTATTACCTAGGGTTAGGTAATATTTTGTTGATTTTTTTGTTTGTTTGTTTTTGTTTATTGCCTGTTTATTACCTAGGGTTAGGTAATATTTTGTTGATTTATTTTTTTTTGTTGTTTTTGTTTATTGCCAGTTTATTACCTAGGGTTAGGTAATATTTTGTTGATTTTTTTTTTGTTTTTATTTATTTTCAATTTATTACCTAGGGTTAGGTAATATTTTGTTGATTTTTTTTGTTTGTTTTTGTTTATTGCCAGTTTATTACCTAGGGTTAGGTAATATTTTGTTGAGTTTTTTTTTGTTTGTTTTTGTTTTTGTTTATTGCTTTTGTTCTAATATTTGTTATTTTTGTTTTCAATTTCAGGTTAGGCTCCTTGATGCCCGACATAGGTGGCCTCACACTATTCGCAAAGTGCGCAAGGCCCTTACAGACGATGATTGGATGTTCCTAGAGACCATTGGTCTTGATGGTTGTGGGTGATTGAGCACCATTCGGGCCGATGAGGATTTGTTGTCTATGCTTGTTGAGCGTTGGGATCCTGACAGGGGTACCTTTCAGCTTTCGACATGGGAGCTGACTATCACTTTTGAGGATGTTTATCGGATTCTTTGTGTTCTCGTCGAGGGTCCTATTGTCCGCATTGGCCTCGATAAGAAGGAGGTCCTGTTCCCTATTTTTGGTGATATGTGGGATGTAGAATATAGTCGAGGGGGTATCACATACCTGGATCTCTTTGTTGTTGATAGTTTGAGAGCTGTTCCAGATTTCTTAATGTACCTTTTGATCAACATGTTATTGCCTAATTCTAAGGGATCGAGGATCCCATGGAACCAGGTTCCTATTGTTCTTGACCTTATTACGGATCCTCGACGGTTGGCATGGGCTCCCACTCTTATATGCCAGATATACAACGAGTTATACGAGGTGAAGAGATGGGGATGAAAGGGACTAGGTTGCAGTTTGGTGCTCCAAGTATGGTCGTGGGAGCACATCATTATTGGACAACCGGTTGGTCTTCCTTGTGCCTATGATGCCATTGCTCCTCATGCTTATAGGTGGCTACTTAGTGAGGAGCTCAGTCATCCAGTGATTGGGGCATCGAAGTATCGAGGCATCTTGAGCTCCCTTTCTAGAGACTTCATGAGTTGGTGGCCTTGGAGGGGTGTGGATTAGGTTACGAATGCAACAGAGCTTCGTTGCATTAGGTGAGAGCGATGGGTTGTTGGAGCCCATTTGAGGGAGATGGAGCTTGTGCAATTTTCTTAGGTGCACCATCAGTTTGGTTTGGTGCAGGGTGTACCTGATGCGCTTGTGACGTATAGACGACAGGGAGACGAGCTGGGGTTACTTGTTGCTCCTAATTTTTGGTGAGTTGACGATCCTGATGATGATTTTGATGTGGAAATTCCTGACTTGGATGATGTGGGTACCACTATCGAGTATGATATATGGTTTTATTCTCAGCCTCCTTGGATGCCAAGTGCTGTGGTATATGATGAGGGGAGTGGTGATGATGTGGAGGTGGGTGAGCGAACTCCTCAATCGGTGAAGCATCGATGACGTAGTACTCCTAGGGTTGATGTAGTTACTGATGTACAACAACCAGTGGAGGGAGGTGGATATGGAGATGATGAGGGTGGTGGTGATGGGGGTGGTGAGGGAGATGATGAGGGTGGTGATGGGGGTGGTGATGGAGATGATGAGGGTGGTGGTGATGAGGATGCCCCTCCTCGATGGATAGAGGAGGATTGGGATATGTTACAGGCTGAGCATGACAACCTGGGTTTAGAGGTGACTCGCCTAAAGGGCGAGTTAGCATGGTACTAGGGCGAGGTGACTCACCTCTAGGGTGAGGTGGATAGGATGCATGATGGGCCTAGCAGTGATGCTCTTGCTACAAAGGACTTGGAGATTTCCAGGCTCAGAGGTGAGGTTACTCGGCTACAAGCAGGGTCAGGCGGAGGTGACCCTATAGCTACTGTTGTTGCTCTTCAAGTAGAGATCTCTTAATGTGTTGCTCGTGAGGGTGCAGACTTGAGGATCTTGCACAAGAAGGCTATTTATATAGAGATGTTGGAGAATATTCTTCATGAGCATCATATTTCTTTACCTATTCCTCCTTCTTCATCCGCTACGACTGTTACCCGAGGGACTAATAGGAGTCGTAGAACTCATCGGTTATCGAGTTCTCATGGTGCTTCTACAGCGCAGGGTCCTCAGAGGGATCCTGCTAGTACTAGCTAGTGTGACATGTTGTTTCTCTTTTTTGTATTTTGCTTCTATTTTGCTATGAGCCTTAGTGCTTCGATGTATACAGCCTATGGGCATTTTGTACCTTTGGGACCTTCATATATATATATATATACATGGCCTTGTATTTTGGTTATTTTATGTGTTAATGTTTATATGCATGCTTTTTGTTTATGTTTTGTTAATGCTTATGTGATGCAATGTACACATTGTTATGTTTGTGCTATGTTAAATGAATGTAAACTAATATGTAATATTCAGTTTTATATTTATTTTCATATAACTTAATGATGAAATGCATGATGTTTTTGTAATATTTATACCTCAGAGTAGTTTACCATTACTTGTTCACTGTTGCAATTGGGGGTATCCAACTTGATGACTCTTCGCAGTTGATGTATTGTGGGTGTATGTATGTGATAATTTAAGAACATGTTACAATGATATGGTAGTTGGCATGGTTTTTGATATATAATATTGGAGGATTTTCAAAGACTCAAACAATATAGTGATGTCAACCATTTTTTTAATATTTGTCTAACCTTCTTTAGTACCAAGGTGTGTGCAAATGGAGTTGTTATTATGAATCTTTGGTTTGGCAATGGCCCTAAGAAATCAAGAACCAGTGCATGTGTATGTTAAGTTCATTAACTCATAATGATGAGTAAAATTGGATGGTACCTGTATGGGTTTAACAATTAGCTAGCTTTTTTGTATGTGTGGTCAGAGGTCTTTCTTTTGGAAGAGAGATGTGTCACCCTGTATGAGTTTACTCCACTACCAGTCAAGCATGTATAGCTCCGATGGAGGTTCACTCCATAGTCCAATGATTTGATCTTTGAGCTTTGGGGATGACTACATAACTTTCTAAGGGGAATGTAGTACGATCCTTCTTGCTTTTGTGATCTGTGTTGTGTGTGTAGAATTATATTATGATAGAGTTTGGGGAATCGGATTCTCAATCGAAGTGTGATGAGAATGTGATCCTATCCTTACTGTTCTACCTTTAATTTAAATGTTTGTATTGTTGTGATGGTGGTGAAAACCATCGTTTTGATTTTGGACTATGTTGCATAATGGGACAAGCGGGGAATATTACCTTTTCGCTTCAAGGTTGTACCCAAGTTGGTGTTATATTTTCTTACTCAAAATGCTTTTAAATTTGTAAAGTGTTTTTGGTTCAAGATTGCTTTGGGGTCAATCTACCATACTCAAGACTTTCTTAATATGACATAAGTGCTTTGGTCCTAAAGAAAATTGGACATATTATGAATTTTGGTTCTTCACTAGACATTGTTGAGTGACTGAAAATTTGATTTATGATATAGGAAAACATGTGTGGATATGAATTTTGTTGACTTGCGAAGAGTCTTAGTTGGGTATCCCCAATTCTTTAGAACTTGTTTTTACTTGGTCTTATCATCACCACTATGAAATATCACTGAACATGGGATGGGATGGATGCAATTATGTGATTAGTCTAATGCTGCTATATGCTTGTGATATGCCTATTTAATGCACAAATTTTGTTTTTGTTTTTTGTTTTTTTTTTAACATGCAAATGCAATATGCTAAATGTTAGTAATGTCATTTCTATTTACAATGTAACTAATATTGGAAATAAAAATTATTTTCTCTTTTTTGTTTTGTTTTTTTTTTTAGCCATGTACATATATATACATATATTGCAAGTCTTTTCATGCATAAAATACCTTTAGGTGCATTATGTTTAGTGGCTCTGGCTCCAATTCTCCTTCGAAGTTGGCAAGTCTATATTGCTAAGTATAAATTTTTGACATAAGCATATCTTGTTTCGTAACTTACCAGTGTTCGACTAATATAGTAAATTGTTTGCTCCTTATGTTTTTTGTTCTTTTGTGTAAGCATAGTATCTAATGCAAAATATATTGTAGAAATGTATAGGTGAAAAGGGATTCCTGTTTGAGGCGGTGTAAGAACTGGTGGTGATGATAGATACTTCTTTATGTCATCAAATACCTCTTGACATTCAGTTGTCCATGAAAATGTCACTCCATTTTGGAATAGGCGATTGAAAGGCCTGCATTTATCTGATAGTTGTGCAATGAATCGTCGGATAGATTGTATATTTCCTTGTAAACTACGCAACTCTTTCAATGTTTTGGGAGGTGGCATTTCTAATATTGATTTTACCTTACTTGGATCCACTTCAATGCCTCGCTTGGAGATAATGAATCCTAGAATTTTTCTTGATGTGACCCCAAATACACACTTCTTTGAATTTAACCTTACTTTGTGTTCTATCAATCGATCGAACGCTTTTTATAGTACATCGATGTGCTCAAGACGTTTCTTAGATTTAGCAATCAAGTCATCTACATAATCCTCAATGATATTATGCATATAATCATGAAATATGTACGTCATATCTTGTTGGTATGTAGCTCCTGCATTTTTGAGTCCAAACGACATCACTCTGTAACAAAATGTCCCCTAGGGTGTTGTAAATATTATCTTGTGTTGATCTTCGAGATTAATTCGAATTTGGTTGTATCTCAAGAAATCATCTATTAAGGAAAGCATTTCATGACCAGCACAGAAATATACTAGTTGATCGATATTAGGCAAAGGAAAATCATCTTTGTGACACACTTTGTTTAAGTCTCAAAAATCAGTGTATACACATATCCCTCCGTTCAGTTTACGAATGAGTACCATATTTGAGAGCCATTCTAGGTAATCAATTGGTACTATGAAGTGTACATCCAAAAACTTTTGCAGCTCTTCTTTTATAATTAATGCGTCTGTTGGATGGAATTTCCTAAGCTTCTGCTTGAACAACTTTGCATCATGTACCAGTGTTAGGTTAAGGACTACCAGGCCTGGATCTAAACCAGGCATATCTTTATATGACCATGCGAACACTTCTTTATTTTTCATTAGCATGTTTATTATGCATTCTTTCTCTTCTATGGATAAATATTTTGTTATTTTGACAATTTGGGGATTATCCGCGTCTTGACTAAGGTTCACATCTATAGACTCTTCAATTAGCATGTGGGAACCTTCTTCTAGTTGATGTGGAGTTGGGATGAGATGGATATCATCCACCACATTTCCAAATGTGTCTTGGATTTTTCCCTCTATTTTAGTTTGAAAAATTGAATTATTTGATGATGAAGGTTGTTGTGAAATATACGTGTTTGAAGCACGCAACAACTCTTCGAATAGGATAAATTCGGTAATTGATGGTGGGGATGAGATCTTATCCATGACAATGAGGCTAGTGTCGATATGGATCGGATTTGCCTCATCATATGGATTATGGAGTGGGGTGAGCAAATCAACAAAAATCATGTTGACTTGATGAAGGTGATGTGGCTACAATTCGAGAGACGACGACTCATCCTCCCTAGGTTGCAATTGACCTAATGTATGTGATTGGAAGTGCTGCAGGAGCGGCCAAGGTGGTGGAGGAGGATCTGGTTTAGAACTTTCATGCTTTTTGCTCAACTGAAAGAGAGTTTGATTTATTGGAAACTTCTTTTGGTACCAGTCATTTCTTCGAATAGATTCTACATGTACTAATTCCTCTCTAGGTTCTTCTACCTCTTGATTATGTTGTTCTAGCTTGTATTTCATGCTCATGATTTAGAAATATTATTTATGTCTCATCTTCATAATCATCATCGCTTATCCAAAATCCGTTAGCATTTGTATGAGGTCCTAGAACAAGTTGTGTGTAATCTGGCCTAAGGTCGGCCATTTTTGGTGGATCTTCGTATCCTGTTTCTTACTACGAGGCTTGTTCTGAGAAAGTTCCAAACACATGAGGGTAAAAATTGTTGATTAGGTATTCACCATTTATATCATCATCCTCATCATTAGGTTCATCCTCCTTGTCACTTTCTCCTTCTCCTTCTTCGTACTCAATATCCAGTTCTTGGAATGTTTGACTTAGCAAAGAGCTTGCGATGGAAGGTTTATAACCTAGACCTGAGCGGTCATTTGGCTCTCTATATTCTGGCTCAATAATACGATGAGGACCTTGTTCATGTCATCCAAGTCCATATCCTTTCCAATTAACCCTCTGAAAATATCTCACTGGAAATGATGGGTTAGATAAAAAATCAATGTTCTCATTAAACTCTTTTACATGGTCCCCATTTGGAGGAGATGGACCAGATGAAGAATAGACTCCCCCATATATAAAATTTATTGCATTTTATGGGGAACCCATTTTGTATATCTCACCTATGGCTAAAGGTGGGTCGTGAGGGTGACCGTAATCTCTTACTGACTCAATAGGTGGTGTAATCATGACACTTTCAATAATATACTCACCAATACCTAGATTGGCGAGGTGTACTGCAACTCGGGGAGGTTGGGAGGTTGATGGCTCGATGGATGAAGAGGGTTCTTCTATGCTTGGTTGTGGCTCTAATGGTGGTGGTGGATTATCTCTAATAGGTGGCCCTATTTGTGATACTATGGGTTGTGATGATTGTGGTTTATTGATGGATGGATTGGGTTGTGTTGTGAATATGAATGGTTGTGTTGGATCTAGAAGTGCGCTAGATGGAGTTGGTTGTTGGTTGGTAGGATGGTTTGGTGTGATTGGAAAGTGATACGCATTGTTTGAAGGCTGAATTGAGCTGACGCTTTTGGATGCAAAAGCTGGGTCAACTATAGGCAATTCCTCTTGAATGGGTGCTTTTGACAAATTGTTACTAGATGGAATGGTCCTAATGGTTAGTGGCTGGATAGTTAAATGTGTTGATGGAAGCAAGGGCTCATATGGATTTGAAATCAAGTTGCAGTACTTGAAAGTTTCTGTGTCAGCTGGTGTACAATGTATCCTTCCTTCATGTACATATTTTAAGTATTGATGCAATGTTGAAGGTACACACTTCATTTCCCTAATCCAAGGGCATCCAAGAAGTATATTATATTGTATTTCTCCTTCCAAAATGTGGAAGAGGACATGTATTGTTTTCACCCCCACGGTGATGGGAAGAATCACATTCCCCACAGTTGAGCATAAAGTGTCATTAAAAGCCCTAAGGGTGAAGGTGGAAGTTGTGATGTGAGATGGTGGGATGTTGAGCTTTTTCATTGTAGGTGTGGTGATGAGATTGATGGATGAACCGGTATCAATAAGCACTCTCTTGAATTACTTCCTATCAATGTGAGCTACTATGTGTAATGGTGGATCAGGTGAATCTGCCAAAGTTTTCATTTCCTCCAAGTCATAAAATATTATCGAGGGTTCCATGCATTTTTGCACACTCCCCACAAAGGAATTGAATGCATTAGGGTCTTCTGATTGTACTTTTATAGACTTTAATATTTCCATAAATGCTTCCCTATGGGGTGTTGATTGTTGTATTAGCTCATAAATTGATAGTTTTGCTGAAGCCATTTTTAAACTTTGTGTTAATCGACTATTTAAGGTGACAACTGGGTGATTATGGAAATGTGGTGGTGGAATGCTTGGTCCAAGTTGTATGGGCACATTTGTGGGTTGTGTTTTTGGAGCTTGTGTTGTGTGATTAGCTTACCTCTATCCACGGGTAACTATACTGATAGCTCCTACAAATCCTTACGATAGTTGAGACACATAATTAACCTGATTGGGAGGAACTGTAGAAGTTGATGCTCCCATCGGTTGTTGATTTACCTCTCGATGTGGCAAAGGTGTCTTATAGATGCCTAGGTTTTGGTTGTTTTGGGCTAGTGGATTGTCAAACTTGATTGTACCTGCTTTTAATAAATCTTGCACAATTCCTTTGAAACCATGACAACCTTCGATATCATGTCCTCTTTGTCTATGATAGATGCAAAAGAGGTGTTCTTTGTAACCTTTTGTTTTTGGTTTGTTAGGATCTTCATGTTTCATTTCTTGCAATGTAAAGAGTTTTGTCGCATACAAATTTTGGAAAACTAATGAATATGGATCTTGTACTGGTGTGTAATTTATTTTTTGCTTAAAATGATGTTGTTGCCTTTCTGTAGGTTGTGTCTGATTTTGTGCCTACTATGGGGGTGGAACCACTTGATGATTCAATTGTTTGTAGTTGTTGTTTTTGGGGTTGTTGGATTTGTGCTTGGGTTGGTTGATTTAACTGTGGTTGGCCCAAAAATATCTAGTTAACCTGTGTGGTCTTAGATTGACCATGGTTATTCCCCTTTTGATTCTTATTGTGCCACTCTTTCTTTTTAGGCTTTATCTCACCTTCATGAATTTTGATCTCTTCTATTAGCTTTGCTTGGGCGAGTGCCTCATCGAATGTCCTATATTGTTGTAGCTATAATAATGAAGAGATGGGTCTACCAAAACTCTTCGTGAACATTCGTATTATCTTTGGCATAGGGAGGGAAAATGGTAACTTGATCATGACTGATCTCCACCTATTTCCAAAGTCATAGACCGATTCATCGTCATATTGTTTTAGATAAATCAAATCAGTCAATGTGGTTTGTTTTTTGACTTTCAGGGTGAATCTTTCCAAGAACTGGTCTGCTAGTTGTTCAAAGATAAAAACACTTTCATGTGGTAGGTGGTTTTACCAGTCTTGGGCTTCTCCCCCTAGTGTCTGAGGAAATGTATGTAATAGTAATGCATCATTGCTTTTGATTCTGAAGCATGCATTCAAAAATCTAGTTATATGTTCATGAGGGTCCTCTTTCCCCTTAAATTCAAGCTTAGGTATTTGAAAATATGTTGGATATGGTGGCTCAAGGACAGAAGCATGAATAGGATGATTGAGTAGTTGCCTTAAAGTTGGTTTTTGGTATTGCAAACCTAGAGTTTGCATGGCAAGACTATCAATATGACTATAAAAACTGGTATCTAGGGTCATCCATAGGACTGAAACTTGAATGTACTTGATGTTGTTGGTAATGTGGTGGATTGTATGTAGGCTATGAGTGATAGGGTATGGTTGGCTGAAATGTGTTATGGTAAGGATGTTGATGGATGTTATGATATGGATGGGGTGATGGAGGTATGATGGTATGTTGACCTACTATATTAGCATATGGATGTGGAGGTTGACTATGAACCATAGTGGTGGATGGGGGGTGCATTACCCAAGATGGATCTTGGATGAAGGTATTTTTTTGGTGAGATGTAGGTGGGAAGTTGTGCTCAATCCCTTGCAAATGTTGGTTGGGGTTAGGATTTACGCTACGGTTAGCATTATCTAAAATCATTTGCTACAGCTGTAAGAAATCTTGTTGCATATCAATTGCATTTGAAGTAGGGACCGCCACCTGTGATGTGGTAGGCTGGGTTGGTTTTTGAACAACCATGGTAGTGGAAGTGAGTGGGGGCGTAAGTAGCAAAGGGTATTGCCACTGACTGTGGTATGATATGAGATGTAGAACCTATGAGGGTAGTGGGTTGAGTGGATGTTAGGGTTTGTGAAACAATAGGAATTATTTCATAAAAGGGATTAGTGGAAATGGTGAGTTTTTGAGGTAATGTGTGGGGTGGTTGGTTGGATGATGATGGTTGGTTAGCTAGTGCTACAGTAGCCAACTCAAAAAGGGGATTTGTAAAAACTTGTTTCGACTATTGTGGGTAAGTATATGCGGGATCTTGTTGTAATGATGGTACAACATGAGATGGGATGGAGAGTGGTGGTAATGGTGGGAAGACCATTCCAGTTGCATTCAAGTACATTCTAATAGTATCCATGTCGAACATGGTGACATGAATATCTACCACTATAGGAGGTTCACTCCTAGGTGTCTCAAGTATGGTTGCATGAGTAGCCCTATGCATAATGTCTATGTCCATATTAAGGGCATTACTAGAAGGCCCTACATTAAGACTTTGGGACATAGAAGAGGGCATGCCTACTTGTCCTACCACCAAATTGTGAGGGATGTTTCCAGACATAGACGCCATGGGGGATGACCACTGACTTTGGTTTGACACTAGTTTCTTAGCTTGACTACGAGTCTGTTAGGATTCTACTCCTAACCACCATACTAATCACATTATTAGTTAATTATTTAATCACTCTCTCTTTCACAAAGGTTGTGACCTTTGATCACACCTTCACACTCGTAGAAATAGGCATTTCATTTGGTATAGTTGAGGCATCCAAGAATATAATTATTAATTAATTGTTGGGTTCCCCATACAATACAACAATGATTCCTTAATAAAAGCAATTCCTTTTTATTATTCTAGCATTATCATCAATCTTTCTATATTGGGTTCACTACATCTGGATCAGAGCTAGTTCAATCCAATTTTTTTTTTTCCCCACACAGCCACCGTCTCCACTTTACGTGCCACCTTGTCATAAGTGAGTACGGGTCTACCTCACAGCACCGTATTCCTCTGTGATAACACAAACTAACATCGGAATAAAAAATAGAGCTCCACCATAATATAAATTGCCGACATCGGCTGTGAGTTCTGACGCAGCGATAGTGCAATAAGCGGACATAAACTCCGGAATTTTTTTTTACAGCGAACGAACAGGCTGTCATAGTCTCTTCGGCGTCTACCTCACCAAAAGGATGAAATAGTAACCCAATCCGGTAGAAAAGAAAAGTGAGAAGTTATAAAAAATTTGAAAGTATGGTTGTTGAAGACTAGCAGAGTGATTCGACCAAGCGCAGATTAAAAAAAATACATCAAATCTGAAGAAATCACAAAAAAATTGGTCGCTTGCAGAGTTTTCTGGAAAAGACACAGGTTAACGGTGGAATCGTATAAAATTAGAGTATAAACTTAAGGTTTAAAATAAATTTTACCCACCGGTGGCTACGGTTTGCATCACTGGAAAACTTTGGCATCGAAGAAAGGACAAAGGTCACAAGAAGTGGCAAAGGATATTGCGAAAGAGGTCTTGAAAGAGGTTTCAAAAGAAATGAAAGAAGTGATGCAAGAAATGGCCGATGGAAGAATATATCACGACCCCAACCTACTTTTGCTACTTAATCTTACCCACCTACGTCAAATCACATCAGTGAGGGTATATAAAATTCAGTTCTAGGATATCACCAATCGCATCATAGGGTTGGACGAATCAGTCCTCATAAGTGGGTTCATCAATGGATTGAAAGAAGAAATTAGAGTGAATATCATGATGTACACTCCTCACACCCTATAGGAAGCCATTGGATTAGCCTTGTTAGCCGATGATACATTCAATGTTCAACGTCAACATGGGGAGCAACCTATTGATAAATCAACATTCACGCACACTATTCCAAAACACAAACCCTTTCCAGTTAAGTACCTTAGCCTATAATATATGGAGGAGCGATAAGCGAACGACCTCTGCTATACTTGTGATGAGCAATTTGGGCCCCTTCATTGTTGTGCTATACAAACATTGTATTTATTGAATATAGTTGATCCCTGTCACTCCATAGAGGAAGAAGGTGAGGAAGATGTGCACGACATGACCAAAGCACTTGATCATAACAATGAAGGAAATGAGGTCGATGTGTAAGAAGTGGTCGATGCACCATGAAAATATGAGGTAGACATCCATGCAGTAAACAATGAAGGCAAGACATACACTCTCAAAGAACTACACGCAAGTTCATCGCCAATAGTGAGTTCTCATCGTATAGGCAACTTGATTCAGAAAGGAGGCAAAAGAGTGAGTGCACCTTTATTTTCCCTTCATTCTACACAGGAAGAATCGTCTAAAGCGAAAGCCTACCGTCATCACAATTCTCCTAAGGAATATTCTACTATTCTTTCTAGCAACCCCCACTAATGCTTCAACCTTCAATATATCCTTGCCTTCAAAAAAGTGACATTAAAATAGTACAAGAACTGGCACAAATTCAACTGGGAAAACAAGCAACGAATCTCCTTACTTTGAGCTTTGAGGACAAAGCTCTTTTTAAGGAAGGTGGCATGTTAGGATTCTACTCCTAACCACCATACTAATCACATTATTTTTTTATTATTTAATCACTCTCTCTTTCACAAAGGTTGTGACCTTTGATCACACCTTCACACTCGTAGAAATAGGTATTTCATTTGGTATAGTTGAGGCATCGAAGAATATAATTATTAATTAATTGTTGGGTTCCCTATACAATACAACAACGATTCCTTAATAAAAGCGATTCCTTTTTATTATTCTAGCATTATAATCAATCTTTCTCTATTGGGTTCACTATAGATTCACTACCATATGCTACTATGTGGTACAATGCCAAGTGCGACTATCTATATAAATAAAATGATATTACGATGCAATACAACACGCAAAGAAAACAAACACACAAAGTTTTTGGTGTTAGATTTTCATTAGTTTTTTTCAAAGCGTTTTAAAAATGAAAAGACGTGTGCTCAATTTTTTGCCCTATATGAATCTAGGATTTCACTTGTATACTCGCAGCTCGACAACCTGGCTATGAACTCTAGGTCATGTAATACCACCTATAATATGTGGTAATGAAGTCCACACACGGATAGGGAGCACAGGTCCTACCAGTTCCTCACTCAGTTCACCCGCAGTTTGCGATACACTTATCCGAAGAGAAATGCGTGTTATAACCCACGGGCTATGACGGATCTTGGAACCGGCCTTGGCCAAAATTAGGGTATAATTTTGGTGGTTCGATGATGAAATCCAAACCTGACGATGATGAAATCCAATCGTTTTCCAACGTTTAAGTGCAAGTGTGTGATGGTTTGTTTAATTATTGTGGTATGCAAAACTATTATGCAATTTTGTTTCAATGCCTAAATGCAAAAAAATAGAAAGCAGAAACACAAAAGCCAGTAGGTCAAGGGTAAAATGCCACCTTCAGGTAATCTTTTAGGCTAAATCCTACTTAACAGGGCCAACCACAGGTGGGCGGTTAGTCTTGGTAAGCCGCGGATGCACGGTTTGCCAATCGCGTGTCTGCGTTTGGGCAATTCCAACCGCATGTTTGGGTTTGGGAAGCCCCAACCGTGGATGTGTGGGTACTTTATGTCAGTAGGACAGGGCCGAGATAGACCTGAACCTAAAAATATAGTGTCTGGGTTATTCCTAACCCGACATGTGCAATATAGTTTTTTTTTACCTACTATGCAGATGCAGTTCCTTTTTTTTGTTTATGTATTAATGGATGCAAGACTTAAGCTAATTGATCCTATCCTAAGACCTATATGTAGACAAGGGCAAATAGGACTGGACTATCTATCTTACCCTAAATGCATCTAGTTAATAATAACAAGCAAAAAAAATAAATGCATAAAAAAGAGCGATAAGTGACAGATACAGACCTGTGATCCTTCGTCGCTCCCTTCAGCCGTCAACCACCGACCCACGTTTCTACAAACAGTAATCGTGCTTTTGTGTTTCTTCAGAACGAAAACCGCACGTCTACGTTTCCTTAGAATAGAAACCGTGAGTCTGCATTTCCTCAGAACAAGAGTCGTGCGTCTGTGTTTCCTCAAAATAGAAACTGTGAGTCTGCATTTCCTAATATCAGGGACCGCATTTTCGCATTTCCACAGTAAACAATTCGGGCATAGGATCTTCCAAATTTATCGATCTAAAATTGAATTTATGTGTACCTTGAATTATCAAAACCTATAAATGCAAATAGAGATCAGCGAGTAAATTTAAAAAAACAAGGCAAAAAAAAAAGGACCTTTAGGGGGTCCCACCATGATTGCCATTTCTGTAACTAAATAACTGAACACAAACAAAGATATAATACATAAAAGAGAGATTGCCACAAATGAATATTTATATTGATATTCGATACAAGTTTACAACGATTTTGAATTGCCCCAAATGTGTTGGGGGTAATGTAACAATGCTTTATCTATCTCTCTTCTGAGATACAATGATTTTGATAGAGAAGGGGTCTTCCAAATCTTTCACAGGATGTAGTGTTCTTTGTTCTCTCATCACAGCTTCAAGGGGTGAGTGGGCTTTGGTATCTAGCTAGGGACCACTCTAGCTTCAGTAGCTTATCCAAAGTACCTATCGCCTACACACATTCAAACCAACAAAGGAATTAGTAGCACCTGTATATTTAAGAAATAGAATCAATGCATGCATAAAACCCTAAGCAGATAATTATATGAAACAAATGACAGAAATGATAAACAAATAACGCCTTGCTAACACAAAAATATTATTGATCTCGATCGTACGTGTGAATTCGTGCTAGGGACTATAGAATCAAGGAAGTGCAGTTGTGGGCTGGAAATCGTGGATCTGTGGTTGTGACACCATGGATGCGCATTTTTGACTATGGAACCACGGACGGGTGGTTTTGACTGAGTAATAGATTTCTTCAGAATTTGAGCCAACATTCAGAATCAAGCTCACGCTCATAATTTCTCTCTGGGTCTGGATGTATTTTGGCAACCTGTCGGTATGCAAATTCAGCTCCCTTTTCTTGGTGGACTAATGGTGCCTTTATAGACCTCTTTGGTTTTGGAGGGAAATGGGAGGTGGCAAGCCCAACTTTCCAAGTGGCAAATCTAGACTGCAATGTGGAAGGGTATAGTTGTAGTGAGTCACCCAGTGTGCCTCAGTTAACTGGGGTGATGTGGCTTCAAGTGGAGTGGGATGTGGAATGTTATTTTATGTGAAGGGACAAGGGGACAACAACAAATGAGTTGTGGCATGGGTGTTGGGAATTTATATGTGCAAGGACAAAGGGGACAAGAGTGGGTAGGATGTGATAGGGGTGTTGGATGAAGTGTCTAGGAAACATGTCCAATGGGTAGACAGGGTATCCTAGGGTGATTTTCCAGATTTAATAAATTAGGAAAATAAGATAATATCCTTAAGTTTAGACTTAGGAATATAATTTTATTATGCAGGATTTGATGGTGGGGTGGCAGATGTGGTTTTGAAGGTGTTGGATTTTAGTGTCTACAACATGTATGTGCTTAAGGCTCAATTCTATGTGAATTTGTAACCATAGTTGCATCATTGCCTCAGGTTCTCTTCCTAAATTTTATCTTATTAATTTGGATCAGTTTATACTTAGGATTTAGGAGTTAGCAAACGTATTCTGTTGATAATGATATTTTTTTAACAAACTTATTATGTATGCATATTGGCATTCATCGCCTAATTTTTTTTGCACGCATGAAAGTTGAGTTATGTTATGCAATGATTTAATTATTTAATCAGTGAATATAGTGATTCACCTATCTTCGAATAGAAATTTATTCTACATCATTTTTTAGTATGCTGACCCATTGGTCCACTCATGTTGTACTGACATAGATGGGCTACTTTTACATTAATGTAATATAGTACAACATGGGCATCCAATTTTTATTTTTTGGAATAAACCAAAAGTCGCTTCTCCTCATCATCCTTGATTCATACAAATTCAAAGGCTTTTTAGGAGTAAACGACACCATCGAACAAGTTACCTTGGGTCTTAAGGTTCTACGGTATTAATGTCTTCGATGTGTGTATCCAATCACAAAGGTTTTCACTGCTTGCAATATCATTTAACACTGCATATGGGTCTTAAGGTTCTACGGTATTAATGTCTTCGATGTGTGCATCTAATCACAACGATTTTCGTTGCTTGCAATATCATTTAATACTACATAACATATAATGGGGTACCTTCTTGTCATTGGATCTTTGAATTTCGATGTCTTTCATGAAAATTCGAAACCATTAGGTTCTTTCATATATATATATATATATATATATATATATTAAAGCAAAAAACACCTTACGAAGCCACCTTGGTCTGAGAGACCACGAATAGGGGGTTCTACACCGTCAAAGTCACCCGAGGGTAGCCCCCGACCCTGCCTGCACCAACATTATCAATTGGATTTTACATACCCAATTCAGCTTTTTGGTAGGGTGGAGATTTGAACCTTGGGACCTCCCTTGGAGGATTGCCCTATCCTCTCCAACTCGCCTACAACACCTGGGTTAAACTAATTTATAGTGGAAAACACTCCTTTTGGGGTGCCACTTTCAACAGGTTGGGCATAGGAGAAATGGAGCCTTGTCGGCCTCTACCAGCACATAGGACATTCCTAACTATACCATATATCTACAGGATGGATACAAGGGGAAAGGAACATGGGTCGGCCTCACAAGCACTCAGGACATTTACCATTGCACCACAACAAGCAGATAAAACTAATTTATAGTGGAAAACACCCCTTTCGGGGTGCCACTTTCAACATGTTGGGCATAGGAGAAATGGAGCCTTGTCGACCTCTACCAGCACATATGAAATTCCTCACTATACCATTTATCTATAGGATGGAGACAATGGGAATGGAACCTAGGTCGGCCTCTACCAGCACTCAGGGCATTTACCACTACACCACAACAAGCAGATAAAACTAATTTATAGTGGAAAACACCCATTTTGAGGTGCCACTTTCTATAGGTTGGGCAGAGGAATGGAGCCTTGTCGGCCTCTACCAGCACATAGGACATTCCTAACTATACCATATATCTGTAGGATGTAGACAAGGGGAATAGAACCTGGGTCGGCCTCTACCAACACCCAGGGCATTTACCACTGCACCACAACAAGCATATTTTCATATTTTTAATGGCTAGATTGAATAAAGATATTTAATAGATGTTGTCTTAGATTTTGTATTTTATTTTAAAATGTGTTGCTAATTTTTAATATATTTTTAAATATATATGTTGGGTCACTCTATAACATAGAAATAACTCAAAATTTAAACCTAAGGTGGTTGAATTGGTAAGTTTTAACTTTCATTAAGAAGATACAGGTTTAAATAGGGTCAAAGGTAAGTTTCTAAAATGATTTTTAAGTTTCCTATCACATTTAGATAGTTATGACAAATATTTTTTGAAACGATTAATTTTATGAAATGTTGGATCTCTAATCAATGGCATGTCATGTCGGTAGTGAACATCAGTCCAATAATGCTACTGTGAATGATTCTATTGGTGCCATATTTTTGTTATATTCTATTGTATTATTGTTATATGTGTTATTATTGTTATGAGTCATTTAAGAAGATGTTTCATTATATTTCATAGATACAAATTACAATGCAAAATCCCTTCCTTATCATTGACTTAACGAAGTTTGGAAGTAGATCTTGTACAAGAAGGCAAATGTGTCTTTATTATATCGATTCATATGTTATTTGAAAATAATAATTATTTAATTGTAGAGTTCAAGATTTGAATTGATGCTGAATTTTTTAGAAGTTATTGATTAAATATAAAGGTTTTATGTGGGATAAAGAATGAATAAAAGAAGTTAGTAATCTTTTAAATCTAAGAAATTAAGATATTGTTGTTTTTAATGGTGAATCTAGGTTTGATATGATAAGTGCACCATCCAAATGGCTATCTCTTCCTCTTCTCTTCCTTCAAGGGTTACCTTTAAAAACACTTTTTGCTTTAACCTTTCCAATATTTTCAACACACCTGGAAGAGATACGCAATGGGTTGAGAACTCCGGTATTGCAGGGGTCATGAAAATAGTATAATACAACACCAATGTCACCCTCATGCAAAGGATAGTCAACTCCTACGACGGTGAAGCATCCACTGTCCAAATGACCATCGACAACAAGAATATTTCTTTTACTGTCAAATCTTTAGATCTACACCGACTTGTAGGACTGCCATATATAGATGGTCAACTAGTGACCAATCAGTATGGTTTGAGCAACAATGACAAACTAACATTGGAGACCAAATAGGATATCGATTTACAACATTTGAGCGGTATATTTTTAAAATTTATTTTTTATTATTTTGCATTTTTAAGGTATTCTAATTTGTGTTTTCTAATAATGTTGTCCTTTTTTTTCAGATAAGTCTTCTAAGTCCAAAAAGGGATTTGGGTTGATTAGAGCTCGTCGTAAGATTTTCAATGCGTCTAGTTTAATCTAAATAAGAGTTTTGGATGAAAAGTTATGGTCTCTGAAAGATTACTTGTGAAAAAATAAAAAGTTAATTTTTGCAGGAAAATATCATTTAATAAAATACTTATGTTTTCAAATAGTCTTTGAATAAGATTTTGAAATTTTAGGATTTTGATTTTTTTACGATTTAATAAAAAAACATTTAATAAATTACTGTGGGTTTCAAATAGTCTTTGAACAAGATTTTGGAATTTCAGGATTTCGAGGTTTCGGTATTTAGTAAAAATGCATCTCGCAAAAAACTTCAAAGTTTTGAAATTCTGAAGAAGGAACTTGTCCAATACTAAAGAGGACTCAAAACATGCCCCACCATTAGAAATTATTTTTTTTCCTCTAGTTTTTTTTAGGATAAACATAAAACTAAAACCCAAAAATCTGCAAAATCCAGATCCAACTGAAAAAATCGAAAACAAAAACTTGAAATTTTATAAACATGAGCTCACTAATTTTCACAGCCTTAAAGTTCCACGAAAAATTATATAAAATTAACTCCAGCACGCAAAAAAATGGGGGCTTGTTTAGAGTGCAAAATAAAGACGTGTTTTTCGGGAATGACAGGTGGTGCTACCCTTAAGCTCCATTGAGAGTTTTCTTGTTGAGATTACAACTAAGGGAAATAAAAATCCATCTGAGACCAAATAACTATAAAAAAAATTTGTTATTATTGTAACATCACCTTTAATACACATACAACTTCTTCTAGGAAGAAAAGTACCTACTAATTTTTTGAGTTCATGCAAAGCTCGCTAATTGATCATATTTTTTTAATGACTAAAAAAAGGTTGATTAGTAAAGTAAAAAACATGATTCTTGTTGGTATATTGTAGTGGTATGTTTTTGAGTTTTTATCTAGAAGACATTGGTTCAAACCACTGCCCAAGATATTGGGACCCTTTAAAACCCGACCTTTCAAAATCTGTTTTATCTTAAAAACTTTAAGTTCATACTAAATAAGGGACTAGGATCCTTTCAAAATATATGCTTTATTAAAATTTTAATCCTTTTTGGGATACCATAGTGGTATATTTTTGACTTTTTATTGAGAAGATCTAAGTTCAAACCACACAAGCGATCGAAATCCTTTGAAAAACCTATGTTTCATCTAAATTTTTTTACCCAAAAGAAATAGATCAGTCAATAGTGATCGAGTGCTTTTTAGTGGACTACCCTAATTCAAAGGTTCCATTGACTTCATATTTACCTAACGAAATAGGGTTTATAGTAACAATGTTAAATACCCATTCGAAGTCATGTGTAACAAGGGTGGGCTTGTAGCGTGGTTTTCCTGCACCCTATTCAGCACCATGCACAATTAAACTAGATTTAGCATGCTGTAAACTACACCTCAGGTATCCTGGAAATGTAGTCCCTACACAACACAACAACATAGCACATCAATGGTAATTCAAGAATACAATGGGGTTAGCAAAAGTATTCATCACATGTAAAACCACTAAAATATTATGTGTGCACCACAGAAGCTCACAGACCAACATCCACACAAAGGAACACAAGACACATTGACATGAAATCAAAGCTTCTATTATATTTCTAAATTGGGGGACTATTGGCCCAAGAATTACAACTTGACACAATGACCACTCATTACAAACACACTTAGGTGCGAGTCCCTTAGACCACTTTGTCAATTCAAGCTCTATTGATATTGCTTGATGACATACACTAGTTCAACACAATGACCAATATGAGGCCAAGCCAAGGAAGTCACTCCTCAAAGTAAGCTACCATAGAATGAAATAACCCTTAGCTCACAACTCATGGTATTTCTCTTCCAATTCAACTAGAGGGTCTAGCCCACGATGTCCTTGGTCCACACATGATAACAACGAGGCTTGTAGGTCTTGTTCTCCCAACGCTTTTGAAAAATTCATGGTCTTATTCTCTTTGGCTTTTATGTTGGATGACTGCTAACCCAAGGGATGATCATCCCATACCAGCACGCCCTTGGGTCAGTGGGAACCTATTTCTAGGTTACTAACTCTTCAATGCATTATAATCCACATTCGAGAATAATAGCTCAAGGGGTCGATCTGAGGGATGATTATCTCATATCAATGCACCCTTAGACTGAAAAGAGGAAACTTGATGCCAAGTAGCCCAACATATTTGAAATAGTAGGGTGGACTGTAGACGATGATCAATTTCAAACCATCATCTTACATGGTCCAAGGAGCCCATTGCCCTGACCAGATGTGGTAGGACTTACATTAACACATCCATCCTACCATGTAGATGCTAGAAGTGTAGTATTCCTTATGGGTAGGTAGTAAAGAAGCTATGGAAATGATCCACAAGATCTCAAATCCCAACTTGCACAAATTGTAAATCATGTACGATCTTCATCATACACTAGTTCAACTTGAAAAATAACTTGTACGATCACCAAATCATACATTTGTATAATTAAAATTGTATAAAAATATATCTTGTATGATTTGGTACTCAACAAACTAACTGGAATAAGTTTTGTAAGTCAAATCAATCACTTTTTTAATCGATTTCCTCAAACTAGCATTATTTCCTTATTTCGTAGAATTGGGTTGCAACTTTTATTACCAAATATGGAAATCAAGCAGTTTGTGCGATTTGAGCACTATACTTGTACGGTTTGTACGAACCCTTGCTGCAACTAAGATTTAGATCTATCACCCTACATCATCAATCCTTAAAATACAAATTTTGGGAAGTTTTTATGTCTCAATTGCTCCAATTCTCCATAACATGCAAACCCTAATTCACTAGCAATAAATTATATTTACCATGGATGATTCCAAAAATTGTACAACTATTGGAAAACGTCAAAATATGGTTGTAAATCATCTTATATTCCATTCCATGCTTCACATCAAGTCTATAGGTTAACTAGGATCATTCATAATGCAATTACATCCATATACATGCCAAGTTATGTACCAAACAATAACTACACAACTTGCAACAACCAAAATATATGGGATAATTCACAAGGACAAGGAACTGAGGGAAATGATTGTCATATTCAGATTATCAGTATTATTCCATCATTCATTACCATCTCAACAATGAACAACAATTCTACTCCACAATCCATACTCCATGAATTCTATATTAATACTTCAACAATAAACAATTAATGAACATGAATGAACAAAAACCAACCACCAAAAAATGAATAAGGGGGACTATATAACGTATTCCCAAACTGTTCCAAAGAAATTTTTGAAGCATCACATCATTTACAACTGCCATTCCCAATAAATTTCCAAAACAAATATTTTTACAAGGTTTATTAAGGTCTAATTCGATTTTTATCAAATTAACCCCAAATGCACATTTCAACTTCATTTCATTTCATTTCACATAATACATGTGCAACCTTGTACGCTTTGCTCTTTGCTTGTATGATTTGACACTCGTACACTTTAATCCAGGGTTATGCATAAGGGTTTCAACCCAAAATCTATTTATAAAATTGGGGCAAATCCTACTGGTGATTTTTTTCAACCAAAAATTACAATAATAAGGTGAATTTGTGCTCATATTTAGAAAAAAATTAAATTTATATAAAATAAAATAAATTCAAAAATTAAAACGAAACAGATATAAGATTGCATCCTTATCATCCAACCTGCAATAAGTCTAGGTGTGATGTCGCCCTCAAATAAACCTGGATCAACCTGGTCACAAAATCATAATTTTTTATTAAAAGGAAAAAAACAATTGAAACTGTGTATTTATCGAATACATTACAAGTAATTTTTTTATTAAAAGAAAAAAAATTAGTTGAGAAAAAAGTATAGGTTCTTTTCAAAAAATTTGTATTTATTTTAACTTAAAAAAATAAAAAATGAATAGAAACTTTAGGTCCTATTCATCAAAGACTTAAAAATAAATCAATAAAGAACCATGCACCAATATGCATGATATTCCGGCATGAGTATAATTTCGATATGTGTTAAACTTTGTGCTGACATGCGTGATATGTCGACTGTCACATGGCGGTCGACATAGCATAGCCTGCATCCTGTGTGAAGGCAGGCTACGATCGTGATGTGAAGGTAGATTCCACGATGTGTCGACTACCGTGTGGCATTCGATATATCGTAGTCTACAGTTTATGTGGCTATCGCATGAAGGCAATCGATAGTCTGCTTTCACACAGACTGCAGACTGCGTTATATCAGCTGTAATCTGATGGCCGATACATTACGGCCTACATCTCACATGAAGGTAGGCTGTAGACTATGTTCACGCGATGACCATCTTCACGTGTGAAGGTAGGCTAAGGTAGCGATATGCCAACCACCACGTGGCAATCGACATATCATGACCTATAGCCCATGTAGCCACCGTGTGAAAGCAATTCACAACCTACTTTCACGTGAGCTACAAGTCATGTTATATCGACCGCCACGTGGCGATCGACACATCGTGACTTACATCCTACATGAAGGTAGGCCATGAACTACCTTCACACAGTAGTCGTCTTCATGTGTGAAGGCAGGTTAAGATCGTGATATGTCGATCGCCACATGATGATCAACATATCACGACCTACAACCTATATTGTCGTTGCATGAAGGTAATCCACAACTTGCTTTCACATGAGATGCAGGCCACGTTGTATCGACCGCCACATGGCGACTGACACATCACGACTTGCATCTCATGTGAAGGCAGGTCGTGGACTGCTTTCACACATGAAGGTAAGCCATGCTATGTCATTCACCACGTGGTGGTCAACATATCACGATCTGCTTTCACGCGTGAAGGCAATCCACATTATAAAATTACCCATGTGTAGATAATGTGCCATCAACGCAATTTTTTTATCGTCCGTATGATGCCATCCACATGATTTTTTTGTCGTTCGCATGATTTTTTTATGGGGGTCGCTTTTTTTTTGGGTTTTCGAGATGCTACCACGTGTCCTCTGCCCACCATGTGTTATGGTTGTACCTTCTACCATGTAGCCTCCTATAAATTTACATTTACCAGTATATTTTTTCTCCTTTGATGTCGTGGTTTCTCCCCTAATTTTCCCTTAGAATGCTCAGAGAAGGAACACTCACAAACGAAATCTACAAGGAACGTTCAAAAACATTTTAGAAAGAGGTATTCTAATTTTTTAATGAGTCTGTCTCAGCTTTTGATGTATTTCATTGACTATCATTTTTTTCCAATATATGATTATTCTCTATCAATGATCCAATATATGATTATTATCTATCAATGAAAATAAATTTTAGTTTTTGTGACACTATGTAACATCTGCGTGACTTCTATCTTTAGTTTTTGCGACGCTATGTAACATCCACACTTGCCAATGGATACTAACACCTGCTCATGAATGATTTCTATTGTAGAATAATTTATAAGGATTAACTGTTGTTTATATCCCTCAGCAAACTTCTATTTTTCATAATGGAATCTAAAACTCGGAGAGACAGACGATGATGGAGGTTGTATGTTCAATTTCAATCTTCATCACAAATGTTAAATCTCTTCATGATATAGACTTTCCAACCTAGATATTTGGAAGAAAAAAAAGAAACTTCCAACCTTCTAGGCTTCATTTCTTCTTTCAAAATTGAGAAAGGACAACAAACAATAGATATTTTGGACTACTTTTTTTTGAATGGTCGCGAACAAGGATAATTTAGGTAAACCAACTTTCAAACTATCACATAAATGCTTTTTCCTACATTTGCAAAATGCAAATCTCTAGATATTCAATTCGCAAATGAAAGGATGAGATCGTTTGGGATCGGCCCAATCTAATCTTGCAGGATATTATTGGCATGTCATAATGATAAATTTATTGGTAAGGTATATTGACATATTATTTTTCGTAAAGCTTAAAAACATTGGCCACTCATTCGAATCCGATAGGTCCTATATTGATATATTTTTAGTATTTTATTTTCTATATTATCTTACATAATAGTTTTAAGTTTTGTGTGCTCGGGATAAAAATTAAAAATAATATTTTGCACCAGTCGGGAATCTAACCCCGTGACATGACAGGGTACTATTCTACCACTACCACTACCACTAGACGCATTAAAAAAAAACTATTCAGAACACTCATCTAAAAATATGTAGCTCTATTCTGGATAGTAATGGAATCCAACAAGGAATAACCTTATTTGATATTAAGTTCACTCTCATAAAATAAAATAATGGTCTAATAAAATGCTAAGATAAAACCCTATTACAATCCGCTGACATATGCATCATACAATCGAAGTTGCCATCTTACGTTATGAATGATCTATAAATCTCAAATCGTAAGTATTGTTCCAAACTTTCAAGTAGATGATGATTATGGAAGATCTAAGCCTGTATATTTATTGTCCATGCCTACGCCATCAAGCCAAAAAGTTTGTCTTATGCATAAAAATGAGTTCAGAGAAATTCATTCAGGTTTCTCTTAAGTGAATTATAATTTGTTTTTTTCCTTGGTTGAAGGATATTCATATCTATATGGATTATATCCTTATATCCTTTCCAATTTAATGTTTTATTAAACTTCATTCACTATAGAAGTTGTTCAATATTTATCCGTCTAAGTCTCGGTATTGAAACCTAAAAGATAAGTTTGGTTGAGTTCAAGCATCTTGATAGTGCCAGCAGAGTCCGTTTAAAAAAAATAACAAAATTCAAATATAAACGAATATAACTATTCTATGTTGTTTTTGTTATGCCATTCTTTGGTCGGTGTAAAAGTTATCTGACTATGTAAAAAGCCATATAATATTAAATCAATTTAAGCACTGCTTCATTAATGCTATCGAAATTCAATAATATGTCTTTTTGGTTGATTACACTTTTTTAACATGTATGTGCTTAAGGCTCAATTCTGTGTGAATTTGTAACCATAGTTGCAACATTGCCTCAGGTTCTCTTCCTAAATTTTATCTTATTAAGTTGGATAAGTTTATACTTAGGATTTAGGAGTTAGCGAACATATTCTATTGATAATAATTTTTTTTTAACAAATTTATTATGTATGCATATTGACCTTCACCGCTTGAGTTGTTATGCAAGCGCGAAAGTTGAGTATTCTGTTATGCAATGATTTAGTTATTTAATCAGTTAATATAGTGATTCAACTATATTTGAATATAAATTTATTCTACATAATTTTTTAGTATTCTAACCTGCTGGGCCACTCATGCTATACTGACTTACATGGGCTACTTTTCCAGTAATGTAATATAGTTCAACACGAGTATCTGATATTTATTTTTTGGAATAAACCAAAAGTCACTTCTCCTCATCATCCTTGATCCGTCCAAATTCAAAGTCTTTTTCCAGAGTAAACGACACCATTGAACAAGTTACCTTGGGTCTTAAGGTTCTGTGACATTAATACCTTTGATGTGTGCATCCAATCATAGAGGTTTTCACTGCTTGCAATATCATTTAACACTGCATAACACATTTTAAGCATAACATATAATGGGGTACCTTTTTGTCATTGGATCTTTGAATTTCGATGTCCTTATGACAATTTGAAGCCATTAGGTTCTTTCATATTTTTAATGGCTAGATTGAATAAAGATATTTAATAGATGTCGTCTTAGATTTTGTATTTTGTTTAAAAATGTGTTACTACTTTTTAATATATTTTTAAAGATATATGTCAGGTCACTCCATAACACAAAAATAACTCAAAATTTAAACCTAAGGTGGTTGAATTTGTTAGAGTAATATTCCATTAACTTGGGATACTTACCATTTACTCCACTAGGTAAAAGAGTATTTACATTTATCTTTTACTATCTATATATTTATTCTTCTATCCTAGGTTAATCTCTAAATATCCTAGGTTAGTGGTTTGGTTAGACTTCTCTACCTAGGTTAGTGGTTAGCATCACGCAACTACCTACTCTATTGTTAGAGGGTAGTTAGCGCTATTTCCTAATGTTGTTAGTTAGTCTATTTATTTAATCATAGACTTTCTATTGTAATAGTTGATTAATTGATCATTGTTTTTCCGCTCACTCACTTGATCACATTGGTATCATCTTAGTCGGGTGGCCTAATACGAGATTCACTCGTTCCACCCGACCTGGACCTGGCACGGTTTTTGAGGGCCATACTGGCCCTCAGGACCTGCATGGATCCCGAGGCAGATCCCAGGTAGCAGGGCCCGTAGGCCCCTATCACCGGGTGAACACGGGAGAGGACCCGCAGGCCCACGTCATCGGGCGGCCACGGGAGCAGGCCCGCAGACCCTGACAGATCTGACAACATTTTGTTGTTCGACCTGTCGGGCCTGACAGGAGGCCAGCGCCCGTAGCACAGGGCCCGGATCCCGAGGGCAGGAGGCTTCGATTATCGACAGTCGCTAGTGCTGCCCCCGTGGGTCCAAAGCACACAGCCAAGAGGGCAGGCGCGCCCTCCTAGGCAAAACCAGACCCAAACCTGAGGGCAGGGGCGCCCTTGGGTCTGCCAAACCCAAACTCGAGGGCAGGAGCACCCTCGGGTCTAACCAACACTGACAGGGGACATCCCTGTTAGGGGATCTAACACCTTCAATCCCCCATGATCGCGACCGATGAAACAGATCCGATGACCGAGATCTGCGAGGGCAGGCGCACCCTCCGATTCTTGGCAACCGGATCAGAGACCCTACAACTGCGGACCAACTCTCAAGCACAAATCTTGAGGACAATTGTAGCTGGGACCCACGCATGCTCGGACATAGATCCCGAGGCACTGACTCAGCCCACTCATCTGGCGACACGTGGTGGCCAGACGTGACCTCAGGGATAGATCCTGAGGCGCTGATGTGGTGGACAGCCACTGGACCTGGACCAGACACTACACGTGGCAGACAGCCACTGGACTCGAACACATGGCAAGCACCACCTGGACAAGACATGTGGATGACAACAGGACGAAGACGGACGTGACACATGGCGGACAAGCCACGTGTCACCGGACCTGACACGTGGGTGACACATGGCGGACTGCCATGTGCCACCTGACTCAACCTGGTCGTGCCACATGGCGACGACCAAAAAGGGGGCGAGGTGACTGCCCGAAGGCAGTCACTATCCTAAGGGCTTTAAAGCCCTTTTAAACCCTTGAACATCCCCTGCGCGGGCGATGTGGGATAAATCCCACAGTTTTCCCCGCCCGCGCGAGGAGTGAAGGGAAAGGGAATATCCTTCCCTTCCCTTCACATCGGGCCAGCTAGCCCGACCGACGGAGGGGCCAGCGCTAAGGCGCTGCCCGACGGGAGGTCGGGAGTTCGACTCCCATCGGGGCAATAAACCCCTTTTGCCAAAAGGTGCCCGCGACATAAATTAAAAGGTAATTTTTTTTTTTTTTGTAATTTTTTTTATTTTTAATCATTTTATTTAATAATTTAATATCTTTTGTCTAAAATCAATTTTTTTTTTAAATTACATTGATTTTTTACAAAATTAAATTTTATTATTAATTAAATAATGATTAGATTTATTAAAATTTTGCATTAAAATAGAGAATTAAGGAATTTTTTTTGCAAACAAATCAAAAAGAGCTTTTGTTTTCTCCGAGAGGGGATATAAGACATAGAAGAGCACTTATTTTTCTTGCAAATTAGAAAGCCATAAAACCTCTTCTCCACCTTGTTAATTTCGCATACAAGAAAGGATCAAACTTGAATTTTTTTTTGCAAATTAGACAACAAGGAGACTGAATTTTTTTTGTAAAATTCATAGACAAAGAGTGCATTTGTTTTTCTCCAAGAGGGGGATATAAGACATAAAATTGCACTTTCCTTTTGCAAAATTGAGAAGAATTTAAAGCCTTAGGCCCATAAAAACTAGGTCGTGTGTCGACTAGTTCTGGAAGCCTTCCAAATGCGGGTCGTGTGTCGACTTGTCTTGGAAGGAGTGCTCAAAATTGTTAATTTTGCAAAATACAGGGAGAAGACAACATTGTACTTCTTTTGCAAAATTGGAAAACAAAGTAGGAGACATAAAAATATCATTTTTTGCACAACACAAAACACACATTTTGTTGCAAAAATTAAAAGGTGCATTTTCTATTTTACTCGACACCTTTATTGGCAAATTAGGTGCATTTTTGGTTGCATCCAACACCTAGGTGATAAGAATTTTGTGGGCATTCTTGTTTGATTATTGCATTATTTCTTTTGCAATTATAAGTCATAGAATCAAGAACACACTCAACCCCAAAATTTCACAAATTTGTGTAAATCCTTGCACAGATTTAAAGCCAAAATTACTTGATATTCTCTCCTAAATCAACAAAACCCCTAATTCACTCTTATTTTTTTGGCTTAATTTCCTCAAACTTTTCATCCTTCTTGAAGGGAGTTAAGGCAGGTGCCATTAAATATCCTGTTTGAGTGAATTATATTTTGGTACTCTTTTAGGGTAATCAAAAGAAAGAACAAGTTTTTTGAAAATAAAGAACCTTAAAAGTTGCAATCCTTTGCACTAAGGGGGGATAATTCCTTTCTTCCTTCAAACATAGATTTTGATAAGAGGAAAATAAAACTTGTAAAGGCAATCAGAAAAGTCCAAGTCATCAACATTAAACCTTTTCTTTTAGACTTCATAATAGCAATCATGCTTGAAGTACTTGCAATAAGAAAGGACAAATTGGTGAACTTTTTTGATCAAATTGCCTAGAAAGCATAGTTTTGCACAAATTGTAAAAATGACAACCAAGACACCATTCAAGTGTTGGTTTCAAAACAAGCAAAACTAAAATGGCAAAGGCACAACACAGAAGCCATCTTTCTTGTGAAGTGTCTCATTCTGATTCTGTTTCTGGTTCAAAGATAGCACAAGGAGTGCTAAATTGCTAAAACAGTTTTGTAGAGGGAAAACACATGTGTCCCTTGGGCAAAAGCACCATTTTCTCTCACTCTTCTTTTAGGCTTCATAAATAGCATAAGTTTTTTGTTTGAAGACCTTGCAATAAGGGGTGCTTGTACCTCTTTTAGGCTTCATAAATAGAAAATTCTAGGTGTTTGAAGTACTTGTAACAAGAGGAGCGATTTTTTGTGGTGTACAATTGTCTAGGAGGCAATATTTGTAAAATCCTTCACAACACTCTTGAGTTGCACACTTTTTGCAATTGAGGGGGGATATCCATTTCTTTTCTTCACTGATTTTTGTAAATAGGGAAGATGACTTATAAGGGTGCATTTTCGGCTTTGACCGACACCTTAGTCACACTTCCTTCAGAAATTAATTACACTATGTTTTGCAACGAGAAGGGGGGAACTTATAAGGGTGCATTTTCGACAGCGACCGACACCTTAGCTACCTTATCTTTTGCAAATTCATATTGTAAATGAATGAACCTTGTATGAAGTGATCTATTCTACTACACCTAGCGATTGCAGTGGTTGGTTACCCATGCAAATCGGTTGGATGATGTGATTACCATAAGGACATTCGTTGGAGTGAAGACAAAGTGAGGAATGACCCACTTTTTGCTTAGGAGCAACCAGAGCACTGTGACAGAGCAAAGAACCAGCAGATCAACATCTTCTTCACTGTATTGGGGCAGTTATATACTTTTCCCAAATATTGTTGTATTAGAGGGATATGTATGTATTACCCAAATAATGTAATAAGGGGGGATGTTAGAGTAATATTCCATTAACTTGGGATACTTACCATTTACTCCACTAGGTAAAAGAGTATTTACATTTATCTTTTACTATCTAGATATTTATTCTTCTATCCTAGGTTAATCTCTAAATATCCTAGGTTAGTGGTTTGGTTAGACTTCTCTACCTAGGTTAGTGGTTAGCATCACGCAACTCCCTACTCTATTGTTAGAGGGTAGTTAGCGCTATTTCCTAATTTTTTTAGTTAGTCTATTTATTTAATCATAGACTTTCTATTGTAATGGTTAGTTGATTAATTGATCATTGTTTTTCCGCTCACTCACTTGATCACAGTAATTGGTAAGTTTTAACTTTTAGAAGATACAAGTTTAAATAGGGTCAAAGGTAAGTTTTTGAAACGATTTTTAAGTTTCGTGACACATTTAGATAGCTATGAAAAATAGTTTTTGAAATGATTAATTTCATGAACCGTTGGATCTCCAATCAATGGCATGTCATGTCGGTAGTAAACATAAATCCAATAATGTTGGTGTGAATGATTCTATTGGCATCATATTATTGTTATATTCTATTGTATTATTGTTATATGTGTTATTATTGTTATGAGTCATTTAAGAAGATGTTTCATTATATTTCATAGATACAATATAAAAGCCCTTTCTTATCATTGGCTTAATGAAGTTTGGAAGTAGATCTTGTACAGGAAGGCAAATGTGCCTTTATTATATTGATTCATATGTTATTTGAAAATAATTATTATTTAGTTGTAGAGTTCAAGATTTGAATTGATGCTGAATTTTTTAGAAGTTATTGATTAAATATAAAGGTTTTATGTGGGATAAAGAATGGATAAAAGAAGTTAGTAATATTTTAAATCTAAGAAGTTAAGATATTGTTGTTTTTAATGGTGAATCCAGATTTGATCTGATTAGTGCACCATCCAAATGGCTATCTCTTCCTCTTCTCTTCCTTCAAGGGTTACCTTTAAAAACACTTTTTGCTTTAACCTTTTCAATATTTTCAACACACTTGGAAGAGATACGCAATGGGTCGAGAACTCTAGTCTTGCAAGGATCATGAAAATGACACTATACAGATAATTTTCTTCATGCTTGCATAGAACTCTTCCAAGTAAGACTTGTTTTGCAAGGATGACCTACAAACATGTCGTTTTGGGCATTGGCCTATTTGGTTCGATGTCTTTTGGGCACCATATTTGACTAGTGCACCTACATTTTGAATCGCATTAAACAAGATCTTCTCAACGCCCAAAGACAACAAACTGCATATGTAGTAACATCCACCCATTTTATTATTTCCCTTTTTTATGAAGCATTTTACAATGTTAAAGATACCCCATCTCCAACCGCATTGCACCCAAAATTGATGGCTATTGGTGTGACCGAAGAAGAAATATAGGTAAAATTATATTTTTGGAAAAACTCTATATTCTTCTTTCAATTTTTTTTTATTTTCTAATTTTGTTTGAATGTAGAAAAAAGTAGCTAGATTTGCTGCTTGAAGGGATGTCACATTAAGGGGTCACATGCATGAAGCCACTGGAGATTCTGACACACAGTCAAAAATGACACCAATAAGTGCTACAAGAACTACAAAACGTATGAGGTCTTCCTCACTTCAACAATGTAGACCGTGAGCTCCTTTGATTTCTACACATTTTACATGTGATTTCAAAGAAGTAACCTTCGGCTCAGAAGGTAACCTTACTATTTGAAAGTACTATTTAAAATTATAATTAGTTTAAAGAAAATTTTTATATGTTTTCAGAGCAATGACAAGTGGATCTATCATCAATGAGGACAAATTCAGCTATGCTAGTCACATCTTCCTCTGGTAAGTTTGGTTTAATTAAAATTATTTTTATGACATTATTTTTTACAATAGTTTTAATTGAAATTTTAATATAAAATTTTGTAGGGGAGCCGGCTCATTTCCAAAGACATAAAAAATCGATGCTTCCACCACCTCCACCACAACAAACACAACCACAACAAGTGCCACCAATGATGAGAGGCCAATATCGCATGCATGGGAAACAAATCCTTACACCACCACCTTTGGGATGAGTCATAAGTCAAACACAGACTATATCTGACTTCCTGATATTTTCC
This sequence comes from Wollemia nobilis, assembly GCA_028583015.1. Lineage (NCBI taxonomy): Eukaryota > Viridiplantae > Streptophyta > Pinopsida > Araucariales > Araucariaceae > Wollemia > Wollemia nobilis. Next base: position 2,310,422 of record JAQPPZ010003577.1, read on the forward strand.
CTTGGGAATCTCTCAAATGTGTAGAGCGCTTCTCAAATACCATTTGGTAATCTCGATGAAGATTTTATTTTTCATGATAACAATCCTGAATTTTTACCTTTCATGGCAATTGATTTACTTCATGAGTCGTAAAAGCATAATGAAATACAAGAGGCTATTGACACAATTTTCACTACAGTTAGGTCATCCCCCTCCCATCAAACCACCATCCAACATCCTCTTAGTGATGATGAGAAAGTTCATTTTTCATAAAATGTTTTATTAGCTCCTAATTGTGAAGCTACAGTTAAGGAAACTCTACTTTCAGATATTGCAGGCTTAAAATATGTGGAATATCGGGCAAAGGTTTTAATAAAAGAAATAAATGCCCGATACAAGAATTTTTCAAAAAGAAAGGAGATGTTTTCATTGGTGGTGAAGAAAATTATGCTTAACATATTGGAAAACCTCAATGTCGAGGCCCAAGCATATTTCAACGAATGGTCAATAGATAAGAAAAAAGTAGTAGTTGTAGAAACTGCAAGACTTACCACTGATGTAAGTTTTACATATAATTGAAAATCATTTTTTTCTTAAATATATTTTATTTATAAATATTAACATTTTTCTCTTCTATTTTGCAGTCTAATTTTCAGCACTTAAAGACGCAAGTCAACGCCATAAAAATGTTGATTAAGACTACAAAAACTAGTGTGACTAATGCTATTGAAGTGAAGAAAAATATTACAATTCACTGTCAAAGGAAATAATTGGCTGAATAAGTATCAAAGATAAGGGGTTGGATGTGGAGGTTCTATTAAAATAAAATGAAAATAACTGAATGCACCCTTTAGAGAAGATCCTGTGAAGGAAGAAGGTTTATTGCTATCGGGGATGAACACTACAACTAAAAGTCTAGTAAGGGTTGGTGCATTGGAAGCAAAGGATATTGATGAGGGATCATCAACACAAACTCATTCTCTAGAATATCCAACTCATGCTTTAGGCACCCAAGAGAAAGCCAACTAGTTGATTGTAGCTTTTGTTGTATAGCAGTCAACAATTTTGTAAATTGTAAAGGATGCTTTCAAATCAATAAAAGAGACAATTTTCAAAAATTGTGTATTATCTTTTTGAAATTTTGTTTTAAAAATTATGATGTTTTAATTAGTTAATGTGGATGCAATAAATAATTTTTATTACAAATGAATTGCTAGCAAAGATGGATATAGGCAAAAAGTTCTCTTATGTTTTATAAATACTTTTAAATGATTGAATTGTAGCACAAATATCTGCTTTGCCATAGACAAATAATCCAATAACAGGGCTTAAATATTAAACATACAATTTCATCAACATATACAATAGAATTTTTTGGAGATATACACAATAGAATAACAAAGATATGATATAAAAACAACAAATTCACAATGCTAGAAGCTGAAACAAACACTTTTCAAATATAAAAAAAATATGTCCAAGTAAAATGAAAAATCAATTCTCAATATCATGTAGAAAGATGACAATGGATAATGTGAAATATATTCAAATTTTTAAATCATCCATTGATTACAATGCTGGAAGCTGAAACAAACACTTTTTCAGACTGTACAAATTCATCTGTGCTCATATCCAAAAAAATTGTTGCTACAATTTGATCAATGTTACCATTATATAAAAAATAGATTTTTTTGGAGATAGACACAATAGAATAACAATGATATGATATAAAAATAACAAATTCATAATGTTGGAAGCTGAAACAAACACTCTTCAAATATCAAAAAATACATGTCCCAGTAAAATGAAAATCAATTCTCAATATCCTGTAGAAATTTGATAACGAATAATGTGAAATATATTCAAATTTTTAAATCATCCATTGATTACAATGCTAGAAGCTAAAACAAACACTCTTCAAATATCAAAAAATACATATCCCAATAAAATAAAAAATCAATTCTCAATATCTTGTAGAAATTTGATAACGAATAATGTGAAATATATTCAAAATTTTAAATCATCCATTGATTACAATGTTGGAAGTTGAAACAAACACTCTTCAAATTGTACAAAAAATGCATATCCCGGTAAAATAAAAAATCAATTCTCAATATCCTATAGAAATATGATAACGAATAATGTGAAATATATTCAAAATTTTAAATCATCCATTGATTACAATGTTGGAAGCTAAAACAAACACTTTTTAGACTATACAAAATATTTTGTACTCATACCCAAAATTTATGTTGCTACAATTTGATCAGTGTTACCATTATCCTCATCATCATGAGTATTTGTTTCACCTCTTATGTATGTGAGAGATTTCCAATATTTCAAAGCTCTATCATAAGGATATTGCTCCACCTCATAGGTAGACACATACTCTCAAACAATTTTCCAAATTTTTATCCAACCTATTTCAAACTTTAGATTTTACAAACGATAATGCACTAAACACCCTTTCATCTTCCATTGATCCCAAAATCATCATTTGACATAATTCATATAAAAGAAAATATTCACTCATCGTATGTTGTAAGACACTACTGGGATGCAATATTTTCCACAAACGTGAAATAGAACCTGTTTCATGATGGTTAGTCAATTGTGAAACTTGAGCAACCATTGTCATTCCAAAACTATTTGATTATTTTATCAAAAGATATTTATTGAGAATACCATTGATTTCAATACCATTAACTTCCACACGTTTAGTGAAATGGTTAGCAAGAGTGCCCATGTATTTGAGAAACAAACCATTTATAGTTTGGTATTCAATACAAGGATCCCAGAACATCGGGTTAACCACACCCATAGCCTCAAGCAATTCATCTCTTTGAAAATGGTCTCTTATTTCGTTTGTCAAGGTTTTTGCTATTTTTCTCAGTTTAATTTTTGTATCATGTACAACTACATCAAATCTATTGTATGTTATGGGTATTTGTTCTACTTCATTTGTAGCTATATCCATTCGCTGATCAAAACAATATAAATGTATTACCTTTTCGTGGACATTAATACAAAGATGATCGTTTATGTTGAACTTCAAAAAGTTCTGAGGATCATTGACGTTTGTTAATGTTCTCCAACTCTCAAACATGGGATCCATAAAACTTTCAGCAGATGTGTACATCATATCAATATGCATACAAATTTGTTTTCTTGTCCTGATGAAATCCACAATATAAATTGATCTTTGTTGTGCAAGTTTTATCAAAGTATTCATTTCTTCCAACATTGGAAGAATACCACACAATGTGAGAAGTGTTTCCAAGTCACTCATTCGGAATAACAAATATTTAGCCTTATCAACTGCCCTACGATTTGCATACATAAACCCTTCCAAGGATTGATATTGTTTGAAAACTCTATATGTCGGTTGGTACAACGAAATCCACCTAGTATCTACATCTTTTAATAGTTTTTTACCTTCAGTAACTCCTAGTGCAAACTGTTGAAACTCTAAAAATATTTTTGGATTGCATGAAAAATAAGAATGAATTTCATGAATAAGTTCTTCCACTTTTGCTACATTTTCAAATGTGCTCACAATTTTGTATGCAAGATTCATTCTATGAGCCATGCAATGAATAGGGATCAAATATGGGGTAATTGATGTTTGTAGTCAAATACAAAGACCATTCTTGTGTCCTTGCATTGTAGCAGCATCATCTACTCCAACGCATATTAACTTACTAGCTATTTCCATATCATTCATTCCTGCTATTTCCTTTAAACTAGTTACAACAACATTGTAAAGGTTTTCTGCATTGCAATTTTCCACCATCTTACGTACTCCAAGTAAATGAGGTTTCCTTAAATGATTTTCCAATGTGTAAACATGCATGCAAATCCAATATGTGTTATCAACAATAGTCACCTCATCAATTGAAAGTGAAATGAATTTGGCATTTTTTACATTCTCTTTGAGGTCCTCTTGCTCAACCAATGAGAGACATTTTACCATTTCCCAACCACTTCGATCTGACCAATGGGCACTAGGAAGGTTTTGCACATCAGCTAGTTGAAATAGATGTTTATAATCAATGAAATCAGACATAGGTCTACCATTTTAAGAATAGTGTATACAACAGCAAACTGCAAAATTTTTGAAGCTAAAGTGATCTTATTCATTTTTTGAAATTGGGCTTGAATCATTCCACCTTTCTCAACCAAAGTTTGTTGTTGTTTCATTTCTTTATCATATTCTTCTACATATCTGATATGTGTGCATTCTGATGCATCCTTCCACCTAAATTTTTTTGATATTGTTCCATCACTTTCTTTTGTTTTTATATAAACTTTTCCATAATGTTTTTCTACTATATCTTTCTTAACTTGCAATCTATGATCCCTTCCATGTTTCCAACTGTAAATTACACATCTCAATTCTTTTAGTTATTCACTACTATTCTCTGGCTGCATTGGCTCAATAAATGGAAATTATGATACCCAATTAGGCTGAAATGTTCTATTAATTATCCACTTGGATAACCTGGCACGTTTAGGTTTCTTAGAAGAAGATTCTCCGAAAGTAGGGATTGTATGAGAGATATTTTTTTCTTTTCCATTTGGTGTGTTAGTTTCAGGAATCTCTTCATGTTGTTGTTGCATTTCATTAAGAAAATTTTCATCTATGGGTATTTCATTATCGAGGATATGTGGAAGTGGAGGCATACCAGGGTCAATAGTATTTTTTGCAATCAAAGGTTTTTCATATCATTTTTTGATTTTAAAACACACATTCTATTAAAAACTAGGAATCAATTAATAGTATACAAAGGCATCAACCAAAAAACACCATTTTTAATGAAGAAAGATAGTATATATAAAATTAATAGTATACAAAAATTAACTGGTTAGTAAGTAAAAGGTGTTTGTACCTTGAATTTGTGCAGATGTCGATGGCTGACTGGATTACGAAATATGATGAAAGTAATTTAGGATACTCTTTTTATTGGAAGATTGGCCTCCCTTGTTTCCATTGCCAACAGGTGACATTTTACCTGTATAAACGGAAGATGAGCATGAACATCATGTTTAAAAAATAAAAACTACTGGTTAAAAAGAATTATTTGTACCTATCATATGGTGTCTAGTATATGGCGTCTGACATATAATGGAGTACATATGGCAGACGGTAGCAGACATAAGGTTACTGGAAATATGTCATCCATCATATGGTGGATGACATATGACACCTGACATATGGGGATGACATATGGTGCCTAACATTTGATAGTTGGTAGACACCATATGGTGTCTATCGTATGATGGATGATATATGTCATCTGCCATATGTCTGTAAACGTACGATGGATGCGATTGGGCATCCATCATATAACATATGGCATATGCTATCCATCATATGGCGGATGCCATATATCATCCACCATATGGCGAATGCCATATGTCATCCGCCATATGGCATTCCCTATATGATAGAAGACAAACACCACATTTCAAGCACCGTATGACAACAGATATACAACGGTTGTCATATGTCATCCATCGTAAGGTGGGATCATATCATATATCATCTATGGGTGCCATATATCTGTAGATATATGGTGGGTGAAATATGGCATCCGCCATATGGTGGACGTTGTATGGCACTCACTATATGGAGGACGTCATATGGCATATGACAAGGGGATATATGGCATCCGCCATGTGGCGGGTGCCATATGGTGTTTGCCATGTGGTAAGGGACATATGGCGTCCACCATGCAGCATGCATCATATGGTGGACGCCATATGGCACCCGCTACATGGCGGATGCCATATGGCACCCACCATGTGGTGGATGCCATATGTCACCCATCATATGGCAGACGACAAACGTACATGTTAGGTACCGTATGATGATAGATATACAATGGCTATATGGCATCCACCATATTGCGGATGCAATATACCACCTGCCATATTGGCATCCGTCATAAAACATATGACATATGCTATCCTCCATATGGTGGATGCCATATGGCGAATGTCATATGTTATCCGCCATATGGCATTCCCCATATGGCAGATGACAAACACCACATTTTAGGCACCGTATGAAAATAAATATATAATGACCATCATCTATCATCTGTGGGTGCCATTTGTCTACAGATATAGGGTACCATATGGCATCCACCATGTGGTAGGGGATATATGGAGTCTGCCATATGTCAGGCATCATATGGCACCACCACATGGCGGATGCCATATATCGGTATATGCCATATGACGTCCTACATATGGTGGGTATCATACAATGCCCACTGCATAGCAGGCATCATATGTCACCCATAATATGGTGGACTCCATATACCGCCTGCCATATTGGAGGTCACCATATGCCATATGACAGGTGACATATGGCATTTGCCATATGTTGCTTGTCATATGGTGGACGTCATATGTCACCCGCCATATGGTGGATGCCATGTGTTACTTATCATATGGTAGTTATCATGTGTCATCCATCATATGTTATTCATTAGTACCATATGTCTGCAAACACATGTCAAATGACATATGGTGGATGCCATATGGTGAACACCATATGGTGGATGACATATGTCATCTGCCATATATCTTTCTCCATATATCATATGGCATATGACTCTTGATATATCTGCCACAATATGGTAACTGAATAAAATATTTTATGTCTATAGCAAAATTTAATGAAATACAGAAATATTGGCCTATGTTTGTCACCTGCTATGGTAGCCTGTTGTCTGTCGCTGGTGTCAGTTGTCTTATTTTTCACTTACTTTCTATCTTCTACTTGTTGCCTCACCTGTTGTCTATTGCTTGTTGATTATCGCTCACTATTGGGAAGAATTAGTGTTTAAAATTTATAATATTGCTCTCATGTTAGCTATATATAATGGGGATATAAAAGGTGAATTTGGTGGTATAAATGAATTTTTTTATAATTTGAAGATGAATTTTTGGTGGGAATGCTCCATAAAATAAGTATCATAGCGGGTGAATGGACCCTAAAAAAAATTAATCCTGAAAAATTTGAGCGAATAAAACGACATCTAGGGTCCCCATTTTCACCAAATTTCAATTTCAAAATCCTAATATTTTCCCCAATTTACGGAATTCGCCGCTATGCATAATCCTGCTTTAATCAAAACTAAGCAAAACTCAACAAAACTGTGCAAATCCATGGATCACTTTTTCTTCTTCTAGGAGGTAGATTTGCTGCCTACATCCCAAGCCCTGATAGCCCACATTTTGATGAAAATTCCAATCATATCCATCGTGTGCCTACCACACCAAGTGAGAAGAGGGGCTATTGCTAAACCATTACTCGATAACTTTGACTACCTCATGCTTTGTATCATGAGGGGTGATGTGAAGTATCTACACACATGCCTAACCTCTTACACCTTCATGTATTGCACCACAAATTACAAGGAGGTTGACTCACTATCATCTTGGTTGACCCTTATGACCTTAAGCATCACAGCTTGAGGGGTGGGGGTTGAGACTGAACTACACCCACCATTTTACTCTACCACTTAAATGCAATATCATCCTTAATGTTAGTAACAGAATCTTAAAGGATATTAACTTTACAACCACCATAATTTATCTTCTACAACAAAATTTCTTTGATCCCACATTTGGTCGAGCAACATCGTAGCCTTAGTGGTGCCTCTTGCCCCCATATATCATCCCCTATCATCATTGTCCATGTGGTCTCCTTTGTAGACCACAAGGTCTGACCTTTGTCTAACTAACTCGTTTTGGTGAGTCAAGTCAACCTCTCATACTAGATATTCAAACAATCTCCTACATTACTTCTTCAAGTTAGCCTCTCATATCGAGTAGTTGAAGGCCCTCAAAGTGCTACTCATTATGGCTTTGGCCTACCATCTTTTAAATGATCTAGTCTTCATTGCTTAGCTTATCTTGATGAGTTATTTTTTGGTCAAAATCTTCCCACCTCTCTGTGTAGACTTTGTGGTTCTTAGACCTCATAGTTCTCCTTTTGCATTTATCTAAGTCACAATTGGTTGGATCATCCCATCTAAATTACTCTTGCTCTTGTAGAGGTTTATCCCTCTCTCTTTGTTGAAATCAAGGACTAAGTTCATGTCCATGACCGAACAAAGCTCAAAGGATCCATGTCCTCTCTTTGGCTATTTGTGGGTCCTTCTCTTGTTGTCAAAATGGAAGTGGCAGTCCACCCCCTTGGTTGGACAATACCATGTCAAGTGACGACCATCACATGACCAACACCTCATACCCCTTTTCTTGGTAAAAGGGGTTATGGCCTCCCATGTTCCTCCTTGGTGGGTAGCTCGTCCAACCCATTTACCTTGGCATACGTAACTAGGTCCCTTCTTGCTCTCCATATCCACCTGACTCTTCTAATGGTACCTATTTATTAAAGGAGGGTGATCTTGGCTTAGCACTTGACCACAATTGAGTTGTGATTACAAGACCTTGATATATTAACGTGCTTCCTAACAAAGTACACACATCATACTAAGGACTCTTAGTACTTCCAAAACCTTGCTTGACATGTGACTTGACCTAAGCTCAACATTTGGCAATGGGACTACGTTGCCTAGTAGAACAACAACATAAGGTTGTCTAATGACTGAACTTGATACCAACTAGGTTGGGCACGATGACCAAGTCATCCAACCTTGGATCTGATACCAATTTTAATGAGGTTGGACTTATAGGGTAGTTGCCCTACACCTTTTTTGACATCATGCATGACTAAATTGTATTTAGCACACCTCAGAGTATGTCTTGGGTATCCTAGTGGTGTATTCCTTGCATAACAAAACAACAACAGAGCATAGCAATGGTAATTAAAGCATATAATGGGATCAACAGAAGCATTCATCACATGGCAAACCACAATATTATTATGCATGCACCAAAAAATATCACAAGCCAACATCCAAACAAAGAAACACAAGACACACTAGCATGGAATTGAAGCTTCTATTATATTTCTAAATTGGGGGACCAGTGGTTTGAGCATTACAAGTTGACACGATGGTCACTCATTATAAACACCCTTAGGTGTGGGTCCCTTGGACCCCTTCTTCAAGCCAGACTCTACGAATATTGATTGATAGCATACACTATTACAATACAACAACCAACATGATGCCAAACCAAGAAAGTTACTCCTCAAGGTAGATTGATACGGAATGGAATAACCCTCAACTCGCAACTCATAGTCTTCCTCTTCCAATTCAATTGGTGAGTTTATCCCATGATATCCTTGGTCCACACATGGCAATAGCAAGGATTTTTGGCCTTGTTCTCCTAGCACTCTCGAACTCTTCATGGTCTCATTCTCTTTGGATTTTATGGCGAGTGATTACTAACCCGAGGGATGGTCATCCCATACCAATGTGTCCTTGGACCAAAAAGGGGAATCTAATACCAAGTAGCCCAATATTTTCGACATAGTAGGGTGGACTGCAAGTGATGACCAATTTTAGACCACCACCTTACATGGTTCAAGGAATCCATTACCTTGGCCAGATACGATAGAACTTATGTCAACCCATCCATCCTCTCTATCCCTAACAACCCATACGTCGATGAGACTTCCAGTCCTGTGTTTGGTCCTGCTCGACGTGTGTATACCATACTCAACAAGGAGTAGAGGGGTTGCTACCAAACCGTTACTCGATAGCTCTTACTATCTCATGCTTTATGTCATGAAAGGTGGTGTAAAGACTCTACACACCCACCTCTTACTACTTATTACACCTTCGTGCATTGTACCACGAAGTATGAGGAGAAGGTTGGCTTATTATCATCTTGATTGGCTCTTATGACCTCAAGTTTTGCAGCTTGAGGGGTGGGGGTTGAGACCAAACTACACCCACCATATAATATCTTGTGTTCGATAAAATGTGTTACCTATTCCCTTAGCAACAAAATAAAATAAATTAAAAAAAACATTACGCATTTATTTACAATCACATGTGGATATTATTTTTTATGAGGAAGCACATAATAAAAGAGTACGAGGTGTTTTCGTGATCAATGTATTTATAAAGTGGATCAACGTAGTGTAAGCTCATTATGTTATCTTGATAACTTTACATGCTTTACATTTATAAATAAAATAAATAATGCTCATTTTTAAAGTAATGGATTTTGTTCAATGGTTGAGACACATGAATGATATAGGCCATATCAAAGTTGAAATGCAAACGACATTAAAATAATTATATATCTCCTTATAATTACTTGATAGTGTCATCCAATGTAGAAGATATTATAATTAGTTTGAAGACTAATCAAAACCTTGTGAGGATCTCCTACAACCTCTTTAAAAATATTAGTGCTTAAATTTTTTTATTTATTCTCAATATTTGCCATTGATATTTGGTTGGTGTTATTAATTCATTGTGACCATGGTACAACTATTAGTAAAATATCACTAATATATATATATATATATATATATATATATATATATATATATATATATAATTGGGTGTTGTCATTGGGTGTTGTCATTAGACCTTAATCCATTGGATTAGGTAAAGTCAATAGAACCCGACCCTTAAACTTTTGTATTTTTTTTATAATATTTGCCATTAATATTTAGTTGGTTTTATTAATTCATTGTGACCATGACATAACTATTATTAAAATATCATTATTTGATAGATAGATAGATGGATAGATAGATAGATAGATAGAGAAGTTGGTATTACCATTGGATGTTGCCACTAAACCCTATCCCGTTGTATTAGGTAAAGTTAATAGAACCTTGATATAAACCCTATCCTGTTGGATGGACTAGATTAAATGAATTCAATGGGACCTTTGAATATTTAAGGCATAAAACTGGGGCAACCAATACACAAACCCTTGGCGTCTACCATCCAACCTTTCATTTTTTAGGTACATTATGGTTTGAACCTTGGGCCTCTCTAAAGACAGACCAAAGCCTTAACCACTGTGTTGTAAATTTTAAATTTGCATGGGTTTTTATGAGGGGTCTCAATCCCCTCTTACCAAGGCTTGAATTTGGATCTCTGAATGAAAACCTAAAGATTTACCACTATGATATCCTTCGTAAATCCAAAAATTTGAGTTTACACAGGTTTTTATGAGAGGTCTTGATCTCTTTTCATAAAGGTTCAAACTTGAGTCTTTGGATAAAAACCCAAAAACTTAACACTACAGTATCCTTCACATATTCACTAGAAATAATTATTTAAGTTAAACATTTTAAAATTTAATAAGATGATGGTTTTAGGGATGAGCGAGTTTTCTCTTCCTTTTTAAAGGGATATCCAAAGGAATACCTTTATTTTATCTTAATATTTGACATTCATATTTAGTTGGTGTTATTAATTCATTGTGACCATGGCACAATTATTATTAAAATATCACTTAAAAAATTTAATAGAATGGTGACTTTAGGGATGAGCTAGTTTTCTCTTGCTTTTTTGAAGGGATATTAAAAAGAATACCTGTATCGATGGGAATGTTAGGGTTTTGAGTTTCAATATGGCCCCCAACCTTGGTGGACCAATGAACATCATTGGTACCATAGAAGTGAATGCATGTGATAATGGTTCTCTCAATCGATTATGCAGGTTTATGTTGAGAATGGTACACAAGGTAACCCTTGTTCTCCTGATGTGATTCTTCCATTGCTTAAATTTGATTTTGCATGTCACTGTTTAGAATCATTCACCCTTGTTGAGTATTTTGTTGGATGCATCTCTGATGAGTCTTCCCCTAGGGCCTGGGTTAACACAGCTAACCTGAGAATGGTCCACAAGGTAACTCTTATTCTCCTGATGTGATTCTTCCATTGTCTAAATTAGATTTTGCATGTCACTGTTTAGAATCATTCACCCTTGTCGGGTATTTTTTTGGACACATCTCTAATGAGTCTTCCCTTATCGATTGGGTTAACATAGTTTGGACTCCTCATGGAGTCCAGTTATCAATGGTTCAAAACCTTACAAAAGAGTTTTTTTGTTTTGCTTTGCGGAAACATCCCACGCTAAGGCGATTTACGAGCATGGCCCTTGGTACATGAGAAGCTCTCTGCTTGTTTTTTCTCCTTGGATCCATGAATTTTTTGTTTTTGAGAAAATATCTACCAAATTCCCTGTATGGGTGGAATTCCCAGGACTCCCTCTACCTCTGTGGCCATTTCTCAGTCGCATAACAGCCCCTCTAGAGCATGTTATTTTGGTGGAGGTGAACAAATTTTTCCATGCACGCCCTCCAAAACATGTTTGCATCAAGATTGATACTTCTCGAGATCTCAAAGAGACTATTGACATACAAGTTGGTGACACTGTACTATCTCAATGGGTCCTCTGCATTAATTTACCCAACACATTTTCGATTTCAATCCTTAGCACACAAGATCAAAGATTATGCCTTGATGTTGCATAACAGGGACAAGCAGATCCCCACCACACCGAGTGCACCCACTCCTCAACCTTAGGAGGATGGTTGGACGATAGTGGGAGGGCATAAAAATGTATGTTTGGCTGCTTCTAAAGGTACACAATCCAAGTTGGCACATATCTCAAAGCCGGTAGGAAAAGGGTATGAAAAAAAAATTGATCCCCTAGTTGAAACTGCCAACAATGAGGCTCCTCAGTCTCAATATATTCATACCCTAAGGGCTGAAATAGTGGTTACTTTACAGTTTGTCCAACCGGCAAGTCCTCCATTACATTCCCCTTGACTAGCGCAAAGTGCTCCCACAACTTGAGAAGGAGATCTATAGAAGATATCACTCCAAAGAAGCAAATTCATATGACCAGTATTTAGTTGGACGGTTATGTTCTTGATATACCATTGGATGTAGAGCCATGAGGATATATCGTTGGATGTAAAGCCATCGTCAATGGAATTGGCAGTTCCTATGGAGGAAGCAAAATCTAAAGATCCTTCCCTTTCTATGTGATTTCGACGTTCTCGTAGTCCTCGACATGTGATTTCGGCATTCTTGTAGTCCTCGACATGTGATTTCAACATTCTCGTAGTCCTCGACAAGGGAAAGAATATGGAGATAGTCTACCCGAAAAAAGGTTACACCCATCTGATCCAATAGTTCCAACAAGAATTCCAACACCTTTGAGGCATTGGATTTGAACAGACATAGGATGATGGAGCAATAAGTCTACTTGGTGCCTAGAGTTACAGTTTTACAGTTTAGAGTTTTTTTACTCTAGTTTATTTTTCTATGCTTAGTTATATTATTTTTTTGCCCTTTTAAAAGTTGGTTCCAGTTTTGGTCGTATGGGTGTCCTTGTGCTCCGAAGTGTGATCTTTGCAACTTCTTTTTAGTATAACCTCTTTTTTTTTTTTATTCCAATACAAAAGAATACTTGAAAATATTATATGGAAAACACCTTTTAAATTATAATAAATTATAATAAATTTATAAAAAATTTAAAAGGAAAAAAAAAAAACCTTATATTTTAATATATTTTTTTTTGGGGAAAGGAGAGAATGTTATATAGGAAAGAAAAGAGAGCTGCCACATTAAAGTGAAGTAGCTACACGTATATCATAATACTATTTTTGTGATAAATTGAAGTAGCTACAAGTATATCATTATACTATTATTGGAATAGTTAAAAACTTTCATATGTTAATTTGTGTCCTTAAATATAAGGAAAGGAAAAGTAAATTAAACAAAGGGTTTTTGTCCTCACAGAGTAAGTCACTACTTATTTATTAGGGATAGCTTTAACTAAATTTAAAAGGCCTCTTAAATTTAGTAGCAAGGTGTGGATCCATTTCCAACAATCGATATTTTTATTGTTTTATCTTTACTTCTCCACCAAGATGTTTGGGACTAGAGTGAGGTAGTATATAATCATAGCAACCAATCTAACCCATGAGAGAGATGATATGAGTCATTAAAATCATATTTATATTATCTTATATAACATTAGATTGGCCATAGATATGTGTATTTTGAGGATGGGTTCCACTTTTTTAATGTTAGAATTAAAAGTTATTAGATATATCCAATTTAAAGAAAAGGAAATTGGGTGAGGTGGGTTTAGAAGCATCATGTTATGAGTACGAAAATAGGTGAAATATGGATCAGTGAAATATAGGCAAAGGTCATCTGCTTAAGGATTCTATTATGTATTGTAGAATGCAATTTTTTTTCTTTAAGTTTCTTAGTGTGTTTAGTTGCAATTTCACACTATGTTATTATGTTTCATTTAAGTTTGAAAAATGATGTATTCTAGTTATTTTTTCTATTTGTTATATGTTAGTTATCAAATTGAGTTCGTATTTAAATTGGATATTTTTAAAGTAAGAAAGAAATTTGACATGTTTAAAATTTTGATATATTATAAATGTATGTATGTTTTCAAATAATATTATTTTACTATTTTTATATAAAATTTAAAAATCAAATATATAAAAATATAATATTTGTTTTACTATATTTTTTAATTGATTATATGAGATTGAAACTGGTCCCACCTAATCATCGTCACATAGTGATATTTCAACAAAGCTTAGATATTATTCATTATCACTTAACAAGATTTGAACTTTGGTCTCCTCTTTAAATATCAGGAATCTAGTTGATTGAGCTAACATCACTTAATTATATATTTTTAAAAATATATTAAATATATATGTATATATATTTACTCATATTAAAAAATATTTTTAACATTTTTAAAAAAATATATACTTTAAAATATATTAAAATATTTTTTTAATATAAACATTTTTATAACTTTATCTAAATATAGTAATTTTTTAACACATGAGAATATTCTTAAAGGTTTATTAAATCATTAATTTTTTAAAATATAAATTATAAGTTTTCTACCAATTAAATAGAAAATCATACAAATTTGTTCAAAACTCCTGATAAATTCATTTTAAAAAAGATCACACATATTAATTGGACAAAAAAAGAAAGCACTTAAAATATCTTATATTATTCAAGTTTAAAAATTATTTGAGATGAGGAGCATTTCAAATAATAGGTGCAGAAACAATGAAGCCTCCAAATGGAAGATTTGTTTGTCAACTACAATTTTGAGAGCTATCCATTCTTTCAAACGATAAATCATCCCCGAGGTTGAGAATAAATTGAAAATGGTTGCAACCTATATAATTTTTGCAAAAGTATTCAAGCTTCCAAATTGTATGTTCTCTTATCAAGTTCAACCAACTAAATCATAGCCTACAAATAAAAGGAGGGATATGTTACAAGAGGGCTTGTTCACAGCTGTCGTGTTTATAGCGCTTCCTCTGTATTTCTTTTCAACAACTAAAAACTAAATTTAGGGTTTTTGATGTTGTTTTCCACCCAATTTTTTCTAGCTAAATTTAAGATTTGTTCACTGAATTTATGCCACTAGGTTTTAAATTGAACGATTTTTGAATTTCATATAAAAAATTTGACGAATTTGATAATTAAGTCTATAACAACATTACATGTAGTATCAACTCCAAAGTTCAAAAACATAAGTGACTAGGGATACCATCACATATGAATGTAGATATCACACTAATATTGATTGTGGTTCTTCTAAAAACAAGTTTTTGAACTCTAAAATCTATCAATATGTATGATATATTACACATTTTGATTCTAATATGTACGGGAGAAATGTCCTTTTTCACACTAATCACATGTGATAGGTTATATTAAATAGTATATTAGTTAAATCTATATCTTTGCATCAAGTAATGTAAGGTTCAATTATTAATGATCTCTTTTTGTCTCAGTGTGCCCATAAATAATGGCTCGTAACTTTTTATCTAGGCATCAAGATATGATGATGTTTTTGATGTAAAGTATTATATGATGAATTAATTTGGAGCTATTATTTGGTTAATTTAATGCTCATGCAAAAAACTTAACTTCTAATATTTTTATTAATACATGGGCATTTTGTTCATTTCAAAAAATCTTACATTAGCTAGATTTATAATACATCAACAAGTTTCATTATTAAGGAAAGAAATGTATGACCTACAATTTAAATTATTTGTTGCTAAATAGGGTGATGTATGTTTTAAAGTATTTTCAAACCCATTTGGACTCGTAATCCTTTCTTAGATGTAGACTAAGCTTTTGTATAATATGTTAACCTAGAAAAAATATACATTCTTAAAAATTATAAAAATGATCCAACACATATGATACAAATACATGGTTGCTTCAAATCCTAAAATTAAAATAATAAATCACTTAAAATCATTTCATAATGGATAAAAGAGATAAATGATATCCTTCCATGTGTTGGATAAATTTTATTATTATTAGACTAGCAACATTATGGAAAATTTTGTTATTATAAGGTTTCTCTTGAAGCTCCATAAGAAGTCCTTCGAGACTTTCTTTAATGCTTTCCAACTTATCTCTCCTAGCCTAGGTAATTTGCTTACCAAAATTTCTAAGGAATAAAGTTACTTGACTTATGGCTCTTTGCCACCAAACAATCCACCCTAAAGAAGATATAGGCCTAGGTAGAGAGAGCCATAGAGATTTTATACCATTGATATAGGCCAGGTTATTGAGATATGAGCAATTGAGATAAAATTTAGAATGAAAATCCATTATATTCTCTTGTTTCTAGGTACAGACAAAAAGGATATGATGGTGGTCTGAATAGCCAGGGTTTGGGATGGCTTGAACTAGCCAAGAATTACCTTTCTTAAAAAATAAAGAAGAGTCATAAGAGATCATGGTCCTATCTAATAATTTGAGTATATGCATGTCACTTATCCTATGATTAGACTAGGTATAATATATTCTTTTGAATTCTTGCATTTAAATCTATTTGGATCAGATAATCTAAATAAATTCTGGAAGAGCACCCAAACTTGGTGTTCCCTCTCTGTTAGTCTCACTAGGACAAGACCCACTTTATACTCCATGTTAAAATCCCCATAAACCAACAATGGGTTATTTGGAATATTTTTAAAAAGTCATTACCGTAGCTCAAATTTCTCCTCATTATCACTTGGAGCATAAATATTGAGGACTCCCAAAAATAAGTTATCAATAAAAATTTGAATCTAACTTGTCCTATAGCAAGGATCAGACCCTTGATTGACCACCATTCCTATAAGATATGGATATACCAACATGGTCTCACCACCACACCTTGAGGATGGTTTGTCTATACCACTACAAAGTCTTTTCAAAGAGACACAAGGAAAAAATTAGTTCACTATCAATAAGCTTTACTTCTTGAAAACGATTAATTGAAATAATTTTTCCTTTCTACAAAAATCCTTAGCAGTTCTTCTTTTATTAGGTCAAGCAAACCCCTAAGATTCCATGAGACAACTTGTCTAATTTATTGACATTCTTCAGAGGTGTTAGGAATTGTATCCATATCCTCTCCTTAATTGTAAACATCTTCAACTTAATCATCACCCTATAGTACCTCAAACCTATTGAGGCAAGAGCACTACCATTGAATAGGTTTATATATCCCCCTAGAAAAACTGGAGTTCTTGCTTTCTTGTTATGGCCTCCCATGAGTAGGCTAGAGCGATTTGAGGACTCAGGATGAGTATGCCTTTATGCATTCATAGGAATAAAGATTTAAGGTTTTCCAAGGATATACCAGGATTGGATTTAAATCATTAAACTCGAAGAACTAGTTGCTTGAGACCTGGTAATTACTTTAATGGCTTGAGAAACTACAAAATATTTAGGTCTAAAAGTCTAACAACCACAATTAACAAATAGAGGAGTTGACATAGGGTTTCACTTTATTATGACCACTTAGGTCTAAGTATTGGTATCTTTAATTTACAAAGTTATCCAAAGCTTCTTGTACCATAGAACTTACTTGTGGTTGATTCAACAAATGGTAGTCTCTAAGCTAGTGCTCCATGCTTTAGTACCAAAAATAGACATTCAAAAGATTAATATATCAAACAACTTGATGATGAATTTTACCATCAAACCTAAATTATACTATATACTTTAGATATTTGGAAAGTGGAATGTGCACATAGGCCCTAGGAAATAACCATGGTTGGAACCAATAAGGAGCCTCCAAACAAAACAATTCTTTAATTTTATCACAACGATGAGGTATAAGGTCCTTGGAATGCATGGGTAAACCTAGAAATTTGATCCACACTAGATAGTGAAGACCCATTGTACCATCAGTTATAAACTTAGGATCATAACTAGACATGACTAAAAAATGACCAAAACAAATCCATGTTCGTGTCTCACAAATGACTCTAGCCTGCTTGGATGACCAAAGTAAAAGGGATAAAAATCCTTAGAGAGACTCCTAACTTCATCAAATTGAATGACTAATAAGTCTCATGCCTCTTGGATTTAAGACTAGATATGAGCCACTGGGAAGCTTAGTCATCCATGAAATATCCAATGGTAATCCTATTTTGAAAATCTTGTAATACTTGAGAAAAATGAATGTAATCCACCTCAACCAAAATCTTTAGATCAAAATAAGAAGGAAGCTCAAAATCATTACTTTGTGTAACAATTTGGGGATGAAGTTTCCAGGTAGCTTCGCAAGTGGTTTCATTCTGAGCACAAACTCTATTCATAAAATTATGAGTAGGGACTTGTTACATGGTCATGGCTTAAAAAGTCAATGGCTAAGACCAGGAAATAATACCAAAAAGAAACCACTAATGATGAACTTCACAATGGATGAAGCAAAGCATAATCTATAGAATAAAATCTCTATTATAATGTGTTTTGAACTTTAAACTCTAACCCTTGAAACAACGAGCATAGAAAAGAATAATATTCATCCAAAAAATAATTTCTTGTTAGATCATCTCTATAGCATTCTAATAATTATAATAATCTTCTTAAATATTTTGTGGAGTGTTTGTTCAACCATCTATCTCAAAATTCTATCTTTTAATAAAATATTAAGCTATGTCAATCCTCTTAATATTAAATTCAAAATTTGTATGGTGCAACAATAAACAATTTCAACTTGTGTATGAAGTAATCTTGGTCTAAAATTAACTAAAAAAATTTAATTCCTCCTATACCTTACAAAACATTACCCTGATTATAAATTTATATATATTAATAATTACCTATTAAACAAGACTTATTTTAAGATTTTTTCAAAATTTTACTTATACGAAGTAATAAACTTGTAGTATATGGAGAAATCATGCTCATGTCGTAAAATTATTTTGCATAAACTCAATTAGACTAAAAGAAAAACCAAATTTAAGGCTATGTTTATACTATGCATTTGATGGAAAATTAAAAATTCATTCATTGAGGTAAGAGCATATTTAATACATGCTTTATGGTTACTAATTTGAAGATAGATACTCTCTATTAGGAGACCATTACATGTAAGAAATATTAAAATAATATCACAGCTAATAATGCATGATCTAAAGATAATGTAACAAAATATCCTAACATCCCCCCCTTATTACACTATTTAGGTTGGGAAATATTAGGACCACCCTTAATTTAGAGGAGTCTAGGCTTTTGCTCTTTGGCTCTGGCTCTCAACCTTGGCTTTGGTTCTTGGCTCTTGGATTTGGCTTCTCTAGCTTTGGATACTATATCTCTTAGGCAAATACCTCTAGAGTCACCTTTAAATCTACCTCTAGGTCTGCTGCCTTTGGATCCCTGTCTTTTGGTTACCTATAGGTTGGCCATTGGATATATTACATCTAGATCTACCTTTGGATCTATCGTCTCTAGGTATTTGACCTCTAGATCAACCATTGGGTCTATTGCCTTTGGGTTTGTCACCTCTAGGTTAACCTTTGGATCTGTCGCCTCTGGGACTATCACCTTTAGGTCTACCTTTGGGTCTATTGCCTCTAGGGTTATAAATATGTTGAATATTTTCCATTTTATTCTGGCAGAATTAACTCTAAAAGGTATTGGAAACTCACCATGTATCCTCATCGATGGAATTTTTAGAGTTTCTTAAGTTATTTTTAGACCCATATGGGCTATTTAGGGTTAACTATTTGTGAAGGATGAAAATTTATACCACACAAATGAACAAAATGTTTAAAGCAATAAAAATAGATTTTATATATTTGTATGTCCAGTGTTACAGAGAGTCCTCTCGAGAGGATTATATAAATGATAGAATTATTACAAAATATGTACAATTCCATTTTCTCAATAAAGAATATTTCTAGGTGCAATGTAAATCTTTTCATGCCACCACGTCATTTAGGGGAGCAGGTTTTTCAATGACCATCGCGTAGGGTTAGATCTGGAACCTTTTCTATTCTTGAATCTTGTTACCTGTACACATGGAAATAACAATGAATCAATAGCATATGTAGGGTCCATCAAATTTGGACCCATATCCAATTTAGAAATGTGAAACAATGTAGAAAATAGTTAAGTGCATGAAATATCAATGATCAAGACTAAAATGCAAATGAACTTTAACAGATCTAAGCTATAAATGTGAATAAAACTTATCATCGGGCTAGTCAACTGTGATCATCTCTAGTCGAGATGATTTTAGTTTGCAAACTATATTGAGGTGATATGATTACTATCGCAATTCTATACCTTGTCGTGATTAGGTTCGGGCTAAATTCAGAGCAATCTAGAGGGTTTTTGGTGATCGATTGTGCTTCAAAGGGTGATGACATGAGCACCTAATATCAACAGTACATTGAGGAGATTTTAGGTGAGGAAAAGAGTGGTTTCGATTTTGAATCCTTGGTGGAAATCTGGTAATAATTCTTTCACAACAAGAGGACCTAGCGAATTCTTGGTAGCATTTCGTCTCATAAAATTTTGTTTTGTTCTCTCTTTCTTCAAATGAGGAGGGTGCCAATTTATAGCCTCTAGGTAGGAGTTAAGTGAGAGAAAGGGGGCAATCAGGGGTACCTTGATTTATTTCCAGTAGGTGATTGTAGGTGGTAGGTTAATTATTACTTGTAGGTTGATTGGCATCGACAAGAAGTTAGACACAATGTTCTATCTTGGATACGACCGTTAATAGGCAATTTACCTATATTTTTTTGTTTTTGATTTTACGTGATTGTCTCGGGTCGAGACAGTGGGGAAAATGTGACTGTTCGGGTTGAGATAGTTAAGCCTTTTATGGAGAAAATTATCTATTATTGGATAAATCCATGGATTTAACGTTGAGGCTATCCAAATTGAATTGTGTGGGTTAGAAAAGAATCTCTTTGGGAGTCTCTTCGAGATAACACATTTTAGGTGTCTACAATTTGAACCCATGGTTTTTTGCCCATGGTATTGTAAAATTCATTCTTGTTGTGTTGTGTTGAGAAGCAACACACCCCCACTGAAAAATGAGATTCCATCCTTAGAAAGCCCTGAACTTCCATTTTTGCAACAGGGACCCTCTTGATAATTTTCAGGTTTTAAATCCAAATTTGCTTGCCTCCTTTTTAAAGTTGTGTTTTTTCTTGCATTCCAGCTGTGTTATCCAAGAATTCACTTTTTACATGCTAGAATCATTCATGCACAAATAAAATCTTGCACCGGTACCAAGAAAAATCCAGAAAACAATTGCATAAATTCATGAAAAATCAAACTTTCCATTTTTAGTAGTGTCGCGATATCGCGACACTTCCATTTTTGAAAATGTCGCGAAATCGCGACAGGTAAATCAAAAAGCAGCTAAGTCATTTTTGTGTAGCGAAATCGCGACACTTTCCATTTTTGGAAGTGTCGCGATATCGCTGCCGACCGGAGGAGAGAGAAAGAAAACATACGGAAGGGCGCAATTTTGCGACATGTCACGAAATCGCGACATGTCGCATTTTCACGGTAGGAGAGAGAAAGTGGGCTGCAGAATGAAAATCGGCTAAGTCGCAAATGTGTCGCAAAATCGCGGTCAACGCATGCAGCTACGGGAACTGTCGCGATATCGCGACGTGTTCTATTTTCACGGGTTGTTGATTGAAAAACGCTTAAGTACAAAAGGTGCAGCGCGTCGCTAACATGTCTCAAAATCGCGACATGCTTGAAAAAGTTGTGCGACAGCTGGCAGGAGGCGCGATTTCGCGACATGTCGCGTTTTCGCGGCCGACAGGGGAAGAAGTTGCATGGCACTGGGGACGTCGCAATTTCGCGACATGTCGCAAAATCGCGACATGTCTCAGAATCACGATAGGAGAGAGAAAGTTGCCCAAAGGGCCAGAAGTGCATTCCAGCTGTAAACAGAAGGCATCCTGGGGTAGCAACACGTGTCAAAGCACGAATCAAACAGAGCAAGGCCCACATGCAAGCTTTTTAGCTGATTTTAATCTGTTTTTAATGTTTAAATGCTTTAATTTAATGTTTATTAAAGTGCTAATATAATCTTTTTGTCTTTCATGCAGGAATCCATCTGGCACTTGCGGGACAACCGGGAAAGGCCATGAAGACAAAGTTAAAGTGCAGATTTGATCAAGGACCGCCATGCTAGAGGAGAAGATGCCGGTGAAGGCATTCAATGACAAATTTATGATCGAATTAATAGCATGGAGATAATTTCAACTCAAAGATGGCCTTGCGGAGATCAAATTGATGGAGAAGTGGTGACTCATCCGGCTCACCAGCAGAATTAATGGAGGCATTTATTTGCAGTTGCGGATGAATGCAAGTGGCTTTAGATTTTATCTTCTCCATTTATGGCAGCTGACTCCCCTGATTTGCCGAAGGGTTAAGTTCTATCTGGACTTTGATTTTAAATGGATTTTTATTGTAAAACCCGGGTCCTAGGGTTTAGAAAGATAATATTTGCAGTTATGAGAAGAAGATATTTCTGAAAATATCAGGGTCTGTCCTGAGTCTATAAATACTTCTTCTCAATGTAATCGCGGGAGGCGGAGACTTAGAAATAAAAGGCTTATAAGCAATTTCTTGCAAATCTTGTGAAATCCTTTGTTTCTGGACTTGGAGTTGATGTGCTTTAGCTTTTCTGTGATAGCATGGCCAGGAGCCTAATCTTTTGCAGAGTGTGATAAGTGTATCTTCTTTTGTTATCTGTTCCATTAAATTTTGTTAGATATATGTTGTGAATCTGTATTGTCAAGTTTAAATATGTTGTTAGGCTTCAGTTGTTCCATTTGTCTACTAGGGGAAATTACAGATTTGAGGTTAAGTTTGTTCTAATTGCTCTGTCTTCACTGTGTGAGCTAGGCTGTCGGTGAAAGATACCGGCTTTAACCATTGCCCTTGGATTTATAATTTTCTGCTAGATCTGTTTCACTCTGCCTTGTGCTCTTAGTTGAAAGTGATCTTAGACTGACTGGACACTTTCTTCTTTGATTTGTTCTGTTGTGAAGCTAGTAGCATAGATAAAATTGATAGTTTAGGGTTTTACAGTTGATGTCCGATAAACTTCTCTTTCCGCCCTACCCTACCCTCTCTTTGTTTTCGATGAAATGATCCATTTTTATTTTCTTTGTTTGTCTTTTATTTAAATCTGCTGACCCATGAGAGCTAGATCAAGAATTCAAGTTAAATCTGATAAGCAAGTGACAACTACTGAACAAGTTTAGGAACCCCCTGTAAGGTAACAGAGCAGTCCATATTGAAATCTATTCAAAAAATGGAAAAGAGTGAATAGCCATTCGACCCAACTCTGTAACTCGCACCTTGGATAACCAGCTAGATCCTAAAGTGAGTGGGATTCGTCCCGTGGGTGTCTCCGGGGCTTCCTGCCCATCCTTTCGCGGGGTGTGCATGAAAGCCGGACCAACACCTAATTGGCGCTAGAAGGAGGGCCTGTTGAACTCAGTTCAAGAACTGTAAAGTTGTGTGTGCTGAGTCTGGTATTTTATCTTTTGAATCCTTTTCCCTCCTCCTCAGCTCTTTTAAATTTTGTGGTTACAGATTTTGCCTGAACAGCGGGACTTAACACCAACATTTTAAAACTGGCCCAGTGAAATCCGGGCAGTATTGTAAGTTGTCAGTACAGTTTTTAAAATTGCCAGAGAAGACCTCAAGTTAAGAACAGCTTTATCTCCACCGGCGGTTATCCAATTACAACTTAGAATATCACTGTCAACCAAGTAATAATGGTAAATTGGTTGGGCCCCACTCGCTTTGAATATCCCGGGTATAGCCCATGACCTGCCCAGAAGCCCGAAAAGGTATCTCCCCAGATATAAACATGATGGGACAAGAACTGCAGAAGAACATCTGCTAGCTTTTAAAAATGCTTTAAAATTGTTAAATATACAGCATGAAGATGTTGCCTGCAGATTGTTCCCGTTCACTCTCCAGGAGGGAGCTTATGACTGGTTTTTAAACCTCACCAGCAATTCCATTACTAGCTGGGATGATCTAGAGAAAGCTTTTATATCACAATTTGGGGAAGTGATAGACCCCAGTGTGTTATACCAACAATTTTCTAGCATCAAGAGAGAGTCGGGAGAAACTGTTAGGTCTTTCAATATGAGGTTCCAAAGAGCTTACGGTAGAATGACTGGCCATTACATCCCAAATGCAAATCTGGCCTTAGAAATCTACAAGAATGCATTAGATTCGGTGACCTCTATTTTTCTCAAGAGAGACATCAATGTCACAACCCTGGCAGGGGCTTATAAAGAAGCCTTAATTCTTGAAAGACAGATAGGACCTCAAATTTTGAGCAGTCCTTTGATATCCTATGTTACACAGAACATGCCTATTTTGAATCCCATTCCACATCATGAGTTAGTGCCAACATGTCATGCTCTACCCAAGGAGACTCCGTTAACTGTGACATCCACTCAGCATGTGCAAAATACGGAGAAAAGTTCTGACAAGTTCAAAGTGGAAGTGCTTGAACTGAACAGTTGTGATCTGGAACCACCCAAATCTGAAGTTTTTCTTGGTGAGTTAGATTTTCCTAGAGATCAAAGAAATATTGATATTTCTAGTTCACCCAAAAATAGTACAACCAGGGTTTCAGATTCTTTCACTTTTCCTGGAGAGACAGAAAGTCTTGTACAGACTCCTACGGATGAAATGCAAGATTTTCAACAGTTCAAAATGAACAGTTATAATTTGAGATGTCAGAGTCCAGAACCTAACAATGATCCTTCCTCATCAGAGGATGATGAAAGTGAGATTCAATATCACTATGCAGAAGTAAGCTGAGGAGGATAACATCATTGAGGATATGAGGGAACTTAAAGCTGACATCACCCTCCATGAACTGCCCCAGATTGTTGAACAAAAGGTTAACTTGATTGAGGCTTACTCTGGACCACCTGTTGGATTTCAAGAAAAGGAGGAAAAGATAGTAAATATGAATGTGGTCAACCAACTTGGAATTGATGAACTATCTCAACATAAGTCTGCAACTTCTGAACATAATATCAAAGAAAAGGTTGTAAATCATGTTGATGTAAATATTGGAGTTTATAAGTTGGCAACTAAAAAGGTGGGAACGGTTACAGCTCTAATCAATCACAACAATGATGTTTGGACATTGCACATTGATGATGTTAAATCTAAGCAAGGCTCATGTGAAAAGGAAAATTGTAAACATTCTGCTAGAGAGATAAAAATTGAAGTCCTGGATATTGAAGCAGTACAGCAACCACAAAATGTTCAAGTTGTTAAGAACCAGGACATACAGATAAAACATGATTTCTTTCAGTTGTCACATAATTTTGAAGATGTGGTGGTCTGGGTCTGTCAAGATTTTAAGGTATTTGATCCTGGGGGTTTTTACATTCAGTCATTTTGAAAGAACTCTACAAACCCTTCAATTAGAAGCATAAACATGTTATCATATGATTTGTTTAATTTGAAGGAGTTGCAGATTTGTTTTTCAAATAGGACAGGGAAGACAGTGAACACAAGTCTTTCCCAGATAGCAAATTTTTGAAGCATAGTCTGGAGTGCATTTCGTCAACAGGACCTGAAAGGTAATTTTTCTAAATTACTTGCACATGGTCAAAAAAAATTTAAGGCACCATTTCTCTGCTTTCCCAACTGCTGCATTTTTTGAGTATGAAGGGAAGTTGTAACATATGTATACATTGTAAGTAAGCTTTGAAGTTTTTCAGTTTTATTTCATTGTCTGTACAGTTTTAGCTTGTGCAGTTTATTTCTTTTGTCAGTGCTTTTTATTTCCTTTCTTTGTCTTTTTATGTCAGCTTGTTGTTTAAGTCTGTACAGTCTTTTGTTTCAGTTTTATTTGCTTTAGTTCTTTATTGCAGTTCTTTTTCTTTGTTGTCTGTACAGTTGCTTTAGTTTATTTCAGTGCTGTTGCAGTTTCCCTTTGTCAGTTTTTGGTTGCTGTGTTTTTAGTTAATCCTTGCTGTCTGTATAGTGTCTTTTGTTTTAGCTTGCTTTTATTTTAGTCTGTGCATTCTTTGTTTTAATTTTATTTGCAGTCTGTGCAGTTTTGATTCTGTCTTGCTTTAGAAGCCTGTGTCTGTCCTTGGATGCCTGTACAAAGTCCTTCAGCTTTTGAAATCTGTCTTTTAACCTCTGCCTGAGCAATCAATGGGATAGTCAGCCTTCAAATTGTTTTATTCTGAGCTGATCAATCCATAATCCAATGCCCATGCTATTCACCATTCTAATAGAGATAATCTGCTTAAACTGAACTGTAGAACTATTTTGTTATTCAGGACAAAGGTAGAGAGATGATGGGATCTTGTGTCTTACTTGCCACAGTTGTTTTAATAATAGAAAAACTGCTATGCTGTTTTGTTGGAGGAACTCCCGGGGAATCCAAGAAAAGCTGGTTATAAGAGGGGACTATGGTTTATGCAATTATTTGGGTATCCACAGAGGCTATCAGTGCCTAGACTGAAACAGTTCCAGATTGATCAAATGATAAAAGAAAATTGTAATTTCTCTAATGCCTTTCAGGTGTTGATATATATAAAAAAAAAAAAAGAGTTATATGAGAGAGAGGCAGCCAGCTTCCAAAGCTATTTTTCTTCTAAGTTATAGATTTTGCCCTACAGTTGTAAATTTGGGTCATGTAAATCTAAAGGGTAACTCTGTCTAGGCTGTAAAAGGCTAAACTAGTAAACAGAGCTCTACTCGGTTTCCCCTTTTACAATCTAGAAAAGCTGATCAGTCCAAAGTTCATCATTCAATCCAGTCATCCTAAAGAAAGTTTTATACCCTTTGTAATTGCACATCAGAAATCTTCCTTGAAGTATTTTAGCCTAGTATGTCCTTGGGAAATTTTAACAGCTAGCAGTTGGCAGTCAATTTATTGTGAAGAATGTCTGTGGCAAGGCATGATGCATGGTCTTTTTGTTTTGAAGCCAGAGTCCTAGGTTCTAAAATAGTGTTACTATTTTACCCGCATATATCGCCATTTGTTGAGAAGCAACACACCCCCACTAAAAAATGAGATTCCATCCTTAGAAAGCCCTGAACTTCCATTTTTGCAGCAGGGACCCTCTTGATAATTTTCAGGTTTTAAATCCAAATTTGCTTGCCTCCTTTTTAAAGTTGTGCTTTTTCTTGCATTCCAGCTGTGTTATCCAAGAATTCACTTTTTACATGCTAATAAAATCTTGCATCGGTACCAAGAAAAATCCAGAAAACAGTTGCATAAATTCATGAAAAATCAAACTTTCCATTTTTGGTAGTGTCGCGATATCGTGACACTTCCATTTTCGAAAATGTCACGAAATCGCGACAGGTAAATCAAAAAGCAGCTAAGTCATTTTTGGAAGTGTCGCGATATCGCGACACTTTCCATTTTTGGAAGTGTCGCGATATCGCGACATTTCCATTTTTGGAAAGTGTCGCAAAATTGCTGCCGACCGGAGGAGAGAGAAAGAAAACGTACGAAAGGGCACGATTTTGCGATCGCATTTTCACGGTAGGAGAGAGAAAGTGGGCTGCAGAATGAAAATCGGCTGCGGAGATCAAATTGATGGAGAAGTGGTGACTCATCCGGCTCACCAACAAAATTAATGGAGGCATTTATTTGCAGCTACGGATGAATGCAAGTGGCTTTAGATTTTATCTTCTCCATTTATGACAGCTGACTCCCCTGATTTGTCGAAGGGTTAAGTTCTATCCGGACTTTGATTTTAAATGGATTTTTATTGTAAAACCCGGGTCCTAGGGTTTAGAAAGATAATATTTGCAGTTATGAGAAGAAGATATTTCTGAAAAGATCAGGGTCTGTCCTGAGTCTATAAATACTTCTTCTCAATGTAATCGCGGGAGGTGGAGACTTAGAAATAAAAGGCTTATAAGCAATTTCTTGCAAATATTGTGAAATCCTTTGTTTCTGGACTTGGAGTTGATGTGCTTTAGCTTTTCTGTGATAGCATGGCCAGGAGCCTAATCTTTTGCAGAGTGTGATAAGTGTATCTTCTTTTGTTGTCCGTTTCATTAAAGTTTGTTAGATATATGCTGTGAATCTGTATTGTCAAGTTTAAATATGCTGTTATGCTTCAGTTGTTCCATTTGTCTACTAGGGGAAATTACAGATTTGAGGTTAAGTTTGTTCTAATTGCTCTGTCTTCACTGTGTGAGCTAGGCTACCGGTGAAAGATACCAGTTTTAACCAGCTGCCCTTGGATTTATAATTTTTTGCTAGATCTGTTTCACTCTGCCTTGTGCTCTTAGTTGAAAGTGATCTTAGACTGACTGGACACTTTCTTCTTTGATTTGTTCTGTTGTGAAGCTAGTAGCATAGATAAAATTGATAGTTTAGGGTTTTACAGTTGATGTCTGATAAACTTCTCTTTCTGCCCTACCCTACCCTCTCTTTGTTTTCGATGAAATGATCCATTTTTATTTTCTTTGTTTGTCTTTTATTTAAATCTGCTGACCCATGAGAGCTAGATCAAGAATTCAAGTTAAATCTGATAAACAAGTGACAACTACTGAACAAGTTCAAGAACCCCCTGTAAGGTAACAGAGCAGTCCATATTGAAATCTATTCCAGAAGCGGAAAATAGTGAATAGCCATTCGACCCAACTCTGTAACTCGCACCTTGGATAACCAGCTAGATCCTAAAGTGAGTGGGATTCGTCCCGTGGATGTCTCCGGGGCTTCCTGCCCATCCTTTCGCGGGGTGTGCATGAAAGCCGGACCAACATGTTGTTATTTAATTGCACTTGCATCAAGGTTTGAAGAGAGATGAGAGATGAACAATATTGTATTGGAGACGGTTAAGTTTATATAATAAGGAGATATTACTATGTAGGGTTTTTTTCTTGTAAGGATTTCCCAAGTGAAATTATGTGTTATTTTTGCATTTATTATCTTCTTATTTTTCTTTGATTTTGTATTTACTATTTTTCTAGATTTTGTTTATCAGGATATTTTTCTCTTCATTTGGTATCAAAGCTAGGTTTTAGCTTTATTCAAAGAGTAAGGGTTTAAACCCTATGATAAATTAATTCTTGGGTGGGACTTATACGTAGAAGAGTCTGGGTGAATAAAAATGGCAAGAAGCACACAAGTAGAGATTGAAAATTTAATAGATAGAATTTTGAGTTACGAAAACTCAAGATGGAGGATTCGTTGGTTGATAGAGATCAGTGGATTGTGGTCTCAAGAATAAAATCAACATCAATGACATATGAGTATTAGCTTAAGATTGATAGGAAGGCAAGGAGTTCTATCAGATCATGCTTATTTGATTTGGTATTGTTGAATGTATCGACAGAGACCACGATAAAGTCATTATAGTTTAAGTTGAAAACTTTATATCAGACAAAGTCATTGGTAAATAAACTCTTTCTCCAAAAGAAGTTGTATTCACTTTAGATGAACGATGGTGACTCGATGGCTAAACATATAAATATTTTTAACACTGTGGTAAGTCAATTAAACTTTGTTGAAGTAAAAGTGGATGATGAGAAAAAGTGTACTTCTTTACTTTTTTCATTACCTGATTCATGGGATAACCTAGTTATGGCTATCACCAATACTTCTACATTGAAAGTAGAGGATCTAGTAGGAGCATTGCTATCTGAGGAAATGAGATGAAAATATTCTTAGGATTATCATCAGAAGGATGTCTTGGTTGTGAGAGGTCATTCACAAGAAAGAATAAAAAATCAAGAGAAAGGAAATCGAGATCTAAGGGTAAATATGTTGCTCCAAAAAAGAGGAAATGTTGAAAGTGTGGTAAAATAGGGCATTATAAAAGAGACTGCAAATCTAAAAAGGTTGATAATATTCGATCATTTTATGAAGGAACTTCTATAGAAATGAAGACCAAAAATGAAGATTCATGGAACTTATTCCTAGTTGTAGCATGCTCAAGTGAATGCCATGACTCATGGTTGATTGACTTAGGTGCTTCCTTTCATATGACTCCTCATAAGGAGGGGTTTTGTGAATATGAAAATATAAATAGAGGTGAAGTCTTCTTAGGAGATAATTCAACATATAAAATAATAGTTCAAGTAAGAGTCAAGTTGAGGTTAAAAGATGGAAGAATTAAAATCCTTTCTAGTGTGTTGCATATTTTGGGTTTAGCAAGGAATCTGATATCCTACATTTTGATGAATGACATGGGTGTGATTGTGGTATTCAATAAGGATAACTGCAATATGGTTTATGGAGTCTTGGTGTTAGCAAGGGGAGTTCATACAGAAACTATGTTAAGACTTGAGGCTAGCACTATAAATATTGATTGTAATAACTCTATAGTTGTAGAGAAGAATAATATAGTAGAAGAAACTATGAGTATTCATGTAGTGAAGATAATGTCATGGTATCAACGCATTCATCATATTGATGAGAAAGGCCTTCAAACATTAAAAATGAAAGGTATGGCTGATGGAATTTCTTATTGCCCATTAAATTTTTATTTTTGTGAGCACTATATTTTTTGAAAGCAAACCCGAGTTAAGTTTTCTAGTAGTGCTACAAGATCTGAAGGAATTTTACATCTAGTTCATAGTGATGTGTTTGGACCTGCAAAAGTACCATCGTTAGGTAAATCTATCTATTTTTTTACTTTTATGGATGACTCTTCAAGAAAGAATTGGGTATTTTTTTTACAAAATAAATATGATGTTTTCAATAAATTTAAAGAGTTTATGGATCTTGTAGAAAATAAGATAGAGAAAAATATAAAGGTTTTGAGAAGTGATAATGGTGGTGAGTATTTCTCTAATGAATTTGAGCAATTTTGTAAGGACTGTGGAATAGAAAGGTAAAAAAATAACTTCATATACTCCACAACACAATGGAATTGCAAAATAGATGAACAAAGCATTGATGGATGAGGCTAAAATTATGCTAAGTGGTGAAGTATTAGAAATGAAATTATGGGCAAAAGTCATGTTAACTACTTGTTACCTCATCAATAGATCTCCTACCTCAGCTTTGGTGGAAAAGAATCTACATGAATTGTGGACTGGTAAGAAACCCTCTCTCAATCATATAAGGTTTTTTGGTTGTGATGCTTATATGTATGTCCCAAAAGAGAAAAATGACTAAGCTAGACTATAAATATGAAAATATATATTTATGGGTTATACTATTTGTGTTAAATGACTTAAGTTGTGGAACCTAGAAACACAAAATATTTTTTATAGTGATAATGTGATTTTTAAAGAAACAAAAGGGGTTTCAAAATAGGAAATGCAACCAAGCAAAGAACCTGAAATAGTTCAAGTAAAATTGGAACAGGAGGAAGAACCTATGGTAGAACCTGGTGCTACAAAATAAGATGAACTACAAAGAGAGTCTAAAGAGAAAAATTCATAGGAAGAAGGTGAGGAGGAAGTTGAAGATGCAAAACCTAGAACTCCAAGTTTGAGGAGATCAAATAGAGCGAGAAGACTCCCATAAAGGTATAGCCCTTCAAATATTTGTTATGCATTTAATATATCAGTTATTGATGAAGAACCTAAGATTATAAAGGAGGTACTTCAGTCACATGATAATAAGTCTTTGAAAAGGGCTATGGAGGAAGAAATGGAGTCCTTGGATAAAAATAAGATGTGGGACTTGGTGAAATTACCCATGGAAGAAAATTGGTTGGTTGTAAGTGGGTATTCAAGAAGAAGCACAATGTAGAAGGAAAGTTGGAGAATTACAAGGCTTGCCTAGTAGTAAAAATAGTTTCTCAATTTTTGGTAATTGACTCTGATGAGATTTTTCTCCTATGGCTAAACTAACTTCAATTAAATTTATGTTGACTATTTCTACTACTTTTGATCTTGAAATAGAATATATGGATGTAAAGACAACATTTCTACATGGTGGACTTGATGAAGATAAAAAGGTAAGGAGGACTTTGGTATGCAAGTTGAAAATTTTCATTTACAGTTTGAAGCAATCTCCAAGAATGTGGAACCAAAAATATGATAGGTTTGTTTTGACACTTGGGCTTGTAAAAAGCAAAGTAGATACTTATGTGTATTTTAAACAAGAAGATAAAATTATGTTATCATTGTTTTGTATGTGGATAACATGTTGTTAATTGGTAACAATAAGGAGATGGTAAAGACACTAAAATCTCAGTTATCTTTTGAATTTGACATGAAATATTTAGGTGCTGTAAAATTTATTTTAGATATGGAAATAATAAGGGATCATGCAAATAGCAAGTTGTGGTTAAATCAAAGGAAATATGTTGATTTGATACTATAGAGGTATATGATATATGATTGTAAACCAATATGTACTCCATATCATGTTGGTCAAAATTTATCTACTGAATAGTGCCCTAAAATAGATGAGAAAATTGAATAAATGCATCATGTTCCTTATGCTAGCATTGTTGGTAGTCTGATGTATGCAATTATATTTACTAGACCTGATATTGCATATGCTGTGGGAGTAGTTAGCAGATATATTTCCAATACAAGAAAGGAACGTTGGACTATTATGAAGAGGATCTTCAGATACTTGCATGGAACTTTAGACTATGCTATCCATTACCAAGAAAAATATGGAGATAGTAATATTGTAAATCTACAAGATTTTATGGATTCTAACTAAGCTGGAAATTTGGACAAGAGAAGATCCATGAGTGCTTATGTGTTCAGACCATTTGGAGAGGCAATAATTTGGATGAGTAAAAATTAATAAGTGGTTGCTTTTTCCATAATAGAGGCATAGTACATTGCAGCAACTCATACTTGTAAAGAAACAGTGTGGCCACAGAGGTTGTGTTCAATATTTGGTCTTAAGCAAAAGGTTGTGAAAATTGACAGTGACAGTCAGAGTGCAATATTTTTGGCCAACAATCCTGGATTTCATGATCGATCAGAACATATTGATATCAAGTACCATTTTATGAGAGATGGTTGAAGGGAATCAGGTGATTTTGGAGAAAGTTGATACAAAGAATAATTTTGTTGATTCAAAAACAAAGGTTGTACCTGCTCAAAAATATTCTTGGTGTAGAATATCTATGGGTATGGTTGTCCTTGATAGTTGACAATGGTAATTTTTGACCCCTATGGAAAGTATTCAACAAGTGGGAGAATGTTAAAAATATGTTGAATATTTTCCATGTTATTCTAGCAAGGTTAACTCTAAAAGGTACTAGACACTCTCCATGTATCCTTACCGATGGAAGTTTTAGGGTTTCTTAAGCTATTTTTAGACCTATATGGGTTGTTTAGGGTTAAATATTTGAACCCATGGTTTTTTGTCCATGGTATTGTAAAATCCATTCTTGTGTTGTTATTTAATTGCACTTGCATCAGGGTTTGAAGAGAGATGAAATATGAACATTATTGTATTGGATATGGTTAAGTTTATACAATAAGGAGATATTACTATGTTGGGTTTTTTCTCATAAGGATTTTCTAGGTGAAATATTGTGTTATATGTGTATTTGTTATCTTCTTCTTCTTATTTTATTTGATTTTGTATTTATTATTTTCTAGATTTAGTTTATCGGGACCCTTTTCTCTTCAAGGTCATCCACTAGGTCTACCTCGATCTTCCTTTGGGTCTACCATTGGATCTACTACCTCTAGGTCTACCTTTAGGTTATCCAAGTACACGTAGAGTACTTAAGAAATAGTGATATTAGCCTTACTTTACTTCTTCAACTATGAGTGTCCTTATGGTAACCTTCTCATCCTATCATATTGCATGGATAACCAATTCTTGCAACTTCTAGGTGTAATAGAATAGATTATCGCTTATGAGGTTCACGTTGTTGATATGTGTACTACAAATATGTATCCCCCTTAGGGTGAACTCATCACTTGTATTGTACTATAAAGGTGTTAGATGTTTTCTTTAATGCATCTTTGTACAAGAATTTTGAATCTTGTATAGATCAACTACAAGTGTCCTTATGGTAACCTTCTCATCCTACTGGATTGCATGGATAACAAGTTATTGCAACCGTAGGTCACTACTTATGAGGTTCACATGCATTATTTTGTGGATATGTTAGACTGCAAAAAATATACCTTTTATAATCATTGAAATTTGAGAAAGGTGAAGGTGTTGGAGTCCATTGAAAATGCACCTTTAGACATATTAGATTATCACAAAACTAGAAAATATTGTTTACACTAAATTGGCATTGAAAAATATTTTCCAATGAGTATATATAAGCCTATACTTGAAAATCAATTGATGCTTCAAATTATGAGAAAATATTTTGTTATGTAAAAGAATAAGGTTGGGATGTTTTTCCCTCTGTCCAAGTCTCTGTAAGGAATATTCTCTAGCATATTCCAAGATTTTATAAAATGTTAATATATGGATCCCCTTATTTTTCATTTGCATAAAAATAAAGAAAAAAAAAACTTTTAAAGGCTAAATAAGCCTTCCCTCGTTCCATGTGGGATATATGTTTTATACCCATGAAAATATCTACAATATCATTCGTTGGTTCACTAGCACATATTCGTGGACCCGTGGGAGGAAGTAAACATATCCTCAATTCCAAAGAACTATATGACCTTTGACTACAACTACTCTTATTGCCTCTATTGTTGAGAGCGCTTTTCCTACGCTCTACTTGACTGCATGTTGGAGGGTGTCTTGAAGGATGATATGTACCCTCCACCATTAACTACCATAAGTTCATCATGTGCAATGAATCATAGGGCCCCATTTTTGCTTGTGTCTAATGGCATCAAATCTTCCCTTCTGCATCAAAGTTGGTTTTGTGTTACCTAGTCATCAATCCAATATGCAAGGTGTCATGCAAGGTCGATCTAATATTTTTGGACCCTGTTCTATCTATCTTGAACTTTTTCGAAGCATTTAATGTTACTACAGAGCTTTTGGCCTGATAAGCAATAACATTAGTGTTAATGGTATGAATGGAAAAATGACTGATCGATGTTAGGTCAAAGCACCACCTTAGTGAATTTATCACGATGATGCATGGTTTGGCCATGGACATCATTTATCATTAGAGGAAGTGCACATGTGGTCATAGCACATTGCTCGCCTTGTCTATGATAACCACCTTCACTCTATGATCAATGGAGCACCACATCATGACTTCTTCATCGACCACATATCAAGTTAATGTTGTATTGTTACAACCAAAGCATCTGTCTATAGGTTCATTATCTACTTCATCACCACATACGGTTCTCCTTTATGAGGTAGACCATGTTACAAAGCCCCTTTGCATGGATATTGGAATAACCACTATGACTAACACCAACAATTACCAATGGTTGGACTAGAATAGAAGAGGTTTAGGGATGATCCTTACCATTTTCTCTTCCAACAAGTGGGCACTGATTTGGCCCATGCTCTCGATTCAACATTTTTCTTTTCTAGGTTGACTTTTATTGTTCTTAGGTTATACTCTATTGATCAGCTACATAGTTGGCAATTTAAAAATGACTATGCCATCTTCTATCCATTTTTCTCATGTACATTTGCATATGTCTCTCAATATTTTTGGTTGGACTTCGGTGGATGGAGAAAAGACCTACAAATCTATGTTGCCTAAACCAATGAATTTTCTAGCAACAATTATGTAAGTCTTTTGAACAATATAGTCAATCTTTCAAAGATCATCCCCAACTTAGCTTACATCAAGTTCTCAGCTTCAACAGGGATTTCATTAAATATCCATCGTATTTTGGATTAGAATTCCATCTCCATAACTCTTTGGATTCCTCCTTAAAACTTCTAATTTCAAAGCCTATCCTTGAGTCTGAAAGAGATTTTGTGTCTTGTGCTCATATAGATCATGGCAGATAATCCTCTAGTAACACTCATAAATGAATAGGCTAGTGTCACATCCAACGTCCTCAACCAAAGTCTAGATGATATTTTACTAAAAAAATATTACCTCTAAACATTCAAAATCCTTAAATATTTTTCCAAAAATCGAGGATTTTTCTTTAAATTTATTTAAAGGTTTGAAAATTTTGCTACCCTTGCCCTGGCGAGGACGTAAAATTTGTATACTAATCCTATTTGCAATCTGATAGGTTTGAAATTCTTGATATAGAGGCCTTTGAACTGTGGGAAGACAACTGATCTTTCTATCTTCCAAAGGACAAGGAGATGTTTTCCAAGTCGAGCCTAAATCGAAAACCTAAATATAAATCCCTAGCTTGCAAATATAACGTCCAAGGCCATATTGAGGGTGTTTATGAGTGTCAAAACCTCCATGTCTAGGTTCGTGGTTGTCTTATATGATAATGTGACTATGTTTTCAAATCCAAATAGGGTCTCAACCTTTAATGGAATGTCTTCCTTTAGAATCATGTCGCTACAACTAGTGCCCCAAGGACTTTGACATTATATCTTAGGGTAATTTTGTTGTCAACACAATATCGCTCACCTCCACAAATTTACGTCTACCTTTTTCAAACAACCATCGATCACATCATGTCTTAGAACTTGCCTTAGAGCTGACTCTATGGTCGATCTAATATGATCTATTGATCTGGTTGTGCTCGTCCAAGCACCCACTCAAATCACAAGGGAGGGTCCTCTTAAACCCGCTCTAATACCAATGATGGCAAATTAGCAATTCATTCATTAATGCAAGAGCCTATTTAATAAATGTATTAGGGTTACTAACCTAAATATTGACACTCATGAGTAAAATATTGTTACATGCAAGAAATATTAAAAGAATCTCTTAGCTAATAATGCATTATCTAATAATTATGTAATAAAATATCCTATAAATATTTACATATTTATTGATATTTCTTATAAAATATTATAGTTAATAATAAAATTAAAAAAACTAATTGTAGCAGTTAATAATTAAGAATTTTAACTATAGTTTGTGTATTTAGTTTAATTGGTAAGTATGGAGTTATCAAGTGGCATTACGTCAACTGGTTAAATTTTTCAACATTTAAGGAGGAGACCAAGGTTCAAATCTTGCCGAGCGATAGATGGATAATGTCCAAGCTTTGTTGTAATACCACTATGTGGTGATGATGTAATACGGGTGGGGCCCGTTTCAATCCCATAGAACCAAATGAAAAAAAATGGTATGGAGTTTTTATGGAGGAAGAACTTGGTTTGGTGTATTTTTTCTTGGAAAAAATCTATAATTTTATTTTTGAGTTTGAAATAATTACAATGCTATGGGTATGAAGAACCCTCGAGAATTTTAGTTACATCCCATTTAGGAGTTGGTCTAAACTAAACTAAGAGGAGTACTAGTCTCCCTGATGTAATAACCTATAGTTAGCTTACAATCCAAAAATAGAATCCTAATAATAGGACTAACAGGTGGAAAGCAAGAGTAACTTCTTGATCAATCATAGTTCTTGAATAACTCTTGCTTGAGTTCCAAAATCAAAGATTTAGGTTTCAATTCCAAAGACTGATGCTATTCTAAGCCTATATTTCTATAGAATAATGATAAGGATTCTTTTGAAAACCTTCTTTTGCTATTAATAGATCTCTGATATGATCCTTAATAAGAGAAGGATTACGAGGAAATCCCAAGTACTCTAACCACTTTTCCCTCTACCAAGTGCCAATTGGAAGGTTCCAACCATCTTTTGAAAGACCATATGCTTCTATATGTACTTCCCTATAAATGTGCTTGTATGATATTTTTGTTATAGAAGATTCTAATAATTTCACTTGCTCATAGAAAGGACTAAGGAGTAATTTTTCCATCTCAACATGATCTGCAACCCAACTTATTGGTAATTTTGAATCTCCATTAATATGTAAAGTTGTAGTTCCTTGCTTCACTGCTATTCTCATCAATAAGATTAATGCTTTCCATCTACCTGAGCTACCATGGAAAACTCCATCAAAGAAGGCCCATGTCTTCATAGGATCCACTATTAGTGTTCATATATGCCTACTCAGTTTTGATTCTGGGGAGATTTTTAGACTTTCAAAAATGGATTTAATCTACATTTGCACCTAAATCGTAGGAATTTTCTTACCTTCAAACAACCTAGAATTTTTATCTAGCCATAAGCCCTATGCCACTATCAAAGAGACACATCTATACTCCTTTAATCCTCTTTCTTTGAACCATTATAGCATGTTATCCGAAAGGTTCCTAACATGCCACTATCCTTTCCTTTAATTCAAAGGTAGAATTGAACTCCACATTTCTCTTGCAAAAGGGCAATAAACCAAACGTTGGTACATTGCTTCTTCTTCCTTTCTACACATGACAAATTGAATTGGTCCTTACCAAGACCTCCTTTGAATAATATCCCATTTTAGTGCTTTTTTGGCTAGAAATAACCAAGCAAATATTCTAGTTTTTAGGGGGACTTTTA
This sequence comes from Wollemia nobilis, assembly GCA_028583015.1. Lineage (NCBI taxonomy): Eukaryota > Viridiplantae > Streptophyta > Pinopsida > Araucariales > Araucariaceae > Wollemia > Wollemia nobilis. Next base: position 2,349,015 of record JAQPPZ010003577.1, read on the forward strand.
CCTTCCATATTTCACTCCACCGCAAAATATTTTTCTCTTTGTTTTTGTCAAGAATTATATATATGTTTGACAACAAATAAATTAAAAACTATTTACAAACAAAAATAAATAAATAAATAATTATAAAACATAATAAGTTTATATAAATACACACACACACACACAAATTATGCTTGATTGGAAGTCATTTTTATTAAGATAATAAAACATTACATTATTCTTAGTATATTATTATAACGTTAATAAAATTATATTCCACTTGTTTTTAAATTAAATATGTTCTTTAATTGTCTTTCTATCAAAGATATTAGTCATCTTCCTCAAACTGCTATGTTTTCACAATCAATTCTATAGTCACTCTTGATATCATTTTTATTCAGATAAAATCTCTTTCATTTACCAATATGAAAATCGACATATGAAATAATAAAATATTTGCTACCCATTTTTCATATCTATAAATATGTTATTTATAACAACTAGTCAATTTCTTAATACCCCTTTTTTTAGGGATCTTATTCATGCCCCTAATATTCTAAGATTTCACTTTCAAGGTCAATTATTTTTTGTGGGTTTAGCCCTACCTCTTATTAACACTTCTAGTACTTTTTTTGTTTTTGGCATATCAATATTCCTTTGAGCATGTTTTCTCTTTGTTTTTGCTTCTTGGGTCTTCCTCTCTTTTTCATTCCCACCAACACTTTCATCTTCATCAATCTCTTTGATTTTTTTAACAATATTCATAGTGAGAGTTATCATCTATAGGTTTATCTTACTATGAAGGACTCAAAGTGTAAGGAATAACCTTAAAAGCACTTTCTTCCTTATGATACCTCAAAAACCCTAAAGTGCAAGGATATTCCTCTATAACAATTACCTTCTTATGTTGCCCTAAAAACCCTTAATTTCTATGGATTTCCTCCATCGTGATTTCCTTATTATTTTGCTCTTAAAACCCTAAAGTGCAAGGGATAAACTCTACATTACTTTCATTTCTATTGACAAGAGGGGATTCCATACTACTTGATGAAAATGAAGATAATTTAATAAACTTGACCTCTTTTGTTGTCTTTATGAACTTGCACATTGCACTTTGTCATCCATTATTTCATGCTTTATTTTTTCTATTTGTTGATCTGAGTGAACTATGGTGGCATTTCCATATGATCTTGTAGATAGGATTTCTTTACCTCTTCATATGAAGTGGATTGTACTTCATCTAATCCAACTTCTATTATAGTATGATTTCCTTGCTTCATCTTGAAGTTTGTCTTATGACCAAAATTTTATCTTTCTTCATCATTTTCACTTTGCAATCTCTTTCCATATGTACAGTCTCATAATAATTATAACATCAAAATGCAATATTTTCATAGTATGCTTTTGATCTCATTCTCTTGATTTAGATTTAATTTTAATTCATCAGGACAAATGATTTGAAATATTCATAGAAACACATATCTAGTTAAATATAGCGTGATTTTACTTCTTAATAGTTGCTCCCTCCTTGATGAATTCCCCTAGGGTATTTTTAATATAATTCAAAAATCCTAGTCCAAACCAAAAGCTTTTAAATAATTTCTATCTCAAAAGAAAAATTCTCACTCCATGTTCTTAAATAAATGTCATCTCTCCCCTAAACCATGGGCCACCACCCATTATTTTATCCGTTATTCTTGAACTGAAAAACATGATGAGGAAAAAACCTTAGGAAGAAAAGTCAGAGAAATTTGAATTCAATCCCCACTTCCACTTATAATCCAATTTTGAATCTTTGAAAACCCTAGCCTGTATCCATAAAACGTACATATTAACGCTCTACTTTTAAAAACCATTTTATCATTCTTGATCATATCATCCTTGATAATCATTTATGGTGCAAGTTTTACTCTTTAGATCGAACTTACAATATATATTCTCTTCCTCTTATCTCCAACTTCAACATCTATAATTCGAGCTAGGGTATCCTGACTTTCCATTAGGGATTTCAAATGTGACTTTCCTTCCATGATATCTAGTGAGACTTACTCTTGGATTACACTTGCTCTTGGGCTCTTGGCTTGCACTTTTTTGAGCTCCTAGCTTGTACTCGCTTGAAACTCCCAAATCACACTCAATAAGTTTATAGATATTATACATTTAAAGTTTTATCAATTCAAAATAAATATTTTAAAGTATTGATATGAATTCAAATTGAGTTAATGTGTAACATTTTCTAATAGTGTTTGATTGATGCATTATATATTTTTTGAATGTCATCAAATTAAATAATAACTTAAGAAAAATTTATTTGAAGAGTTATTAGTTAGCCATTCAAACTTTTATACTATTTAAAATATTTACATATATATATATATATATATATATATATATATATATATATATATATATATATATATATATATATATATATATATATAAAGCCTCCAAATAAAAATAAAAAGTGATGATAAAAATGGCGTCTTTGAATATTAAGGGCATGAATAAGACCCTTCAAAAATGCATTTACTAATTAATTAATAGGTTGTTATAGTTCTAAGTTCATTTCAATACAAGAAGCAAAACAAAGTAGTAAGGAATGTAAGGATACATTCAAAAAGATTTAGAAGATAAGGATTGTCTAATAGTTTTTTATATAAGAGGTTTAGGAGTTATTGCAACAATAAGGGACAAATGCAAATGAGATGAAGAATTAGTGGAAGAAAACATAATTGGGTTATTAGTCATTTTTTCAAAAAAAAGGAAAATATCAAAGTTGGGGTTATAAATATATATTCTCCAATTTAGTTAATCCTCATGAAATATGTTGAAAGGACCTGAAGTTACTTATGTCAAATTCAAAGATGATTCATTATTATAATATATATGGATTTTGTTTTTGGTGTGGTATGTGGGGAAAGGGGGACTTTAACACTATTTAAACTCCTTTAAAAAAAAAATGTGTGGTTAAATCAATGCATGATTTTACTTTATTTTTCAATTCAAATGACCATTGGGATGTTACTCTTCAAGCTTTCAATTTACATAGGATATTAAATGTACCGGGTAAACTCATATAGCAAAAAGTAAACACACTATATAATTTCTTGATATATTTTATTGGGCGCAAGGATCAAATCATAAACTTATTCTCTTAAAAATGTTGTTCACTCAAATCACAAACCTGTGTTTTGCCCTAAAATTTTAATATCATGAAGGATATGGTAGTGGTATAAAAAAACATCCCAAGTAAACTTTTTTGGATTTTCATTCAGGAGATCCAAATTCAAACCCTGATATAAGGGGACCAAGACCCTTTTAAGAACTCGTTCTTTAACTTTTTTTTGGTCCAAAAAGGGTAGGTCAGTTGTTAGTGATTAGGTGCTTGCCAGCGGGTTGCTTTAGTTTGATTCCTCGAAGGATCGAGGGTCCCATTGACTTTGTCTTTACCAAGTGGTCTAGTGAAAAAAGAGGTTCCCTTCGCAACAAAAAAAATTGTGATGCACTCAACCATGGTCATTCAAAGCCATTTTAATTTTAGTTTGTATTGCCCAAGATCATATTTTATTTCAAATGGTTATGTTATTGTGGGATGAAACAAGGTTTGAAGGATCATGTATTTACATGATTTTTTAAAAGATGAAATATCTAAAGATTTTTTTTTGAATGCCATATATTTTGGTAATATATTTGAAGCAAAGGATAAAATTAATTATAAGCTTAATTTTATACAAAACATAATATAAATAAAATGAAATGGACTAGTATCCTTATATGGAAGAAAAATAATTGCTTTCTTATTAAGATAATGTATTGAAAAAGGAAGAGTCATAGTGGCCATAAAGTATAAGGACAAATGACAAAATAAAAATGATAGAAATGACACATTTTCTTCAAGTTACAAACAATTAAAATAGAGTTATCCTTTATGGAATAAAACATATTTTAATTCCAAGTTATCTTTTACTAACCTCTTGAAGAAGGTCTTGCTTGTTATCATTGATCCAAGTCAGGGAATTTCGGTTCAGGGGAGATCAATCTTAGATGGAGTTATCACAGTTCATGAGGCTCTCCATATGGCTGCCCAGACTAAGAAGGCAGTCATGGCCTTAAAGCTAGATATGAACAAAGCTTTTGACAGGATAAATTGGGATTTCTTGGAGGCAGTTTTAGTAAAATTTGGTTTCCACACTCAATGGGTCAAGCTGGTCAGAGAATGTATTTCGAAGGCCTGGTTTTCAGTCTTGGTAAATGGGTCTATAGCAATATTTTTTCAAATTAAATGAGGACTAATACAAGGATATCCCATTAGTCCCATGCTTTTCATTATTATATCAGAAGCCTTAGAAAGAACCATCAAGGTAGCGACAACAACTGGAATTATATCAGGCATAAAGGCAACTTCGTTAATAGCCCCAGTGACCCATCAACAATTTGTTGACGACACATTGTTGCTTACGTTGGCTTCAGTGGTTGAGGCAAGAAGGATCAGACACATTCTTAAGATGTATGAGGAGGCGGTCGGACAGAAAGTGAATTTTAATAAGAGCAAGCTGTATTTTATAAATACCCCCATTCCCAGGCAAAACAACATTGCTAGAATTTTGGAATGCCAGATTGCGTCCCTTCCTACCTCCTACTTAGGCCTTCCCCTTTTCTATGGGAAACCGAAAGGGTCAATGTGGAATATTGTGCTGGAGAGGATCCAAAAAAAGCTAGCAGGCTGGAAAGGACATTTATTATCTCAAGCGGGCAAAGCAGTCTTAACAATGGCCTCCCTACAAAGTATACCTATATATTTCTTATCGGTTTTTAGAGCTCCAAGCAAGGTGTATCATAAAATCGAGCAATTTCAAAAGAACTTTCTCTGGTCAGGGACCGAGGATAAAAAAAGGATCCATTTGGTAGGGTGGAATAAGGTTTGCAAACCTAAGGTACAGGGGGGCTAGGGCTAAGGAGAGTTGCTAATCTCAACACAGCTCTGCTAGCCAAACAAGCATGGCGGCTATTAACCAAGGTCGAAAATGAATGGACGACCATAGTCAGGAGGAAATACCTCCAAGGATCGAATTTCCTCAATGATAATCTGGTGAGTAGGGGGTCAGCTTTCTGGAAGGTAATCCTAACAAGCAAAGATCTAGTCAAGAGAGGGATTAGATGGATCCTTGGGAATGGGTAAATGATAAACTTTTGGAAGGACCGGTGGGCGAGAGCTGAGGAATTATCCCAGAATCCTTGATTGGCTAGGATCCAAGAACACATGGAGCAACAGATTGGGCAAAGGGTGGCTGATTACATCTGGCAGGATATGAACACCCCTAGGTGGAAATACATCAGAGTACAGGGTTTTGAAGCTGAGTCCGAAGAACTTCATAATATTTTAACACAACAAATTCTTCCCTCTGGAGAAGATGAGGATCACATTGCTTGGGCCGAGACTGAAAGTGGAGATTTTACGGTCAAATCCACCTATAACTTGCTCCTCAACAATGAAGACCAACAATTTCAACCGAATTTGGTCTGGATCAAGGGTTTAATCCCTAAAATATCTTTTTTCTCATGGCTGGTGATCCAAGGAAAAATTCTTACCATGGATAATATGTTGACCAAAGGTATGGTTATTGCTAACCATTGTCATATGTGCAGGGTTGGGTGGGAGTCAACCCAATATTTGTTCCTAGAGTGTCCGGTGGCAGCGTCCATCCTTGACGAACTTTTCCAAGCTTTTAGGATCTCGTGGGTCAAGTCGGCTTCAGTTTCTGAAGTGTTCCAACAATGGCCTCAACCCTTTGTTAGTCTGAAACTTAAGTACCTTTGGAAAATCTGTTGGCACCATTTCCTATGGCAGATATGGTTAGAAAGGAATCACAGAGCTTTTAAGGACACCAATCATAGCCTTAAAACAATCCTCAATAGAATCCTTGCCTTTGCAAAAGAAAACATTAGTATCCTTGCTGAGGAGAACCGTATAATCCCTCCCTAGGAAAGACAAATTGCTTTAGCCTTAGGCATTGAGGAAAAGCCTTTCATCCCTCTACCCAATCCCAAAAATGGGGTCTCTTGGGAGCCACCCCCTAGGGGTTGGTTCAAATTGAACTTTGATGGTGCAGCTAAGGAGAACCCGAGAAGAGCAGGAGCTGGAGGAGTAATCAGAGATCATCAAGGAAACCTGGTTAAGGCCTTCACTGAACCATTGGGAATTAGAACTAATAATGAGGTGGAAGCTAGAGCCCTTTTGAGAGGGTTAAAAGTTTCCCAGGAGACTCATGGAAATTTGATGATTGAAGGCGATTCCATGAATATCATCAACCTGTTAACCAATGGCAGAAAACCTCCATGGAGGATTGAGGTCGTCATCCACGAGGCAAGGATCCTTTTTACGGCAAGACAAGATAGGAGGATTCGCCATGTGTTTCGTGAGGCCAACAAAGCGGCTGACAAATTAGCCAATGTGGGTATTGATGCGGGAAGTTTGATGATGTGGACACAAGGGGTACCACGTGAAGTGGAAGACATTCTTAGACATGAAAAGCACACTACTGATTAAGGAGAAAGGTGGAAGGGTGCTTTTTCCCCAAGTTTTTCGTGATAAGCATAGAGTTTTTTCTCTAAGTCAACTCAAACGGCTATCGTTGTAAGTAATGTTAATTGTCATGTTGAACTGTCTTTCTGCAGTAAGTGTAAGGTGTTGTAGGATAACCAACACAATTTTTGAAAAGAATGTTCTAAGGATGACTAGGATCCGCAATCTCAACATAAGGCTAGATTTTGTATTAGGTTTTGGGTTAACCTGCAAAACCCGGTAATTAATGACGACTTTTATTTACCAAAAAAAAAACATATTTTAATTCCATTTGGAAAAAATATTAAGAAGAAAAAAAAACATTAATTATTCCAAAGATATTATGGTAGGTATTGGTAAGACAAGAAAGCCAATTTTGTAAAATATTCTATCAATCATCACATAGGATAAAGTAAAAAGTTAGCAAGGAAAATCTCAATGGGGGAGTATAAGACAATTTTCTCTTTCCACCGTAATAAAACACATTGTCACGAAGGTTTTTTTACAATTTTTCATTAAATATTTTAAGATTATTAAAGAGGAATATGTTTGTTGTGGTTAAAGAGACTAAAAAAATGTTATAATTAGTGAGATGAATGCCACTTTTATTGCATTGGTTCTAAGAGGAAGACAAATATTTTGATAATTTTTGTTTAATACACCTTTACAATATAATTTATAAGATAATTTAAAAATTTATAACAAACATATTGAAAAATAATGTTAGAAATAAGATTCTTTTCTTTGTGAAAAATAAATTCTAGATGATACAAGAGTTTCGTACGATTTATATTCATATATATAAGACATTTTTTCTTTTTATCATAATAAAACACCTTCTCATGAAGGGCTTTTTTTTACAATTTTCTTTCAGATATTTTGAGATTATTAAAGAGGAATATGTTTGTTGTGGTTAAAGAGGATAGGACAAAGATCGTTATAATTAGTGAGATGAATGTCACTTTTATTGCATTGGTTCCTAAGAAAATAAGATAAAATATTTTTATAAATTTTGTCTAATATAACTTTATAATATAATTTATAAGATAATTTTAAAAATTAAGACAAACATATTAAAAATCAATCTTAAAAATAAGATTCTTTTATTTGTGATAAATAAATTCTAGATGATATAAAGGCACGTACAATTTATTTATTTATTTATATGAATATCTTTAAATCACACGACATTTAATTATATAAGGTAAATGGTTTCTAAGTTACAACCTCCTCTTGGCCATAAACTACATGAACCATATGCAACCTCCTAATGGCCATAAACAATGATACCATAAATACTTATTCATAAATCGTTCGTTCAACCCACTTAATCATCAAAAGTTATATTCTTACCGATACAAGCCTACTCAATGGATGATTCAAACCTATGAAGTATTGATCTCATGGATACTCAACCATGGTACCTATTCCAAAAAATAGGTCTCATGGGTACTCAACCATGGAACATGTGACCCTATAACCCGAATTAATGAGCTTCATATGTCATTGATTATTGATAGGTGTAAAGTTCTATGATCGCCCCCAAGGACTAGGTGGATTGGTAATTGTCTATCTAGCCAGGTATTTACCAAGAAGATATATAGGTTCAAACCTTGGGGGCATGCTTATTGCAAAGGTAGTAGTCTGATCTGAATCATTTGAGTGCGCAACAAACCGATGATGACGGTACAAATCTTGAGCTCTTGGTGGTCCTCCTCACACCAGGTCGATAATAATGAGGTGGTATAGGCTTGTTAGGATCAGCCCCTATGGTTTGAACCCTGCACTTGATAGTTAATTAAAAATAGTGTGGATGTAACCAACTGCCCTATGTATCCAAAAAAAGTAAAGTCCTATGATCATTTTAAAAATAAAAAATTTTGCATTTTAATGTATGCATTTTTTTTTACTCGGAGTAAAAGCTAAATTATATTATGTCATTAACTGGAATATTACAATAATATGATGTTAGCACTATCCACCAGCAAAAAAATATAACTAGGTGGATATGGAGTACAACATTGATAATTGAGTACACATAAGAATAGAAGCTAATAGCAACAAAGAGACTATAGTTGTATCCTACTACGATATGCCTAATATCATCACTCATCCATGGGAGAACATGTCATGTGGAGAATTTTTTAGCATGTTCTCCATTATATCTTTTGAAGTCTTCAAAGAAGAAATAGAAGTAATGAGTTCTTGAACTAGTTCATCATTGTTTACTACCTTCTTTTTTTTCCTACTAGAACTTTTGAAGATCTTGGATTATGTGAAATATTTGATGAAGTCTATCAGTAATATCCCCTAGTGTACTAGAATATCAAACAACATGGGAATGAATGTGTCCCAAATATAACAAAATATCAAAGGCCAAGTTTGCTAAAATAATACCTCATGGAGGAGTGGAGCCAGTAGACACCTTTCTACATTTGAACTTCCAAATATGCTTGAGAAAAATGAGTTTACAAACATCCCAATATTTGGAACGATGATCCTACTAGAAAAAATAATAAAAGCAAGCATCTAAGATCTAGGTGGGGGAATAAGAAAGTGTAGAAAACATCTCAAAACTATTTAGCCATGCCACAGAACCAAAACAAGTGAATAAGAGCTACTGAAGCATTACAAAATTTGCATAGAGGGAAATATGTAAAATTGGAGCAGACTTTCAAAAGTTGGAAGTTTTTGATGTAGAACCCACCATCCAAGAAGCTAAGTTTTGGATTCAACAAGAACTTTCCAAAATTTCTTAGGTCATTCATATTTTTTTATGGACCACATGGGATGGGGAGGTATACATGCCAACCATATCATGGAAACTTTGTACTCAACCAAAGGCTTCAGGAGGACGAGGGATTATTGATCCTCTTATATGAGCAAACATTTGACTGTGAAATGGGTTGCTAGAGCCATTAATAGAGACAAAAATTGGAAAAACCTATTCCAATACATAATCTCCCAAGCTACTCACAAAGATAAATGGAAAGAAACCCCATGGGAGGATAAGGTCCTTAATGCACTATACTTTAAGGTTAAATGATCAATTTCTCTTACCTGTAACTGGAAAGCTTGGCAATCAATTTCTCATTTATTGGCTTGGAAGTTTGACTCCTTACATCATGGTTTAAGCATCGATCTAAACAATCTTTGGTGGAGTAAACTTATCCTCCATAATGATAAACCTTTAGCTTTGTGTAGTGCTCTTCAAGGATTGGAATTTCTAAAGAAAGGTATAAACATAATAAGGGATCTTTGTGATCCAAATATTTATTCAATTTTCACCTAGACCTAGATCTGCAATTATTGTTCCCTTCCCTCTTTGTTCAAGGAGTCTTGTGGTCTTCTTGTGTCTTCCAATCCATGTGAGGTCCTTATAAAGTCGGGAAAAATTACCTACAATATATGGACTAACTAGAAATGGCTTGATAACCAAAGAATCACTTCCATTAAATATAGTTGGATCATTTATGTCCTTTTTTGGTAAAAAATATTAATAAATTAAATTAGTTAAAAATTAGATTACATCTCTTACCTTTTTCAAGATTGAAGACTTTTAATCCAAGTTTTAACAGAGGATGTGGGACTATTCTCCCTCACATTGTTAGGATCCTCCATCCTAACATTATTAGTTAGTATTAGTTAGTATTATTAATCATTTAATTATTATATTATTAACTCAAAGTGAACCATCACATCTCTTCATAACGTGAACCATCACGTCTCTTCACCAACGTAGCTTTAGGGTAGATATATATTAGGTTGGTCATTCACACAAATCATCGAAGAAGAAGAATATATATTTGTTTAAACCCATTGGAGGGATTTCCCAAACCAATGCAAAAGGCGATTTGTATCTAAAAGTGATTCTATTTATTTATTTCTCCTTTATTAAATTATTGTGCTAGGAACCCTTGGTTCCTACCATCTGGTATCAGAGCATTATGGATCTAGCCATCTGGGACCAAAAATTTTAGAAAGAAGTTCAAAAATTGAAGGTAAAATTTCAAGAATTGTCTCAACTAGATTGGCAACGTTTAGAAAATATTTTTAGTGTGCAACATTTAGAAAATATTATAGAAAATACTATTAGTAAGTGCATTGAAAATTTTATGGAAGCACAAGAAAATGAAGAAATTGCACGTGAGGAAGATGAGGAAGATAAGGAAGATGAGGAAGCTAAGGAAGATGAGAAATATAATGAAGATGTGGAAAATGAGGATAATGAGCAAGCAATACCCAAAGCACCTGATCACAACAATGAAGGCAATATGGTTGATATGCCAGAAGTGATTGATGCATCAGGCAAGGATGAGGTAGACATTCCCAAAGTGACTCATTATGGCTCCATCCATATTAGTCTTACCTAGTCCGTCTAGAGGAGGTTTCCAATTCCTAGTTTTGATTACTTGTGCATGGTTTGGAGTTACCCTTTTTTATATGAGAGTATTTGGAGACACTTATAATCTAGATATTATCTGAATCCACTTTTGGTTAGGATTCTAGGGCTTTTTTAATAGGTATTGGATTGAATCCCTCATATTGTCTAGGATCCTTTACCAGACAAAGTGGATGTCTTTGTATTCCTAGTTGAAGATATGATTATTTCTCTTCTTCCATAGATTCCACAGAAGGGGTGTTGTCCCCACCCAAAAAATATGTTGAGTGGGTTGGTTTATTTCCTCCTATTTAGGCCACTCCCTCCAAAGTTCTAGAAAAGATATATCATACCAACAAATTCCTAAAAAATTTGTAATCTATTTCCATAGTTTGATTGTGATAGGGCATTCTATAAAAATATGAGAGATCATTTTCTCATTCTCCCAACACATCTCACATATGAAAAAGCCCATGCATCCCTCTTTTCATCAATTTTTCCCCTATTAACACCATTCTATGAAGTAGAATCAAAATGAAGAATCTAAATTTGGGCCAAAGGTTTTTTCCCACAACTACGTGAATATATCACTTAAAGGGCTTGGGGTACTCTGATAGAAGGCTAAATATCCAGAGTCAACTATATATTCTCTCTAATTTTTCTTTCCCCAACCAACAGTATCCTCCTCTTGAGACCATGAGAGTGATCTCGTTTGGATGATCCTGTAGATTTATTTTATTTGATCCTTTGGCTTTGGATTGGCCACTCTTCTATCGAGATCCATTGCCTTCCTACCTTCCAACTACTGCTTTGAGGCTTACAGTATTTGGCCACCTTAATCTGATTATTTCTATGAATATTCTACACCAACAATCTCAATGTCAAGAATTGAGTTATTATAGGAGGATGAACATACCATGAATATATCCAAGAGTTAGCCTTCTATCCATCGTGGATAATTCAAAATAATCTTTCCTTGATCATATCCTCTCCTATTCTAAGTCTCTTTAATATGGGAGATCCTTTGCTAGGAAGCAAAAAATTGGATAAGGTTTATCGAGGTTTTATTCTCTAAATATTGAGCCCTAAAAATTTGACCCCACGATTCCTTAGGGGATTTTAGCAATCTCCAATATAACTTAGCTACTAGTGCTTGTTGTTCTTGGCAATCGATCTAATTCCTAGTCCACATTTTTTGTAAACATTAAGCATCTCATTTTAGTAGTGCCCATTTGCATTCTTCCTTGACTTCATTCTAGAGGAATATATAACTTATTTGATCCAATTCTTTAAGAATTACCTAGGGGATTGCTACCACTGAGGAGACATAAATAGATATGGCATTGAGGACTATTTTTATCAGGGTCATCCGTCCTATAAAAATTCACCTATTAATCTATTTTCCCAATTTAGCTAACACTCTCTCTGACAACCAAGTCCATTTCTCCTTTTTTGCCTCTCAAATGTAAGTCGAATTCTTAGGTAGGTGATTGGAAGAGATGTCTTCTTGTATCTCAATTTATCCAACAACATTATCTCCTGCCTAGGTGAGCAATGAAAAAATATGACCTTGGATTTTTCTTCATTTATAAGTTGTCCAATCGCTTTTGTAAACCATCCTAGAACCATTTTAAATCTAGAGGCCTCCTTTGTTGTTTTTCCTAATAATGTAGTGTCATCAAAAAATTGTAGGCGAGTAATTGGTTTAGCTCTAGTTATTATTATTTCCTCTAAATCGCTGGTGTTCCTATCCTTAGCCAACATTCTGCCCAAACATTTAGCCAATATTATGAACAAGTATGGGGATAAGGGGTCTCCCTACCTAATACCTTTGGAAGTTGTAAATAGTTGGGTAGGAGCTCCATTTACTAGAATCAAATAAGATACCGAGGAAATGCATCCCTTGATCCATTCTACCCATCCTAGAATCCAAATTGTCTCATTACCTTTAGGAAGAAGTGCCAACCAATTTATCATATGCTTTGGACAAGTATAACTTACTAAACATAGAGGGTATTTTATGAACCTGCATAGAGTGGATGGCCTCTTGAGCTAAGACCCTCATCCAAGATTTATCTTCCTTCTAGAACACCACCCTGTTATGGATAAATGATTTTGTGAAGAAGAGGTTTGACCCTTTTTTCCATGATCTTAGTGATAATTTTATATAGGACATTACAAAGGGTAATTGGTCGATAACTATAGATGTGGTTAGACTCTTCGATTTTCGAAACCAATGCTAAATATGTCTTGTTCACCTATTTGAGCACCACTTTGGCTATCATAGCCTCTTCTACCACTTCCAACAGTTCTTCCTTAAGGATATCCTAAAAATTTTGGTAGAACTCTATGGGAAATTTATTTGGGCCTGGAGTTTTGCCTTTCCACATCTTGAAAACTACCTGTTGTAGTTATTTGGCAGTAATTAAGGCAGTCAAAGTTATTTTATCTTCCTTTGTGATGAGAGAATGAATCTCTTACAGTACTTGTTGTACCTTTTGATTCCATGGTTCGACCTTAAAGAGTTGGGCAAAGTATTATCTTGTTATATCTTCATCCCATCCCATGTGTGTATTGAATCACCTACAATTGTTTTTAGGGAAGAGATGAAATTGTGTGACTATCTTGCTAGGAGAGATTTATGGAAGAAGCTAGTATTCCTATCTCCCTCATGGAGCCATTGGATCCTAGATTTTTGTTTCCATAGGATCTCCTCTTTTTTCTCATTCCTCTAGTTGAGTAGTAAACCTAGCCTCCTCCTTCCTTTGGATCTTAATAGTGCTATTTGTTTGTATTTGTTCATTAAGGTCCTCAAGTTTGGTTAAAATATATTGTTTCTTTTCCTTCATGTCACCAAAATCCTCCTAGATTCATTTTCTCAATTTGGACTTGAGGTATTGAAGCCTCCTAAAAATTTGTACATCTTCATTCCATACCTGGGTTTACCCTCCTGCCATCATTGTAGAACCTTATCTCGAAACCACATTGTCTGGAATTTAAAAAGAGCACGATTGGGTCTAGTCTTCCACACTTCCACAAACATCGACCAATTATTTGATCCTACATTATTCAACATTTGCGCTTGTAGAATATATCCATTGCTTAGAAAATCCTTTGATAATAGAAACATGTCTAGTCTTTCTAGAATGCATGTTGGCCCCAACCTTTTATTAGACTTGGTCATCATACAATTGCTTGGTTTGATGTCTACCAGATGAAGAGATCTAATATGCTTCGTCACGAGATCAGTACTATTGTCTAGAGTGGAATTTCCCTCTATCTTCTCTTTGAATGAGAGGATGGTGTTGAAATCACCACCTATAAGCGATCAAGCTCTAGGGAAATGACCAATAATATAAGTTGCATTCCTCCATTGTTTTTGTTTTTCATCCAGGTTGATAGGAGAGTATACATTAAGACATAACCAATGTTGAGAAGAATGTCTACTCTAGGCCAGTAAAGCTAGAATCCCCCAACTTCCCATTGTTTGGTGTATCACTATCTCTTTCGGATCCCAAAGACAAGCCACTCCTCTAGAAGCTCCTTGGGAGCTTAGGGCTTCAACCCTATATGTAGGCCAAATCTTTTTAACAAAATTTTGCATCTCTTCTAGTGACACTTTTGTTTCTTGAATGAAAACCATTTTTGAACAATGTTGTTGAATCATTCATTTTACTTCATTATACTTTACTGAGCTAACCTTAAACCCTCAAATATAAGTAATGTTTTTTAATGTATATGTTGATATGGATAATTATTTTATTTAAAATATTTCATGATTTCAGAGTATTCATCTCATGTACATTCATTATGTAACCTTGTTGTGTCAACCATGTGACGTAATAAACCATCAAGTTGCATTATTGTTGTTTGTTTGTCAATCATGTGGCATAATAAACCATTAAGTTGCATTATTGTCCACTTAAAATATCCCACTTGAAAGATATCTATTATCCAAAATGATGATTTCATAAATATTCTTATCTATTGGATTATAGAAGGATCTATTGAATTTAAAAAAATAAAATTATACACTATTGGATAAATAATTTCTTCATGTAAGCTATGACTTGAATAATTTTCATACAATCTGACTTAAACAAAATCTATGACTGCTAAGAAGACGTAAATCGATGATGCAAGTCTACTGGCCTATTCCATGATTGAAATTTAGTTCCACGTTAATATCTATCTATTGAATTCTTATGTGATTTTTTTGTTTGTTTTAAAAAATAAGTAAAATAGAGTCAAGGTCATTGTTTTTATTAGATTTTTTTTTGAGTTTATATGGTGGAATCGGTAACTGCTACGATGATCCAAGAACGTTGTCTTTTTTTTATAGTTGCCATAGTATTATGCGTTATCTGCATCAGAAGTCTGCTATTGTCTTTTATAGTCACCACAATATTTTGCATACTCCACCTCGAAAGCCGCCACATAACATTGTTCGTCTTTTATAATCATCACATTATTATGTGGTGTTCACATCGAAAGTCGCTACCGTCTTTTATAGTCACCAAAGTATTTTACGCAGTTCATTTCGAAAGCTGTCACACAATACTCGCGCAGTCCGCCTCGAAAACCGTCACCATATTTTATAGTCGTCACAATATTTTGCGCAGTTCGCCTCGAAAGCCGCCACCGTTTTTTATAGTCACCACAGTATTTTGTGCAGTCCGCCTCGAAAGCTGCCACCGTTTTCATAGTCGCCACAGTATTTTGCGCAGTCTGCCTCAAAATCTGCCACATAGTACTTTCGCAATCTGCCTCGGATAAGTAAAATATTGTCAAGGTCATTGTTTTTATTAGATTTTTTTTAGTTTATATGGTGGAATCAATAGCTGTCGTGATGATCCGAGAACGTTGTCTGTCTTTTATAGTTGCCATAGTATTATGTGTTGTCCGTCTCAGAAGTCACTATCGTCTTTTATAGTCACCACAGTATTTTGCGTAGTCCGCCTCGGAAGCCGCCACATAACGTTGTTCATCTTTTATAGTCGTCACTGTATTTTGTGTTGTCCGCCTCGGAAGCCGTCACACAATACTCGTGCAGTCTGCCTCGGAAACCACCACCATATTTTATAGTCGCCATAGTATTTTACGCAATTCGCCTCGAAAGCTGCCACCGTTTTTTATAGTCACCACAGTATTTTGCGGAGTCCGCCTCGAAAGCTGCCATCATTTTTCATAGTCGCCACAGTATTTTACGTAATTTGCCTCAGAATCCGCCACACAGTACTTGCGTAATCTGCCTCGAAATCCACCACTATCTTTTATAGTCGTCACACAGTATTTGCACAGTTTGCTTCAGAATCTGCCACACAGTACTTGCGCAGTCTACCTTGAAAACCGCCACACAATATTTACACATAATCTGCCTTGAAATTCGCCACTGTCTGTTTATAGTCGTCACACAGCATTTGCACAGTTCGCTCCAGAAGCCGCCACACAATACTTGCGCAATCCGCCTCGAAAACCGTCACACAGTATTTGCGTAGTCCGCCTCTATATCTACCATGCCAAAATCATTTAAAACCTTTTACACCTCTGAAGTCACCACACAACACCAAAAAAAAAAACAAGCGTTTAGTCCGATGAGGCCCAAGATTTGAACCTTGAACCTCCATCCCTTACGGGCTTTGGAAGAACCAATTAATCTACACCTCGGACCTTATTTTTATTAGATTGTTGTTAATATGATCAATGGGTTTAATCTGTAGTGCTTTTTGGATTAAATAATTATATTATTAATAAATTTAATTGTTGTGGGTTTAATCTGTAGTGAAAAATATTATTACTACTTTATATCTACTTGGAAGATGTCTGACGTGTAAAGCTTGACTAACCAATTCAAGTTTAATAGTAGCTTTAAATTCCCTAGCGATTAGGCAAATGTTGATGTAAGGTTGATTACTCTAAAAATAAAAAACCTTATGTAAGGTTGGTTTCTCTAAGAATCAAATACATAATCCTGTACATATAGGTCATTCCCAAAAAGGCCTAACCTACTAGACATAGGCCATTAACTAAAATGGCGAAGCTGGGTAAGACAAGGTACCACTTACTAATTCTCCCCTAGTATTTAGGCAAATGTTTTTTTTTTTCATTTTATAGGGAAACCTGGATGGTAATTGAATTGGGCAGGCCATGCAATTGGCGCTATCAATGGAAACCAGGCAAGCACCTGCTTTTTTTAGTTTTAGAATAAAATACATGTTTTTAAAAGCATTATTAATTTTTAGATTAAATAAAATAAAATATGGCTTTTGAAAAAAGCCAACCTATCTTTTCAAATTAAATCTTTATAAATAAATCACAATTTTTTCAAAAAGGCAACAGTTCCTTTACCGGATTTAAACTTGTTTTCTGGGTGAAATCCTTAGCGGCACCATTTAGGCCAATGTTGATGAAGGGTTAATCTCATAGGAAGATATTGGCAGATAGCCCCAATTTATTTAAAGAAAACCGCCTCAAATAAATATCTTTCCATTATTTCAATAAAACCGCCTCAAATAAATATGCTTCTTATAACGTTTTCATCTGCAAACATAAAAAAGTAAAATAAGGTAACCAAAGCTACCTAATCTTATCTTCAAGTGAAATAAATGAAAAGACACCTCCACAAAACAGCTTACCTGTACATACTAAACAACTTTACAGATTCCTGATTATCCAGACGGGAATCTGTGGATCCTTTTGGGAAGTGTTGTACATTTTGCATGAGATTTATACTCATTTTTTTTGGCTCATTTTTTTTTGGGTTTGGATTTACTTCCACCAAAAAAAAAAAAAAAAAAGAGTACGTGTATACACAAATCTGTGTGTTGTTTATGTTTGTTTTTTAACCAAGTGGTATTCTAAAATTGTGGGGTGTTTTTTACCCATTATAATGAGAAACTGCTTGTGTTTTCTGGCATTAATGTAATCATAAAGATCATATAAAGTTATAATATAATCTTGATAAAAAGGCAATATTTGTATTGGGTCCATGAAGTTCAAAGTAATAAAAATATTATCCTCAAGATAAATGTGTTTTAATTTTGTGTGTTTTTGTGCATTATTTTGGTTTTTATTATCATTGTTTTAACAATTGGTATCAAAGCCAGCTTTGGCTTGTAAGGGTTTATTTTTATACCCATGTTCAAGTGGGAATTTTGCAATTAAGATGGCAAATACAACTAGATTGGAGTTCGAAAAATTTAATGGTGTAGAAACTCAAAATAGAGGACCTTCTGGTAGAAAGAGATTAGTGGGCAATGATTTCTAGAATGGTTTTAGGCATGCTTGTAGAGGATTGGACAAAGCTAGACAGAAAGACGAGAAGTACTATTTGGTTTTGTCGTTTTGTCTTTCGAAACGGTGTTGTATGTTTCAGATGAATGTATTGTTGAAGGACTGTGGAAAAAGTTGTCTGCTTTGTATCTGATAAAATCCCTGACAAACAAGTTGTTTCTACATAAAAGTTATATTCACTAAGGATGAGCGATGGGATGCTTGTGACAGATCACTTAAATGCATATAACATCGTGGTAAGTCAACTAGCCTCTGTAGACATTGTATTACTTTGTTATGCTCACTTCTAGACTCTTGGGATAATTTGGTTATGGTGATTAGTAGCACTTCTTTTGAGTTAAAATTTGAGGAAATAGTAGGAGCCTTGTTGTCTAAGGAGATGAGAAGAAAAACCTTTGTAAAAGACTCGAACAATGCCCTAGTTATTCAGGGGTGTTCTTGTGAAAGAAATTGGGAGATTAGGTCAAAATCTAAATCCAAGTTGTGAGGCAAAAAATCCTAAGGAGGTGAAAAATTCTCGGGCAAGTAAGAAAAACTAAGATGTTGGCATTGCAAGAAAGTTGGCCATATGAAGAAAGATTGCAGATTTTTGAATAAGGAAAAAGAAAACAATGATACTCCCTCTGAGTAAAAAAATGTAGAAAGTGAAGATGGAGATGTGTATCTGGTCTCTTCAAATACTAGGACAAATCAAGATACCTGGATAATAGATTCAGGTGCATCTTTCCATATGACATCTCATAGAGAATGGTTCAATGAATATGAACCCTACAATGGTGGTGATGTCTTTTTGGGAGACAATGCATCATGCAAGATCGTAGGTCATGGAAAAGTAAGGGTAAATTTTGGAGATGGAAGGATTAAAACCCTCCTTAGTATCATGCACATCCTTGATTTAGCAAGAAGTCTGTTAAATGTGAGTAAAATGGCAGAAGCATGTGTATAAGTGACTTTCAATGATGATGGCTGCAAATTGACTCGAGGGGCTTTGGTCTTGGCAAAAGGAGAATGGATAGGCACTTTATATCGACTATAGGCGACACCAATAGTGCATGGGTTGAATGCTTCTATTGTTGATCAAGACAATGTTGATAGAATGGTAGTGCTATGGCATCAAAGGCTTGGACATATTGGAGAGAAGGGTTTGAAGTCTCTTCATGAAAAAGGTATGCTTAAAGGTTTATCTGATTGCTCTTTTGATTTTTGTGAGCATTGTGTCTATGGGAAGCAAAAATGCATATGTTTCTCAAGTAGTTCTTCAAGGGCCAAAGAAGTGTTAATAATTAGTACACAGTGATGTTTTTGGACCTACTCCTGTAACTTCATTGGGTGTATTTGTGTACTGTGTATCTTTTATTGATGATTTTTTCAAGGAAAACATGGATCTATTTTTTGAAGCATAAGTCTGAAGTATTTTCTAAGTTTAAAGAGTTCAAATCACTTATGGAGAACCAAACTGGGAAGACAATTAAAGTTTTGAGAATTTATAATGGTGGAGAATATTGTTCAAATGATTTTGATGTGTTTTGCAAATAACATGGAATTCAGAGATAAAAAATTATTCCTGGTACACCACAATAGAATGGATTTGCAGAACGAATGAACAGGACATTGATGGATCGAGCTAGGAGAATGCTCAGTGGTGGAGGGTTAGAACAAAAATTTTGGGCAGAGATAGTAATGACAACCTGTTACCTGATAAACCTATCTCTTGCATCAACTTTGGATGGAAAGATTCCAAAAGAAGTTTGGACAGGTAAAAGTGTCCATCTAAAACACTTAAAAGTTTTTGGTTGTGATGCATTTATGCATGTCCCAAAGAAAAATAGATCAAATTTAGATTATAAGTCAAACAAATGTATTTTTCTTGGCTATGGAAATGGAATAAAAGACTATAAACTATGGGATCCAAATTCTCAAAAGATTGTGTATAGTTGATATGTTGTTTTCAGAGAGATGATGAGGGCTACACAAGAAGAGCCTTCAAATAAAAAAATTCTGAAGTTGTTCCTTTTGAGATTACAAAGGAACATAATTCTGATTTGGAAACAAAAGAGGGTATTGAGCAAGATGGAGATGAGCCTCATACACCAGTCCTCAGAAGATCTAGTCGTGTGAGCAAAGCACCTAAAATGCATAATTGATCCATGTTTCTTTCAGAATTTGCTTTATCAACTGATGGAGAAGAACCAAAAACTTTCAAAGAAGCATGTGAATCAAAGGAATACAAGTTTTGAAAAAGGGCAATGGATGACAAAATAACAACATTACATAAGAATAAAACTTGGGAGTTGGTGGATTTTCCTACTAGAAGGAAGCTTGTGGGATGCAAATGTGTCTACGAAAGGATACTCTTAAGTAGAAGGTATTGATTATGGTGAATTGATTTCTTCTGTTGTTAAGTTGACATCTATTAGATTTATTTTAGCTCTGGTTGTTGCTTATAATTTGGAGCTTGAACAAATGGATGTTAAGACTACTTTTCTTCATAGTGACCTTAAAGAATAATTTTTTATGGTGCAACCTGAAGGTTAAGCATGGTATGCAAGCTTAAAGTCTTTATACGGGCTAAAGCAGTCACTAAGGATGTGGTATAAAAATTTTGATACTTACATGTTGAGGCTTGGTTTTACAAGGTCTGAAGCAGACCATTGCATTTATTTCAAGCAAGAAGGTGATAACTTTGTTATTTTTTCATTGTATGTTGATGATATGTTGATGGCAGGAAATAATATGAAAATGATTAACAAAGTAAAGTCTCAATTGTCTTCTTAGTTTGAGATGAAGGACCTTGGTGCAACAAGTCATATTTTGGGCATGGATATTAGGAGGGACAGAATTAACAAGAAAGTATGGTTGAGTCAAAATTTATATACTCACAAAATTTTACATAAATTTAGAATGCAACGGAGTAAACTTGCTAGTACTCCACTTCTTGTTGGTATAAAGTTGTCTGCAGAATAATGTCCAAAGACAGAATAAGAACCAAATAAAATATCTCAAGTTTCATATGTGAGTGTTGTTGGGAGTTTGATGTATGTCATGGTTTACACAAGGTCAAATATTGCACAAGCAATGAGAGTCATTAGTAGGTACATGTCTAATCCTAGAAAAGAACATTGGATGACTGTAAAGAGGATATGCAGATATCTGCATGGAACATCATATTATGCCATATGTTACCAAGGAAATCTAAATAGTAATAAATAAGATAGTCTACATGGTCATGTCGATGCTATATGGGAAAGTGATATTGATAAGCAAAAATCTACCAGTGGATATGTGTTTCATCTCTTTGGAGGTGTTATAAGCTAGATGAATAAGAGGCAACCAATTGTTGCTCTTTCAAAAACTGAAGTTGAATATGTTGCTGCTACTCACACTTGTAAAGAAGTTGTATGGTTACAAAGATAGGGTTCAGATGTTGATTTCATATTAAAATTGGTAAAGATAATGTGATAATAATAATGCAATTTACTTAGCAAAGAACCCAATTTATCATGCCAAAATGAAGCATATTAACATTTAGTTTCATTTTGTAATATTCATGATTGAAATAGGAAAGGTGAATTTGGAAATGTTGATACAACAAAGAATGTTGCAGACGCACTCTATTGGTGCATAACTACAGTGGGTATGGTTGTCCCTTAGATGCCAAATGATGGACCCTGAAGAAGACCTAAAAAATATACAAGTGAGAGGTTGTTAGGAAGTGTTGTACACTTTGCATGTATTACACCAATATAAGATTTACACTCATACCCCATTTTTTTGCGGGTCTAGAATTACCTAAAAAAACATGCATCCGTGTATACACAAATCCATGTGTTGCTCATGTTTTTTATCAAGTGGTATTGTAAAACCGTGGGCTATTTTTATGCCAAAAGTGAGTGCAAGTGCGAGTTGGGAGTGAGTGCAACTGAAAGCGAGTATGAGTGTGAGCACAAGCCAAGAGTGAGGAGGAAGTGCGAGTGCGAGTTAAGAGTGAGTGCAATCGAAAGCAAGTGTGAGCGTGAGCTAGGAGTGACTGCAACTAGAAGTGAGTGCGAGTGCGCACCGGGAGTGAGTGCAACCAATATAAAGTGAGTGCAAGTGCAAGTCGGGAGTGAGGAGGAAGTGTGAGCAGGAAGTAGAAAGCAAAGTGTGATCTAGTTGAAGAAAACCTAGTTTGAGCTGGGAGGAAGTGCAATCTAAGAGGGAGTGCAAATCAATATTTAGTCATGGCAGAAGAGCAGCGGGTTCATTAAGAGTGCATCAATGCTTCAAACCCTTACCACAAATGCGTGGAATATTGTTTCAAAAAAACTATTGCAACGAAGGAACGTCAAAAAAAAAAGAGACAAGGGCTATTGTGAGGCAAGAGGGAGTGCAAGCTAGGAGTGAGTGCAAGGCAAGAGAGAGTGCAATTTGGGAGCGAGTGCAAGCCGAGAGGGAAGGTGAGCCAAGAGGGAGTGCAAGCCAAGAGCAAGCCCCATTAACTAGTATAGAAGGAAAATCATATTTGAAAGCATTAATGGGAAGTCAGGATGTCCTAGGTGGAATTATCGAAGCCCAAGTTGGAGATAAGTAGAAGAACAAATACATGGCAAGTTCGATCCAAGTAGCAGATGTTACACTAGTGAGTATAAATGATGAAATGATTGAGCATGATATAATAGTTCTTAAAAGTAGAGGGTTAATATGTAAGTTTCATAGATCATGGCCAGGGTTTTTGGAGATTCAAAATTGGATCAAGTGGAAGTGGGGATTAAATTCAAATTACTTTGTGACTTTTCTTCCTAAAGGTTTTTTCTCAACGTTTTTTTTAGTTCAAAAATTAGGGATAAAATAATGGTTGGTGGCCCATGATTTAGGGGAAGATATGCACTTGATGCGATACCATGGAATAATTTTTTTTCTTAAGAAGATTTTAGTTTGGACTTCCATATCAACTTATAAATAAGGATGTTTTAAAGAATATTGGAAATACCCTTAGGAGAATTCATCAAGGAAGAACTAACTACTAAGGAGCAAAAGAATGCTATATATACTCGAATATGTGTTGCTATGGATATTTCAAAACCTTTGTCACAATCCATTAAGATAAAATTTGAATCAAGAGAATGGGATCAACAAGTAGATTATGAAAATATCGCATTTCGTTGCCACAATTGTTATGATATTGGACACATGGCAAGAGTTTGCAAAATGAAAACTATGAAGAGACAAACAATTATAGCCATGAGATAAACTTCAAGACGAAGTAAGGAAATCATATAGTAATAGAAGCTAGATCCCACTTCCAAAGAAGAGGCAAAGAAAGTCACTTCCAAAGAAGAGGCCAAAAAAGCCTATCTACAGTATCAGTTCGCAAGTTCAAAAGAAGATGTGAAGAGAAACCCTAAAACAAAGACAACAAAAGACATCAAGTTTTTTCCAATTAAATCATCTTTTTTTTCCTCAAGTAGTATAGAATCCTCTCCAAGTAATAAGAGTGAAAGGGATGAAGATGTTATCCCTTGCACTTCAAGGTTTCAAGAGCAACATAATAAAGAAATAAGGATGGAGAAAACCCATAACAATTTAGGTTTTAGAGCATAATAAAAAGGTAATTGCTACGTAAGAGCATCCTTGCACTTTTGGGTTTCTAGGGCAACATAAAGAAGATTGTGCTTTTGAGGTTATTCTTTGCACTTCATTGCACTTTTGGGTTTCTAGGGCAACATAAAGAAGATTGTGCTTTTGAGGTTATTCTTTGCACTTTAGATCCTTTAGAACAAGGTAAACCTAAAGATGATAAGTCTTACTATGAGCAATGTGAGAAGATTGAAGAGATAGATGAAGATGAAAGTATTGGTGAAAATGAAAAAAAAAGGAGGAAGACCTAAGAAGCAAAAACAAAGAGAAAAAGAAACACAGAGGGATATTGATATGGGAAAACAAAAGCAAATATCACAAGTTCTAACAAGAAGTAGGGCTAAACCCACAAATAAAATAAAAAACAACAATGAAAATAATATTTTGGAATATTAGGGGAATGAATAAGAATCCTAAAAAAAGTATTAAGAAATTGAGAGGTTATTAGCAATGTTGAATTTCATCTTGGCAAAATTTAAATTTCAGAAGGTATGTGATATAAAAAGAGTTGATTGTGGAAACTTTGTAGTTTGAGGAAGATGGAGATTGATAAAAAAGTAAATGAAGAATATCTTTTATGGAAAGGCAAAGTGATGGAGATTGATAGAAAGGTAAATGAAGAATATCTTTGAACAAAAGGCAAAGTTGGATATGTTGTAATTAACTTGTTAGAAATGTAATGAATGTGATGTTTTTTTTTAATGGAAATGAACCCTAATAAAACCTCACATAGCTTATAAAAAAAAAAAAAGTCTTTGCCCATTGTAATGGGAAATTTTTTGAATTGTACCTTTGTATTGATGTAATTATTAAAAATATATATATATATATATATATATATATATATATATATATATATAAAGATAAAGATAAAGATAAAGATAAAGATAAAGATAAAGGTAAAAATGCAATGTGATCTTGGCAGAAGGCAATGTTTTTATTAAGGGTTCGTCAAATCCAAAATAATAAAAAGACTTGGCTGAGGTTTTTCCCGTGATAAAGGTTTCGTAATATAAATTTTTGTGTCTGTTTTTTTTGTGCATTACTCTGTTTTTGTTTATCTTCACGGCACTATTGAGGGCAATGTTGATGCAGGGTTAATCGCATAGGAAGATATTGGTAGATAGGCCCCAATTTATTTAAAGAAAACCGCCTCAAATAAATATCCTTCCCATATTTAAAGAAAACCGCCTCAAATAAATATTTTTCCTGAAGCTTCTTAACGTTTTCATCTGCAAACATCAAAAAGCAAAATAGAATAAGTAAAGCAAAATAAGGTAACTAAGGATCTAATCTTGAGGTGAAATAAATTAGAAGACATCTCCACAAAACAGTTTACCTGTACATACCTCACGATAAACAGCTTTTACGGATTCCTGTTTATCCAGAGGCAACGTGTGGAACCAACGCAATCGATACCAAACAACTTAAAAAACTACCGGATGCTTTGACGGCGTCATAACATGCTTCCATCACCAAACAAATATGCGTTTACTTACGAAGATTATCCTCTTTTAATGAAATGAATCTCTTTTCATTCACGGACGACGACCAAGATCTCGTTTCAGGCCGCACTGTTCGGACTCTTGCCATCTATATCACTAATAACAACATCAATTGCAGAATTTTATGTTACTTTGACAAACGTCTACTCATCCATGTTGACATGAAAGTAGTGACAGCCCCAAGCAGAACGAAGAAATGGAATTGCTGAATATTACGTACATTTTACAATCCAGTTACTCGCTATATTGTTTGTTTGAT
The DNA here is from genome assembly GCA_028583015.1 of Wollemia nobilis. Classification (NCBI taxonomy): domain Eukaryota; kingdom Viridiplantae; phylum Streptophyta; class Pinopsida; order Araucariales; family Araucariaceae; genus Wollemia; species Wollemia nobilis. The sequence goes on from JAQPPZ010003577.1 coordinate 2,374,610, forward strand.
TGTGAGTTTTAGATTCTCTGAATATTTCCTTTATCTAAGCAAATAGCCGGATCTTAAAATTCCAAAAGCAGTACTCCTCGCATAGTTTAGTTTCCTGTATCAATATGAACAAATCAATATAGATGTTAAGCAAAAAACGGTAATCCGCGCGCCATTCCCAGCTATGTACTGCCGTCCTTGAGGAACGCGTGTTCCTCGCGTTTGGAGAGAAACCGATCAGAAGAACAGGGCAAAACCCGGCCTTCAGGAGGCTCCAACATCTTCCGCCCTGGTCATATGGCGGAGCCTGCTGGGCTGCGGCTGAAATGACGTCCTCCTTCGCATTTGATGATTGGAAGGCCGGATGAGCGCCGTGAGCGCCCTCTGCACCCATTCCCCTTCCACGCTACCGATTCGCACCAGCGAATTCTTCATAGCTGACCTCCGCATATGCAATTGAGAATTCGGAGAACCAACGCCAGAAGGAGAGGAATTTCTGTGGAGACTGCAACAGAACGAACCTTGATGGTTACTTGGCGAACACATGCAAACCCTCCTGGCCCCATCAGAAGGGACGGGTTTTCTGGCGTTCCCGGCCTTGGGTGGAACAGAACGGCCAGGGGAACGGGCCTGCAGATTCCTCTTGGGCGACACGGATCTGTCCAACGCGAAATTTACAGATAAGGAGGCATAGGACGCATAACCATAACGGTTGGGCAACCGGGACCCGGGGACGGAGAAGTTGAAGGCGGAAGGCGAATTGGAAGCAGCGGCAGGACTGTAAGGAGAACGGAAGTGTCGGGTGGGAGAGAGGGAGCGCTGAAGACTAAAGCAGCTGAGGGGCAGAACGGCTGCGCTGGATCTACTTTTCGACTCCATAGTCAGAGGTGTAAACCGAGCAAAGATGAGTACCTCAATATATAGCTTCAGGGCGACACGCTTACTACCCTTTAAGCGGTATATTGTTTCCACCTGGTTTTCTTTCAATGGCGGTTTCACCCTTTTCTAAGTCGGAGGTCGCGGGGAATGGGGGAGATGGGCCCGGCGGACCCGGTTGTCAACTACAATACACTTCGTCGCCATTTCGGATACCAACACGCACTTTGAATTTCGAATCTGGAAGGCCCCAGCTTGGACGGGGTAACCGACGGAGGAAGCCGGCGGCCCTCTGCTCCGAAAGAGGAGGAACCGCCGTCGAGTTAAAAATAATTATATAAATGAATTTCGATCCCTAAGATCTGAAAGAACACGACATTCTAGAAAAATCAATTGCTATTGGCCAAACCATTACAGATGATCCTGCTTTTTTGCAGGTCCACATTTCTTTTCAGGTTGTTCATACATTTATTTATGAGAATGACAATAGGTTTGGTTAGTCATGGCCCCTCGAGAGGCCATTATCACATGCAGCTCCTTAAGGAATAATTTTCCTTAGAAATAAGTTTTACATGATTAAGTTTTCAAGAAACGGGTAAACAACGGCGAGGTTTGGTATAATAGTATACTCCACATGTAACAATCTGTACGAACTTTGATCATCTCAATTTTAGAGTTAAGCTTATCCACACCGGGAAACATCAATATCAATGGACTTATTATTTTTTAACCTAGAAAAGTTATCTAATATTTAGATAATAAGTTATTCTTATTCTTTCCTTCACGTTCAAGATTCAATTCGTGTAAGCAAGTGTAAGGAGTAGGTGTGTGGTGATTTTGTGTTAAATTCCCTATTAACTTTCAGCTTTAAGAGATAAGAGATATGTTTTAAAAAAAACTGCTCAACTTTATACTGAGTCATAAAAAAAATTTCACATTAACTAAATTAAAAAAAATTATTCTTTCCCTTAGATGGTTCCTTCAAGTATATATTCATGACTTCCATCCTCCATGTTCCCTCATTCTGAGTAGACTAGGTCTCATTTCCCATTTTAAGTATAGCTTGTTGGGTACGCAAAAGCTGCCAATTATCTTACGTCAAGGCTGCCAATTATCTTACGTCAAGGTGTCTGGTAAATTTTTTTTTAATGAGAAATTTTGTTTTTAAATAATATCTTTTATAAATATTTATTATAAAAATTGAACTCGAATGATGTTATAAAAAAAACTTTATAAATTTATTTCATAAAAAAGAAATTAACCGTAAAGCAACCACAGACAAAATAATCAAAACAGAAATGCATTAATTGGAAAATGCCGACCATTTAGCATGTATGACACAGGCTTAACTGACCACGACAGGTGAAATCTATTTTCATTAGGTTTTACTTACAACCATAAGTGGAACCACTTTCGTGTTATGTTAGTTGGGCTGCCAGAAAATTGAAATAATGTGTCACGACTTTGGGAAGAGTTGTAGTCTTCTCCAAATTATAGAGTGTTCTTGCGGATTCACGTCTTCGTATGCGTAACGTTCAAGGAAAAGAAGTCACTAGAGGTCGAATTGCCCTTTTATTTAGAATTCACTACCAATCAGGTGAGGAAATTCATTTCCGTTACCTCCCACGACGGTAAGAGTCAAACTTAACTGCCAAATAAATCAAATTCAGGCAGCCACACCAATCAAAATTCTCTTAGGGAAGAACCACGACTGCAATTTGACGGGCACCTCTGCCCGTCACGTTATATTATACTGACGGTCCAATGATTGGAATGCTCGTCTAGCTTACAACCCGCTTGTAGAAAAGGTATCGCGTCTCACATAGCTTAAGCAATCTCAATGATGCCTTTAGTATAATTTTAGTAGGTTTTAATTTGATTTAATTCTATGTTTTTAGTATAATTTTAGTAGGTTTTAATTTGATTTAATTCTATGTTTTTAGTACAATTTTAGTAGGTTTTAATTAGATTTAACTCTAGTATAGTATTAGTATTTACGAAAGTAGTTTTATATAATTTATAATTTTTTAATATTTATTGATATATATTTTATAATTTAAATTTAAGATTATAAATATATTATTATTTTTAAATATAAATTATTTATACAAAATGGTATGATAATTTATTTATTTTTAGTAAATTGTTAGCTGGTTCCCTTCCATGCTGAATGGTAATTTAACTAGCAATTCACAGTTCAATCCATTGGGAGTATTAGAAGAAGAAGAATAGGAGCGCTGGAGGGCAAAGCAAATCAGAGGTAATACGGGGGCACTGGATCCGCACCTTGTGGCCTCCGTGGCGAGCTGTTCACATTTAACAAATCTGCGTATCTTATTTTATAATCTCCCTTCACTGCTTAGCCGTCGGATTGGTTTTCCAGCTTTACTCACTTTATGGTGGAAGCAGCCTGCCGTTTTCCGTCCACCTTTTTTAAGTCAGAGCCCATGGCTTGCAATGGGATCCGAATATTCCTACAGTTGGAGTTCCCTTTTTGTCCGTCTTTCGGAAAAAAGTTCCGGCACGTGCGTTCCAAGCTGAAAGCAGGTGGCCGCCCCTCGTTGGAGGAACCGCCTATTGTCGTAAGAATGTCTAGCATCGTAGATTTATCGTTCAACTAAAAGAAAGTAGAAAGATTTATTTATTGTTAATAATAACCTTTCAAATCGTCCGTGGGTCTAGGTGGATTGGTAAGTTGGGGCGCTTGTCGAGAGGAGACCTAGGTTCCAATCCCACGGGCTTGCCCATGCACAGACAGTAGCCCAGATCCGATTCCTCTGAGTGGTGCGTCAGATTGATGACGATGGTGCAACCCCTGTACGTCCGACAGTCCCCATCTCACGCCGGGTTACCATGTACCGAGACGGTGGAAGTCCTGGGAGCCTTTGCAGATAGTTTGAACCCTACCAGCTATGCTGGTAGTTACTAAAAATCGTGATTGTAACCATTGCTTCTATATATCAAAAAAAAAAAATAACCTTTCAAATCAAGGTTGTATAGATGTATGTGTGTGAAAGATGTGTGGTTCATTAGTGGGGCTTTCTCATAGAGAATATCTGTAGGTTAGATTAGGTGTGAAAATTACTTTATGTATTATCAAAATATATTAAATTTAATATTTTTTTATAAGTATTATATTTTATAGTTTTTTTTTGAAAAAATTAAAAAAAACTTGTATTAAAACAAAGATCAGTTACAATTGGGAGTAGACACATCCCAGCCGAAAACAATGAAAGCACATGATTACAAGAGAAGAGGAAGATTTGCAATGGAGCCAAATCTCTTGAACCAATACCAAGCTAGCTGAGGGAGCTGATTGGTCTGTTACAACAACTTGTCGCGAAATCGCGCAGCAAACACCAACTTCACCTTTGGCCGCGAAAAAGCTACAAGTCGCGAAATCGCGACACAAGACTCCTCTGACCGCAAAAAGTCAACCTGTCGCGAAATCGCGACAACAATCCTCCCTTGGCCGCGACGGAGCAACATGTCGCGAAATCGCGACACCTTTCCACCTTTGGCCGCGACGGAGCAACATGTCGCGAAATCGCGACAACTTTCCTCTCTTGGCCGCGACGGCGCAACATGTCGCGATATCGCGACAACTTTCCTCCAGCGGTCGCGACGGCGCAACATGTCGCGATATCGCGACAACTTTCCTCCACGGCCGCGACGGCGCAACATGTCGCGATATCGCGACAACTTTCCTCCTTGGCCGCGACGGCGCAACATGTCGCGATATCGCGACAACTTTCCCCCTGGCCGCGACGGCGCAACATGTCGCGATATCGCGACAACTTTCCCACGAGGCCGCGACGGCGTAACATGTCGCGATATCGCGACAACTTTCCTCCAGCGGCCGCGACGGCGCAACATGTCGCGATATCGCGACAACTTTCCTCCCGCGGCCACGACGGCGCAACATGTCGCGATATCGCGACAGCTTTCCTCCAGCGGCCGCGACGGCGCAACATGTCGCGATATCGCGACAGCTTACCTCCAATGGCCGCGATGGCGCAACAGGTCGCGAAATCGCGACAAAAACCACCCTTAGCTTTTTCTTTGATCATTGGCTCAAGGATCTTTCAAGGCCCTGCCTAATCACCTCATCTTCAATAGGCATGTCACTGTGCAGCTGCACCCCTACCTCTTTCTCAAGCACCCATCTTAGCCAGGAAATCGGCCGCTTTGTTTAAATCTCTGCTCACATAAACTGGAATCACATCATCTAATTCCCTCCATAATTCCTTGATTTGAGAGACCATAATCCTCAACCTCCAAGCTTTCAACGCAAAGTTCCTCATGCGATCTAGAGCTCCAACTAGAATTTGAGAATCAGATTCAAGAATTATCCTCCTGTGGCCCTGAGTAACTGCCCAAATAGAAGCAGATTTGATAGCAATGGCTTCTGCTTCATTATTTGTGGCTCTACCCAAGCCCTGCAGTTCCCAATAGAGCACTGATCCCTCATGATTCCGGCAGACCACGCCAATTCCGGCACTACCCGGATTGCCCTTTGCAGCACCATCAGTATTGATTTTAATCCAGCCTTCTGGGGGTGGTTTCCAACTGGCTCTGTCTTGTCCCTCTTGCTTTTCAACTCCCTCTTCCATTGGCCCAGGACCAACCTGAGTTTCCTCTTTAGCGTAGACGGCAACAGTTTTTGTGACTTTGCTCCAGATGACCTCGCCAAACTCCATCTAGCGAGGAAAAGGTTTCTCTAAAAATTCTAGCATTTCTCTCCAACCACACTTGCCACCAAATGAAGTATAAGCCAAGCTCCCACCCAATTTGAAGAGCTTTGGATTTAAATCTACCCCGCTTCCATCTTTCCCAAATATTAGTCCGATTCATGTCACCATTAACCTGGATTTTATAGTGAGAGAACCATCGCTTCCAAATCTGACGCGTGAAAGGGCACTCAAACATCAGGTGATCAGCTGTTTCCTCGTTCTTGTGGCATAAAACACATTGAGAAGGGCCGATGATTCCTCTACATCTGAGATTGTCAAAAGTGAGAATACCATTGTGCATAAACTGCCAGGCAAAAAAGTTTACTTTCGGCCAGCCCTTGGAGTGCCAAATCTTTCTCCAATCCTCAACCGGATAAGAATGGGGGGAGGCTCGGGAGGATCTTGTCATATCCGTCCTTCACCGTATAAACACCAAGGCTCCCATAGCCCCAAGCTAATTCATCCTCCTCGTCTCTCCCTGTGAGAAACCTTTCTGTCAAGATTTTGGTCAAGATGGGTGCCAACTCCGGGGGATTGGAATTGGCCACTCCTCCAACCTCTTAAACTTCTTAAACTTATACTCCCCCAACTGAGTAGTGTTGAAATAACTTTCAATTTGGACCCAACCCTTGGTTTCTATGGCAGATTTTATTGGAAGTAACTTGGGGAATTCAACAATGATGGGTGGGTACTGATCCCATGAATCGGTCCAGAAACGAGCCTTCTCCCCTCTCCCCACTTTCCAAAACAATTGGTCTTTAATAACCTGAGATCCTAGCTTGAGAGCTCGCCACACTAAGGATCCAGTACCATCCAGAGGGAAACGGCCCACCTCATTGGGGTTAACTTGACCCAAATATTTACTAGTTAGGATTCTACTCAATAAGGAAGTTGGTTGGGAAATCCACCTCCAAGTACAACTTTCCAGCCAAGGCTTGATTATTTAACTTGGATCCTCTCAGTCCCAAACCCACCTTTTACCTTGGGTCGGGTGACTTTATCCCAGCCCACTAAGGCCCACTTTCTCTCTCCCTTAGCTCCTTCCCACAAAAACTTCCTAGCCATCCTGTCCAACTCTTTCCATATTGTAAGCGGGGCAGCCAGGATAGAAAATTTGTAGATTGGCATGGCTTGAATGACTCGATTGTAAGAACGTTAATCTGCCACCATAACTTAACCACTTGTGAGACCAGTGATTAATTCTGTCCTTGATACACTCCAACAAATTCCTCCAAGTGTCTAATTTCAGCTTCTTGAAGTGCAAGGGGATCCCCAAGTAAACCACAGGGAGAGAAGTCCTAGTGAATCCCAGGATTTCTAAAATTCTGTTCTGAAGCCTTTGCTCCAGATTAAAAAAGACCACTTTGGATTTCTTGTCATTAATGACCTGTTGAGTAGCCCCGAGATAGACATTAAGAGTATCCCTAATCGTTCTTGCTTCCCTGATGCTGGCCACTCCCATCAAACCAGTGTCATCCACAAACTGCAGGTGCGATAAAACTTCATCCCCCACCCTAATACCCAATAATCTGCCTTGTTGTCTTCTCCTCAAGAAAAGTCTGCCAAGACCTTCAACCATAATGAGAAAAAGATAAGGGGAACAGGGATCCCCTTGGCGCAGACCCCGAGAAGCTCCAAAAGGTTGCGAAGGAAGGCCCTTGATAAGCACAGAGTAAGTCGGGGAAGAGACACGACTCATGATCCACTCAATCCAGCTCCCGAGAGAAGCCGAAGGCTGCCATCATTTTAGCGAAGAGACTCCATTCAACCCTGTCATAAGCCTTTGACATGTCCAATTTGATGAACATCCCTTTATTACCGAAAGTGTGCATTGAATGGATTGCTTCCCGGGCCACAACCACCCCATCCAGAATCTGTCGTCCCTCAACAAAGCCCCCTTGCTCAGAGGAGATAATGTTGTGAAGAAGAGGTTTTAGGCGCTCAACCATTACCTTTGTGATTATTTTGTACAACACATTACATAAGGCAATAGGCCTATAATCTGAAATATGAACCCCCTCCTCCCCTTTTGGAATCAAGGTAATGAACGTGTGGTTTATAGCTTTAAGCATTCTCTTATTTTCTCTGGACTCTTCAACAACAACCCTTACATCTTCCTCTAAGCAAGTCCCGTAAAGCCCGAAAGAACTCAATTGGGAAGCCATCCGGACCAGGAGTTTTACCAGTGCTCATTCCAAAGACCACAGTTTTCAATTCATCCCTATCAATGGGTTTGAGGAGGGCCTGATTTTCATCCTCTGAAATAATAGCATGTATGACAGAAATAACTTCATTTTGAGCCTCTACATCTTGAACCACACTTTCCTTAAAAAGCTTAGAAAAATAATCCATAGCATGGGAATGTATACCTGGAAGAGTATCAAAGGAATGACCGTTCTCATCTTGAAGGACCTCCATCTTATTCATCTGTCTTCGAGCACAAGCAGTCCGATGAAAGAATTTTGTATTTCTATCCCCTTCTAATAACCAGGAGGTTCTTGCTCTCTGCTTCCAATAGATCTCCTCCTGGTTGTCAATGTCCTCAACCGCTGTACGCAAGGCATCATCCTCAACTTTGAGCTGGTCAGTTATTACTCCTTCTCTCAACTATTTTTGGACCTCATCCCAGCGGGCCACCAACGGAGCTCTTTGGGCCTGGAAGTCAGTTTTATTAGAACGCCTCCAATACTTCAACTGAGTTTTGACATATTGAAGTTGTTTGTGGATTCCGAACATTGCTCTCCCATAAGCTAGGCGGCCTTCTTCCCACCACCGTGGGATTTTCTCCCGAAGTTCTTCTTTCGAAGCCAGAAATTCTCAAATCTGAAAGGTTTGTGATGGTGCCCCATCCTAGTCCTGCCTTCCAACGGAATAGGACAGTGATCAGAAACAGGGCCTGCTAAAATCTGAAAATTGATATTCCATTTTACAAACGCCTCCTCTGAAAGCAGAAAGCGATCTAGCTTCACCTTCCTACTATGTGGCTCCCGCCTTTTATTAGTCCAAGTGAAGTTATTGCCAGGACATTTAATGTCCACTAAGTGCAAAGCCTGGACTTGAGCAATCATGAAACGGTCCCCTGGATCCAAAAGAGGTGTTCCCCCTTCCTGGTCTCTAGAAGATAATTTAGCGTTAAAGTCCCCCGCTATAATCCAGTCTAGATCTTCCCTTGATGCTCGCATGTCATGCACAACCTTCCACTGCCGCCTCTGACCCTCTAGGTTTTGAGATCCATAAAAGTTAGTGATTAGAACGAATTCCGCAGAGACATTATTCCTAAAAAGAGAAGTGAGAACACCCCTCCAGGCAAGGTGTTCTATTGCAGACCATTCCAGAGAGTTCCACAGAGTAACAATCCCCCCTGAGGCACCTTGGGCAGCCACATCCATATGACCAGCACCCCTCCAAATTCTGTTGACTGTTTTAGACATAAGATCCAAAGACATCTTAGTCTCTTGTAAAAGCAAAAAATCAGTATTGCTATTCTCTAATAATCTTTGAACAACAGATTGATGGGTTCTTCTGTTTAAACCCCTCACATTCCAAGATTGTATAATCATGGGTTACCCTGGGAGCAATAAGAGTCAATTGTCCTCACCGATCCTCCCATGATCAATTTGTCTCCCCGGGCTGCTAGCAGCTCCTTATTGGATCTTCTACCTGCTCCCTGAGAATTGCTATTTTTTGATCTTTTTTCTACCTGGGTTATCCCCAAAGATGGCCTTTCCCTGTTCTTCTCTCGCTATCCCCATGCGAACATCCCGAGATACTGTTTGCTCCCTGGTTATGGACTACTAAGGCACCGGAACACACCGGGTCGTGATACCTCGGAGGGATCAACTACCCGTTGTATTACGGGAGAAGATGATAGGGGGAGTTGCCCGGGAACAAAAGAAGTTTCCTTGAAACCCTCCAAGCCCTCCATAGATTGATCCTCTTCATCAACCAATGACTTAAAAATCTCATACCTATTGGCAGGCCTGAGATGAGATTGCTCCTTTCCCTCCTTTTTCTTTGTCCGTCTTTTTCTTCTGGGCTGTTCAAAACCCTCTCTCTGAGCTTCCTGGCCCTGACCGGTGCTAATAGGATCTTTATTAGGTGCAGCCTTATCCTCTTTAGGCAGGTTTGGCATTCCTGAAGGGGCCTCCATATTGGCATTCATATTAATAGGACAGAAACGGGCCAAATGTCCATGCTTGTGGCAAACCCTACATCTAAAGGGTAGGGCCTCATAGTCCAGTTGTTGAATCCAGGAAAGACCTGCCAATTCAATTTCCAACTCGCCGACAAAGGTCGGGCTGAGATCCATCTCCACACATATTCGAGCATACACCGCCATGCTCCCTTCAATAGTGTCTCTGGCAACACCCGGATGTCTACCAATCGAATTGCCAATCATTGCCAATACTGCTCACCCCGAATTCCATTGGAAGAGCATATAGTCGAATCCACACTAGGACAGCAATAGGTTCAACACGAGGATCGAATCCTACCCTCCATGGTTGAACAAATAGCCCTGTCGGGCCATGGTTTTTCTTCTCCGACTCGAAAGCCTTATTTCTATCGGCCAGAGCCGAGAAGTTGACAATAAAATAACCATTACTAATAAACCACAATGAATACTCACCGTGGGGCTCCCAGTTCTGGCGGATCCAAGAATGCAGAAAGCTCAGGGAAGGGCGAATACCCATGAACTTGCAGATTAAATCATGGTTAGCTCTATAGAGGATTGACTCTTCAACCATGCTGGGCTCAATGACGATTTTTGGCCTGGATTCGGCCTACGGCAAACAACCATTCACACGACGTGCTGAAGACCTATTCCCAGCAGTCGTGAAGAGCTTTTTATATGCCATCTTTTGGGCTTCGGCATTCTTCGGAGGAGAATCTTCTTTAAACAAATCAGCGTAAGAGCTGGTACTTCCTGGAAAAGGAGCCGGAGAAGTCCCCATTGGACCCTCCTGGGGCACCGATCGAACCTTCAGATCCACCGTACCCCAAAGACACTTCTGCAAGCCAGCAGAAGCCAGAGATTTTTCGAAAATCCAGAAACCCTAGTTCAGAGAAAAAAATCGCCAGAGCTCATTTTCCCGCCCATTCATAGGTTCAATTATATTTTATAGTTATTCATATATTTTTATAAATATATTTAAATAATATTAATTTTATTTTATATGAAATCAAATTTTGAATATAAATAGTTTAAATTTTCTTTTAATTTTTTATTTTTTTTATAAAATAAAATAGATTTGATAACGGATTTGGTTTTTCTTTGGGAGGTCCAAGATTTAAACCGTGTTTCAGTCATCATAAGGTTTCTCACACTAACCTCAATAAAAAAAAAAAATTATGTTATTTGAATTTTTTTATTTTAATATGTTATTTGAAAATTGATAGATATAATGTAGTTAGTTTATCAATTCTTTAAAGTAACCAATTATAATAAACTAAAATAATAAAATTTAATGTAATAAAAAAATTATAAATAAAATATTTATAACATATGTTTAGTTATGGAAAAAGAAAAAATAATTTTTATATAAAGATAATTAAAAACAATTTTTTTTTGAAAAGGTTGCCCTTTTTCTTTTACATTACCTTAGTCAAATTGAACTATATAGTCTATTTGGTGCTATCGAGATTTGAAACTTAGTGTGAGCTACATCATCTATATGCCCAACCATTGAACCAAGGTCTCTTTGTTAAGCAAAAAAAAAAAAATTATTATATAAAAAATAAATTAATTTTTCAAATCTATGAGACCAGAGGTCACATGGAATGACCTTCGTAAATGATGTTGTTTATCCTGTTTATTCAATTAAACTTTGTTATCTGTATAATTGTATCTCCATTTAATCTGAACCTTTGACCTCTTATTTTGACTTGCCATACTCTTTGGCAATGGGGTAGCAGGCTTAAAGGAGCGAGTCCTTGGTCCCACTCTGTGAGATTCCTCAAACGATGTTGTTTATGATATGTGTTGATTCAATCAAACTTTTTAATCTAAATATGATGTATAATTATGTCTTCTGAACCTTTGACCTCTTATTTTGACTTGCCATACCTTTTGCCAATAGGATAGTAGGCTTAAAGGTACAAGTCCTTGGTCTTACTCTTTGCTATTCCTCACCCCTATTAACATCGATTTTGGGCATGTGTGTGGGACCCTTTTACTTTCTAACCGATTAATGTCATGATGCAAGTCTAGTGGTATATTCCATGATTGGAATTTTGTTCCATGTTAATACTTGTTTGTAATTCTACCGTTAAGCCCATTAAAGTTTGACAAAAAAATTAATTAAAAAGAACCAATCAAAATGTTTATATATATATATATATATATATATATATATATATATATATATATATATATATATATATATATATATTTATATATTTTAAGCGAAAAACCCCTTGCAGGGCCGCCTTGGTCTGAGACCACGAACAGGGGGTTCTACATCGTCAAAGTCACCCGGAAGTCGCACTCGACCCTGCTTGTACCAACATTATCAACTAGATTTTGGATACCCAATTCAGCTTTTTGGTAGGGTGGAGATTTGAACCTGGGACCTTCCTTGGAGGATTGCCCTCTCCTCTCCAAATCACCTACAACGCCTGGGTAAATGTTTATTTATATAATATCTATATAAGTATTTTTATTTTATGTTTGGATCAACATATATTTTCCCATGTTTATCAATATTATTTTTTCAAAAAAAATTCATTCACGTTAATATTTATCTATCTTGTTAGTGTAGTTTGTGTGTGTATGTTTGTGAATAATCCCACATTATCTGTGTTGTGGAACTTGAGTGGTTTATAAACCCCAACACTTGCCATACTCTTTGCCATTAATGGAGTAGCCGGCTTAAAGGTGCAAGTTCTTGGTCTCACTTTGTGGGATTCCTCACCTCTATTAACATCAAGTTTGGGCATGGGGGAATGGCTCTCTTGCTTTTTAACCGGTTAACATTTTTTTAGATTAGGTTTTAACCGGTTAATGTAATGATGCAAGTCTAGTGGCATATTCTATGATTAGAATTCCATTCACGTTAATATCTATCAAAGATTAAATTTTATTATAGTGTAAAATTTTTAATTTAAAAAACCAAAAAAATCTCAAATAATAAGAGAAAATATATTGCATTCATTTCATTAAATACTTGATAATAGACATGACATAAACATAAGGTTTTACTAAAGATAAAATTTTCCACATTGCCCTAGATCGTGGTAGTAAATTGATTCTAAATGACACTATATGACCATAATAAATGCAATATTTTTATTTTAAAAATAAAGATCAACAAAGATAATGGAAAGCATATCCTCGAGATTTGATAATTATTATTTTTATTTCGACCTTTACATATTTTTTATCCAAACAACCTCAACATATATCTAATTATTTCATATTATATTTTACGGTCCTATTGATATCAATCATTTTATCTCCCTCTAGCGGTCAATTCACCATGGTTGTCCTATTGCCTCCTCATAAGAGGAGATGGGACACCTTTCGAAGACCACTCACAGTGAAGGTTTCTCAAAGGAACTGTTATCCCTAACCAACAAGTTGTGATCAACTCGCACTTTGTTGATGACTCCTTGTTATTTCTTCATAATACTCAAGAGGAGGTGGAAACAGTGAGAGGTGATCCCACTATATTGTGACGTTTCTAGGTCGAAATTCAATAATAGAAAAAGTGAATTAATTCTACTTTCTGAAAACCAATCTTGTACCTATACCCCTCTTGATTGGAAATTTGTTACCCCTAGGTCCATCATTAGATATCTGTGGATTCCCTTTGGGATTGATGCTTCCCCAAAGGTCATGTGGGATAGGGTCCTTAATAAAGTATAGAGGAAAATTTCTAATTTAACCCACTAGATTTTTATCTGTAGACACCTAAAACACGTCATGTTTAGGAGACTACTCATATGGACACCTCTTTAGGTCATATGAATGATTTTGGACCTTTCCAAGACTTAGTAGTGGTTCTAACCACTCATCTAGGGTAATCTAGTCCTAGTCAGCCTTAGCCGTTGATAGTGATAGCGGCTAGCTCCCTAGCCATTGATGGTGATAGCGGCTAGCTCCCTAGCCACCCTGGTCGATAGTGGCTAGCTCTATAACTAACTCGACCCCCGAGCCGAGAAAAATCTATTTGAAAGCATAACAGATTCTTGATCAGTTGGGTGAATAGAAGCTTCTGGAAGGCTCATCTCAACTACCTAGGCATAACCAATTCTTGTTCTTGGATTCTCCATGAAGCTAGAGCAAGGATTTTGGGAGTCTATTTAAGACCCCAATTTTGAAGAGCAAATCCTAGAGAAATTAATGTGTCAATCACATAGCGGAGCCCTATCAGATTGGAGAGAAATTTCACATCCCCTTGAGGAGTAATAAAGTGTTATCCAACTAAATAATGACAATTGTGCATACTTTCATGGAGCTTCTAATAGCTTGAGGAGCAAGCTTGCAATTCTCCACCAATCAACCATGAATCCAAAACAATACACCACCAATTCCATGTTCTGAGACACAAGTGACCTTGTGAACACCAATTCAATGGAGGAATTGTGCATCATCAAGCCTGATTTCAAGAGCAAAACACTTTCCCCATGGTCACTATTGTCAACAATGGCCCGTAGGCTTAGTTGCTAGATGCAACAACGGCTAGTAGAGCCAGTTGCTATGAGCTATAGTGGCTAGGGTTTGACATGCAAAATCCTTCAATTTAGCCATAGATTTACATTTCTTAGCATGCATTTAGCTTAACTTAGCATAGATTAATCACATTTCATGCATTTCCATGGTTTATTCATAGTTTCATAGGCATATTTGCTTTCATTTGTGCACTTCATGCTTTCCTTTATAATGCTTTCATATATTAGGTTCCTTTATGCTTAATATGCAATATTATATACATATTTAGGTTCTTTTATATGTTTCAAGCTTTGATTCATGCTTTATTATCAATATTTTAGGCAACTTATGCATATTTATATATGTTCATGCATTCTTTACATATTTTCTCTATTTCATGCACTTTCTTGGAAATCAGCCTCATCATGAGAGGCTTCATGTGCTACTAATGTGCTTTGTTGTTTCCTTACATGCAGATAATAGATCTCTCAAAGACAAAGCATCTTTCAAGACTTTTCCTCTTGAAATTTGAGAAGGAGGCATCCTAGTAAGCCCTCAAGCAAATTGGTGTTAAAGTGAAGACCATTCAAGTGCATATCTCCCCATTGAGGGGCCTCAACTATTGTAACAATTGTATCAATTTGAGTTACTCCCTAAGAGGGAGAGATTGTAATCGAGCTTCATCATTTTTAATAAAATATCACCCCCATTTCTTGAATATATTTTATTTGTGCAAATGATTACTTGATTTCCTTTGTCAAATTGTTATATGCTTGCAATAGTGTAGATGCATGGTTTTTACCTTTATACAAGTGGTGATCATGATCGAACCGACCCTATTTTTGCATTGCTAACTTGTGTTTTTATGTTTTTCCTATTGTAGGCTCAGCCACTTTGAGCGATAGTGGCTAATAGTCCTAGCCATGGATGGCATCAGCGGCTAGCATCCCAACCGCTCTGATCAACAGTGGCTAGTAGAAAACATAGTTAAAAATAGTTAGCAACCTATTTCTCCATCAGATGAGGATTCCATGGTAAGTGGTCTTCTCTGCATTTTCTGTATTCTATCTGTATTTTTATCTATATAAAGATAAATGATAGTTTAATTAGAAAACATAGCAAAATTTTAAGGGTAAATTTATGAAAATACCATGTTTGTTGCTAGCCGCTATTAGGAATAGCGACTTGTGTTGTTAGTCACCCTAAAAAGTATCGGCTAGGTTTTTTGACTGCTACTCTATATAGCGGTCGAGTCTGTTGCCTGCTATACATAGTAGTAGCCCCTATTTAGATTGTGTGTTAGGGTTTGCTTGCTTGGGGCCTGATCAAAGGCCAATATCATGTTAATTTTGCATTAGACATTCTAAATTTTAAAGAGCATTTAGTCTTGCATTTTTTAAAAATGAAACATTATTTTCTAGGCATGTAGAGAAGAATCATGAATGCTTCTTGATGCATCTTTCATTAATGTAAAATTAAAAGGAACACACACACACCACGATCCAAAGTAAACATCAATGACATTGGGCTTTCACATCCAACCCATTGATCAAGACCAACAATGGAAGTTATTACCACTCGGTTGGCTTATCTGACATTGTATCATCGGGACCCATCCATGGCCAAGGCCAACCCAAGAACTATCCTATCCATAGAAAATCACACGCACTCCTCTTCAGAGGGTGTATAGCTAATTGTGGTGTGTTGGGTGAGGGTTGGTAGTACCTATGCTACCTCATCGAGTATGGATTTCATCCCCATATTCTAGCATGTGCAAGTATATAGGTGAAAACCTTTGAACAAATTGAGTATAACATCAACTTTTGAAAAACATGATAAGAGTTCAGAGTATATTCACAACAAATCAAAATACACAAAACAAGTTTTAGGACACACATCTAATCCTTAAAAGAGATAATCATATTGTCTACTTTGTGTGTTTCTTTATTGTTTGGGTAATCAACATAAGATCCTCGATCTAGGACCAAACCCTAATTTTTTAAAAAAAATTGCTACTTTTTGATTCTACATCCAACAAATAAAAAATCATGCAAATCGGAGCTATAACGAAAAAGTTATGTTGGTTTTATGATTACTCTATTTTTGAGTGATTTTTAAGCCAAAAATAGGGAAAACTGCACTAAAACAGTCATAAATAGCCCTAGACAACCCCAAAAATTGCCAAATTTGTTTTGTTGTCTTAGTTAGCCCCTTGTGCACCTCTCATACCATTTTTGAGGCCTAGCTCCGCATTTTCCCAAAATTCCTAAAATTGGTCATTTTCCCATGAGCCTCGATTGGCCAAATATTCCAAAAATACAAATTTTGACCCGAAAGTCACTTTTTGGAGTCCTAGCCCATTGTGATCAGCTCATCGCACTGATCATTTTGGTATATAACACCCACAACATTTTTTAAAAGTCAAATTTCACAAGGTTATGGTCACTACACGGGGCCACCCTCGGTCCAAGACCGAGGTGGCACCCAATGCACCAGAGGGCCCAGAACACCCTAGAGGCAACACACATACCCCTAACATACCTAAATAAACTTCGGGTAGTCTCAGAGGAGACAACACCACTCATAATGGTTCTCATAAAGAAACCCCACCTAGGAGAACCAACAATAGATCTTCTCATGATCCAGACGAGATCATTTCTAGGCCTACTTCATCTCATCACACTAAGAGGCCAGATCAGCCCAATGAGGGGTGAGATAGAGGGGGTGCGACCATTCACATACCCATTGTAATACCAAATCCTTTCGAACATGGAGGGTGTCATTTATCCTACCATAGTATTGGCAGAAGAGGTACACCTCTTGCCCAACCTTGGAAGACCCATCACCTTGACTTCTTAGATCAAGGTGCTGGAAGATCCCAACATGGAATAGTTGAGCATGGAAGCATATATCATGATCATACCCCTCATGGATCTACTGGATCCACTAAAGAGTACATCATGGATGAAGGAACTGTAACTCAGTTGCATCCTATCCATACCCATGGTGAGTGTTCCCAGCAAACACACGACACCCCACAACATCCTTACATGAGGATCATACCCCTAGGGAAGAGCTTAATTTCAATGCAACCTCGATCAATCGAGGGAAGAGAGTTACCAACCTAGTTGTGCAATTCGAGGTAAACAAGAACCCTCACATAGAGTTACAAAGTCATAGACCCCATACAACAAACTGATCAGATCGATCACATAGATCAGATGCAATTCAAAGAGAACAAATGCTCCAAGATCAATTGGAGGATTTGTGTATTGAGTATGAGCACTTAGAAAATCTAGAATGAGAAAGTGCAAAACAATAGTGGTTACACCAACAATGGTTATATGAACACCACCTAGAAGAACAATACCTCCTTGATCAAAAGGAGCATGAAGAGTGATCAAATAGATTGGCTCGATCAAAATTACCTCCCCTTAGTGAGTATAGGTAGTAGCACAATGAGAGACGTGCTACTTCACACCTTGAGATGCATAATAGGTGAGTAGATGATTATATTCACCATACTTCTCAACATGCTTCTCGACCACATAAGCATTTAGTGCCAAATAGGCCAGAGCATAGTCAGTATGAAGAATCAGAATGGGATCACCAGGATCAATAGTATCCTGAACCATCTTCTATAGATGTGGCTGATGAGTACAATCAACCACCTCATACTCAAAGAAACTTACCTCCACTTGCACCCCGAAGACCCCTTCGAGAGGAAGAGATCATCTCTTCTCAAGCCTACAAAGTGCTTACAGAGAGAGTCAAAACTCTCGAAAAACAAGATGTGGCTGGTCAAAAGCCCACTTTAAGCAAGATACACAATCAACCATTGTGTCCATCAGTGCCAAGCCCTGCTTATCCTAAGCATTTCAAAATGCCTAAATGGGATAAGTTTAAAGGTGATGAAGATGCATAGGAACATATAACAAGCTTTATGAATGCATGTTTTCAACTGCAACACGATGATGCCTTATTATTGAGAACTTTTATTATCACCCTCTCGAGTGCAACCATCGAATGGTATAATCAATTACCTAGGCACAACATCACCAACTTTGAATAGTTGGTGAATGCTTTCCTTGAGCGCTTCTCATTTGGTGCCAAAAAGAAAACTAATCTATCCAACTTGGCCAATCTACGACAATATGATGATGAGCCAGTCATGGATTATGGGAATAGATGGCAAAAATTAATGGTAAAATTACCATTCTCTATTCCCACTACTAAACTTACCCGAATATTTACAAAAATTTGTGCCAAGCACATATCATTGTTGCTCCAGTTGCAACAATATTCGACATTCGAAGAGGCTTTGGTGCAAGCCAAGGTAATTGAAGATATCAAGTTACAAGAAGGAGACCTGAAGCTCTGAACCAAAAAATAATGGAACAACAAGAACACATGACATCAACCGTAGTAGGCCAAGCCTACACATGTCAACCAGATCATGTTAAACATTCCAAAAGTAGCACAGAGCCAACAACCACAAAACTATCAGGCTCAACCTCCTCCTACGCATTACAACCAATGCAATAGGAATCAAGGCAAGGACAAACAAAAATATCCACCTCACAACTATACGCCATTGCCTAAATCTTTGGCATCAATTTTCAACCACCTTTATGAGGCCAAGGCTTTAAACTTACCTGAGATACACACCCTAGATCCTAATCACCCCAAACCTAAGGGGTACAGGGAAGACTTGTACTATACATATCATCGGAAAAATGGCCATGATATTCAGGATTGCATTGCATTCAAAAATGTGGTGTAGAATATGTTGGATAAGAATGAATTGCAAATAGATAGCCCCTTAGCTATCGATAATCAAAACATCAACATATTCAAAAACCCTCTTCCCAACCATGGGGCCAACAACAATCAAGTTGAGCATGTCAATGAGGTGCATATAGCCCCACCTGATGAGGGCTTTATCGGTATGGTAAATATTGCAGAAAAAAGCAATAAATGCATTAATCAAGATACCTTACCGCACATTTCAAAGAGAGATGATCATGGATCGTGACCCTTGCAAACATTGAATTCAATTCAATTACATAAGGATCCTATGATTACCTTTCATAAATAGGAGATTAAGCCAATCCCTAGAGATGAACTCGATCCTCCTCTACACATCATAGCGAGCATCAATCAGATTCCATACAAGAGAGTCTTGATTGACACTGGTTCATCTATCAACATCATCATGATTGTAGCTTTGAAACATTTAAATCTACCACCTTCACACATTAAGGACTCAACATTCACATTGAGAGCCTTCAATGATGCCACTTCTCCTACAATCGGCACAATAATCCTACCTATCCAGGTGGGGATGAAGATCATACCTACATTGTGTCACATCTTGGAAGGTGAGAGGTAATATAATATATTACTAGGTAGACCATGGATGAGGGACATGGAATGTATGCCTTCCATAGTCCACCAAAACCTCAAATTCATACACCAAGGACAAGTGTACGTGGTCCACAATGATCTTGAACCTTTCAAATATTACAAGAAGATCAATGAGCCACAAGAGCCTCATGCAATGTGCAAGCCCTAAGATATTCACTCGGATGAAAATCTAAAACATTCAGATAGACCTTGCATCAAGCAATCGCTACCTACTTCCATCAACAAAACTCATGGTATTACCTTACCTGATGAGGAGAGGAAGACTTCAGTTGACAAAACTGATACAGAGACAACACGTCAAGTTGATGATCCACCTACAACTAGTCCAAAAGCCAAAGCACCTTCTCACGAGTTCATGGGAATGGTCAACATCAAGATAGAGGATCGAGTGACTCTAAAGTAGATAAAACAATAGATGATATCATCAGATGTTGCTTCCACATTGAAGGGGCCAAAACCATTGAAATTAGTCACCCCTGATTCATTTTTCATGGCACCTTCTAAAGATTAACAACAAGTATCTTCCCCATGTCAAACTGGGGGTACTCAAGCTCGCACACTTCAACACTACAAAGTGAAGTAGAAATATGAACTGAGTAACAAACATGAGCATGTGGATGCCACTATCAAAGTGGATCATCAAGAAGCATCCACATCATCTCAAATGAAGGAAATGGGTGATTTGCATTTACCTAAGGGTTCTATAGCACCCACTCTTTCACCTCCTTCAGTCAATGATGGTATTTCGAGCCAGTCACTAGCAATACACCTGAGAGCCTTATCAATCTTGGAATGTATACAAGATCACCTGACTAATCTAGAGGCATAGATGGAGCAACAGAATGAGGTATTGCAATTTATCATGATCCAGCTTGAGAGCCAAGAAATACAAAAGCAACCCCCATCTGAGGTCGAACCACCTCCTATACAATCATAGGAAAAGCCTCAACAAGAGCAAGAGCCAACTCAGCCACCCCAGCAACCTAGCAAGTATCCCTCATTGCCCGAGCCTGCAGTATCGATTTTCAATCGATTATGCACCACAAATGCCATCACCTTACCTGAGGTTCACCAGTTAAATCCAAATCATCCAAAACCCCAAGGGTATGAGGAAGAGTTACACTATCTATATCATAGACAAAATGGTCATGATATTCAATCATGTCAAGGTTTCAAAGCCATAATATACAACATGCTTGAAAAGAAGTAGCTTCAAGTTGTCAACCAACAAATAATCATAGTTAGAAATCCATCCCTTGCACCCAAAAAGCAAGAAGAGCCCCCTAAGCAAGCAATTGACATACCTAGGGCTCAACCTGGTCATCAAACTAAGCCAACATGATGCTGAGCACCCAAAACACTAGCAACGCATTTGGAATCCTTTAAATGAGCCTATGTCTATCATTTTTCAGAAGCTACAAGAAGCTAAGGTCCTCACCTTACCTAAAATACACCCTTTAGACCCAAACAAAGCTAAACCTAAGGGCTATAAGGAGGACCATTACTATCTCTATCATCGAATAGAGGGCCATGGCATTTGCAATTGTTATGGATTCAAGAATGTGGTTCAAGATCTCATAGATAGTAGGGCTTTTCCCATAGATGGTTCATCCATAGTACCTCAGCCTACCAAAATAGAGGCCTCATCATCCCATGTGAGACCCCAAGGTCATCCATCCTCGTAGGCCTAACAAGCCACCTCACTGAGTAGTTTCATTTGAGATGACTACTACGACCCTATTTCAAAAGCTTTACGAGGCAAATGCAATCAAATTACCAGAGGTCAAACCTAGAGTACCTAAACCTGGGTCACAAGATGAAAGCCTCTATTGTGTCTACCATCGTATACATGGGCATGACATCCATAACTACCATTCATTCAAGAATGTGGTCCAAGACCTACTAGAATGAAATGAGCTCCATGCAGATGGTTCACTCATTTCACCCCACCAAGACATTGGCACCTCGTAGAGGTCCATGCCCCAATAGGGAGAGTTGATTTCTATCACTCTTCCTAAACAAGTTGATTACATTATAGTGGACAACATGCACAATAGGGGTCCTCAAGGTAGCATACCTTCCCCACCATCCACATCAAGGTCAATGAAGCAAAGTGAGAATTCTAAAGGTATCACACCTTCCTCACTTTCATTGAGTGGCACACACACTAGGGGTACCTAAGGTAGCATACCTTCCCCTTTAAAAACCATAAAATCCAAAAACAATTTAAAACATAAAAATCCAAACAAATCAAAAAGCAATAAAATTCAAAAACATTGCAAAACATCAAAAATACAAAAACATTTACATTTTGTATTGCATTTACATTTTGCATATGCATTCATTTAATTGCATTGCATTAGGTATTTTCATCCATTGCATTTGCATTAGGATAGGTTGTGTTTACAATCTTACAAATGACACCACGTTTGTATCCTAATCATGCATCTTTTCATCATCATCATCCATCACCCTTGTGAGTAATTGTGTTTTTCAACACAACCCTTCCTATTGCTATAAGGAATATACTAGGGTTTTTCGGTCATTCAACCATACCTAGTGATCTTCTCAGATTTTGTAGAAAGCTATCTTCACTTTTGGAATATGAGGTCTAGTTTTGATAGTACCTTGCATATATCAAAATCCTATCACAATTTAAACATTAACAATCCTAGTTTGAACAAGGAAATATGAACACTACAAAGTGGTCCTAGTCACCTTAAGCGAAAGGTTTTTACTTGCTCATCTTGTGATGTGCATGGTCTAGGATGTTGATCATTGAAAAAAGGACAAGCTCCCCCCTACCCAAATAAATCCCTTGCTTTCATACAAAATAAGCAAAATCCCAAATCAAATCAAAGCAAAATCCCTTGCTCAAAAAAAAAAATGTAAAATAAACAGTGATTTTCATCACTAAGCATGAGCAAGTATCCCAATAAATGAAAAGAAAATAAGGGGGTGAAGAGCTTGAATCCCTGGAATGGTCAATATTTCAAAGCCATTGAGTGATCCCCATTACAACAATGGGTTGAATGAATCCCTCCTGGCAATGGGGTAGTTCTAAGCAATTTACAAATGAGCTAGCTTTAGGTGGCTTGTATTACCTAGTAGTCTAGTCCAACTGCATCCAAACTTAGGATCATGATGAACATTTGGTGATCCTCATTACAACAATGGGCTGAATGAATCCCACCTGGAAATGAGGTAGTCTTATGTCTCATCTAATATATTCATTTGCACACACAGGGATAATGAATATCTTGGTCTTCATAACAAAAGCTTTTATCTTTCAAGAGTCTTGTATAGTCATTATACAACTTTTGATTAATCAACTAGGGTGTTTGAGTCTCATGGAAAACCTCAAAAATCCCTTATAGCAACAAATCATCTCATCAATCAATCACCAATTTTCCTTATGAGGTTTTGTTTATTAAGGGGTGTTCATGAAATAGGATAGATACCGGATGGATATCAACAATGATATTTAGATGACCACTGACTATTTTGTGCATATCTTTTAATTTACAGAAGCTTATAAGGGAAAACCATACATCTCACATCATCTCATCTCACATATGGATGCTTAAATGATTAATTCTTATGATAAGAGTTACCATTTTCATTCATGATTTTTATACATTCTATGGTGTCATCCATTAGTTTGTTAAACACATATTAGATTCATTCCTTATGTTTTAAGTGATTAAAGCATACAGGTTCATTTGCATTAGATCATCCTCATGTAATTAATGCATTACATTACATATCATCTATCATATCATATCACATAGATTAAATGCATAAAAAATAAAAAAAAATTAAACATGCATTTAACATACATCATTGCATCCATATATGCATACATAATAGTGCATCTACACATCTAGATCACAACATCTAAGCATACATCTATCATCTAGCTAGTGCATGTCATTAGTACATCGCATACATATAGCATAATCACATCATCATCTAGGCATTGCATCCATAAATGCATCAACAAACCCAACAACAATAAATGCACTCATTTTTTCATCATAAGGAGTTTCATAATGGACATTAAAACATATCTACTGGTCCAAAATTCTCAAAAATTAAAAAAAAAAACAAATAATATCAAAATTCTAAATATACCTCATATCTAGTTATTTACCCTATACACTTGGCGGTTGTAGCGACTTGCGCTCCATGCAAATCGAAGAGATGAGTAAATTACCATAAGGCCATTTGAACCAAATTATTCATCATTGAATTGAAATGTCTTCACTTCAATCCCGAAGAAGGCCATTGCGGCTAGACTACTCCATGGGAATGAGGTATTCATTTCATTTCTTCTATGAAATTTCATTAGATCATCGAACATAGTGATTCAACACAAGCTTAAATGGAATTGCTATCATCTTGATTCCCTAAGAAGGCCATTATGGCTAGACTGCTCCATGGGATAGAGATGTACAATTACTATTAACGGTTGAAATCATAGTTGTAATAGGACCTACCATATAACAAAATGCAATCATCTTGAATTGTCCAAATTATTCATCTTGGTCAAGTGACTCATCACTTTCATCACTTGTCCTTTCCTCATCGACTCATCGCTTGAGGGGGTAGTCATAATAACAACATTCATAATCAAAATCAACAATTGAACACTTAATCATGTGAATCGTGTTCATCTTATGAATCATTGCTAACAACTATCATAAGCTTCCCCATTTGTAGGGGAAAAAAGCAAATATGATGAGATAAGCCTTTGTCGCTCCATCTATCGGTCCTACCCGATTATACCCGAAAGTGCTAGAGCACCAAATTTAAGCCTTCCATACCATTGGAAGCAATGATTCTGAGATGTATGTCCTTTCCAGGATTGGGGCATCTAGCATTGACTAGATCAATGAACATCAACAAACCTATAATATGGCTTTAGGTTATCTATTTTTGCTCAGCATTGTGTTTTCCCACAATGCATCCCAAAAAGGGGCATCTGTAGACACCTAAAACACGTCATGTTTAGGAGACTACTCATATGGGCACCTCTTTAGACCATATGAATGATTTTGGACCTTTCCAAGACTTAGCAGTGGTTCTAACCACTCATTTAGGGCAATCTAGTCCTAGTCAACCTTAGCCACTGATAGTGATAGCGGCTAGCTCCCTAGCCATTGGTTTAGCTAGCTTCCTATCCTAGCCACTGATGGTGATAGCGGCTAGCTCCCTAGCCACCCTGGTCGATAGTGGCTAGCTCTATAACTAACTCGACCCTTGAGCCGAGCAAAATATATTTGAAAGCATAATGGATTCTTGATTAGTTGGGAAAATAGAAGCTTCTAGAAGGCTCATCTCAACTGCTTAGGCATAACCAATTCTTGTTCTTGGCTTCTCCATGAAGCTAGAGAAAGGATTTTGGGAGTCTATTTAAGACCCCAATTTTGAAGAGCAAACCTAGAATAAATTAATGTGTCAATCACATAGCGAAGCCCTATCAGATTGGAGAGCAATTTCACATCCCCTTGAGGAGTAACAAAGTGTTATCCAATTGAAGAATGACAACTGTGCATACTTTCATGGAGCTTCTAACAACTTGAGGAGCAAGCTTACAATTCTCCACCAATCAACCACGAATTCAAAATAATACACCACCAATTTCATGTTTTGAGACACAAGTGACCTTGTGAACACCAATTCAATGAAGGAATTGTGCATCATCAAGCCTAATTTCAAGAGCA